>BSBM01000182.1:7662500-9134166 GCA_027924585.1 Larix kaempferi | reverse complement strand
CGCACTTTCTCTGTGTACAACCTGCACCAAGCGCTCTGATACATAGCAGTAGCCTGTGCCGACCCCTTAAATCTTAGGGATCATCAAGGATTTTCTCCATTTTTGGTTTTTGGTCTGATTTTCTGAGCTCTATGTACTACTTCAGTCACATAACCCCTAGACACAACATACTGTCATTTTCCTCCATTTTTTGGTCTTTTTTGAGATTTGGATTCATGTTTGGCCCTTTGAGTCAAAACTAGTGTTTTGCTTGCATTTTTAAGCGAAATGGATTCTAGTTTTGGAAAACAAATTCCCCCTCATGGCCTGAGGGGCGACGGGGGGGCATGAATCGTGTATCCTACAATTGTTTTGACCCATATTAAGGTTTTGAGATAATTTTTGGTTTTCTGTGGATTGGATTGTTTTAAAAGACTTGAAAAGTGTGGGATATCCATGTCTTTTTAAGCCTCTTTTCCTTGGGTTGTGCATCTTGTTTCCCTTACATCCTAAGCTATCTAACGATTGTTTGGAAAGACTGATTTCTTGTCTCCACTTTAGTTCAAAGAGAAGCTTGATTTTGTTCCTCTTTTGCTATATTCAAAATTTGGAAAACATAAATATTCTTCTTGCTCTATTTGATCATTTGACATTCGTGGTCTCACACTCATAAGAAGAAGAAAGGCTTGTTTCATATTTGTGTGCATTTGAGTGCTTTTCTTTGTCTTGCATTTAATTGGAAACGTTCGTGGAATCCTTCTTTCCATAGCTTAGATGTGTCTTTTCCAAGTGTAAAAACATAGGAAACGGATTAGAATTATTCCATTTGGTGTTCATAAAAAGATATCTTTTATTACTTCACGTTAGTTTTGGTGCATCTTTTACTTCTTTCTATCATTCTGAAAAGAACTAAAATTGCATTTGCATTGGGTTGTGAATTTGGGAAGAAAACATATCTCTCTCTCCTTCTTAAGTAGGACTTCATAGAAGAGAACACTTGCATTTTCATATAGATCAGATTTGCATCTTATGTAAATTCCAAGTCTTCACCTCATGGATTCACATAACCGTACAATATAAAATTAAGCGCTAGTTTAAGTTAAAACTTATAGCAACTTGTGTGTTAGGTTAGTGACATGTTCTGATGTCATAAAACATGGCATCTATCATTATTTTCCTGCACTGCATCCCGGGGGCACTGTAGTTCTTCCACGTACCAACCGATATATCGAAGGCTCTTTCACGTACCTTAGGGTATATCGAAAGGCACTTCATGTACTGGGTAGTATATCGGAAGGCTCTTGTCGTACGGTTGTGCATTAGACAACACCACTACGGATTTGAGCTCCCACATACCTTGTGTATGTCGGGAGACACTCCTAGGATTCCTAGAACCATCCGAGCAAACATTTTGACCGTCTTGTTGTCGCAATATGCAGAGAAGAACACTCGGGGAGATTACTACAGACGTATTTTTAGGTAGTCGAGTTATACGACCAAAGGTATGGTCCCAATCCTCCTTGGTTAGTGCTTTGAAAAATTGGGCCGAGTATAATTGTTGGGCCCTACAGTATATAGCGAGTTGTGACATCTTGACACACTTGTGAGGATCCGGCTTTTACATCCCCCCCGTTCACAAGTTTTCCTGTTTCTTTTAGTTTGAGTAGCGTTTCTTGTGCATGATAATTAGAAGGAAATAGAGAGTTTAGATACGGAAACCTCTTCTAGGACTACCAATCAAGAGGCTCCTTTTCAAGGGGCACCTTGTGTCTTTTCTCCAATTGGAGATATTGGTCCTCCCTTTATTGCCACTTTAAATCTTCCTGGATTAACCATAGGATTACCAGTATGGTTATTCAATCCGGTAATTTCGGTTGTACCCAATGTTTCAAATGTTAACTCTCTACCACGAGAGTGTCAATCCAAAACTGCTCCTTCCTCTTCTTCAGATGCTTCTTCTTCCATTTCTTCTTCCTCGCCTAACCAAAGCAGTAGTGTTAGTAATCAGGAGGATAAGAAGAAGAAGAAAGGGAAGATAAAGAAGAAGGAGGATAAGAAAGGGACCAAGCATCAACCAGTTGCCTTTAATGGCACTCATCCTATTCGAACACCTCGTAGACCCAAGTTCCCTTGCAAGCTTTGCAAGGGTGATCACCTTCTCAAGGATTGTCCCGATCTTTCCAAAGTGTTAGAAGATTGTTCTAAAGCCTCCAAACCACCCGTATCATCAGCCTCTGGATATCATACTGATGATACCCCATCAACCAGTGACTCTATGATGAAGAGTCGAAAAGGTAAAGTCAAGAATCCTTGTTTGTTATGAAAGGGCATGCATCTTACTAACCTCTATCCATGCATGGATGAAGCTTCACAATTGTTGGAAGACATTACTGTATCTCAGAAACACTTTCCAACTGGATGTTGTAAGTCATCCATTGACCCCCTATTGGTTGATAAAGTGGTCGATCTAGCCCCATCCTCGGTCGATCCCACTCTTTCTTCAAAGAGTGAAGTTGAATTGGTTGAGTCGATATCACCTCCACTAGATCCCACTCTTTTATTGGACAATGCCCAGACTGAAGTAGTCACCATGATAAAATATTCATTTCATCCTAGTCTTCTAGTTGAGAGTGAATTAGAAACCGCTGATGTTTTCCTAGTCAGTTCAGATTGTTCTAGGCAAGGGGAAATCTTTTCCATTCCCATAGGACCCTCTCCAAGCAATGAGTTCATTTCCTTTGATTGGAATGGTCTAACAGAATCTCGTCTTCCTTCGAGTGTTCCTTTTTAGATATATGTAGGAGTTTCTGATAAGGAAATATTTCGCACTATAGTGGATGAGGGAGCTTCTGTTAGTATTTTGTCCTCAAATGCTTGGAAAGCTATAGGTTCCCCTCATCTTGTGCGAGGCACTCACCAGATATTGGCTTTTAATAGAAGTCCTACTGGACCTTTAGGGATCCTTCCTCAGTTACCTATTTGCTTTTAATTTATTTTTATATAAATTAGAGTAAATTGAGTTTTAGAATTAGAAACTAATTTTAATGTAAATGTGGTAGATTATATAAAATGATATCATTAATGAAATTGTTCACTTATCATTGATGATAGTGTACAAAAATGATAGTATTCATCATCATTAATGAAATCTTTAGTACAAAGACTACATGCCAAGTTTTTATTATTATTATTATTATTTTGTTTAAACAATTTTACATCCAATTTGTCATTTCAAAGTCTTTAACCAATCATAAAATAGAACTAACAAATTTTAAATATTTAGCAAAATAATTTATATTTTCAAAACATTAAATTTAGTACATAAATATTACAGAACATTGCGAAACATTATGAATTTGTTTTAGGATTAATATAAAATCATAGTTTATGTATGACGAAATGATAAATTCACATAAACATGCAAAGAAGAAATAAAATATTATATTATTACATTAATTATATTATAATAAAATATTATTGATTAAATTTTTAATTCCAATTGAAACCTAACTTCATAAATAACATTGTGAATTTGTTTTAGGATTAATATAAAGTCACAGTTTATGTATGACGAAATGATAAATTTACATGAAAAAATAAAATATTCATATTATTACATTAATTATATTATAATAAAATATTATTGATTGAATTTTTAATTCCAATTGAAATTTAACTTTATTAGTCCATCTTAAAAAAATACCAAAGAATTCCATTGTATCATTGGATAGTATAAAAATTTGATCATATCATTCGATCATATAAGTAAAAAATTTGAGGATTTTTGTAAGTTTCATACATAAACTTCTTCCAATTAAATCAAATTACAATTATTCCAAAATAAAGAAAACTTAATCATAGTGTTATTTAATTTATTTTGAAAATTTTGATAGGAAATGAAGACAGGCTCTAATTTTGGGCTGATTATGATTTTTCATAGATAAAAAAATGAGATTAATTTGTTATGGAAGAATACATATGTGTTCACAAATGAGTCCAATATTAAGATGTTTCTAATAAAACATAATAATAAAGCATGAGAAAAAGTGTCTTTAGGGTTATAAATAGTAAATTAAATATTTATATTTTATTATTAGCAAGTTTCTTTGTTGTATGCTTTTTTTTATTATATGATTTATTTAAAAAAAATTTTAAATATTAATTTGTTGTGTGTCTTTATGTGAGTGTGTGATGTTAAATATAATGTTTTTAAAATTTGCAATATTTATATTGAATAGAGTTTTGTGTAATGTTAAGTAAAGTTAAATATAGAAAGTCAATTGTAATGTTTATTTCCATTTTAAGAAAATCATACTTAAAGTAGATTTTGTCCACTTTCAAATCTCTATTAAGTAGAAATAAAATTTTATTTATACTTTATGAAGTCCTTGATTAATTT
Source organism: Larix kaempferi (assembly GCA_027924585.1). NCBI lineage: Eukaryota > Viridiplantae > Streptophyta > Pinopsida > Pinales > Pinaceae > Larix > Larix kaempferi. The sequence goes on along the minus strand of BSBM01000182.1, from coordinate 9,129,788 downwards.
ATAAAAGGAATTCTCACTCTAGGATTTCAAGTTCCATCAATGTCTTTAGGTTCCGAGGGTCCTCTTTTATGATAATTTGACATGTGTAAATAGTAATTGAGTAGCAATAGAATTTTATGTATACTTTATGAAGTCCTTAATTAATTTATAAAAATAATTCTTAGTCCCCATCAATGTGTTTAGCTTCGAAGGGTCCTTGTATATGATCATTTGACATGCATAGATAGTTCCTTTTACATTCTTATGTTATTAATAATTGCAAATTATTATAGTGAAAAACTACAAACATGACCTATAACAATTTTGACATGTTGCAAAAAATTTTGGTGTTATCTTTTTACGTAAAATCAAGAAGGTCCCCCTCCCCCACTTCAAAGGTCCCCCACCCCTCATTTATGAGTCACCTTGCCATTGCTCCTTTTTTTAATCAACATCATATATGCTTTCTATATTTTGTTTTTTATATCAATTTTTTTAGTCATGCTATGCCTTTTTGTATTTTAAATTGTTTCGTCTCTCCAATATAATCCTACACATTTTCCGTTGTTCGAGCTACACCTATTTGGCTTGCACTGGTTTGATGTGGTTTTTTGTACAGAACTAATGATGTTTTTTTTTTTAAATTGTGTTTCATGACATCTCTACTTGTTTCCATTTCATGTTTTGTTATTCTTTAATCAATGTGATCAACATTTTCCTTTTCCTTTTCCTTTTTAGGTCCGTTGCACCTACCCAACGCATAACTATGAGTCATTATCATAATTAGGATGGCCTTGGACCATTACTTTTAACTCCATAGCATTTCTTACACCATGAGAATGGTCCCTTTTGTTAGAAGTCTCAAAATGGAAATCATATCATGCTCGTGGGGAAAATATTTCCTATGTAAGGCTTGTGTGATGGCATACTGGAGCATGTATATCAAATTATTGGAACTATTATGGCCCACCCATTTGTTGAACGTCTAGTGGGTTTGTTGGGAATGTTATTTAATACCTACAAGAGCCATTTTTCTATTGAAAAAACCAAATATTTATTATTTTTTCTAGTTCAATGAATTTCCTTGTATATAAATTTAACGTGAATTGAATGTTTTGACATCACTTTGCAAATTGTATGCTATATCCAATATCTCCATTCTTATCTCACTAAAAGGTACATGTGGATGGAAATATAGATGAATCCAAAAAATGATTTCGACTTTGTAATTGTAACTGGTGAATAATGTTAAACCCTTGGCATAGTTAGGTGTTAATCAAATGCTACATTTGTAGAAATCCATTAAGAAATTTTTCTTGATGGTAGAATTGGATACCCTTTTGAGTTTACCAATAATCAAGAATATAATTTAAATCCAACACAAGAGAAAAGATGGAAAGCTACAGAAACACCTATAGGCATCAAGAGGAAACTAAACACATTGGATATTGAAGTGTTGCAATCATATTTAATGGAAAGAACACCAAATGTTGAAAGCATCGAAGAGAACATGGAGGAACTTATGCATAAACAATCAAGAGTTGAAGTTGGGTGTGATTCAGTAGAACAAAACATAAGTGCTGATTCCACTGTATTTGCATCTTGGGAACAAAAAGTGAATAGTTTAACGAAAGAATTTGTTGAGGAGAATCTCACTCTCAAAGTATATTCAGAAAAGGGAACACCTAAAATAAAAATCCATGTGAAAGTTGTGGTATTGATTATGGAACAGGCGAAGTATCTTTGGAAGCATAGACACTTCGCAACTTCAAAACAATCACATGAAAACAAGGGCCCATCAACGTAACATTACAACTTGGTGGGAACTAGTGAAAATCCTTCATGAAACATAGAGAGGTAGACAACAGTGGTTGGAGATCGATTTGAGATTGATCAAGCCATCAAACTACTAGATGATTTCAACAAGACACAAGATCAAAATTTGTTCAAAGTGGTGGAAGCAACACTTGCAGGATACGAGGATAAGAGAAAAGTAAAAGTGGAATGTACGTGCGGTGCATTAAAAGGTTTTATTTAGTACCAGAAAGTGGAAATACTGTTATTTCTCTAAATGAACACATGAAATCAAAGAAGCACATTTCTACTACAAATGAGGCTTCACATAATACAATGAGTTGAGGAATGGAACAGTTGGGAGACCCAAGAATCCTACCAATGATAAGTCCCAATAAATTTCGACTATGTTCTTAGTCCCATCATCAACACCACTATCACATAGGGGTTCTACAAGTGAAATTCATTCTCGTTCAGGTATGTTAATTTCACAAGTTTAAATTTAATTTGAATATGACATTGAACATAATTTTATTTGTTATCTTCACATTTGATTGCTTTTATTGTCTTGTTGTAGATCATTTATCTTCCTTGATACTACAATGTTGGGGGTATTGGTATCCATATAATGATAAAAATGGGGAGATATTGAACACAAAGATTCTAATGGATGATCAAACAGGTGGGAAATTATGTGCCATAAAGAAGCATGCCAAGAGGATGATACATTATCATGGTACTGAATACCATATTGATGGTACATATAGACATATTCATTGCCAGAGGGCTTCTCAAACTAGGATCGCTTTTGAATCATTGATATGAAAGTTTTGTAAGTTGATTCTAGATTGTGATGATTTTAGGATGTTTATTCACTCTCCCAAGCAATCTTGGTGGAATCATTATTAACATTATACTATTATTTTATTTAGCATCTTGTTTACTTATACTAAGATGTGTTAGGGATAGTCTTTAATATCCTATGAATGGTCGTGCTATGTAACAAGTTCACTGAGTGAACCCCCCATGGTTAAGATATATAAAATAGGAGAGGAATCAAATTTCTTGAGGTATAAATTTTTTGTTTATAGATAAATAATTTAAGATAAAAAAAAAATTACAACTCAAAAAATTGATTTATTGCTACTTGATATGAATGTAAAAATTGATTTATTGCTGCTTGATATGAATGAGCTGCATGATACTACCCATATGGATCCATACCATGATGAAAATTATACACTTTTTGATCATTTGGGTGAGTTAGTTCATTCTCCTACATTCTACAATTCCATGTTTTGCAACATTAGTCTCAATGAAGAATGGGTGAAAGGGTTCTTTTTGATGGTGCCACATGAGGAGTATGGAACTCCTAGATTTACCTTTTATGATGACATGGTTGGAGAAAATTCTTATTCACATTCGCAGCAGTATCCTTTGTTACTTTATGATGATGCACATCTACATGGATGCACCTATGATATGCATTTGAGTCACTTGAAGACTCATGGTTTTTCTTGCTCAACACTTGGTTCATTTGATGTTGGAGGAACTTCATCCAACACTAGGGTGAATATATTTATGATTGGAGAAAATTTTTGTTGGAAGCCACATACGTTGTTATATCTGGATTATTCTCACATTCATGGATGTATGGGTGAGACTTCTTTGAGTCATTTGAAGTCTCCTTGTTTTTCTTATTCATTATTTGGTTTAGATTTTAGTGGAGATTCTTCATTCACTTCTTGGATGAAAGAATACATGGCTGGATATTTTGAAGCATATCACATCTTTTTGAAGCAGCATGATAGGACATGGGATCCTCACCTATGTCATTGGAAAATATTTGATTGGGTACTTGTGTAAAATCAGTCACAACAGATCTATTGAACAAGAATATCAATCACAAAGATGTAAAACAATTTGGAGGAAAAACTGTGCAAGAGAGATGCATCAGTGATCTATAATCCAGAATGGTAGAATTACATTACAATACTGTCACAATGAGTGAGCAATTCAAATTATACAAGGAGGTAATTCGAATATACTGCATGGCATAGCTTGGCTCCAACTAGGAGTCCTCATCATCAATCAATGGTGGTCACCACTGCATAAGTCACTGTCAAACAAGTGTCAAACTGAGTCTAACTGAGTGTAATAAGTGTAACTGATGGTAAGTGGCACTAATGTAGGGATGGAGGCTTAGTGGAGGGTGCATGAGGAGTTAACTACACTCAGAATAGGTATTCAAGTCTCATCGGAGGTCAATCGGAGTGATAACAGCACTGAGGAGTCAGTATAGCCTCAAATCAAGGAAAGACTGGTGGCTAACTGAAGTGAACTGGACTGGTAGGTGAGAAAAGGTGCCCTTCTGTAGTGGAAGGTGAAAAGTGGGCGCCTCCCTAACTAGGAGGGATAAATCTAAGTGGAAAGTAGCTCCCGAGTGCTGGAAGACTAGGGACTAGGTGTTGGAGGCATCAAATTGTTGACTGGGAAGCATGCACGTGCATGCAATGCATGCAAAATGCAAAGTACATAACTGAATGATGAGATATCCTAACACCCCCCCTCAAGCTATACTATGATGTAAAAAATAAAATGCAGGGCCTTGGTTACTGAGACCAAAGGTCACCCCTATACAATAATCCAAAAAATGCTGAAAATAAGCTAAGTGAGGAAAGAGGGAAAACCCAGTGGGAAGAAATCCCCCCCTCAAGCTAAACATAAAAATGGATCTAATCTGTCTCAGCCATGATGGAACTCACCCCCAATAGTGAACGGAGGTAAGAGAACTTCTTCTCGGTGAAGCTCTTGGTGAAGATGTTTGCAATTTGCTCATCGGTAGGGCAATATTGTAGAATGATAGTGCGATCATGCACCAACTCTCGGATGTAGTGCATATGAATCTCAATGTGCTTGGTCCTCTGCCACTGAACTAGATCGGTGGAGATATTAATAGCATTTTGATTTTCAAAAAATAGGACAGTCGAAGTAGTGCTACCAAAATCAAACTCGGAAAGAATACCCTGCAACCAAACTGCCTGAATGCAGGCATTGACTGCCCCTCGATACTCTGCCTCTGATGAAGAAAGTGCAATGGCTGCCTACTTTTTGCTTGACCAGCAAATAGGGCCATGGCCATTCATGAAAACATATCCGTAAGTGGACTTCCGATCTATGCTATCACCCGCCCAATCTGAATAAGTAAAACCAATGAAATCTAGCTTAGAATCTGTAGCCTAATGTATGCCAAAATGTCTCGTACCTTGCACATACTGCAAGATCCGCTTGGTTTCCTACCAATGAAGCTCATGGGGCTGCTGCATATACCTTGATACATCACTCATGGCATAAGATATATCAGGCCTTAAGTTTGTCAAGTAGAGTAGTGAACCAATCAACTGTCGATACATAGTGCAATCTACAAGCGGTGTAGAATTTCCCTCTTCAAGACTGATTCCTGAGAGGAATGGAAATGGAGCAGCCTTACATTCTGCCATATTAAAATTTAATAGTAGGTCTTTAGCATACTTTTTCTGATGTAATGTGATCCCATGAAATTTTTGAGCTATCTCCAAGCCCAAAAATTGCTTAAGCAAGCCCAAATCGCTCATATCAAAGTCTAGATTTAAAGCGGTTTTTAGCTTGTTGATTGTAAGGAGAGTGCTACCAATAATGAGAAGATCATCAACATATAAAACAAAAATCAGAAAATTACCTTTAACTTGCTATAGGTACACATTTGGATCATATTTGCATCTTTTGAAATTTTGAGAAAGAATGAAGGAGTCCATCTTTGCATACCAAGCTCTTGTGGCCTGTTTCAATCAATACAAAGATTTCTTCAACCTACAAACTAATGATGGATCTAATATGTATCATTCTGGCTTATTCATGTATACTTCTTCATGAATGTATCCATGTATAAAAGCACTCTTCACATCCATATGGTGCACTTCCCAGTGCTTGGATGCGAAAATGGCCAAAACTAGGCGGATGGAATCCATCTTTGCAACCGGTGCAAAAGTCTCAGTGTAGTCCACTCCTTGGACTTGGTAGAAACTTTTTTCCACCAACCTAGCTTTGTATTTGCTGATAGAGACATCAGCAGCAACCTTTGTGAAGTAGATCCACTTGCATTGAACTAATTTTCTTCCAGGTGGAAGAGAAACTAGCTCCCATGTATTGTTCTTTTGAAGAGAACTGTACTCTTCATCCATGGTGGTTTGCCATTGTGGATATCGGTGGGCATGATAGTATGATTTGGGATCTGAACTAATCATCAAATAACATTTATTAGATAATAATGGATCAGAAAATGAAATAGCCATACCTTCTCTTTGAAATTATGCTCTTGTTCTCCTTGGATCAACAGGATTTCCAATGTTTGGAGCAGCAAATTGTAGAGTGTTTTGGGCCCACTTTGGTAACTGAGGAGGATCATTATGGTCAGATTACGAACCTGATATGTCATGGCCATCAAATTCTAATAAAATATCAGAGATATCAGATCCAATGCTTTCTTCACATTCTCTTGAATCTTCTTCTTGTGGAGGCTACGGATCGGCAGTGTTTTCCTCGACTAGTTTAAGATTTGGCAGCGGTTCTTCAAACTTCACACTTTGCTCTATGAATATCTTTTTGGATATGATATTCATGACTTTATATGGTTTTGATTCTTCTCCATATCCTATTAGGATACATTCAATACTTTGTGGATCTAAAGTTTTTCTCTTATCAGAAGGAATTCTAGCCCATGCAGTGGAGCCAAAAACCCTCAAATTGAACACATCTGGTTTATGACCAGTGAATGCTTCGAAAGGAGTTTTACCTTTCACGGATGAATGTGGAACTCGGTTCTGAATGTATGCAGCAAAATTCATGGCTTCAGCCCAAATATTTGCAGCCAAACCTTTTGACTCAAGCATACAGGTAGCCATCTCTTTCAGTGACCGATTCTTCCTTTCCGCTACACAGTTCTACTGGGGTGTGTAGGGAACTGTATGTTGGATCTGAATTCCACTTTTGGCACAAAGTTACAGAAACTCAGTATTGATATATTCTCCACCATTATCATATCTAAGATCTTTGATCTTGCTCTCAGTGGCGGTCTCAACAGAAGCCTTAAATCCTTGAATTTTCCAAGCACTTCTGACTTGTTTTTGTGAAAAAATACCCAAGTAAAGCAGGAGAAGTCATCGATGAATGTCAAAACATAACTTGAACCATTCATGGACGTGTTTGGCAGCGGACCACTAATATCATAATGTATGAGACCCAAAATAGTAGAAGCTCTGCTAGCTTTGCCGCAGTCGAACTTGTGCTCAGGGTGCTTCCCAACAATGCAACCGGGGCAAATTCCCTTCGAGGAATGGAGTTGCGGAACACCATCAACCATGGATTTTTGTTGTAACAACAGCAAATACTTGTAATTAAGGTGTCCAAACATTTCATGCCAAAGCCTACTAACCTCGTTACCATGAGTGAGGAGAGAAGTGCGCTTTTCAAGTGGCACAAAGTGAGAAAACTCATAGTATTTTGCAGTGTGGTTTTCCTTTCTGATTGCAATAAGTCTTCCACTTTCAATATCAGAAATTTCAACTTTGTTAGGGCTGAATGTAACTTGCTTCGGTTCACCAGTGTGTGTCATTTGATAAACAAAAAGTAGATTTGAAGCCAAGGAAGGCACATAGAGAACATTCTGAAAACTTCCATGCTCTAAATGGATGGTACCTTTACCCTTTGAAGAAATTTTTGAGTCATCTCCCAAATGGATGGGGATGGAGCTACTTGGATCAAATGAAGAGAAGGAGACAATATTTGTAGCCATATGATTCGAGGCACTGGAATCTATCAGTAGAGTGGTGGGTTTCAAAACAGTTTCCATGAGTGCTTGAACTCTTTCATGATCATCATTTCTATCCTTGTTCCGTGCACAGTCGGGAAGAGTTATGTTATTCTTTTCCAAAAGAAGGGCCATTTGATAAATTGTCTTTTTCATGCATGAACTTTCAGGATGAAAGCCACGGTTGCAATAAGTACATTTAGATTTTTCTTTACCCTTTTGCTTGTTCCTTGAACCTGATGGTGCATCCGATGGTTTGCTTTTCTCTATTTGCTTTGTAGGTTCGAATTTGGGCTTCTCCTTCTTTTGATTTCCTTTTCCATTCAAATTCTTGGATCCTTGAACAAATAGGGCTGAATCTTTGGAGCTTATGGACCCCATTTGAATCAACTTGTCATGCTCTTTGGTAACGGATTCAATGAAGGCATTCAAGGTAGGAATCTTCCAATTCGGGGTAGTTAGCCGACCGGAATTGAAAGTAGAGACAAATATCAAGAAATATTTACCAAGTTTTCAAAGAATGGAGAGGATCAATTGCTTATCCTCTTTGATAACTCCATTGTTCTTCAATTGTAAGGACAAATGCTTGAATCTTGTGAAAAAGTAATTGATGGTCTCGAAATTTTCAGGATTCAATGCAATCAACTAATTTTCCAATTGAAAGGACCGCATGTAATATTGCTTCCCAAAAAGATTCTCGAGTTTCTCCCATACTACCTTTGGAGTAGTCAATCCACTGAGGTGAAAGTGAAGATCCTTGGAAATATTGAGGCAAAGAAGACCATATGCTTCATCCAACTTGATGAAGTGATTTTATTTTTCAATGAGTGTATTGGGCTCAACTTCGAGGCCCATGGTGACTCTGTAGTACCCTCTTGACTGCAACATAATCTCCATGTCATTCTTCCATTCAAAATAATTGAAAGGAGTGAGTAGCTTAGAATAAGAAGAATCCATTTCAATGATAGCGAATGCACTTGATGGAGATGATAAACCTGCAAATCACAATCAAAACAAGAACAGTAAAGTCGTACAATCCACCTTTTTAGAGTTGCATCACACCTGGGATTGCAGATCAAGCAAGCTTGATTGATCCAATGTATAAAATCCAGGAATTCGGTGGAAAACTCAGGCTTCTGGAGTTTATTGGAGATTTTTTTTCATCCTTGCATGCACATGAGCGAATGCACATGAGATTTTGCATGCCAAAACTTCTGTAATTTTGAGGAAATTCACTCAATTCTTCATGTAGAACACCTGTAGGAGAGAGATCTTGTCCCTGCAATGGCTCTGATACCATGTAAAATTAGTCACAACAGATCTATTGAACAAGAATATCAATCACAAAGATGTAAAACAATTTGGAGTAAAAACTGTGCAAGATAGATGCATCAGTGCTCTATATTCCAGAATGGTAGAAATATATTCCAGAATGGTAGAATTACAATACAATACTGTCACAATGAGTGAGCAATTCGAATTAGCCAAGGAGGTCATTCGAATATACTGCATGGCATAGCTTGGCTCCAACTAGGATTCCTCATCATCAATTAGTGGTGGTCATCAATGCACAAGTCACTGTCAGACAGGTGTTAAACTGAGTCTAACTGAGTGTAATAAGTGTAACTGATGGTAAGTGGCACTAATGTAGGGATGGAGCCTCAGTGGAGGGCGCATGAGGAGTTAATTGCACTCAGAAAAGGTATTCAAGTCTCATCGGAGGTCAATCGGAGTAATAACAACAGTGAGGAGTCAGTCTAGCCTCAAATCAAGGAAAGAATGCTGGCTAACTGAAGTGAACTGGACTGGTAGGTGAGAAAAGGTGCCCTTCTGCAATGGAAGGTGAGAAGTGGGCGCTTGCCTTACTAGGAGGGCTAAATTTGAGTGGAAAGTAACTCCCGAGTGCTGGAAGTCTAGGGACTAGGTGCTGGAGGCATCAAGCTGGTGATTGGGCAGCATGCGGGTGCATGCAATGCATGCAAAGTACATAATTGAATGATGAGATATCCTAACAACTTGATGCTTATATGCACATGGAAAATGGTGGTGTACTTGCTTGGAGGTATAAGCACTTTCATGATTCTTTGATGAAGCATCTTCTTGATGTTCATTTTCATTATTTTGTTATGTACTTTGATGATATATATTTTGTACTCATGATGTTGGGAAGAATGCATACAATAAATGGGATCTAGGAACTATGATTTGGGGAGCACTTCTAATTGTTGGAGTGCAATACAAGCAATGAGACCCTGGGATAATTCTTAGTCTCATTGGTTTCAATTTTTTGGGAGAAACAAGTAGTATGGGAAATGGATTCCCCACTTAATAAAGTGAGTTTAATCAGAGTAGTGTAGTAGAAAGCATGGTGGTTCCTCTCTAAAATCTTCATGGAAGCTCGAAGACTCAAAGTTGGGCAACTCAGTGCCAACTTCAAAGAAGTATACAGAAAGCAGGTTCTTCAACACCCATGTCTGAAATTGCTTGAGGATAAGCAATATTGGGAAGGGAGGATTTGTCATGTCCCAAATTTTCCATTGTGTCACAATGGCCTAATCCCTTTGGCCATATTCATGAGAGTTTGTCAAATTAATGTTAAGGGTCAAATAATTGCCAAGGAGGAAAATTACTAGTTTCCTAGGTTGTGGGTGGAAGCATTGGCATTTGAAATAAGAAGGATAATAAATGATGTGTGGACATTATAATAGCATAAATATTTAATAAAGGATCTAAATAAATATATACAATGGAAAATCAAAGTGGCATATGACCATGAAGAAACATGGAGGAAGTGGGACACACACAAGCTAGATTTTCTATGCCACATGGCATCCTCCTCTTGTCATTTCGAATCCATAAGAATCCCAAGGGTCTTGGGATGAGTTGGAAGGTCAATATACTTTTCATGAATCAATTAAGGTTGAATTGGAATGGAAGAGTAATTCCCATGGAAGAGGAAGAGGCATTTTGGAGCTAGTGAGACACTTGGACTAGATTCCCTAGCTCTATGATAACAATAATGAAGATTCTATGACACCTATGACACAAATCAGACCTGAAGGATGACATTTGACATATATGACATGTCAGGTATAAAAATAGCCTCCAAGAGGGCGCTCAAGGGAGTTATGGCAGCTAAGATGCTTCCACACGTGATTTGGTGGAAGTGGGAGACTAGGAATTATTGTACAAGTGGAATCATTTGGAATCTCTTCCCAAATTGAGTTGGAATGAATCTCTTGGAAGGAATTCAACCCATAGAGATATTGGAAACTTCATAAATGTCAAGAACAAAGAATGAAAGCAGCTTTTGATCATCTTTGGAATTTTTTATTGCATTTGTGAGAGAAGAGCCAGTGGATGACTAGTTTCTTGCCTTAGCCAATTTCGAGGGTGAAAGATTGCCTTCCAAGTTGCTTTTTGGAAAGGCCATTGGTCCTATATCATCCTTGAACATAATAATCAAGTCCTAATATCATTCATATACCTTCTCAGAATATTTGTGATCATTTGGAGCAAATTGGAGACCTAGACATCAAAACTAGTCAAAGGTCGAACTAGGGAAAAAAAAGTGAAAAATTTGCCATTTTATTAAATTCATAAAAAGGGACATTACAGTAGGTGGGAAAACACCCAAATAAGAGCATTCCTAGCAACCGTCTCTTGAAAGAAGCTAATATCACTTGCTTTAGGACCCCCGATCCTGTTCACTGAACCACCAGGATGAAGATTTTGTGTAGAAGCATGTGACAATCTCTTTGTATCACAAAAATCATGAATACTTGCATATAAGCTCTCTTCAACTCAATAACATAAAAAATTATTACTCTGCAACTCATTATATAGAATTCCCCTCATCTCTTGTGTGCTCAACATAGTCATTTCCAGCAAACACAAGGAAAATGTTGTGAGCCCCCTGCTTAATTCGATGGATATAAAGATTGCCTAGGTCTATTGGGTCAATTTAACATTTAATGAGCCACCTGCTTAGTTCCACCATCCTTGGGGAACATGACCACATTTTTAGGGAAGTTTCCCCCTACAACATCTAGTAAGTGAGTGCAGATGCTGCAACTTTTCAATTGCCTTCTACACCAATTCCATTCCTCCTAGTGGGTCAGTGAACACTCTTCAACAGTCCTCTTTGGATGAGTGTCTCCTATTTTAATTTCTTAAATAATAGTAATATTCAATTACAATCATCTTTAATATTCAATTACAGTCATCCTTAATGTTCAATTACAGTCATCCTTAACCATCCTTGGTCAATAACATACAAATTTACAATAAGTTTTAAAGTAATGTTTTTCCAGAAACATAAAATGTTTTCAAGTCCAGGTAGGTTACAGGCCCATTCAAGAAGCTCAAACCTTTGCGAAATGGTTCGTACAGTATTCTTCGATAGATTGGAGAAAACTCTTTCAAGATTGACATTCCTGCATGCCTGGGTCTGCATCTAGTATTCAATGTGGATCTACTTCGGCCATACCATGCACCATTGTTGGAACAGAACGACTTGCAAACAGCAGAACCCGATGACATCCATCCAGATGTTTAGGACCCTCTTCCTTGCGATGCCATTGTAGGACGATGAGTACGCCATACAAGGAGAAACACAATTCCCTTGTTTCAAGTTGCTAAAGCCAGATAGATCCCAACACAAGGAAAGTGGTACTCTTCTACTGAACTGACTGACAAGTTTCCTCACCTTCACGAGCAAACAATGGGGACCATTATTCCTTAAGGAAGGAGGTCTGATCCACATCGCAGTTGGAATTATTGTCGGATGCTGACTTCAACAAGTCATCATCGTCAACACAACTCCGATGAGTTTCGACTTCGACACAACTTTGGAAATTTGTCAAACTGTGACATGACTTCGACACATTCTGTGACCTCACAATTTCACGATGTCGACATGCAGTGTCGACCTGCAACTTGCGCAACACCATCTTGTGACATGTGACTTTCAAACTTCGACAGACTATCTCTCTGTCTTCCAGTCGACTGTAACGGTTGAACTGCCCAATCGTTATAACTTCATTTGAATATGAACATAACGGGAAAGAACCCAAGCATCTCAGCAACACTCTCTATATAAGCATGTAAATTGTTGTAATATTCAAATACATAGAATCAAGTCATGAACTTATAGCCAATAATAGAAATCAGTTCACATTCCTTCATATTGTTTGTGTATATTTATGTTCTGTCTGTGTAGTGTATTCTTGCTTTGCGCATTCTGTTTCTTAAGCTTCCGCCATAACAGAGCCGACTCATTCAGTCGAACTTTTGTCCCCCTCATGCTTCCAGGCCATGTGCGGATCATAGAATGTGATGACAGATGTGCTCTCCAGAAAAGATGAATATGTTGGGGCATTAATTTGTGCAATTTCCATTCTACAACTATATTGGGTATTAGCAGCAAGGGAAGAATGGAAAAGTGACCTATCTGTGTGGATTCTCATTCAAAATATAGATAATGATCAAAATGTATGAGATAATTTTGTGTGGAAAAATGATTCACTATGGTATAAGGATTGCTTATATTTATGCAAAAATACCCAACTCAAACAAAGATCCTCTCAGAATTACATACCTCTCTTATAGGTGGGCACTCTAGATTCTTGAAAACTTACCACAGGATCAATAAGGAATTTTTTTGCGAAGGTAAATTTGATGTTTAGAGGTTCGTGGCCGAATGTTTGGTTTTCCAACAAAATAAGGGTGAAATAGTTAAGACCAGAAGACCTCTACAACCATTAGACATACCTTGCCAACATTGGGAGGAAGTCTCAATGGATTTTATCACAGGTCTACCCAAGTCAAAAGGAAATAATGTTATTATGGTGGTTGTTGATAGACTCACAAAGTATGCACATTTTTGTGCACTCTCTCACCCTTTTAATGTAACTACAATAGTTACATCCTTTATGGAAATTGTTCAGAAGTTACATGGAAATCCGAAGATTATTGTAAGTGATAGAGATCCAATTTTCACTAGAAAATTTTGGACTGAATTATTTTCTTGCTTGGGTACCCAATTGGCTCATAGTTCTTCTTATCATCCTCAATCCGTGCCTCAATCTTATGGGAAAATTGAGATAGTGAACAAATGTTTGGAAGGCTATCTTTGTTGTTTGGCATCTGATAAATAAACATAGTGGGTGAAATGCTTGTCTTTGACAGAATGGTGGTACAATAATTCTTTCCATACATCATAAAAAATGTCTCCATTTATGGCACTTTATGGGTACCTACCTCCATCTATCACATCTCCCTTACAAGAAAAATATAAAGTTCAATACGTGGAAGATCACATAGAGCACCAACAAGAACTTCTCCAGATACTTAAGGACAACCTCGCTATGTCAAAAAACAGGATGAAACAATAAGCAAATCAACATTGCAGTGAAAGGAGTTTCGAAGAAGGGGATTGGGTATTTTTGAGGCTACAACCTTACAAGCAAATGCCCCTCAAGCAAATAAGTAAGGACAATAAATTAGCACCCAAGTAGTATGGTCCTTATAAAGTGTTACAAAATATTGGTAGTATGGCTTACAAATTGGAGCTCCCTTCATCTTTAAGAATACATCCATTTTTCCATGTTTCTTGCTTAAAGAAGGTAATAGGACACAAGATCCCAATTCAAATAATATTTCCAAAGCTTGATGAAGAAGGAAAAGTCATATTGGAACCTGAACAAATCACTCAAACAATCACCAAACAACTATGAAATCGGGCTATTACTGAGTACCTCATCAAGTGGAAGAACTTACCAGTTGAAGATTCAACATGGGAAGATGAGTCATTCATACAGAAGCATCCACAACTAATCAATAATTGAGGACAACACTTGTCAGAAGGAGAGGGGCATGTTAAGCCATAAATGTGGTCACATTTCCCCCTATATTGTGATGTATTACATTAGTGTTGATGTTGAATTTGGTCCATTAGTTGTAATTTTCATTTGTATCGTTATATTAGTTATGTCATCTTGGGTCAGTGAGTTGTAATTGTACCTCTTAATCTGCTATATATAAGAAGGGGATCTTTTCATTTGAGTATCTTGTCTTGTCTTGTCTTGTGTACTTAGTACATTGTATAAGGAGGTTCCCCTCTCGAAGTGGCTTGCTATTTATCTTTGTTCTTCATGCTCTTTTTAGAAATTTGTTGCATAACATTCAAAGAACTTGGTTTCAGACAAAAATAAAACAAATATTTTTCCAAAAAATAATTAATGTCCCAATAAAGGAATATAATATTAAAGAATCTTATCCTAGATTTACAACAAAGCTCTCAATTTGTGTGAACATTTATTGTTTTGAAACTTATTTCAAAAACAAAAAATAAGATTCACTAATAAGTAGTATAGCAAAGATTGCGAACATTTGATCAAATTCTTGAAACTATTAATATAAATGGTTATGAAATGCTAATTGAAAGAAAAATAAAACATTAAATATTTACAATATTCATCTTAAATTAGGATTTAAAACTATTAATATAAATGATCACAAATACTAATGGAAACAAAAATTCAACATTAAATATTTATAATATTATTTTTTCAGCAAAAGAAAACGTACTATTGTTATTAAAAAAAAATCAAATAGTACAATGATGTTTGAGTCTCAAGAGAAACACATAGGCTTCAAAAAACATACAAAACCTCCAGCCATGCAATATTATTAAACCAAAAGTAATGGTTTATACTTTCCCATATCCTAGACTGTTCAATAGGTATACCCAAAAATGATTGCTCAAAAGACAGAAATATGCTAGTCATAAAAATAAACAACACCCATATCCTAGATGTGAGAGTTCTGCCATTCTTCCCAAATTAAAAGTCCTTCCTCACCATCCAAAGCTTGCTTCGACAATTTGTCCACCGTGGCATTGTGATCCCTTTAGATGTGATCAAAGGATATTCCCCTGCCAAGCTTGATTTCATCCCTAGTTCGCTTGCACCAATGCAGGAGTGATGTAACCTTTAAGTTAAAATCTCCACAAACCCATTTAATGGTGACTCAAGAATGACCAAAAACTTTGAGATAATATTCATCTTAAACTACGATCTAAAACTATTAACATAAATAGTTACAAAATGTTAATTAAAATAAAAATACAACATATATATTTATATTATTCATCCTAAACTAGGATCTATAAAATAAGAGAGAAATCATAATTTTGTTGATTTTATATATAAAAAATTTAAGATATAAAAAAATTTAGAACTAAAAAAATATTTATTACTACTTAATATAAATGAAACCTATATTAATTTTAATTTCATCTAAAATTTAAAATAAAACTTATTATGTTATAGATAACTTTATTTAATTTTTCTTATTAAATACATTACTTACATTCAACTTACGTGACAACAATTCTCTTGTAAATTAACCTCTTATACGTTCAGATTTTTATTAATAACTATTTGTAACATATATTTTTATTAATAACTACCGCTGAATCCGGCCAAAATTTTAATAACATTTCTTGCCCAACAACTGGAGATTATTGTTCTAATTATCATTGTGCGAAGCATTCGAAAGACTAATAAGATAACAAAGATTGCAAACATTTGATGAGTTTCTTGAAACGTCAACAAAATGCTAATTAAAAGAAATATACAACATTATATATTTATAATATTTATTATAAACTATGAATTATCAAGTAAGAGATAAGAGATGTTTAAGGTGTAATTTTTTTCATTTACAATTTAAAAAATATTGGATATGAATGTAAAATAAATCTATATTGGTTTTAATTTTAAGTAAAATTTAAAATAAAACTTATATATATTACTTAATAATTTTAAATATTTTTTCTTAAATTAATAACAAATTAACAGAATTGTTCCGTTTTTTTTGAATATAATCAAATTTATATATAATCTCATCCTTATCCTTCTTGTTTATTCCATCCACATTTTTATTAAGAACTATTTATAACATTTCCTTCACATATATAAATTTTAAATATTAATTATGTAACTTTTAGACACTCTTCTGCATTCACATTTTTATTGATTACTTGTAATATTTTCTTCCATAAATATATATTTCTAATTACTTGTTGTATTTTCCTCCATTTTTTGTTAATATATTTATTATTATTACTATATTTCTTTTGTCTTTTAGAAAAATAATAGGATTTATCTTTTGTTTATCTTTTTTAAAAATGGTGTAGTATAAATATTATACCTTTTCAATCACATATGTTTTCTGTTTAATTTTGTTCATATTTTTGTTGGAAATTTTTAAAAAATCTTAAAATCACATATATTAACGATAGAGATTTCATTATTTGGGTGCCATGAAGTATTTGAGGGTGCTGAATTTATTTATAAATTCAAAAATACAATTTAAACAGGTAGAAATTTGGATTTTATCAAAAAAAATTACAAGCAACCAAATTCCACATTAAAGTAGAAAGTAGAATAAATAGACTACTCCTTTAAAAATAATATCTGCCCACTAACCACCATTAATATATTTAATGCTTTAAGATAGAAACCATTAAATGTAATATTACAGATGACCTAACCAAAAACAACATTGAATACAATACTACTAGATTCATATTCCCATTCTCACATAAACATCTCTCCTTACCAACTTTAATAACTTACATTTGGTTTTAACTGTGTACCTCATTCTTACAATTTTCTATTGAATATGGTTAGCCCCCACGTCTACTCATGCATCTCATGGACTTAGAGTTATAATTATTATAGTTATAACTGGCACTGGAGATTATTGTTATAATTATTCCATGGCATAGTTCCACAGTAAATGGGGTGGAACTAAGATTCTGCCAGTTTTTATAACCAGATCTAGGAAACAAATGGCCGGAAAAGCGAGGTGATTTGAGTTCGAGTTATCGCACACCCCATTCAGAAGAGTGGGCATAGTAGTTGGTGTGCGCTTCCTGTGTGATCTAACAAAAAAAACAACCCCCATTCTTACAAGTTTAGCAGATCTGTACAAAGACTATTGAATAGAACTGGCACTGGAGATTATTATTCTAATTATCAGTTTGGGGAGAATTCAGAATAGTACAGGTCTAAGATGGGTAGAGCGCGAGTCTCTGTAAAAAAAAGGGTTTTAAAAAAGGGCCCCTGGTGTCGTGAGGAGGACCAAAATTCTGATCAACTACATTCATAAGAACGGGCATAGCAGTTGGCGTGCGCTTCCCGAGCTAGCTGGTCTGTTTACAGATTCCATATGTTTACCCAATAAATAAGTGTCTACATAAGGAGAAACAGTTATTACGTACTGGCCAAAAATAGCATCTAAGATCGCCAAAAATAGCATCTAATTAGATCGCCAAAAATAGCATATAAGGCGAAACAGTTATTACGTACTGGCCAAAAATAGCATCCAAGATCGCCAAAAACAACACCAATAGCATTCAGTTAGAAATGATTGCAGGTTTTCAGCAGCGGCCTGCTTGGCTATGGCCTGAATTACATGACGAAGAATTGATTGTAGGTTTTCAACAGCTGCTTTATTGGCGGACATGAATAGATTTTTTTTAAATAGTTTCCATAATTTTTTATTTTTATGAGCCGACATGATTTTTTTAAATTATTTTATTAGTAACAAACGTTACATCAAAAACATTACAACATGTCCCCCATACTGAACTGTAAAGCACCTGGTTTCACTCAATGCAATGAAGATATTTTGCTTGATAAAGTTTTCCAAACTTATCCAACAATTAAGGATGTATAAAGATAGGTATCTTTTGTATGATAAAGTTTTCCAAGTGCCCAGCAATTACACAATGAGGATGTATAAAGATGGGTATCTTTTGCTTAATAAAGTTTTCCAAGTGCGCAACAATTACATAGTTAGTTCAGTAGATTTGCATTGAACATAAAAAAAAATGTTTTCCATCATCATAAAATGTGTGATAGAGAAAAAGAATGACATGTATTGTTTATTCTAATTGAGTTGGTTTAGTTTTTATTTATTTTATTATTATTATAGTTTTAATATATTAGCATAAATTTATCTTAAATCTTAAATCTGAATCTATTAAGTATTAAGAAGTTTTTGGTTTTTATTTATTTTATTACTATTATAGTTTTAATATATTAGCATAGATCCATCTTAAACTTGAATATATTAAATATTAAGATGAATTCAATTTTTTGAGATGTAATTTTTTATTTTAAATTTTTTACACCTCAACAAAAAATTTACACTTCAAGAAATTAGATCATTCTTAATTAAAAATGCTTAATAGATTGCTAATTTAATTTTTTTTATTTTATGAATGGACATAAAGAGTTTTAGTTACAATTTATTTTTGATAAGTTATAAAACTACAACAATCCACCCATACTATATTGTAAACACTTCTCTCTATACAATTAACACATATTTAAAAACATATACTTAATAACTCTTTACAATATTTAAAATTTATAAATTTATAATTTTAAATAATAATAAAAATACTAGTAAAAAACTATGAAGATTCTAAGTCATCATAGAATGGGCTAATGGAAGATATAGAATGGGCTAATGGAAGATATAACCTTCCAGTTTTGAAGTTAGCTCAGGGATGCCATTGGATTCATAATATGATTATCTCTTTCTATGAGAGCCCATTGGTGTCATTGGATCCATAATCTGATTGTCTCTTTTTATGAGATTTCGTTTTTCCATATTTAGAGGAATTTCAACAAGGAAGTGCCACCGACGATAATATAATCTTTAGCGTGATGTTTCACATGCCGTCGCTCGTCCCGTGAATAATGCGGAGGAAACTTCAAAGTTTGTAGATATACAATGACATCCCCATACCAAGGGTCCTCAGACGAGATAAGAAATAAGTGTTCATCTACAAAAGAATCTTCGTGGATGACATCCTCATCAAGTCTTGGAAGGTCCAACATAAGATCAGCAAACACCAATGATTTCACTGACTTCGCCAAAGCAAAATCAAGATCGAACTCCTGAAGGATCACAATCCATTTATTGTACTTCCCCCCTATAAGGCGTCGTGATAGCACGAACTGAAACAGATTGATGAGCACTACAAATGTGGTCGTTCTAAGTAAAATATAGTGTCGTAACCGTTGGACTGCATGTAAGTTGCAAGCGCCAACTTTTCCACGTGAGTATATCTCAGTTCAACGTCTGCTAGATTTCGACTGAGGTAATAGATGACATGCTCGATGAGTGCATCATCAACCTGAACTAATACCATTCCAATCGTCTCTTGAGACGTAGCCACATAAAGTATAAAATTGCGTGCAAAGTCGGGTGGACTAAGCACAGGGGATGATACCAAAGCTTTCTTAAGGGCATCGAAAGACTGCTGGGCTCACTCATCCCAGATAAATGGTGTGTCTTTCTTCAACAAACGCGCGAAACCTTTGGTAAGATTAACATAATTGACTACAAAACGATGCAGAAAAGTAGCTCTCCCTTGGAGGCTCTGAAGTTGAAACAAGTTGTGCGGAGGAGGCAACCGAAGTATTTCCTCAACTTTGAGAGGATTGACTCTAATACCCTCTTTCGAAACTGTAAATCCTAGAAGGTGACTAGACCTCACTGCAAAGATGCATTTATTGGGATTCAATCGGATCTTGTAGTGTATACATCGCTCAAGAAACCAACGAAGGTGCTTGGGGTGGTCCATTCTCTTGCGAGAATGGCCAGCAAGATCATCCAAGAAAACCTCCATTATACTTTTAAGGTCATGAAAGGCATAGGTCATGGCACGCTGAAACGTAGCTCTGACGTTTTTAAGGTCGAAGAGCATTTTTTGATATGTGAACATACCCCAAGGACAAATTAAAGTAGTCTTATGTTGGTCCTCGGGTTTGATTTGAATCTTGTTATACCTTGAAAATCCATCCATAAACGAAAAAATATCACTTCCCGCACACGCATCCAAGATCTGATCAATGAATGGGGTGGGGAAATTATCTTTCGGACATGCACAATTCAGGTCTCTAAAATCAGTGCATACACAGATCGTTCCCTGCTTCTTATCCCCAAGAACGGGGTTTGACACCCATTCGGTAAGGGGAACGGGGTAGATGAAACCAGCTTTGAGCAATTTCTCCACCTTTGCCTTGATAGCGGCTTCCTTCCTAGGGTTTACAGCATGAAGATGTTGTCGAACCGGTTTAGCATGAGGATACGTTCTAATCTCGTGCTCGACAATACTAGGGTCTATTCCTAGCATCTCCTCATATGACCAGGCGAAAGCTTCCCGAAGCTCAGTAAACAATTCGGTGTAGATGGAAACCTCCTTAGAAGAGCAATCATCACCGATGTAAATGTTCTCAATCTTTTCGGGAGTGCGAGAGATGTTGATCGGTTGAGTCGGGGAAATATTAGCCATGTTCCCCTCCGCATAAATCTCATGTGAGCCCAAAAGAGCCACACTGTGACCAATCATCTCTACAAGAGTCGTCTTAAACTCTTCTTGCTCGACAAGATCGAGGTTGGGAAGGAAATAAGAGTGATGATGCATATGCTCCCAAGGTCTCTCACTACCACACATGGCCTCGATAATAGCTTCATTCGAAGGTAAAGTACTATCAAGGCAATCATTCGAACAAGACGAGTCGACTGCCCAAACTGGAAGCGTAATGGGATCTTCCTCATCTATTCGAGGAGAGGGGATATTCGGCTCTATAGTGGCTTGTTGAATCTCCTGATAAGCAAGCTTAGCAGCAGAAAGTGGCATGGTCTATCTCCTAACCCGGCGGCTCCTACAAGGTCGTGTTGCTAAATGGGTCATTATCCTCCAGGAATATGACCTTACTTTCAGAACTCCTAAAAGCACCAAAGCCCTCGCGCTTGCTCACCTCATCACCGACCTCCCATCCTCTTCATCATCACCCGCTATCCAAACAGATTTGATTGACGAACAAATCTTCATCATCTCGTCTGACGACCCATGGTACGGAAACATTTTGATTTACCTCCGCACGCAAAAATTTCGACCACACATCGATCGTGACAAACGCCGTCGGATACGACACCATGCCCCCCGATACCTCTTGATAGGGGATGTACTTTATCGATGCAGCGTTGATACCATCCTACGCCGATGCCTATCCCATAGTGAGGTAGAACAAGTCCTCAATGATTGTCATAGCAGTGCTTGCGGAGGCCATTTCTCCGGCATGGCCACCGCCCAGAAGATCATTCGGGCAGGTTACTTTTGGCCATCATTGTTTACTGATTGCATCAACGCAGTCAAGCATTGCCAGAACTGCCAACTTTTTTCCCCCAAAGCAAGAACCCCCCCCGCCCCCCTTCATCTAGTCATCACTATTGGACCATTCTGCAAATGGGCCATCGACTTCCTCGACTGCAACCCCACATCAGTTGGCGGTCACAAACACATCGTTGTGGCCGTCGATTATTTCACCAAGTGGGCGGAAGCCATGCCGACTTACAATTGCAAAGCCGACACGGCAGCACGGTTTTTCTTCAACCATGTTATCACTCGTTTCGGAGTGCCGAAGCAACTAGTCTCTGACCACGGCTCTCACTTCGAAGATGCCGTCTGGAAAGAATTATCAACCATGTTGAAATTTGACCACCACTTCTCTTCCGCCTACTATCCCCAAGGAAACAGCCAAGTCGAAGCGATCAATAAAATTTTGAAGACCATCCTCCAACGTACGGTAGACAAACACAAGTCTAATTGGCACCACATGCTTTTCTCGGCACTATGGGCCTACCGCACCTCAACCAAAACCGCCACCGGTTTTATCCCTTTTCATTTAGTTCACGGTGTTGAATCCGTTCTCCCTATCGAGTGCTAGATTCCAGCTCTACATATCGCCATTGAACTCCTACCGGACACTTCCCCCATTGAGCAACGTTTACTACTCCTAGAGCAAGCCGATGAAGATTGGCGCACAGCAATTCAAAATATGGAAGAAGCCAAACAACGATCCAAACTAAGTTACGACAAACACGTCCACCCCAGAACCTTTTCTGAGGGAGACCTTGTCCTCACTTACGATCAAGCTCATGATAAAACTGGAAAGGGAAAGTTTGTATCTATGTGGCAAGGCCCCTATATCGTACACACCTGCCTCAGGTAGGGGGCATACATTCTGACCGATTCAGAAGGAAATCCCCTACGCAACCCACGCAACGGGTTGTACCTTAAACAATTTTAACCATAGAAAATCTGATGGACACCACTGTCCATTTTAGTATAGGCTTACTTTCTTTTTCACAAAAATTCAAAAAACCTAAATATTTGTTTTTCTCTGCATGACCGCAGATGGATCCTCTTCCACTCTGCTATGTCGGTTTCGCTGATGGTGCAAGTCGTTGGTCTCCCAATCTCGCCTCCGCAGCTTGGGTAATATACTCCCATTCACATGAGTTAATTCACATTGACGGAGTATGTTTAGGTGCCGCCACCAATAACCAAGCTGAATACGATGCCGTGATCGGTCTCCTGGCCGCAGCTCTCCAAATGAGCATCCGTCACCTCAACGTTTTCTTGGACTCACAGCTCCTAGTTTCCCAGCTCAACAATGATTACCAGGTACGCGATCCCTGTCTTTTCAGAAAATTCCTGCACACTAAACAAATGGTTAGACAATTTGAATCCATTTCATTCACACATGTCCCAAGACACCTCAACAGTGTAGCAGACCATATGGCCAACAATGTCCTCGACTGGCACACCAATCACATCATGTCATATCCATAAACAAAATGCATCCATGTGCATAACATGTGCCTCCACGAGCATAAACAAATAACAAAATAATGCATCCACGTGCATAACATGTGCCTCCACGGGCATACATAAATAACAACATACTGCATCCACGTGCATAACATGTGCCTCCACGGGCATATACAAAAGACAAATGGGCATTCACGTGCATACACGACAATCGATCCAAATATATATACACATATATATATAAACCATAATAGTCAACATGTCATAGGTTCCCTCAGCACCCGATATACAAAAATACATCAGTCGTACAAAAAATGCTTCCCCATATGCTCATCAGCATTTGGGGGCAGATACAATATCATCTACTCATCTGGATCCCTAGGCTCCTCCGGCTCCTCCTCCGCTGGGTCACGGCGATCCCGAACTCTCCGCTCTGTCAGCCCCGCTGGATCGTCCCGCAGACGTCTCATCCCCTCAGCCGGCCTTGCCGGATCATCTCGTCCACCGCCCCTGTGCTCCACCACAAACATCGCTTTCCTCAACAAGAGCGACCACCACTCAGGCGGCGGACCGAAGCAACCCTCCAAAATATCCCGATCCAGGTCTCTCCAACCATCCTCGGGGAGTCCAGCTAAGATCCTGGCAAAGGTCTGTCTGAAACCCTCTATGGCGTCATCTCGAGGGCCAACCCCTCGCCCACGAGCCGCAAATCCTCCACCACGAGGAGGTGGTACCGCTACAGGTGGATGGGCGACCACCATCGCCCACCCCTAACGAGCCACATAGTCGGGCGGTGGCACTGGACCCACATCTGCACAAAGCAAGTAAGCCATCATATACTATACAACTATAATCATCGATGATAAATCAAACAACACATGATATAATATCAAATAAAACACAAAACATACCGTCTAAACTCCAGGCCTGTCCTGGGGCACGAGGCATCTCTGGGTCACCTCGATAGTCCATGCCGGCGTAGGGGTAGTCCTCAATCACCAGGGGCATCTGCTCCCACTACTCATAAAAATCCTCCGTGAAAAAACCACGGACACCACCGTCGGCACGAAGCATCATCTGCCCCCACCACATCATGTGAGGCTCACTCACAAGACCAGCACGAATGGGTACCCATGGCCGCAAGGTCGGCACCCGCTCAAAGAAAAAACAGCAGAGAAAGGAGGCATAACAGAACTCACCTCCCTCTCGAATGGCCTTGTCCAGATCTCTCCGGACACCAGCCAGGAACATCTGCCCCCAGGCATAATATGTCCCCCGAAGAATGGAGTCCACCATCATCGTCTGTCCCCCAGACATACGATGTGGTGTAGCAGCACCCAATATCCGTAGAACACATGCCCCAACAGCTCGCATATCCCACTCACGTAGGGATCGCAGACTAATTGAGCTGTTCTGCAAAATAGCATCATCAACATAGAAAGTCTGTAACAATTCCTCCATATCTACACCCGGCGGGATCCTCGGCAGGAGATTGCCCACCTCCCCAAAACGAGGCAACCCAGTCAGAAAATAGACATCCGTGAGAGTGATCTCTAACCTCTCACCCCCAATGATAAATGCACCCTCCGCCGGCACCCACCAACGCACCAACTTGTTCAGGAGTCGTCTCACTGAACGAATAGGTGGGATCTGAGCGAACTTCAAAAGTCCGCTCATAGCCAGAGTCTGTCGCACCCCCGGATCAGTCTGAATCCTCTCCATAAGATCATCATCGATCTCCCGCTCTCGCCACGAGGACAATGGTCTCCTCAACATCCTGCCAGAAAACAGAACAAATTTTTAGCCCTAGCACAAAATTTTTTGAAAAAATCCCATCGCGGCTTTTCCACCAAAAGCCGTGATGACCATCGCGGCATTTCCACCAAAATCCGCGATAACCATCGCGGCCTCCATGCAAAAACCCGCGATGAACATCGCGGATTTTGGCCATACAGTCGCGATGAACGTCGCGGATTTTGGCCAGACAGTCGCGATGAACATCGCGGATTTTGGCCAGACAGTCGCGATGAACATCGCGACTATCTCCCATGAACTCGCGATGAACATCGCCGGTTCCAACCTCACAGTCGCGATGAACATCGCAACTGTCAGCCTGAAACCCGCGCGGTTCATCGCGGGAAAAGACCCAAAACCCGCGATATTCCACGTTGGAGAGTCAACATGGAATTTCGCGGCCTTCGGGGGCCCGCCGCCAAACAAAAAAGACATAATTGAAAAGGCTAAGGCAAATAGAGTTACCTAAAACTTGCAGAATCGAAAACCAACGGTGAAATCTCCCGAAAATCAAGAAATAGCTCTGACACCTCTATCAAACTCGCACGTAACAATGACAAGTCATTTGGGCCCCACGCCCTATTTATAGAAATTCCACCAATTTTCAAACAACCATTGCGGTATCATACGATGTCCATTTTTCACACCGTTGGTACTGTTGGAATCAGCACAACGCGAACTTCATGCAGGTTCCTTCCTTTTCCCATTTTCACGAGGTCTATTTTTTGACCATTTTTTGGCCTCCCTCGTGGCCTCGATTTGCGTGCCACATTGGCCATTCTCCATTTTCGACATGCCTTATATTTCCGAATTATAGAACATGGATTATACAACCACTTACATAGATAAGTTGAGCTAAATCGCTCAAGAGTAAGTAATAATTTACTTTACATTTTTATTTGGATTATAGGCCTTTATGAGTCATGATTGGTGATAAGACTTATGATTGATGATGTGTAATCACCAAAATGCATAGAATATGATATATTCGTTAAATATTTTGTTGTTATTAGGTCGCATGTGGCATGCAAGAAATACTAAATAATTGTTACTAAGTAAAAATTCCTGGACTCAAACGAGATAATTGTTACTTTACCTCCCTCTCGAATGGCCTTGTCCAGATCTCTCCGGACACCAGCCAGGAACATTTTCCCCCAGGCATAATATGTCCCCCGAAGAATGGAGTCCACCATCATCGTCTGTCCCCCAGACATACGATGTGGTGCAGCAGCACCCAATATCCGTAGAACACATGCCCCAATAGCTCGCATATCCCACTCGCGTAGGGATCGCAGACTAATAGAGCTGTTCTGCAAAATAGCATCATCAACACAGAAAGTCTGTAACAATTCCTCCATATCTACACCCGGCGGGATCCTCGGCAGGAGATTGCCCACCTCCCCAAACCGAGGCAACCCAGTCAGAAAATAGACATCCGTGAGAGTGATCTCTAACCTCTCACCCCCAATGATAAATGCACCCTCCGCCGGCACCCACCAACGCACCAGCTTGTTCAGGAGTCGTCTCACTGAACGAATAGGTGGGATTTGAGCGAACTTCAAAAGTCCGCTCATAGCCAGAGTTTGTCGCACCCCCGGATCAGTCTGAATCCTCTCCATAAGATCATCATCGATCTCCCGCTCTCGCCACGAGGACAATGGTCTCCTCAACATCCTACCAGAAAACAGAAGAAATTTTTAGCCCTAGCACAAAATTTTTTGAAAAAATCCCATCGCGGCTTTTCCACCAAAAGCCATGATGACCATCGCGGCATTTCCACCAAAAGCCGCGATGACCATCGCGGCCTCCATGCAAAAACCCGCGATGAACATCGCGGATTTTGGCCAGACAGTCGCGATGAACATCGCGGATTTTGGCCAGACAGTCGCGATGAACATCGCGACTATCTCCCATGAACTAGCGATGAACATCGCGGGTTCCAACCTCACAGTCGCGATGAACATCGCAACTGTCAGCCTGAAACCCGTGTGGTTCATCGCGGGAAAAGACCCAAAACCCACGATATTCCACGTTGGAGAGTCAACATGGAATTTCGCGGCCTTCAAGGGCCCGCCGCCAAACAAAAAAGACATAATTGAAAAGGCTAAGGCAAATAGAGTTACCTAAAACTTGCAGAATCGAAAACCAACGGTGAAATCTCCCGAAAATCAAGAAATAGCTCTGACACCTCTATCAAACTCGCACGTAACAATGACAAGTCATTTGGGCCCCACGCCCTATTTATAGAAATTCCACCAATTTTCAAACAACCATTGCGGTATCATACGATGTCCATTTTTCACACCGTTGGTACTGTTGGAATCAGCACAACGAGAACTTCATGTAGGTTCCTTCCTTTTCCCATTTTCATGGGGTCTATTTTTTGACCATTTTTTGGCCTCCCTCGTGGCCTCGGTTTGCGTGCCACATCGGCCATTCTCCATTTTCGACATGCCTTATATCACCGGATTCAGTTTTCCGTGCTCGTGATGATGCTTGAGATCATTTCTCGCTGTCACGTCCCAATTTTCAGAGCATTTTTTTTCCATGCCCCCTTGTCACCTCGATTTGCATGCCACATCGGCCATTCTCCGTTTTCAACATGCCTTATATCGCCGGATTCAGTTTTCCGTGCTCGTGATGATGCTTGAGATCATTTCTCGCTGTCACGTCTCGATTTTCAGAGCATTTTTTTTCCATGCCCCCTCATCACCTCGGTTTGCGTGCCACATCGGCCGTTCTCCGTTTTCGACATGCCTTATATCGCCAGATTCAGTTTTACACGCTCGTGATGATGCTTGAGATCATTTCTCGCTCTCGCTTTTAGATTTTTCGGGTATTTTTTCCATGCCCCCTCGTCACCTCGGTTTGTGTGCCACATCAGCCATTCTCTGTTTTCGACATGTCATATATCACCGGATTCAGTTTTTCGCGCTCGTGATGATGCTGGAGATCATTCCTCGCTCTCACGCCCATCTTTTTCAGGCATTGCTTCAAAATGCCACTGATCACCTCAGTTTATGTGCCACATTGGCCGTAGCTCCTTTTGGACAATCTTTCTGTCACTGGATCCATTTTTCCGCACTGATGATGATGCTTGAGACCTCTTCTCGCCCTGATCAACCCATTTTTGTTCGGTATAATTTTATCCCTTTTTCGGGCCGAGCAACCCCTTTTATGAAAAGGGCACTTAGGGAGTTTCTGTTAAGCTCTTTTCTGACTCCTAAAACAATGAAAAGATTGCCGAGCAATCTTGCTTCCTTTCATGCTCGCTAAACGTATCTGAAAGGGCGTCTACCTGGTATAAGTTTACCCCTTTTCCGGACCTCGTAGACTAATTACGAAAAAGGTATACTCTAGTCACATCGGTTAGAAGAGTTCTCCATCCGCATCATTTTATGCTTTTTCGGGCCTTGGAGACTAAACTTACGAAAAAGAAACACCAATAGAGTCCACTTACCGTTTTCAGACTCTCTAAACATGAAAACAACCATGAGCATGAGCCGTCCTGGGCTTGCAAAATCCACAGGACCGTACCATTTCAGAGCACACTTTTATCCCCTCTTGGAGCTCATTAAAACTATGAAGAAGGAATCAATGGTGCCTCTTGGCGCCACGACAGATCACATCTACTCATATGGCAGCTTATCCATTTTTGTCGCCTTTGTTCAGAGTATTCTGTAGTATGTCACCTTGAAAATCCCTCGACAACACCTATCAGCTCGTCCTCCCCACCAGAGTCAATATATACCATTCAGTCAATAAAAGCAATGATCCCCACACCGACAAGTCAGTTCCCTACGCTGCCAGGTCAACCATGTCATCATGCTCTGAACAAAGGAAGGTTGAGTCTACCCACTTTATGACCCAGTTATTTCCCATCCCCACAAGTATGTCAGTCCTACCATCAGCACTACAGCACTTCAGTTCTACACCTCGTGCTCCTATCAAGGAAACATCATTGCCTTATTAGTTGTTGGTCTCCCTCTGTCGACGACAACCACATTTATTCCAAAGGATAGACCTAGAGGTCCCTGTGTCTTGGACTCATCACCATTCATGATGAGTGCCTATGAATCATTTCGAGAAGACTCCTTAGTACTTCTCTAAATGGTTGTTTCTCACATGCTCGACTTCAACACCTTGATTGCATCCTTGAGACTCGCACAGGGCATTGATCCTTTCAAGTTTTTTCGTCGAAGACCCTGGGTACCTCTTGACTCTTCCACATTTGAGAGTCTACCTATGGAAACAACCAGTTACACTTTTTCTATAGATATCCGGGTTGCGCATGGCGACAGTATTCAGATGTACCCCAGTTTCATCTCCCTTGAGTACACAGTTACATTACTTCTCAGAGATGACTCAAACTCTTTGAGTCCCGACAGATGTTGGACACCTTCAGTTTCAGCAGTTCATCAGTTATTCCAGTGTATCAGTTATGGAGATCAGTTATGATCATGAGTATATCCCAAAATAATGTCCCCCCTAGACAATTATGATGTACCAGTAGATTCTTTATGTATTAGATCCCCCTTCTTGGGACTAATTGTTATGTATATGTCTTGATACGAGCATGGGAATGCCCGCCTCGTCCATTATCAAAGATTATACCTCATTCATATTGAGGCCATGTAATATTTTTTGTTTTTGCAGCTTCCAAGGGCCGTGGCTCCAATCTCCAACCGGTCTCTTCTCTCCCCTAAAACCCCAGAAAAAGAAAAATGAACTATGATGTCTATCAGCCATACGATGAGCTCCTGCCCTCACACATCAGGGGGCAATCTGTTAACACCCAAAAAGTGCTCACTAGCTCATTTCCCTATTCACATGACCCATTTGTCCACTTTTTCACCATCTGAGCCTCTGAAACCAACAAAAGGTCACCAAAAGACCTGAGCACACCCCTTTTTCCATTAAAAAAGATTATTTTTCCTAAAAAAGCATAAAAAACCCTCAAAAAGGGTCCAAATTCCCAAAAATATTAAAAAGGGAATTAAAATATTAATTTTATTCAAAAAAGGAAAAA
This sequence comes from Larix kaempferi, assembly GCA_027924585.1. NCBI lineage: Eukaryota > Viridiplantae > Streptophyta > Pinopsida > Pinales > Pinaceae > Larix > Larix kaempferi. Next base: position 9,099,641 of record BSBM01000182.1, on the reverse strand, counting down.
GGAGGGAAAAGTACCTAAACCATGTTGGTCAATACCATTTGGTTTCCACAAAACCACAAATGGTATTCCCCACCACCAAAACCTATAAAAAGGTGGTAGGGGCTCCTCATTTCACATCCATCCATTATCTCATCCTCATGCTGCCGAAATCTTCCTTGAGCATTTTGGCCATTGTAAGCAACCTTGGAGAAGGAGACCTCTTGGAGCTTGGAGCTACTCATCTTGGGAGTTGCTCAACATCAACCTTCACCATTGAAGGTATTATCGCAAGCACTTGCTTGCCCCCCGTTTTTCAATACAAATTCATTCTTTAATATTTTCTTATTCTTGTTTTTTAAATGTTTACATTATTTGCTTATAGTCTTGCATAGATCCATGATTAGTTTTGTTTAGATTAGTTTCTTGTTTAATTCTATTGAAACTGCTGCTACTAGTTAGCAGGTGCCCATAGCACTAAACCTGGTTGCAAAACCGGGCCAACACCAGCAACAATTGATGTTGATAGAGCATGCTCCAAAACATTAAGCTTCAACACATTTCATGAAAAAAAAACACAAAAAAAAGAGAAAAAAGAAAAAAACCAAAACAAAAAAAAAGAACAAAGGGATAACAGGAAGTACAGGGCATCGACCTATTCAAGCGAACCTACACAATAATTCAAGCGAGGCTGCCATCAATTCAACCGAGCCTACCAAATATATCAAGCAAGCCTTCACAATAATTCAAGCCAGGATGCCATCAATTCAGCCGAGCCTATAAAATATATCAAGCGAGGCTGCCATTTATTCAAGTGAGCCTGATATCAATTCAAGCGAGCCAGCCACGTCTACATGCAGAAGTCAGTCTTCATCTACTACAGAATTCATCAAAGACACACCATGCCAACCTTTTTCAAACATATTCAAGAGAGCCTGCAAGTTATTCAAGGGAGCCAATCACATCCAACCATGCAATCATCCAAATATAAAGCACAATCGCCTAAGTCGTATCAACAACTGGCACAATCTTCAAAAGCACGTTCTCAGCAAATTCAAAACATGCAAAATGGAAAAAGCACCCTACACACGTAACTACTGACATGCAGAAATCAACTATAGACACCGCCAAGATATACTACAGAATCCACCATGCATGAAAAACGGACCAGATCATCAATGCAGGTATGCATATATACCAACGTAATCTCTAAAACTATTTTATTTGATTTTTATCGTAAAGCACTTTCCCACGATATAGTTGTTTCTAGTCAGCTGAGGATAGCTTCCATTTCAAATCGGCGGCATGGCAGAATGACCTTCACAACTCATGATTGCTACCAAAGTCCCGTCACCCGCAGCAAATCATGATCGCAACCTTCACCACATGAAGTACAGAGGTCGATCATCAGAAGGCAATGATTGATCATGAAAAATAGGGGATTAGAAGTGGCAAGTATAGGTATGGTGAAAAGAATAGGTGCAGAAAGGAAGTGAATTAGGGTGCAGCATATTCCACGATTTTGCATATAAGTAACCACCCGGAATTCCCGAGAAGCAGCCACCATTGTGTTCCTTGAGCCTGTAGGTAGAGCCCGACCAAGTTAAAATTATAAAACTGCATTCCAAAATCCCTGGTTTGTCTGGTTATAAAGAAGATTAAAAAAATGGCGAAGGTTTTTAAAAAGAGTGAACTGGAAGATCACAGTGCCATTTATAAAAGCCCAAGAGTCCTGCAGATCATTTGCAACTTAGGCTGGATGCCATTTATCCTTGAACTGAGAGGATACCATACAGGGGTAGCCCAGGAGTTCGCAAGAAACTTCAAGCATATAAAGGATGAACAGTACTTCACCCGGGTGAAGGGGTTACACATAAAAGTGGATGAGGACATGATATCCAAACACACTGGTCTTCTAATGGGCTTGCATTAGAGCAGCAACGACTGGGAGGCAAACCACATAGCAAAAGCAGCATTCTTTGAGCGTGGAGAAGTTTATGATGAAGACAAAAATGGAGTCAAGAGACCCTCCATGCCAGCACCATGCGATGAAATGGCTGCAATTGTCCCAAGGTATATTACATGCAATGGAAGACTAAGCTATGTTCCCATTTTCCATTTTCATATTTTAGAGCTTCTTAGGAACATAAGTCACATTTCATCAAACAAAAATATTAGCATTCCATTTTACCTGCTCCAATTCCTAGCAGAGATGAGCAGGAAGGTGGCCAAGGGAAAAGAGGATGCTTTGGCCCATCATGGGCTGATCAAACTAATAGTTGGTGAGGAGCTAAAAGCTCAGATTCCAAAGCTCCCCTGGGAGGAGTTCATCGTGGTGTTTGCTGAGGATGTTCAAAGAATGAGGACTATGCCCTTGCCACCTGAATCAAAAAGTAAGACCACCTCTGTATCAGGGGAAAAAAGAAAAATTGACTTGGACAATGTGGCCGACACCTTGGTCAAAATAAAACACTCCAAAGAGGACTCCCCCAAATGAGACCCAGATATTTCTACCAGTAGTCAAGGGTCGAAGAGGCGCAGCAAGAGATTCACACAGGTATCTAAAATCCAAGTCTCCAAGGAGAAAGAAAGGGAACCCAGCCCCTTGATTACCAATGTGTCTGATGATGACATTGATCCTTTTATAGATCAAAAGGATCCCACTACAGATGAAGAAGAGGACGAAGAAGAAAAAGAAGAAGAGGATGAAGAAGAGGAAAAACAAGATACAAAAGAAGAGATGGATAAAGAAGAAGGGCATAGCTTATAGGAGCAATGCAACTTTCAGGAAAACCCTCCAGAACGTAGTGAAGACCCCGAGGTCATTTCCCAGCTCACTGAAGCACGAGCAGAATTGGAAAGGCTCAGAAATGATTTGGAAACATTAAGAATTAGACCGGGAAGCCAGGCCACACCTCCCTCATTCTTAGCCAAGAAAACACAAATCCTAAAGATGCACCATGCAGAAGAGCTCTGGCTGGCCGAGTAGAAGAATTTAGCACTGCAAGAGAAGTTGGCTGAAGCACAGAGAAAATTATCAAGGAAGGACCAAGAAATTATAAAAATTAAGGATGTTTTTGCCACTACTATCGGCATATATGAGAGACTGTGTGACCTCAGACCACCGTCGGCGGTCTATGCAGTTTATTTACAAGAGAAATGGGGCGAATTCTAGCTCCAGAGGTTTAAGAAAGATCTCCCTATAGAGGTAAGCACTCCTAAAGAATTTATTGATGCATCATTGAACTCCACAAAGCTGGAGAAAGACCAATTGAGTGAGTTCTTCTTGCACAATTTCGTAGTTTCTGGCTTGCTCAACTGGTCGCCAAACCCATATGTGGGTGATTTCCAGTTAAGGGAATTGTGTTCATGGATGAACCACGAAATTGAGCGAGCCCAGGACTATCATCTCTATGTGGAATTCAAATGGAAAACTCCATTAATGATCAGACCTAAGCCAACTCACCTTGAGGGAATAATCTATAATCACAAGATCCTCACTCAGGATGAGGAACTGATACCCATTCTCCTCTCAAAACAACAGGAGGTAGTGAGTCACTTTGACATTACACTCTGCAGCACACAAAAGGAAGTTAATGAGACCATCAGGGAAAGGTGGAGTAGGGTGGAAAACGATCTAAAACGAAGAGAACTCCACTCTCCCCTCAGGCTTAAGGATGCTCTCTTCAAAACCATACTCTACAAAGAATGCCTGGCAAGAAACCCACTAAGGTGGATTGGGATGAGACTGAATCCCCCATTCTTTCTTTCCCAAGTCCTCAAAGAATAGATTAATGAAGAGGAGGAGAGGAAGGCATGGGACCAGGAGGATCAAAATTTTGGATATCAGATAGGCAGGGGCACCTAAGGTGGCAGCATGGGATATCAGGGAGGTCATCGACGAATGGAATAAGTCACCCAAGGATGGGTGAATCCTTCAAGTAGGAGAGAGAATGATGGGTCCATTTTTCAGGTATTTGATAACCCTTTTTCCACAGTCCAACTCAAGCAATGGTAATGAAACACACTCAATTGTGGGAAAGGTGTTTTACTTTAATGATTTAATGAAATTGTTTTTATGATTAATCTTGTATGTTAGAATGCGTATCAAATAAACTGATTATATGGAAACCAAGCTTGATTGAGCAGGTTCAGGATCATTAAAAGATGGACGTGTAGAAGACTAAAGGATCACCAAGCTCGGCGCCCTATTTCCTAATTTATAGAGGACACACTCCCACATTCAAGATGAATCGACGTTTTGACAATCAGTTAGGATCAGAGTTAAATCGTGAGGCCCCTACTGTTATTTTGGAGAAAGACATTATTTTTAACGTTTTCTGCACTATTGAGATACTGAGAAGTACAGACTTCTATTTTGACATGGATTTTATATATTAATGAAAGATTGATGATTAATTCCAACACGCGTTTCTGAGTTTTTATTCTCTCCTGAGTACGGGTTGGGGAGGGCCCCTCCAACACGTAGGTCAAGAGATTCCTATTTGCAAGTTATTTTCCAAGTACGCGTTTTACATTGATGAATAGTTATATGACATATGGGAGTGTTTGAATGATTCATTGTTTTCTGTAGTAGTTTGGAATGCATTCCGTAGTACAGTAAAACGATTTTAGTAGTCCTGTAGGTTCTTTCTTGCAACGCATATTTTTATCAACGATTACATGTGTAATAGCTTTGCTTTCAATGTCATGGTTTAGATTTGGAGTTCACTGCAATTTCTCATTGTGATTAGTTTCTTTTAACTTCTTAGTAATAGATGGGTAAGCATAGAATGATCGTATTTCAATTCTAGATTGGTAAAACAAGTTAGATCAAGACTCCAATTTTGTGCGCAGATAGTAGTTACAAACTTTATTTCCCCAATAGTAGAATAGCTCTGTTATGATATTTTCATTCTCAACAATTAGTTATTTCAGCATTTTAATTATTTCAAATAGATTTACTGTTTTTGTATCTTCATTTCTTAGAACAGATCAGCATCTAATTACTTCAGCATTTTAATTATTTAAAATAGGTTCCCTGCTTTATTTCTCAGAACATATTTACTGCTTTCAGCACTTCAATTCTTTTAATTAGATTTATTTCTTTCCAGTATTTAATTGCATAGCATAATCAGTTTTCACATTTAGTAGACAATCTTTAGAACATCGATACTAACATTTAACTGTGACGAGAGATTATCCTATAAGAGCACAGATAATGCATGCATCTCTCAAGTTTGTACATTCCTCGGGTTGACATTTAAAGTAGGCTCTTGGTATAGCTACCCTCATTAAGAATCCACATTAGGAGCTCACCAGCGTGCTGTATAACAACCACAACCACAGCCGCAGGTGGCCCAGCTGTTACATCTACCACAAGTGCAGTATGTATTGTAGCAGCAACCACATCAGTTCATACCACAATATGCTCTGATGCAAATGGCACCACAGCAGCCACAGTACGTTCAACAACCACCATATGTTCAACAAGGGCAAGGCATGCAACCGAATCCTATGCAGCAACAGTTCAATCAACCATAGTACCAACAGCAGGAACGATTCCTGGGAGGATTCTGAGCTGGATGAGGTGGAGGATTTGGTCGCGGAGGAGGATGAGGAGGTCGTGGACCTGTTCAGTGCTATCACTACGTGGTATGGGCACATTACCCGTGAGATTTCCCACTGTTGTAGACTTTGTATACATTTTGTTTTGTTACAGATCATACAGTAGAAAATTGTCTGCAGTTGATTGCACGATGGCAAGCAGGGAACGTTCCATAGTTGCAGAATCAGAATCAGGCACAGCAGCCAGTACAGAATCAAGTGCAGCAACCAACACAGAACCAAAAACAAAGTCCAACTCAGAATGCTAACCAGAACATGAATCAACCTGGGAATCCGTCGCTAAACCAGAATCAGGGTGTGAGTGTTGCGACGATTTTTGTGGAGCCAAGGCCACAAGATGCAGCTGTCGCAGTTATCACTCATGGAGGTACAACGATAGGAGGGGATAGTTCACACCCGCCCATTCGATTGGAAGGGAAGAAGAAGGTGTCATTTGACATTGAGTCAGAGCATGATGCATTCTTTCAAGCATGTCGTGAGATGTACCAAGATCGCGGTAAGGATATTATTTGTGACATGCCCCCTGTCTTTGATGCTACTTCAGAGGCAGGACTGTCGGCGCAGTATGGAACCTTGCAGAATATCTTGGAGAGTTGTTTATTGTTGGAAAGTAATCCCACTGCTCTTGCTGAGAGTGAGGGATTGTTGCAGCATCCATCTAGGGGATGGCAAGAGTCCACGGTAAACTCGTTACAGTGACAAAAGACAGGTAAGGAGATGTGCATGAACATACAAATTGGGGATTATGAAGTTGATTCGGTTATTCTGTGTTAACTTTTCAGAATTTACTTCAATCTGATCTAGGATCTTAACTGAGAGAATAACATGTATAGCAAATCTACAGCATATCAATCATGGACACAATAATGCAAGCACACAAGAGACACAGAGTTTACTTGGGGAAAATCATAAAGGTGAAAAACCCCAATAACTTCCTCAGAGATAGATAGAGCAATGATACAACCAGAATACAAGAGATAGTCTTCTCCTAGCAGCAGAGCCTCCTCCTCCACAAGTGCACCACTCTCCAAAGTGTGAGTGAGAGAATCGAAGGTGTAAAATGAGAGAGACACACTCTCTATTTATACACTAACTTGACTTGACCTTTACTCAACTAGGTCGGCCTCAACTTAACCACTTAACATAATGCTGACTGGGCCGACCCCCCCTAGGGTGGTCTAATAACCCTTTGACCCACATGGCCGACCCCCAATAGGGTGGTCTAATAACCCTTTGACCCACATGACTTATATAGGGCCGACCCCAACAAGGTGGTCTAATAACCCATCAAGTATAAGTTACAACACTTACAATATAAATGACGACACTTCCGTATAGAGGAATAATAACATCTCTATAGGAATACAACCACTTCCGTATAGAGGAATAATAACATCTCTATAGGAATACAATATACAAATATGTGAAATACATTCCGAAGTTACATATACATCAACACTCCCTCTTAACTAGGAAGGTATTTCTCGACATAGGTCTTCTAGCACATGTCATCTTCTCTGGATCATCGAGTCATCATCATCGTCACTGCTGCTGCTATCTCAATCAATCTTTGAATCTAGTTGTCATAGGAAGTTCTACAGAGCCAGTCCTTTTTCATACTGGATGTAGGCCCACCACCTGTAGGTCTTCGTCATCACTGGCCATACTATGGAATCTTTAGGACTTATTATGTGCATCACAAAACCTAGCTGCAGCATCCCAGGCTATTACGAGCACACAACTCTACCTGTCGGATCTCCTAGGACCAAATTACATGTGACCCATCACAAAACCTAGCTGAAGCATCCCAGGCTGTTACGAGCACACAGCTCTACTTGTCGGATCTCCCAGGAGCACATTACATGTGATCTCACCACAAAACCTGGCTGAAGCATCCTAGGCTGTTACGAGCACACAGCTCTACATGTCGGATCTCCCAGGAGCACATTACATGTGATCTACCACAAAACCTGGCTGAAGCATCTGAGGCCTTTTTCATCCTGTCCAGATCTCCCAGGAGAAAATTACATGTGGTCATGGCAAAACCTGGCTGAAGCATCTAAGGCCTTTTTCATCCTGTCCAGATCTCCCAGGAGAAAATTACATGCCATAGGAAAAAAACTCACAAGAGAATCTTAGAATGTTACGGGTACACAAATCCAACCTAAAGATCTCCCAAGGCACAAATTACATGTCCTCCCAGAGCAATGTCTCGAAAGAGCATCCTAGGCTGTTACAGGTACATAACTCTGACCTATAGGATCTCCCAGACATGCTCATCTGCAAAACCTGATCCACGACCACAAAGTATCATCTTGATGCTCATCATACATCATCCTGATGTACACATGATCATCCTGATCATCATCACTACAACATCCTGCTGCATGTCATCTAGAGCAACATCCTGAAGCTCGTCATCTATGATCATCCTGATCATACACTACATCCACCTGATGCATACCAAGTATCTACCTGATACATATCATCATACATGATCTACCTGATCATACAATGTATCCACCTGATACATATCAACATACATGATCTTAGTATCCACCTGATACATATCAACATACATGATCTTAGTATCCACCTGATACATATACAGATACATGGTCCAAGCATCCAACATGATGCATATACAAAATACATACAAATGATCCAACTGATCATATCCAGCATCCAACATGATGCATACATACATAAATGATTCAACTGATCATATCGAGCATCCAACATGATGCATATATTGTTATAGGTTAAACTTGCACCTCTTCGTCCGTGATCACCTTGAGCCATTGATCACACAAAAGGACAATTTGGATGGAGGAGCATGTTGACCTTAGATGATACTTTGAACTCACTCCATTTTCTACATTACTGGAAAAACCCCAAAAAATATCATTTTGAGATATAAGCGCTACTCTACTCAAAGAGACTAGCGCCCATACGCTACTCCAGTGTATAATAGTAGCGCCCATATCCAAGTATACGCTACTCCTTCTCAGCATAGTAGCACTCACCATTTAAAATCGAATGAGCGCTAATTGATAAGCATTAAAGTAGCGCCCTATACGCTACTCCACTGAACAAGAGTCGCGTACATCTTAAAAGATGATTTAAAAATAAATTAATTTCTCGAGGAGGATTAGTTGATGGTAGTTTCCTAACTCCCTCAACTTCCTCCATAACTATACATCGACTTGAACTACTTCTTTAATCCTATAAATACAAAGAAGATTAAAGGAGAAAGATTAGAAGTTGGAGATAGTGAGATTGATTAATGGAAAAACTTTGAAGAAGCTTGCATTGGAGAAGTTGATGCTGAAGATATCCAAGCCAGAGAAGAGTCAGAGCCCAGAATCTAGTTGCAGGAGCCTGTTTCATGATCAGGTATACTTGTACATCATTCTACTTTTGACAAATAAAGGTTGAAGTGTCTTTCTTGTTCCAATTAAAATGTGTTATGAAATGGCATCTTAATGTGGATCTATTTTGGTCAATTTTGAATGTTAAACATTGTTTTTGTTTCTTTCAAACTTAATATATTGCCCAAAATGTTTTGAGAAAGGTATTGTTATTGCAGGTTTACCGGAAGGGAAGTGGATTTGGAAGTTGAGCACAAGATCAAGTTAAGGCTAGGACCAAACTTCGATTGAAAGGTGTGTTCCCAAGATTCACAACTTATTTCTTTTTGTAAATGTCTCTGTAATAGCATCAATACACTTACCTGTCACCCCAACCAAGTTGATAGCATTAGTTTCATTGCTATAGGGTAGATTTGCCCGCCAACAGACTGGTGACTCCGCTGGGGAAAGTTGAGTTTTGGCTCTAGGAAACCTTGTTCTTGTTTGTCTTCTTAGATTGTTTTGACTTCTTTGATGTGTCAAGAAACCCTGTAGGTATCCCCTGACTGTTTCTTGTCTACTTTCATCAGTTTTTGGTACCTTCCAAAGTCAGTTTTTTAAGCCTTTGAGATATGAGTGCTACTCTGCTATATATACAGTAGCGCCCATATGCTACTGTGCTATATATACAGTAGCGCCCATTTCAGTAGGGGCGCGAGTTTCACTACTACACAGTAGGGTACACTTTCTGAAGCATTCTATTTTTGGTTTGCTTGTTTTTTAGCCTTTTTGTGATTTGCTGACTTTGCTGTAGGATTCCTTTGGACTGTTGTATGAGGTTTTAACTGTTGCTTAAGTCATAGAACCTGTTCTTGAAGTTTTTTCCATCTTTTGACTCGCTTGTTGACCCTTGGTATTTTTGGACTGTTTGTGACTTTTTGGAAGGCTAGGTTGTGTTTTTGTTGAGCACTCCCACTTTTTTAGGCCCTGACTACCCGTTGCTAGCTTGCAAACCTGCATACTCCTGTATCCGCTGTTTGTGGCGACGTTTGTTTGCTTTTTAATCATCCTACCCTTTGTTTTAGGGTTTGGTCCGTTTGAAAGCTTATAGGGTGTCTTCTGTCTTGGTTCATTTCCATTCTTCCTGGACTTATTGTCTTTTTATGGTTACAAGTGCTTTTTAAATAGCTGTAGGCTAGTTCATTTCCCAGTTTCTTTGTGTTAGTAGGGCAGCTTGCTTGTCTACTTTTGCTTGGCATATTTGCATTTCTGTTTATTGTTATTGCTCTACGATCCTGTTTTTCTAACAATTGGTATCAAATCCAAAGGTCTATTTGGTAGTTAAACCTGCAGGAAGCTAGGGTTTCTGGTTCAAGTGGGAGCAATGGTAGAAGAAGGAAAGTTTAAGGTCAAGAAGTTTAACGGCCAAAACTTTGGGTTATGGAAGATGCAAATGGAGGACTATCTGTACCAGAAGGATCTATTCCTACCGTTGGGAGGAAAAGCAAAGCAGCCGATGGCTATGAAGGACGAAGAATGGGAGGTTCTTGACAGAAAGGCTCTGGGAACAATACGGTTGAGCCTGGCTTCATCGGTGGCTTTCAATATCTCAAAAGAAATGACAACACAGGGTTTGATGAGCGCATTGAGTAAGTTGTATGAAGAACCCTCGGCCTCCAATAAGGTATTTCTAATGAAGCGTTTGTTTAATATGAAGATGTCTGAAGGTGGATCTGTTACTGATCATTTAAATGAGTTTAATGCGGTTACAAATCAACTAAGTTCTGTAAGTGTGAACTTTGATGATGAGGTTAGGGCTCTTCTAATCTTGTGTTCATTGCCAAAAAGCTGGAATAGCTTGGTCATGGCTGTAAGTAACTCTGTCTCTAGTTCAAACACCTTGAAATTTGATGATGTTATTGGTGTTATTCTTAGCGAGAAAATGCGAAGAAAAAGCACAGGTGAGACATCAGGTAATGCGTTGACCATGGAGAGCAGGGGAAGACAAAAGGAGAGAGGAAAGATCCAAGGTAATTGTGGAAAGTCTAAAATGGGCAGATCCAAGTCCAGACTAGGAAAGATAGAGTGCTGGAACTGTGGAAAGAAAGGACATATGAAGAAAGACTGCAAATCTCTAAAGAAGAAAGGAGATGCACAGAAGGAAACTACCCAGGAAGAAAATGTAGCAGGTGATGTGTTACAAGATGCTTTGATTCTTGCATTATATAATACTAGTGATTATTGGGTAGTATATTTAGGAGCTTCATGTCATGCTACACCCCATAGGAAATACTTTCATGAGTATGTTCCTGGCGACTTTGGACATGTTTTATTGGGTGATGATGAGCCATGTAAAATTGTTGGAATGGGAAAGGTATGGATAAAAGTTAAGAATGGAACTGATTTGTTGTTGAAAGAAGTTAGGCATATTCCTGCTATGAAAAGAAATCTGATCTCAACAGGGCAGTTGGGAGATGGCGGCTGTCTATCTACGTTCGGAGAAAAGTGGTGGAAGATCACTAAAGGATCAATGGTGATAGAAAAAGGAGACAGAGTAGGTACGTTGTATTTATGTCCTCATAATACTGACCATTCTATCTCTTTAGCTTCCACAGGAATAGATACAACATTGTGGCATCATAGGCTTGGCCACATGAGTGAGAAGGGGATGTAGATTCTCCACTCAAGGAAGTTGCTACCGGATTTAAAGCAGGTAAGTTTAGAATTCTGTGCAAATTGTGTTTATGGAAAACAGAAGAGAGTCATATTTCTCAGGGTTGGGAAATAGAAGAAGAATGAAAAATTAGAGCTTGTGCATGTAGATGTATGGGGACCGGCTCAGGTACAATCTCTTGGTGGATCTCATTATTATGTTACATTTATTGATGATGCAACTAGAAAAACTTGGGTTTATTGCATTAGATAGAAATCTGATGTGTTTGCTACGTTTAAGAAGTGGAAAGCTTTGGTTGAGAATGAGACAGGAAAAAGATTGAAGTGTCTCAGATCTGATAATGGAGGTGAGTAATGCGACAAGGAGTTTGATAGTTACTGTTCATACCATGGGATTCGTAGAGAGAAGACAGTCCCAGGAACACCATAGGAAAATGGTGTGTCAGAAAGGATGAACAGAACGATCATGGAGTGTGCAAGGTGTATGAGACTGCATGCAGGGTTGCCCTTACAGTTTTGGGCGGATGCTGTAAATACTGCTGTTTATTTAATAAATAGAGGACCTTCAAGTGCTTTGGATGGTGGTATTCCAGAGGAAGCATGGACAGATAAAAAGGTAAACTACTCATTTCTGAGAACGTTTGGTTGTGAAGCATTTGTCCATATTGATAAAGAAAATAGAACAAAGCTTGAAGCTAAATCCAAGAAATGTACCTTTATTGGATATGGCATTGATGAATTTGGTTATCGTTTAAGGGATTATGAAAATAACAAAATCATCAGGAGTAGAGATGTGATATTCAATGAAAAGGTCATGTATAAAGATCAGTTGCAGGGAAAGAAACAGGAAAAGGAAAACATAAAGTACATAGTGCTTGATGAAATTAAAGAAAATGAAGTTCCGAAGATGCCAGAAAGTCAAGAGCAGCAGCAAGTACCTGAAACTCCTGCAATGGTAAGAAGATCTACCAGGTTAAGTAGACTCCCTGAACGATACTCTCCTTCAATGTATTATTTATTGATGACTGATTCTGGTGAACCAGAATGTTATGAAGAAGCAATGCAGGTGGAAACTAGAAAGAAGTGGGAGCAAGGCATGAATGAGGAGATGGACTCATTGGTAGGAAACCAAACTTGGGATTTGGTTCAGTTGCCTGCTGGTAAAAGAGCATTGCAAAACAAATGGATTTACAGGTTGAAGGAAGAAGAAGGAGGTAAGAAGCGGTACAAGGCCAGACTTGTTGTAAAGGGGTTTGCATAGAAGAAAGGTATAGTTTTTGATGAAATATTTTCTCCTGTTGTTAAGATGACTTCAATTAGGACTATCTTAAGTCTAGTGGCGGTAGAAGATTTGCATCTTGAAAAGTTAGATGTAAAAACAGCCTTCCTCCATGGGGATTTGGAGGAAGAAATATATATGCAGCAGCCACAAGGGTATGAGGTCAAAGGTAAGGAGGATCTGGTATGCAGGTTGAAAAAGAGCTTGTATGGCTTGAAGCAAGCTCCAAGGCAGTGGTATCTAAAGTTTGATAGGTTTATGACAGAACAAGGTTATAGTAGATGTCATTCTGACCACTGTGTTTATTTCAAGAAGCTAGACAATGGAAGATATATTATCTTGTTATTATTTGTGGATGACATGCTTGTTGCAGGGTCTGACATGTAGGATATAAATGTACTCAAAAGGAAGCTGGCTAATTCTTTTGCGATGAAGGATTTGGGTGCTACAAAGAAAATCCTTGGTATGAGAATAACGAGAGACAGGAAAAATCGCAAATTGGCATTGTCTCAAAGTGAGTACATACAAAAGGTGTTGGAGAGGTTCAGAATGCAGAATGCAAAACCTGTAAGTACACCTTTGGCTAGCCATTTCAGTCTAAGTAAGGAAATGTGTCCCAAGACACAAGAAGAGACAGATTCCATGTCCAAGGTTCCCTATCAATCAGCAGTTGGCAGCTTGATGTATGCCATGGTGTGCACAAGACCAGATATTGCACATGCAGCGGGAGTTGTGAGCTGATATATGAACAATCCAGGTAAAGAACATTGGAAGGTAGTACAGTGGATTCTCAGGTATTTGAGAGGTACTACCACTGAGGCATTATGTTTTGGAGGTTCAGACACTGTCCTACAGGGACATGTTGATGCAGATATGGCAGGTGACAAGGATAGTAGGAGGAGCACCACAGGGTATGTGTTTACTGTAGGTGGAACAACAGTAAGCTGGATTTCAAAACTACAGAAGGTTGTTGCACTTTCAACAACAGAAGCAGAGTCTGTTGCCATTACAGAGGCTAGTAAAGAGATGATTTGGTTGCAGAGGTTTATGGAGGAAGTGGGTAAGAAGCAGAAGGTTAACAGATTGTATAGTGACAGCCAGAGTGCCATTCATCTTGCAAAGAACTCAGCATTCCATTCCAGGACTAAACATATACAGCTCAAATACCATTTCATACGCTCTATTCTGGAAGATGAACTGTTGAAGCTGGAAAAGATACATACTAGCCAGAATCCTGCAGACATGTTCACAAAGGTAGTGACCAGAGAGAAACTGAGTTCATGCTCGATTTTAGTTGGCCTTCTAGCATGAAGGTGAAGAGGAGAAATTTGCCAAGTCCAAGTCCAGCAAGTGCAGCAGCAGTGGAGTTGCTATGATCAGTCTCCAAGTGGGAGATTGTTGGTTGTGGAGCCAGATCTTCTAGTCTCATAGATGATATTGTATCAGTCGTGTTTGTACCCTAGTTTTATATGATATGTAGGTGGACTGTACACTCACCCCAGCGGGGGGGGTGTGGGGGGGCATCGCCCCCCCATGGGGTTCTAGGGGTTGTTTTCGCTAGTTGTTTTGCGGGCCCATGGTTTTGGGTATCCCGTGGTATTTTCCCATTGTATTTCCCTTATAAATAAAGACATTGTAATACAGCTAGGGTGGATGATGTATTAGGTTTTATGCATTATAAAGATCTCTGAGATCGGGAGAGAGACTATGAAATAGAGAAGAGGAAGTGCCACGGTTGTGCTGCAGGTTGTATCCCTTCACCTTGCTGGACGGTAATAATAATAAGGACTGGAAAATTTAGTGTGGACGTAGCCCAAGTTGGGTGAACCACGATATATCTGTGTCTCTCTTGTAATATGTATGTGTGACTATATTTGCATTTCTGTTTATTGTTATTGCTCTGCGATCCTATTTTTGTAACAATGGATGCCACTGGTTGTTGGAAAAATGTGAAGGGAATTGTGTATTCATATTATGCATGTTGTTCATTCCATTCATATTATGTAGAAAAAATGTTGGATCTGGATTCATACCTTGGTTTCTAGGCTGCCATGGTTTCTTCTGTGCCATAAAGTATGCTGGCTCTACATCAGGAATAGATGCCTGCAGGACTGCTTTATCCTTAGGTAATGAAGGACACTCTTTAGTTTCATGCTCGAGTTTATATATCCTACATACCTCTGCTTTGTCCAATGGGCACTCCTTCAGTGGATGCTTCTTTCTACATTTGGGACAGAATACTCCAAGTGTAAGATCTTCTATTACTTGTTTCTGTTTTTCCTTCATGGCATCCAGCTCTGAGGATAGGGAACTCATCATATCTGTTTTAAAGTTCTCCAGTAGGTTTCTATTTCTGCTCGAGTGGCACCTCCACTAGTTGACTTTTGAGTCCTAGTGAAGACATCCTGATCTCGATCCTTGTCTCGTTTGCTGGTTCTGGAAGATCCCCTGGAATACCTTCGGCATAATTCAATAATTTTTTCAAAAGGTTCATTCGAGATATCCCCTTTACCCAGCATATTCAACATATCAAGGCAATATTCCCTAATTCCTCTTAGCAAGATGATCTTGAGCACATCCTTGCCAATCTCAGCATGACCAGATCTTTGCAAATTGTACAGTAATCTCTCCACAAAGTCTTCCAAACTCTCTTCATCCTTTTGAACCATTTTGAACAACTCTTCCTTTCTATCTCTAGCTCTGCAATATTCTTTATATTTAGAAAGGAAGGTGTTCTTCATTTGGTCCCAAGTAGTAATGGTCTCATGACCCAAACTCATGAACCAGCGTAGAGCACTCCCTTTCAAGGTGGCTGGGAATAGCTTCAGCTTCTCAGCACTGGAGGTGTAATCATAGCTGCGATAGAGAATATCAAACCCAAAAAGAATCTCATCAGGATCCTCGGAGGACTTACCATGGAAATTAGGGAGGAGTGATGATGAGATATTCTTCATATGAGCTGCTCCAGGTGTCTAAAGGATAGGGAATTCTAATGTAGCCACAGTATTACCAGGTTGATTATTTTCTCCTTCTTCCTCCAAGCGGTCCTCATGTTCATTCTCACCCCCCTGTTCTCTACCAGCCATGGTTTTGGTCCAAAATTCAATAGGTTCTTTTATGCATTCTTCCTCTGCTTTAGCTTCTTCCTCTTTTGTATTTTCTTCTTTTTCCCTTCTTTCTTCTTCTACTATTCTGTGAGTTTCCAACCACACCTCTTTAGTAACTCTGGTTCTGTCAATATGATAAATCTCCTCTCTATCTGGTGCACCTGTAGCACTTCCCTTATCTTTAGGGGGTCTACTTTCTGCAACAGGAGTTGAAGGTCCTGTTTTATTCTCCACTGTGGATGTTGAATGTTCAAGATTAGGAGGAACAGAATTTCCTCTGTCTATAGAGTTCCGCTGTGTTATAGTGGAAGAATCATCTCTAGCAATTATCTCATCAATATAAGTGTGTCTCCCCTGACCTACATTACGACCTCGACCTCTTCCACCTGTGATGTTAGTATTCAAAGAAGGTTCCCGATTTGTTTTTCTTGTATTCATGCATGCCATAAAAAATATTGAACTAAAGTAAAATCAAATGAAACCAACTACTAACTTTGTCTATCTATTACCATCCTCGGTAACAACGCCAAAATGTTGGGTACTCTATGTGTTAGTTAATTAAAGCTAACACACAGAATGATCAATATAAATTGTCAAACCCAGGAAGGTCTTTTATTTGAAAGGTAATGAGCACAATCTATGCATAAACAGATTAAGTAGTTGATTAATGAATGTAAGTAATGATCCTACCTAGATGCTCAGCCAACTCATTCTCAAGCAACTAATCTAATTCACACATATACAAATCCCAATTGAAACAATCCTTCTTACAGAATCAATCCAGAAAGTTAATGATCTAATAATGAAATGAGATGAGATTACTTTTGCAAGAAGTTAAATCCTTATGATCATCAAACTACAGCATTCAACCTTTACCAAAATGATCTATCCAGTGACTACTGTAACTCCAACATTATCTGTCTAATCTATGTATGCAATTAAAGATACAATAGCAACCAAAATTGAAATACAAGCTTGAACTCTACTGATGATAATGGAAGTCCTAGAAAGCATAAATAACTACCAATTGATTGGAATCGAGCTTGGCTGTTACAACTGATTAAAACACACATGCAATTAATTGAATTCTTCTACATAGTCGATTGTCACACCACTCTGCTAAAACTATTCAAGATGCAATTGTTAACTACCAGCAAGGAAGCTAATCTCTGTTACAGCTATCAACAATGTCTGCAACTTTCCACACCACACAACAGAAATGAATTTAAACTATTCTACCTACTTAAATCGACTATCTCTGTGAGAAGGAGGGCCCTGGCCTTCTAACAGAGACGCCGAGAGTCACAGCTAATTAAAACTTAGAAGTGAAGAATTATGCTCTCATATTATTAATGGAAGATCATGAGATTCAATGCTCTGTTACAGCTTACACTAGTAATGATTGTCCAACCCCAGGCTACGAGAGCCTTTTGGGATTTATACAAAAAGAAAGACAGTTTCAGATCCACAAAAATCATGCAGCAAAGAAGATCTATGATCTTCATGCTGCGCAGTTACAGCTAACTGATACAGCGTGTTGAATAGTGCTGTTAATACTGAAGGATGTTGCTGTCCCGATAGCAATTGGATCAATAGACTCAATGAATGGAATGCCACCTATCTGTTGTAGCTAGGCTCTTCTTCAATGGGATCTATTACAGCTCGCGTGGAGGATGCACTATCCCTTAGAATATGAGGAGCTGACGCTTGAAGAGTCACAGCTGGCACTACTGAGCTGATACACCTGTGCTTTTAGTCCTTGGCTAAATAAAGTCACATAAATTAGTATAAACCAAGTACTAAAGTCCATAATCTTTAACAGTCTTAGGCATAAAAACAAATAAAGTAATAACAAATTATACCTCTCAATGTTATAGATTGATCTGGAAAGACATGGATATAGCTCATGAAAATAGGATGGAATTGGGGCAAAAAGGTGTAATAGAGGTAGCCAAAAATGGGCATTTCCTGGACCCAATAGGGGAAACTATCCTAGTTCTTCTGCAAAAGGCGAGCGTGAAGTTGCAGAAAAGTTGTGGGGGTTTTCTTCACCGTTGCGGGAAAGTTACCTGAATTTTTCCACATAGGTCGAACTTGTTCACTTCTTCTCACCGTTGCATAAGATTTTCACGAGTTATTCTGCCGTTGTGGAGAGACTTGGCAAGTTCTTCCGCTAATGCAGGAACAATGGTGGAAAAGGCTTTGGAAAAGCTTGCGCGGTTCTCCCAAAATGGTGAAGTTCAAGTCTCAACCAAGTCTTCCGCTCGTTGCGGCAAAGTTTTCTGGGTTCTTCCACTGTTTCGGAAAGACTTGGCAAGTTCTTCCACTGTTTCGGATGAACTTGGTGAGTTCTTCCACTGATACTTTAACTTAGCCAAATTTTCTCGTCGTTGCGGAAGAGTTGGATGAGTTCTTCTGCCATTACTTTAACTTAAAGTCATGAGTTTTACTTGGGCCAAAACAACAAAATCGAACTCGGAGGAAACAAGCGAATTTTTTCTCAAGAAAAATTAAGTAAGGAAAAAGGTTCTGATGTCTTTGACTTTAGTCCAACTTTCCTTCCCTTAAAAAATAAAGGAGGGGCCCCAATATTTGCACAAAATTTTGGGGGGGGATGTTGCAGGAACAACAGGACTGCAAATTTCCATCCCAACCATAGATCTCTGCCTAGCCTCTATTATTTCACCAATCAGATATCACCCTTGAGCTGGGGATATGTATCCACTAAGTAGTCCCTCTCAGGTTCAATCATAGTAGAGGTTCACAGTCAATTAGGGTATCCAACCAATAGTTAGCTTTGTCAAGCAAATGGGAAGGTGGGTAAGGGTTTCTACATCCAAGGCTTCATCTACAGAGCTATGGAAAACAATATAAGACCTCTAGTATCCTTCCCACTTAGGTTTTATTCTCCATGGTCTGGTATATGGAAGTCCCAATCGATCTGACTCATGCACAAGGTTTTCTTGGGTGCTCTCGGTTCTACCAATTTGCACACATAGGTCATGATTTCCCTTTTTCTCCACTGCTAAGATCTATAATTCATCCATAAAGTCAGACCCAAGGGTAACCCCATCATTGTGATCCTTACGCAGGGTTTCCTAAGTGCACTCGGCTCTGCAATTCGGCTCTGTACAAACTCATGATTCTAGTGCTATTTTCTTCACGACCCCCTCTCTATTGTGTTGCCTAAGGGTTATGGCTAAATCTTGTGTCCCCCTAACCAAGATCTAGGAATGGGGAATACAATTTCCAAGGGTGGAGTAACGTGCAGGTCAAGGAAATTGAGCTTCATACCCTACCATCTGTCACTTTGGGGTTTCCCATTATCCACGACCTCCTGCACAACGTACTTCACCCGCTTCCTTACAGCAGCCATTAATGGAAGTTAGGATAGTCTAAAGGTTCTCAAGGTTACAAATGGAAACCTAGGGTTCCATCCCAACACCCCCTTACCACCGTAGTGGATACATAGTTCCCCTCATTTTGTTGCAGCCATATCCAACCCTTCGTATTTTATTACATAGCATTATTTACATCATTTATAATCTTCCATGGCTTACTAGCACATGGATTATCAGAATATCACATACTTTCCTATACAAATAAACCTAATCACCCACTAGTTGGGCCTTGGCCTTGAGCTCCACACTAGGGAAACGCACCTTGCACTATTTACATAGCAGCCAAAATAGCCAAAATAGTCTAAGGTCATAATGGGGGATATTACATCTTTCCTCCCTTAGAATAACACCGTCCTCGGTGTTCCAACAATTAGGATTACATATACAATCTACACATGTCCCAAAATTGCAAAAAATGTTGCAGGTCTACCTGCATTTCATCCCTTTTATTTGAAATTTCACAACCAATTCCTTTGGATTCCACAGGTTGCTCCAGCTGGCTTTGATCTTCTAGCTCTGTAGGTGGGCATTTCTCTACAGCAAACCCTTCTTTTCCCTTGCTTTCCAACTGATCTGCAAGCCTGAAATATTCATGGTTACTAGCTTTCTTGTTGTTTCTTGTTGGGCAGTTGCGAAGGCAATGCTCTCCCCCACATTTCCAACATTTCATCAGTTGATTTATCTTTACCTGCTCAATTTCCTTGGAGTCTTCCCACCTGGAATGTTTCTTAGTGGGCTGATTATATGAATGCCTCTTCATTGATCCACTGCCCTTTTCACTGCTGGTTGCTTCCAGAATGCTTTGGAGACAAATAGAGTCCTGCAAATCCTTGTGGTTCATCTCATTTTGTTACCTTTGTAGCTTGATCATTTCTCCAAGATTTTCTTGTGTCTTGGAAATTGTTTGAAGAAGGTTTCCAGCCAAGTCTAATAGCCTTTGGTCTACTTCCATGGTCAATTTGTGTAGCTTTACATACTTTATTGCTAGCACCACTGGCCTTGTAACTGTTGCAACCAATTTGATTTCAATTTCTCACCAGTGAAGTTCATTATTGTAATTCTTGTTAGGCTAGGCATACATAAACATTAAAAATCAGTCAATTATTCACCTAATTGTCATGAAGAGTCCATGCTTTATTCATGAGACTTCCATACTTTTCATGCTATCCCAACATACATATGAACTTATTCATGTTCATCCTCTCACAAAAAATTAACTATTTCAGCATTCTCAATTCATTTCAAGCAATTAAACAGAGTTAATTTTTTAGACACATCATGCATTCAACATATTTCTATTTTATAGGTGCATCAATAAAGAGGAAAGAGAAGAGTAAGAGTTTTAGTCTTGCTCCAATGTGGAGCCACACCACCACTGTGGTTTCTGCTCCTAGCCTTTTTAACTTCAATGTGAATGCTTGACTTGTCCTTTCTTGGCTATGACACTTAGTGTCTAAGGTTTGTCCCAGGCCTCTCATCTAGGGAACTCTTTCCCCGTGATTTCCTACAGAACCTTTGGTTGCTAGGACCCACACAAGTCCACTAGCACCATCCTTCATTGATTCTCATACTAATCTCTCTAGAATATTTACAGGTCCAGATGCATCCTTAAGATTCTTTCATAGTTCTTACTTCCTACAAGGAACAATGTTTCCAATACAGAAACAATAGTGTATCAGCTTGGTTGTTATAATACTTATACATGAAATCTTTCATTATTCAGAATAAGAAATAGATGACAATTAAATACTTATATGTATTGGACATTTCCTCTGTAGTCCACAGGATCCTTCTTTACTTTAGAAGCCTTGGGATCACCTATGGAAGTGTATGTTGGCTAGCCCACAGGCCACTCCATGGCATTCAAATAGTCAATGCCTAGCCAATACACTAACTAGGTTATCAGGCATTGATGGTGCGAAACTAGTCCCATACCTGGTTTTCCCTGCACCATGACCATTTCTAGTTCAAGGCTCTACTACGGATCCATAGGCATGCATCGACCTTTCCCATGTACAAAAACCCTTCATACACATAACAACCCTTCATGCACATAGAAGCCATTCCCCACAACCCCTCATAACATCCTCTCCACTTTGATTCTTTAGTGTGCAGCACCAAATTGTATCTGTTCAAGCTAACAACATAAGAGGGGTAAGCAGGCTCATTAGTACTGTTGCTCTGAAATTGTAAACATATAAAATTCACTATCACATATTGAAACACCAATAATGGGTCCATTCCCTTAGGGTGTATTCAATATTGGTAACCCTAACATAACCCAGCACTAGAAAAGTGTGCACCCCTCACTAATATGAACTATGTAGGTCCTAATCATAATTCAAGTAGTCTGAAATAATATAATAAAATAGAACATGCTCTGCATATTAACACTATTAATGAGTCATTTGTATTTTCAGCTAGGGTTTACAGAACACTTATCCACTTGCAGATGTATGTTCTCTTTATTTGCGAGGAATGGGGGATCCCTTCTCTGAGTTGACAGTCCCTCAGTTTTCCACCTCATTCCTTTTTATGTTCCATAACCCACATATGTCTCACTGACATAACCTTTACCATCTCACTCACATTGTTTACCAATCATAGATTGAAGGTGAGGAACCCTCATGCCATTTGGCTCTTGTAAGTGGCACCACTCTTACCATTAGGCTTTTGGATTGCTACCATAACACAACCATCCCCTCCAACCTATCCTTTTTACACAATCTTGGATTATCCAAGCTGTCAGTAGCACATAACAATCATTATTCAAATCCGGTTTCCTTAATCCTTTAATAGCACTAATAATTAAATCCAAACATGAATTTACAATTTTGTCTACTACATAAATTGATTTGTAGTCATGAGATCCTTCTCATAATTCTCGGTCTTTGCACATAGTGGCTTTCATCCTCTAAGATGGACTTACCCTCATTGCTATGGCCAAGACATTTCTTCCTAAAGTCTGAAAATTCAGATCAGTCCAAACACCTGTGAATTTAAATGTACATAATATTTCATTGTTGCAATAGTCATTGAAGTGTTTTCAAAATCATAACACTCAACAATGTAAGCACTCTCAACTCCTAACATCTTATTACAATGAAATGTATAGGTGTATTTTATATGCATATTTATCATAAAAAAAATTAAAGGAAGCCATCACATTATTTATGTAATTTAATAAACCTTCAATACTCATTACTTCCCAGCCATATCCTTTATGAAACTCATCCTTCCACATAGCATTCTGGCATCCCTCTCATCATGACTACCTCCACATAATCCTTCCTACATTCATAGCTGCTCATCAAATGATCTCATAATTACCACTTATTCATCATTTCCTATTGTTTTCCCTAAAGTATGCTACCTAGACTACAAGAGCACCAGTGTTTAGGCACCTCAAATAAAAGTTTGTTTTTATACATTTTGTTTGGATAACAATGTAAATCAAATGAATAAGGATAGCAAAGCAGAGATACAATGTCTGAATACTTCAGCAATACAAATGTAAAAAGACAAAATTCTTGCAATAATGGATGACAGAGCATTAAGGTACAGGAGATAAACATTCAATACATATATAAATGCAAACCATAAACAAATAGTTCATATATGTAGCATATATATAAAAGGTCTGAGTTTTCGAAAACACTTTTCAAATATCAATAAGCATTCAATATCCACATTCATACATGACATGAAACATAGAAAACATCTACATATCATCCAATGCATAAAAGAGTTCAAACTGAACTAGAGAACATTAAAAACAATAATAGATTAAAGGCCTAGCTCCATATAGTATATCAACTGTCATTAAAAAATGCAAGAGAAGTTCTTACACAAGTAACCATCGACAATCTCCACAGTCTCTCAGTAATTCAACACCCATGTGTGTCCCCCATTTGTCCCAAAATATTACATAATATATAGCTTTAAACAAAAGATAGGATTCCTCAAGTTTGTTTCTAAGATCCACTTTTTAAGGCTAGGTCTTCTAAATATAGCAAAAGAAAATCAGAAAAGATATAGTCTAAATTCTACTTGACACATGTCAAGAAAAAAAACCTTCTTAGAGTCTTCTCGCTGCTTCTACCAGAGTGGCCAGTCCATCTAGGGCATTTGATTTATTTCACAGCCTATTCAATTCCTGTTGCATGAGTTTCACCTTCAGCTCGAGCTCTTCTTGATTTTTCTCTAATTGTTCATTTTGCTTCTGAGCCATCTTCCTTCTCTTAACAGCTTTATCTGCTAACTGAATCGCCTCTGCATAATTCTGATTTAGCTCCTGTAAATATTGGTTCAGCATTGCATTTTCTTTCATCAAACCATCATTTATCATATTAATATGTTCATTTTGCTGTTTGAAATGGTTCATCTCTGTCTTATCTTTCATTTCTTATAACTTTTCCATGTTATCCTTAGGTTTTTCATAGGTCATCTCTTCATCATTAAACCCTGGAGCAACATTTTCAAAATAATGTGACATCTTTTTGGATGGTTCTCCAACTTCTATACCTGAGAAAACTGAATTAGTATTTTTAATCATGCTTCCATTTTCAAATGCTTGGGTATGACCTTTGGGGATGATTTCTGGGTCTTTTTTGAGACTATGTTCAATATTATTTAAAACTTGACGCACAACAGACTCTAACTTCTTATATTTCTCATCTTCCTTGTCCTCTGTAGAAGAGTTCTGTAAATCTATGACTTGATCCTTTTTGAATTTTAGATTCAACAGGGCCCTCATGTTCATTTTGAGCTTATTAACAGACCGAGTTTTAGGCATAACACAAACTTTATCAGGTTCAAATACTTTCTCTGTATGCTCTGATAATTCCTGGAAAGAACAAACTCCATCATGCTCTTTATTCTCTGTTGCAGCTATTGGACTTATGACAGAATTGTCATTCTCGGGCACTTCCATATTACTAATTTCTTCTTGTCCTTCACTGTTTTCGGGCTAAGAATCCTTCTTTTTACTATCCAAACATTCCTTGGAATTTTTCTTAGACAGTTTTGACTTCTTCTTTCCTTTGATTTCTACCACTTCTCCTCTGAAACCCGACCAAAACATAAAATACGACCAGGACTTTTCCCCCTTCTTCAATTCTTGTTCAATCAGCAATTTAATTAAACCATGATGGTAAATATTGTGGCTATCAGAGTTGGGATGCTTTTGAATCCTAGAAGAGATCTTTTCCAGACTTGTGAACAAGAAAAATGGAAGATATAGATCTTTGATACCTAAAACATGTTGCAGAATCCTCATAGGATACCTGTAGATAGTTGCAAATCTTCCCTCGCAGGTGATATACCTCTATATGATATATAGGATATCCTGCCACTGCCCCTGTAAGAAAACCCTAGGTATACCTTGACTCTAGTCCAGATCTTGATGCACTGGAAGGAGGTATTGGCTATAATCCTCATGAATGGTTTTCTGTTTATACCATTTCTCTCCTACAGGGTTCACACCGATAGCTTGAGAAATGGACATCTCTGTTACAGAAAACTTAAGCATACCAATATTAACCGTCAACCCATTGAAATTTTAGCAGAAATCCCTTGAAACTTGTTCGTGATGATCACTCATTTTTTCGAACATAGTAAACCATCCTCTTTCTTTAAGTTTTTCAGCAGCCACAGGAAGTTCCTTCATCCACTCCATGTTTCTGGGTTCAATTCTGAGCAAATGCCCACTCGGCCGAGGCTTCTTCTATTCTTCCATGACTGTAGATGTGACTGGGGAGGCAATGCTTGAAACAGAACTCTGAGGAGAGTTTTCTTGCAACCCTAACACCATAATATCTCAGCTTTTTGAGCGAAAATTGATTTATCGATAACCAGCAATCATGGGAAGGAAATGGGGTTTCGTTGCAGTAGTATTCAGGACCCTTGCCTATCCAAATCATAATTTCTTCATAGCAATGGAATTTCTTACCAAGTGTAGAAGGTAAAATGAAAAATCATATCACATCGTGTCTTCAAATGAATGTTACATCCATGGAATCAATGAAACCAGATGTCATAACTCAAACCAGGCATTAATTCCAAAATTCATTTAATGAAATGATAACACCTGCAGAATAATAATGTTTTGGCAAGCTGGCAGCGTACCAATTCTTTTGAACACTTATCACATGCTGTTAGTTCATATGAAATATATGCAAACTAAAACTTTTTGAATGAAATCGAAAACATCCTATAGGAGCATAGGCTAAAATCTAAATATTGCAAATACTTAGAATATTAAAACATGAAATCAAAAACTAAGCCAAAAACTTTAGGATAAAGGGAAAAATAGATAAAAACCAAGGCTTGCAAAAAATTAAATCTATCAAACTATCCTAACAAGGTATCATACCTAGGTCAAACATTGGCTCCAACTGGGGGATGGCATTTCCTTGTGATTTGCCAAGAACTGTAGTTCCAGTGCCTTATTTTCTGTCAAAAATCTACTGATCCATTGGGCCATGGAGTCTTATTCAAACAACCTGCAACTTGATGGTATTTACAATGTGGATAAAACTACTACTATTTTATTGGGTATAAAAATGCTTTAGGAACCTTCCATTGACAGGTCCTGCTAACTCATCACCTTCCAAATTCTGGAGAACAAATGTATTTTTTTCCAAACTTCTGATAATTCTAAAAGGACCAAGCCATAAGTGATCAAACTTACCATGTTTTGATTTGTCCTCTCTCCTTGCATCCCACCTAAGTACTAAATCATCCGGAAAGAAATTGTTTTCTTTGACCTCTTCATCAAAGCTTTGTTTTACCTTGTCTTTATATAAATGGACCTTTTCAACAAGTAGTTCTCTTTCTTGTTGGAGTTCAATCATTTGGAAAATTCTACGTTGTATCTGATTTGGCTCTTCAAGATTGTCTTGCATAAATTTCATGACAGGGAGACCCAATTGTATAGGAAAAATTGCTTCAGCTCCATAAAGAAGCTGGAAAGGAGAGGTCCCAATAGCCTTTTTTGTAGTGATACGTGTTGGGCACCATTTTTCACCTATTTTGCCATCCAAATACCTTCCAGTTTCCTCTATGAACCTTCATACTCGATCCATAAAACCTTAATTTTATCCACAAAACCTTGGTCAAAGGTATAAATATCATTGCTTCTTAATAAGTGAATTATGGGATTTTTAAGGCATTTAAATTAAGATTTTTCAAAATTACAGAATGTGCTAACTTCCCGTAATCTCTCCCAGGTTGGATACTTGCAGGCCAGCTGGGCACAAACTGAAGAGTGAAGGAAGACCCTCAATGTCCAAGGATGGTTAAACTTCTAACAAACTTGTGGCATGTTTCTCACAGGTGGCGAGTCAATGCTGATCAACGATGACCACCTGTGCAGTCATCTAGCATAAAAATAGGGCAATTCGATTTTCTAGCTATCTAGCCTATTTTCTTGGAGATGATGGGCAATTTCAAATTTAGGGAGATTGTTATTGCCAATGTCATTATTAATTTCCATAGATATAATGTTTCAGTTCAGGAACGAGGGATATATAACTATTTGTTTTGTAAAAGAAAAACTTCTTGGATATTATACGCATGATTTTGAAATAAAGACTGGAGTATTCGATAAATTGTTGTGTATGCCTATTTCCATATGGTGAATGCGATTGAGCTTTAGAGTTCTGTGATTTTCTTTATGTGTGTAAGCAAAGCATTGGAGGGCCACCTTTTCCAATCCTGCACACCTATCTCTATGTCATTGTGTGTGGTATGTTTTAAGTTGAAGCCTGTAGATTCGATTTGTTTTAATTGATTTCTCATACATTGCAGAATGAGTAGATCATATATTGCAGAACGCGTTAGATTATAGGAATAGGATTATGAGCTCTTTCATTTGAATGATTAAACACTGTAGAAATCATATCAATTGCATTACTTATTTCATGTTGCACTGCTAAAGATAGTTACACATTGCGAATTGTCTTCTGTAAAGGAAATCAATGGTATTATGTTTTCGACAGTGAGATATTAGGCATTGTATTGTGATTCATTTTTAAGATTTAGGTTCAACATTTTAATCTCAGAATATTTCATATATGAATTGCTGGTTAAACTAAGAGATCAAATGAAGTTGCTTATGTAAGGGAGGTTTTGCATTTCAATGTTACAGCATTCTAGCATTCCATAGATTTATTTTACAAGCAAACTGAATTTCCAGTTAAGTCCAGCTCTAAGTCTCTATATTTGGGTTATGCCTCTAAGTCTTACAAACTCCGGATTAACATAAACTTAAGGTCTAATTTACACCAGTGAATTGGATACCAACATTTTGGTGCCGTTGTCGGGGAGGAATTTTAGAAACAGACTTAAGAAACTTCGTTCTCTTATTCAAAAGATTTTTTTTTCTTCAAAAAAATAGAGTAGGTTTTAGTTTTATGTCAAGACAACGAGACGAAAAAGGAAGATTTATCAAAAACCCCCCAAAACTAGAAGTAACAGGAACTTCTTTAACTGATCACAAAGGATTCATTACAACTGTTGATACTTTTGAAATGACTGAAGAGGAAACATCTAAGAATAGAGGACTCACCTTCGAGCAACGTAGAGAATACAAACGTAGGATGGAGATTGAAAATAAACGAAGAGAAATGGCTGAAGGAGAAACATTAAAAGGGCCAACTGCAGAACAGCGAAGGGAGTATGAGAGAAGGTTAGAAATTGAAAACAAACAAAGACAAGAGAGAAGGGAAGAAGAGATAAGGTATGAAATGGATGAAAGAGTAGAAGAAGATCAAGAAGCCACCTTTAAATTTCCCATCCTGGACGCTAGCATCATCCTAGGAGAAGAAGTAAGGATGAAAAACATTCCACCATCTGTTCTACCAAATTTCTATGGCATGACTTCTGAAGATCCAAACTCTTTCTTATTTGAATTTGATATCTTGTGTCGTACTTATGGGTGTACTGATGACACCCACAAACTTCGTCTCTTCCTTACTACTCTTAAGGAAGCTGCATTGAAATGGTTCATGGGGCTAGGAGAGCATTCAATAACCAGTTGGGATGATATGAGAAAAAAATTTCTTAGAAAATACCAAGCTTACTGTAGATCAAAAGATTCAAAAGATGATATTTTTAGAATGTTTCAATTGGAAGATGAAAGCTTGGAAGAGTATCTTGAAAGATTCTCATATAACTTGCAAAAATCTAAATACAATTCTTTGACATCTGAGATCACTTGTACAATCTTTCTGAAAGGAATAAAAGAAGAATATCTGGATATTTTGAATGTTATGGGAAAAGGTGACATCTCCTATCTACCATTCGAAGAGATTACAGACTTATGTCAAAAGTATTCTAGAGGAAAAGCCAGAAATGGAAAGAGAGATGCAACTTTCAAAGTAACAAAATCTGCAACCAGTGGCATATCCAGAGCTGAACTTGGGAACTTGTTAGAAGATTTTAAGACTGATTTATTGAGTACCTTGGGAGAACAGGTCGAAACATCAAATACCAAGAAGAGACAAGGACAAAAAAACCAACAAGATCAAGCCCTGTCTATTTTCTGCCCTAAATGTAGAAAGAAACATCCATTAAGAGAATGCCCTTTGAATACTGTTCACATTTGTGGTTTATGTACTGAAAATCATAAAACTGATGATCACCCCAGATTGAAAGAATTGTAGGCAGCTCGAATGGAGGAGAATCAAAGCATGGAGCCTCTCTATTTTATGGGACAACAAAGACCTTGGCAGCCACGATTTTCAGGTATGTCTCAAGATCCTATGCAGCAGTTTCATTCAACTTATCAAACTCCTGTTCAAAACTCATGGAGTGCACCCATGCCCTAGCAAACTTGGTCTCCTCAACAACAACCACAATCCCAACCTGTTTCAAACTGGCGAGGGTATACTCATGGTAATCAGACATACCAATAGGCCTACCCATAGCCTTATCAACAACCTTTTGCATACCCCCAATATCAGCAGAATCAAACCCCATTTTTCCAACAACCCAATTTAGCTCCTCAACTAGGCCAACAACCTCAACAACTACAATTGCCATCCAACCAGCCTCCACCTCGACCAACACAATTGCTAGCCTAGCCAATACCAAATCCAAATAATAAAATGGATAAACCCATGTACAATGTTGATGAATGAACGTCACTCCCCTACTCAATCCTCCCACTTCAAAATATCAATTTAAGATCTGGGAAAACTTTACAAAAAGAATCTCTTGTTATCTTAGAAAAACAAACAGAAAATGAGAAAACTTCAAAAAAATCAAATATGGAAACACCACAGTTAGAAAATCACAGTCACAAAGGGAAAACATTAGTACCTCACATACCTCCCTTTCCAGAGACGTTGTTCAAAGAAAAATTTTCAATTCCCCTACCTGATTTTGATGTTTTGAATGAGTTAACCAACATATGTGTCAAAATTCCCCTCCTACAGGCTATAAAGGATATTCCAATCTATACAAAAGCAGTTAGGGAATTATGTCTCAATAAGAGAAGGAAAGATCCACCAACAATTCATGTGGTAGGAAAATTAGCAGGACTAATGTCTAACACTGTTTTTATTGAAAAATACATTGATCCAGGAATCCCAATGGTCACAATAACTGTCAACAATTTTTCAATTCCAAAAACACTGATTGACTTAGGTGCTTCCATCAATGTCATGACACTAGAAACCATGGAATATCTACACTTGACAAATGTCAGACCAACCACTACAGTTCTAGAACTAGCTGACAGGTCTAAAATCACACCTGAAGGGATCTTAGAAGATATCATTGTTTCTTTAGATTCCTTGGAGTATCCTGTAGATTTCATAGTGCTGCAACCAAAGTCTAATTTAGGAGGGCATACATTGATTCTTGGCCGACCCTGGTTGGAAACAACTGATGCTTTTATAGGGTGTAGGTCAGGAAGCATGCTCATTTCACATGGGACAGAGAGGAAACAAATTACACTTTATCCTTCTGCCCAGCGACCTTCTGTATCAGATCAGTTGTCATGGATAAATGAAACCAAAGAACAGGAAAACGAAATCATTCAGCCTGTCCTAAGTATCAATCAGTTCTTTGATTTTCAAGAAGACAACAATGAAGATTTGCTAGATTACTACATTGCTGAGCCTGATATCTCTGAAGAATTAAGAGACATGCAGTATGCTATCACATATCAGGTTTTGGGACAGAATTTTCAGGAAAATTGCACAATACATTCTTTAGCATTAGCACTTCATGATATTTTTAATCTTCATTCAATCACTGATGTGCAACACAAAACAGTTGAAATTAGTCCAGGAAAACACTTGCATATCAGTGCACATCTTACCACATCACAGGAGGACCAGTTGATTACTTTACTGAATAAATATTCTCATGCATTTGCTTGGGAATACACTGACATGTTCGGCATTCATCATGAAACATGCACTCACCACATTTATACAGATGATAAAATCAGACCTCTTAGACAACCTCAACGTAGAATGAACCCCATACTAAAAGAAATAGTTAAGGAAGAATTGCAGAAGTTATTAAAAGTAGGATTTATTTACCCTATCTCTGATAGCCAATGGGTTTCTCCCTTAGTTGTTGTTTCTAAGAAAAATGGCAAATGGCGGATATGTGTAGATTACAGAGAGTTAAACAAGGCAACACTAAAAGATTATTTCCCATTGCCATTTATTGATCAAGTGCTCGATGCCCTAGCTGGGAAGAACTATTTTTCATTTCTAGATGGTTTCAGCGGGTATAATCAAATTAGCATTGCAAAAGAAGACCAGGACAAAACTACTTTTACATGTCCCTGGGGTACATATGCCTACAAAGTTTTACCATTTGGTTTATGTAACGCCCCAGCTACCTTTCAGAGAGCAGTCTTGGCCATTTTTGCAGATCTAATTCATGAATGTGTTGAGGTCTATATGGATGATTTTTTTGTGCATGGAAATACCTTCGAAGATTCCTTATCAAACTTGGAGAAAATTTTAAAAAGGTGTGTTGAATCAAATCTCTCCCTAAGCAATGAAAAGTGTTTTATGATGATGATTGAAGGGATAGTTTTAGGACATCACATTTCTTCATCTGGAATAAAAGTCGATCCTGCCAAAATTCACATTATTGCAAATCTATCTGCACCAACCACTCAAACAGATGTGAGAAGCTTTCTAGGGTATGCAGGCTATTATCGTAGATTTATTGAAAATTTCATTAAGATAGCTCTGCCATTGTTTAAATTACTTTCCAAGTATGTCCATTTCAAATGGGATACTAACTGTCAATCTGCATTTTAGACACTTAAAGAGAAGCTCTCAACTGCTCCCATTCTAAGGGGACCCAATTGGACACTTCCCTTCCATATTTCTACTGATGCATCTGATACTGCAATAGGGGCTTCTTTGGGACAAAAAGAGCAGACCATGACTTATGCTATTTATTTTATCAGCAAAAATCTAACACCTGCAGAATTGAATTATGCAGTGACTGAAAAGGAGATGTTGGTAGTAGTCCATGCTGTGAACAAATTCCATCACTACATTACTGGCTACGAAATTTTTGTCCACACAGATCATTCCGCTTTACGATATTTAATGAATAAATCTATTACTAATGGCAGGATAACCAGATGGTTACTATTCATGCAGGAGTTCCATATCACTATTTTAGATCGACCTGGACGAGAAAATCAAGTAGCAGATTTTTTGTCTCGCTTACACAATTCTGGTGAGGTTGTTCCTGTTTTAGATAGTTTCCCTGATGAACACTTGTTTGTAATTTCTGTTATCACTCCTTGGTATGCTGATATCGCCAATTATTTATCATCAGGACAACTACCTCCATCTATGTCATCCAAAGAAAAGAAAAAGATTATTAAACAAAGTGCTAGACACCTATGGGTCAATGGCGATCTCTTTTACATAGGATATGATCTAATTATTAGGAGATGTGTATGACAAAATGAAATTTTAGATATTTTGAAAGCATGTCATGATGAACCGTGTGGTGGCCATTTTGCAGAGAAAAAAACAGCATACAAGATACTCAATTTGGGGTATTACTGGCCTTCTATTTTCAAGGATGCTAAGAAGTATGTTAGGAGCTCTGATACTTGTCAGCGGATGGGACGACCAGTACGATCTGATGAAATGCCACTCTAGCCACAAATTCTCATTGAACCATTTGAAAAATGGGTTCTTGACTTTATTGGTCCAATCAATCCACCATCACAAGGAAAGAAGTACATTTTGGTATGTACCGACTATGTCACAAAGTGGGTAGAAGCCAAACCATTACCAAGAGCCACGGAACAATGTTAGGAACCTATGTCAACCCTTCTCTTTACTATGTTAGTATATTGTTATTAGACGCATATGCTTTATAAGTCGTCCCGTAGTATTTGTTGATCCGTAGTTTATATTAGCCCATAGTATTTGACGCATATGCTTTGTAAGTCGTCCTGTAGTATTATATGTCCCATGGTTTTGACTCATAGTATTGGGCATAGACTTAGTATATAAGTGTGTGTTGAGGTCATTGAAGGCACCGTGAAGTTAATTGTATTGAGCTTGCTCAAAGGAGGTTGCCCCCTCGAAGTAGCCCGTGATCAATATAAAAGCGATTCTATTCTATTATTTCTGATATCTCGTGTATTTGCATTAATTAATTATTGCAGGTACATCACATCTTGTATCAGAGCACTTTCCTTGGCACAAGTGGGAATTTTTTTTTCTTTTTTTGGGTGGCGACTTTCAGATCAATTTCTGAAACTTTCTGCACAAAATCAGAAGAAACCGATTGCATATCTGAATTCCTCTTTCAAAAATACGCAATTTCAAAAAAAAAATCATCTCATTTGGAGTTCTAAAAGTGGAGATATCGCGGATTTAAAATCAGCAATTTTTCAGAATTTCGGTGACGGCCGCGGAAATTGCGGCGAGAAAATCTTTTGACCGAGTGCCCAGATTTTTATTCTGCTTTCAAAGATAGAAGCAAAGTGGTTGTTCCAGTTCGGAAACATGCTATAATAGCGATTCTGAGCAATATAGATCCTGTTTTTGAACATTGGGTGGAATTTCTGCCCAAATTTTTTTCTGTTGCAGGTTCGGATCTGGGAATAATCCCTATCTGCTTAATTATGGGAAGTACTTGGGCATAAGCCCTAAAACTCATTGTGAGGAGTACCACAGGAACCCAGAAGTAGCTGGCCATTGAGAGGACCTGCCAAGCGAAAAGGGCAACGACCCCTACCTAATTGACTAGTTCCCACCCGTGAGGTAAACCAAGAGCTGTCTTTTGTGGCAAAGCGGTTATCAGTTTTACCTAAGCCGTGGAGTGAGGGGTACTGCCCCAATACGCAAGCCGTTAGACATCATTGGTGGCCGAGTGACAACCCTGAAATGTTAGGAAGCCGCACATACCTGGGGTCCATATCTACTTTCAGCTGAACTATTGCCGATCACTGCTGCACCGTTTCAGATCCATTTTGCAAGCCGTTCCAGATCCAGCCATTCGGCATTGTTCTAAATTCCTTCTGAGCCGTAGCCGCTCCAGTCTGTAAAAAAAAAAAAAAAATCCGAGCCGTAGCCGCACCAGACCAAAAAAAAAAAAAAAAAAAAAAACCTGGTTATGGTTGTCACCCGTGCAGGAGCACACACCATGGAGGAAGCACTTGCAACGATCCAAACCAAACTCCAAGATTTGGATGAAAAATTTCTTAGCCTCCATCTTCAGCATTCAGCCATGAACAATACCAGACAGCCAGAATCTTTTGCAGCCACCGGGTTCTCTGCTTCTAGCACTTTTCGTGGGCCGAAGCTTGATTTTCCTCGCTTCAATGGTACTGATCCGACTGGATGGATATACCGAGCAGAACAATATTTCAGTCTGCATAATATTTTTTATGTTCAGAAAGTTCCACTTGCATCCTTTCATTTGGAACAGGAATCCCTTCAATGGTATCGTTGGTACATCAAAGCTCATCCTGAGCCAAATTGGACAGATTTTTGCCAACTCATTTTGCCATGATTTGGTCCTAGTGCTTTTGACGACTTCACATGAGCACTCACTAAACTTCACCAAACTGGCACAGTGAGAGAGTATCAGATGGAATTTGAGAAACTAGCCAATCACACAAAAGGATTGTCTGATGAATTCTACAAGAGTTGTTTTATCAGTTGTCTCAAGGATGAAATCCGCTCAGAGGTCAAAATGTTTTGTCCCAACACAATGATGGAAGTCCTAGGGTTGGCTAAGTTGGCCGAGGACAAGATCGCGGCTCAACAATGCTCCAAACCCACCCTTGTTCCCTTCAGAAATATGGGTTCCCAACGACCTCCCATCACGCCTGCTCCTCAACCAACTCCTATCAAGCATTTGTCTGAAATAGAAATACAGGCACGCCGAGAAAAAGGGCTTTGCTATAATTGTGATGAGAAATTCACTCGGGGACATAGATGTGTTCAACAAAAGCTCTATATCTTGGATGTGGATTCTCTACCTGCCTTAGAACTTGGTGAAGAAGCTACAGATACAGTAGATGATCCGGTCGACATGCAACACCCGCCTGTTGACACCCCATCTCAGGACGACCCACCCGAGATCTCTCTCCATGCTGTAACCGACGTCACCACCCCACAAACAATGCGGGTCAGGGGATACTTCAAGAAGCTCCCTCTTACCATACTCATTGATTCTGGTAGCACTCATAACTTCATCGACCCTAGAATTGCCAAACAGGCTGATTGTTTTGTCCATCCTTTCTCCAACTTTGAAGTCATGGTTGCCAATGGGGGCACCTTACCTTGCAAGGGGAAGTGTCACAATGTGCGTATCTCTATGGAAGACTATAACCTACGCTCTGACATGTTTGCCTTGTCCTTAGGCGGATGTGATGTGGTTTTGGGCGTTCAATGGTTACGCACACTTGGCCCCATCTTATGGGATTTTGCTGAACTTTGGATGCAGTTTAAAGTCAGTGGGGCACAACACAAATTT
The DNA here is from genome assembly GCA_027924585.1 of Larix kaempferi. NCBI lineage: Eukaryota > Viridiplantae > Streptophyta > Pinopsida > Pinales > Pinaceae > Larix > Larix kaempferi. The sequence continues at coordinate 9,064,234 of BSBM01000182.1, read as the reverse complement.
TGAGGCTTATAACCAGGGTCTCTCTGCATCATTAGTTCACATCGCCTGGAAAAAATCCTTAAGAAGAATTCACATGGTGTCATCGCTCATCTCAATTCCATTCAGATGCACCCATCAACAGTCTCCACTACTTCCTTGGATAGATATGCAGGTATCTTTGCTGAACCAATGAGCTTGCTGCCTTCAAGAGACCTTTCCGGTAAGAATGTAACCACATCTACCTCTCAGCAGGAAATGATGGCTATTTCGCATGTAGTACAGAAGTGGCAGCTATACCTATTAGGCAATTCTTTCTGCATCAAGACTGATCTCCCAAGTCTTGAAAATTTTCTGGAACAATGGGTCTCCTCCCCAACACACCTGCAATGGGTTATCCAACTCATGGGTTATCCCTATGTGATCACTTACAAGAAGGGTAAGGACAATATGGTGGAAGATGCTCCTTCTCGCACAATTGATGACCCAGTTTCTCTTACAGCTCTTTCTCTGCTTGTTCCAAATTGGTTGCCATATGTTCAACAGGGCTATCTCTTCTATGATCTCCATGCTTCTTCATCAACAGGGCACTCTGGGTTCTGCAAAATGTATGACCAGGAACAATGTAACTTCTTTTGGTTGGGACTAAAAATGACAATTCAACAGATGGTGGCTAATGATGATACTTTCCAAGTCAACAAGGGGGAACTGACACTCCTTTCGGGATTGATCAAACCCTTGCCCATCACTACACAGCTTTGGCCAACTATTTCTATGGATTTCCTAGCAGCACTCTGGTGGTACAATACCACATCTCAAAGGACACCATATGAAGCAGTCTATGGACAAACACCGCCAGTTCTTCTTCCATACACCCTTAGCAGCTCCCTAGTTCAGGAAATAGACTCGGTTCTTCGAAACCGCGATCAGATTCTTCTCATTCTGCAGGACAATCTTCACATGGCCAGAATTCGCCTGAAACAACAAGCCAATCAGCACCATTCTGAGCGCATTTTCCACGCAACTGACAGGGTTCTTCTTCATCTACAGCCTTCCAAGCAATCCTCCTTGACACTCCAAAGGCGTCAGTGGCCCGAAATGCAAACCAAGGATGCTACCGGGGAACCACTCCTTCAGATTCTGCAGCAATTTCTCCAACCAAAGCTTTGAGGACAAACCTTTTTCTAAGGGAGAGGGGATGTTAGGAACCTATGTCAACCCTTCTCTTTACTATGTTAGTATATTGTTATTGGACGCATATGCTTTGTAAGTCGTCCCGTAGTATTTGTTGATCCGTAGTTTATATTAGCCCATAGTATTGACCCATAGTATTGGACGCATATGCTTTGTAAGTCGTCCTGTAGTATTATATGTCCCATGGTTTTGAATCATAGTATTGGGCATAGACTTAGTATATAAGTGTGTGTTGAGGTCATTGAAGGCACCGTGAAGTTAATTGTATTGAGCTTGCTCAAAGGAGGTTGCCCCCTCGAAGTGGTCCATGATCAATATAAAAGCGATTCTGTTCTATTATTTCTGATATCTCGTGTATTTGCATTAATTAATTATTGCAGGTACATCACAAACAAACAGTGGTAAATTTTCTTTTTGAAGAGATCTTTGTCCGATTTGGGGTTCCTAGAGAGATTGTCACCGATTAGGGTGCACAGTTTACTTCTAAACTGGTGCAGGAGATAGCAACCAAATACAAAATTACACACAGAAAATCTACACCTTACCATCCACAAGCCAATGGTCAAGTGGAGTCTACAAACAAAACTTTGGAAGGCATCATCACCAAAACTATTCAGATGCATAGAAAGGATTGGTCAGCTAAGCTTACAGAAGCTTTATGGGCCTATCGAATCACTTGGAAAAACATTACTCGTTTTTCACCCTATCAGTTAGTTTATGGTAAGCAGGTCCTATTGCCAATAGAATTTCAAATTCATACCTTTAAGTTAGCAGCAGATTTAGGGATGAATCTTTTTGAAGCATAGCAAGAAAGGATACTACAATTGAATCAATTCGATGAGATGCGACAGGCAGCAGTAGAACATAATATTTTGGTACAGCAACAGAGAGCCCAATGGCATGACAAGTTTATCAAAAAGAAACAATTTCACATCGGTGACTGGGCCTTATTGTTTGATTCAAAGTTCAAAGACTTCAAAGCCAACTTTACAACTCATTGGCTTGGTCCATATGCAATTGCAGAGGTATATGACAATGGCTCAGTCAAACTCCAAACAATCGATGATGAAGCACATACATTTGTAGTCAATGGCCATCAGCTAAAACTCTACACAAACCCTATCAACAAAGGGAGATGGAAGTGCTGGATAAACACACTGTTGTTTCTCCTTCACTTCCTTCTTAGCCATTTTCTGATTTAAAAAAAAAAAAAAACACATAAAAAGGGTGTTTAGTTGTGAAAACCAGGCAACTGGCACAACATAAACTCGAATTTTCCTTGGAAAACCAAGTTTACTTGGCCATTGCAAATTCACAAAAACATTTTTTTTTACTTTTTCAGCATCATTTCTTTCATGACTATCAATACAATAAAACATTTGCTTGACTTGAGGACAAGTTCATCCATAGGCCTGGGGGGATAAGCATTTCATGCTTTCTATCTCCAAGCCCTTTTCAAATGCCAGAATTTCAACTTTTATTTCACAGACCTCAAAGTCTTGTAGAAGGAGCCTAGCAAAGGGACCTGACAACATCAGAAGTCAGGAAAAGGGACATGAAAGGAACATGCAAATTCTCTTTTTAACAGACAAGCAGATCAGCTACATCAAGCAGCAATAAAGCACAAGGGAATATCAAATCAAAGTCTGTAAGAATTTTAATTTTTATGTTTGACAAGTTTGCATGATTCTTTATTTTGAAATAATGACGAAAAAAAAAATACCTACCTATCCTCATAAACTTGACTGTCTACTCTATCACCTTCATAATCCTTGCCAGCAGCCCATTCACTTCTCATTATCTTACCCTAGGTGTTAAAATGGTGGCTAGGATCAATATCAGAAGAAATTTTTTACTGATCAAAACCTAGATTGCATTCTACAGGCAGGTCTTTTCAACAGAAAGAAGAGAAGAAAAAAATATATATACATGTTTTGTTTACCAAGGAAATTTGAATATTTTCATGTTTTCTTTCATTTACTCTAAGATTGTAGTGCTCTGGTTTTTTACAGTAGAGCACCATGTAAAATTTCTCATTTAATTTTCTACGTTTTAAACTTTATCAAGTGTATGGAAGGAAATTTCTAACAATTACTATGTGCCTGAATAATATTTAGTGTACTGTCGTGTTTTCATTAACCTAACATTCGTAATTTAAAGTAAACAAACATACCGTTATTTTCTTTTCGACAATCATGTTCCAGCATAAGAATATGTTTCACAACTTAGTAAATCAGTAAATAGCAAGTTATGCATGTTTACAGTAAGATTTTAGCATAATAATCAAATAACGTAAATGACAAGGAAATTACCTGATGCTGATGCTAACCGTAGGTTGTATAACCTCTTAGATAGCCAAACTGAAGTGTCCACCCTACCGACCAGCTATTATCTTGCTGGCCCTTGGAAATCAAAGGATTTCCAAGCCCCCGAGCCCACAATCTGATAATCCCGAGAGCAGTGTTTTCTTCTGTTCTCAAAACCTTTCTGTTCTCCAAACTTTCTGTTCTCCAAACTTTCTGTTCTCCCCCAAACCAAAAAAAAAGACCTCCCTTTCTCCAAGCTCTCCCCCTCTATATAATTTCCCTTCCTCGAGAATATATTGGGCTTACTCCACCGCCCCAAAATCCCCCTCTCGAGCCCCTGAACATTTACTCCTATCACCAGTTCATTCATACACGGTTCTTTATAAAAAAGTATAATTAATTACTCTCATTGAAAAATTAGTTGGTTTTGGATTGACGGTCGTAAGTATTTATTACGGTGGGAATTATCACCCAAAGGTTATCCATTCGGGACGAGCTTCATTAATTACAAGTCTATTCGCCATCCTTGGTTTTTAATGTTATAAATGTAATTAATAAAATATTATATAATTAGTTGACCCTTTTCAACTTGGACATGATGTGTCTTAATGGTCTACCTTATCCGTCGAGATCACTTATCTTGAGGTTTTAAATTCCAAGATTAACATTGAATAATTAAATAACCATTTTCCATCACATCACGTTTATTCCAAAAATAGTTATCATATTATGTCTAACTTAGAAATGTAAAATAATCACATTCTAATCATTCATTAATCAATATTTAAATTTCACCTATTTTTCAATTGTTACGACATGGGTAGTAGTATTATTAAAATAAATTTTAGGTAATAATATTAATTTAAATCCCCATAAGGTAATAATAATGGTGAATTTAATAAAGATGTCTTTTACATCATTTGTTTATCACATGAGTACCCTATCATCAACATAGCATCCTTGTTCTTATAAACAAAGCACTTGTGAGGGCTTAAACAATTTTACTAATTAATTAGACACTATCATTACCCTATTCACAACAGTTCTCCTATGACAATGTTAACTGACGACACTTGTCTTAATTTATTATTACAATGTTTTCATATAATTACTAATTCACTTATTTACACATTGACAACCTAACCATTCATTACCTAAGTTGATTGATGTATCCTTAACTGAGTTATCTATGACATTTATACTACTATTCAAGCATGACAAGTATGTTATATACCAGTAATATTGTACACGTACAAGGTGTGCATGCATGGCCAGTGTATGCACATGTCGGATATGTACTATAAACAAACCCCATTCCGCCTATGCATACCTGCTAACTAATAATAGTATTTACCCCCATGCAGAAGAGCAAGCATAATATATAGTATAATTACTTTAACATCCTCGGTTATTTAACAGTTAACCCTTTACGATTTCACATCATTCTCTTTATCTTTACATTAGTTTAATCAATCATGTACAAGGAAGGGTGCCTACTTCCACTAACTCGGAATCAAGGAATACTAAACCCCCAACAGTACTAACTAACACATCCTCCCATCATAACCTACGTCCAGCATCCTCCCTATCCTTCCTCTGCTAGTACAACAGTGGATGTCGGACTCACCGATCTGACCACATAGAACTTGAGAGCGATAGCGTCGGCTGAACAGCGGACCTATCCTCCCCTAGCAGGCATCCGACCATCGTCATCACAACAACATGGGGAGCGTGTCTCAGCACGACCCTCCCACGACCTCGGGTCTCATGGAAACATAGGGTGGGAAACACATCCATCCCTCTCAACATACTGGGCCTACGCCCTTATCAACTCATACTTGCTGCTATCGGGATTATCAGTTTGTGTTATCGTATCCTCATTTTGGCTGCTAAGGTTTGCTGTATGAACATGTTTTTCCTTTCCAATATATATCAGATCAAGTAACTGGCTATCCCATAGCCCTTGTGTCCTGTAGGTTAGTGTTTTGCAAAATACAATTTATAGAAAGCATTTTCCATTGATCGCCAATTGATCCATGTTATCATTTCATTTCATGTAACCTTTTAGCTCATCATAGATACATACAACATTTCAATAGTTCATATAAGAAGATGGTATCCACGTACCGAATCATATATTTCACATTTCATTAATGAAAACATATAAACATATACTGCAATCGTAAAATAACGAAATCATATGATAATCATGACATTATAACCGCATAACATAGTAACATCATAATCATGGTGAAATCATAAAACAGAGTAACATCATATAATGAGGTCCAATATAGTTTACTCAGTCGAGCTGAGTTCAACTGAAGATAAAAAAATAAATTATAGCATGTCTAGTTGATAAATATGCCTAATCAAAATATGGGGCGTTACAAAGATGAAGAAATTATTGCATGATACACATTAAGTTAAAAAGAAAGTTAGTATATGAAAAGGGGTCATGGAACATATCATGAAGTGGCGAATCAACAGGGAATTAAGTGGCCTGTTCAAAACATCATTGCATAAAACGAGGGAATCATTGATATTACCTCCCACGAATCTCGCCCATGTATAGGGAAACACAATTTACAAAATTCAAAAATTTGAAATGATATTTCATATATCTGTGGTTGTCCAGCTGACTTGCTCTTCCCCAAACCTCACATCCATGTTGAGAGTTAACAAACTTCTATTAATCTAAGGAGGAAACACTGGTTGCATTACAATGGAGGAAAGCGTAGTCTCTCAAATCAGAAACTCGAAGCATATTCCTTTCTTTAAAAATCCTCGGCACGAATTTTGGAGTGATGAAAAGAAACACCATTGGCATTACAGAAGAAGAAATACAGATACGAGGATGCGTATTTCATTCAGAATGTGCAAATTGAGGAACCGCACAGGCTAGGTAAGCTTGACACCCTGGTTTTTGCTATCAATTCAGACTTTCAGAAGAATGATTGAAGAAAGGAGAAATTTTACAGAGTTTAAAATTTGAAACTGGAGTTATAAGCTAGGGTTAAGTCTTATTTGAAATCTTCCATTGCATATAAAAAGAGATTTTTCCTGTTAAATTTGTAAAATGGTGTCTAGACTAGAACCAGAGAAATTCGATCCCACTGCCATTCATGAAAGATGCATGGAAATTTTCGAAAAGAAACAATGGGTGTCTTTTTTTGAAAAATTTGATGGGCACAATGATAATGTTAGCCTAGCTTTTGCTGGCTCATTTGATGGAGAGAGGGCTACAGTAGGAAATTTGAGTTTCAGGTTGTCTGAAGATATTTTGGCACAAATCATTGGCTTACCACAGTAGGGGGAAAGATTCTTTAAAACAAAACAATTTAAGGAGAAGGCCTGGACACCCTTTCTATGCAGGTCAAGGGCAGGTTCAGTGGAATGGAAGAAGGGAATACCAAGGAGTTGGTTAGTTCATCCCTAGGATGAAATAGCATATATCATTCAAAGATTCATCACCTGTGAAGGAAGATTTAGCATTGTGTATCTTTATCATATCAAGATGTTGCAGCACCTAAGGGGTGATTGTGAGATTAACATGCCTCATTTTTTATTACAAAGCCTTTCCAAGATGGCTAAGGTTGTTCAAAAACGTGAAAAAGACAAGCTAACAAGCCTTTTACATTGTGGGCTCATTAAAATAATCATCACATATGAGTTACAGAAGCAAAAGTTGACATGGCAAGAATTTATAATTCATAATCAGTTTGAAGAGCTAGAAGAGCTGCCTGAAGAAAACTTGAAAGAAGACAAACTGTTGATGATCACATACCCCAAGGATGAAGAACAGAACCCTGAAGCGACAAGCTCAAAACTGCTTAAAGGGAGAAAGAAAGAAAATGTGTTAATAATCACAGATGATGAAGATAACTCTGAGGCAGCAAACCCAAAACAACCTTAGAGAAGAATAAGAACTAGAAGCATGATTAAATAAGAAAGAAATCTTCAAAAGCAAGATCAAATCTTCACCACTCATGAGAAGAAGCCAAGGAAACATCAGCAAGCTGAAAGAAGTCAGCATTAGAAGAGGATGATGAAAGCCAGCAAAAACAGTATGAATACATATAATCCTTGGAAAGCCAAGAAGAAGATCCAACAGGTGAGATAGGGCAAGTCCATGAAAGTAAAAGTACCCAAGACACTGAAAAGATTTCAGATGAAGTGATAAAGCAGACTAAAAAGATAAATCTTTTCTTTGATCAACAAGAAAAAGAAGAAAAAAAGCATCCAGGACAGGAAATTTTAGATGATCAAGCTTCTCCTTTCTTGGAGCAAGAAACTATAGAAAAAGAAAAGAAGGGATATTCAGTGCAAGAGAATGAAGATATGGATACTAATTCTGAACAACGTTTAGTGAAGATGGAAAAGAAGAAAAATTCCAAATCAGTAAAAAGATTAAGAAGTTGAAAATGGAAGTAAGAGAATTAGAACTGAGGAATGAAAAGTTAACAGAAAAGAACAGGAAACTTAAGGTTCAAAGGGCACGAATCTCCAAGCATGCATATAAATGGCATAAACAAAAGAAGATTTACCAGACCAAGTATGAAAAAATGAAGGTTCTTTATGCAGCTCAAACTTCTACAGATGCATCATCTCAGACAGGAGGTACATCAGAGGATTAGAAGCAGAGTTTCAATAACAAGATTTTGTTCAGAACATAAGCAGGGTCAAAAATTTTGGAAATACTTTTTTTTTTGTGCATGAGGACATGCAACAGCTTCCTCTTGGGGGAGATGTTGGGCACCATTTTTCACCTATTTTGTCATCCAAATACCTTCCAGTTTCCTCCATGAACCTTCATACTCGATCCATAAAACCTTAATTTTATCCACAGAACCTTGGTCAAAGGTATAAATGTCGTTGCTTCTTAATAAGTGAATTATGGGATTTTTAAGGCATTTAAATTAAGATTTTTCAAAATTACAGAATGTGCTAACTTCCCGTAATCTCTCCCAGGTTGGATACTTGCAGGCCAGCTGGGCACAAACTTAAGAGTGAAGGAAGACCCTCAATGTCCAAGGATGGTTAAACTTCTAACAAACTTGTGGCATGTTTCTCACAGGTGGCAAGTCAATGCTGATCAATGATGACCACCTGTGCAATCATATAGCATAAAAATAGGGCAGTTCGATTTTCTAGCGATTTAGCCTATTTTCTTGGAGATGATGGGCAATTTCGAATTTAGGGAGATTGTTATTGACAATGTCATTATTAATTTCCATAGATATAGCGTTTTAGTTCAGGAACGAGGGATATATAACTATTTGTTTTGTAAAAGAAAAACTTCTTGGATATTATACGCATGATTTTGAAATAAAGACTGGAGTATTCGATAAATTGCTGTGTATGCCTATTTCCATATGGTGAATGTGATTGAGCTTTAGAGTTCTGTGATTTTCTTTGTGTGTGTATGCCTATTTCCATATGGTGAATGCGATTGAGCTTTAGAGTTCTGTGATTTTCTTTGTGTGTGTAAGCAAAGCATTGGAGGGCCCCCTTTGCCAATCCTACTCACCTATCTCCGCATCATTGCGTGTGGTATGTTTTAAGTTGAAACCTGTAGATTCGATTTGTTTTAATTGATTTCTCATACATTGCAGAACGAGTAGATCATATATTGCAGAACGCGTTAGATTATAGGAATAGGATTATGAGCTCTTTCATTTGAATGATTAAACGTTGTAGAAATCATATCAATTGCATTACTTATTTGATGTTGCACTGCTAAAGATAGTTACACATTGCGAATTGTCTTCTGTAAAGGAAACCAATGGTATTCTGTTTTCAACAGTGAGATATTAGGCATTGTATTGTGATTCATTTTTAAGATTTAGGTTCAACATTTTAATCTTAGAATATTTCATATATGAATTGCTGGTTAAACTAAGATATCAAATGAAGTTGCTTCTGTAAGGGAGGTTTTGCATTTCAAAGTTACAACATTCTAGCATTCAATAGATTTATTTTACAAGCAAACTGAATTTCGAGTTAAGTCCAGCTCTAAGTCTCTATATTTGGGATATGCCTCTAAGTCTTACAAACTCCAGATTGACATAAACTTAAGGTCTAATTTACACCAGTGAATTGGATACCAATAATACGATCAGCCCAAAGTGCATATTTCAACTTACTGTCCCATGCCTTTTTATTTTCTGAGAGTAACTTCTTGATGCTATTGACAATGTTCTTGTTTGTAGACTCTGCCAAACCATTACCTTGTGGGTAATAAGGAGTAGAATTCTTCAACAGAATCCCATACCTTTCACAGAATTGGATCATTTTCTTTGATTTGAAGGCAGGGGCATTGTCTGTGATTAATTTCCTAGGGCAACCAAATCGACTTAAAATGTTTTCTTCTAGAAAATTAAATATAACTTGATTAGTAGCCTTTCTGGTATGAATTGCTTCTACCCATTTTGTAAAGAAATCAGTTGCTGTCAAAATATACCTGTGTTGTCCACTAGAATGTGGATTGATTTCTCTTATAAAATCCAACCCCCACTAACAAAAAGGAGCTTCAGTTGAAATAGTTTTGAGGGGTAAGGAAATCAATTTCTACTTACCTGCAAATTTTTGGCATTCTACACAAGCTCTTACATAGGAAAAAACATCTGAGAATATTTTGGGCCAATAATAACGTGCTCGTAGAATTTTGAAGGCTGTAGCTTTCCAATAACGGTGCCCACCACACACTCCTTTATGCATTTCATTTGTAACAACTTCAGCTTCTTCCTTATCAACACATCTAAGTAGAATACCTGCAGGATCTTTCCAAAATAGATTATTCTCATAGATACAGTAACTCATGGCTTTTAACTTCAAAGACCTCAATTTTCCTTTGTCCAAATCTGGTGGAGATTGTAGAAACAAAAGAAAATATACGATATCACCATACCAAACTGAATCAATATATTTCTAGAAAACCTGCTCTTTTTCCTTTTCATGCTGGGCATTTTCTTCTTCAGATACTTCATTAAAAACAACATTCAATCCTAATGCTTGACAATTAGAAGCTGTAAGCAATTTAGCCAAACCTTGGCCTTTAACAAGTTTAGTTGGCTTGATCTCAATATCGTATTCCATTATTTTCGCAATCCAACGACCCCTTTTTCCTTCAGAATCAGGCTGGGTTAATATCTATTTCACTGCTGCATTTGGGACATAAGCTGTGATTTTTGAATGCAGTAAGTAAATCCTAAAATTTTTTAAAGCTTTGACCAACACATAAGCTTGTTTCTCCAAAATACTGTACTTCAGTTCTGGGTCCCTTAAAAGTTTATTGAAAAATGAAATAGGTTGTTCAAGACCTTCGGCATTCTTTTGTAATAATACAGCTGCTATATTGTCCTTAGAGGCAAAAGAAAAGTGATAAAGTCTTTAGAAAAATTAGGGCTTACCAAAACTGGTGCTTCTGTAAGTGCTTGCTTTATCCTTTCGAAAGATAGTTTTGCTTATGGAGTCCATTTTACCTCTTGATCCTTTTTTAACATCTTAGTTATTTGCTTGACAATCTCTGCAAAGTTAGGAATAAACCATCTGAGAAAATTGATTTTTCCAATAAATGATTGTATTTCTTTTTTATTCCTGGGGATTGTGATTTTTAAAATTGCTTTCACATGCTTTGGATCAATTTTAATGCCATCTACAGAAACAATATGACCGAGGAGTTTTCCTTCCTGCATGGAAAAATGGGACTTTTGGGGGTTGAGAGACAAACCAAACTTCCTGCACTTTTCAAAGGTTTGTTCAAGGTGCTTAAGATGATTCTCGTCTGAATCTGAGAAAATTGTTATGTCATCAAGATAAATCACCACAAATTTCTATCTTTCACCCACAAACGCAATATCCATAGCCCTCTGAAAAGTTGCTCTTGCATTCATTAAACCAAATGGCATCTTATCATACATGAAAGTTACCCAGGGAGTAGTAAAAGCAGTCTTCTCCCTATCTTCTGGAAGAACAACAATTTGGTTGTACCCTGAGAACCCATCTATCATTGATATCCTCTGAGCTCCAACTACCCTTTGTAAAATATGATCTATCTTTGGCATAGGATAATTGTCTTTTAAACAAGATCTGTTTATATTATGAAAATCAACACATAATCTAATCTCACCATTTTTCTTTCGGACAGGGACCAAATTTGCAACCCATGTTGAATACCAAAGAGGTACTATGATTCTGGTCTAAGCTGTCTTGAATTGCCTTTTCCTTCTTCTCTTTGTCTATTGAATTTTCCTCCATTTGTTCAGTGACCTTCGCGGCAATCATTGAGTAGTCATCTTCGTGAAGCACTGTGTCTAATTGTTTTTTATGTGATTTCTGCTTCTTCCTTTTTTCCTTGTGCCCCGAAGAACTCCCAATGTCCTTCCTTTTGCTTGACTCTTTATCTTCTACTATGGGACAGGGGATAGGTTTATCTTTGCCAGAATCACTTTGGATATCCACAACCTCAACTTGGAATTCAGCTGGCCATTCTTTCATAATATTCTCAATATCTTCATCGTACATATGGTAATTTCCTGGGTACCAATCTGCATTCTTTGGCTGAAATGGAGATGCATTTCATCGCAGCATAAAAATTGATAATGCGGATATATTTGCTTGTTACTTCCTTTGGTATGAGAGGTGTAAGCATGATGGCCCTGCGCAGCTGGTCATAATATGTATAGAAGACCAATGTTCTCCCGTGCTTTCTGTCGGGATTTAAATTTACCCACATGTTAACACCCAAAAAGTGCTCACTAGCTCATTTCCCTATTCACATGACCCATTTATCCACTTTTTCACCAGTAGAGCCTCTGAAACCAACAAAAGGTCACCAAAAGACCTGAGTACACCCCTTTTTCCATTAAAAAAGATTATTTTTCCCAAAAAAGCATAAAAAACCCTCAAAAAGGGTCCAAATTCCCCAAAATATTAAAAAGGGAATTAAAATATTATTTTTATTCAAAAAGGAAAAAGGAGGGAAAAGTACCTAAATCATGTTGGTCAATACCATTTGGTTTCCACAAAACCAAAAATGGTATTTCCCACCACCAAAACCTATAAAAAGGTGGTAGGGGCTCCTCATTTCCCATCCATCCATTATCTCATCCTTATGCTGCTGAAATCTCCCCTGAGCATTTTAGCCATTGCAAACCACATTGGAGAAGAGACCATTGGAGATTGGAGTTGCTCACCCTTGGAGCCATTCAACCCCACCATTAGAGGTATTGATTCTGCAAGCAATTGCTTGCCCCATTCTTTCGATACAAATTCATTATTCTACATTGTCTTGTTCTTGATTTTAAATTATTTTTGTTATTTGCTTAATATCTTTTCTTAGATCCATGAATAGTCTTGTTTAATTAGTTTATTGTTATTAATTTCCATCGAAACTGCTGCTACTAGTTAGCAGGTGCCCATAGCACTAAGCCTGGTTGCAAAACCGGGCCAACAGTTTTTGGCGACTCCGCTGGGTTTTGAACGATAGATCTCTAGTTTTGCTTTTAATCTTAGTTTTTTATTAGTTTTTAACCTTTAGATCCATAGATCTGCCATCTTAGACAGCAGATCTATTGCTGCTCTAAGTTTTGGCCTCATTTTTTGCCATTAACAGCCCGGAATTCTTGATTTTCGGGTTCGTTTTTCGGCTTCCGTGCACGGCTTTCGCCTCGCGGTTTTTAGCCTGACAGTCGCGCGGTCCATTGCGGCTTTCGGCCTTTTTTCTGTGCGGTCCATCGCGGCCTTTGGCATTTTTTCCGCGCGGTCCACCGCGGCTTTGCTACCGATTTCCGCGCGGTCCACCGCAGCTTTGCTGCCGATTTCCACGCTGCACATCGTGGCATCGCGGTCATTTACCGCGCTGCACATCGCGACTGCGCGCCCCTTTTCCGCGCGGTTCACCGCGGCTTCTCGGCCTGTTTGCGCGCTGCACATCGTGGCTTCGCGGATTTTTTCCGCGCTGCACATCACGCCTGTGTGCCCAAATCCCGCGCGGTCCATCGCGACTGTGCGACAGAAACCCGCGCGGTCCATCGCGGCTTTTCTGTCAAAACCCGCGCGGTTGAATTTTTCATTCGGCCATCCCGATTTTAAAAATTAATTTTTACTGTACTTTCTGCCCATAGCACATTTTTTACAGTATTAAATTCTGCATATTTTACAGCTTTGAAAAAAAATTTTACTATTTAAAAAGCATATCTAGAAGTCTTGTTAAAAATTTTCAAGAAAGTGAAAGAAAGACTCATTTTGCATTTTTATCTAGATTAAAATTTTTTCCTGTTTACTTCTTTAAAATCTTGCCCTCAGCAATTTACTTGAAAAAATAAATCCATTTATTTCTTTTAAAGAAGTCTATTATTTGCTTTCAGAAATCAAAAGATCCATTATTTTTTGAGTTGATATTTGCAAAGCAATTTAATTCCCATTTATTTGAAAAAGTCATTTGCTTTTTTATTTTTTCAAAGCTCCTTTGTTTTGTGAAAATTTCCTATAAAGCATTTACATTTTTCCAGTTCAGTTTACAACACCTCACATGCACTCACACGATCACTTAATTGAACTAAGCCTTAAAACGTACCCTAATTTGAACACACTTTTAACCCCACTTGGGGAACACTAAAAGAACTTTTGTAGCTAGGTAGTATTGGGGGGATAGGTGTTCCAATAACACCCCTCAGTTATTACATCTGAGACATAGAAGTTGTCCAATGAGGGAGCTAAAATCTCTTAGTACTTTTTGGCGCGGTCACAACCGGTTTGTGGGAAGGCCTCTCCCTTAGGAGGGTTGAAGTCGCGAGGATGGTTCCGGAAGCCTGAGTGGAATACCGAAATCCATTCAGTAATCGAAGGGATACCATTCGCAGTTCTCGGGATATCCCTGTATTGGGATATTGCGATCAAAGGACCAAACGGAAGATTTACCTTTTCTCGACGCGTCATGAACGGAGTATCCTAGTAGCCTGTCTTTAGGATTGATTACCCGGTGTCCCTCCCGGTAGGGGGATATCTAGCCGTTGTCTCAACATTCATATTGTCTGACTTGGATTTCATCACCTTGCAGAGGATATCGTCTGTTTGAGTCACAATACTTTTAGATTAGGTGTTTGCATGATTCAACCCACCCTTGGTCTAGTTACACCTATTTTTTATAGACGTCGTTTGCATGTTGGTACTCTGACCATTTGTTGCATTCCTCCACTTATTGTAGCACAGCTGCTAGAATAAGTGCCTTTTTTGAGGATTGATTTTTGGCCTGAGAGCCTTCTTTTTTCATACCCTTCTTGCACCCTCGGTTGCATTAGGGTTTTGAGTCTTTTTCAGATATATCACCACCTGATACTTAAACAAATTTTTACATAAAACCTTAATTCTCACCATTGAGAATTTTAGACGCTCTCGTCGTCTACAGGGCGAACTCCCAGAGTTTAGTCCACTTGGCTCTCCACGTCACGGACACAGAGCCTTATCCCTTGATTCGACACATCGTCAATCATCTACACAGTCATCCGATTCTGACACACCTCACTTCACTTTTGATTTGGAGGTAGAATCCGAAATACCCACAGAGTTACCACCAACCACCATTATGGCTGGAACACCATTTGATCCATTGTTTACAAGCACCATAGGTGAGACATCCACAGACCCTTCTGTGGCGGTGCCATCCATGGCAACAACCACCCCCCTGGGTATGCCCAACATGGGTAACACTCCACATTTAGGAATGCCCAACACAGGGCCACCACCTGTCATAGGTATACCCAACATAGGGGTCAAACCCCCTCTGGTTTCCACAAACCCTATCCCAGGAATCCCCACTGCTATTCCTAACCCAAGTGTAACCCATGTTGCACTTGGAGGCGCTGGCCCATACCAGACTACACCTATTGGAGGGCACATACCCTCCATACCTAGCATACCTTTAGGCGCTACTGGACCCCTACACCATACCACAATGGCTAGGCATGTCCCAGTTCCAGTTACCACATCTGCTAGCTTACCATACATGGCGAGTCTGAACCTGCCAGACTTAGCTAGGCTAACAAATGACCCCATCAGACATGATCCTGCGTGGCCTCATATGACCACCAAACTTCCCTCTGACATCCCTAAGTTTGAGGGTAAGGAAGGGGAAGACCCCCAGAACCATATCATGTCCTTCCATTTATGGTGTTCCTCCAACTCCATAGTGGACGACTCAATCTACCTCCGGCTTTTACAACGCACCTTCACTGGCTCTACAGCCAAGTGGTATATCGAGCAGCCTCATGGGACGCATGCCACCTTTACCTCCCTTGCCTTGACCTTCCTGCAGTTTTTTCAGTTACCTGTCCGCTATGATGCGGGCGTTGAGATCCTACTATCTTGCAGACAAACCACGGCCACCCACATCACTGACCACATTCATGAGTGGCGTCGACGCCAAAGCCTCTGTAAAATTAAGTTAGACGACCGTATCTTTTTAGATTGGTTTCTAAAATCCCTCCTCCCTCTTATTGCGAAGGATGTGGCATCTGAAAGACCCCAGTCTGAAGAAGAGGCCATCCTCAAAGCCCAACAGTTTGATCTCATCTATGCCCAGTCGGGTTATCTATACACAATCATACCTGACGCCCCACGAGCTGACTCCTCACGTGGTGACGCACCGGGGGCATCACATGCCGCTGATGGCATCATTGGCCAAATCACCCCGCAACCTAAACCTTTCAGCATGGTGAGCACCATACCCGCCCCAGACCTCTCTAGGGCTACATCCAATTCCGGAGCAACAACTTCTTATGCTCCAACAAATCAGACCCATCACATTCATGGACCCGCTTGTCCACAACATTGTTATGGGCAAGCGCCATCAGCATATGTACCTCCTACATACTATGCTCAACCTGCTACACAGAACCCCATTTAGTTCTCACCACAACCGTTGCAGTACCCACAGCAAACTGCACCAGCTAACCCACCACATCCAATAGCTCAGGGGTACCAACAACCCCAACAGGCAACTGGACCACCTCCAGCTCCACCTGCATACTACCCACCGCAACCTGCTCCCGCACCTGCGGCTCCCCAGAATCCCCCCAATGCTCAAGGGCATGTGTACGCACAACAACATCAGCCCCAATACCAAAATAACCAACGCAACCAGGGTGGGAAACCAAACCGTGGAAGAGGACGTAACCGTGGAAACAACCAAAACCATAACCAAGCTCCACAACCTACCCATCCTCCGCAAAACAATAACGCGACGCCTTCTCATCAGAACCCTGATCGGCCACCTAAGCAAGCCAAAAATGCTAATTTACGAACAAACCATCCTTGTTCTATCTGCGGTGTCTATGGCCACTATACCCACGCTTGCCCACATCTGGAGCGAGCTCGACAACTATGGACAGATGACGCCCATCGTCAGGGGCAGGCAGCTCCTCAGCCGCCACCTAACCCCCCACCACCTCAGCAACAACCTTTGGTGTTACATAACCCCTTTCCAAACCAGGGTGTAGTGAACACTCAGTCGTTAGCCCCCCCTCAGGGCAACGTGCCACCACAGCAGATCACTTATGCATCCCCTGATCAACCCATGTTCGATTCAGGTACTCACCATTTGTTGATGATGTCGACTGCCGCTGCCAACCTCCAAACCTGTCAGAACCAATATGGCTCCACCTCTGAAGCCCCTCCCACCGACAAAAACACTAACGTTAATCCCACAGATCAAACGTTACGTATACCTCCGGCTCCACTTGATGGCGCTTCCAAAGCACCTCTCTTCCCACTTTGTCGTATCAACAATAATCCCAATGCTCAGGCTGTGTCGAATTACAACATCGTAGACGACTTAGCCCAGTCTCCTGCAGCCATGTCTGCTTTAGAAGTTTTGAAAAACTGTCCTTCATAGCGCAAGACTTTACTCTCTGCCATTGGCGCCATTGACCCCAATGATTCACAGCTGATCGCATTTGATTCAGACCAGTCTGAACCACGACTGCCTTCCTCATTAGCATTCCAAGTTTCCGTTTCTGTTCAGAATCTTGTCATCCATCGGTGCATTATCGATGAAGGGGCCTCCCCATGCGTCATGTCCACATTCGTTTGGCAGAAGTTGGGATCCCCTACTCTCCAGCAGTCCACCACTGCATTACGAGCCTACGACGGCCATTCGGCTCAACCCCAAGGTATTTTAGCCAATGTCCCTGTCCAGCTGGCGGGTAAAACCGTGCTCATTGACATTGAGGTCATCAATGCCCAACTAGACTATAATCTTTTACTTGGTCGCAGCTACATGTATGCCATGCGGGCTGTTTCCTCATCCGTATTTCGCACCATGCAGTTCCCCCATGAGGGACGCGTGGTCAAGGTCGACCAGCTCACCTATTACGATCCCAAGGCCCCCGCCACACCTGAAAATGTTCTCCCCATGGTTGAACAACCTGTTTGTGGTGCGACTACCTCATTCATTTCCTCAATAGGACCTGGACTTTACTCCGAGGCACCGATGACCTCTACTTTCCAGGCCATTCCACCACTGTCACCGGAGACCCACGTCACGAACCTCTGTACTCTTTCACAGAATACACAACCACCCGGTAATCAACCACCTTTGTTCCCTAAACCACCAGTGGTCCCTAGTCACATCGGTGTTACACCCATCCACACAATCCCCTTTCTATTCCCTCCTTCGGGCGTAGTAAGCGCTCCGGTTATGGCTACCCTTGGTCTCCCCGGGTTAACATTGGGATTACCTGTGTGGTATATTTCGCCTCCCGTTCCACCGCCGACACCAAATGTCATCCTACAACCGGTGCAACCCATTGTTACTTCTACCCAACCACCTCCTGGTATCACGACTCCTTCGTCGTCGATTAATCCCCCTCCATTCGTCTGGCCCACTGGGGGCAGAGGCCCACAACCATACACTGCGGTTCCCCCACCCAAGGCAGTTAAACCTCCCCCCGTATTTCGTGCTCCTCCAAAATGCTCGCTGTGTGATGAGTTAGGCCATCCAACTCATCAGTGCCCACAGTTACCTGCATTGCAGGAACACATGCAAATGCTGGACGACGACCCCAACATCCCGGTGGTCAAGCTCGACCCAAACCCCATGCCTCATGATAAATCACTGCGTACCAACCACCCATGTGCGATATGCGGTATTTACGGCCACTACTCCCACAACTGTCCTGACATCCCAGACTACAGAGCAGCTCTCTACGAGATGAACAATTTGGACCTAGAGACGGCACCCCCTACTATCGAGGATATATACCCTCCCGCATCATCCTCATCTGGAGAGATTAACACCATCTACACGATCTCTTCGACTACCACTACCTCATCACTTGATTTGACCACTCAAAGCTCCCGCAATGATGAAGAGGTTCTCGAGATTCCTACTACCTTTGATTATCCCGGGGAAGACATGCAACATCGTCCATACTTCCTCCTGGAAGAGACTTCATCCACCACCGCTACCCAATCCGTGGTTGAGTCCAAGGATTTCCTTCCTACTAAAATCGACTGGTTAACGGATCCCATGGCCGATATTTCTTCCGTCATCCACATTGACATCTCTGACCCACTTGGTGCCCTTCATACCATCACATTAGGAACCTCCCACAGTGAGCATGAGATCGGAGAATACCAACAACTGTTCCAAGAATTCACTGATGTCTTTACTTGGTCAGATACCGAAATGCCTGGCCTTGACCCTGCCATTTATACAATCTCCACTGGATACCCCTATGTCCGGTCGGCCCCTTCCATTGATCCCTTTGACACACAGGTTGAACCCTTTCAAATCAACCAGGAAACCACATGTCCACAACATGGGGGCATGCCCAAAACCTTGCCTACTCATCATCATCGTGATCCTCGTCGGAGATACTGGGGGCATCCACCCCACAAAGGGAATCCCCCATCATCATATCATCACTTTAGTATGCCACCATGACCCACAGCCTCATGGTATAACACCCCGCCAGCAGTTGCTCAATGCCCTATTGATCTCTCTCTGAGACAACATCTACACCACATTGACACCTCTGAGTTAGGGGGCATAATAGATTACCTCGACCCCAGGATAGGGGGCATGATCAATCATTTTGAACCTTCCCCATCATCTCTATCTCAACACCTCAATGAGCCCATCGTTCAAACCAACACATATGTGATCCACAATCACAAATCCCATGCACATAGCATGGGGGCAGGTCATTAACCCTGCTCACTTTTTCATATTCACGATCTCAACCATTTTTGAGGTCACGTGTCACTTGTATATTTCAGTTGATTTGATACACCTAGTATTTTGCCCCCACGGGTCATCATTTCTCCCCACCACTGCATCCTTCGCTTGGTGAGATCACCTTTATTTATAGCCATTTTTTAACCTAGTTCTTTCCTTTAACCATTCCGGAGTCCTTATGACCTCCGTTTTTCGCACCATTTGCACTACCGGATTCATATTTTCGTGCCCGTGATGATGCTTGAGATCATTTCTCGCTCTCACCAGGACCAATATCAACATTGTGTCCCGACACCTTGTCGCCCCAGTTTGCGTTCCACTTCGGCTGCTCTCCATTTTTGATATATTTGATATCATCGGATTCAGTTTTCCGCGCTCGTGATGATGCTTGAGATCATTTCTCGCTCTCACCTTTAGATTTTTTGGGCATTTTTTCCATGCCCCCCTCGTCGCCTCGGTTTGCGTGCCACATTGGTCGTTCTCCGTTCTCGACGTGCCTTATATCGCCGGATTCAGTTTTCCGCGCTCGTGATGATGCTTGAGATCATTTCTCGCTCTCACCTTTAGATTTCTCGGGCATTTTTTCCATGCCCCCTTGTCACCTCGGTTTGCGTGCCACATCGGTCGTTCCCCATTTTCGATGTGCCTTATATCACCGGATTCAGTTTTCCGCGCTCGTGATGATACTTGAGAACATGCCTCGCTGTCACGTCCTGATTTTTAGGGCATTTTTTCTGCCCCCCACATAACCTCGGTTTGCGTGCTACATCGGCCGTTCTCCGTTTTCGACAATCCTTATGTCACCGGATCCAGTTTTCCGCACTGATGACGACGCTTGAGACCTTTTCTTGACCTCATCAATCCATGTTTGTTCGGTATAATTTTACCCCTTTTTCGGGCCGAGCAATCCCTTTTTACGAAAAAGGCACTTAGGGAGTTTCTGTTAAGCTCTTTTCTGACTCCTAAAACAATGAAAAGATCGCCGAGCAATCTTGCTTCCTTTCATGCTCGCTAAACGTATCTGAAAGGGCGTCTACCTGGTATAAGTTTACCCCTTTTTCGGACCTCATAGACTAATTACGAAAAAGGTATACTCTAGTCACATCGGCTAGAAGAGTTCTCCATCCGCATCATTTTATGCTTTTTCGGGCCTTGGAGACTAAACTTACGAAAAAGAAACACCAATAGAGTCCACTTACCGCTTTTAGACTCTCTAAACATAAAAGCAACCATGAGCATGAGCCGTCCTGGGCTCGCAAAATCCACAGGACCGTACCATTTCAGAGCACACTTTTATCCCTTCTTGGAGCTCATTAAAATTACGAAGAAGGAATCAATGGTGCCTCTTGGCGCCACAACAGATCATATCTACTCATTAGGCAGCTTCCCCATTTCGGTCGCCTTTGTTCAGAGTATTCTGCAGTATGTCACCTTGATAATTCCTCGACAACACCTCTCAGCTCGTCCTCTCCCCCCAGAGTCAATATATACCAATCAGTCAAAGCAATGATCCCCACACCTACAAGTCAGTTCCCTATGCTGCCAGGTCAACCATGTCATCATGCTCTCAACAAAGGAAGTTTGAGTCTACCCATTTTTTTGACCCAGTTATTTCCCATCCCCACAAGTATGTCAGCCCTACCATCAGTACTACATCACTTCAGTTCTACACCTCGTGCTCCTATCAAGGAAACATCATTGCCTTGTTAGTTGCTGGTCTCCCTCTGTCGACGACGACCACATTGATTCCAGAGGATAGACCTAGAGGTCCCTGTGTCTTGGACTCATTACCATTTATGATGAGTGCCTACGAATCATTTCGAGAGGAATCATCAGTGCCTCTCTGAATGGTTGTTTCTCACATGCTCGACTTCAACACCTTGATCACATCGTTGAGACTCGCACAGGGTATTCGTCCGTTCAGTTATTAGTCGAAGACCCCGGATACCACCTGACTCCTCCACATTGGAGAGTCTACCTATGGATACAACCAGTTACATTTTTTCTATAGATATCCGGGTTGCGTATGGCGACAGTATTCAGATGTACCCCAGTTTTATACTCCCTCGAGTATACAGATACAAATACTTCCCAAAGATGGCTCACAGTCATTGAGTCCATACAGATGTTGGACACCTTCAGTTTCAGCAGTTCAACAGTTATTCCAGTGTATCAGTTATTGAGATCAGCCATGATCATGAGTATATCCCACAATAATGTCCCCTTTGGACCATTATGATGTACCAGTATATTTCTTTACGTATTAGATCCCCCTTCTTGGGACTAATTGTTTTGTATATGTCTTGATACGAGCATGGGAATGCCCGCCTTGTCCTTTATAAGAGATTATACCTCATTCATATTGAGGCCATGTATATTTTTTGTTTTTGCAGCTTCCAAGGGCCGTGGCTCCAGTCTCCAACCGGTCTCTTCTCTCCCCTAAAACCCCAGAAAAAGACAAATGAACTATGATGTCTATCGGCCATACGATGAGCTCCTGCCCTCACACATTAGGGGGCAATCTGTTAACACCGAAAAAGTGCTCACTAGCTCATTTCCCTATTCACATGACCCATTTATCCACTTTTTCACCAGCAGAGCCTCTGAAACCAACAAAAGGTCACCAAAAGACCTGAGTACACCCCTTTTTCCATTAAAAAAGATTATTTTTCCCAAAAAAGCATAAAAAACCCTCAAAAAGGGTCCAAATTCCCAAAAATATTAAAAAGGGAATTAAAATATTATTTTTATTCAAAAAGGAAAATGAGGGAAAAGTACCTAAACCATGTTGGTCAATACCATTTGGTTTCCACAAAACCACAAATGGTATTTCCCACCACCAAAACCTATAAAAAGGTGGTAGGGGCTCCTCATTTCCCATCCATCCATTATCTCATCCTTATGCTGCTGAAATCTCCCCTGAGCATTTTAGCCATTGCAAACCACATTGGAGAAGAGACCATTGGAGATTGGAGTTGCTCACCCTTGGAGCCATTCAACCTCACCATTAGAGGTATTGATTCCACAAGCACTTGCTTGCCCCATTCTTTCAATACAAATTCATTATTCTACATTGTCTTGTTCTTGATTTTAAATTATTTTTGTTATTTGCTTAATATCTTTGCTTAGATCCATGAATAGTCTTGTTTAATTAGTTTATTGTTATTTATTTCCATCGAAACTGCTGCTACTAGTTAGCAGGTGCCCATAGCACTAAGCCTGGTTGCAAAACCGGGCCAACACCACAGATTCTGAAAGTGAGATCCTCTGCAGTCCGAAGCATCCGTGATCACTCCAACGTAATACTTCAGCTCCCTCCAGCCCAGGAAGGCGATCAACACGATTAGCCAGGTGAAGTGGAAGTATCCCGCATTGATTTGTGTATCATTCAGTTCCTCTAGGAACTCATTTAGTAGAAATTGACACCAATTGAATTCTTCTCCCTCGGTGGCTGCAGCGCCAAGTAGTACTGCTCCCGTAGAGACTTCTAGCAGTCTGCATTTTCTTAGAATCTTACCTGCTAATAGTTGTGTGACAAATCTTATTTCCTGATCCTTTATGTCGTCTGTCTGGAAGCCTCGCTTCCCTTTTACAACAGACTGCGTTTGCTTCATCAATCCAGCTACCTCTTTATCCTTTATTTTTCCCTGAAAGAACTTCCTTAGGTCTGCTCCCCTTTTGCTCAATCCAGTTATCTGATGGATTAAGTCGATTGTTAGGTAGATATTCTGGTCCATCCATAAATATCCCTGGTGGATGCGCTCCATAAGATTTCACACCACCACGTTGAGCTCTGGTGATCTATCAAAATGTGGGAATCTGAGCAGTCCTGACTTGGATACTCTGGACAACCAACTTTCGGTGACCAAAGTCAATTTTCCCCTTGCTGTCTTCTTCCAGCACATGTATTTGTCGGGCTAGAACTATGAGAACCTTGGTTTAGTGGGCTTGTCCTTTTGCATTGCTAGCAAATCATAGTCCTCCCATTTACATTCTGGAATCTTTCCCAATAGATTTTTGTCCACCTCAACATGTTTTGATATCAACGAGAGTGGTATCTCATACTTTGGACTCTTGAGTAGTTTAATGGCTGGTGCATCCACTACACGCAGCGAGATATAGTCTGGTTTCATAGTTAGAGGTATCTCTTTATGTGCAATGGGTTTATTTGGTCCTACCGAACTTGTCTGCAGTAGCTTTGATCTCGGTGCTATTGGGTTTTTTCCTTTATCTTGCATTGAGGGGCCATTTCTTGGTGATCTCCTTGGACCTTGTTTTGATTCCGTGATGACTTTTTTGCTTGGGGTTCTTATTAATTCGTCAATTCCTCCATGTTTGAACAACTTCACAGTCTCTTCGACCGTGAACTCTTTGTCAACAAAGGACCTCTGTATCATTCACTTGCACACTTACTTGGCTAACCAGTGGATAACTTATAGTCTAAACTCAGAAAACAGTATTTGCAAGAATTTCTAAGTGCTTTGGTAACGCCCGCGAGTCTAACTCCTGCATCATATATAGCCACGGCTGATCCATCTCGGTGCCCCTTAATGGTTAGATAATCATTAAATGCAGTATCCGTTAGCCAATTCCAGTAGATTATTCGGTCAATTCCATCATTAAGTTGTTCAGAACGGCTATCTGTTCTTTAAATGCTCGAGCGGTCGGTCAGAAAGTACTGTATAACGACTATATTTTCGACCAACATTGTAACAACTATTTTCTGGAGCTCTGCATTGAATTGTGCGGTATGTTTTTTTTAGTTCTGCGGAGTTACTTCACGGTGTCTGATTTGTTTCTCTCCTCAGTGTTGCATTTTGAGTGTCGCAATAGCGCAATTTTTTTTTATTTTTTTATTTTTTTTTCGTGCAGCTTCAATAACACTATGGTTTACATAGATCTATCTTTACAAGTTTTGTGTATAGATTGTTCATAGTGCCCAATTCCAACTATACTTGGCACTTAGAAAATTTTCCTTTCTTGTGATCATTCTGGATGCTGCGAAGCAAGACTATCGCGGTAAAGCTTTAATCTGCTTCCATTGATCAAATTGGGTAATGTATCACCGGCTAAGGTAGCTAACTAGACTGTGCCACCGTTAGTAACATCCATTACAGTGTATGGTCCAAGCCAATGCATTGGAAACTTCATGAATTTACTGTCGTACAGGAGGACTAGATCACCTACCTAAAAAGACTTATTCTTGATGTGGCGATTGTGCCATGTTTTTTCTCGCTCCTTCTGTACTTGCTGGTGGAATCTATCGATGAAGCAATATTCTTCCAAACCAACTAAGTGTAACATCCTTTCTTCCAGTACTGCGGGATCTACCATCCCTGTAAATGCAGTTATTCTTAAGCTGGGTATAATATATTCCATTGCCATTATTGTTTTCTATCCGTAAGCCAATCTGAAAGGTGTATGTCCAGTTAATTTCTTGCATGTTGTTCTGTATGCCTATAATACAGATGGAATGTGCAAGTCCCAGTCATCTCGATTTATGTTGCATATCTTGGTTAGTGCATTCTCAAGTACTTTATTGAATGCTTCAACAGTTCCATTCGCTTGTGGGTGATAAGGCATACTGCACTGATGATGGATGTAGAATTCTTTAGTTAAAGCTTCAATAGTTCTGTTCAGGAAATTAGTACCCTGATCACTCATCAAAAATTTTGGGCATCCAAATCGTGTAAGGATGTTCTCAAAGATAAACTGCACAGCTGTAGCAGCACTACAGTCTTTGACTGGTTTTGCTTCTGCCCATCTGGTGAGGTAGTCAGTTGCAGTAGTAATGTACCTCACACCAATTCTTTTTCCCGGTGGGTTAATAGGTCCCACAAAATCGATTTCCCATTTGTCGAATACCTGCAACGTCAGTTGAGGGTTCAACGACATTTCATCTCTTCTTGACGGTTTCCCTGTCCTCTGACAGAGATCGCAGTTCTGGCAATGTTCTTTGGATTCCTTATGAATCATAGGCCACCATAGCCCTACGCGCAATATCTTCTGCATAGTAGCCCTTCCTGCATAATGAACTCCTGCGACTCCTGAATGTGCATCAGCTAATATAAATGGCTTCTCATGTTCTAATACACATCTTCCCAGCACTTCATCAGGTCCTAACTTGTAGAGTTGTCCTGCGATAATGGTGAAGTCTACGGCTCGCACTATCAGTTGCTTATTTTGCCGCATAGTGAATTTAGTAGGTGCGAAACCAGTAGTTAGAAGGTCAATGATATCTTCATAATAATCATTGGCAACCTGTATATAAAACAATTAGGCATCAGGAAGATTGTCTTCTAGATTCGTTGGTTCTTCTCTTGACTCGATCCTTGATAGATGATCAGGGCCTAAATTTAATCTTCTTGATTTGACTATTATTTCAAAATCGTACTCTTGGAAGAGTAAGAGCCATCTACAAATTCAACCCCCTAACACTGGCTTATTGACTAGGTATTTTAATGCAGAATGGTCATTAAACATTGAGAAGTGCGCACCAAGCAAATAGTGTGTGAATTTTTGTAGTACATATACCATTGCAAGTCCTTTCCTTTTAGTAGTGGTATAGTTTTTCTCAGTGGATGACAGCTTTCTGCTTAAGAATGCAATGGGATGATCAATTCCTCCTTCTCTTAGCTACGTGAGAACAATACCCAATGCTATGCATGAAGCATCAACATGTACATGAAATTGCTTTTCCCAGTCTGGAAAAACTAGGATCGGCACAGTGACCATTTTCTCTTTCAATGTGTCAAATCCTTTCTCATAGTCCTCATTCCAAATGAACGGTGCATCCTTTTTTAAAAGCTTCTCCATTGCTGTGGTTATCTATGCATACCCCTTTTTGAATTTCCTGTAGTATCCGGTATGCCCTAGTGTAGTGCGCAATTGTTTAACTGAATTTGGTGTAGGAAAGTTTACAATAACTGCTATCTTCGCAGGATCAACCATAAATCCTTGCTTACACACGATATGTCCCAGTAGAATCCCATAAGGAACACAAAAAATACATTTCTTCAAATTCAATGAAATCTGATGCTGTCTGCATTTTCTAGCATCATCCCGAGGTTCGCGGCATGGTTCTTTAGTAACCCAAAAATGGTCCAATCATCAAAGTAAACTTCTAAAAATTTGTGTATGAATTCTTTAAATGCTGTGATCACCACTCTTGAAAATATGGCTGGTGCATTCTTTAAACCAAATGGCATTACTGTATACTGGAACGAACCCCATTTTGTTGCAAAAGTGGTCTTGTGTCTATCTGCTGGATCAATTCTAATCTGATGGTATCCAGAAAACCCATCAGTAAAAGAGTATGCTTCGTTACCTCCCACGTTATCAAGTACTTTATCGGTAAAAGGAGTAGGAAGTGGCTCATGCATTGAAGCATCATTTAGCTTTCTAAGATCAACACAGATCCTAATTTCACCCTTTGTTTTCTTGTCTTGGACGACCATTGGGCTTATCCATTCAGATTCTTCAACCGGCTCAATAATTCCTGCATCGAGCATCTTGTCGAGTTCTGCCTTAACTAATTCTTTGTAGCATGGATTGAGTCTATATGGCCTTTGTTTAATAGGTTTCACTCCTGGCTTAAGAGGAATTCTCATCACTCCTAAGTCTCCTAGGTTGCCTTTCATCTCTGTGAACTTCGTTGGGAATATTTCCTGATATTCCTGTAATATAGCTGCGATCTCCACAACTATGTCATCCTCCCAGTAGTCTCCTATTGCTGCGAACTTCGGCTCTTCAGGGGTGCCGATGTTCACATTCTTTGTTTTAACCAGTCCACTCATATCTGAGAATTTCTAGTGGAGGTACTTCTACCTCGCATACTCCTTCTGATTCTTGGATTTTTATGTTGCACGGGTCCTCTACGTCGCTATCTTCAACTTCTTCAGCTATGTTGTAGCAGTCTAAAGACTTCTCTATTTGCTCTGACCAATCTGTTTGTAGACTCACAAGTACATTGTTTGTGTCAAAAAACTCTTCTAGTGTTATATTTTCCTCCTTGCGATGTGGGCTAAATATCTTTTGCTTGATCAATTGCAGTGTTTCATGTATAGTCAGATGGTCATCTTGAAAACTAAAATCCTTCTGGAAGGTCGCAATGAGGATGGACCAATCCATGGTTCCTGTGCACGTCTCCTCCTCTAGATCCCATTTTTTTGGAATAGGCTCCTCTAACATATGCACAAAGAGATGTACCCATTCTGTCTTTGGTCTTTCTTTCCAAGATTGTACACAAGCTGTGATATGATCTCCTGGATCCATCTGACCATTATATTTTTGAAATGGTAGTGTGACCTTGTTAGCAAATCTAATACGTAGTTTTATTCTGCACTGGTCCCAAGTTGTCATTGTATTTTTATGTGTAGCCCACCATCTGGCAGGGGTTTCTCTGAGTGCCATGTCTAATGCTGAGACGCTATGTTCATCGGCAAGTGCTGTAGTGTATTCTTTGATAAATGAATAGACGTTAATTGTACCATCATAAGTGAGGATTGGACTTACCTGCTTTCCAATCTAGCGGAGTGACTTTGTAATTGTCACGCATCTCCTGGCAGATACTTCATGCATTCTGTGTTGCTAGTTTTCTAATCCTGCCTCAGAGTCTGAGATGCAAGAATTATCACAGCGCCAGCTAAGCGTTCCATCTGCAGTAGGATGAATATAATCCACAGCATTTGTTGTCATTTGATATATATGGTCAAGGTCTTGAGCTCTGTACTCTTCTTGAATAGGTTCAACATATCGCTCCCCCTGCGAAGGATCCAATGGTACAATGACCCTTATGTCGTTTCCTTCAAATATCATTTTCATTGTCTTGACATTGATGATGGTGGAGTTCGTCATTGCCCAATCGATGCCCAGCAGTGCTGGATAAGGATTGCTATCATCCACAATTTCAATTACTTCGAAGTCTGCATAACTTCGCACTCTATCAAGGTCGACAATAGTATTGGTTAACCTTCCCAGAGGTACATCTATGCCTTGATTAGCCATTCTTAACTGTATAGGTGACCACTATAACTTTGGTTTTCCCATGGCCTGCCATGTCTGCTTGGTTAAGACATTCACTTCAGATCCGAGATCAAGAATGATCTCTTCCATCTCATATTCTCCTATCTGTGCAGTGAATCACATTTCCCTGTTGGTTCATTTGGGACTCCTAATGTTATGTACTGCGCCATGTGCTATTTCTTTCTTACTGTGTGATTCGTACTGATTTATCAGTTTTTCAAATTCCATAAGAGTGTCTTTGTTTTTTAATAACTTGATGTAACTGTGTAGAAACTACGCAACAAAAATAGAGGCATCTGGTGCAGCGCATGTCTGATCATATGCTAGTGGCATGTCTTCTAGTTGTGGTTCTTGACTTCGCAATGGGATCCTTGGTGAAGTCGGTGGTAGTTGTTTAAACATGTCTCATGCTTCTTTAAATATTTCTTTATTTTTCTATAAGTTCAATGGAGGTGCTTTCCCAGGAGCTTTTCTAATCCATATTGTTTCTCCAGTGTTCTTCTTAGGATCAATTGTTCCAGAAGTCAAGGCTTCTGTGCTGTTGTCTTTTCCTATATCAACGCCACTTCGCATTACTGCGTTGACACTTTGACCTATAGGTCTATTCTCTGATGTGATGAACTGGATGTTAGGGTTCAGTGTTTATGTTCTTCTCCGCTTCCGCATTTCTACCTCAAGCACGGGGCAGTCTTCAATCACATGATCAAATGATTTATAGTAGTTGCATGTGGTGCATGGATTAGTGCATTCTCTTGATACATAAATTGGCTGGCCACAGTTATAGCATATTACCTGGCCTCGTCCTCTTCCTTTATTTTGACTAGTATTTCTTCCTCTCTCGCGATATCCACCACCGCGGCCTCTATATCCTCCTTGATCATAGTGGGTGTTCTCTTGCTTTGGATGATTTTCCTCTTGGATGCGGTACATTCCAGGGCCTCGCATTGCTTCCATATCTTGCTTTATTTCATTCATCAGTTCATAAGTGCAATAGTTGGACTCATCATGTCCAACTGACTTACAGAAATTGCAGTATAAGTTTTTAGGTGTCTTTACATATTTTTGTATGAGGTAGCAGTCCTCAGGCCTATGTTTTCTGCTTCTACAAATTTCACACCACAGTGCCTGGTTCTGATTCATATTTATTGGTTTGGTGCACCACTGTTAAGATATGCTTGAAATAAGGGGAAATGCTCCCTAGTGTGGGCCTCTCCTTTTCATCCTGTGCACCAAACTTCATGTCTTTTTTCATGTCTCTACTCCTTTCCATTCTTCATACCTTGTAATTCTAATGTCAAGGTATCCAATTGGTTCTGGATCTGTTTCAACCGAGAACTACTTTCTCCAATTGTTGAAGCTTCCAACTACATCGCAATCTCCAAGGACTCAGCTTGTGACACAACCTTTTGTTGCATTAGTTGTTGTCTGATATGGGGCAACATCGCAACGATGAACCATTCTTGATGCTGTTGCGGAGCTATAACAAAGCTCACTTGGTCCAACAGTGTTTTGAATTTTTGGTCAAATTCCCAGACCAATTGAATAGGTTTCTGCTTGATTTCTTTCAACTCTGTTATGCACTATGATTCTGATTTGGGTTTCTTAAACTCTGTTGCAATCGCAGTTTTGATCTCTGCTAGGGTTCTTGGCTATGCTTGAGAATACTTCATAAACTAGTGCAGGGCTCTGTCTCTAAAAGTAGTTATGAGCTACGCTCTCTATATAACATCATCTGTTACTTGTTTAACACTCCACACGGCTTCGCATAGAAACCAGTGCTAATTAGGGTCTTCTTGACCCGTTCCTTTGAATATCGGCATTTTTATATCGTTACCTGTCATTCTCCTTCCGGATTGTGTACTGTTCTGGAACTAATTCCCTATGACAAAAGTAGACATAGGCTGCTGGATTGTGCTAGGGACAGTATTCTGTGGAATAGTCTGAGTCGTAGTGTTATGAGCACTCGCTCCTATGGTGTTACTAGTATTACTGATCTGTGGGATGGGCTGTGTGACACTCACAGCGGTTGGGTTCTGGATTGATTGATTTTGAGGTACATTACGCTGGATTGTGGCTGATAATTGAGTGTTTGTATTATTGAGATCACATGGAATTTCGGTATCTATACGGTTTCTAGATGGTGTGGATTTCTTCTCGTTAGTAAGATTTTATCTCTTTCCACTTCTCAAAGTATGGTTTTCTTCGTCAGAATCAATGTATGTGTTCTCTACCATGACAGATTTAGAACTATTGCTGCATTCTTAAAACACCTTTCTCAGCTAAAATCATTTTAATGTATAGATTGAGGTTTTTTAGGAACTTACCTCTGAATCCTTCGAAAAAGTATGCTTCAGCTTGGCTATAGGACTTCAGCGTATCTACAGCAAATTTGGTCACAAATCCTTTTAGTGTGCTATCAACCAAGAAGTCAACTGCTCATGACAGTGGGCTGTCGATTGCTTTGAGTTGTTCTGTAAGCTCCGGACTCCACTCTTTAGGTATTCCGCCTTGGGAACAATTCTTTCTTTCTGCTAGGTGCAATATCCACTCGTGTAGCTCATTTGGAAATGAGGGCCCAAAAAGTTCATGGATGTCCCTCCACAAGTATCTATTCAACCACTATACGTCAGATAGACGCAGATGTCTGTTTTCTTTCTTTGCGAAGTCTCTTTCAATCTTATCGCACCAAGTCCAGATCTCTTTCTGTTTTGGATGCGAACTGTCGGACATTACTTTTCTAAATACACTATCGCATCACTGGTCTTAGCGCGGCAACAGAACCATTTGTTGGTCACAATACTGTTCTATAGGTTTTCCAATGTAGACCCAGGTACTTCGCAGTACAAGATACCAGCAAAACCCCTATTCACCGGCCCTTTCGGCAACAGACTGTAAGCAGCCTAAGGTCTCACCCAAGGCGAAGTTGGAGGGGGTGGTTGTAGAAGCAAGTTTCCACAACCTTGTGATGCGAGTGTTTCAACTTGTGAATGCGCAACGCGGTGATAGAATGCGCATTGCGGTCAATGACTACACGAAGTCTTCTACTCTGCATTGAGTATCTTCAGGAACATAGATATTTGAACCCTCAGTGCATCCGCTAGTCGCGCAGTGGGTTTATGAGATCTGATCACTTCTATTCAACTTTATTCGATAATCCTTAATCATTCATCATTACTTAGCTTGATAGCTTGATAAACATTATAACTTATGCAAATATGTGAGATGCGCAGTACTGTGTGTTTGATGTTGCGATTCAACTCCAACCAATCGTTGTGTGGTTATCTCATAGATCCATTCATTTGAGAACTTATAGGTGCTTTACTATTAATATTCCTCCATACATGAACTACTTTATTCCATCCTTTCCACGGTGAATACAGATAACAGTAAACATATAACAGACAATAATAACTTCATGCATGCAATGTAAGTAAATTAGATCACAAATTAATGATAATCATACACAGCAATCACATGACACAATGGTTTAACGTGTTTCACCCCCCCAGATGGGAAGTTGCGTCCACAAGAATTGTTGTTTATTATCTTAGGAAAGGGTACAACAGTTCTTCGTCCATGCACTCAGCTGCAGACGCTCTTCTCTCTCAAAATTAGGTCTCTGTGCACTTAGCTACAGAGCCTTTACAATGCTTCAATCTGACAGATCTAACAATATTCAATACTAATCAACAAAATGAAGAGTTAACCCTTTCCTTTAAAAAATTGCCTTATTTATAGATCAAGACCCGTAGGTCATGTCTTTACATTTACGAAGGCAGAACCCTTAGGTTTACAAAACTATCATAGTTTTCCCAAAACCGAAATACTGGTATCTGGCAACGGATCTTCTGTCATGCGTGTGCCAACAAGTTACTTCCGCCGAGTTGTTCCTTCTTTCACGGCCTTAGATGACTGGTTCGAGTAGTAGTAGTCTTCTGTTTGTTATGATTAATCACCTACCTCTGATCTGCACCTACCCACATATTTGTAGTTAACGATGATCTTTTCCAAAAATAGGTCTTCAGTGACCTAACCAAGATAACTGCCTTCATCCGTCCATGCTCTGCTTAACTGGATCTCCATCGACGTGGCACATCACGGCGTTGTACTCCTCGCAGCACCGACCTCGCAGCTCCTTCGACACTGTGTTGTGCGCAACTTCGCAGCATACCAAAACTTATCCCAAAATTGTTCAAACTTAATTGTGCTAAGCTCTGCAGTTCTCAAAATTATTCCTGTTCAAAAATGCCCCATCTGGTCCAGGTCCAACATAATGCCCCAGACTATAGAAGAATTTCCAGACAAACTCCAACGTTTGTCTGACCTAAGGGATGGGCTAGGTGATGAAATAGTTTATGTAAGGAAGGTGGAGGTTTTGACCGCAGAAGACCTTTAGTAGTGGGTTGGCCAGGCTTCTATTCACTCACATCTTCTGCAAGAAAGCCTCCAGGCTACAATAGAAGAAATCGTTGATCTTGAGGAAGAGCTTTCCAAGCATGAAGTTTCTGTGAAAACCATGCTCCCTCTTGATGCAAACAATGTCATAAAAGAAACCAATATCTGGGTGAGACATATAGCAGAAGCAGACAGAGCACTAATAGCAGAAACACATCAAGTATTAGCAGGAGAAGTAGCGGCATCAACCTCAGTGGAATTACCGGCAGCACCAGTGGCACAAGTTCCAACAGAAGCACCTGAGTTAGCAAAGGCTCCAGCTCATAAGTGACACACCTTTTGTCTTATCTTTTAATTTATAGCCAACATGCCTTCTTTTGGCCTTTATGTATTTTAATTATTAAAGTGACATTTGGACCTCCTTCCCGTCATTTTTTGTAATATTGTTTGGGTTTTATTCTTTTTGTAAATTGGGCACTACGAGACAAATTAAAAGAATTTGGAAAGTCAGGATATAGGTGGAAGCTCTTGAAGCATTTGAAAAGCTATATATAGCTGATTAGAAAAAAGAGAAAGGACTTTTTGCAGGTGAAAGGAATTTCTTCTTGTGTATGAGAACTACTTCAGCTACATGAATATAAAAACTATTTTGGCCTGTGAAAGATGGTGCATCATTTTGCTTTGGGTTGTGATGGATGATTGCTGAACTATTTTTGCATTTTTCATATACAATCAGTGAGATCTTTCCTAGATTTTGTGAATTAATTCTATGCTATGAATGATCTTATTTCTTTTGCAAAATTTCTGTACCTCATGAGTAATGGAATGCTTTAATAAAATCAGAGCCATCTTTGATATCATTTACATTCTGCTGAAAATACATCTTTATAATTTAATGGCTATCTATTCAATTCTTTAGATGTTTCTTTCAGCTTTATTACTCATACTTTAAATTCTGCTCCTTACAAGGATAGATTAAAATAGATTAAATAATGTAGAACAGATTTGTTTATCACATGCATTTAGTTGGGCACTTGCATATCATATTTTAATATAAAATACATAAACGGTGGATCGGGGTGCAACCGATAAAATAAACAAATATTTAAAACTTACACGGTAGCCGGATCATTAACCAGACGGATTCCCCACACGCAACGGTGAGCTATCTAATTGGGCTTACTTACCAGGGAGAATCCCTTGCTGATTGATGCTACGATTTTCAAGGCATCAACAAGTCCATAACCACTTTCTTGGAGGTTCAATGCAAAAGATAATTTCCCTTGTGGTTTTATTTGATATCTTTATGCTATGATTTTTATGTTCCAATTATTGGTTGATGAACTACATGATATTGGATCAATAGGGGACTGTGTATGAGATGATTTATGGGGCTGAATGACCATGCCTTATGTTCATTTTGTTGTACATGTTATAGGTTAATGAATTCCTGACTCATTGAGTGTGAATGATACTGCTTTAGTTATAGTTTCTAAGTATATGCATGCATATATCTACTCATGGAAATGACCCATTGATGAATAGGTCTGCATTCTTATGCTTGTGCCAAGTCTGTTGTGTATGATGTTATATCACTATTGCATTGAATTAGTTGGTAATGTGTAATATCCCGATTTTGACCCTATTGCATTAAAATGTAAATGATGTAAATATCGTTATTAAATCATGGTGAGGAGATTGAGGCCAAGGCCCTGCTATCGATTTATCATTTTATGTATCAGCAATTCAAATAGACGCCTATGGTTCTTGTGCTAGACATGCACAATGTAAATTAAGACATCATGTAAATATCAATTTTAATGAAATACCCACAACTAGCTATGCAATGCAACAAAGAGATGGGGGCATGATTTATATAAGGAATAGGGAGGGAAATTATTCAAACCCTTGAGCCAATAGTGTTACGCCAAATTTCATGAGAAAAAAACCCGTAAACCACCAACTACCCATTTTGACTTATGCACCCAATCATTTAATTATTCCAAGAGATGGTTGAGGTAGTTAATGCCTTGGGAATGAAGAGGTATGGAAGCCAATTTCGTGCATGGGCAAGCCATCAACCTGGGAATTCGTATTTTTTTTCTTCTTGGGCAAGAAAACACCCACGAAATGGTTCCCAAAGCCATCTTTCACCCATGGACTCTTCTCTCTCACGCAATCTGAACTAGCTGGGATTTCCCCATCAGATTTTTCACCATTATCCTTCATTTTGCCATGGTTGCGAGCTCGTTTTTGTGTTACACAGTGGCTGGGAGAGGAGGACCACGATTTGGGGCTGTTATGGAGGTCATTTTTGCCCTGGAATGTCCATGGACATTTTTCTGAAAACAGATTTAGCTTCCCAAGGTTGTTTCCTCATTTAGCTTTTCGTTTTTGGCTACCCATGTTTTTTCTGAAACTAGTAAAAACCCCATTTTTTGGCACCTCATTGTAAAAACATTTTCTTCATGCCCAGCACTTGTACTTTTGCTGTTTTGTGCATCCCTATTTTAGTTTGAACTACAAGCAGGAAATTAGGAGTGGAAGTGGACCTGAGTTGGCTTGATAAACCTAGTGGGGAAAATAACCTCTCAAGAAGATCAAAAGGGCTGGCTACTCTTCTATGCACACCTTGAACAACATTGAATTGGAAGGTATGGCCTGAGGGACTGTGTAGTAGTGAAGGGAATACTTCCTTGAGTCAGGTGTGTAGGCATTGTGGGGAACCAAGCCGGATAGATCTTGTAGAGGTATCCATAGCTCTGTGTTTGAGCTCACTAGCTTAGCAATTCTTCCTTTCCATTGCCTAGCATCCTGATAAACCCAACTGTCGATTGGCTTGGCTAATTTTGGTGTATATTTGGCGATGCGTGAGTTTGTTGTTCCCTTTTCCTAGTGGAAATCATGCCCAGCTCGGGGGGTGGTAGTTGTATCAAGAGATTGATAAGAACAACTGGCCTATGGTTGGGTGGAACGTTGCAGTTGCATAGCTGGTTGCTCGGGACTACTTTGTTTTAAGATAAGTACTCTCATGTGTTAAATTCTGCAATGTATTTATTTAATGTTTGTCATGAAAATGTTTGAATGTATGTTAGATATGTAGATGATTTTAATTCCACTGTGTTTAATTACTATATGCATATGTATATGTATAATCTCATCAATGAGTTTTACTTAATGGATATGGGGCTAGATGCCCAGTTTTAGTGCCATGTTCTCTCCCTGGCTCGGTCTGATGGGAGGGGCTGTGACATAATGACTGTTATGGTCGATAGGTGTGTTTGTTAGTATGGCTAATCCATGATATGTGTGTCAATTGCATGGTCCTTGCACCTTGCATCCTTATCCTTATGCTGGTACTTATAGGTGATTATGTTTGAGGGACAGGACTAAACCCTGCATGCTTTCCTCACTTTTCCTAGGAGAGGATATGTGCATGTATGTAACTCTAATTGTGTGAATCATGTTTCATTCCTTGTGTTCATGGAGCACGCTTATGCCTATTAGAAACCCCCTTGATATTAATTTTGAATTGTCCTTGAGGAATTGGGGTAAGTCTGGTAAATGTGTGTTGGCAGGAAAAACTACCCTATAGCAAGGAAACTGATGCTATCAACTGGAATGGGGTGACAGGTAAGTGTATTAACTGTATTATAGAGATATTTATGAAAAGAAATGAGTTATGGACCTTGAGAACATACCGTTTAACCGACGTTTGATCCTATCTTTTATTTGATCTTGCGCTCAATCCTCAAATCCACCTTCCGTTCAGTAAATCTACAATACAAATACCTTTCTCAACATATCTTGGATAATATATAATGATTGAAAGAAACAAAAGCAATTTTAAACATTCGATATTAACCACAACAGATCCAAATTAATATATTATTTCAAAGAACACTTAATTTGGGACAAGAAAGACACTTCAACCTTTATTGTCAAATGCAAATCGATGTTACAAATATACCTGACTTTGTGACATGCTCCTGCAACTTGATTCTGGGCTCTTGCTCTTCTCTGGCTTGGATATCTTCAGCATAAACTCCTCCAATGCAAGCTTCTCTTTTATATCTCTATGTCTCTAAGTTTCTCCATCTATCCATTTAACCTTTCTCTTTATTCTTCCCTGTATTTATAGGATCAGAGAAGTAGTTCAGGTCGAGAGATGGTTATGGAGGAAGTTGGGGAAGTTGGAAAACTACCAGCAACTAATCCTCCTTGTGAAATTAATTATTTTTTAATCATCTTTTGAGATGTACGCTACTATTGTTCAGTGAAGTAGCGTTTAGGGCGCAACTTTAGTGCTTGTCAACAAGCGCTCATCGATTTTTAAATGTTGAGCGCTACTATGTTGAGAAGGAGTAGCGCTTATAAGGATTTGAGCACTACTATTATACACTGGAGTAGCATACAGGCGCTAGTCTATTTAAGTAGAGTAGCACTCATATCTCATACTGATATTTTTAGGGTTTTTCCAGTAATGTCAAGAAATGGAGTAAGTCAAAGTATCATCTAGGGTCAACATGCTCCTCCATCCAAGTTGTCCTTTTGTGTGATCAACAGCTCAAGGTGATCATGAACGGAGAGATGCAGGTTTGACCTATAATAGATGCCCCTTAATGTGTGAGGTTAGAGGGAAATGATGGCCGAAATACATTATAATCCAAAGCC
This sequence comes from Larix kaempferi, assembly GCA_027924585.1. NCBI lineage: Eukaryota > Viridiplantae > Streptophyta > Pinopsida > Pinales > Pinaceae > Larix > Larix kaempferi. The sequence continues at coordinate 9,026,425 of BSBM01000182.1, read as the reverse complement.
AGAGGAGGAGCAAAGAGTCGCAGAAAAAAGTCGCAAGAACACCTGCAACAAAGATCAAGGTCAGCTAGCAATTACATCCTTGACATCATATAGATGTGCAGTGTGGTACAACATGATCTCCGATACATAACAAGGAGATGTATATATAGCATGGCCAATGGGAATACAAGCGTGGATCCATGTCAAACTGAGAGATCATAGCCATAACAACAAACTGGATCTATGTCTCATGGAGAGCCGAATATAAGTGAGGCTCAGTCTTGCGCAACTTGGGTGATAACATAATGATGTAATGTTATCCAAAATCCCAAGGTCTTCATCCAAAATAACTCTCGGTACAAACCCTACCCATGTGAATAGATGAGCTGACAGTCGAACATGGGGGGTATCATTTGATTACCAGTCATTGATGTATACCGTTAACAAACGTGAGGACTTCCATCGATAATGATGATGGGGTCCAAGGTACCAAGTACGATCCACCAAATGTGAATAAATGGACTTGGAGTCGAACACTTGGGGATCCTGTCAAAGAAGAGACATTGATGTATTCTCATCATTCAACAGCGAGGAAAATTGCCACTGGTGACTGCAATCTCCAAGGTACTAACCGAAACTCTAAACTTCATTCCAAGAGTAAAATGAGTTGATGTCTATGGGAATAAGTTCGTTGGAAGGGAGGCCTTAAGGCATCCTCCATCATCCAACTCGAGGAACACTCAACTGGTAAGAGCTGATATGGAATAATATGTAACAAGACTGACACTAGGATGGCCGACACATGAGGTCAAGGTAAACTGTAGAATGGCTGACACAGGGTATATCCTTGAACATTGAGCACGACACAAAGTGACTCAGGTAGTTTTTGACATAATGGGGTAAATGATAAGCCTGAAATGTAAGAGACATTATCAGACCCTCCATATGGTTGGAAGAATAACCAACCGGGGGAGTAAACAAATCGGAGGAAAGGTTCACCCTGAGGTCAAAAATTAAACCCAACTGACAAGATAGACTTAAATAGGTGCTGTGTTCAAGGATAGAACTGACTGAACTACCTTTGACAATGAAGATATGATACGTCTTTCCCATCCCTTATTCTTTTTTAGATAAAAGAATACCTTTCTTGTTGTTTTAATGAGTCCAAGAAAGAATGAAAACTCAATAGATCCAACCATGTAAAAATTTTAACGAGCCCATGGGAGGAAGACTCAGGACCTTCTTCATTGTTTATAGAGTTCGAAGAAGAGATAGAAGATTACTCTATATAACTGATCTCTGGATTTTAATATCGAGCTGAGATCTATTCTTGCTCGTCGGTGTTTTCAATTTTAAGGAGTCTGAAAAACTTAAACAATAACTCTGTATATCTGCTCGTGGATTTTAGTATCGAGCCCAAGCATATTAATGCTCGCCGGTGTTTTCCTATTTATAGAGTCTGAAAAACTTAAACAATCCTCTATTCACCTATCCGTGGATTTTATATCGAGCCCGGATTGGTCTGTGCTCGGCGGTGTTTTCTTGTTTATAGAGTTGAAAAACTTAAACAGTCCTCTACTTACCTCTCATGGATTTTACATCGAGCCCGAGTAGGTGAATGCTCACTTGGTATTTTCATGTTTAGAGAGCCTAAAAACCCTAAAGAAAGGCTCCAAAAGGTCCTTTTTCGTGCAGTTAGTCTTCTCCCCCGAAAAAGTATAAAACAATGGAAGAAGAACTCTTCTAGTGCATACAGAAGTATACCTAGAGTATACCTTTTCCGTAGTTAATCCACCTAGGCCCAGAAAAGGGGTAATTCAATACCTGAGTGGATGAGCCTTCGATTACTTTAATGAGCCTGAAGAGGAAAAGCTTGCTCGGCAATCTTGTTTAGGTTTAAATAGTCCAAACAAGAGCTTAAAATGACTTAAAGGTCAGCTTCTAGGATCATAGCTTCATACTCTTCCAAAACTAGGTCTTCAACAAAATATTAGTTGATGCGGCAAAAATCTCGAATGATATATGAATTTGAACTATTTAACTAGTTGACAAGGTCTAGCATCAAGAGTTTTTAAACTTAGGAGATTGATCCTACAAAAATTTAAAGAAAAATTGAGCTTGGATTAGTATTGCACCATATGTGTGTTCCAATTGATTAATTAGGTATTTTTGAAAATTTTTGAAACTATAGAAAATTAAACAATGGTGGGTAAAAATCAAACTCCAATTCATATATATAATTTCATTTTAAAAATTCAATTTCCAAATTGTTTTGTAGGGAAAATATTGGGGCAACCTTTTGCATTTTCAAATCTCTGTGGCGATCAAACCAAGCATCCAAACGTCGTTCTTCTTCCACCAAGTTAGTTAGAATTCATCCTACTTGCATTTTCATGGTTTAGTTTTCATTTTTTGAGCAAAAAATTGCTTGCAACGTGATGCTCACAACCTTTACTGCGCGGGCGCTACTGTATAACAATAACAGTAGCGTGTAAATGAGATGAGCGCTACTGTGCTCAAGTAGAGTAGCGCCCATACGTGACTGTGTAGTATACACAGTAGCGCTCACTCTTGAAAACCTATACACAAGCGCTGAGACTCAAAGAATTTTCATTTTTTGTGCAGGATGGTTCTTTAATGGAGGGAGAGAGAACATGAGGACATGGATAGGTTGGCCATGCAAGATCCGGCCACTCTCCACACTCTTTGAAGATGCGGTTTATTGAAGTTTTACCGAACCGTAAACATGAGGGCTTTAAACAAACTGTTTCGAAGACTTATTCAGTACTGGGATGTGGATACCAATACTTTTGTCATCCGTGGGCAAACTTTGGAGCTTACAGTTGATGACATATATTTCATTACTGGTCTCTCACGGAGAGGAGATGTAATCAATCTGAAAGGGTCTTCCCGTGTGGGTGTAAGATCTGTGCAAGAGTACGTGAATTCATACTGTATTGCCGGAGATGAGAAATCGGGAAGCCAAGTCTTGATTTCAACCATTGAAGGCCTCCCCTTGAAAGTGATAGTGAGCAGGATCAACCGAGTGGTAGGTAGTGCTTCACTACACTTAGCTTCCAGGCACTCTATGCATATTGGTGTACAATGCTTACATGGTCATGTCTATGATTGGTGTACTAGTTTACTGGCAAGCATGAAATCTCAATTAACAAGTTGCAAATCCTGTACAATGAAGAATTTTGGGTACGGTATTATTTTGTGTACTTTCTTCTTTGAGAGGATGCCTGCTATCAGTTTGGGGATGCCTCTACCTGAGGTTAACCTCCGTGAGCCCAGACTAGGCTGTTGGGGTGACATATTCCTCCGCCAGGGTGGTGGGGAAAGTCACTACTGTTATGATACTGATGATTTCTAGGGGTGGTGGGAGAGGCAAGTGCCCACTTTCGAGCAGTTTCCATATGCTGGATTGGATTTCCGTCATGATCCAGAACTGGTGCTTCCTCCAGGTGGAGCCTGGGGAGATATTGGTATGTTTAAATTTTGAGAATTATTTAATTTTTTCAAACTTTTTCAAGTATTTGATTTTTATGAATGAATTTTGAAGTTCTAATCAAGTGTCATATGCAGATCTTGGGCCTGTTCGTCCTGAGGGACATCCTACCATCTTTGTGAGGCCAGCTGATATTGCTGCAGCAGATGCTATGTTGGGGACCCTAGAGAGAAAAATGAGTCGGTGACTCACAAAGTTCCTGCATGCCGTATGGATCAGATACCTATCGATATGCAGGAAGATATAGTTGGGGTGCCCCCAACATGGCTTAGGGTGCTGCGGAAGATAGCTAGGCTAGTCATATGCTATCGCAATGCAGTAGATGATGATGAGGTCCCTCCTTCTCCATAGGAGAGGGATACATTCTATGTATATATTTTTTAGGCTATTATGCCCAGTTGTTGTAGTTTTATGACATGACTTGATAGACTTGTTACCCCCAAAACTCATATATTTTTTGATACAGTATCGGTTATTTACATGTGTATGTGTTTTATGTGTGCAATGTTGTTTATGAAAGTGTATGATGCAAATGCCAGTCTAACACATAGTTTGCTAATGAATCAGCTAATGTGTTTAAACTTCTTGGAATGTGTTCATATATAATAGAATCAAATTGTCTTTCCAATAGTCTAACTCGTAGAAACTGATGTAGCAATCCAAGATCTTTAATCTGGTAGACACCTGTTAACTGAAATACAATTAATTGTGAGTCAAGTCTTACCTCCAAATGTGAAATTCCATGACTAAGAGCATCTCGGAGAAGTTCTATAACTGCAATGTATTCAGCCACATTATTCGTGGTAGGACCCAAACAAACCCCCCCCGAAGAGACAAGTTGGCCAGCGGGTGAATAAATGACCCAAGCTGCTGCAGCCAACTGACAGGTGTGGCGATTGGCACCATCAGCAAATCCTAAGAAATGTTTGGTTGACATCTGGTACACGAAACGAAAAGCACACATAAGATTAACTAACAAGCATAACAAAACTAGCTTTACAAAAATATACAACTATGTTACAAGAAAAAGTACGTCAGCCTAAGCGTAGTACTTGTTTCAGGTAGGGTCAATGCCTAGATCCTCCTTGTGAGGTCGAGCAAAGGTGTCATGGAAATCATGGAAAAGATTGGTATACGGAATGATCTCATCAAGATAACAGCCCGTTTCAATAAAAATGTTTCCGGAGACCCCAGTGGAAATGTTCACCAGCAAGGTATTCAATCTATTCTCTTCAACAACACCAACTTGTGAAGTAGAAGTGAAATTAGTATTTCCACTAGGTGTTGGACAAAACTCGCCTCTCTCTATCAAGTTAAGAAAAGGAAACAAGAAGGACCCGGGATCTATATGTTCACAAGGATGGTCCAGGTCGGTCATGGCTTCTAACATTTCCTCCTCAGAAGGTAAAGTAGTATCTGAACTGTCAAGAGAGTGGATCGGGTCTGGTGACTGAGTAGTAGCACAATCCATATTTGACTCAACAGACACCAATGGAGTCAACATATTTTATGTTGCAGTTTGATAAGAATCTAAGTGGGTAACTTCTGCAACAGGAGTGGGCACGGAGGGGTTTGTATTACTTGGGAGAAACCCAGAATCAGTTGTTAAACTAACCATGGAAGTTTCAGATGATGAACATCCCTCAGTACCAATGAATAAGGTAGGAGCTGGTAGGTCAAAAGTGCCAATGATTGACCCGTAAAGTCCTGCTCCTAAACTCTCACCAACCGGGGTGGTTTGATCAATTAATGGAACTGTGATCTCCGAAGAAGTCTGGTTGTTTCTCTGAGTGAAAGAAAGTTGATTGACTGTAATGATCTTACCTTCAAATGGGAACATAACAACTCGAAAAGCTGCGGATGCAATGGCTCGCATGGCATATGTCCAGCTCCTGCCTAATAACATATTGTAATCAAGCGAAGTGTCCAGAACTTCTACTTCTACAGCGACTGTCTTACCGGCCAATGTGACATCAAATGATGGCAAAACTCCATGTGGACAAAAATTTTTGCCATCAAATGCAGTAAGCAGTGTGTTAGAAGGGGCTAACTCAGGGGAACCCAAAGCTTTCCAACAGGAAATTGACATTACGCAGATCGACGCGCCCTCATCTACGACAGATCCTCTAATGGTCATTGGGCCATGGACGACTTCAATCTGAAGAGCAACGTGGTAGGCCAACCGGTATTTGACATCAGTCATATCAAATCGCGCAGACATGTTAGAGGATTCCATACTTCCAATAGCTGCCAGAAGTGCATTTCGTTGTAAAGGACAACTTTGCAATACTTCTAAAGTAGACATGGCACAAGGGGTCTGGACTAAATCTTCAACCACGTTGTAGTTGGAGGCGGCCCGAGTGTTGGGATTGTGCGATGCCCGTTTCAAGACACCTTTTAGGATCTTGGGCATTGGGTCCACGGGTATGTGGAGTGGAGTGGAGGATTCTGGAATCTCTTTATCCTTTTTCTTTGCGTCCGGGGTATAATTCCTGGCTCTCGTTTGTAAGAGTGCATCCGAGTTAACCATGTTAATAAAAGTTTGATCAACCATGGCATGTGTAGTGCCCCCAGTGTTGGAGGTGCCAGAAGCTGAGTTCTGCCCCTTAGGGAATGGATCTTTCAGTACAGAAGGCTTCTTTTCTCTTAATAGCTTCTGGGCTTCTTCTAGCAGAGGGCATTGGTGAGTAAGGTGGTTCTGCTTGCAAAGTTTACAAGGGAACTTAACCTTCTTTTCCTCTTTGTTACCCTCTTCGGCATTCTCTTTTTTGGGATTTTGTTGGTTCACCTCTCCTTTCTTGCCCTTCTTTTTGTTATTGGGCTGCTGAGGGCCCTTTTGATTGTTCTAAACCTGGTTGACAGGATTAGAAGTAGAAGGAGAGGTTGTGACGGAAGAAACATCTGCAGTCGATTGTTTGATAGATAAGGCATGAACCTGTTTGGTCAATGCTTCGAAAGCTGCAGAGTCAACTGAACCCACTATGCCGTCAGCATGTGGTCCAGGTTTAGGTCTACTCAGATTGGTATTCGGTCACAGTGCATCAGGTATGATCTCATACAATAACCTGGATTGTGCATAAACGAGATCTAACTGTTGGGTCCGTAGGATGGCTTCTTCCTCGTTAGATACTCCAGATGTAGCTACTTCCTTAGAAATATAAGGAAGGAGTGATTTCAAATACCACTCAAGAAAGAATTATGGAGGTATGTTGGCCTTAATGAGCCTCTTCCGTCTTCGCCACTCCTGAATGTGGTCAGAAAAATGAGTGGCTTTATTTTTCCTAAATGTAGACAAAAGGTCTATTCTGGCATCATACCGAATAGGAAGCTGGAAGTGATTCAAAAAGATAGTCGCGAGATCCCCAAAATTAGAGAATGTAGCTGCAGGTAACTCAATGTACCATTTGGCTGCAGCACTGGTTAAAGTCCTTTGGAACAGTCTCAATCTAATGGAATCTTCATTTAATGAATTCGAGGAACATCATAAGTGGAAAGTAGTGACATGGTCACCAGGGTCTTCACCTGCTTTGCCTTCGAACTTTGGAATGTCCGAAGGTAACTTGGTAGGAACTAATGGCCATGTAGGATTATGATACACTGGATCGTTGGTCAATTTGGAAAGATATGGCAAATTTAAAGTTGATAGAAATGGTAAACGAGGCCGTTAAGATGGTACTTGATAAGCTGGGGTCGAAAAAGGGGAACCACCCATAGTTTGACCCATGAACTGCTGGTAGGGGTTGCTCCCATCTGTCTGCTAGTAGGGATTGCCCCCAGCCATCTGTTGATAAGGGTTTCCCCTGTCCATATGCTGATAGGAGTTTCCACCTACCATCTGTAGATAGGGGTTGCCCCCATCTACTTGTTGGTAGGGGTTTCCCCCTGCCATTTGTTGTTGCACAAAAGAATTATTAAAATTTCCCCACCCATATGAAAGCGGATTAGTGCTGTATGGGTTCATCCACTGTGGCTGGGTGTTAGCCCCGCCATATTGATGGTTAAAAATATTACCCCCTCCCCCTGAAAATAAGGAAAAAGGGAGGCATATTACATTGATTCATGTTGGGACCTGCAAAGGTATTGAAACAAGTGGTAGCTGATGTAGATGGTGCGGTCATGGTACTCATGACAGGCATGGTTGCAGAAGCACTTGGCCCTATAGTGGGTGTGGAAATCCAAGTACTGGGTATTTGATATAACGGTTGAAATGCAGGAGGTGGTGCTAAATTGGCTATACTGCTAGGTCCAACAGTAGGTGTTGGGATAGATGCCATCAGTGTTGAACTTGGCATACCTAATGTACCAGTATTAAAACTGAAAGATGGAGTAGACACAGAGGTTGTTTGTTCCTGACTCGACGTAGCAGTAAAAGAAGGATTTACCGTGTTAGTGTTCATACCTATGGTGGGAGTTTGTGGAACTCCCTGTTCACCTCCTAGAGTAGACATCAAATGTCCAGGTAAGAAATTATATGCACTGTAATGGGGCTGCTGGAAACCAACAGGTGACAGAAGCGAATTCCTAGGATTGGTGAGATGAGGATTGAAGGGAGTGCTTTACTCCGCAGAAGTAAGATCTTCAATCTAAACTGAACTAAAGTGTCGCTGATCTGGGGTACCTGGTTGTGGTTCCTCAGGAACCTCTATTTCAGGGTTTTCTATTGCTATTAGTTGTTCTTCAGGAAACTCAACTTCAAGTGGTAATTCCTCAGGAATTCCTATTTCAGGATTTTCCGTTGTAAAAATTTCCTCAGCAAATTCTGTTTCAGGAATGGTTTCTGAAGAAACACTGGTGTTTACTGTAAAATTAGTCACAGCAGATCTAATGAACAAGTAAATCAATCACAACAGATGAACATAGAAAATATGGTGCAAAACTGTGCAAAACATGCAGCAGTGCTCTCTATCCCAGAAAGGGTGAATGAATTACAATACAAACTGTCACAATGACAGAGCAATTCGAATTTCCTAAGGAGGTCATTCGAATCACTGAATGGAGTAGCTTGACTCTGTCTAGGAGTCCTCATAAATCATCGGTGGTGCTCATCAATCACAACAACCAGTCATCCAGGTGTCAATCTGAGTCTAACTGAGTATAATAAATGTAACTGAAGTGTGTAGCACTGATATAGGATCTGGAGGCTCAGTGGGGGCGCATGGGAGGCTAACTGAAGTAAGAACAAGTCACCTAATCAAACTGGAGGTCAAACGGAAGTGATACAGTCAGTCGGGAGTGAAACTAGCCTCAAATCAGGGAGAATCGGAGCTAACTGAATGTAACTGAAGTGAATCTGCAGTGGTAGGTGAACAAGTGCGCCCTTCTCTGGCAGTAGGTGAGAAGAGGGCTCCTTTCAGCTTAGGAGGGCTAAAAATCTGTAGTAAGTGGCTCCCGGGTGCTAGAAGAAGGTGGATAAGGTGCTGGAGGCATCAAACTGGTGACTGGGATGCATGCCAGTGCATGCAAAACCCTAGATTCTGCATATCCTGAAATAGATCATGCAAGATCCTGAAATAGATGATGTATCCTGAAATAGATGATGTGGATATCCGAACATTTACCCGCTGCCGTCTAGCTGGCGGTAAAGGTTCTGTTCTAATTGGTGGAAGGTTTTGAAACCTTCTCGATCTACGAAGTTCTTGATTCTCCGTGATTATCTATATATATATATATATATAAAATAAAGACTAGAACCTAGTGGCCACTATGACTAGGGGGCAAATAGCACGCCAACTAAAAAAGTCCTAAGTATGCAAACCAGGCAAACAAGATGCCTTCCGGAGAAGAGTCTACGATGATGAGGGGCCAGAACAGATCAACGAAGGAAGAAATACAGTTACCCGGGGTCCACAATACAATGACTAAGGATGCAAGCACTGGAATCACCCAATCGCCCTCCCAAAGACCTGCAAGGGATTTCCTCCCACGTTTATGTTAGGTACAGCAGATACACCCTCTGTTGTCACCTATTTATGAACCTAAAGTCAGATACTAAGGATACCACAACACCGAAAACTCCTGGGGAACAGTCGATGGTCGAATCAGAAGGCGTGGGCAGGGTAACTGAGCCCGAAACTCTAAAGAGTCCCCATACGCGATCCAATCCTGGTATATGCTCGAAACAGAAAGTAGGAGGAGTATTCCCAACAACCTGATCTCACAAGACCTACTGCATAAATCCCAGGCAAGCTTTGAGTGAAATGGATTTACCTGTGATAGTCGAACTATGATTTTTGCATAATGTGTGATCTTGAGTGGTTTAAGGTGATTTAAACTCAAGATCCTAACCAAGACTAGTTGGTGTAGTGTATCCCTAAAAAAAAATTGTTTCTAATTCATTTTATTAAAAAAAAATTTAGGGTTGTTATTACTCAAAAGGTAGTGCTTTTGTGTGGCGTGGTTGCAACAGGAAAACAAAAGTGCATAAATTCTAACTTTCGACAACAAAGCTCTTTTTTATTTTTTCATTTAAACTACTTTTCCAAACTGAAAAACTGAGCAAATCTACTTAAACCTCTTTTTTGTTTTCTTTTGAAATTGTACACAAAATAACCTACACTATCTTGTAACAAAAATAAGCCTTATTAAACTTAAACTACCAAATTTTTTGCTTTTTTCTGTTATCATAAACAAAAAAGAATTATAAACATGGAAAGAAAAATAAGACTTGTGTGCAATGTGTAAGTATGGCTAAAAATGGTTCTTAATCTTATAGTTGTCAAGGCACTAGCTCAAAAAAGACTTGACCTACAAGTTTTTTGCAAAGAAAAATCCTCTATACTCGGAAACAAAGTGGGAGAAAACAAAGGAGATAGATACAAGAGGACTGACCTAAAGCATCTAACCCTAGTAAGACCACTATGCCAAGCAAAAAGTAGACAAGCAAGCTACCAACTACCCTACTAACACAAGGAACTGAGAAATGAATCAGCCTAAAGCATTTTAAATACATTTGAAACCAGAAAAAGACAAGAAGTCCAAGAAGATTAGAAATCAACACGTTCGGAAGACACCCTAGAGGCTCTAAAACGGACCAAACCCTAAAACAAAGGGTAGAATAGGTAAAGAGCAGACAAATGTTGCCACAAACAGTAGATACAAAAGTATGCAGGTTTGTAAACCAGCAACATACAGTCAGGGCCTAAAAAGCGGAAGTGCTCACCACAAAACACAACCTAGTCTTCCAAAAAGTTATAAATAGTCCAAACGTTCCAAAGGTAAACAAGTGATCCAAAGATGGTAAAAAGACTCAAAGAAAGGTTCTATGACTTAAAAAAAGTTAAAAACCTCAAACACCAGTCAAAGAGATCTAAAAACAAAGTCAGGAGACCACCAAAAAGGTTAAAACTCAAGCATACCACTAACATAAGGCTTCATAAAATATACCCTACTGTGCAGTAGGGAAACTCGCGCTCCTGCAGATATGGGTGCTACTGTATGCATAGCACAGTGGCGTATGGGCACTACTGTATGTACAACAAAGTAGCGCTCATGTCTTAAAAGTTTAAAAACTGACTTTGAAAAGATGCAAAAAGATTGATTAAAGAAGAGAAAAATAGGCAGGGGGTACCTACAGTGTTTCTCAGCACATAAAAGGAGTCAAAATAGTTATGGGAAGACAAACAAGAAAAACTTTCCTAGAGCAAAAACACAACTATACCCAGTATGGTTGCCAGTCTGTTGGCAGGCAAAGCTACCCTATAGCAAGGAAACTGATGCTATCAACTGGAATGGGGTGACAGGTAAGTGTATTAAATGTATTACAGAGATATTTATGAAAAGAAATGAGTTATGGACCTTGAGAACATACCTTTTAACCGACGTTCGATCCTAGCTTTTATTTGATCTTGTGCTCAATCTTCAAATCCACCTTCCGTTTAGTAAACCTGCAATACAAATACCTTTCTCAACGTATCTTGGATAATATATAATGATTGAAAGAAACAAAAGCAATTTTAAACATTTGATATTAACCAAAACAGATCCAAATTAATATATTATTTCAAAGAACACTTAATTTGGGACAAGAAAGACACTTCAACCTTTATTGTCAAATGCAAATTGATGTTACAAATATACCTGACTTTGTGACATGCTCCTGCAACTTGATTCTGGGCTCTTGCTCTTCTCTGGCTTGGATATCTTCAGCATAAACTCCTCCAATGCAAGCTTCTCTTTTATATCTCTATGTCTCTAAGTTTCTCCGTCTATCCATCTAACCTTTCTCCTTATTCTTCCCTGTATTTATAGGATCAGAGAAGTAGTTCATGTCGAGAGATGGTTATGGAGGAAGTTGGGGAAGTTGGGAAACTACCAGCAACTAATCCTCCTCATGAAATTAATTATTTTTTAATCATCTTTTGAGATGTACGCTACTATTGTTCAGTGAAGTAGTGTTTAGGGCACAACTTTAGTGCTTGTCAACTAGCGCTCATCGATTTTTAAATGTTGAGCGCTACTATGTTGAGAAGGAGTAGCGCTTATAAGGCTTTGAGCACTACTATTATAAACTGGAGTAGCGTACAGGCACTAGTCTATTTAAGTAGAGTAGCACTCATATCTCATAATGATATTTTTAGGGTTTTTCCAGTAATGTCAAGAAATGGAGTAAGTCAAAGTATCATCTAGGATCAACATGCTCCTCCATCCAAGTTGTCCTTTGTGTGATCAACAACTCAAGGTGATCACGGACGGAGAGGTGCAGGTTTGACCTATAACAATGTGTAGGACATTCCATCCTAGTCTTGGAGAAAAATAGACACCCCTATGGATTAGATGCAGGAGGGAAGACTTAGCAGAAGTGGAGCAGATCCTATGGCAGAAGGGAAAAGGCACTTAGGTGAAGTTATAGACCAGAGTTTCAGTTGGAAAAGGACTGGGTTAGTGTGATCAAATTGGGTGGAGGATCATACCAATGGATAGATCTCTCCAAGATATTTCCAATGGTACTGACCTTGACCAATTTTTACCAAGGATGAGGGAGTTATGAACCTTGGAAGGTTTCGTGGAAAGTTTGCAGGAGCAAAGGAGGTGCTTACGTAGTTTTGCATCCACAATGCGGATTCCGGATTGCAAATGTTGAAAAATAACGTTGGATTTGGACATCCACATTTCTGAGTTCCGCAATGCGGAAGGGGGAAAATATCCAGGAATTGGAATTGGACTTTCGCATTCCTGCATTCTGCAATGCGGATCGCAGAATGCAGAAGGAGAATTTTTTTGGAGTATTGAACTTGGGATTCCACATTCCTACATTCCGCAATGTGTATTATGGAACGTGGAAAGAGAAATTGTTGGAAGGATTATTATGTGGATTCCGCATTCTGAATCATGCAATGCGGATTGTGGATTGCGGATCTATGACCATTGTGGCTGTGTGTGAAATTTGAAGAGAAAGAAGAAAGAAAAGGACATAAGGGTCTCTCAAGGTCTCTTAAGGCCTCCAAGGAGGTCGGGGAATGTGACACCAATCCATTATGGCTTCAATATTTTCTGTATCCACTGCAATTCATTCTTCTAAGTTGACATGACCCAAATAGTGTACCTTCTACTGATAGAAATCACACTTTCTTAGCTTTGCATACAGTTGGCACTATATAAGGAATTGCAACACCATTCTTAGATGTTCATTATGCTTGTAATGACCCTTTTTCAAAATTCTATTAAAATGCCAATTTTTCTACTTTTTCCCCAATTTCGACCTTTGACTAGTTTAACTGTTTTGACCTCCAAATCAACCCAAATGCTCCCAAATCTTCTGTAGGAGTGTATGAACGGTATTTAGACTTGAATATCAGGTTCAGGTATGTTTTATGGCCCTCCAAATACTGCTTCAAACTTGATTTGTATTCTGATCAATATAGGTAATTTTGACTAGTAATTTGTGCATCAAATCCCCCACGGGTAACACTGAAAATGGCCTTCCAAATGCCTCCAAACTCCCACAAATTTATGAAAAGAGGTATATAATGTGTTAATTATGTTATTAAGGTATAATATGCACCATTAATTGATTTTTACTACTGTTCTAACTCTCTCACATTCAACAGCAAAAATCCCCAATTCGACCCTTGGGGAAATGGCACTATTTCACCTCCCAATACAACTAAACTGAGTAAAAATGCTTCAAATTCTCAAGTACAGTACATGAAACTTGTATAGGACATCCATGGCATTATATTGATCACAAATATATCATAGAATCATCCATCCATTCGAAATAATCAACATTATAGTGTCATACATCAATGCATTGGGGAAATGGACATTGTTTGCTCATTAATCAATAGTTTTGCATACAACCAGTGGGTATTTCTACCTGATACTTTCTGAATATTAATAAAAGTGGATATTAAGCTATTATAATCAGAAATATATAATGATAAGCTCTCTCAAGAAGCACAAGTGCTCACCAAAAATGCCCTCCCTCAAGGAGCATGAATATGCCTTCAAAACTGGAAACGGTGGAGAGAAAGTGCTGCACTAAACCAAACCATGAAACTTCCTGTAGCTTCTAACTGCAAATACAAACTCCATTAAAGCACCATGAAATACCTGAGTGGCCTCTCCAAACACCAACTTGGATGGGAATCTTTCACCCTCGAAATTGGCTAAGGAAAGAAACTAGTCATCCACTAAATCTCTCTTCACAAATGAAATTTTTCTCAAATCATCAAAAGCCATTCTCATTCTTCATTTCTACATTTTATAACCAACATTATCCTTCTAAGGGTTGAAATCCTCTCAATAGATTCAATAGATTTCCATTTAGGAAATATTCCACATTTGCCACTTGTCTCCTAGTTCCAACCTTCCATCTTCTCCCAAATTCGATTTTGAGTCTCTTTGGCTTCTCCAACTCCAAAATTCACCTTCCTTGAGCCTATTTTTCGTGCTGACATGTCATAGTGGTCAGATGTTAGAGGTCAGGTTTGCAATTTGTCATAGTTGTCATAGATGCTCCATCATTGGTGTCATAGGGGCTAGGGAATCTAGCCCAAGTGTCCACAAAATTCTACTTTGACTCTTTATCTTCCATGGAGGTTACCAATCCTTCCCAATTCGACCTAAGATGCTAAATGAAATGTTTTATGACTTACCAACTCACCCAAGAGTGTTCACATTCCCATTAATTCGAATTTGCAAAAGAGAGATACCATGTATTATGAAAAATCAAGCTAGTGTGGGTCCCACCACCTCCATATGTCTCCAAAACCACTTGCCACTTAGAATTTATCTTGAATTTATTTATTCACCATATTTATTAAATGCTTGAACCCCTCTAATTTCTAAATATCATTTATTATCTTCCTTATTACCATCCCACATGTGCCCATCCAACCTAGGAAACTAGTAGGATTGATGGGATTGTCTTACTATGCACTTATTTGAATGGGGACATTACAGTCCTCCCCACCCAAGATTGCTTGTCCTCAAGCAATTTCAGATTTGGATGCTGCAAAATATTCTCCTCTTCCCATGTGGCATCTTCATTTGGTAATTCCTTCCATTGCACTAAATATTCTTTGATGATTCTACTCCTCAACCTTCTTTCCCGTGTCTTCAAAATCTTTTCTGGAACAAGTGTGAGCTGACCTTCATCATCCAAAGGAGGAAGCATTTCTGAAGTGATGATTTGCTGACCAAGAGCTTTCTTGAGACAAGAAACATGAAATACATTGTGGATTTTACTCGCTTCCGGAAGTTCTAGTTCATATGCTACTTCTCCAACCTTCCGCGCTACCTTGTATGGCCCATAGTACCTTGGTTTTAATTTTTCTACTCCATTATTTTTTAGAGATGTTTGTTTATATGGTTGCAACCTTAAATATACTAAATCATTGACTTGAAAGGTTCTTTCTTCTCTATGCCTATCAGCATATTGTTTTTGCTGATTTTGAGCAACCTGCAAATTGTCTTTCAAGAGCTTTAAAATTTCTTAGCTCTCTTCCACCCAATCTTTAGCCTTTGAGGCTCTACTATTACCAAATATAATGTCAGCAAATGTAAGTGCATCATAACCATATAATGCTTTGAAAGGAGACATTCCTATTGACATATGATAAGTGGTGTTGTAGCAAAACTCACCCAAGTGTAGCCATTTTGCCCATGCTTTTTGCTGCCCTCCCACATAGTTTCTTAGGTATCCTTCCAACCATTGGTTTACCCTCTCTGTTTGTCCATCAGTTTTTGGATGATAGCTGATACTTGGAGTCAATTGAGTGCCTACCAATCTAAAAATTTCTTGCCAAAAAGCACCCATGAATCTACTATCTCTATCACTGACAATGCTCTTGGGGAGCCCATGCAATCTGAAGATTTCTTTGAAAAAAATACCAGCCACTTGTGCAGCACTAAAATATGATGTAACAGCAAAGAAATGAGCAAATTTTGTCAACCTATCAACTACCACATAGATGCAATCCTTACCCAAGGATTTAGGCAATCCGGTGATGAAATCCATGGAAATACTGTCCCATTTTTGCTCTGGAATGGGCAATGATTGTAATAGGCTGGCTGGACATGTAAGTTCTGATTTGTTTTGTTGACATGCTTTACATTCATTCACATACTTCTGAACATCTTCCTTCAGCCCCTTCCAAAAAAATATTTACCTCAACTGTCTATAAGTTTTGAAGAACCCCGGATGGCCCGCTAGTGGGGAATCATGTGCTTCTTGCAAAATTCAGTACTTGAGCTTGGAGTTATGAACTAAATAAATTCTTCCCTTATAATATATCAGCCCATTCAAAATCCTATAACTATCATCTCCTTTGATTCCATCCAACATATCACAAGCAAATTTGTCTTTGGCATATTCAACTAGTAGCATGTTTTTCCAATGCTTGGCAATATCCATGAGAGAAAAAGAAGGCCTTCTTGAAAAAGCATCTGCTACTATATTATTCTTTCCTTTGACATATTCAATATAAAACTCATAAGCTTGAATCTTGCTTACCCACTTTTGTTTCCTTTCATTTAGATCTTTTTGGGTGAGAAAGTGTCTTAGACTATTGTGGTCAGTTTTCACCACAAATTTGCTGCCCACCAAGTATTGTCTGAATTTGGTCAATGCATGCATAATGGCCAGCATTTCTTTATCATAGATGGAGTAAAGCTTTTCATGAGGCTACAACTTTCTGCTCTCAAAGGCTATGGGGTGTTGGCCTTGCTTTAGGATAGCCCCTATTCCTCCACCTGAAGCATCACATTCCACAACAAAAGGTTTAGTAAAATCAGGAAGTGCAAGTATGGGACAACTACTCATTACCTCTTTCATTTTTTGGAAGGCCTTTTCAGCCTCTTCATTCCACTTGAAAGAATCCTTCTTAGTCAAATCAGTGAGTGGAGAAGTCAACTTGGAGAACCCTTTCACAAATTTTCTGTAGTAGGTGCATATGCCAATAAAGCCTGTTAATTCGGTAATATGTTTTGGCGATGGCCATTCCAAGATAGACCTGATTTTTTCCATGTGTACCTTCACTCCTTCTTGCCCAATAATGTGCGCAAGATACAGTAGTTCTTTCATCCCAAACTCACATTTTGATAAATTAGCAAATAAGGACTCTTCTTGCAAGATTTTCAACACAATCTCTAACTGTTGCAAATGCTCTTCCCATGTTTTACTGTAAATGAGAATATCATCAAAGAAAACCAAAACAAACCTTCTTAGTTTCTTGCAAAATATCCTATTCATACATGCTTGAAAGGTGGCTGGAGCTTTAGTTAACCCAAAAGGCATCACAAGAAATTCAAAGTGGCCAAAATGACATCGAAAAGCGGTCTTTTGCACATCTTCATCTTTCATTCGAATTTGGTGATACCCTGATCTAAGGTGAATTTTTGAGAAGTATTTGGCCCCATGTAACTCATCCATGAGCTCATCAATCCTAGGAATAGGATACCTATTCTTGATAGTCTTTTTGTTCAAGGCTCTAAAATCTATGCACATTCTCAATATTCCATCTTTTTTCTTCACTAGCTCTACTGAAGAAGCATAAGGGCTAGAGCTTGGTCTAATGAGTTCCAACTCTAGGAGTTCTTGGATAGCTTTTTCAATCTCATCTCTGAACTTTATAGGATGTCTATAAGGTGGTATCTGAATGGGTGAAGTTCCCTCCTCCAAAATAATACTGTGCTCAACCCCCCTATTCAGTGGCCTACCATGTGGAAGGTCTCTAAAAATCTTTTCATATTTTTGCAAAAGTCTCTCTATCTCCTTTGGGTGTTTGACAATATTTATAGTTGGCTTGGGAGATGTAATATGACATTCAGCAGCCCATTCTATATCCCCATGCCTCAATATAGATCTCATACTATTGCAAGTTACTACTTGATTTGGATAAGTGTGTTTCCCTCTCACAATTCTTTGTACGCTTTTTGAATCTTGGAATTTCATTTCAGGAATTTGATAATTTACTGTATGCTCTCCTATTGAATACAACCATTGCACTCCCAACACCACATTAGTATCAGCAACATCAACCACATAAAAACTATCAACAAAAGTATAGTTACCTACGGTGACTTGCAGCTTTGGAACCCATGTTTTGCATTGCATTGTGTTGTGACCGGAAATGACAACTGTGAAGCCATCAAATGGTTCAATAGGTATCTTTCTTTTCTCTACCATCTCTGCATCAATGAAGTTATGAGTGGCTCCTCCATCTATAAAAACTGAATTTCTTTTTCCTTGTACCACACCTTTGCATCGGATAGTATGATAGCGAGGTACTGCTGAAAGCACTGCCATTCTTGCTTTGTCAGGTGAAGGCTGATTTTATTCTTGTATTTCCTCTTCTATTACTGTCTCATATGCCTCTTTTTGATCTGAAATATGTCCATCTTCATCCATGCCCCCATCATACCCCTCATTGTCAGAAAATACTTCTATGTATTGAGCCTTTTCTTTGGTACATTTGTGCCCCGGTGTCCATGGTTGGAAGCATGTGAAGCACAATTTTTTTTTTCTAAGTTCATCCCTGTTTAGTCCCTCTTTTTTATTCCTCTTAAATGACTCTCTTTTCCAAGGTTTCTTATCATATCCATCCCTTTTCCAAGGTTTCTTTTCAAATTTGTAGCTAGGCTTAGGAGGAAATCTCGTTCTAGGAAGCACATTTTGGAGATCCCTAGTCAAGCTCATTGCATCTTTTAATGTAGTTGGCTTGTGGGCTTTGACCAAACCTCTTAAGGGTTCAGCCAAACCTTCAGTGAACAGCAATACTAATCTTCCCATAGATACATCAGCCACCTTGACTGATAATTTTTGAAAGTCCAACATATATTCGGTAGGGGACCCAGTTTGCTTCAATTGAGCTAGTTCTTTGAAAGGGAATTCTGGATCTTTTTGTTCAAATCTTTCTAGTACCCTGTCAACAAATTCTCCATATGTTTTAACGTGATTATGACCCAAGTTTTTCATCCCATGAAACCACCATTCATTGGCATCTCCTTCCAAATGCAAAATGGCCATTTTTAATGCATCCTCTTCCAACATAGGATTCAGCTGAAAATATACATCCAATTTTTGCACCCAAGTGTTAGCAAAATCTTAAGAAGAACCATCAAAAGTAGGAAGTGACATTTTTCCAATAGCACTATTCAATTCTTTGTTTTGGAATGGACTCCTATTGTTTCCCTTCATTTTAATCTTTTGCATAGCATCAATGTAGTCACTAAGTGGTACACCTCTTTTACACTCTTCATTCAAATCGTTCCACTCATTTACTAGTTTCTTGTAATCCAATTCAAGATTGGGCTCTTCTTTGGGTGTGAGAAATTTAGGTGCAGTATTCCTTTGTGTGCTTTGAAATTCATCAGGTCTATTATGAGGTCCTGTACTTGAGAAAATATGCTCATTCCCTTTCATCTTTTCCCCTGAGTGTGAACCACTATTATCTCCTATCATCCCTTTGCCTTAAAGTTGGCTACCCAACAATTCGAAACCTTTCATCATTTGTTTATTCATATCTATCATAACCATGGTAATTCCTTCAAAACATGGTT
Source organism: Larix kaempferi (assembly GCA_027924585.1). Taxonomy (NCBI): domain Eukaryota; kingdom Viridiplantae; phylum Streptophyta; class Pinopsida; order Pinales; family Pinaceae; genus Larix; species Larix kaempferi. Next base: position 9,006,933 of record BSBM01000182.1, on the reverse strand, counting down.
TTAAGGCTTCAATAAATTCCTCCTTATGTCTTAATTTTTCCTCCTCCTCTCTACCCATTGTTTTAGAAAAAAACTCTTTTTCTGCTACTATCTCTTCTTCAACCAAAAATTCTTCAACAACTGATTCAAAGGGTGGTGTTTTATTTGTTTGGATTCTTGTTAATACCATCAGGTGCCAAGACCATGCTCTGATACCACTTGTAATGACCCTTTTTCAAAATTCTATTAAAATGCCAATGTTTCTACTTTTTCCCTAATTTTGACCTTTGACTAGTTTAACTGTTTTGACCTCCAAATCAACCCAAATGCTCCCAAATCTTCTGTAGGAGTCTATGAATGGTATTTAGGCTTGAATATTAGGTTCAGGGATATTTTATGGCCCTCCAAATACTGCTGCAAACTTGATTTGTATTCTGATCAATATAGGTAATTTTGACTAGTAATTTGTGCATCAAATCCCCCCTGGGTAACACTGAAAATGGCCTTCCAAATGCCTCCAAACTCCTACAAATTTATGAACAGAGGTATATAATGTGTTAATTATGTGATTAAGGTCTCATATGCACCATTAATTGATTTTTAATACTTTTCTAACTCTCTCACATTCAACAGCAAAAACCCCCAATTCGACCCTTGGGGAAATGGCACTATTTCACCTCCCAATACAACTAAACTGAGTAAAAATGCTTCAAATGCTCAAGTACAGTAAATGAAACTTGTAGAAGACATCCATGGAATTATATTGATCACAAATATAACAGAGAATCATCCATCCATTCGAAATAATCAACATTATAGTGTCATACATCAATGCATTGGGGAAATGGAAATTGTTTGCTCATTAATCAATAGTTTCGCATACAACCAGTGGGTATTTCGACCTAATAATTTTTGAATATTAATAACAGAGGCTGTGAAGCTATTACAATCAGAAATATATAATGAGAAGTTCTCTCAAGAAGCACAAGTGCTCACCAAAAACGCCCTCCCTCAAGGAGCATGAATATGCCTTCAAAACTGGAAACGGTGGAGAGAAAGTGCTGCACTAAACCAAACCATGAAACTTCTTGTAGCTGCTACCTGCAAATACAAACTCCATTAAATCACCATGAAATACCTGAGTGGACTCTCCAAACACCAACTTGGATGGGAATCTTTCACCCTCGAAATTGGCTAAGGCAAGAAACTAGTCATCCACTAGCTCTCTCTTCACAAATGCAATTTTTCTCAAATCATCAAAAGCCATTCTCATTCTTCATTTCTACATTTTATAACCAACATTAGCCTTCTAAGGGTTGAAATCCTCTCAATAGATTCAATAGATTTCCATTTAGGAAATATTCCACATTTGCCACTTGTCTCCTAGTTCCAACCTTCCATCTTCTCCCAAATTCGATTTTGAGTCTCTTTGGCTTCTCCAACTCCCAAATTCGCCTTCCTTGAGCCTATTTTTGGTGCTGACATGTCAGAGTGGTCAGATGTCAGAGGTCAAGTTTGCAATTTGTCATAGTTGTCATAGATGCTCCATCATTGGTGTCATAGGGGCTAGGGAATCTAGCCCAAGTGTCCACAAACTTCTACTTTGACTCTTTATCTTCCATGGAGGTTACCAATCCTTCCCAATTCGACCTAAGATGCTCAATGACATGTTTTATGACTTACCAACTCACCCAAGAGTGTTCACATTCCCATTAATTCAAATTTGCAAAAGAGAGATACCATGTATTATGAAAAATCAAGCTAGTGTGGGTCCCACCACCTCCATATGTCTCCAAAACCACTTGCCACTTAGAATTTATCTTGAATTTATTTATTCACCATATTTATTAAATGCTTGAACCCCTCTAATGTCTAAATATCATTTATTATCTTCCTTATTACCATCCCACATGTGCCCATCCAACCTAGGAAACTAGTAGGATTGATGGGATTGTCTTACTATGCACTTATTTGAATGGGGACATTACAGTCCTCCCCACCCAAGATTGCTTGTCCTCAAGCAATTTCAGATTTGGATGCTGCAAAATATTCTCCTCTTCCCATGTGGCATCTTCATTTGGTAAGTCCTTCCATTGCACTAAATATTCTTTGATGATTCTACTCCTCAACCTTCTTTCCCGTTTCTTCAAAATGTTTTCTGGAACAAGTGTGAGTTGACCTTCATCATCCAACGGAGGAAGTATTTCTGAAGTGATGATTTGCTGACCAAGAGCTTTCTTGAGACAAGAAACATGAAATACATTGTGGATTTTACTCGCTTCCGGAAGTTCTAGTTCATATGCTACTTCTCCAACCTTCCGCGCTACCTTGTATGGCCCATAGTACCTTGGTTTTAATTTTTCTACTCCATTATTTTTTAGAGATGTTTGTTTATAAGGCTGCAACCTTAAATATACTAAATCATTGACTTGAAAGGTTCTTTCTTCTCTATGCCTATCAGCATATTGTTTTTGCTGATTTTGAGCAACCTGCAAATTGTCTTTCAAGAGCTTTAAAATTTCTTGGCTCTCTTCCACCCAATCTTTAGCCTTTGGGGCTCTACTATCACCAAATATAATGTCAGCAAATGTAAGTGCATCATAACCATATAATTCTTTGAAAGGAGACATTCCTATTGACATATGATAAGTGGTGTTGTAGCAAAACTCACCCAAGTGTAGCCATTTTGCTCATGCTTTTTGCTACCCTCCCACATAGTTTCTTAGGTATCCTTCCAACCATTGGTTTACCCTCTCTGTTTGTCCATCAGTTTATGGATAATAGCTGGTACTTGGAGTCAATTGAGTGCCTACCAATCTAAAAAGTTCTTGCCAAAAAGCACCCATGAATCTACTATCTCTATCACTGACAATGCTCTTGGGGAGCCCATGCAATCTGAAGATTTCTTTGAAAAAAATATCAGCCACTTGTGCAGCACTAAAAGATGATGTAACAGCAAAGAAATGAGCAAATTTTGTCAACCTATCAACTACCACATAGATGCAATCCTTACCCAAGGATTTAGGCAATCCGGTGATGAAATCCATGGAAATACTGTCCAATTTTTGCTCTGGAATGGGCAATGGTTGTAATAGGCCGGCTGGACATGTAAGTTCTGATTTGTTTTGTTGACATGTTTTACATTCATTCACATACTTCTGAACATATTCCTTCATCCCCTTCCAAAAAAATCTTTGCCTCAACTGTCTATAAGTTTTGAAGATCCCCGGATGGCCCGCTAGTGGGGAATCATGTGATTCTTGCAAAATTCGGTACTTGAGCTTGGAGTTATGAACTAAATAAATTCTTCCCTTATAATATATCAGCCCATTCAAAATCCTATAACTATCATCCCCTTTGATTCCATCCAACACATCACAAGCAAATTTGTCTTTGGCATATTCAACTAGTAGCATGTTTTTCCAATCCTTGGCAATATCCATGAGAGAAAAAGAAGGCCTTCTTGAAAAAGCATCTGCTACTATATTATTATTTCCTTTGACATATTCAATATCAAAATCCTAAGCTTGAATATTGCTTACCCACTTTTGTTGCCTTTCATTTAGATCTTTTTGGGTGAGAAAGTGTCTTAGACTATTGTGGTCAGTTTTCACCACAAATTTGCTGCCCACCAAGTATTGTCTGAATTTGGCCAATGCATGCATAATGGCCATCATTTCTTTATCATAGATGGAGTAAAGTTTTTTATGAGGCTACAACTTTCTGCTCTCAAAGGCTATGGGGTGTTGGCCTTGCTTTAGGATAGCCCCTATTCCTCCACCTGAAGCATCACATTCCACAACAAAAGGTTTAGTAAAATCAGGAAGTGCAAGTATGGGACAACTACTCATTACCTCTTTCATTTTTTGGAAGGCCTTTTCAGCCTCTTCATCCCACTTGAAAGCATCCTTCTTAGTCAAATCAGTGAGTGGAGAAGTCAACTTGGAGAACCCTTTCACAAATTTTCTGTAGTAGGTGCATATGCCAATAAAGCCTCTCAATTCGGTAATATTTTTTGGTGATGGCGATTCCAAGATAGACCTGATTTTTTCCATGTGTACCTTCACTCCTTCTTGCCCAATAATGTTCCCAAGATACAGTAGTTCTTTCATCCCAAACTCACATTTTGATAATTTAGCAAATAAGGACTCTTCTTGCAAGATTTTCAACACAATCTCTAACTGTTGCAAATGCTCTTCCCATGTTTTACTGTAAATGAGAATATCTTCAAAGAAAACCAAAACAAACCTTCTTAGTTTCTTGCAAAATATCCTATTCATACATGCTTGAAAGGTGGCTGGAGCATTAGTTAACCCAAAAGGCATGACAAGAAATTCAAAGTGGCCAAAATGACATCGAAAAGCGATCTTTTGCACATCTTCATCTTTCATTCGAATTTGGTGATACCCTGATCTAAGGTCAATTTTTGAGAAGTATTTGGCCCCATGTAACTCATCCATTAGCTCATCAATCCTAGGAATAGGATACCTATTCTTGATAGTCTTTTTGTTCAAGGCTCTAAAATCTATGCACATTCTCAATGTTCCATCTTTTTTCTTCACTAGCACTACTGAAGAAGCATAAGGGCTAGAGCTTGGTCTAATGAGTCCCAACTCTAGGAGTTCTTGGATAGCTTTTTCAATCTCATCTCTGAACTTTTTAGGATATCTATAAGTTGGTATCTGGATGGGTGAAGTGCCCTCCTCCAAAATAATACTGTGCTCAACCCCCCTATTCGGTGGCCTACCATGTGGAAGGTCTCTAAAAACCTTTTCATATTTTTGCAAAAGTCTCTCTATCTCCTTTGGGTGTTTGACAATATTTATAGTTGGCTTGGGAGATGTAATATGACATTCAGCAGCCCATTCTATATCCCCATGCCTCAATATAGATCTCATACTATTGCAAGTTACTACTTGATTTGGATAAGTGTGTTTCCCTCTCACAATTCTTTGTACGCCTTTTGAATCTTGGAATTTCATTTCGGGAATTTGATAATTTATTGTATGCTCTCCTATTGAATACAGCCATTGCACTCCCAAAACCACATTAGTATCAGTAACATCAACCACATAAAAACTATCAACAAAAGTATAGTTACCTACGGTGACTTGCAGCTTTGGAACCCATGTTTTGCATTGCATTGTGTTTTGACCGGGAATGACAACTGTGAAGCCATCAAATGGTTCAATAGGTATCTTTCTTTTCTCTACCATCTCTACATCAATGAAGTTATGAGTGGCTCCTCCATCTACCAAAACTGAATTTCTTTGTCCTTGTACCACACCTTTGCATCGGATAGTATGATAGCGAGGTACTGCTGAAAGCACTGCCATTCTTGCTTTGTCCGGTGAAGGCTGATTTTATTCTTGTCTTTCCTCTTCTACTACTGTCTCATATGCCTCTTATTGATCTGAAATATTTCCATCTTCATCCATGCCCCCATCATACCCCTCATTGTCAGAAAATACTTCTATGTATTGAGCCTTTCCTTTGGTACATTTGTGCCACAGTGTCCATGGTTGGAAGCATGTGAAACACAATTTCTTTTTTCTAAGTTCATCCCTGTTTAGTCCCTCTTTTTTATTCCTCTCAAATGACTCTCTTTGCCAAGGTTTCTTATCATATCCATCCCTTTTCCAAGGTTTCTTTTCAAATTTGTAGCTAGGCTTAGGAGGAAATCTCGTTCTAGGAAGCACATTTTGGAGATCCCTAGTCAAGCTCATTGCATCTTTTAATGTAGTTGGCTTGTGGGCTTTGACCAAACCTCTTAAGGGTTCAGCCAAACCTTTAGTGAACAGCAATACTAATCTTCCCATAGATACATCAGCTACCTTGACTGATAATTTTTGAAAGTCCAACATATATTCGGTAGGGGACCCAGTTTGCTTCAATTGAGCTAGTTCTTTGAAAGGCAATTCTGGATCTTTTTGTTCAAATCTTTCTAGTACCCTATCAACAAATTCTCCATATGTTTTAACCTGATTATGACCCAATTTTTTCATCCCATGAAACCACCATTCATTGGCATCTCCTTCCAAATGCAAAATGGCCATTTTTAATGCATCCTCTTCCAACATAGGATTCAGCTGAAAATATACATCCAATTTTTGCACCCAAGTGTTAGCAGAATCTTGAGAAGAACCATCAAAAGTAGGAAGTGACATTTTTCCAATAGCACTATTCAATTCTTTGTTTTGGAATGGACTCCTATTGTCTCCCTTCATTTTAATCTTTTGCATCGCATCAATGTAGTCACTAAATGGTACACCTCTTTTACACTCTTCATTCAAATCCTTCCAATCATTTACTAGTTTCTTGTAATCCAATTCAAGATTGGGCTCTTCTTTGGGTGTGAGAAATTTAGGTGCAGTATGGCTTTGTGTGCTTTGAAATTCATCAGGTCTATTATGAGGTCCTGTACTTGAGAAAATATGCTCATTCCCTTTCATCTTTTCCCCTGAGTGTGAACCACTATTATCTCCTATCATCCCTTCGCCTGAAAGTTGGCTACCCAACAATTCGAAACCTTTCATCATTTGTTTATTCATATCTATCATAACCATGGTAATTCCTTCAAAACATGGTTTTAAGGCTTCAATAAATTCCTCCTTATGTCTTAATTTTTCCTCCTCCTCTCTACCCATTGTTTTAGAAAAAAAATCTTTTTCTGCTACTATCTCTTCTTCAACCAAAACTTCTTCAACTACTGATTCAAAGGGTGGTGTTTTATTTCTTTGGCTTCTTGTTAATACCATCAGGTGCCAAGACCATGCTCTGATACCACTTGTAATGACCCTTTTTCAAAATTCTATTAAAATGCCAATGTTTCTACTTTTTCCCCAATTTCGACCTTTGACTAGTTTAACTATTTTGACCTCCAAATCAACCCAAATGCTCCCAAATATTCTGTAAGAGTCTATGAATGGTATTTATACTTGAATATGAGGTTTCAGAGATGTTTTATGGCCCTCCAAATACTACTGCAAACTTGATTTGTATTCTGATCAATATAGGTAATTTTGACTAGTAATTTGTGCATCAAATCCCCCCTGGGTAACACTGAAAATGGCCTTCCAAATGCCTCCAAACTCTCACAAATTTATGAACAGAGGTATATAATGTGTTAATTATGTGATTAAGGTCTCATATGAACTATTAATTTATTTTTACTACTGTTCTAACTCTCTCACATTCAACAGCAAAAACCCCCAATTCGACCCTTGGGGAAATGGCACTATTTCACCTCCCAATACAACTAAACTGAGTAAAAATGCTTCAAATGCTCAAGTACAGTACATGAAACTTGTAGAATACATCCATGGAATTATATTGATCACAAATATATCAGATAATCATCCATCCATTCGAAATAATCAGCATTATAGTGTCATACATCAATGCATTGGGGAAATGGACATTGTTTGCTCATTAATCAATAGTTTTGCATACAACCAGTGGGTATTTCGACCTAAGACTTTCTGAATATTAATAACAGAGGATATGAAGCTATTACAATCATAAATATATAATGAGAAGCTCTCTCAAGAAGCACAAGTGCTCACCAAAAACGCCCTCCCTCAAGGAGCATGAATATGCCTTCAAAACTGGAAACGGTGGAGAGAAAGTGCTGCACTAAACCAAACCATGAAACTTCCTGTAGCTGATACCTGCAAATACAAACTCCATTAAAGCACCGTGAAATACCTGAGTGGCCTCTCCAAACGCCAACTTGGATGGGAATCTTTCACCCTCGAAATTGGCTAAGGCAAGAAACTAGTCATCCACTAGCTCTCTCTTCACAAATGCAATTTTTCTCAAATCATCAAAAGCCATTCTCATTCTTCATTTCTACATTTTATAACCAAAATTAGCCTTCTAAGGGTCGAAATCCTCTCAATATATTCAATAGATTTCCATTTAGGAAATATTCCACATTTGCCACTTGTCTCCTAGTTCCAACCTTCCATCTTCTCCCAAATTCGATTTTGAGTCTCTTTGGCTTCTCCAACTCCGAAATTCGCCTTCCTTGAGCCTATTTTTGGTGCTGACATGTCATAGTGGTCAGATGTCAGAGGTCAGGTATGCAATTTGTCATAGTTGTCATAGATGCTCCATCATTGGTGTCATAGGTGCTAGGGAATCTATCCCAAGTGTCCACAAACTTCTACTTTGACTCTTTATCTTCCATGGAGGTTACCAATCCTTCCCAATTCGACCTAATATGCTCAATGACATGTGTTATGACTTATCAACTCACCCATGAGTGTTCACATTCCCATTAATTCAAATTTGCAAAAGAGAGATACCATGTATTATGAAAAATCAAGCTAGTGTGGGTCCCACCACCTCCATATGCCTCCAAAACCACTTGCCACTTAGAATGTATCTTGAATTTATTTATTCACCATATTTATTAAATGCTTGAACCCCTCTAATGTCTAAATATCATTTATTAGCTTCCTTATTACCATCCCACATGTGCCCATCCAACCTAGGAAACTAGTAGGATTGATGGGATTGTCTTACTATGCACTTATTTGAATGGGGACATTACAATGCTCCTCTTCATTCTTTGAGTAAACAAGAATGTAATCCAAGAACAAAATCACAAACATATCCAAATACTTACTGAAGACACTATTCATGAGACACATGAATGTAGCAGGTGCATTGGTAAGACCAAATGGCACCACTGTGAATTCATAATGGCCATATCTTGTCCTGAAAGCTGTCTTGTGAATGTCTCATTCCTTCATCCTCACTTGATGGTATCTAGAACTCAATTCAATATTTGAAAACACTCTAGCTTCCTTCATTTGATCAAACAAGTCATCAATTCTGGGAAATGGGTACTTGTTCTTGATTGTCACCTTATTGAGCTTCCTGTAATCAATACAAAACCTTAAAGTCCCACATTTTTTATTGACAAATAACACAGGTGCTCCCCAAGGAGATACACTAGGTCTTATATACTCCTTGTCCATTAATTCTCGCAGCTGCATCTTCAACTCTACCAATTCTGGTGTGCTCATTCTATAAGGAGCTTTGGAAATTGGTGCTTCCCTTGGAACAAGATTGATGGAAAAATTAATATCTCTCTTTGGTGGCAGCCCTGGCACTTCATCTGAAAAAACATCCTGTAACTCTTGAAACAACTGAAAGTATTCTATCCTTAGTCCCTTATGTTCTGATGAATCTAATATGTGGACTGCATATGATTGGCAACCCTTCTTATAAAAATTTCTCAACTACAGGGTTGAAATCTGCTTTACTGAAACTTGCTTGGGAATTCCTCGTGTTCGGATATCCACATCATCTTTTTCAGGATCTTGCATGCAAATTAGGGTTTGCATGCAGAATCTAGGGTTTGCATGCACCTGCATGCACTGGCATGCATCCCAGTCACCAGTTTGATGCCTCCAGCACCTTATCCACTCAATTCTAGCACCCAGGAGCCACCTACCACAGAGTTTTAGCCCTCCTAAGCTGAAAGGCACCCACTTCTCACCTACTGCCAGAGAAGGGCGCACTTGTTCACCTACCACTGTAGTTCCACTTCAGTTACATTCATTTAGCTCCGATTCTCCCTGATTTGAGGCTAGTTTCACTCCCGACTGACTGTATCACTTCCGTTTGACCTCCAGTTTGATTAGGTGACTTGTTCTGACTTCAGTTAGCCTCCCATGCACCCCCACTGAGCCTCCAGATCCTATATCAGTGCTACACACTTCAGTTACACTTATTACACTCAGTTAGACTCAGATTGACACCTGGATGACTGGTTGTTGTGCATTGATGAGCACCACCGATTGATTGATGAGGACTCCTAGTTAGAGTCAAGCTACTCCATTCTGTAATTCGAATGACCTCCTTAGGCAATTCGAATTGCTTTGTCATTGTGACAGTCTGTATTGTAATTCATTCACCCTTTCTGGGATAGAGAGCACTGCTGCATGTTTTGCACAGTTTTGCACCATATTTTCTATGTTCATCTGTTCTGATTGATTTACTTGTTCATTAGATCTGCTGTGACTAATTTTACATGGTATCAGACCCATTGCAGGGACAAGATCTCTTTTCTACAGGTGTTTATACAAGAAGATTTGACTGAATTGCTAAAAATTGCAAAAAGTTTGGCATGAGATATCTCAAGGGCATTCGCTCCTGTGCATGCAAAGCTTGAAAATTATTCCAATACCACTCCAGAAGCTTGAGTTACCACATAATTCCTGGATCTGATACATTGGACCCATTCAACATTGCTTGAAATCCAATCCCAGGTGTGATGCAACTCTCAAAGGGTGGATTGTTCGACCTTATTGTGGTTGTTTTTATGTGATTTGCAGGTTTATTGTCTCCTTCAATTGCACTCGCTATCTTTTGCATGCAAGCTTCCCTACAACAATTGCACTCGCTATAGTCTGCATGCAAGCTTCCTCTTCATCAGTTGACTCGCTCCTAGCAATGGAATACTCTCCTTCAAAGCCTATCCTCACCCCATTCAATTATTTTGATTGGAAAGATGATATGGAGATCATATTACGTTCAAAAGGTTACTACCGAGTCACTATTGGTCTTGAATTGGAGCCAAACAATGTGTCAGATCGAACCAAACACTACAACAAGCTTGATGAAGCTTATGGTCTTCTTTGTCTCTCCATCTCCAAAGATCTTCACTTCCATCTCAGCGGATTGAAGACTCCAAAAGCCATATGGGAGCAACTTGAAACACTATTCGGCAAGCAGGATGATCTTAGGGCTTTTCAATTAGAGAATGAATTGATTGGCCTTAATCCTGAGAATTTCGAGACCATCAATGAATTCTTCACAAAATTCAAGAACTTGAACTTGCAATTGAAGAACAGTGGTGTTATCAAAGAGGATAAACAGTTGATCCTCTCCATTCTAAGCAAGCTTGGGAAAGATTATTCGGTATTTGTCTCTACTTTCAATTCCGGTCGGCTAACTACCCCGAAATGGAAGATTCCTACCTTGAATGCCTTCATTGAGTCCGTTACAAAAGAGCATGACAAGTTGATTCAAATGGGGTCCATAAGCTCCAAAGATTCAGCCCTATTTGTTCAAGGACCCAAGATCTCGAATGGTAAAGGAAAGCTAAAGAAGGAGAAGCCCAAATTCGAGCCTCACAAGCAAAAAGACAAAGGCAAGCAAACGGATGCACCATCCGGTTCGAAATCCAAGCAAAAGGGCAAAGAAGGTAACCAAAAATCTAAATGTACTTATTGTAACCGTGGCTTTCATCCTGAAATTTCATGTATGAAGAAGACTATAGATCAAATGGCCCTCCTTTTGGAAAAGAACAACATAACCCTTCCTGACGGTGCAAGGAAGAAGGATCGGAATGACGATCATGAAAGAGGACAAGAACTCATGGCAACGGTTTCGAAGCCCACTACTCTCTTGATAGATTCGGGTGCATCAAATCATATGGCTGCAAATGTTGATTCTTTTTCCTCATTCGATCCAAACAGCTCCATCCCCATCCATTTGGGAGATGACTCAAAAATTTCTTCAAAGGGCAAAGGTACGATTCATGTAGAACATGGATGCTTTCAGGATGTTCTCTATGTGCCTTCCTTAGCTTCGAATCTCCTTTCTGTGTATCAAATGACACATACTGGTGAACCAAAGCAAGTCACATTCAGCCCTAATACAGTTGAAATTTCTGATATCAAAAGTGGAAGACTAGTTGCGGTTGGAAAGGCAAACCACACTGCAAAATGCTATGAGTTTTCGCACTTTATTCCGCTTGCAAAGCCCACTGCCCTTCGCACACATGGTAATGAGGTTAGTAGGCTTTGGCATGAAAGATTTGGACATCTAAATTATAAGTATTTTCTGCTGCTATCAAATAAATCCATGGTAGATGGGCTTCCACAACTCCGTTCCTCGAAGGGAATATGCACCGGTTGCATTATTGGGAAGCACCCCGAGCACAGATTCGACCGCGGCAAGGCTAGCAGAGCCTCTACTATTTTGGGATTGATCCATTCTGATATCAGTGGTCCGCTGCCCCATATGTCATTAAATGGTTCAAGGTATGTTTTGACATTTATTGACGATTTTTCCCGCTTTACATGGGTATTCTTTCTCAAAAACAAGTCAGAAGTGCTTGGAAAATTCAAGGATTTTAAGGCTTCTGTTGAGACCACCACTGAGAGCAAGATCAAAGCTCTTAGATCTGATAATGGTGGGGAATATATCAAGTCCGAGTTGCTACAACTTTGTGCCCAAAGCGGAATTAAGATCCAACACACAGTTCCCTACACACCCCAGCAGAACGGTGTAGCGGAAAGGAAAAACCGGTCACTGAAAGAGATGGCTACATGCATGATTGAATCGAAAGGTTTGGCTGCAAATATTTGGGCTGAAGCAATCAATGTTGCTGCATATATACAGAACCGTGTTCCACATTCATCCGTGAAAGGTATGACTCCTTTCGAAGCATTCTTTGGTCACAAACCGGATGTGTCAAATTTGAGAGTTTTTGGCTCTACTGCATGGGCTAGAATTCCTTCTGAGAAGAGACGAGCTTTGGATCCACAAAGTATCGAGTGCATATTGATAGGATATGGGGAAGAATCAAAAGCATATAAACTCATGGATATCAGATCTAAAAAGATATTCATAGAGCGCAGTGTGCAGTTTGAAGAACCGCTTCAAGAATTGCAACTAGTCGAGGAGAAGACTGCCGATTCACCGCCTTCACCAGAAGAAGATTCGAGCAGCGATAATGAAGATCCTACATCATACTATTCATCCCATTGATATCCGAGATGGAAAAGTTCCATGGATGAAGAGTACAGTTCTCTTCAAAAGAACAATACATGGGAGCTAGTTTCTCTTCCACCTGGAAGAAAATTAGTGAAGTGTAAATGGGTCTACCGTACTAAAGTTGCTGCTGATGGCACTATCAGCAAATATAAAGCAAGGTTGGTGGCAAAAGGTTTTTCCCAATTCCAAGGAGTGGACTACACAGAGACCTTTGCACCGGTTGCAAAGATGGATTCCATCCGCCTTGTTTTAGCTATTGCCGCATCCAAGCACTGGGAAGTGCACCATATGGATGTGAAGAGTGCATTTTTACATGGAGACCCTGCTGAAGAGGTCTATATGCACCAGCCAGAGGGTTATACATCAGATCCATCATTGGTTTGTAGATTGAAGAAGTCTTTGTACGGGTTAAAACAGGCCCCAAGAGCTTGGTACGCAAAGATGGACTCCTTCCTTCTTTCTCAGAATTTCCAAAGATGCAAATCTGATCCGAATGTGTATCTTCAGCGAGTTAAAGGTAATTTGTTGGTTATTGTACTTTATGTTGATGATCTGCTTATTACTGGTAGCACACTTACTTCAATAAACAAGCTAAAATCTGCCTTAAATCTAGCTTTTGACATGAGCGATTTGGGCTTGCTGAGTCACTTTTTGGGCTTGGAGATAGCTCAAAATTTTGATGGGATCACTATATCTCAGCAAAAATATTCTTCTGACCTGTTATTGAAGTTTAATATGGCTGAATGTAAGGCAACCCCATTCCCATTCCTCTCAGGAATCAGTCTTGAGGAGGGAGATTCCACACCGCTTGCAGATTGCAGTATGTATCGACAGTTGATTGGTTCACTACTTTATTTGACACACTCACGGCCTGATATCTCATATGCCCTGAGTGCCATGTCAAGATATATGCAACAGCCACATGAGCTTCATTGGCGAGCAGCAAAGCGGATCTTGCAGTATGTGCAAGGTACGAAACAGTTTGGCATACATTATGCTGCAGATTCTGAGCTAGATTTCATTGGTTTTACTGATTCAGATTGGGCAGGTGATAGCATTGATCGGAAGTCCACTTCCGGTTATGTTTTCATGATTGGTCATGGTGCTATTTGCTGGTCCAGCAAAAATCAAGCAGCCATTGCACTTTCTTCAGCAGAGGCAGAGTATCGAGGGGCAGTCAATGCCTGCATTCAGGCAGTTTGGTTGCAGGGTATTCTTTCCTAGTTTGGTTTTGGTGGCACTACTTCGACTGTCCTATTTTGTGACAATCAAAGTGCTATCAAGATCTCCACAGATCCAGTTCAGCAGCAGAGGACCAAACACATTGAGATTCATATGCACTACATTCGACAGTTGGTGCATGACCGCACCATCATTCTGCAATATTGCCCTACTGGTGAGCAAATTGCAGACATCTTCACCAAGAGCCTCACTGAGAAGAATTTCTCTTACCTCCGTTCACTGTTGGGGGTGAGTTCCATCATGGTGGAGACAGATTGATTCATTATTATGCTTTATCTTGAGGGGGGGCTTTCTTCCCACTGGGTTTTCCCTCTTTCCTCACTTAGTTTATTTTCAGCATTTTTTTGGATTATTGTATTGGGGTGACCTTTGGTCTTAGTTACCAGGGCCCCACATTATTTTTGTTGGCACATCATAGTCTAGCTTGAGGGGGGGTGTTCGGATATCCACATCATATTTTTCAGGATCTTGCATGCAAATTAGGGTTTGCATGCAGAATCTAGGGTTTGCATGCACCTGCATGCACTGGCATGCATCCCAGTCACCAGTTTGATGCCTCCAGCACCTTATCCACTCAATTCTAGCACCCGAGAGCCACCTACCACAGAGTTTTAGCCCTCCTAAGCTGAAAGGCGCCCACTTCTCACCTACTGCCAGAGAAGGGCGCACTTGTTCACCTACCACTGTAGTTCCACTTCAGTTACATTCAGTTAGCTCCGATTCTCCCTGATTTGAGGCTAGTTTCACTCCCGACTGACTGTATCACTTCCGTTTGACCTCCATTTTGATTAGGTGACTTGTTCTGACTTCAGTTAGCCTCCCATGCGCCCCCATTGAGCCTCCAGATCCTATATCGGTGCTACACACTTCAGTTACACTTATTACACTCAGTTAGACTCAGATTGAGACCTGGATGATTGGTTGTTGTGCATTGATGAGCACCACCGATTGATTGATGAGGACTCCTAGTTAGAGTCAAGCTACTCCATTCTATAATTCGAATGACCTCCTTAGGCAATTCGAATTGCTCTGTCATTGTGACAGTCTGTATTGTAATTCATTCACCCTTTCTGGGATAGAGAGCACTGCTGCATGTTTTGCACAGTTTTGCACCATATTTTCTATGTTCATCTGTTCTGATTGATTTACTTGTTCATTAGATCTGCTGTGACTAATTTTACACCTCGTACCAACCTTGGCCTTCCCTCTTCATCAATGCATTCAAAAACTTTCTCATAGCACTATATCTTGGCTCTACGTCTTTCCAACCATTCCATACCTATTAGGGCATCATAAGATCCTAATGGTAGGACATTAAATTTACATTTGTTGTTAGAACAGGAATCCATACTTAGTACCATAGCTCATAACCTTAGTCAATTGTATTGCCATGTGTGCTTTATTACACTATAGTTTGGACTTGGTTACTTTAATTGGTCAAATAACCACTTTTGAGAGTGTTCACGCCCACTTCCAAGCAAACCAACTCAACCAAACTCTAGTTTTGTCCACAAGTGCACCCTCATTAAATGTTGGAGCACTCTCCTTCCTTGAATTGGGGAATCTCTGTTGACTTGGAGCGCTTGGGTGGATTTTTCCCTTTTTGGCTAGATTTGGAGCATTTATTGCTTCGTTGGACCTCCCACATACCTCTATTTGCTCACCCACACATGCCTAGGCCTCATTTATAACCCATCATGATTCAGCCACCTCCACACCAAAATTTGTGACTGTTTGGGATGATTAGGACTGAGTTGGACCCACCTAGGGGGGATTTAAGCCAATTTGGCCAATTAGCATTGTACACTCATTTTGGGCTCTCTATGGCTCTCAAATTTCTCTATGATGTAATATAAACCTTTTCTAAACATTTTCACATGTTAAACAGTCTGATAATGCCAAGTTTCAGTTCACATTGTGTGTAAATTTGTCTCCTTTTCAAGCTTTTTCACTGGTTATTACAAATATTTCAATTCTGTGAGGTTCTCATAGCTCCAAGATCTTACTATGGATCAAAATAATCACATGGTATCAAAGTCTTGTGGAGTTAGTGAGTTGCAGATCAATATTGAGCATTGAGCTGCATTCTTGAGAGATTTTCCAGATAAAAATTGAGTGTTTTTTGCAGGTTGTTTAGAATTTTTCTCACTATCAATGCAAGTAGAAATGGAAGCTAACCAAATGTTGCTCACTCCCTTCAATTTCTTCGATTGGAAGGCTGAAATGATCATCAAAATGAAATCTAAGGGTCTGTATAGAGTAACCATGGGCACAAAAGTGGATCCAAACTTTGTTGTGGAGAAAGAAAAGTACTACAATTGACTTGATGAAGCATATGGATTGCTATGCCTATGTTGGAGAAAACTTCCTATGGCTTGGGGTGGACCACAACAGACAGCTGAATACCAGAAATTAACTCAATTCCCAATGCAATGCTATATAAATGACAATGCTAAGATAATGAAGAAGATAACCAACCTCGATCCAAATGTTTGATGTAGATCCCTGTCGAAACTTTCAATCCGTGCACTTGAATCTGCAAATTAGTCTTGATAACCAATATACAACAAGTGCATATAATATACAAACGACATTAACATCATCAATATCAATGGTTCATGATATTATAAGTAAATGCAACCCAATGTAATATAAACAACATTCACAACATTAATGGACAAGAATATGAGTATTTCTATTAATAAATAACAAGAAGTACAATGTGATACGACCTCTTGTCGGAAACCAATCTAAATCAAGATTTGGGTCAATCCACTTGTGCCTCCACCACTTCAATCCTCCATGGAATGGAAAACTCAAACTATGATAGGAGTTTGGAAGGTGAACATAAAGGGTTCACAACTACAAGGATCAATGAGTGTAGACTCGAGATAGGGCAGAAATCCACTAGAGTTCTCTTGCTCTCCTTTCTCCTCTCGTCCATAAGCCATATGTGCTCAATATATAGTCCTCTCAAAGGTAGATGAAAGGACACATCGAGGCGTTTCTGGGGTAGATGGAGGGTCAAAGGTCACCCAATGACCTCTTTTTGGGAGTAAAAAGTAATTAACTAGTGATTTCTACCATTTTACATGCTACCCGCGGGCTATAGTGATGCAACTCACGGGTACGCACACTATAATGATGCAGCTAGCGTACAGAGGAAAAAATAGGGAAAAATAGTGTCTCTAGAGGATAAAAAGTGGATCTGAGTCAGTAAAATGGATCCTCTAGGCCAAAGAGTGTTGATGCTCACAAGGTGGAAAATTACGTTGTAACAATGCCTGAGCATTTCGAAGGAGATCTTGTTTCATACAAACAGTTTGACAACCCCAAATGAAGTGTGGGTGAATCTCGAATCACTCTTTGGGAAAACTGATGAACTGAGAGGCCATCAACTTGAAAATGAGCCCATTAGCTTGAACCCAGCTCATTTTGAAACCATCCAGGATTTCTTCACCAAATCCAAGTCATTAGTGCTGCAGCTACAACAATGTGGAATTGTTAAGAAGGAAGAACAATTGATACTATCCATCCTTTCAAAGCTAGGGCCAGAATTATCAGTGTCTGTAAGCACATTTCATTATCCCAAAATGACCCTTCAAAACTGGCAAATGCCATCACTAGCAACCTTCATGGAGTGTCTTACTAAGGAGAAAGACGAGCTAGTTCAAATGGGAACCATCAAATCAAAAGATCAAACCTTGGCCATGGGTGTTTCGAATGCCTCCAAAGGAAAGCAGAAGGCAAAGAGTTCAAAGCAGCCAGAAAAGAGGAAGTTTGACAAAACCAAATCTGTTGATGGGGGTTTGAATCCTTCCAAGGAGAAGGACAAGAAGGGAAAAGAGAAGACCAAATGCACCTATTTCCACAAGGGATGGCATTCAGAGAACTCATGCATGAAGAAAATCATTGACACAATGGCGCAGCTGCTGGAGAAAAACAACATCCCTGTCCCAGATGGTGCAAAGAAGAAAGATGGCACCTTAAATCCTGACAACAAGGAGAAATGTCATGCTTTGGTAGCAGGTACTTCTAATTCCTCATCCTTCATTATTGATTCAGGGGCTTCCAGGCATATGGTTTCATCCAGAGAGATCTTCTCCTCTATACATTCGAATAGTGGCCCAACAGTTCGAATGGGAGATGACTCTGAGATCCAGACCAAAGGGATTGGTGTTCGGATATCCACATCATCTTTTTCAGGATCTTGCATTCAAATTAGGGTTTGCATGCAGAATCTAGGGTTTGCATGCACCTGCATGCACTGGCATGCATCCCAGTCACCAGTTTGATGCCTCCAGCACCTTATCCACTTCATTCTAGCACCCGGGAGCCACCTACCACAGAGTTTCAGTTACATTCAGTTAGCTCCGATTCTCCCTGATTTGAGGCTAGTTTCACTCCCGACTGACTGTATCACTTCCATTGGACCTCCAGTTTGATTAGGTGACTTGTTCTGACTTCAGTTAGCCTCCCATGTGCCCCCACTGAGCCTCCAGATCCTAAATCAGTGCTACACACTTCAGTTACACTTATTACACTCAGTTAGACTCAGATTGACACCTGGATGACTGGTTGTTGTGCATTGATGAGCACCACCGATTGATTGATGAGGACTCCTAGTTAGAGTCAAGCTACTCCATTCTGTAATTCGAATGACCTCCTTAGGCAATTCGAATTGCTCTGTCATTGTGACAGTTTGTATTGTAATTCATTCACCCTTTCTGGGATAGAGAGCACTGCTGCATGTTTTGCACAGTTTTGCACCATATTTTCTATGTTCATCTGTTGTGATTGATTTACTTGTTCATTAGATCTGCTATGACTAATTTTACATGGTATCAGAGCCATTGCAGGGACAAGATCTCTTTTCTACATGTGTTTATACAAGAAGATTTGACTGAATTGCTAAAAATTGCAAAAAGTTTGGCATGAGATATCTCAAGGGCATTCGCTCCTGTGCATGCAAAGCTTGAAAATTATTCCAATACCACTCCAGAAGCTTGAGTTACCACATAATTCCTGGATCTGATACATTGGACCCATTCAACATTGCTTGAAATCCAATCCCAGGTGTGATGCAACTCTCAAAGGGTGGATTGTTCGACCTTATTGTGGTTGTTTTTATGTGATTTGCAGGTTTATTGTCTCCTTCAATTGCACTCGCTATCTTTTGCATGCAAGCTTCCCTACAGCAATTGCACTCGCTATAGTCTGCATGCAAGCTTCCTCTTCATCAGTTGACTCGCTCCTAGCAATGGAATACTCTTCTTCAAAGCCTATCCTCACCCCATTCAATTATTTTGATTGGAAAGATGATATGGAGATCATATTACGTTCAAAAGGTTACTACCGAGTCACTATTGGTCTTGAATTGGAGCCAAACAATGTGTCAGATCGAACCAAACACTACAACAAGCTTGATGAAGCTTATGGTTTTCTTTGTCTCACCATCTCCAAAGATCTTCACTTCCATCTCAGCGTATTGAAGACTCCAAAATCCATATGGGAGCAACTTGAAACACTATTCGGCAAGCAGGATGAGCTTAGGGATTTTCAATTAGAGAATGAATTGATTGGCCTTAATCCTGAGAATTTTGAGACCATCAATGAATTCTTCACAAAATTCAAGAACTTGAACTTGCAATTGAAGAACAGTGGTGTTATCAAAGAGGATAAACAGTTGATCCTCTCCATTCTAAGCAAGCTTGGGAAAGATTATTCGGTATTTGTCTCTACTTTCAATTCCGGTCGGCTAACTACCCCGAATTGGAAGATGCCTACCTTGAATGCCTTCATTGAGTCCATTACAAAAGAGCATGACAAGTTGATTCAAATGGGTTCCATAAGCTCCAAAGATTCAGCCCTATTTGTTCAAGGACCCAAGATATCGAATGGTAAAGGAAAGCTAAAGAAGGAGAAGCCCAAATTCGAGCCTCACAAGCAAAAAGACAAAGGCAAGCAAACGGATGCACCATCCAGTTCGAAATCCAAGCAAAAGGGCAAAGAAGGTAACCAAAAATCAAAATGTACTTATTGTAACCGTGGCTTTCATCCCGAAAGTTCATGTATGAAGAAGACTATAGATCAAATGGCCCTCCTTTTGGAAAAGAACAACATAACCCTTCCTGACGGTGCAAGGAAGAAGGATCGGAATGATGATCATGAAAGAGGACAAGCACTCATGGCAACGGTTTCGAAGCCCACTACTCTGTTGATAGATTCGGGTGCATCAAATCATATGGCTGCAAATATTGATTCTTTTTCTTCATTCGATCCAAACAGCTCCATCCCCATCCATTTGGGAGATGACTCAAAAATTTCTTCAAAGGGCAAAGGTACGATTCATGTAGAACATGGATGCTTTCAGAATGTTCTCTATGTGCCTTCCTTAGCTTCAAATCTCCTTTCTGTGTATCAAATGACACATACTGGTGAACCAAAGAAAGTCACATTCAGCCCTAATACAGTTGAAATTTATGATATCAAAAGTGGAAGACTAGTTGCGGTTGGAAAGGCAAACCACACTGCAAAATGCTATGAGTTTTCGCACTTTATTCCTCTTGCAAAGCCCACTGCCCTTCGCACACATGGTAATGAGGTTAGTAGGCTTTGGCATGAAATATTTGGACATCTAAATTATAAGTATTTGCTGCTGCTATCAAATAAATCCATGGTAGATGATCTTCCACAACTCCGTTCCTCGAAGGGAATATGCACCGATTGCATTATTGGGAAGCACCCCGAGCACAGATTCGACCGCGGCAAGGCTAGCAGAGCCTCTACTATTTTGGGATTGATCCATTCTGATATCAGTGGTCCGCTGCCCCATATTTCATTAAATGGTTCAAGGTATGTTTTGACATTTATTGACGATTTTTCCCGCTTTACATGGGTATTCTTTCTCAAAAACAAGTCAGAAGTGCTTGGAAAATTCAAGGATTTTAAGGCTTCTGTTGAGACCACCACTGAGATAAAGATCAAAGCTCTTAGATCTGATAATGGTGGGGAATATATCAAGTCCGATTTGCTGAAACTTTGTGCCCAAAGCGGAATTAAGATCCAACATACAGTTCCCTACACACCCTAGCAGAACGGTGTAGCGGAAAGGAAAAACCGATCACTGAAAGGGATGGCTACATGCATGATTGAATCGAAAGGTTTGGCTGCAAATATTTGGGCTGAAGCAATCAATGTTGCTGCATATATACAGAACCGTGTTCCACATTCATCCGTGAAAGGTATGACTCCTTTCGAAGCATTCTTTGGTCACAAACCGGATGTGTCAAATTTGAGAGTTTTTGGCTCTACTGCATGGGCTAGAATTCCTTCTGAGAAGAGACGAGCTTTGGATCCACAAAGTATCGAGTGCATATTGATAGGATATGGGGAAGAATCAAAAGCATATAAACTCATGGATATCAGATCTAAAAAGATATTCATAGAGCGCAGTGTGCAGTTTGAAGAACCGCTTCAAGAATTGCAACTAGTCGAGGAAAAGACTGCCGATTCACCGCCTTCACCAGAAGAAGATCCGAGCAGCGATAATGAAGGTATGAGTTCTGATATTTCTGATATTGTAGCAGCATATGATGATCATGACATATCAGGTTCGGAATCCGATCATTATGATCCTCCCCAGTTACCAAAGTGGGCCCAAAACACTCTACAATCTGCTGGTTCTAGTCTTGGAAATCCTGTTGATCCGAGACGAACAAGAGGAGACTTTCAAAGAGCAGGTATGGCTCTTTCTATTGCTGATTCATTTCTTCCTGAGATTTGTTATTTGATGGCTGGTTCAGATCCTACATCATACTATTCAGCCCATCGAGATCCGAGATGGAAAAGTGCCATGGATGAAGAGTACAGTTCTCTTCAAAAGAACAATACATGGGAGCTAGTTTCTCTTCCACCTGGAAGAAAATTAGTGAAGTGTAAATGGCTCTACCATACTAAAGTTGCTACTGATGGCACTATCAGCAAATATAAAGCAAGGTTGGTGGCAAAAGGTTTTTCCCAAGTCCAAGGAGTGGACTACACAGAGACCTTTGCACCGGTTGCAAAGATGGATTCCATCCGCCTTGTTTTAGCTATTGCCGCATCCAAGCACTGGGAAGTGCACCATATGGATGTGAAGAGTGCATTTTTACATGGATACCTTGCTGAAGAGGTCTATATGCAGCAGCCAGAGGGTTATACATCAGATCCATCATTGGTTTGTAGATTGAAGAAGTCTTTGTACGGGTTAAAACAGGCCCCAAGAGCTTGGTACGCAAAGATGGACTCCTTCCTTCTTTCTCAGAATTTCCAAAGATGAAAATCTGATCCAAATGTGTATCTTCAGCGAGTTAAAGGTAATTTGTTGGTTATTGTACTTTATGTTGATGATCTGCTTATTACTGGTAGCACACTTACTTCAATAAACAAGCTAAAATCTGCCTTAAATCTAGCTTTTGACATGAGCGATTTGGGCTTGCTGAGTCATTTTTTGGGCTTGGAGATAGCTCAAAATTTTTATGGGATCACTATATCTCAGCAAAAATATGCTTCCGACCTGTTATTGAAGTTTAATATGGCTGAATGTAAGGCAGCCCCGTTCCCATTCCTCTCAGGAATCAGTCTTGAGGAGGGAGATTCCACACCGCTTGCAGATTGCAGTATGTATCGACAGTTGATTGGTTCACTACTTTATTTGACACACTCACGGCCTGATATTTCATATGCCGTGAGTGCCGTGTCAAGATATATGCAGCAGCCACATGAGCTTCATTGGTGAGAAGCCAAGCGGATCTTGCAGTATGTGCAAGGTACGAGACAGTTTGGCATACATTATGCTGCAGATTCTGAGCTAGATTTCTTTGGTTTTACTGATTCAGATTGGGCAGGTGATAGCATTGATCGGAAGTCCACTTCCGGTTATGTTTTCATGATTGGTCATGGTGCTATTTGCTGGTCCAGCAAAAAGCAAGCAGCCATTGCACTTTCTTCAGCAGAGGCAGAGTATCGAGGGGCAGTCAATGCCTGCATTCAGGCAGTTTGGTTGCAGGGTATTCTTTCCAAGTTTGGTTTTGATGGCACTACTTCGACTGTCCTATTTTTTGACAATCAAAGTGCTATCAAGATCTCCACAGATCCAGTTCAGCGACAGAGGACCAAACACATTGAGATTCATATGCATTACATTCGACAGTTGGTGCATGACCGCACCATCATTCTGCAATATTGCCCTACTGATGAGCAAATTGCAGACATCTTCACCAAGAGCTTCACTGAGAAGAAGTTCTCTTACCTCCGTTCACTGTTGGGGGTGAGTTCCATCATGGTGGAGACAGATTGATTCATTATTATGCTTTAGCTTGAGGGGGGGCTTTCTTCCCACTGGGTTTTCCCTCTTTCCTCACTTAGTTTATTTTCAACATTTTTTGGATTATTGTATTCGGGGGACCTTTGGTCTTAGTTACCAGGGCCCCACATTATTTTTGTTGGCACATCATAGTCTAGCTTGAGGGGGGGTGTTCGGATATCCACATCATCTTTTTCAGGATCTTGCATGCAAATTAGGGTTTGCATGCAGAATCTAAGGTTTGCATGCACCTGCATGCACTGGCATGCATCCCAGTCACCAGTTTGATGCCTCCAGCACCTTATCCACTTCATTCTAGCACCCGAGAGCCACCTACCACAGAGTTTTATCCCTCCTAAGCTGAAAGGCGCCCACTTCTCACCTACTTCCAGAGAAGGGCGCACTTGCTCACCTACCACTGCAGTTCCACTTCAGTTACATTCAGTTAGCTCCGATTCTCCCTGATTTGAGGCTAGTTTCACTCCCAACTGACTGTATCACTTCCGTTGGACCTCCAGTTTGATTAGGTGACTTGTTCTGACTTCAGTTAGCCTCCCATGCGCCCCCACTGAGCCTCCAGATCCTAAATCAGTGCTACACACTTCAGTTACACTTATTACACTCAGTTAGACTCAGATTGACACCTGGATGACTGGTTGTTGTGCATTGATGAGCACCACCGATTGATTGATGAGGACTCCTAGTTAGAGTCAAGCTACTCCATTATGTAATTCGAATGACCTCCTTAGGCAATTCGAATTGCTCTGTCATTGTGACAGTTTGTATTGTAATTCATTCACCCTTTCTGGGATAGAGAGCACTGCTGCATGTTTTGCACAGTTTTGCACCATATTTTCTATGTTCATCTGTTGTGATTGATTTACTTGTTCATTAGATCTGCTGTGACTAATTTTACAATTGGTAGGATCGATTTGGAGCATGGTTATTTCAGTGATGTGCTCTATGTACCTTCATTGGCTGCAAATTTGTTATTAGTGTATCAAATGACCCATACAAGAAAAGCCAAGAGAGTATCATTTACTCCTGATTTGGTAGAGATCTCATAAATTTCTTTAAACCAAGTCTTGGCAGTTGGGTATGCAGACCACCAAGAGAGGATGTACAAGTTCTCAAATTTCCTCCCTGGTTCTAGTGACCAAGCACTTCAATCTCATGCCAATGAGACCTCCAAGCTATGGCATGAAATATTTGGCCACATGAACTACAAGTATCTCCAAACATTGCACAAATATGAGATGGTGGAAGGGCTTCCTGAAATCAAATCTTCAAATGGAGCTTGCATTGGTTGTGTGATTGGGAAACATCTAGAACGCAGCTATGAGAAGGGAGTGGCAAGGAGAGCCACTCAACCACTTGAATTGGTACATTCAAATCTCATTGGTCCTCTACCCACTCCATCCTATTGTAGATAAAGGTATGTACTCACATTCATAGATGACTACTCTCAATTCTGTTGGGTTTACTTCCTCAAATTAAAATCTGAAGTGTTTGAGCAATTGAAGATTTAGAAGGCCTTAGTGGAGAATCATAGTGGGCATAAGATAAAAATCCTTAGGACTGATAATTGAAAGGAGTATGTGAACAAAAACATTCAGCACCTTTGTGAGGAATGTGGCATCCAAATGCAACATTCAATCCCCTACACACCATAACAAAATGGTGTGGCAGAGAGGAAGAATAGGTCTCTCAAAGAGATGGCTACATGCATGATTGAAGCTAGGGTTCTAAGCCCTAAGATATGGGATACAGCCATCAATTGTGCTTCACACATTCATAAAAGAGCATTTCACAAATCAGTCAAAGGTAAAACACCCTATGAGGTATGGTTTGGCCAAAAACCAAATGTCTCCAATTTTAGGATTTTTTGGTCTAGAGCATGGGCTCGAATTCGATCAGAAAAGAGGAAGGATTTGGAGCCACAGAATAGAGAATCTATCACAGTTGGTTATGGTGAAGACACAAATGGTTATAATCTCTTTGACACATCCACACTCAAAACTTTCGTTGAGAGAAGTGTGCGATTCGAAGAAGAGCCAATTCCTGATTTTGAGCTTGCACCGGGGGAATGCTCATCTCCTCCACACCTTAATGAAGTAAGTGGTGATTCAAGTTCTGATTTTTCTGATATTTCTGAAGATGAAATTGTTGTATATGAGTCACCATCAAGGCCCAAGTGGGCTGAAAAAATCATACAAGCTGCAAGTGAATTGGCAGGCAATCCCCAAGAGCCTAGGAAGACTAGATCTCAAACAATCAATGCTTCCTTTGCAAATGAAAGTGCACATGTTGATCACTGTTATATGATGATTGGATCTGATCCAACATCATATCAGGAAGCTTACCATGATCCAAGGTGGAGATAAGCAATGGAAGAAGAATTCCATTCTCTCCAAGAGATGAAAACATGGGATTTGGTGCCTCTTCCTCCCAAGAGGAAACTTGTGCAATGTAAGTGGATTTTTCGAACCAAACCTATTGCTGATGGTTCTGATATCAAATATAAGGCTAGGCTAGTGGCTAAGGGCTACTCACAAATCCATGGTGTGGAATATACCGAGACCTTTGCACCGATTGCAAAGATGGACTCAATTAGACTAGCTCTGGCCATGGCAGCTAGTAAGGGTTGGCAAGTTCACCATATGGATGTTAAAAGTGCATTCTTACATGGTGAGCTACAAGAAGATATCTATATGCAGCAACCTGAAGGTTTCCAAGAGGATCCATCACTTGTTTCCAGGTTCAACAAGTCACTCTATGGACTCAAGCAAGCCCCAAGGGCTTGGTATGCTAAAATGGATTCCTTTTTGCTCTCAATTGGTTTTGATTCGATGCAAGTCTGATCCAAATGTATATTTGCAGAAATGTGATAATATTTTTCAGGCCATTGTAATGTATGTATATTATCTTTTAATAACAAGGAGCTGCAACAAACAAATTGGCTCAATTAAAGCATCTTTGCACAGTGAATTTGCCATGAGCGACCTAGGATTGCTAAGGCAATTTTTGGGTTTGGAAATTGAGCAAATTGAAAGAGATATATTGCTGAGTCAACCAAAGTATGCTTCAGACCTTTTAATGAAGTTTAAAATGGCTGAATGTAAGGCAGCCAAGTGCCCATTCCTTTCAGGCATAAAACTAGGTGAATTTGATGACTCTCCATTGGTGGATTGCACACTCTACAGGTAGCTAGTTGGAAGTTTGTTGTACCTTACACATACACGACCTGATTTTTATTATGTTGTAAGTGCTGTAGCAAGGTATATGCAACAGCCACATGAGATCCATTGGAAGGAAGCCAAAAAGATCCTTCAGTATGTCCAAGGAACAAAGAGTTTTGGGGTACACTATCCAGTTGGTTCTTCACTACAACTAGCTGGATTTTTTGATTCCGATTGGGCTGGAGATCCCATTGACAGAAAGTCCACTTCAAGTTTTGTTTTCATGTTTGCTAAAGGTCCCATTTGCTGGTAAAGTAAGAAACAACACACTATTTCACTTTCATCAGCAGAGGCCGAGTACAGGACAACAGTGAATGCAGCCACACAGTGTGTTTGGTTTCAAGGTATTCTTCGGGAACTTAGTGTTGGTATTGATTCTCCAACCAACATTTGGGTGGAAAATCAAAGTGCCATGAAGATATCTACTGATCCAGTTTAGAGGCAGAGAACAAAGCACATTGAAATCCATATGCACTACATTCGGGGCTTGGTGCATGACAGAGTGATTTCCTTGTAGTATTACCCATCCACCGAGCAAACTGCTGATATTTTCACCAAGTTGTTTACTGAGAAGACCTTCACTCACTTGAGAGATTTTCTTGGAGTGAGTGATGGATGGTGATAGCTGCAATTTTATTGCAGGTTCATCCCTATGTCCATTTTAGAGGGAAGGTTTTATCCCATGATGTTTTCCTTCTTGTCCTCAAATTACATGGACAAATAAAATTTATGTTTTGTAATGAGGTGACTTGAGCCTTTGTTGCCAAGGCCTCCCACTTAAAATTCATGAGTTGTACTAAGTTCTGGTTAAGGGGGGGTGTTAGAACAGTAATCCATACTTAGTACCATAGTTCATAACCTTAGTCAATTTTATTGCCATTTGTGCTTTGTTACACTATAGTTTCAACTTGGTTACTTTAATTGGTCAAATAACCACTTTTGAGAGTGTTCACACCCACTTCCAAGCAAACTAGCTCACCCAAACTCTAGTTTTGTCCACAAGTACACCCTCATTAAATGCTGGAGTGCTCTCCTTCCTTGAATTTGGGAATCTCTGTTGACTTGGAGCGCTTAGGTGGATTTTTCCCATTTTTGGCTAGATTTGGAGCATTTATTGCTTCCTTGGACCTCCCACACACTTCTATTTGCTCACCCATGCATTCCTAGGCCTCATTTATGACCCATCATGCCTCAGCCACCTCCACACCAAAATTCGTGACTTTTTGGGATGATTAGGACTGAGTTGGACCCACCTAGGGGGGATTGAGGCCAATTTGTCCAATTAGCATTGTACACTCATTTTGGGCTCTCTGTGGTTCTTGAATTTCTCTATGATTTAATATAAACCTGTTCTAACCATTTTCACATGTTAGATAGTCTGATAATGCCAAGTTTCAGTTCACATTGTGTGTAAATTTGTCTCCTTTTCAAGATTTTTCACTGGTTATTGCAAATATTTCGATTTTGTGAGGTTCTCTATAGCTCCAAGATCTTACTATGGATCAAAATACTCACATTTTTTAGGAGTCCATTCAATGTAATAATATGCAAGGATCTGATAGCTGTAGCAACTCACAATCAAACTCACAAATATGTTGCAAAGAAGAAGAAAAGGAGACACTCAATGATCACTCATAAACACAGTAGAATAGAATATAATCTCAGTATTATACAATGAATAAGAATGTAAGTGAATGAGTACAATAGAATAGTAAGGTGCATAATATAGGATTCAAATAGGCCAAGTAGGGCATTCGAATTCCTAACTCAGATTGTGGCTTGAATGATAGTGGAGTAATCATCCAGTCAATGTATCAGTCATCAGGGGTAACAGTTAGTCAACTGAGTCTAACTGAGTGAAGTAGGCACTAACTTAATGAAGGAGGCTTAGTGGAGGGCGCATGAGGAGTCTAACTGAGTGAGGTAGGCATGAACAGAATGAAGGAGGATCAGTGGAGGGCGCATGAGGAGCTAACTGGAGTCAGAATGGGAAGACTAGTCTCACTGGAGGTCCATCGGAGTGAAACAGTTCGTGGGGGAGTCAATCTATCCTTAAATCAAGGAAGAACTGAGAGATAACTAACTGGTAGGTGAGAAAGGAACCTAACTGGCTGTGGTAGGTGAGAAAGGTGCACTAGCCATGCAAAAGACTAAAGAAGGGCGCCTTTGGTAGGTGGGAGGCCCCCTGGGGGATGTAGACAGTCTGTGGAGAGCTAGAACCAAGCTCTAGGAGTTGGGAGGTCCACCATGATGATGACTGGATGCATGCAAATGCATGCAGCATGCATTTTTGCATGCAAGTAAAGGAGAGCTTAGAAGCAAGCTCTAGGTGCTAGGGAGACCACCATGATGATGATTGGATGCATGCAGCATGCAGATCTGCATGCAAGCATGCAAAATACAAAATGATGGGGAGAATATTCCAACATTCAATGCTATGGGTCACTCCATCACTACCTCACTCACCTTTCTCTTGGTCCCTGTGGCTAATTGAACTAGCCAAGACTTACTATGATTTACTTTACTAAGAGAGCAACCTTCAACAACCTTAGGAGACACATAACTATGAGTAGATACTGGATGAATCAAAACAGAACTATATTGCTTAGAAATCTTACCTTCAACTTCCACCACTGGTGATTGGTGGTCTTCCTGATGATCATCCAATGTTGCATAAATTTGAGGTGTTGCCCTTGCCATATATTATATTGTATTTTCTTCTTCTAATTTTTGCAAGCCTCTGGGATTCTCCCTCTGATGTGGAAATTCTCTAAGCACATGGTTTCCTCCACATCCCGAACATTGAAGTGGACCTTTTGGTGCTCTTTTTGTTGCCACATCTGGCTTGAATCCTCTTTGTGCTTGTTGTCCTCATGGAAAATATCTTGGTTGACCTTTGAATGGTGGTTTGATTCCACTCTTCCTTTCTTCAAAACCTCCCTCTGGTATTTCCTTTCCATGATGGTTGAACCTCTTATTTTCCTTTACTATGCTTATAGCAATGCATTGAAATCCTAATGGATTCATCCAGACTTGGTGGATTGACAAACTCAATCCTATATCTGAAATTGTAATGCTCTGGTTTTTACAGCAGAGCACTGTGTAAAATTTCAGGTTTAATTTTCTACGTTTTAACTTTACCAGTTTATGGAAGTAAATTTCTAAGAATTACTATGTGCCTAAATAATATTTAGTGTACTGTCGTGTTTTCTTTTATCACCTTACATTCGTAATTTAAAATAGACTAACATACCAATATTTTCTTTCCAACAATCTAGCATAAGAATATGTTTCACCACTCAGTAAATAGCAGTAAATCAGTAAATAGCAGTGATGCATGTTTATAGTAAGTTTAAGCATAACAGTAAATAACGGAAATTACCTGATGCTGATGCTAACCGTAAGTTGTAGCAGGTTTTATAACCCCTTAGACAGCCAAACTGAAGTGTCCACCCTACCGACCAGCTATAATCTTGCTGGCCCTTGGAAATCAAAGGATTTCCAAGCCCCCGAGCCCACAATCTGATAATCCCGAGAGTAGTCTTTCCTTCTGTTCTCCAAATCTTTCTGTTCGCCAAACTTTCTGTTCTCCCAACTTTTGTTCTCCAAACTTCTTTTCTTCCCCAATCAAAAAAAAACCTCCCCCACCTTCAACCTTCTCCCCCTCTATATACATGTCCATCCTCGAGAAGACCTTGGGCTTACTCCACCGCCCCAAACTCCCCCTCTCGAGCCCCTCAAACCTTTACTCCTTTCCCTAGTTCATTCATCCACGTCTCATTATAAAAATGTATAATTAATTACTCTTATGGAAAATTCATTTGGTTTTGGATTGACGGTCGTAATTATTTATTACGGTGGGAATTATCACCCCGAGGTTATCCATTCGGGACAAGTTTCATTAAATACAAGTCTATCCGCCATCCTTGATATTTTAATGTTATTAATGTAATTAATAAAATATTATATAATTAGTTGCCCCCTTGTCAACTTGGACATGATGTGTCTTAATGATCCACCTTATCCGTCGAGACTACTTAGCTTGAGGTTTAAATTCCAAGATTTACATTGAATAATTAAATATCCATTTTCCATCACATCACGTTTATTCCAAAAATGATTATCTTATTATGGCTAACTTTTGAAATGGAATTAATCACACAATATTAATTTATAAATCAATATTTTAAATCTTGCTTATATTGCATTTGTTACGATAGGGATATAAATGTTTGCTGGAATATCATTTATTAATTAATAATAATAATTAAATCACCCTTTGACAATAATAAAAGGTGAATCAATCATAGCATTCTTAATTATTTGTTCATCACATGGGTACCCTATCATCAACATAGCATCCTTGTTCTTATAAACAAAGCACTTGTGAGGGCTTAAACAATTTTATTAATTACTTAGACACTATCATTACCCTATTCACAACAGTTCTTCTATGACAATGTTAACTGACGATACTTGTCTTAGTTTATTATTACAATGTTTTCATATAATTACTAATTCACTTATTTACACATTGACAACCTAACCATTCATTACCTAAGTTGATTAATGTATCCTTAACTGAGTTATCTATGACATTTATACTACTATTCAAGCATGACAAGTATGTTATACACCAGTAATATTGTACACGTACAAGGTGTGCATGCATGGCCAGTGTATGCACATGTCGGACATGTACTATAAACAAACCCCATTCCGCCTATGCATACTTGCTAACTAACAATAGTATCTACCCCCATGCAGAAGAGCAAGCATAATCTATAGTATAATTACTTTAACATCCTCGGTTATTTAACAGTTAACCCTTTACGATTTAACATCATTGTCTTTATGTTTACATTAGTTTAATCAATCAAGTACAGGAAGGGTGCCTACTTCCACTAACTCGGAATCAAGGAATACTAAACCCCCAACAGTGCTAACTAACACGTCCTCCCTTCATAACCTACGTCCAGCATCCTCCCTATCCTTCCTCTGCTAGTACAACAGTGGATGTCGGACTCACCGATCTGACCACATAGAACTTGAGAGCGATAGCGTCGGCTGAACAGCGGACCTATCCTCCCCTAGCAGGCATCCGACAATCGTCATCACAACAACATGGGGAGCGTGTCTCAGCACGGCCCTCCCACGACCTCGGGTCTCATGGAAACATAGGGTGGGAAACACATCCATCCCTCTCAACATACTGGGCCTACGCCCTTATCAACTCATACTTGCTGCTATCGGGATTATCAGTTTGTGTTATCGTATCCTCATTTTGGCTGCTAAGGTTTGCTGTATGAACATGTTTTTCCTTTCCAATGTATATCAGATCAAGTAACTGGCTATCCCATAGCCCTTGTGTCCTGTAGGTTAGTGTTTTGCAAAATACAATTTATAGAAAGCATTTTTCATTGATCGCCAATTGATCCATTTTATCATTTCATTTCATGTAACCTTTTAGCTCATCATAGATACATCTTCTTCACTCCTGGGTGGGCACAGTAATGTGATCTATGGGCCTCTCTAAGGATTGTTTTCCTGATATCACCTTCCTTAGGAACATACATCCTTCCCTGATACCGCAACAACCCATCTTCCTCAAGATGGTACCCATCATACTTCAATTCCTGTTTCTTTCCATTCTGAATAGCTGAGGTTACTTTTAGATACCAACTATCGCCCAATAGTTGTCCTAGTACCCTTTCCCTCAAGTCAACCTTCAAGGGAATTAAGGAGAAAAGTCTCGGCCTTCGGCTTAGAGCGTCTGCCACCACATTCTCCTTTCCTTTGATGTAAGAGATACCAAAGTCATACTCACTCATGAACTCACTCCATCTCCTTTGCCTAGCATTCAAATCCCTTTGGGTAAAGATGTACTGCAAGCTCTGATGGTCTGTTTTAAGGGTGAAGCTTCTACCAACTAGGTAGTGCCTCCATAATTTTAGTGCCAACATTACTGCTGCCAATTCTAGATCATGCGTGGCATACTGCTCCTCATGAGGTTTCAACTTTCGAGATGCATAAGCTATTACCCCACCTTCCTGCATCAACACCGCTCCTAATCCTTGCTTCGAGGCATCGGTGCATACCATGAAATCTTTATCCATGTCTGGTACCCACAAGATCGGTGCACTTGTCAACAATCTTTTTAACTCTGTAAAAGCGGCATCGCATTCATCGGTCCATTCATACCGGATTCCCTTGCGTTGCAAGGTGGTAATAGGTTTTGCAATTTTAGAAAATCCTTCCACAAACCTCCGGTAATAGCCTGCTAACCCCATGAAGCTGCGCACCTAATGAGCATTCCTTGGAATTGGCCAATCTTCAATGGCCTTTACCTTTTCTGGGTCTACGGAAATCCCTTCACCTGAGATGATGTGCCCCAAGTAGTGAATCTCTTTTTGGAAGAAGGAACACTTTGACAATTTACCATAAAGTTTATGTTCCCTTAAGCACGTCAAGACTAACCGCAAGTGTTCCTCGTGCTCCTTCTCATTCTTAGAATAGATAAGAATATCATCTAAGAAGACCTGAACAAAGTGGTCCAAGTATTTTCGGAAGACACCATTCATGAGGCTCATGAATACAGCTGGAGCATTGGTCAAACCAAATGGTACCACTACAAACTCGTAATGCCCAAATCGAGTTCGAAAGGCAGTCTTAGGAATGTCGCCTTCCTTGATCCTCAACTGGTGATACCCTGATCGTAAATCAATCTTTGAGAAGACTGACGCACCTTTCATTTGATCAAAGAGGTCATCAATTCTTGGTATGGGATACCTGTTCTTCACGGTGGCCTTGTTCAAATCTCTGTAATCTATGCACAGTCGCAGAGATCCATCCTTCTTCTTAACGAAGATCACTGGTGCTCCCCACGGTGAGATACTAGGTCTAATCAGTCCCAAATCTAGCAATTCTTTCAACTGGATCTGTAACTCACGGAGCTCTGGAGTTGTCATTCTATACGGAGTTTTTGAGATAGGTTCTGCACCAGGTTTTAGTTCGATTGTGAAATCGAGCTCTCTTTCTGGAGGTAGTCCTGGTAATTCCTTCGGAAAGACATCCTTGAACTCAGAAAGTACTGGGTAAGAATTCAAGGAAGGTCCTTTACTATCGCTCACGGCCTCCACTACGAACAACTGGCATCCTTGTCTTAGGCACCGCTTAGCTTTCACCATAGAGATGAAACGGAGGGATACCTTCCTCTTCAAGCCTTGGATTTGAATTGTCCTTCCCTCGTCATCGAGGCACAACACCATCTTCGCATAGCAATCTATGAAAGCTCTATGGTCTTCTAACCAATCCATGCCAATAATGAGGTCATAAGTCCCCAAATTGGTGACATAAGCATCCAACTTAGTGGTACAAACTCCTAAGTCAACCCCACAACCTCTCACTTTAAGACCTACTGGTTGCTTAGTTCCTGAAGCCTTTTCGACCAGTTTGAAATCATCGTGCTCGTAGGCTGCCAACCCACATTTATCTAATGCAATTGGTGAAATAAAACTATCAGTTGCTCCTGGATCAAACAAAATTTTAAGTTTGACATTGTTTACATTACCAGTGGATTCTACTACGGTAGACTGATGTTCTGCCTGGTGGTTATGCACCGCTGCATGAATTCGATGACTGTTACCCGAACTATCCATGGGTGCTTTTCCTTCCCTGTGCCTGCTGCTTGAGTGACCCTTGGGACAGTCTCGCTGGAAATGAGGACCCCCGCATCCCCAACAAGAGAGATTGGGAGGGGCTTGCCTGTTGCTCGAAGGAATCCTCTGAGATGAGTTCCTTCCCCTGGTTCCTCTAAAACCCCTTGCTCCTCTATAGGAACTTCCCTATGTACGTCCCTGGCTTTGGTGGGTTGCGGACGATGCCTGCGAGATTGAGTTAACTGAAGTATTACCCCTCGGTGTGAACCGGTTACCATAAGGAGGAGGTCTAGATTGTCCTCCCCTGAAGTAAGGACGTGATGCCTTCCCTGAAACATACTGATTGGTTCCTGTCAACTTACTGCCCCCTTTTCCATCTAACATATCAGCTGCATAATGAGCATACTCAACTTCCATGGCAACTGAAGTTGGCTTCCACATCCGCACAGCAGCTCTAATCTTGTAGTTAAGTCCATACACAAAACGCTCTACCTGACAATCATCTGCATCAAGGTAAGGAACATATTTCACCAGTTCCATAAACCGAGATTCATACTCCTCCACCGTCTTGTCTCCCTATACTAAGGCATGGAGTGCACCTGCATGTTCTTCCTTGTAATAATTTGGTAAATACTTCATGTGGAACCTTTCCTCGAACAGTTCCCAAGAAGTTGTAAGAGGAGTAAGGTGCAACTGCTTCTCGAGGTCTGACCACCAATTCAAAGCATCACCTTTAAGCTGAAAGACGGCCATCCTAGCCTTGGAACTAGATGTGTACTCATTCAATGCGAAGCATCTCTTCATGCCTTCCAGCCATGCCTCTGCATGCTTACCGGGTCGTCCTCCTGAAAACTCTGGAACTTTTATCTTTTGTAACTCCCTCGATATGTCCTGAAGCGGTTCCAGTCTTGGGCCATGTGCCCTTTCAGAGTTCTCTCGACTCACTTGAGTGGTTTCTACCTCGGCGGCCCTTTCGGACTGCCTGTTCATCGTGGTCATAATAGCCTCCAATGACCTCATTATGATCTGCATTTCTGGTGTTGAGGTTGGTGGTGGCAGTGTTGGCGGTGGCGGAGGTGGTGGTGACGGTGGTCGACCTTGACCCCGACCTCGACCTCTGCGTGTTGTCACCATGATAGTTCCTGAGTTATTAAAATAAAATCATATCCTTAGTTGTTCAATCAAATATCCACGGAACTAAAATGTAGGTATTCAATAACTTGCATCATGAGATAACAAATTGTCAAGATTAGCGCAGTAAAATCTATAGTCGTTTTTATTTAAACAATCCTGTCATGGTGTTGAGCTCGTCGTGGTGGTCTTAATGGTGTCTTGTTTTTGAGATTTCGGGTCTCTTTCATCCCTTCGACTAGGAGTTGAAATCTCGGCAAAATTTTTAATATCTCTATTTTAGTTAACTTTAAAAGTTACCCTTTAATCTAAACAGCTTAATTAACATTATTTGTTTAACCTCAACCAATCATAGTTAAGTTTAATACTAAGAATTAAAATTCCTATAAAACATATTTTTAACAACATATGTTATAACAGAAAAGAAAAATTAATTCTTATAAAACATATTTTCTAACAAAGTATGAATAATTTAAATTTTTATAACACGTATATCCTATGAGAGTATATAACAATAAATTTAAACTTTAATGCAACATCTATTTATAACAGAAAAGTAAAATTAATCTTTATAATACATATATTCTAATTAAAATATGAATAAATTTAAAAAAAAATTATAACACATATATTCTATGAGAATATCTAAAATAATTTAAATTTTAATATAACATATTTTATGACAAGAAAGTAAAATTAATTTTTATTTTACGTATATTCTAACAAAACATGAATAATTTAAATTTTCGTACATCGTATTTTCTATCATAATATATAACAATAAATTTAAATTTTAATATAACCTATATTATAGCCTTCGACATATATATTTTTCAAACTATATACGAAACGTATATTTACAAACCGTAGATTTTATTTTACCACGCGGCCTTTCACCGCCATGCAAAAGGGCGAGTATGCATGAAGGACACGCGGTCTCTCCAAGCAACCCACCGCCCTCGGAAAGTGGGGGAAACCCTAAATAGAGTCAATCCCCAAGGCGCGGCCATTTCTGCCCCTCTTTTCCATAGCTGTTCCTCTCTGCAACCATCAGCGAGCGCAACTCCATGGCCGGGGATACAAGGTTTGGTGTATGTCGGCGAGATATGTGCCTGAAGGAGAGGGTGCGACTGGTAAAAATAGAAGATTATGAAGGTACTTGTGAGAGCCTGTTACTTTCTTTTTCTCAAAAGAAGTAAAACGCGCCCATGACCGTGCAGTCATCACTTCCATTAGGCGGTAGGAATTTCCTAAAATCGGAGGTTTTTTTTTTTTCACAGAAACGAAAACCCTCCGTGAAATAGCCACACGGTTGCTTAAACAGGCTTTTAACATGGCTACGGGTCAGGCTCTTGGTGCGTTCTGGGCACTGGGCGTTGGCTTGGGCGTTCTCGGCACAAATGAAAGTGAGAGGTCCTGTGCTTAACGTTTGGGTGATGCGTGGGCCATTTGGGCTCAGCCTCTGGTTCACTGGAAACTAGTAAGCTTGGCGCTTATAGTGTGGTGGTTCATGGTAGTCTCCATTCGACATGG
This sequence comes from Larix kaempferi, assembly GCA_027924585.1. Lineage (NCBI taxonomy): Eukaryota > Viridiplantae > Streptophyta > Pinopsida > Pinales > Pinaceae > Larix > Larix kaempferi. Next base: position 8,970,007 of record BSBM01000182.1, on the reverse strand, counting down.
CAGACGGCTGTCTGGAAACACTCTCGGTGCCGAGCGCATGGGTTAGGCCTCCTTTTACAAGGCACGCTCCTTGTATTTGCTAGCTAGGGCTGGGCGGATGGCCATGTGCTTAAAACCTTAAAATATGGAGGATGGCCATGTGCTTAAAACAGTAACTATATACCTGTTCTGGAACATGATCGTAAATTAACTGTCTCTTTGTGAGTCTCTGGTTTCTACTTAGTGGATAGCAAACTTTTAAATAGCAGGGAATCCGGCCCAACAACGGCTCTATCCAGGTAGGTACTATATGTTTGGTTTCTGTGGGTTTTTTTTGTATTTGAGTTTTGGCTGAATATTTTTCACTGTAATTCGTTTATTATCTCACCAAAAAAAATCACGAAAAAACTCAAACAATGTCGAAAATACGGTTTAATAGACTATCCCTCATTTAGGTTTTTGGTAGTGGAGGAGCTGCTTCTGTAGTAAGGATAGAGGGCGCAATTGTATTTAAAAAAATGAGCAAATTTTGATGGGTTTTAGGTTTTGTAGAAAAGACTACTGAAACAATTTCTATTTGAGACATACTCATACCATGTCAGCTGAATTTGAGTTTTTAGGGTCGTATTTCCAAATTATTTTTAGATCAAAATATGGATTAAAAGTATGGAAATTCCATTGAGTTTAGGTCGTATCTAAATTTTTTTTTTTTTTAAGATCAAAACCTGGATTGAAGTTATCAAAGTCTGGAAATTCCATTCCCTTGCCCCGTCATTGACTCATTGACAGTTCAGCTGGTGAATGTATAGGGGCAAATATTTGGTGCACAACCGTTAAACTGAGCTATAATTACCTTATGCCTAGTATAAAACTTTCATTCATTGACAATATGCATTTTTAAGTCTCTGCAGTAAGAATTGTAGGTTATCCGATTGTGTAGATATGTTGGAATCAGCTATTACAATCAATACAATACAATTAACTTTAGTAATACTTCGTTGACAACCTATCTTCTTGTGTAAAGATATACCGTAAGGGTGAGGAAATTTTGCAAAGAATGCTCTAAGAATTTCTAGATCATTGTCTTTAAAGTGCATATGTTTTGTTTTATTATATTGGAGAATGAAAATTACAAAATGAAGATGTCCATGGCCAAATATCGCCGATTTGAGTTGAATAGCCAACAATCTGCACATAAAATATAGAGAGAGATATTGGAAAATTTATTGCAGCGATCTTGGGAAAAATATTACAACGGACTTGACCAAAAGAAGACTATCTAAACAATAGATGAAGATAACAACTTCATCTACAGAATTGAGTGAAGTGGTGTGCGATTTGTGCTTTGGCTCGGTGTTCCATAGCTTTTGAGCGTCAACCCTAGCCATGTTTACCCAAAACCCTCGGTCTTACTCTTAGTTGTAACAACAATAACTGAAACGAAGAACTTGCCAATCTGAGCCATTGGCTTCGATGGCCAAATGATCTGTCTCCCATTGTTAAGACGAATTAGGTTTTCATTTTTAAATCCATTTCTAAGAGATAGGTCGTGTGTTCCACTTCACTTTAATCGGTTGGGAAACTCAATTTGTATGCTTTCAGAGAATATCTAATGCCAATAACAATTAGGCATGTTGATTACTAGCATAACTAGCAGATCATATTTTCACTACCCTGTCTTCTTCAATGATTGATATTGGTAGACTCGGATCGTTGGATTGATTAGTAAGGCATTACAATGGATATAGTTGTAGCACTAACATGCAAATTATTAAAAGAAATCAGAGACGTTCAAAGAAATAATCTAATATGAGATGATTTACTTCCCAGCAGGTTTCACGTAAACCCTCGAGATATCTTTTAAATTTAGCGAATTTGCTCAAAATAGCTCAATATTTTGTCGGCAACAACTATTAATTTCTATATAAGCTCTTTTGTTTTTATTGTAATTTCAATTTAATTTTCTTCTCTTATTTTTGTTCATGAATTCAACAGAACAGAAGGGGATAAATTGCTGGAAGCCCTAATTAATTTGCATTTGTTTAGTGGTAGTTTAACTATATAAAGAATGAAAATATAAATATATATATATTTTTAATGTAATTGTTGTTATCGTTGTGCAGGTACCTTGAAAGATGACTATGGCTGGAGGTCAAGTAGGTAAATTATCAAGTAAATTTTCTAGGTGAAGCATGAATAGGCCCGTAGGTTCAAGAGTCTGAACAAAGGCTCTGATACCATCTGTAATGCTCTGGTTTTTACAGCAGAGCACTGTGTAAAATTTCAGGTTTAATTTTCTACGTTTTAACTTTACCAGTTTATGGAAGTAAATTTCTAAGAATTACTATGTGCCTAAATAATATTTAGTGTACTGTCGTGTTTTCTTTTATCACCTTACATTCGTAATTTAAAATAGACTAACATACCAATATTTTCTTTCCAACAATCTAGCATAAGAATATGTTTCACCACTCAGTAAATAGCAGTAAATCAGTAAATAGCAGTGATGCATGTTTATAGTAAGTTTAAGCATAACAGTAAATAACGGAAATTACCTGATGCTGATGCTAACCGTAAGTTGTAGCAGGTTTTATAACCCCTTAGACAGCCAAACTGAAGTGTCCACCCTACCGACCAGCTATAATCTTGCTGGCCCTTGGAAATCAAAGGATTTCCAAGCCCCCGAGCCCACAATCTGATAATCCCGAGAGCCGTCTTTCCTTCTGTTCTCCAAATCTTTCTGTTCGCCAAACTTTCTGTTCTCCCAACTTTTGTTCTCCCAACTTTTGTTCTCCAAACTTCTTTTCTTCCCCAATCAAAAAAAAAACCTCCCCCACCTTCAACCTTCTCCCCCTCTATATACATGTCCATCCTCGAGAAGACCTTGGGCTTACTCCACCGCCCCAAACTCCCCCTCTCGAGCCCCTCAAACCTTTACTCCTTTCCCTAGTTCATTCATCCACGTCTCATTATAAAAATGTATAATTAATTACTCTTATGGAAAATTCATTTGGTTTTGGATTGACGGTCGTAATTATTTATTACGGTGGGAATTATCACCCCGAGGTTATCCATTCGGGACAAGTTTCATTAAATACAAGTCTATCCGCCATCCTTGATATTTTAATGTTATTAATGTAATTAATAAAATATTATATAATTAGTTGCCCCCTTGTCAACTTGGACATGATGTGTCTTAATGATCCACCTTATCCGTCGAGACTACTTAGCTTGAGGTTTAAATTCCAAGATTTACATTGAATAATTAAATATCCATTTTCCATCACATCACGTTTATTCCAAAAATGATTATCTTATTATGGCTAACTTTTGAAATGGAATTAATCACACAATATTAATTTATAAATCAATATTTTAAATCTTGCTTATATTGCATTTGTTACGATAGGGATATAAATGTTTGCTGGAATATCATTTATTAATTAATAATAATAATTAAATCACCCTTTGACAATAATAAAAGGTGAATCAATCATAGCATTCTTAATTATTTGTTCATCACATGGGTACCCTATCATCAACATAGCATCCTTGTTCTTATAAACAAAGCACTTGTGAGGGCTTAAACAATTTTATTAATTACTTAGACACTATCATTACCCTATTCACAACAGTTCTTCTATGACAATGTTAACTGACGATACTTGTCTTAGTTTATTATTACAATGTTTTCATATAATTACTAATTCACTTATTTACACATTGACAACCTAACCATTCATTACCTAAGTTGATTGATGTATCCTTAACTGAGTTATCTATGACATTTATACTACTATTCAAGCATGACAAGTATGTTATACACCAGTAATATTGTACACGTACAAGGTGTGCATGCATGGCCAGTGTATGCACATGTCGGACATGTACTATAAACAAACCCCATTCCGCCTATGCATACTTGCTAACTAACAATAGTATCTACCCCCATGCAGAAGAGCAAGCATAATCTATAGTATAATTACTTTAACATCCTCGGTTATTTAACAGTTAACCCTTTACGATTTAACATCATTGTCTTTATGTTTACATTAGTTTAATCAATCAAGTACAGGAAGGGTGCCTACTTCCACTAACTCGGAATCAAGGAATACTAAACCCCCAACAGTGCTAACTAACACGTCCTCCCTTCATAACCTACGTCCAGCATCCTCCCTATCCTTCCTCTGCTAGTACAACAGTGGATGTCGGACTCACCGATCTGACCACATAGAACTTGAGAGCGATAGCGTCGGCTGAACAGCGGACCTATCCTCCCCTAGCAGGCATCCGACAATCGTCATCACAACAACATGGGGAGCGTGTCTCAGCACGGCCCTCCCACGACCTCGGGTCTCATGGAAACATAGGGTGGGAAACACATCCATCCCTCTCAACATACTGGGCCTACGCCCTTATCAACTCATACTTGCTGCTATCGGGATTATCAGTTTGTGTTATCGTATCCTCATTTTGGCTGCTAAGGTTTGCTGTATGAACATGTTTTTCCTTTCCAATGTATATCAGATCAAGTAACTGGCTATCCCATAGCCCTTGTGTCCTGTAGGTTAGTGTTTTGCAAAATACAATTTATAGAAAGCATTTTTCATTGATCGCCAATTGATCCATTTTATCATTTCATTTCATGTAACCTTTTAGCTCATCATAGATACATATAACATTTCAATAATTCATATAAGAAGATGGTATCCACGTACCGAATCATATATTTCACATTTCATTAAGGAAAACATATAAACATATACTGCAATCGTGAAATAAGGAAATCATATGATAATCATGACATCATAACTGCATAACATAGTAACATCATAATCATGGTGAAATCATAAGACAGAGTAACATCATATAATGAGGTCCAATATAGTTTACTCAGTCGAGCTGAGTTCGACAAAATATATAAGAAATAAAGTTTGGTGTGTCTAACTAATAAATATGCCGAATCAAAATATGGGCATTACAGAAATTTTGAGGTAGACTACCAAGGAAACATTGGATCTTTACCCTTTCATCCTCGATGTAATCTACATACCTCAACAACTCCAAAAAATTGTGGACATGCTATTCCATGGAATTATGTCCCAACCTGAGTTCATTGAACTCTTTCCTCTTGTTATCATAATACCTAGTTGATAGGTATTTTTCCTTGAAGTAGCTTTTAAACCGCTTCCAGCTGATCCTTCTTTCACTGATTATTTTCACTTGCATGAGGTGCTCCCACCAAATTGAAGCTCTTCCACTTAGATTGTAAATGGAAACTATGGCATTTTCATTTTATGAATAATCATGCATTCTGAAATACTTCTTCATTCCAAGAAGCCATGCCTCTGCCTCTTGACCTGTCTTGCTTTCTCCATCAAATGTGGGATTCCTTGCCTTCCTAAATTCTCCCTGTGGGATCCCTCTAAACTTATTTCTTCTCTCAATTCTGTTGGGGGTATGCCTTGGGATTCAAGAAGACATGCCTCTACCTCTTGACCTGTCTTGCTTTCTCCATCAAATGTGGGAGTCCTTTCCTTCCTAAATTCTCCCTGTGGGATCCCTCTGAATTTATTTCTTCTCTCAATTTTGATGGAGGTATGCCTTGGGACTCCTTGAGAATCTCTAGAGTCACATGACTTGCTAGAAAGAGATCTTGGAGAGGGTGTTCTGTGCTTTTTTCTCATAGAAATCCTTCTAGGGCTCGGAGTCCTCTTCCAAGAATGACCTCTAGAGTGATTACCTGCATCTCTTCCTTCTCTGCCCACATTGCTTGGGTTAGACCCAAAACTTATCCTCTGATGCATATCAGTGAGGCTCTAAAAGATGGAAGCATTGAGTTGGTTCTGATCTTCCTGAGCCTTTAGCAATATCTGATTGAAGATCACCATGGTTTCAACTAAGTTCGGGGGATTTATTTGCTCCCTTCTTCCATTGGATTCGGTTTCAGTATGTGCTTCTTGCACATTCTCTCCTATCACGTCTTCCTACTACTCATAAGGATCCTCGGCATCATTTATGGTCACCATTTCCTTGATTTCCTATATGCTTCCTCTGTTGTACGATTAAGCTACTACTGCTCCAATCACTATGCATTATAGAGACATTTATTAGTGTCACACACCCCAACTCCAAGTTAGCATTTTAGAAAAAATTGCAAAAATTCTCACGACATAAATGATCTTTGTTATGAAATTTATGTACATCCTTTCTACCATCCATACTTCCGTTGCCTTACTTATCATAGTAAGTAATATCTATCCCACTTCTTTTAGTTCTCTTGGGATAAATTATATGTTCATCGCAACCATACATTATGTTAATAATAGTAATTTGCTTCATCCCATTAACTCATATTCAACATTACTATCTTGAACATCTTCATGCGTATCTTACCATTGGTGATAGTCTTGATTGTGCCAGAAACAAACATTAAATACATCTTTATGAACATTATATGAATTTCATGAATAATCATAACTAATCTTTTACCCAAAAATCACTTAGACAAGCATACACATTACATAAATGACAAAGCTAATAGTCACACATGAAAAGAGACCGATGTACGTGGTTCACCCAACCTATGGGCTACGTCCACCAAGAAGAGTCACATATTTTCTATTAATCCAAAAATAGAGTTACATTCCTCAACACCATTGTTTCCATAATTCTTCCCACTTTCTCATAGTCCCTCTCATCGAGAGTATAATTCAATGCTAACATCAATTATTACCGAGATCTATTCTTTGGTAAACTAAATAATTAGCATAATTCTTTCCGCTAATCCTTAATTCAAATTACCGAGATCTATCTCGGGTTGATTACATCTATAAACGATGACATTCAATTCTAGCATTGTCATCATTATAGAGATCTCTCTCTAAGGTCTACCGCGATATAACATTAAAAACATGGATCAATCGCTACACATACTATATAACATAAAATTAAGTGGGTGCTAACATAAATTAGCATGTAATAATATAACTTTTAGAATTTAGTGGATGCTAACATAGATATACTAAAATCTTAGCATAACAATATAACTCTAGAATTTAGTGGATTCTAACATAGATATAATAAACTCTTAGCATAACAATATAACTTCTAGAATTTAGTGGATGCTAACATAGATATAATAAACTCTTAGCATAACAATATAACTTCTAGAATTTAGTGGATGCTAAGATATAATAAACTCTTAGCATAATAATATAACATTAGATGCATGGATCAATCTCTAGCATATCTTTTCTATTTTTGACAAAAGTCAAAGCAATCTAAAGCAAAGATTTACTTTGTCACTCCAGCCTAGGCGCATCAATACAAACAACCACATTTTTGTCTAACATCAAGAAATACTGAATTTATAAGCAGAGATTTACTTTGTCACTCCATCCTGGGCGTGTCAATACAAACAACAACGTTTTTTTGTCTAACATCAATAAATATTGAATTTATAAGCAGAGTTTTACTTTGATTTCAAACTAGCATAAAATATCCTGTGCGATTTTCACCCAGCACAGTGAACAAGCAAAGATCTCATTCACGATTTTAAATCAACATAATGAAATAGGTGGACAACCAATATGCGTCTTCAAACCAGCAATGAGAAGCAGAAATACTGGTTTCACTTATAACCTACACTAATAACATAACTTATATGTTGATGGCGGTTCGTATGAATTCAATCCCATTATTAATTTTTGAACATCAATTCAATATACTCTAGGATCGTTACTGAGAGAATAACATGTACAACATATCAATCATATCAATCACAACAAGCAAACACATAAGACAATAGACACACAGAGTTTCCTTGGGGAAAACCATAAAGGTGAAAAACCCCAATAACTTCCTCAGAGATAGATAGAGCAATGATACAAAACCCAAGCATAAGAGATAGTCTCCTAGTAGCAGCTTCTCCTCCTCCACTAGTGCGCCACTCTTCAATGAGTGTATAAGTGAGAAAGTGAATGATAAAAAAGAGTGCCTCCCGCACTCTATTTATACTTGACTTGGCTTGCCTAATAACCTTACAAGGTCAGCCTCAACTTAACCATATAACATAATGCTGACAGGGCTAACCCCTAATAGGGTGGTCTAATAATTCTTTAACACACATGACTTATACAGGGCCAACCCCATCAAGGTGGTCTAATAAGCCATCAAGTATAAGTTACAACACTTACAATATAAATGACGACACTTCCGTATAGAGGAATAATAACATCTCTATAGGAATACAATATACATATATAAAATACATTCTGAAGTTACAAATGTAAAATTAGTCACAGCAGATCTAATGAACAAGTAAATCAATCACAACAGATGAACATAGAAAATATGGTGCAAAACTGTGCAAAACATGCAGCAGTGCTCAATATCCCAGAAAGGGTGAATGAATTACAATAGAATACAATATCTGTCAATGAGCAATTCGAATTGACTAAGTAGGCCATTCGAATCACTGAATGGAGTAGCTTGACTCCAACTAGGATTCCTCATCATCAATCGGTGGTGGTCATCAATGCACAAGAACCAGTCATCCAGGTGTCAATCTGAGTCTAACTGAGTGTAATAAGTGTAACTGAAGTGTGTAGCACTGATTGAGGATAGGGAGGCTCAGTGGGGGCACATGGGAGGCTAACTGAAGTCAGAACAAGTCATCTAGTCAATCTGGAGGTCCAACGGAAGTGAAAGAGTCAGTCGGGAGTGAAACTAGCCTCAAATCAGGGAGAATCGGAGCTAACTGAATGTAACTGAAGTGGAACTGCAGTGGTAGGTGAACAAGTGCGCCCTTCTCTGGCAGTAGGTGAGAAGTGGGCGCCTTTCAGCCTAGGAGGGATAAAAATCTGTAGTAAGTGTCTCCCGGGTGCTAGAATGAGGTGGCTAAGGTGCTGGAGGCATCAAACTGGTGACTGGGATGCATGCAAGTGCATGCAGGTGCATGCAAACCCTAGATTCTGCATGCAAACCCTAATTGCATGCAAGATCCTGAAAAAGATGATGTGGATATCTGAACACCCCCCCCTCAAGCTAGACTATGATGTGCCAATAAAAATAATGTGGGGCCCTGGTAACTAAGACCAAAGGTCACCCCAATACAATAATCCAAAAAATGCTGAAAATAAACTAAGTGAGGAAAGAGGGAAAACCCAGTGGGAAGAAAGCCCCCCCTCAAGCTAAAGCATAATAATGAATCAATCTGTCTCCACCATGATCGAACTCACCCCCAACAGTGAACGGAGGTAAGAGAACTTCTTCTCAGTGAAGCTCTTGGTGAAGATGTCTGCAATTTGCTCATCAGTAGGGCAATATTGTAGAATGATGGTGCGGTCATGCACCAACTGTCGAATGTAATGCATATGAATCTCAATGTGTTTGGTCCTCTGCCGCTGAACTGGATCTGTGGAGATCTTGATAGCACTTTGATTGTCACAAAATAGGACAGTCGAAGTAGTGCCACCAAAACCAAACTCGGAAATAATACCCTACAACCAAACTGCCTGAATGCAGGCATTGACTGCCCCTTGATACTCTGCCTCTGCTGAAGAAAGTGCAATGGCTGCTTGCTTTTTGCTGGACCAGCAAATAGCACCATGACCAATCATGAAAACATAACTGGAAGTGGACTTCCGATCAATGCTATCACCTGCCCAATCTGAATCAGTAAAACCAATGAAATCTAGCTCAGAATCTGCAGCATAATGTATACCAAACTGTCTCGTACCTTACACATACTGCAAGATCCGCTTGGCTGCTCGCAAATGAAGCTCATGTGGCTGCTGCATATATCTTGACACGGCACTCATGGCATATGAGATATCAGGCCATGAGTGTGTCAAATAAAGTAGTGAACCAATCAACTGTCGATACATACTGCAATCTGCAAGCGGTGTGGAATCTCCCTCCTCAAGACTGATTCTTGAGAGGAATGGGAATGGGGCTGCCTTACATTCAGCCATATTAAACTTCAATAACAAGTCAGAAGCATATTTTTGCTGAGATATAGTGATCCCATCAAAATTTTGAGCTATCTCCAAGCCCAAAAAATGACTCAGCAAGCCCAAATCGCTCATGTCAAAAGCTAGATTTAAGGCAGATTTTAGCTTGTTTATTGAAGTTAGTGTGCTACCAGTAATGAGCAGATCATCAACATAAAGTACAATAACCAAAATATTACCTTTAACTCGCTGAAGATACACATTCGGATCAGATTTGCACCTTTGGAAATTCTGAGAAAGAAGGAAGGAGTCCATCTTTGCGTACCAAGCTCTTGGGGCCTGTTTTAACCCGTACAAAGATTTCTTCAATCTACAAACCAATGATGGATCTGATGTGTAACCCTCTGGCTGCTACATATAGACCTCTTCAGCAAGGTCTCCATGTAAAAATGCACTCTTCACATCCATGTGGTGCACTTCCCAGTGCTTAGATGCGGCAATAGCTAAAACAAGGCGGATGGAATCCATCTTTGCAACCGGTGCAAAGGTCTTAGTGTAGTCCACTCCTTAGACTTGGGAGAAACCTTTTTCCATCAACCTTGCTTTATATTTGCTGATAGTTCCATCAGCAGCAACTTTAGTACGGCAGACCCATTTACACTTGACTAATTTTCTTCCAGGTGGAAGAGAAACTAGCTCCCATGTGTTGTTCTTTTGAAGAGAACTATACTCTTCATCCATGGCACTTTTCCATCTCGGATCTCGATGAGCAGAATAGTATGATGTAGGATCTGAACTAGCCATCAAATAACAAATCTCAGGAAGAAATGGATCAGTAATAGAAAGAGCCATACCTGCTCTTTGAAAGTCTCCTCTTGTTCGTCTCGGATCAGCAGGATTTCCAAGATTCGAACTAGCAGAATGTAGAGTGTTTTGGGCCCACTTTGGTAACTGAGGAGGATCATAATGGTCGGATTCCGAACCTGATATGTCATGATCATCATATGCTGATACAATATCAGAAATATCAGAACTCATACCTTCATTATCGCTGCTCGGATCTTCTTCTGGTGAAGGCGGTGAATCGGCAGTCTTCTCCTCGACTAGTTGCAATTCTTGAAGTGGTTCTTCAAATTTCACACTGCGCTCTATGAATATCTTTTTAGATTTGATATCCATGAGTTTATATGCTTTTGATTCTTCCCCATATCCTATCAATATGCACTCGATACTTTGTGGATCCAAAGCTCGTCTCTTCTCAGAAGGAATTCTAGCCCATGCAGTAGAGCCAAAAACTCTCAAATTTGACACATCCGGTTTGTGACCAAAGAATGCTTCGAAAGGAGTCATACCTTTCACGGATGAATGTGGAACACGGTTCTGTATATATGCAGAAACATTGATTGCTTCAGCCCAAATATTTGCAGCCAAACCTTTCGATTCAATCATGCATGTAGCCATCTCTTTCAGTGACCGATTTTTCCTTTCCGCTACACCGTTCTGCTGGGGTGTGTAGGGAACTGCATGTTGGATCTTAATTCCGCTTTGGGCACAAAGTTGCAGCAACTTGGACTTGATATATTCCCCACCATTATCAGATCTTAGAGCTTTGATCTTGCTCTCAGTGGTGGTCTCAACATAAGCCTTAAAATCCTTGAATTTTCCAAGCACTTTTGACTTGTTTTTGAGCAAGAATACCCATGTAAAGTGGGAAAAATCATCAATAAATGTCAAAACATACCTTGAACCATTTAATGACATATGGGGTAGTGGACCATTGATATCAGAATGGATCAATCCCAAAATAGTAGAAGCTCTGCTAGATGTGCTCGGGGTGCTTCCCAATGATGCGACCAGTGCATATTCCCTTCGAGGAACGGAGTTGTGGAAGCCCATCTACCATGGATTTGTTTGATAACAGCAGCAAATACTTATAATTAAGATGTCCAAATCTTTCATGCCAAAGCCTACTAACCTCATTACCATGTGTGCGAAGAGCAGTGGGCTTTGCAAGCGGAATAAAGTGTGAAAACTCATAGCATTTTGCAGTGTGATTTGCCTTTCCGACTGCAACTAGTCTTCCACTTTTGATATCAGAAATTTCAACTGTATTAGGGCTGAATGTAACTTGCTTTGGTTCACTAGTATGTGTCATTTGATACATAGAAAGGAGATTTGAAGCCAAGGAAGGCACATAGAGAACATTCTGAAAGCTTCCATGTTCTACATGAATCGTACCTTTTCCCTTTGAAGAAATTTTTGAGTCATCTCCCAAATGGATGGGGATGGAGCTGTTTGGATCGAATGAGGAAAAAGAATCAATATTTGCATCCATATGATTTGATGCACCCGAATCTATCAAGAGAGTAGTGGGCTTCGAAACCGTTGCCATGAGTGCTTGTCCTCTTTCATGATCTTCATTCCTATCCTTCTTCCTTGCACCGTCAGGAAGGGTTATGTTGTTCTTTTCCAAAAGGAGGGCCATTTGATCTATAGTCTTCTTCATACATGAACTTTCGGGATGAAATCCACGGTTACAATAAGTACATTTAGATTTTTGGTTACCTTCTTTGCCCTTTTGCTTGAACTTCGAATTGGATGGTGCATCCGTTTGCTTGCCTTCGTCTTTTTGCTTGTGAGGCTCGAATTTGGGCTTCTCCTTCTTTTGCTTTCCTTTACCATTCGAGATCTTAGGTCCTTGAACATATAGGGCTGAATCTTTGGAGCTTATGGACCCCATTTGAATCAACTTGTCATGCTCTTTTGTAACGGACTCAATGAAGGCATTCAAGGTAGGCATCTTCCAATTCAGGGTAGTTAGCCGACCGGAATTGAAAGTAGAGACAAATACCGAATAATCTTTCCCAAGCTTGCTTAGAATGGAGAGGATCAATTTTTTATCCTCTTTGATAACTCCACTGTTCTTCAATTGCAAGTTCAAGTTCTTGAATTTTGTGAAGAATTCATTGATGGTCTCGAAATTCTCAGGATTAAGGCCAATCAATTCATTCTCTAATTGAAAAGCCCTAAGCTCATCCTGCTTGCCAAATAGTGTTTCAAGTTGCTCCCATATAGCTTTTGGAGTCTTCAATCCGCTGAGATGGAAGTGAAGATCTTTGGAGATGGAGAGACAAAGAAGACCATAAGCTTCATCAAGCTTGTTGTAGTGTTTGGTTCGATCTGACACATTGTTTGGCTCCAATTCAATACCAAGAGTGACTCGGTAGTAACCTTTTGAACGTAATATGATCTCCATATCATCTTTCCAATCAAAATAATTGAATGGGGTGAGGATAGGATTTGAAGAAGAGTATTCCATTGCTAGGAGCGAGTCAAACTGATGTAGATGAGCTTGCATGCAGAGAGTAGCGAATGCAAAAGAGGATTTTGCATGCACAGTATAGCGAATGCAAGAGAGGAGCTTGATAACCTGCAAATCACAATCAAACCAAGAACCGTAAGGTCGAACAATCCACCCTTTTAGAGTTGCATCACACCTGGGATTGGAGATCAAACAATGTTGAATGGGTCCAATGTATCAGATCCAGGAATTATGTGGAAACTCAAGCTTCTGGAGTGGTATTGGAAGTATTTTTAAGCTTTGCATGCACAGGAGCGAATGCACTTGAGATATCTCATGCCAAAACTTTTTGCAATTTGAGCAATTCAGTCAAATCTTCTTGTAGAAACACCTGTAGAAAAGAGATCTTGTCCCTGTAATGGCTCTGATACCATGTAAAATTAGTCACAGCAGATCTAATGAACAAGTAAATCAATCACAACAGATGAACATAGAAAATATGGTGCAAAACTGTGCAAAACATGCAGCAGTGCTCAATATCCCAGAAAGGGTGAATGAATTACAATAGAATACAATATCTGTCAATGAGCAATTCGAATTGACTAAGTAGGCCATTCGAATCACTGAATGGAGTATCTTGACTCCAACTAGGAGTCCTCATCATCAATCGGTGGTGGTCATCAATGCACAAGAACCATTCATCCAGGTGTCAATCTGAGTCTAACTGAGTGTAATAAGTGTAACTGAAGTGTGTAGCACTGATTAAGGAGAGGGAGGCTTAGTGGGGGTGCATGGGAGGCTAACTGAAGTCAAAACAAGTCATCTAGTCAATCTGGAGGTCCAACGGAAGTGAAACAGTCAGTCGGGAGTGAAACTAGCCTCAAATCAGGGAGAATCGGAGAACAAGTGCGCCCTTCTCTGGCAGTAGGTGAGAAGTGGGCTCCTTTCAACCTAGGAGGGCTAAAACTCTATAGTAATTGGCTCCCGGGTGCTAGAATGAGGTGGCTAAGGTGCTGGAGGCATCAAACTGGTGACTGGGATGCATGCAAGTGCATGTAGGTGCATGCAAACCCTAGATTCTACATGCAAACCCTAATTGCATGCAAGATCCTGAAAAAGATGATGTGCATATCCGAACAACAAATACATCAACACTCCCTCTTAACTAGGAAGGTATTTCTCGACACAGATCTGCTAACACAAGTCTTCTTCTCTGAATCATCATCATCGTCACGACTGTTTCTATCTCAATCAATCTCTGAACTACTCGTCATAGGAAGTTCTATAGAGACATCCCTTTTTCATGTTGGATGTAGGCCCACCACCTGTAGGTCTTCATCATCACTGGCCATACTGTGGATCCCAGGCCTTATTACGTGCGTCAACAAAACCTAGCTCAGACTATAGGATCTTTTACATGTTGACTATCACAAAACCTTAAAAGAGTGTCTTGTGACCTGCAAGAACTCTACAGAGTATCTAGCTCAGACTATAGGATCTCCAGGGATGATTACATGTGACCTCCACGACAAAACCTTAAAAGAGTGTCTTGAAACCTGCAAGAACTCTACAGAGCATCCCAGGACTGATTACGAGCTTACTGCTCAACCTATCGGATCTCCAGGGCTGATTACATGTAGTTAGGAAAAACCTTTAAAGAGCGTCTTGCAACCTGCAAGAACTCTACAGAGCATCCCAAGACTGATTACGAGTTTACTGATCAACCTATCGGATCTCCAGGGTTGATTACATGCCTCTCATAGAAAAACCTCGAAAGATCATCCTAGCTCAAACTATAGGATCTCCCAGGATCTTTTCTATGCTACATGCACAACCTGTCCACAGCCACAGAGTATCAACCTGATACTCACCATACATCATCCTGATGTACATGATCATCCTGATCATCATCACTGCATCGTCCTGATGCAAGTCATCTAGAGCATCGTCCTAATACTCATCACACATGATCATCCTGATCATCGTCACTGCATCATCCTAATGCAAGTCATCCAGAGCATCGTCACTACATCATCCTGATGCATATCATCTAGAGCAACATCCTGAAGTTCGTCATCTGTGATCATCCTCATCAAACAATATATCCATCTGATGCATATAGAGTATCAACCTAATACATATCATCATACATGATCCACCTGATCATATAATGCATCCACCTGATATATACAATGCATCCACCTGATGCATACATAAGTACATGATCCACCTGATCATGCATAAGTACATGATCCACCTGATCATACATAAGTACATGATCCACCTGATCATATAATGCATCCACCTAATACATTTATAAATACATGATCTATCTGATCATATCAAGCATCCAATATGATGCATATACAAAGCAGTAATTGGAGCATCATCCTAATGCTCATCATCCAACGCTTACATCCACAGCCATTGGAAGGATCCTCCTCTCACCATGCTTGGAATGGCTCCTGCAAATGTGTCCATCACTTCTTCCTTGAAGTGTCATCAATCTGAAGAACACCAAGCCTCTCTCTGAAGTACTCAAACTTCACTTTGGCTAGTAGTTTTGTCAACACATCTGCAACCTGCTCATCCATCTACAACGTGGTTTCCCTTAGACAAACAAAACCCCTTCGCACCGGCCCTTTCAGCAACAACCTGTGAGCAGGTTGAGGTCTCACCCAAGGTGTATCTATGGGGTACTGCGGAATCAAGTTTCCACAGTAAGTGATAAGTTGCTTGGACAGACGTACTGCGCAGCACAACATGGGGGTTTGTGCTGCGAGGTGAGATTATGCAGCGATGGACAACATTGCGGTCCGCACCACTATGTTCTTCTACCACGATACTTCTCCTGAAGCTGTGAACAATACAGCTTTACTCTATATGTGGATTATCTTGAAACGCTTAAGGCACTGAGACGAATATCACTCATCCATTCGTTCAGGCACTTAACTGACTACTCTTCTAACCTTCATTCATTAAGTCGGTTTGCTACGATTTGAACATATATAACTATACAATCCAACGGTTAAGCATCCTTTTACTACATACAAGAAAGTGTTTAACCAATTGACTGATTCACTATCTTCAAACACAACACTAAATGTTCATCATTCGTCTATTCATATAGAACTTAACATATCATTTCCATACTTCTTCTGAAGGCAAATGCATATCAAAGTTCTCTCATAACATCATGCAAGGAAACATCTAGATATTCATTTACAGAAAATACAGATAAGCATTCATTCATAACACACAATCACGCAATGCAATATTCAACGTAGTTCACTCCCCCGGGTGGGAAGCTACGTCCACAAGAACGGTTGGTAATATATTTCCTTTAAAAGGGATGGGGACAACCATTCTTAGTCTGCGCACTTAGCTGTAGACTCTCCTTCCTCTCAGATAGGTCTCTGCGCACATAGCCGCAGAACCTTTACAATCTTCTCGACTCAGAGATTTTACAATACAATAGCCAAAATTGTAACAACAAAAAGTAGAGAGTAACCCCCAAAATGTAAACCCATCCCATACAAAATTGTCTTCTTTTATAGATCATGCCCGAAGGTCATGTCTTTACAATGCTGAAGACCTAAACCCCAAAACCCTTAGGGTTTACAAAACTGTGTCAGTTTCCCTAAACCGACTTGTTGGCATCTGGTAGCGTCTACTTTACCGTGGAAATCCTCCATGTCTTCATTCTGTTACTATTGGCCTTCCTGTCCCATTCGTGCCAACGGGTCTCTTTCGCTGAACCGTTCATCTCTAACGATTTCGCCCACCAGGCCTGCCAAGCCATCGCTTTCCCTGAGCTATCCTCTTCTTAATAGACTCGTGCATTGGCCGCCTACCTGATTTGCTCGTGCCCATCGCTCGACACTCCTAGAGCATCTTTCCAAAATTAGACCATTACTGGTCCATCCGATACCTGCACCTGATCCTTGTCCAGCACTCCGCTTTGCTGGCTCCACGTGTCCTGACTGCTTCGCAGCGCTGGTCTTCGCGGTGCTTCCAAAATTCGGATCCTGCGCATAGCTTCACAGCCTGATCAAAACTTGGATGTTACGCACAGCTCCGCAGCACCCTCAACACTTAGACAAAATTATATTTCTGAGCTACGCTTAGCTTGGCTTTCCCTGCTTATCAAAAAGGTGTTACCAAAACTTTGTCCCAACCTAGGCCCAACACAACTTTACGGAATACTTTGACCTTCGACAAACTCACTCTTAAGCAAACTTTATATAAAGATAATTCTTGCGAAAACATAAGAACCGAAACATTTAAGTGAAACTTATGTCGAAGTTACTCCACGTTAAACTAGAACTTTACAACCGTGAAATATATATGGAAATATTGGTTTCTTTTATAGACAGTAAATGTAGACAAAATTTACACAGGTGAATATGAAGAAGATGTGCTGCATGCATTAACCAATATTCTTGAGGATGAACACAAATAACTATAGACTTATATATTACCGCAGTAAAACAAACAAAAATGCCACACTTACAAAGAGATGAGTTTTACTTCAATCTTTCACCATTTTACAGAGCTTGGGATCGTAATACATTACAAGACCAATTTCTTCTTCTCCTTTCACTCTTGCTCTGCACAATTTCTCTCTTTCACATCTCTCACTGAGTTTCAACTATGAGCTTCTTCATATAGAGTTCCATAACAACCGACTTAAGATCGCTTCACTTGGAAGCTATATGATTGCATTAAACACTATAATTAATTCTTACCTAAGAGTTTTTGACATGCGAACTACTAACGCAGTTACATTAATACAAACTTGACGTGTGCTAGATTGGCTGCGAACTTACTGACAAACTGACATTGCAGACTCTGCATGCTGACACAAAACGACTGACAGAGTCGGCGCAGTAGATACGCGATCAGCTCATTAAATACATATTTTCCAACAGGGCGCGGGGAGAGATGTGAGGAGTAGAGGTAGAACGATGGATAGGTTGAGCGTTGGGTGGTTTGCGAGGATCGTAGAGAGTTGTGAGAAGCGAATGGAGTGGAGTGGACATGAAGGTGCAACAGAATGATGAGGGGGGAGCGAAAGGACGTGAATAGGTTGTAGTGAGGGGATATAACGTGCAGGAGATGGATTGCATATGGGTGCAGTGGAATGGTGTGTGGGCGTGTGTGCAATATGGAACTAGAAGGCGTAGGTGTGTGTGAGCGAATGGTAGTGAAGGTGCACAGGGATGGGAGCAGGAGGGAAGACTATGGAGGATGTCATGGAGTTTGGGGGATGGAGGAGATAAATTGTAGGGTAGCTTGTGAGGAATGAGTTCAAAAGGGAAAGGAGCGAAAGAGCATGAAGAATGTGCATAAATGAGAGATGGATGTGTGGGCCAAGAGGATCCGAAATTGTGCTCTTATACCAATGATACACTGAATGTTAAATTTTCAGAATTTACTTCAATCTGATCTAGGATCTTAACTGAGAGAACAACATGTACAACATATCTACAGCATATCAATCATGGAGACAATAATGCAAGCACACAAGAGACACAAAGATTTACTTGGGGAAAACCATAAAGGTGAAAAACCCCAATAACTTCCTCAGAGATAGATAGAGCAATGATACAACCAACCAAGAGAGATAGCCATAACCTAGCAGCAGATCCTCCTCCTCCATAAGTGCGCCACTCCTCCTTGAGTGCATGTGTGAGAAGTGAGTGAGTAAATAGAGTGCCTCCCGCACTCTATTTATACTTGACTTGACTTGTCTTTTTACCTAACTCATGTAGGCTCGAACTTAACCACATAACATAATGTTGAGTGGGCCAACCCCTAATAGGGTGGTCTAATAACCCTTTGACCCACATGGCCGACCCCCAATAGGGTGGTCTAATAACCCTTTGACCCAAATGACTTATACAGGGCCGACCCCAAACAAGGTGGTCTAATAACCCATCAAGTATAAGTTACAACACTTACAATATAAATGATGACACTTCCGTATAGAGGAATAATAACATCTCTATAGGAATACAATATACATATATGTGAAATACATTCTGAAGTTACATATACATCAACACTCCCTCTTAACTAGGAAGGTATTTCTCAGCACAGTTCTTCTAGCACAAGTCATCTTCTCTGGATCATCGTCACTGGATAATCGTCATCGAGTCATCATCATCGTCATCATCACTGCTGCTGCTATCTCAATCAATCTCTGAATCTACTCATCATAGGAAGTTCTACAGAGCCATTCCTTTTTCATACTGGATGTAGGCCCACCACCTGTAGGTCTTCATCATCACTGGCCATAGTATGGAATCCTCAGGACTCATTACGTGCGTCACAAAACCTGGCTGTAGCATCCCAGGCTATTACGAGCACACAGCTCTACCTGTAGGATCTCCGAGGAGCACATTACATGTGACCCATCACAAAACCTGGCTGAAGCATCCCAGGCTATTACGAGCACGTGGCTCTACCTGTCGGATCTCCCAGGAGCACATTACATGTGATCTCACCACAAAACCTGGCTGAAGCATCTGAGGCCTTTTTCATCCTGTCTAGATCTCCCAGGAGCAAATTACATGTGGTCATGGCAAAACCTGGCTGAAGCATCTGAGGCCTTTTTCATCCTGTCCAGATCTCCTAGGAGCAAATTACATGCCATAGGACAAAACCTCGCAAGAGCATCTGCCAGATATCCCAGGGCACTGAATTACATGCCATAGGCAAAACCTCGAAAGACTATCTGCAGATCTCCCAGGGCACAAATTACATGTCCTTCCAAGCAAAACCTCGCAAGAGCATTTGCCAGATGTCCCAGGGCACCGAATTACATGCCATAGGCAAAACCTCGAAAGACCATCTGCAAATATCCCAGGGCACAAATTACATGCTTACCTGCACAACCTGATCCACGGCCATAAAGTATCATCTGATACTCATCAAACATCATCCTGATGTACACATGATCATCCTGATCATCATCACTGCAACATCCTGCTGCATGTCATCTGGAGAAGCTCGTCATCCACGATCATCCTGATCATACAATGCATCCATCTGATGCACACCAAGTATCCACCTGATACATACATAGATACATGATCCACACAATGTATCCATCATCATACATACATGATCCACACAATGTATCCATCAATCATACATGATCTACCTGATCATACAAAGATACATGATCCACACAATGTATCCATCAGCATACATGATCTACCTGATCATACAAAGATACATGATCCACACAATGTATCCATCAGCATACATGATCTATCTGATCATACCAAGATACATGATCCACACAATGTATCCATCAGCATCCAACATGATGCGTACATACATAAATGATCCATCTGATCATATCCAGCATAAACCAGAACATCATCCTGATGCTCATCATCCAGCGCTTACATCCACAGTCATGTGAAGGACCCTCCTTCCAACATGCTTGGAATGGCTTCAGCAAATGTGTCCATCACTTCTTCCTCGAAGTGTCCTCGATCTGAAGAATGCCAAGCCTCTCTCTGAAGTACTCGAACTTCACCCTGGCTAGTGGCTTCATCAGCACATCTGCAATCTGCTCGTCCGTCGCAACATACAGGAGCTTCACAGATCCTCTCTGCACCATATCCCTGATATAGTGATACTTGATCTCTATGTGTTTCAACTTGTCATGAAACACTGGGTTCTCGGACAGCTTCACACAACTCTGGTTATCACAGAAGATACCAGTAGCCTCCAACGGGAGATCAAATAGCTCAGACAATAGCTTCCATAGCCATTCTACCTCACAACTAGCTGAACAGGCTGCAACATACTCTGCCTCAGCTGTACTCAGTGCTACGCAGGACTGCTTCCTGCTAAACCAAGAGATCACACCTGATCCCATACTGAAGCAACACCCAGATGTGCTCTTCCTATCTGCAGCACTGCCAGCCCAATCTAAATCAACATAACCCTGCAGGTTAAACTTTTGATTCTCCTTATACCTGAGCCCATAATCCACTGTACCCTTCAGGTACCTCAGAACATGCTTTACAGCAACCAGGTGAACACTCCTCGGATCCATCAGGAACTGGCTCAATGTGTTCATAGCAAAGCAAATGTCTGGTCTCGTGTTCGTCAGGTACATCAAGGACCCAATCATCTGACAATACAAAGAGACATCAACTGGCTCAGATGAAGCATCACATAGAAGCTTCAGATTCGATGCCATAGGTGTGGCCATGGCCTTGCAATCCATCATCCTGAACCTCTTCAAGATCTCTACTGCATACTTCCCTTGTCCAAGGAAGATTCCATCTGCACTCTGCCACACCTCCATGCCAAAAACAAATAGTGCATCATCCCCAAGTTCTTCATCTCCAACTCGGTAGTAAGCTTCCGCTGCGTGTTGGCAATCAATCTATCTTTACCTGTAACAAACAGGTTATCCGCATACAAAAGTAGTATCACTGGATTGCCTTCCTCAACCTTGTAGTAAAGGTTGGAATCCTCTTTACTCTTGGTAACGCCCAAACTGGATAGAAAGCTGTCTATCCTACCATACCAAGTTCTGCACACATATCTGACTACACCATGCTGTCTTGAAATCCATCTGGTGCATCTTCTATTTCATCACTTTTATATTTCTTAATGCTACCATCTACAATATGCTTGATCTAATAGCTCCATTTGGAATTCATAACAAACTTCCCTTCACGTCTTGGGACTGCAAACCAAACATCATTGTTCATGATCGACGGATCATGGCATTTCATTTCTTCATCCCAGATCCTGGGAACTTCAATATCTTCAATAGATATCTTTATTGCTGAACAAATGTTGTAGTTCTTCTTTTGTAGGAGATGGCATACGATCTTTCCTACACAACAAGTTAAATTGCATGATTAGAAAACATCTCATAGTTTTCAGAATAAATTCTTACACATAAAGAAATATGTCATACAGTCATGCAATTATCTTAGCCAATGATTCAATACAACATTTATCCATATCCCATAACTTTCTAGATGCCTTCCAATCTCTACCAGAACATTGTTAAGAGTGTGCACAACTCCCAACATGTCAGCAAAGAGGTTTCATTCTAGATAAGTAGCAATGGAATGTTGTACAGTGCCATAGGCCACTTACCCATGTATATTAGTAGTATACTGTTCATCAATGCAACTATTCTAATATGCATAATACACAACCTAATTCTAGGAACATCAGTATATACATTATTGAACAGTATTATTTAACCAAACAAATATGCAAGAAATGATGATTAAAATACTTATCTTTCTTTGTTCGTTGGGTGGACTCCCTCTGAGTCTTTGCTTCCTTGCAGGAGCTGTTGGAGTCCTAATCTGAAGTAGCTTCTTCTACACCTTTCTGTTGTGGAATGTAGAAAGATGGTCAACTCCCTCTGAATATATGCATCCTTGCAGAAACTACTGAAGTGTGCTCTTTTTCTTTCTTGCAGGAACAACTGGAGTGTGCTCCTTTGCTTTCTTGCAGGAGCAACTGGAGTGTGCTCCTTTGCTTTCTTGCAGGAGCAACTGGAGTGTGCTCCCTCTTGATCTTTGCTTCCTGAGTTACCTATTCTTGAACTCATATTCATCCTTGGTCCCTATGCATGCTTATTAGTATCATGATTGTGTTATCCTTGTGATCTCATATAAAATGATACATTCATTAGTATACTATTAAAACACAATAATTTCAAGCATGTATAGTCATGATCATTTCAAACAGAATAATAAGCATTAGCATTCAAGGTTTATATGGGATTCTTATGGTTAGTCAAATCATAAGAAGCATAACATGTCTAAACTTGTAATTACTCAAACCTATGACTCTTCGGGTTAGTTGAATCGTCAATCAAGATAAGAGATATAATATGCATAAAACCTGTGATTATTCAAAGCTATACCTTCATGATTCTTCTGGTTAGTCATATCATCAATTATGGTAAGAAACATAATATGCATACAACCATGATTATTCAAAACTATGACTCTTCGTGAATAATCATTATAAACAATACAATAGTATAAGATCCTAACACAAGGTAGGATTCTAGCTTGATATAGGAAAAACATACCTGGATTAGCATGCTAGCTATTTATGTCTAACATACCCGCATAATGTCTTCTGGTTCTCTTCAATGACTTGTGCTAGTAACCTGCATGTCTCATAAGTTAACCATTGTAGAAACAAGTTATACATACCTCGAAAGTAGATCTTCTATGTAATCCATGACAATGGATGAATCCTTGTCTTCATGTCACCATGATCATACGTTCTTGAAGTAGAACATGATTTGTCTTTCTTGGTGTACCTTTTATGTTAGCAGACAACATAAACCTCACACAACACCATAATGCATTAGTACAATCATAAGTGTCAACATCCTAACCAATGAATATCTTCTATCATGCATTCAAAATTTTGTTAAGGTGATACGACAAATCTAAAATCAAGATTGTACTAACCGTAATAACATGAAGACATACTATAAACTTAATCATGGACAAATATCGAAACATACCTCGATGAGTCATACCTGTCGAGATTGCTTGTAATCTTCTTATATAAGGCCTTAGCCTCATCTCCCTCTGAAACAGGAACTTCTTCACTCATGCAAATGATCAATCCATCTTCTTCTAGGATTAACCCAATCCACTTGATTTGCAAGAACTGGACCTAGAGATGGATATGGGTTTGTTAGAGAAACCCCAAAAATTCAAACTTTGAATTTCAAACTTCCGAAAGGATAGAAATATGCGCCTTGATGAGCTGATCAAACTGGTATATTCAAAATTTGAAAACTGCAAAGTTTCACTCCTAAATTTTGCCTTTGAAACTTCCGGATTCACTGGACGTGACCCTAAACTGGGGTTTGATGAAGCCCACTCTTTTTCCCAATCAAAATGTTTGATCCAAAGCTCTAAGCTTCTATTTTTTTTGAGGAGCTTCCAGCCGTGGTCACAGATTTCAAAAATTCCCATTTTTACAGAAGCCCTAATTTTCCACTTTTCTGATCAAAGTCCCGAACTAGGGTCTAATCAAGCCCGGCCTTCTGCCCAACCAAAAATTCTGATCTTGGTCTCTAAATTTCTATTTTGATGAGTAACATCCAGCCGTGGTCTCCGATTACAAAAATTCCAACTTTCTCCAAATCCCTAAATTCCGGAAGCCATGAATGAAGGTACTAAAAAAATAATTCTGTTTTGACAGAAATATGTACCTGATTGTTTCTAGTGTAACTCTCAACTTTTTGATCCACAAGGTCTGAAAAAGTTTTTTGAGATAGCCCGACTTGTTATCTTTCCATCCTGACAGGTCTGACCTCAATTGGATTCTCTGAGAAAGAGTTATTCCAAATGTCGCAACGTGACCTGTTTTGGGATAATTCAGGAGAGCGAACTTGTACGGTGTGCCACGTGTCACTGTTTGAACTTCGGCCTATGAAAAAGTTTTCTGACATAGCTCGGCCTGTTATCTTTCCATCCTGAGGTCTGACCTCAATTGGAATCTCTGAGAGAGAGTTATGCCAAGTGTCCCAACGTGCCCTGTTTATGGGATAATACAGGAGAGAAAACTTGTACGGCGTGCCACGTGTCAGTGGTTCAACTTCGGCCTCTGAAAACGTTTTTTGAGATAGTACAGACTGTGTACTAGCTGTCACTTTTTACGAAATTTCATTTGGAGCTTCCTAGCCCAAGATATGATCTTTTTCCCAAGGTCACCTGATTTTGACTCAGATCTGGAAGAGGCAGAAACCCTATATTGTACAGATCATAAATCACAAAGTACAACGAATTAGAGGTTGTCCTTTGGACACAAGGTACCCGGAGATCTTATCTTCGACATGTAACAATTTCAGATCCGAAAACATCGCCAAAACGGATTTATAGCGAAAGTGCTACGATGATTGGTTTTTTCTATATCAAGCCCTAGCATCGTAAGTGCAACAAGTGTCATACATGCCATATCATGCCTTCTTTCAGGCTAGCTCTGATACCATGTTAAATTTTCAGAATTTACTTCAATCTGATCTAGGATCTTAACTAAGAGAACAACATGTACAGCATATCTACAGCATATCAATCATGGAGACAATAATGCAAGCACACAAGAGACACAAAGATTTACTTGGGGAAAACCATAAAGGTGAAAAACCCCAATAACTTCCTCAGAGATAGATAGAGCAATGATACAACCAACCAAGAGAGATAGCCATAACCTAGCAGCAGATCCTCCTCCTCCATAAGTGCGCCACTCCTCCTTGAGTGCATGTGTGAGAAGTGAGTGAGTAAATAGAGTGCCTCCCGCACTCTATTTATACTTGACTTGACTTGCCTTTTTACCGAACTCATGTAGGCTCGAACTTAACCACATAACATAATGTTGAGTGGGCCGACCCCCAATAGGGTGGTCTAATAACCCTTTGACCCAAATGACTTATACAGGGCCGACCCCAAACAAGGTGGTCTAATAACCCATCAAGTATAAGTTACGACACTTACAATATAAATGATGACACTTCCGTATAGAGGAATAATAACATCTCTATAGGAATACAATATACATATATGTGAAATACATTCCGAAGTTACATATACATCAACACTGAATCCACGTGTTATAGAAGAAAATCCATCTTCAGTAATAATAGATATATAAATAAATGTTGAATGAATAGATGATATGAATATTACAATGATTGGCCCGCCTTAAATATAGATTGGGCACCAATATTGAGGAGTCACAACTCACATCCTCTCATTCTAATTATATTTAATATTCATTGATTATTATTAAGTATTATTAGTTATGATTAATGTATCTTATTATTTATTATTTTTATATTCGTAACAGAAGATCAAAAGTATCTCTCTATTTTAACTAGCCTAAAGAATAAAATCAACATTGCTAAAATAAGAACAAACTCTCATGAGCTACATAGTGAAACAGGGCACTTTCCAATTCCTAAAACGTCGTGGTATGAAAAAATCCATCATATTTGTGACACAAAGAGGGATGAAGACTAAAATCTCTTTCTCATAGAATGGTGTGCATACACCAAAACATTTTCTACAATAATGACCTCCTTAACCTTTTAACTCATCACAACTATGGTGATTTATGAATACTTCTCTTAAATATTTTTTAGCATAGAAATACAATTCTAAGAAAAACAAGTGACTCCTTTCCTTTTTAAGGTTTCATAGACCAAATTTGGTCTCAGTGGATGTTAATAGCTATCATTATCATCATCATCAATTATTTTATTTATGTATAAATATAATATTTATTTTTAATTTTTTAATTTTATATATAATGTTTAATAGATCATAGTTAGAAGGATCGACCCTCCATGAATCCTGCCACAACAAACCCTACTCCCACAAAGGAATAGCTCGAATAGACAATGCCAAGTATCCACTGCCAAAGAACGAGACAATGGCCACCATTATTGTCGAAATCAAAGAACCAAAACAATCATCAATTAAATCCCTTGGAAAGAAGGAAGTGATTGACACCAATTTAGAATTATTCCTTGAGAAAGAAACCCTTTTTCCATTTTTTGGCCGAGTTGCAGTCGCCTTGCTTCAATCTATGAAGAAAACACCGTCTTTCCCTCTAATATATTTCTCTTTGACCTCTAATTACTTTGTACCAAATAATTTATTATTGTTTGAACCGAATCTACGCTCTCTACAAATCCAACATAGGATCAATGGTGCTAAACAACAAAAAATGGAGGATTTGGTCGAGGATTCTAAAACCCTTCCAGATATGGCCCTATTCTATATCTTTATGTGATCTCTTTTAGGGGCCTCACTCTATCTTAGAGTGTGCTCTTTCGACTTGTTTCCTCATTCAAAGACCAGATCCAAATATTAACAGGAATCCATCCCTCCCAATTTTAAGTAGCTCCTTCATGAGGGATGACAGTTTCAATATGAACTCTTCCTCGATGATTATGGCATAACTCAGAATGCCATAATTTTCTTAGTTTCAAGAATGAAAGGAGAAGCCAAAGGTAACTTTTCCTCATCTTCCTCCCAACCTTTCTCTTTTGAATATGATGTGAAGATGGGACCTTTTGTTTTTGTGGCTAAAGAGCTTTATGGCTCGGCCTTCATAGTGGAAAAATCACAAGATGCTTCGACGATAGAGGTAGAATATCCTTGGGTCTACGCCCATGAAAGAATCTCCATGCAACATGATATATTCTATCACTTCAATGGGATTTTTCCCTCTGCAACTATGTGATGGGAATGTATGAAAGAAACATGGACCTCATACTATGAACCTTTCCTCTATTCCAAGGTCTATTTCATATTCCTTTTTACTAAGGCAGAGGATTGTCAAAAAGTATTTGAGAAGGGGCCCTAGTTCTGGGGACATTTAGGTATTTAATTCTAGTTTTGGTTTCTTGATTTCAACCCTTTGACCATAATGACCATAACCACTTCTGTTTCAATAAGAATTCCAAATCTACCCCTTCATTTTTGGAATCTGGATATTTTGGCCTCCACCGGAAATTCCTTAGGCCATTTCATTAAGATTGATAATGACAGGATTTCGAAGTGTATATTCACCTTTTCCCACATATGTGTTGAGATTGATCTTAGTCGTGGGATACCAGACAAGATCCTCATCTATTAGAAATACAAGATCGTTTTCTCACAACCAACGGATTACGAGAATACCGCTTTCTGTTGCAAATCTTGTAATCAAACTAGGAACCTTCAGGAAGCTTGTCCTTCTTTTGACGACACTTTCATTCATCCTTCTAGTGTCAACAATATATATAAGGTTTGGTATGATTCAAAGAGAAACAAGTGTAATCCCCCCCGTGAAATATTTCCCACGGCCTTAAAAATCTCTTTAGCCAATTCACGTCCTTCAAATTCAAAGAAGCCTCCTTCATTCTCGATGCAACCTCTAGAATCTGGTGCAACACCGGGCCACCTCCATCTTCATCTCAACCCTCTTGGGTCCTCCTTGATGATGAAAAAATTAGTGATATGGATTTACTTACAACTTCTCTCTCAAGTGGTAAGAAATTCCCACACGAATAAGACAACTTGGATAGTGATAAAGAAACAATCATTGCAGCTGATATTTTATTTCTAGGATTTCTTCCAAAATTTGTCCCTGGTTTCAAAAACATCCACTCCTAACAATTCCTCAAGTTGGATTGATGTCTACAAGGAAAAAGGAATAAAGGAACCTCTCAGTCCAACTCAATGACCTGGCCTCTTGGTTGGTATTGTTGTCTTACAGTGCCCATCTTGTGTCTATTTGTCTATTGTCTAGTCGTAGCTTCGTTTTAGTTTCTAGGTTTGTTTATGTTCCTCCTTGTTCTCCTCTATTCAAATTGACTAATGTGATTTTTTGTAAGTCAAATCTCGTAGCTAGGATGAGACTCTTAGAAATCCATCCTTGTCAAGGGTTGGTGTGTCTCAGGCTGGGTGCAATCCTTTGGTGATGTTGATGGCTTAGATGCCCTTGGGTCGTGGTTTCTTAGACGAAAGGCTAGTCCCACAAGTCACAGACATTCTAGCAAACAAAAAAAATGTTCAATAAATCAAAATTAATTATAGTAAATGTTAATCATCATCATCATCATATCATATATATATATATATATATATATATATAATTACTATTATTTTAATGTTTTATTTAAATGAAAATATTTCTATCTTCAAGTAAAAAAAAATTATAAAAAAAAGAAAAGTATATAAAGGGAAATTGAAATGAGATATTCATTAATCAACCAATTGAAGGGAAAAAGTGAGCAAATTGATGCAATGCTAACATGCAAATAAGAGTTAATGCTGGATTTACTAGAGATGCACATGATTAAATTAATCACATTAACCCTAGATGATTACAAGGGAGTCTATGAAAAAATGGATTTGTCCTAACCATTCATAACTTGGGGACTCTTCCTCGATTTGAACCCTATTATGAGATTATATCTACTTTAAGAGAATGGTATGTTTCCCTAAACCTATGTTATCATCTCTTTAAAATCGACCATATATACATCTACCATACCATGACCACAAAGTTACAAATAGACATGTCACTATAATTGTCACTAATTTAATCCCATGATCTGATCCAAATAAAAAAATTGCTTGCTGAGCTAATGTGTTAGCTACATAGCACATTTGAACATCAAATATCTCATTACAAGTCACTTAAAGTTGCTAACTCAATAATAGCTACAAGCTTATGCTATATGCAAATTTGAAATGAATCGCATCCACTCTAAATCTAGAATTGTAATCCATGGTGAAAGGATTTGGCATGGGTTGAAGATTGCTTGGTTCAAATTTCAAATTTCTACATTATGCATGGCCTTAGATGGAATGAGGAGGACAGACATGGATGGTGCCATTAATGAACTATAGGTTAAGGTCGAAGACATAAGGTTATAGTTGAAGAGAAACAAATATTTTAAAATTTCAAAAGGAGGGAAACAACTTTGCACAAGCAATCTCTATGCAATTGATGTTACATTGGCATCATTTTTAATGAGCTTTTTGCTCTGTCGATAGGATTTCATGGATGGATAACCACAAGTATGCTAGGGAGAGTCATCATTGTTTGACACACGATAGGCTTGTCTTAAAGGCTAATCTTTTTGGTTCTAGTGATCAAAATTGAATTCTTACCATCTCTTCTAAAGATTTCAAACCAATTTTAAAAGGAATATTAAAAAATCTCTCTTCAAAAAACTTGAAATTTTCAAATCACTTGTCATTTATGAAGGGAACCAAATATTATGAAATTTCAAAAGAAGGGTTAGATTTTGAACAACCTATCAATGTTTCTAATCTGGACAGTTAGGTATTTAATGATCATACCTTTAATATTACATGAGGATGGATGTAAATCATGATCAAAGTCTAAGGTTCAATACCCACTACTTGCCCTTTGTATCTAAATATTAATATTATCTCTATTTTTGCTAGCTCTCATATTTTCCCAAATACGATGTACCCTTATGCAACATTAAATCCATCAAACAACTCACACCCACATAATCATATCACCATATTGTATTATCCACCATTTTAAGTGTCACTTAAAGAAAGCTTCCTAGAGAAGCTTGGAAACCATTTTTTTATACCCACTTGAATCCATGTGTATGCAAATTATTGATCCTTGTCAATATGTATTGTCATTGCAATCACTATCCATACTTAATGTGTTCAAACCTCACCATCACCATAATGACATTTAATTTTCAAATTGAAATGACATTGGAAAATTATTAGTAAGATTAATTGCAACTATGTGGCTCAATGACAGTTTTGAAGAAAAAAGAATAGACATTGAATAAACCCAAGCAAATGATCTCATCTCTCTTTTTTCATGTTCACATATTGTATTTCTCTAAATATCTCTAACATGTTGGGTTCATTGTTATTTTGTTTCATTGGTAATGTTATGTGTCCATATGTATATCCCATGCCATTATTATATTATCGGCATCTAATATTTGATTATTATCTAAGCACATTTTACATTGGCCTCTGGACAACTTAAATTGTAATCCATGACATCCCCATTATTGCAATATATACTTAATGGTAACAAAACACATTAAATACTTGAATGTAATTCCCTCAACAATCCATCAATCTTTTGCAAGTTTGGTTGATTAAATACTTGAATGTAATTCCCTCAACACCGATCCATCAATCTTTTGCAGGTTTGGTTGAAAGCTCATTGTAAAGATAATGCATAGTTTTGCTTTGTTTCACAAAAAAGTGTGTTATAGATTTTGTCTAAGATAAAAAACTCCTTTACACTTAGTGAAACTTTCTAGCTTGTATGTTCTTGATTAAGTTTAGATGTGAACCTACACAAAATGAATCTTGTTCACATCACAAAACCTAAAATTGGAATTATAATATTGAGAAATATGATTCCATTCATTCAATTTTCTATATTATCAAACCCTCACTTCTTTGTTATCATGGTTGATCATGAACATTCTCATTTTATCGATTCTAAGCATATTTATCTATCACACTCTTTCAATTTCTTATTGTTGTTATAGCAACATTGATATCAATACATGTCAAATATTTTGAAAATACCCCATAACTCTCCTTCCTTATGCCTCAAGCAATATTATGAGATGTATCATTTGTAGAATTAATTCTTGTCGCAACATTTTCAATCCTTGCATGTTCTTAAGTAAGCTATGTAGAGTGAAACATGATTGTTGTTATCATCAAATCTATGCATTAGGTATTACAATGTAACATCCATTCTAGCATGCATTTTTTCATGGTTTGAGAGAGAAAGTGAATAATCAATATCCACAATAGAAATAGCATACTTGGTTTGTATTAATAATGAAATTTATCTCTATGCTTGTATGGATTTTAAGAAGTTCCAAATCATGATATATGTGCATGTTCTTAGACACCTATAAAAGAAATAGGCTCTCTTTAAGGCTCCTTTAGTGTTTTAATATCATTTTCACCACTCAACAAATGTCTCAAGGTTTACTACAATTTCTTATTTTCTCATGAAATCTACAATAAACATTACAAATGTGCTTGGGAGTTTAAGGAATTTTGGCTTCCATGGTTAAACAAAATTACATTTAAATCTTCATCACTCTTTAAGAGTTTGTTGTTAAAAACAGACCAGAGTCTACCATTACATATTGCAGAAAAGCTTCTAGGAGCAGCAGAAAACATTCCTCAGAACTATATCTAATAAACCCTATTTCAGGCCAGCCATTAATAGGTAGAATAAACAATCCATTAATGTCATTAAAACCAGACACCAATTCCAGCTCTTGATATTGGTACAATAAACAATCTGGAGATCATCCTTTTGTCCGTGTGAACATGAAGAATATATATGTGAAGCACCTACAACAATTAATTAATAAGAATATGCGAAATAACAAAAATGACAGAACTCAGAATCACTTTTATATTGATCACAGGCCACTTTGAGGGGGCAACCTCCTATGAGCAAGCTCAATACAAATAACTTCACGGTGCCTTCATAGGTCTCAACAGACACTTATTTACTAAGTCTAGGCGCCAATACTATGGGTCAAAACCATGGGCCACTACAAACTATGGATCAACAATACTACGGGCGACTTACAAAGCATATGCGCCAACAATAATAACACAAACTATTGATCAACAAATACTACGGGACGACTTACAAAACATATGCGTCCAACAACAATATACTAACAAAGTAAAGACATGGGTTCCTTACATCCCCTCCCCCTTAAAAAAAGCTTTGTCCTCAAAGTTGTAGATGTGGAAATTGTTGTTGAATCTAAAGGAGTGGTTCCCATGGAGCATCCTTTGGTTGCATGCCGTGCCACTGAATTAAGACCTTTGTGATAGAGCGAGAGAGACGCTGACGAGTGCGCCGATTGAGGATGCCCTCTGGCTCCAAAAGGATGGATCCTTCATTATCTAGTTCGGGTAAAATAGTTTGTCCACTGATGTTGGTGCCAAAAAATTTCTTCAGACAAGAGACATGAAAGATTGGATGAATGCGGGAAGAAGGAGGAAGTTCCAATTTATAAGCAACGGACCCAATCTTCTGAAGAATCCGATATGGCCCATAGAACTTTGGAGCAAGCTTATGATGCCCTTTGAGTTTCAGGGAGGATTGCTTGTACGGCTGGAGACAAAGAAAAACCATATCGCCTACTTGAAAAGTGCGCTTAGAATGGTGTTGATCAGCTTGTTGCTTCATGCGATTTCTTGCCATGTGAAGATTGTCCCGCAAAATGCGAAGAATCTGATCGTAGTTTTGAAGGACCGTGTCAACTTCCAGAACTGGTGAACTGTTGGGGGTGTATGGAAGAAGAACTGGAGGTGCCTGACCATAGACTGCTTCATATGGGGTCATTTTAGAGGTAGTGTGGTAAGAGGTATTGTACCACCATTCAGCGAGAGGGAGCCACTTTTCCCACTGATGTTGTTGTTCAGAGGTGAAGTAACGAAGATAAGTTTCCAAGCATTTATTGATAATTTCAGTCTGACCATCTGTTTGTGGGTGATACCCTGAACTCATCTTCAGTTTGGTGCCAGTGTGGTGAAATAGTTCTATCCAAAAATGACTGGTGAAAGTCGCATCACAATCCGAGACAATGGAAGAAGGGATGCCATGAAGACGAAAGATCTGGTCCAGGAAAATTTGAGCGACTGAGGAGGCTCTATAGGGATGGCTGAGAGCAAAAAAATGACTATATTTGGAGAGGCGACCAACCACAACGAGAATCACTATCTTCCTGCCAGATTTAGGGATCCCTTCAATGAAATCCATAGAAATATCTATCCACATCTGTGTAGGTATGGGCAAGGGTTCGAGCAATCCTGGGAGTGTTGTTTCACCCTTATTGCGCTGGCAGGTATCACATTCGGCCACCATATGTTGAATTGTCCTTTTCATGCCCTGCCAAAAGAAGTTACACCGTGCTCGTTCATACATTTTGAGGAACCCAGAGTGCCTTGCCGATGGAGAAGCATGGAGTTCATAGAAGACAGCCTGTTGAAGATCTGTGCTCTCGGGAAGCACCAGACGACCCTTGTATCTCAGAGAAGCACCATCCCAAGAGTAATGTGGTACAGCAGAAGGGTTGTTGGTCAAGCGTTGGATGATTTGAGATAAGGAAGAGTCATTGACATAACCCTGTTGAACAGATTGCAACCAATTTGGAACAGGCATAGAAATACCTGAAAGAGAACCTTGGGCATCAAATGTGCGAGAAAGAGCATCTGCCACAATATTGTCTTTACCCATTTCTATTGTCCTGGGGAGGAGACACGCTGTTCCAAGAAATATTTTAGACTCTGGTGACCAGTCTTGATGCAGAAATGATTCCCTAATAGGTATGGGCGCCACTTCTGTACTGCATGCAAAATAGCCATCATTTCCTTCTCATAGGTAGAGGCAGCTAAATTCTTACCTGAAAGGGCTTTGCTAGTGAACACAATGGGGTGTTCATCTTGAAGGAGAACAACACCAAGTCCATTTCCGCAAGCATCACTCTCAATAGTCAAGGGCTTGAAAAATCGAGCATAGCTAGAATAGGTGTAGTACACATAGCTTGCTTTAGTTTGTCAAATGCACATTGAGCAGCATGTGTCCATGTAAAAGCATCCTTTTTCAATAGAGTAGTTAATGGAGATGCAATCTTCCCATAATCCTTGACAAACTTGCGGCGGTAGCCAGTCAACCCCAAAAGACCACGAAGGCTCTTGAGTGTCTAAGGAGGCAGCCAATTGTTCATGGCATCAATTTTGGTAGGATCCACGCGAACCCCTTGTGCTGAGATAATGTGCTCGAGATACTCAACTTTATTCTGTCCAAAAACACATTTAGATTGCTTGGCGTGGAGATGATGGTCAGAGAAAAGTTGCATGACAAGATCCAGATGCTGGAGATGTTCATCCCATGTGAGATTTCCACCTTCCAGGACAGAAGACCATCATATTCAGCTCCTTCCTGGCAGTGTTCCTCCCAACATCAGGCCCTATCGCTACCCATTTCACCAAAAAACGGAGATTGAAATGCTCATTCGGGACTTATTGAAGCAAGGTATTATTCGCCCAAGCACTAGTTCCTTTTCTTCTCGAGTTATTCTTGTCTGCAAAAAAGATGGGTCATGGCGCCTTTGCATTGACTTTCGAGCACTTAATCACCTCACCATCAAGGATAAGTTTCCAATTCCTATTGTTGATGAGCTTCTTGATGAGCTTCATGGGGCTCACTTTTTCTCCAAGTTGGATCTTCGTTCTGGTATCATCAAATTCGGGTTCATGAGGATGATATCCCTAAAACAGCTTTCCGCACACATGATGGCCATTATGAGTTTTTGGTCATGCCCTTTGGCATCACTAATGCTCCTTCCACATTCCAGGCCTTAATGAATAAAATATTTCGACCCTACTTGTGGAAATTCATTCTAGTATTCTTTGATGACATCCTCATCTACAGTAAAACATGGGATAAACATCTCCAGCATCTGGATCTTGTCATGCAACTTTTCTCTGACTATCATCTCCATGCCAAGCAGTCTAAATGTGTTTTTGGACAGAAGGAAGTTGAGTTTCTTGGGCACATTATCTCAACACAAGGGGTTCGCGTGGATCCTGCCAAAATCGATGCCATGAACAATTGGCCGCATCCTCAGATACTCAAGAGCCTTCGTGGTTTTTTGGGGTTGACTGGCTACTACCGCAAGTTTGTCAAGGATTATGGGAAGATTGCAGCTCCATTAACTACTCTATTGAAAAAGGATGCTTTTACATGGACACCTGCTGCTCAGTGTGCATTTGACAAACTCAAACAAGCTATGTGTACTACACCTGTGCTAGCTATGCCCGATTTTTCCAAGCCCTTCACTATTGAGAGTGATGCTTGTGGCAATGGACTTGGTGCTGTTCTCCTTCAAGATGAACACCCCATTGCGTTCACCAGCAAAGCCCTTTCAGGTAAGAATTTAGATGCCTCTACCTATGAGAAGGAAATGATGGCTATTTTGCATGCAGTACAGAAGTGGCGCCCATACTTATTAGGGAATCATTTCTGCATCAAGACTGATCATCCGAGTCTAAAATATTTCTTGGACCAGCATGTCTCCTCCCTGGCACAACAGAAATGGGTTAGCAAACTCATGGGTTATGACTATGAGATCACTTACAAGAAGGGTAAAGACAATATTGTGGCAGATGCTCTTTCTCGCAGATTTGATGCCCAAGGTTCTCTTTCAGCTATTTCTATGCCTATTCCAAATTGGTTGCAATTTGTTCAATAGGGTTATGTCAATGACTCTTCCTTATCTCAAATCATCCAACGCTTGACCAACAACCCTTCTGCTGTACCACATTACTCTTGGGATGGTGCTTCTCTGCGAAACAAGGGTCGTCTGGTGCTTCCCCATAGAACAGATCTTCAATAAGCTGTCTTCTATGAAATCCATGCTTCTCCATCGGTAGAGCACTCCGGGTTCCTCAAAACGTATGAACGAGCATGGCATAACTTCTTTTGGAAGGGCATGAAAAGGACAATTCAACAGATGGTGGCCAAATGTGATACCTGCCAGTGCAATAAGGGTGAAACAACACAACTTCCAGGATTGCTTGAACCCTTTCCCATACCTACACAGATTTGGACAGATACTTCTATGGATTTCATTGAAGGGCTCCCTAAATCTGGCGGGAAGACAGTGATTCTCGTTGTGGTTGATCGCCTCTCTAAATATAGCCATTTTTGTGCTCTCAGCCATCCCTATATAGCCTCCTCCATCGCTCAAATTTTCCTAGACCAGATCTTTCGTCTTCATGGCATTCCTTCTTCCATTGTCTCGAATCGTGATGCGACTTTCACCAGTCATTTTTGGACAGAACTATTTCGCCACACTGGCACCAAACTGAAGATGAGTTCAGGGTATCACCCACAAACAGATGGTCAAACTGAAATTATCAATAAATGCTTGGAAACTTATCTTCGTTGCTTCACCTTGGAACAACAACATCAGTGGGCAAAGTGGCTCCCTCTCGCTGAATGGTGGTACAATACCTCTTACCACACTGCCTCTAAAATGACCCCATATGAAGCAGTCTATGGTCAGGAACCTCCAACTCTTCTTCCCTACACCCCCACCAGTTCACCAGTTCAGGAAGTTGACACGGTCCTTCGAAACCGCGATCAGATTCTTCGCATTTTGCGGGACAATCTTCACATGGAAAGAAATCGCATGAAGCAACAAGCTGATCAGCACCGTTCTGAGCGCACTTTTCAAGTCGGAGATATGGTTTTTCTTCGTCTCCGGCCATACAAACAATCCTCCTTGAAACTCAAAGGGCGTCATAATCTCGCTCCAAATTTCTATGGGCCATATCGGATTCTTCAAAAGATTGGGTCCGTTGCTTATAAATTGGAACTTACTCCTTCTTCCCGCATTTATCCAGTCTTTCATGTCTCTTGTCTAAAGAAAGTTCTTGGCACCAACATCAGTGGACAAATTATTTTACCCGAACTGGATAATGAAGGATCCATCCTTTTGGAGCCAGAGGCCATCCTCAATCGGCGCACGCGTTAGCTTCGCTCTCGCTCTATCACAGAGGTCTTAATTCAGTGGCACGGCATGCAACCAGAGGATGCTACATGGGAACCACTTCTTCATATTCAACAACAATTTCCACATCTAAAGCTTTGAGTACAAAGCTTTTTCTAAGGGGGAGGGGATGTTAGGAACCCATGTCTTTACTTTGTTAGTATGTTGTTATTGGACGTATATGCTTTGTAAGTCGTCCTGTAGTATTTGTTGATCAATAGTTTGTGTTATTGTTGTTGGTGCATATGCTTTGTAAGTCGCCCGTAGTATTGTTGATCCATAGTTTGTAGCATCCCATGGTTTTGACCCATAGTATTGGCGCCTAGACTTAGTATATAAGTGTGTGTTGAGACCTATGAAGGCACCGTGAAGTTATTTGTATTGAGCTTGCTCATAGGAGGTTTCCCCCTCGAAGTGGCCTGTGATCAATATAAAAGTGATTCTGAGTTCTGTCATTTCTGCTATTTCGCATATTCATATTAATTAATTGTTGCAGGTGCATCACATGATTTGATTTATCAGTACTTGGTCTTGTAAATTCAATGTCGTAAGATGAAGACAGAGACACGTGATAACATGTTTATTTGGATAAGTGCTTGTAGATTAGGGTTTCGTTATGTCTGTTGTTTGTTTGATAGAGAACTACAGGGTTTTCATTTTGATCTTTGACTAGAATATCGTAACCGGAGTCTGTCGATTAAGTTGGATAATTTTAAAGTTGAAACGATTGCATTCTCATTTATTTCCAGAATGTTCTTTGACTTTTTAAACTCTATTTGTAATAAGGGCTTCATATTTCTTTACAGGTGGTAATGGGAAATCTTGTTTTAAATGAATACTTTGTTTATTAAGAGAAGTCTGGGCATAGCCCCGAGCTTACAGCATGCTCAAAATGATTTAATAACTTTGTTTTTAAGTCTAAGCTCGTAATATTTTATAGGATAAATCTAACCGTGATCATTTTACTTATATGTTTTGGATTAGATGAAATAAATGTTATTGAGGTTTCGCCAAACTAATATTAGTTATTTCTGTATGTATGCTAAAATGCTTGGGAAGTATTTTGGAACTAGATGAAGAACTCTAAACTGTGTCTGATTTTAAGAGTTTACTATAGATCTTGTTGAAACTTATAAATGGTGATTAGAATACTTTGCTTCTATTCATAATAGTGATAATTTTGTAATGCTTTCTTGTAGGGTATAGATATTGGTTTATGAAGATGTACAGTGTTATTCTGTCAACAAATTATACTAATAAAAATTATGATAGATGTAATATATATACATAAAATGATTCTATAATAGATATATTGTTTATACGATGAAAAATATTGATATAAGCTATTTCTATGAATTTATACTTAGCAAAATTATTGACTGAAAAACAATGGGATTTCTATTAGTATGTATACTTGATTATTATTTAAACTAGCTACTGTTCTGTCATTGTATGAACTGTAAAAGAAATAACCTGTATCTTTTAAGTTTTCTGAGTATTATTTCAGTATACATTTTATAATTGTGTCTACATCTTATTGCAAAATAAAGGATCAGCATTTTAATCGGAATATTGAGATCATCCTAATCTATTACCTAAACAAACTTCTCTGTACTAGAGTACATCAAAAATGTGAAAGGAAAAGTACATAGAAGGTTTATATTCATCATTTTATAATTCCAGAACCTATTCATTCAATCATTTATGCAGAAATAATTTATCGGTCCAGTACTCTATCAATTTTTAACAGTTAAATAAGCATTCGACAACATTGAAACCTAACAAATTTAGCTAGCATTCTTCAGAATATATAGAGTAAGATTTAGAAAAGAATAAGACGAAAGCAATGCATAACCTGTTTATACTGTGTAGGTGGAAAAACACCCAAAGAAGACTGTTCCTCCCAAATATCTCCTGAAAGCAGCCAAGATCACTTGCTTTAGGACCCCCAATCCTGTTCATTGAACCACCAAGACAAAGATTCTGTGTAGAAGCATATGACAATCTCTTTGTATCTCAGTGATCATGAAGACTTGCATATAATCTCTCTGCAACTCAGCAGCATAAAAAACTTCTTACTTTGCAACTCATTAGATAGCATTCCCCTCATCGAATCTCTTGTATGTTCAACATAGTTGTTTCCATCAAACACAAGGAAACTTTTGTGAGCCCCCTGCTCAATTTGATGGATATAAATATTGCCTAGGTATTTTGGGTCAGTTTAACATTTAATGAGCCACATGCTCAGTTCCACCATCCTTGGGGAACATGACCACATTTTAGGGAAGTTTCCCCCTGCAACAGTTAGTAAGTGAGTTTAGATGTTGCCACTTGTCAATTGCCTTCTACACTAGTTTCATTCCTCCTAGTGGGTCAGTGAATACTCTTCAACAATCCTCTTTGGATGAGTGTCTCCTATTTTAATTTATTAAATAATAATAATATTCAATTACAGTCATCCTTGACCATCCTTGGTCAATAACATAAAAATTTACAATAAGTTTTAAATTAATGTTTTTCCACAAACATAAAAAAAATTCAAGTCTAGGTAGGTTACAAACACCCCCCTCTTAAGTTCAACATCGTCCTCGATATTGCTTAAGCATCATCTGAGTCCTCCTGGAACATAAATGGATATGATGCCTGCATATGAATATCCAATTCCTAGGTTGCTTCATCTGGACTAAGGTGCTTCCATTGCACCTTTACCTATCCAATGGTGCGATTCTAGAGTAAAATTTCTCTCCTATCGAGGATACAATCCGGTTCCACCTGAAAATATCCTTTTGATTCCACCTGTATGTCATTCCAATCAATTACATGAGTAGCATCATGTACATACTTTTTCAAAATAGAAATATGAAATACATTATGTATTTTCATATTAGGTGGCAAGGCTAAATGATAAGCCACTGGTCAAACTCTTGATAATATTTCAAATGTTCCACAATACATGGGTGCTAATTTAGCACAACTCCCTAGCTTAAATTAGATTTTTCTAGGTTTTACCTTGACAAAAAAATGCTCCCCTACTTGGAATTCTTTTTGAGTTCTTTTTAGATCTACATGACTCTTTTGTCTATCTTGTGCAATTTTCAGATTGCTTTGTACCTGCTTCACTATTAGTTCCATCTCTTTCAACAATTGAGGTCCTAACATCAATCTATCAACTGGATTACTCCATGAAATGGGAGTATTACACTTTCTACCATACATAATTTCAAAAGGACTAAGTTTAGCTGAAGCTTGATAGTGATTGTTATAAGAAAATTCAACTAAGTGCAGATATTCTTCCCACTTGTTTGGCTGATCTTTAACATACCTTCTTAACATATCCTCTAGAATCTGATTTACTCTTTCATCTTGTCCATCCGTTTGCAGATGAAAAGACGTGCCGAAATTTAATTTATTATCCAAACCTTTAAACAATGATTTCCAGAAATTACTAGTAAATTTAGAATCTCGATCAGAAATTATTACCTTAGGAATTCCATGCAAACGAAAAACTTGCTTCATAAACACATCAGCAATAGTAGCAGCCTTAAAAGTAGTTTTGATAGGTATAAAATGAGTTTCCTTGCTAAGCTTATCCACTACTACCATTATTGAATCATTTTGCTTTTGATTTTTAGGCCATCCAGTTATAAAATTAATGCTGATAATTTACCACTTCCAATCTGGAATTGGTAATGGTTTTAATAAACCAGTTGGGTGTTGATGCTCAGCTTTAACTTGTTGACATTCAATACACCTAGCTATGTATTCAACTACCTCATTTTTCATATTTGGACAAAAGTAATCTTTTCTTAACATCGTTATCATCTTTTGTTAACAAGGATGTCCCGAATAAGGACTTTTATGTACTTCATTAAAAATCAACAACTTAATTTCTAGTACATTTGGTACATACAATCTGTTTTTATACAACATTATACCTTTTTCATTCAAACTGTAATCTGTTTGTATATTTTCAGAATTATGTTCTGCAACTTTTACCTGTAATTTCTGATAATTTATATCCAATTTTATCCCTTC
This sequence comes from Larix kaempferi, assembly GCA_027924585.1. NCBI lineage: Eukaryota > Viridiplantae > Streptophyta > Pinopsida > Pinales > Pinaceae > Larix > Larix kaempferi. The sequence goes on along the minus strand of BSBM01000182.1, from coordinate 8,928,591 downwards.
TTCAAACTGATTTTCTAAATCTGTTTTATAAGTACTAATTGCTGCCATAAAATTTAATTTTGCATTCTTACTTAAGGCATCAACCACCTTAGTTTCTTTACCTTTTATGTGTTGGATCTCGAAATCATATTCGCTAAGGAAAGCTAACCACCTAGCCTGCCTTGCATTTAGATTTGGTTGATCCAACAGATATTTTAGACCTTTATTATCTATCATTAATGAAAATCTTCTACCGATTAGATGATGGCGCCACATCTTCAAAGCATGTATCACGACAACTAACTCTAAATCGTAGGTAGCGTAATTCTTTTCATGAATTTTTAGCTTTCTTGACTCATACGCTATTACATGACCTTTTTGTGTTAAGACTCCGATAAGGCCATCATTGCATGCATCAGTACATACAAAAAAGTCCTTGTTTGGATCTGCAATTTTTAAGATAGGTGCAGTAGTTAATAGTTCTTTTAACTTTTTAAAACTTTATTCACACTTTTGATCCCAAACAATTTCTGTCCCTTTTTCTATAAAGATATTATGGGATTTGCGATTCTTGAGAATCCTTCTATAAATTTTCGGTAGTAACCTGTGATCCCCATGAACAATCGCACATTTGTTACATATTTAGGGATAGGCTATTCATTAATTTCTCTTGTTTTATCCAGGTTAACTGAGATTCCATCCTTGGATATCACATGACCTAAATACTATATTTTATCTTTGAAAAATTCACACTTATTGAATTTAGCGTATAGTTGATGTTCTCTTAAGACTTGTAATATTATTCGTAAGTGTTCATCATGTTCTTCCTTAGTCTTTGAATAGATTAAAATGTCATCAATGAAAACAATTACGAATTTATACAAATACTTATGTAAGACATTATTCATTAAACACATGAAAACTGTTGGAGCGTTCGTTATCCCAAAAGGCATAACTACAAACTCATAATGCCCATAACAGGTTCTAAAAGCAGTTTTTAAGATATCTTCATCTTTAATTCTGACTTGATGACATCCAGATCTCAACTCTATTTTTGAAAATATCGTCGCTTTGCGTACTTGATCAAACAAATCATCTATGCGGGGCAATGGATATCTGTTTTTAATTTTTATTTTATTTAACTAAAGGTAATCTATGCATAAATGCAAAGTACCATCTTTCTTTTTAAAGAAAATGGCAGGTGCTCCCCAACGAGACACACTTGGTCTTATGTAATTTTTGTCTATTGATTCTTTTAACTTTGATTTTAATTCATTAAGCTCTAGGATATTCATCTAGTAAGGAGCTTTTGAGTTGGGTACCACACCTGGTACTAACTCAATGGTGAAATCCAATTCCCTTTCCGGAGGCAATCCTGGAATTTCTTCTGGGAATACGTATGAAAAATCTCTTAGTAGGATTGGTATATATTCAAGTTTTAATTTATCTTCTTTAGTAGTGTGTTCATCATTTATTACATTTACAGTAAATACTTTACATCCTTTACGTACAGCCTTTTACATTTGCAATGCAGAAATCTATCTAACAGAAACTTTTCTAGGCAGTCATTTTACTACAACAGTTTCTCCTTTATCATTCAAGCATGTAAATGTCTTTTCAAAACAATTCAAAACTAATCTATGCTTTTCCAGCCAATCCATACCAATTAAAACATCATACGATCCTAACGGTAATACATTCAATTTTACTTGGGTCTTAAATTGATTCCTAAGAAATTCACAATCTTTAACAAAAGCAACTACTTTCCTCTTGGTTCCTGTAGCTAACTGAACTAGCCAATTATTTTCAAACTTTTCCACTTGCAATTTACCGCTTTCTACTACACCAAGTGATACATAACTTAAACTAGGACCTGGGTCAATTAGAATAGATATGGGTCTGTTCTTTAGCATACCTTCTATTTTGACCATTGAAGTCTGACGATCAGCCTGACGATTCTCCAAGGCTGCATTGATCTTGGGCATTTCCCTCACTAAGTTACCAACTATTGCCTCTTCCTGCATTGTATGAATGTTGCTGATGTTTCTTTTTTTGTTAGAACAATTTGTTGCATAATGTGGTCCTTGACATTCAAAGCATTTTATAGGTTCTTTTTGTTCATAATTTTTAACATAATTATTAGGCATGTATCTGTTTCTTGCAGCTGTAAAATTCTGTGGTATATTACTTTCAAAATTATTTCCTTGAAAATTTCTGCTAGGGAAATTTCGCTTGTTATTTCCAACATTCCCATTAAACTTAAAAAATTTCCTTCTTTGTTCGAAATTGCTTGGTCTATTAACTTTCCAACTAGGTACACTTTCTCTTTTTCTGTTATGTTCATAACATAAGTTTTCCTTTCTCATAGATTCCTCAAGAGTCTTGGGGTTTTCATACTCAATTCTGTCTTTGATATTAAAAGGTAAGCCACTAAAAATATTTGTATTTTAGGCTTCTCGTCAACAATGTAAGGTACATATCTTAACAGAATTAAGAATTTACTGCTTAATTCTTTCATGTTCATAGAGCCTAGTTTTAAATCATAGAACTCTTTAGCTTTTTCTTCATAGTACTATTCAGACAGAAACTTCTTCTTAAAGTATCTCTTAAAATTACGCCAAGTTACACTCTTTTATTTAATGTTTTTTACTCTTTTTATATCTTCCCACCATATATCTGCTTTCCCAGTTAGATTATAAATGGCCATCTTAGCTTTCAACTTATCTGAGTAATTATAAATTTGAAAGTATTTCTTCATACCTGATAGCCATGCTTCGGCTTATTGTCCCTTTTCTATCTCACCATTAAACATTTGGGGTTTTATCTTTTTAAACTCCATTGAGATCTCTTCATATGGCTTGTAATTCCTCTTTTTAGGACCATAGTTAGTATCATTGCTATCACTGGAATACTTATGTTTCTTTTTATGTGTTTTAACTTTAGCTTCAGAAGAGGAATTACTTTCAGCATTAGAGAATTTTAAATTCTTACCTTTGTGTTCATAAGACATGGTTCCATATTCAGACTTAAATTCTGTTCTTTTATCTTTTCCCTCATTATGAAGTTTATCTAGTAATATCTGATTTAGTTCTTCCCGTGCCTTTAGAATTCTTTCATTTCCTTCCTTAACAGTTTTTATTTCAGCTTTTAAATCTTTAACAGTTCAAAGTAGTTCGGATGAATTATCATTTAATTCTACGTTGTAAAATTAGTCATAGCAGATCTAATGAACAAGTAAATCAATCAGAACATATGAACATAGAAAATATGGTGCAAAACTGTGCAAAACATGCAGCAGTGCTCTCTATCCCAGAAAGGGTGAATGAATTACAATACAGACTGTCACAATGACAGAGCAATTCGAATTGCCTAAGGAGGTCATTCGAATTACAGAATGGAGTAGCTTGACTCTAACTAGGAGTCCTCATCAATCAATCGGTGGTGCTCATCAATGCACAACAACCAGTCATCCAGGTGTCAATCTGAGTCTAACTGAGTGTAATAAGTGTAACTGAAGTGTGTAGCACTGATATAGGATCTGGAGGCTCAGTGGGGGCACATGGGAGGCTAACTGAAGTCAGAACAAGTCACCTAATCAAACTGGAGGTCAAACGGAAGTGATACAGTCAGTCGGGAGTGAAACTAGCCTCAAATCAGGGAGAATCAGAGCTAACTGAATGTAACTGAAGTGGAACTGCAGTGGTAGGTGAAAAAGTGCGCCCTTCTCTGGCAGTAGGTGAGAAGTGGGTGCCTTTCAGCTTAGGAGGGCTAAAACTCTGTGGTAGGTGGCTCCCGGGTGCTAGAATTGAGTGGATAAGGTGCTGGAGGCATCAAACTGGTGAGTGGGATGCATGCCAGTGTTAAAATTCAATATGCTAAGACAGAAAATAGCAGCATTACATTCCATTTCACAATAATAGCATATGCAGGATCACTGAAGAAACAACAAGCACAGCATAAACACAAGAGACAGAGATTTATCCTGGGAAACCCTCATGGGGTAGAAAACCCAGCAAAGCTTCCTCAATATAGATGACCAGCAATATACAAAGATGAAACCCTGAGACATGATCTCCTCCTCCACAATAGCAGACCTCTCCTCCACAAGTGCGCTATCCTCAAGTGAGTGAGTGTGTATAATGAGGAACACACCTCCTCTATTTATACACTACTCTGATATGTATTTTACACAAGTACATGTAGGCTCGTATTTAACCATTAGGTTAAATACCCCATTATAACTGACTGGGCCGACCCCTCTAGGGTGGTCTAATAACCCTTTGACCCACATAACACATACAGGGCCGACCCCCACTAGGGAAGTCTAATAACCCAAGTTACCACATTCCGACGGAGGAATAAACATCTCCGGATATACAATAAGATCTTCACGGAGGAATGAATCGTCTCCGGAATAATAAAGTACAAATATAATATTCTTTGAAGTTACAATATCTCAACACTCCCCCTTAACGAGAAGGATATTATAACAGCATCTGCACGAGCAAGGAGTCATCAACATCATACATGATACATCTATAAATCATTGGAAGCTTTCTCAACATCATCAGTAACTCAACCAGTTACTGGAATATCTTCAATACTGGAACATCAACATCTTCAGTACTGAGTCTTTATCTTCTGCAGCACTCAAACAACTACAGCAACATCAATATCTGAATCCTCACGATTGTCAGCATCGCCATCACACGATCATCAGCATCGTCATCACATGATCAACAACATCGTCATCTCACTATCATCAACATCGTCATCACACGATCATCAACATCGTCATCTCACGATCATCAGCATCGTCATCACACGATCATCAGCATCGTCATCTCACGATCATCAGCATCGTCATCATACGATCATCAGCATCGTCATCTCACGATCATCAGCATCGTCATCACACGATCATCAGCATCGTCATCATACGATCATCAGCATCGTCATCTCACGATCATCAGCATCGTCATCACACGATCATTAGCATCGTCATCTTACGATCATCCGCATCGTTATATCACGATCATCAGCATTGTCATATCATCTCGATCTACAACATCTGGATCATCTCGATCTACAGCATCTGGATCATCACGATCTACAACATCTGGATCATCTCGATCTACAGCATCTGGATCATCTCAATCTATAACATCTGGATCATCTCGATCTATAGCATCTGGATCATCTCATCTACAGCATCTGGATCATCTCGATCTACAGCATCTGGATCATCTCGATCTACAGCATCTGGATCATCTCGATCTACACCATCTGGATCATCTCGATCTACAGCATCTGGATCATCACGATCTACAGCATCTGGATCATCACGATCTACAGCATCTGGATCATCTCGATCTACAACGTCTGGATCATCTCGATCTACAGCATCTGGATCATCTCGATCTACAGCATCTGGATCATCTCGATCTACAACATAAGTATCCTCAACCATACAAGTACATTAATCAATACATGTATCATTAAAAGCATGTATTCTCACTAATACATCTATCATCAAAAGCATGTATTCTCACTAATACATCTATCATCAAAAGCATGTATTCTCACTAATACATCTATCATCAAAAGCATGTATTCTCACTAATACATCTATCATCAAAAGCATGTATTCTCACTAATACATCTATCAATACAAGTATCCACACTGATACAAGTATACACAACAGCAGCATACCCTGCAACACACATGATCCAATTACGGGATGGTCAATCCCTCTCACTTTAGGACATAGGTCCAAGGATGATACAATCCTGATCCACTTATGGGATGATCAATCCCTCTCAATTTAAGACATCTCTCATGGCTATGGATGATGCAATCCAGATCAACTTACAGGATGATCAATCCTTATCCTTTTAAGACACCTCACCATGTCTAAGGATGATGCAATCCCGAATCAACTTACATGATGATTAGTCCTTATCACTTTAAGACACCTTACCATGTCTACGGACGATGCAATCCCAATCTACTTACAGGATGATTAGTCCTTATCACTTTAAGACACCTCACCATGTCTAGGGATGATGCAATCCCAATCTACTTACAGGATGATTAGTCCTTATCACTTTAAGACACCTCACCATGTCTAGGGACGATGCAATCCCAATCTACTTACAGGATGATTAGTCCTTATCACTTTAAGACACCTCACCATGTCTAGGGACGATGCAATCCCAATCTACTTACAGGATGATTAGTCCTTATCACTTTAAGACACTTCACCATGTCTAGGGACGATGCAATCCCAATCTACTTACAGGAGGATTAGTCCTTATCACTTTAAGACACCTCACCATGTCTAGGGATGATGCAATCCCAATCTACTTACAGGATGATTAGTCCTTATCACTTTAAGACACCTCACCATGTCTAGGGACGATGCAATCCCAATCTACTTACAGGATGATTAGTCCTTATCACTTTAAGACACCTCACCATGTCTAGGGACGATGCAATCCCAATCTACTTACAGGATGATTAGTCCTTATCACTTTAAGACACTTCACCATGTCTAGGGACGATGCAATCCCAATCTACTTACAGGAGGATTAGTCCTTATCACTTTAAGACACCTCACCATGTCTAGGGACGATGCAATCCCATCACGTACATTTTGAACCCAGTTCATGGACGATGCAGTCCTCACGTACATTTTGAACCCAGTTCATGGACGATGCAGTCCTCACGTACATTTTGAACCCAGTTCATGGACGATGCAGTCCTCACGTACATTTTGAACCCAGTTCATGGACGATGCAGTCCTCACGTACATTTTGAACCCAGTTCATGGACGATGCAGTCCTCACGTACATTTTGAACCCAGTTCATGGACGATGCAGTCCTCACGTACATTTTGAACCCAGTTCATGGACGATGCAGTCCTCACGTACATTTTGAACCCAGTTCATGGACGATGCAGTCCTCACGTACATTTTGAACTAGTGGTTCCGGGATGATGCAATCCCCATCACTTTATTCTCGAAGACCATACGTCTACGGATCAATTCAGGGACCAAGGTCCGGGGATGATACAATCCCCACTTCTCGGAGACCTTACGTCTACGGCTCTCTTTAGGACTGAAAGTCCAGGGATGATCCAATCCCCTCAACTGTCCACTAAGGACTTCATTCTCGGAGACCTCACATCTACGGCTCTCTTTAGGACTGAAAGTCCAGGGATGATCCAATCCCTTCAACTGTCCACTAAGGACTTCATTCTCGGAGACCTCACGTCTACGGCTCTCTTTAGGACTGAAAGTCCAGGGATGATCCAATCCCCTTAACTGTCCACTAAGGACTTCATTCTCGGAGACCTTACGTCTACGGCTCTCTTTAGGACTGAAAGTCCAGGGATGATCCAATCCTCTCAACTGTCCACTAAGGACTTCATTCTCGGAGACCTCACGTCTACGGCTCTCTTTAGGACTGAAAGTCTAGGGATGATCCAATCCCCTTAACTGTCCACTAAGGACTTCATTCTCGGAGACCTTACGTCTACGGCTCTCTTTAGGACTGAAAGTCCAGGGATGATCCAATCCCCTCAACTGTCCACTAAGGACTTCATTCTCGGAGACCTCACGTCTACGGCTCTCTTTAGGACTAAAAGTCCAGGGATGATCCAATCCCTTTTCTTTCTCGGAGACACCTGTCTACGGCTCACTTTAGAACAAGTGTTCAAGGATGATACAATCCCCACATGTATTCTCATCAATATACTATCGATCCTGGGAACCCATACAGAACCTGATTCACACTTCTTCTTTAATTGCACCATTAAGAGAATGGTCTTATCTAGCCACTTGGAGCAAACATCTCATCATGATTCTCTTCCTCTTTCTAAGAGAATCTTCTAGCCACAAGCCTTCTATATTTTGTTTGATTTGTAAATATTCTTGTTGAACATCCATCACTTGTTCGGTGTTCATTATTCTTCATGATCTTTCCTACAAAACAAAATTAAGTACATGATTAGTAATCCTTCATAATCATGAAATCATGATAACCTATTATGCATACAGATATCATTACATAGTTATGCAACAATCTTGACCAATACTTTGGCACAACACTTTCCCATATCCTGTATGCATACAGTGGCTATCTAGATGCCTTCCATCTCTACCAGAACATACTATCGAGAGTGTGCACAGCTCTCAGCATGTCAGCAAAGAGGTTTCATTCTAGACAAGCAACAATGGAATGTTTGTCCAACTTACCAATCATATGCATATTAGTAGTATAATGTTCAATGCTCTATGAATGTTTGCACTCAGCATGATAAGTTCTAGGAATACAAATATGCATACAAGAAATATCATTTACTAGTTCAAATAACAACTCAAATACTTATCTTTTATGTTTGTGTGGTTGCCTCCTGCTTGATCTTCTATATGTCTTTTGAACTTCTATTCATTCTGTACCACTGTGCATGCTCAAGTGTGCACTAGTGTCATCCTCATGATCTCATACACAAACATTCATTCATTAGTATATTCTCAAAACATTCTAATTCTAAATAATCTTGAATATGTATAGTCATGATCATTAGTATTCAGGGTTTCAAGTAAGTCTTCTTTTACTCATGCATATTCTTGTTTGATCATAGTACTCTTCTGGTTAATTAAATCATGCATAAACCCTTGATTACTAACTTTATGAATAAGCATAACCAATCATATCAAGTATACTTATATAAGGGATCCTAACACAAGGTAAGATTCATGGGAAACATACCTGGATTAGTATACCTACTTGGTTATGTACAACATACCTAAACAATCTCTTCAATCATTTAGAGATCCTGAGCTAGAACCTGCATGTCTCATAGGTTAAGCATAATATAACAAAGTCATACATACCTCGTAAGTAGAACAAATATTATGGATGAGTCTTTGTCTTCATGTTTTCATGGTCATGGAGCCTGATTTGTCTTTTGTGATGTACCTATATCTTGTTAGCAGACAACATCAACCTCACACAACATTATAATGCATTAGTACAATCATAAGTGTCAACACCCTAACCAATGAATATCTTCTATCATGCATTCATAATTTTGTTAAGGTGATACAACAAATCTAAAATCAAGATTGTACTAACCGTAATAACATGAAGACAAACATACCATAAACTTAATCATGAACAAATCTCAAAACATACCTCGATGAGTCATACCTGTCGAGATCGCTTGTAATCTCCTTATGTAAAGCCTTAGCCTCATCTCCCTCTGAAACAGGAACTCCTTCACTTATGCAGGTGACCAATCCATCTTCTTCTAGGATTAACCCTATCCACTTGATTTGCAAGAACTAGACCTGGAGATGGATATGGGTTTGTCAGAGAAACCCCAAAAATTCAAACTTTGAATTTCAAACTTCCGAAAGGATAGAAATATGCGCCTTGATGAGCTGATCAAACTGATATATTCAGAATTTGAAAACTGCAAAGTTTCACTCCTCAATTTTGCCTTTGAAACTTTCGGATTCACTGGACGTGACCCTGAACTGGGGTTTGATGAATCCCACTCTTCTTCCCAATCAAAATGTTTGATCCAAAGCTCTAAGCTTCTATTTTTCTGAGGAGCTTCCAGCCATGGTCACAGATTTCAAAAATTCCCATTTTTACAGAAGCCCTAATTTTCCACTTTTCTGATCAAAGTCCCAAACTAGGGTCTAATCAAACCCGGCCTTCTGCCCAACCAAAAATTCTGAGCTTGGTCTCTAAATTTCTATTTTGATGAGTAGCATCCAGCCGTGGTCTCCGATTACAAAAATTCCAACTTTCTCCAAAGCCCTAAATTCCGGAAGCCATGAATGAAGGTACCAAAAATTAATTCTGTTTTGACAGAAATATGTACCTGATTGTTTCTGGTGTAACTCCGAAATTTTTTATCCACAGCATCTGAAAAGGTTTCCTGAGATAGCCTAACCTATTATCTTTCCATCCTGACAGGTCTGACCTCAATTGGATTCTCTGAGAGAGAGTTATGCCAAATGTCGCAACGTGACCTGTTTTGGGATAAAACAGGAGAGCGAACTTGTACGGCGTGCCACGTGTCACTGTTTCAACTTCGGCCTCTGAAAACGTTTTCTGAGATATATCGGCCTGTTATCTTTCCATCCTGACAGGTCTGACCTCAATTGGACTCTCTTAGAGAGAGTTATGCCAAATGTCGCAACGTGACCTGTTTATGGGATAATACAGGAGAGCGCACTTGTACGGAGTTCCACGTGTCACTGGTTAAACTTAGGCCTCTGAAAACGTTTTCTGAGATAGTACAGACTGTGTACTACCTGTCACTTTTTACGAAATTTCATTTGGAGCTTCCTAGCCCAAGATATGACCTTTTTCCCAAGGTCACCTGATTTTGACTCAGATCTGGAAGAGGCAGAAACCCTATATTGTACAGATCATAAATCACAAAGTACAACGAATTAGAGGTTGTCCTTTGGACACAAGGTACCTGGAGATTTAATCTTCGTCCTGTAACAATTTCAGATCCGAAAAATTCGCCAAAACGGATTTATAGCGAAAGTGCTACGATGACTGGTTTTTGCTATATAAAACCCTAGCCTTCAAATTGTCGTAAGTAAAGCAAGTGTCGTTAGTGCCATACCTTGTCTTCCTTCAGGTTAGCTCTGATACCATGTTAAAATTCAATATGCTAAGACAGAAAATAGCAGCATTACATTCCATTTCACAATAATAGCATATGCAGGATCACTGAAGAAACAACAAGCACAGCATAAACACAAGAGACAGAGATTTATCCTGGGAAACCCTCATGGGGTAGAAAACCCAGCAAAGCTTCCTCAATATAGATGACCAGCAATATACAAAGATGAAACCCTGAGACATGATCTCCTCCTCCACAATAGCAGACCTCTCCTCCACAAGTGCGCTATCCTCAAGTGAGTGAGTGTGTATAATGAGGAACACACCTCCTCTATTTATACACTACTCTGATATGTATTTTACACAAGTACATGTAGGCTCGTATTTAACCATTAGGTTAAATACCCCATTATAACTGACTGGGCCGACCCCTCTAGGGTGGTCTAATAACCCTTTGACCCACATAACACATACAGGGCCGACCCCCACTAGGGAAGTCTAATAACCCAAGTTACCACATTCCGACGGAGGAATAAACATCTCCGGATATACAATAAGATCTTCACGGAGGAATGAATCGTCTCCGGAATAATAAAGTACAAATATAATATTCTTTGAAGTTACAATATCTCAACAGCCAGTGCATGCAGGTGCATGCAAACCCTAGATTCTGCATGCAAACCCTAATTTGCATGCAAGATCCTGAAAAAGATGATTTGGATATCCGAACACCCCCCCTCAAGCTAGACTATGATGTGCCAACAAAAATAATGTGGGGCCCTGGTAACTAAGACCAAAGGTCACCCCAATACAATAATCCAAAAAAATGCTGAAAATAAACTAAGTGAGGAAAGAGGGAAAAGCCAGTGGGAAGAAAGCCCCCCCTCAAGCTAAAGCATAATAATGAATCAATCTGTCTCCACCATGATGGAACTCACCCCCAACAGTGAACGGAGGTAAGAGAACTTCTTCTCAGTGAAGCTCTTGGTGAAGATGTCTGCAATTTGCTCACCAGTAGGGCAATATTGCAGAATCATGGTGCGGTCATGCACCAACTGTCGAATGTAGTGCATATGAATCTCAATGTGTTTGGTCCTCTGCCGCTGAACTAGATCTGCGGAGATCTTGATAGCACTTTGATTGTCACAAAATAGGACAGTCGAAGTAGTGCCACCAAAACCAAACTCGGAAAGAATACCCTGCAACCAAACTACCTGAATGCAGGCATTGACTGCCCCTCGATACTCTGCCTCTGATGAAGAAAGTGCAATGGCTACTTGCTTTTTGATGGACGAGCAAATAGAACCATGACCAATCATGAAAACATAACCGGAAGTGGAATTTCGATCAATGCTATCACCTGCCCAATCTGAATCAGTAAAACCAATGAAATCTAGCTCAGAATCTGCAGCATAATGTATGCCAAACTGTTTCGTACCTTGCACATACTGCAAGATCCGCTTGGCTGCTCGCCAATGAAGCTCATGTGGCTGCTGCATATATCTTGACACGGCACTCATGGCATATGAGATATCAGGCCGTGAGTGTGTCAAATAAAGTAGTGAACCAATCAACTGTCGATACATACTGCAATCTGCAAGCGGTGTGGAATCTCCCCCCTCAAGACTGATTCCTGAGAGGAATGGGAACGGGGCTGCCTTACATTCAGCCATATTAAACTTCAATAACAGGTCGGAAGCATATTTTTGCTGAGATATAGTGATCCCATCAAAATTTTGAGCTATCTCCAAGCCCAAAAAGTGACTCAGCAAGCCCAAATCGCTCATGTCAAAAGCTAGATTTAAGGCAGATTTTAGCTTGTTTATTGAAGTAAGTGTGCTACCAGTAATAAGCAGATCATCAACATAAAGTACAATAACCAACAAATTACCTTTAACTCACTGAAGATACACATTCGGATCAGATTTGCATCTTTGGAAATTCTGAGAAAGAAGGAAGGAGTCCATCTTTGCGTACGAAGCTCTTGGGGCCTGTTTTAACCCGTACAAAGACTTCTTCAATCTACAAACCAATGATGGATCTGATGTATAACCCTATGGATGCTGCATATAGACCTCTTCAGCAAGGTCTCCATGTAAAAATGCACTCTTCACATCCATATGGTGCACTTCCCAGTGCTTGGATGCGGCAATAGCTAAAACAAGGCGGATGGAATCCATCTTTGCAACCGGTGCAAAGGTCTCTGTGTAGTCCACTCCTTGGACTTGGGAAAAACCTTTTGCCACCAACCTTGCTTTATATTTGCTGATAGTTCCATCAGCAGCAACTTTAGTACGGTAGACCCATTTACACTTCACTAATTTTCTTCCAGGTGGAAGAGAAACTAGCTCCCATGTATTGTTCTTTTGAAGAGAACTGTACTCTTCATCCATGGCACTTTTCCATCTCGGATCTCGATGGGATGAATAGTATGATGTAGGATCTGAACCAGCCATCAAATAACAAATCTCAGGAAGAAATGGATCAGCAATAGAAAGAGCCATACCTTCTCTTTGAAAGTCTCCTCTTGTTCGTCTCGGATCAGCAGGATTTCCAAGACTAGAACCAGCAGATTGTAGAGTGTTTTGGGCCCACTTTGGTAACTGAGGAGGATCATAATGATCGGATTCTGAACCTGATATGTCATGATCATCATATGCTGCTACAATATCAGAAATATCAGAACTCATACCTTCATTATCGCTGCTCGAATCTTCTTCTGGTGAAGGCGGTGAATCGGCAGTCTTCTCCTCGACTAGTTGCAATTCTTGAAGCGGTTCTTCAAACTGCACACTGCGCTCTATGAATATCTTTTTAGATCTGATATCCATGAGTTTATATGCTTTTGATTCTTCCCCATATCCTATCAATATGCACTTGATACTTTGTGGATCCAAAGCTCGTCTCTTCTCAGAAGGAATTCTAGCCCATGCAGTAGAGCCAAAAACTCTCAAATTTGACACATCCGGTTTGTGACCAAAGAATGCTTCGAAAGGAGTCATACCATTCACGGATGAATGTGGAACACGGTTCTGTATATATGCAGCAACATTGATTGCTTCAGCCCAAATATTTGCAGCCAAACCTTTCGATTCAATCATGCATGTAGCCATCTCTTTCAGTGACTGGTTTTTCCTTTCCGCTACACCGTTCTGCTGGGGTGTGTAGGGAACTGTATGTTGGATCTTAATTCCGCTTTGGGCACAAAGTTGCAGCAACTCAGACCTGATATATTCCCCACCATTATCAGATCTAAGAGCTTTGATCTTGCTCTCAGTGGTGGTCTCAACAGAAGCCTTAAAATCCTTGAATTTTCCAAGCACTTCTGACTTGTTTTTGAGAAAGAATACCCATGTAAAGCGGAAAAAATCGTCAATAAATGTCAAAACATACCTTGAACCATTTAATGACATATGGGGCAGCGGACCACTGATATCAGAATGGATCAATCCCAAAATAGTAGAGGCTCTGCTAGCCTTGCCGCGGTCGAATCTGTGCTTGGGGTGCTTCCCAATAATGCAATCGGTGCATATTCCCTTCGAGGAACGGAGTTGTGGAAGCCCATCTACCATGGATTTATTTGATAGCAGCAGCAAATACTTATAATTTAGATGTCCAAATCTTTCATTCCAAAGCCTACTAACCTCATTACCATGTGTGCGAAGGGCAGTGGGCTTTGCAAGCGGAATAAAGTGCGAAAACTCATAGCATTTTGCAGTGTGGTTTGCCTTTCCAACCACAACTAGTCTTCCACTTTTGATATCAGAAATTTCAACTGTATTAGGGCTGAATGTGACTTGCTTTGGTTGACCAGTATGTGTCATTTGATACACAGAAAGGAGATTCGAAGCTAAGGAAGGCACATAGAGAACATTCTGAAAGCATCCATGTTCTACATGAATCGTACCTTTGCCCTTTGAAGAAATTTTTGAGTCATCTCCCAAATGGATGGGGATGGAGCTGTTTGGATCGAATGAGGAAAAAGAATCAATATTTGCAGCCATATGATTTGATGCACCCGAATCTATCAAGAGAGTAGTGGGCTTCGAAACCGTTGCCATGAGTGCTTGTCCTCTTTCATGATCGTCATTCCGATCCTTCTTCCTTGCACCGTCAGGAAGGGTTATGTTGTTCTTTTCCAAAAGGAGGGCCATTTGATCTATAGTCTTCTTCATACATGAACATTCGGGATGAAAGCCATGGTTACAATAAGTACATTTAGATTTTTGGTTACCTTCTTTGCCCTTTTGCTTGGATTTCGAACCGGATGGTGCATCCGTTTGCTTGCCTTTGTCTTTTTGCTTGTGAGGCTCGAATTTGGGCTTCTCCTTCTTTAGCTTTCCTTTACCATTCGAGATCTTGGGTCCTTGAACAAATAGGGCTGAATCTTTGGAGCTTATGGACCCCATTTGAATCAACTTGTCATGCTCTTTTGTAACGGACTCAATGAAGGCATTCAAGGTAGGCATCTTCCAATTCGGGGTAGTTAGCCGACCGGAATTGAAAGTAGAGACAAATACCGAATAATCTTTCCCAAGCTTGCTTAGAATGGAGAGGATCAACTGTTTATCCTCTTTGATAACACCACTGTTCTTCAATTGCAAGTTCAAGTTCTTGAATTTTGTGAAGAATTCATTGATGGTCTCGAAATTCTCAGGATTAAGGCCAATCAATTCATTCTCTAATTGAAAAGCCCTAAGCTCATCCTGCTTGCCGAATAGTGTTTCAAGTTGCTCCCATATGGCTTTTGGAGTCTTCAATCCGCTGAGATGGAAGTGAAGATCTTTGGAGATGGAGAGACAAAGAAGACCATAAGCTTCATCAAGCTTGTTGTAGTGTTTGGTTCGATCTGACACATTGTTTGGCTTCAATTCAAGACCAATAGTGACTCGGGAGTAACCTTTTGAACGTAATATGATCTCCATATCATCTTTCCAATCAAAATAATTGAATGGGGTGAGGATAGGCTTTGAAGGAGAGTATTCCATTGCTAGGAGCGAGTCAACTGATGAAGAGGAAGCTTGCATGCAGACTATAGCGAGTCCAATTGCTGTAGGGAAGCTTGCATGCAAAAGATAGCGAGTGCAATTGAAGGAGACAATAAACCTGCAAATCACATAAAAACAACCACAAGAAGGTCGAACAATCCACCCTTTGAGAGTTGCATCACACCTGGGATTGGATTTCAAGCAATGTTGAATGGGTCCAATGTATCAGATCCAGGAATTATGTGGTAACTCAAGCTTCTGGAGTGGTATTGGAATAATTTTCAAGCTTTGCATGCACAGGAGCGAATGCCCTTGAGATATCTCATGCCAAACTTTTTGCAATTTTTAGCAATTCAGTCAAATCTTCTTGTATAAACACCTGTAGAAAAGAGATCTTGTCCCTACAATGGCTCTGATACCATGTAAAATTAGTCATAGCAGATCTAATGAACAAGTAAATCAATCAGAACAGATGAACATAGAAAATATGGTGCAAAACTGTGCAAAACATGCAGCAGTGCTCTCTATCGCAGAAAGGGTGAATGAATTACAATACAGACTGTCACAATGACAGAGCAATTCGAATTGCCTAAGGAGGTCATTCGAATTACAGAATGGAGTAGCTTGACTCTAACTAGGAGTCCTCATCAATCAATCGGTGGTGCTCATCAATGCACAACAACCAGTCATCCAGGTGTCAATCTGAGTCTAACTGAGTGTAATAAGTGTAACTGAAGTGTGTAGCACTGATATAGGATCTGGAGGCTCAGTGGGGGCGTATGGGAGGCTAACTGAAGTCAGAACAAGTCACCTAATCAAACTGGAGGTCAAACAGAAGTGATACAGTCAGTCGGGAGTGAAACTAGCCTCAAATCAGGGAGAATCGGAGCTAACTGAATGTAACTGAAGTGGAACTGCAGTGGTAGGTGAACAAGTGCGCCCTTCTCTGGCAGTAGGTGAGAAGTGGGTGCCTTTCAGCTTAGGGGGGCTAAAACTCTGTGGTAGGTGGCTCCCGGGTGCTAGAATTGAGTGGATAAGGTGCTGGAGGCATCAAACTGGTGACTGGGATGCATGCCAGTGCATGCAGGTGCATGCAAACCCTAGATTCTGCATGCAAACCCTAATTTGCATGCAAGATCCTGAAAAAGATGATGTGGATATCCGAACATACGTATGTATATATTTTCTTTCTTAACATGTTCCTGTTCATGATTATTTTGTTCATTATGATGGGATCCATCCTCGGTCGATTCCTTTGGTCCTTCCATTACCTACACAAGATAGATATCGAATGTTCTGTACAGAAACAATTGTTAAACAAAGTCAAAATTTTGTTTTTCTATTTTAAATTTGAATGCCCGAGTTGAGCCACTTTCAGGACTAGTGTTTGAACTTGCGCTCTGATACCACATGTAAAACCTCCAAAAATCCATCAAAATTAAAAAAAATTATATGTACTATAAATGCTACAATTTACAATGCGGAAATGTATATTTGTGAACGTTTAACTCTTTTTTAACTACTTACTACATTTGTATTGGAAACACTTATTTGTTTACAAAATTCATCATTTATTTAATGCGTCTTAACCACTGAATATAGGGTTCTTTTGACTGTATTTAATATGATAATTCATTTCTTATGATGACGTCGATATTTAATTTGTCATTCTTCTAATCGTAATATGATATCGTAGTTATGATTACGACGTTAATATTGAACATGTATTTCTTTTGTTGAAGAGGTTCTTGGTGACGCCCTGGTGCTTACTTAGCTTATTAATCTAATGCTTCATTATAACTTGGGCAAGTTACAAGTCTGGTTTACATCCATAAATTTGGTATTATGACCAAGGTTATCATGGCTATACACAACTTCTTTGCATAGTTAATAATGTTGCAAATATAAACTTGGTCATTTCTTCATTATAGGGTTGGAGATACCTAACCAAGTCTTGATGGTGTTGATCATGATCCAAAACTATATAACAATGGTTCAAATAGCAAACTGATGCAATGGAAATAATCCACGGTGTGAAAAATGGGTAAGAACTATAGCGTAGAATATTTAAATTTATGATAAAGTGGTTGGCAGCTGCATAAAATTTAATGAGGCCATGTGATTCTTGCCAACTCGGCTCCTCAAGTATAGAACCCAAAACCCTATCATCGAAAGGGCATTACGAGGGTCATTTGGCTCATTTGCAAAATGAAGAGCAAAGCTATTTGGAGCTATCGGCCGCCATGATGAATGAACTACCTACGCAGAGGTTTTCTGAGATGGTTTCTGTTATGGTTCAAGCGTGGTCATGGTGTTTGGTTATTTACCTTTTTTCATGTGTATACTAGAGAGTCAAACTCTTGGTTCTTTGATTTCTCATCCAAGTGAAAGATCAGACAGAAGTCGAAGCTTGCGAAGGTATGACTCTGTGTTTCACTCGTAATAGTTTTTAATTGTTTGTAAGTTTCCTTTTATGCATTGTTGTTCAACCTTTTAACCGCTTTCCTTCTTGTGCTGATAGAGAATTGTCCCGCCTCCAGGTCTCGACTTGGGTCTTGGCGTTAGCTTTGGGTAAAGGAAAATCAACTCTAATGGTTGGATACCACGGTAAGCTTCGGGACTTCCACCTGATGACACCTCTGTCAACAAATTTTAGGGTTGTTTTTTGCATTTCCCCTCTACAGTAATTTTTTGATAAAAGAATCAGTCATTTGACATCATTAGACAGCATTGATAATGTAAAATATTTTCCTGGCTAAAATCCAGTGTTGGGTTTCAACCGATTGTTTCTTTTTTAAGGATTTAAGTAGTTTTGTTTATCTATTTTTGGAACCCTAGTAATCCCCGAGCAGTGATATTATGCTTATAATCCTTTTAATGGAAAATAGAGTTACTCTACCGATTTTTCTCGGCCTCTTCGACACTTTAACTGTTTGTATTTTTAAAATATATGTGTAACTCATTTGGGCCAAGCCCTAATTTATAAATTTTTGTTTTGTCATGTAATACGCCAGTTTTGGTTTTGTGTTGTAATGTTAATTAATTTTGGTTGTAACAGGGTTTAAACCCTAAACCCTGTCATGTATTGAATCTATATATTACATAAACCACACATGGATGAGCTCTCGCGAGACTCGAACCCTTGAATTGTGTTAAACTATTATTGACAAATCTAACTGTTTATTATTACGGTAATGATGCATTGCTATATGGCGTCGAGCTCTGTCCAAACTGAGCAATTTTAAAGAAAAGGTTTAATGTATAAAAATAGAACCTGTCGATTGTATGAAGAGTTGATTAAGAGTTATTTGATTTATCAGTACTGGGTCTTGTAAATTCGATGTCGTAAGATGAATACAAAGATACGTGATAACATGTTTATTTGGCTAAGTGCCTATAGATTAGGGTTTCGTTCTTTTCGTTGTTTGTTTGATAGAGAACTACAAGGTTTTCATTTTGATCTTTGACTAAAATATTGTAACCGGAGTCTGTCGATTAAGTTGGATAATTTTAAAGTTGAAACGACTGCATTCTCATTTATTTCCAGAATGTTCTTTGAGTTTTTAAACTCTATTTGTAATAATGGTTTCATATTTCTTTATAGCCGGTAATGGGAAATCTTGTTTTAAATGAATACTTTGTTTATTAAGAGAAGTCTGGGCATAGCCCCGAGCTTACAGCATGCTCAAAATGATTTAATAACTTTGTTTTTAACTGTGAGGTCGTAATATTTTATAGGATAAATCTAACTGCGATCATTTTACTTATATGTTCTGGATTAGATGAAATAAATGTTATTGAGGTTTCTCCAAACTAATATTAGTTATTTCTGTATGTATGCTAAAATGCTTGGGGAGTATTTTGGAACTAGATGAAGAACTCTAAACTGTGTCTGATTTTAAGAGTTTACTATAGATCTTGTTGAAACTTATAAATGGTGATTATAATAATTTTCTTCTATTCATAATAGTGATAATTTTTTAATGCTTTCTTGTAGGGTATAGATATTGGTTTATGAAGATGTATAGTGTTATTCTGTCAACAAATTATACTAATAAAAATTATGAAATAGATGTAATATATATACATAAAATGATTCTATAATAGATATATTGTTTATACGATGACAAATATTGATATAAGCTATTTCTATGAATTTATATTTAGCACAAATAGTGACTAAAAAACAATGGGATTTCTATCAGTATGTACACTTGATTATTATTTAAACTAGCTACTGTTCTGTCATAGTATGAACTGTAAAAGAAATAACCTGTATCTTTTAAGTTTTTTAAGTATTATTTCAATATACATTTTATAATTGTGTCTAAATCTTATTGCAAAATAAAGGATCAACATTCTAATCGAAATATTGAGATCATCCTAATCTATTACCTAAACAAACTTCTCTGTACTAGAGTATATCACAAATGTGAAAGGAAAAATATAGAGAAGGTTTATATTCATCATTTTATAATTCCAGAACCTATTCATTCAATCATTTATGTAGAAATAATTTATCAGTTGAGTACTCTATCAATTTTTAACATTTAAATAATCATTCGGCAGCATTGAAACCTAACAACTTCAGATAACATTCTTTAGAATATATAGAGTAAGATTTAGAAAATAATAAGATGAAATCAATGCAGAACCAGTTTAGATTGTGTAGGTGTCATGTCCCAAATTTTGCATTTGGTCACAATGGCCTAAGCCGGCCATATTCATGAGAGTTTTTCAAATTAATGTTAAGGGTCAAATAATTTCCAAGGAGGAAAATTACTAGTTTCCTAGGTTGTGGGTGGAAGCATTGGGATTTGAAATAAGAAGGATAATAAATGATGTGTGGACATTATAATAGCATAAATATTTAATAAAGGAGCTAAATAAATATATACAAGGAAAAATCAAAGTGCCATTTGACTAAAGACACATGGAGGAAGTGGGACCCACACAAGCTATATTTTCTATGCCACATGGCATCCTCCTCTTGTCATTTCGAATCCATAAGAAGCCAAAGGGTCTTGGGATGAGTTGGAAGGTCAATAAACTTGGCATGAATCAATTAAGGTCGAATTGGAGTGGAATATTAACTCCCATGGAAGAGGAAGAGGCATTTTGGAGCTAGTGAGACATTTGGACTATATTCCCTAGCTCTATGACAACAATGATGAAGATGATATGACACCTATGACAAAAATCAGACCTGAAGGATGACATATAACATATAGGACATTTCAAGGCTAAAAATAGCCTCCAAGAGGGTGCTCAAGGGAGTTAGGGAAGCTAAGATGCCTCCACGTGTGATTTGGTGGAAGTGGGAGACTAGGAATTGTTGTACAAGTGGCATCCTTTGGAATCTCTTCCCAACTTGAGTTGGAATGCATTTCTTGGAAGGAATTCAACCCATAGAGATATTGGAAACTTTATAAATCTCAAGAATAAAGAATGAAAGCATCTTCTAATCATTTTTAGTATTTGCTATTGCATTTGCGAGAGAGGAGCTAGTGGATGACTAGTTTCTTTCCTTAGCCAATTTCGAGGGTGAAAGATTCCCATCCAAATTGGTTTTTGGAAAGGCCATTCAAGTATTTCATGGAGCTTTAATGGAGTCTTTATTTGTAGGTGTAATCTACAGGGAATCTCATGGTTTCTTCTAGTGCAACTCACTCCTTCAACCATTTCCAGTTTTCATTGCATATTCTTGATCCTTGAGGGAGGGTGTTTTTTATTTGAAAGAGGAGTTGCATAAGTCATATGAACACTCCATAGAATCCAAAAAAATTATAAATATTTATTAATATTATCCAAGTACCTTCTGTGGAAATTTGGGAGAATTTGGATTCATTTGGAAACCAAGGAGTGAATACTAGTCAAAGAGAAATTGCTAGTCAAACTCCCTACTTTGGAAAGAATCTTAAAGGGGTATGTAGAAGCCTTTTGTTGGTCCTATATCATCCATGAGAATCATAATCAATTCATAATATAATTCATATACCTTATTAGAATATTTGGGATAATTTGGAGCAAATTGGAGACCTAGACATCAAAACTAGTCAAAGTTCGAACTAGGGAAAAAAGTAAAAAAATTGCCATTTTATTAAATTCATAAAAAGGGACATTATAGTGGTGTCAGAGCATGGTCCTTGCACCTGTGAATTAATATTATACATTGAAGAATAAGTTTCATCCATGTCTTACTATTATGATGAATCTTATGAGTACAATTTTTATGAGGAATATGCAGATGATGGTGAGCAATATGAAGCAGAATGTGAATGGTATGAAGAAGAGGTGCCATCATGCCACACTTCTTACAATTTCATGAGGAATGAAGATTATGATTATGACCATATGTATGATAAATATGTGTATGTCACACCACCAAAGGATAATTCTATGGATGATTTACAAAGATGGAGAGCAACATATAAAACCTTGCCCCAACAATATCAAAGATATCAAGCATGTCTTGCTTCGAAGGAAGATACACAAAATGCCATTTCTTTTGAAGACTATGCTTATGGCTTGTTTGCAAATAGACCCGCAAATGAATATGTGGAGTTAGTGAAGAAAGTTCTATTTCCTTCTTGCAAAAGACCTTGGAGAGAAAATCATATATGTGAATGAAAAGAGCAATGAAAAATCGGAAGCTTCAGGGAATGCAGGTATTTCCATCTGGAAGAGACTTCTTGGGTACTCTTCAAAAAGAGATTCCAAATGTATTGATATTAAGGACACCAAGGGGAAAATTACATCAGATTGCTTGGAGGAGAAAGATGAAGATACATTCCATGAACTTGAAGAAGATCCTATTGAAAATATTGAAGATCATTTCGAGACACATTCTACCTTGGACATGGATCAAGGAGCATCTACTAATGGATGCTTGAACTATGAAGGATTACCTACTGATGGGTGCTCACACCTATATGTTGGTGACATAGAGATCACTTTTGACAGTATTTCTGCGAGTCAAAATTCCCTTAAGCATGAAAATGAATACCTTGTAGCAGTTGAAGAAGAAACAAGATCAACTTCCCCATCACCGCTTGAGCTTCATGAAGTTGGTCCAAGTAAGAAGGAAGAAGATGAGGAGGCTCATTCGAAAGAGCCTCATTTTATTGAAGGATACTTAAAGATGAATGAAAATAAGATCCAAGAGTCCCTTAGCATTCTCCATGACACTTAAGCATTGGTGTCAAATTCTTGTTGGAGAGATACTTCATTGGAGGAAACATCCTTCCTTGAAGACATGGAGAAGATTCAAAGAGCAATGTGCCACATCAAAGGTAATTTCATGTCTTTGGTTTTTTATAGAAACCATTTTTTTGAGATTAATGAATTTTTACATGATACATACTTGAAGAATAATGAGGATAATCAGAAGCTCACAATTCAAAATGAACAACTTCTTGAAAAGTTGCAAGACACTTCTTCCTATGTTTCAGATTGTCAAATGGTAGATTGTTTGGAGGATTCTCATGACATGGTAGATGATTAGAACATTGGAAATTTGAATATGCTTGATGTGTTTGAAGATGAACTTGAAGAGATCCAAACACTGGATGTTATGGAAGAGGAACTTAAATTGTTTATTGATGAAGGTTATGCAATTTTTAAACAAAAGCATGATTCCTCTACATTGGAACCAATCTATGACAAAGGTTTCACACTTTTGAATGAGCTGCATGATACTACCCATATGGATCCATCCCATGATGAAAATTATGCACTTTTTGATCATTTGGGTGAGTTAGTTCATTCTCCTACATCCTACAATTCCATGCTTTGCAACATTAGTCTCAATGAAGAATGGGTGAAAGGGTTCTTTTTGATGGTGCCACATGAGGAGTATGGAACTCCTAGATTTACCTTTTATGATGACATGGTTGGAGCACATTCTTATTCACAATTGCAGCAGCATCCTTTGTTACTTTATGATGATGCACATCTACATGGATGCACCTATGATATGCATTTGAGTCACTTGAAGACTCATGGTTTTTCTTGCTCAACACTTGGTTCATTTGATGTTAGAGGAACTTCATCCAACACTGGGGTGAATAGATTTATGATTGGAGAAAATTTTTGTTGGAAGCCACATACTTTGTTATATCTTGATGATTCTCACATTCATGGATGTATGGGTGAGACTTCTTTGACTCATTTGAAGTCTCCTTGTTTTTCTTGCTCATTATTTGGTTCATATTTTAGTGGAGATTCTTCATTCACTTCTTGGATGAAAGAATACATGGCTAGATATTTTGATGCATATCACATCTTTTTGAAGCAGCATGATAGGACATGGGATCCTCACCTATGTCATTGGAAAAGATTTCATTGGTTACTTGTGTAAAATTAGTCACAGCAGATCTATTGAACAAGAATATCAATCACAAAGATGTAAAACAATTTGGAGTAAAAACTGTGCAAGAGAGATGCATCAGTGCTCTATAATCCAGAATGGTAAAATTACAATACAATACTGTCACAATGAGTGAGCAATTCGAATTAGCCAAGGAGGTAATTCGAATATACTGCATGGCATAGCTTGGCTCCAACTAGGAGTCCTCATCATCAATCAGTGGTGGTCATCAATGCACAAGTCACTGTTAGACAGGTGTCAAACTGAGTCTAATTGAGTCTAACTGAGTGTAATAAGTGTAACTGATGGTAAGTGGCACTAATGTAGGGATGGAGGCTCAGTGCAGGGTGCATGAGGAGTTAACTTCACTCAGAATAGGTAGTCAAGTCTCATTGGAGGTCAATCGGAGTGATAACAACACTTAGGAGTCAGTCTAGCCTCAAATCAAGGAAAGACTGGTGGCTAACTGAAGTGAACTGGACTGGTAGGTGAGAAAAGGTGCCCTTCTGCAGTGGAAGGTGAGAAGTGGGCGCCTCCCTGACTAGGAGGGATAAATCTGAGTGGAAAGTAGCTCCCGAGTGCTGGAAGACTAGGGACTAGGTGCTGGAGGCATCAAACTGGTGACTGGGCAGCATGCAGGTGCATGCAATGCATGCATGCAAAGTACATAACTGAATGATGAGATATCCTAACACCCCCCCTCAATCTATACTATGATGTAAAAAATAAAATGCAAGGCCCTGGTTACTAAGACCAAATGTAACTCCAATACAATAATCCAAAAAATTCTGAAAATAAGCTAAGTGAGGAAAGAGGGAAAACCCAGTGGGAAGAAATCCCCCCCTCAAGATAAACATAAAAATGGATCTAATATGTCTCCACCATGATGGAACTCACCCCCAATAGTGAATGGAGGTAAGAGAATTTCTTCTCAGTGAAGCTCTTGGTGAAGATGTCTACAATTTGCTCATCGGTAGGGAAATATTGTAGAATGATAGTGCGATCATGCACCAACTCTTGGATGTAGTGCATATGAATCTCAATGTGCTTGGTCCTTTGCCACTGAACTGGATCGGTGGAGATCTTAATAGCGCTTTGATTGTCACAAAATAGGACACTTGAAGTAGTGCTACGAAAATAAAACTCGGTAAGAATACCCTGCAACCAAACTGCCTGAATACAGGCATTGACTGCCCCTCGATACTCTGCCTTTGATGAAGAAAGTGCAATGGCTGCCTGATTTTTGCTTGACCAAAAAATAGGGCCATAGCCATTCATGAAAACATATTCGTAAGTGGACTTCCGATCTATGCTATCACCCACCCAATCTGAATTAGTAAAACCAATGAAATCTAGCTTAGAATCTGTAGCATAATGTATGCCAAAATGTCTCGTACCTTGCACATACTGCAAGATCCGCTTAGCTGCTCTCCAATGAAGCTTATGGGGCTGCTGCATATACCTTGATATAGCACTCACGGCATAAGATATATCAGGCCTTGAGTGTGTCAAGTAGAGTAGTGAACCAATCAACTGTCGATACATAGTGCAATCTGCAAGCGGTGTAGAATTTCCCTCTTCAAGACTGATTCTTGAGAGGAATGGAAACGGAGCAGCCTTACATTCTACCATATTAAACTTTAATAGTAGGTCTTTATCATATGTTTGCTGATATAATTTGATCCCATCAAATTTTTGAGCTATCTCCAAGCCCAAAAATTGCTTAAGCAATCCCAAATCGCTCATATCAAAAGCTAGATTTAAAGCGGTTTTTAGCTTGTTGATTGTAAGGAGAGTGCTACCAGTAATGAGAAGATCATCAACATATAAAACAAAAATCAGAAAATTACCTTTAACTTGATGTAGGTACACATTCGAATCAAATTTGCATCTTTTGAAATTCTGAGAAAGAAGGAAGGAGTCCATCTTTGTGTACCAAGCTCTTGGGGCCTGTTTCAATCCATACAAAGATTTCTTCAACCTGCAAACTAATGATGGATCTAATATGTATCCTTCTGGCTGCTTCATATATACTTCTTCATCAAGGTATCCATGTAGAAAATCACTCTTCACATCCATATGGTGCACTTCCCAGTGCTTGGATGCGGAAAGGGCCAAAACTAGGCAGATGGAATCCATCTTTGCAACCGGTGCAAAAGTCTCAGTGTAGTCCACTCCTTGGACTTGGTAGAAACCTTTTTCCACCAACCTAGATTTGTATTTTCTGATAGATACATCAGTAGCAACCTTTGTGTGGTAGATCCACTTGCATTGAACTAATTTTCTTCCAGGTGGAAGTGAAACTAGCTCCCATGTATTGTTCTTTTGAAGAGAACTGTAGTCTTCATCCATGGCGGTTTGCCATCATGGATCTCAGTGGGCATGATAGTATGATTTGGGATCTGAACCAATCATCAGATAAAATTTTTCAGATAATAATGGATTAAAAAATGAAAGAGCCATACCTTCTCTTTGAAAGTTTGCTCTTGTCCTCCTTGGATCAACAGGATTTCCAATGTTTGGAGCAGCAGATTGTAGAGTGTTTCGGGCCGACTTTGGTAACTAAGGAGGATCATTGTGGTCAGATTCTGAACCTGATATGTCATGGCCATCAAATTATGATAAAATATCAGAGATATCATATCCAATGCTTTCTTCACATTCTCTTGAATCTTCTTCTTGTGGAGGTTGTGGATCGGTAGTGTTTTCCTCGACTAGTTTCAGATCTGGCAGCAGTTCTTCAAACTTCACATTTCGCTCTATGAACATCTTTTTGGATCTGATATTCATGAGTTTATATGGTTTTGATTCTTCTCCATATCCTATTAGGATACATTGAATACTTTGTGGATCCAATTTTTTTCTCTTATCAGAAGGAATTCTAGCCCATGCAGTGGAGCCAAAATCCCTCAAATTGAAGACATCCGGTTTGTGACCAGTGAATGCTTCGAAAGGAGTTTTACCTTTCACGGATGAGTGTGGAACTTGGTTCTGAATGTATACAGCAACATTCGTGGCTTCAACCCAAATATTTGCAGCCAAACCTTTTGACTCAAGCATATAGCCATCTCTTTCAATGACCGATTCTTCCTTTCCGCTACACTGTTCTGCTAGGGTGTGTAGGGAACTGTATGTTGGATCTGAATTTCGCTTTCGGCACAAAGTTGCAAAAACTCGGTATTGATATATTCTCCACCATTATCAGATCTAAGAGCTTTGATATTTCTCTTAGTGGTGGTCTCAACAGAAGCCTTAAAATCCTTGAATTTTCCAAGCACTTCTGACTTGTTTTTGAGAAAAAATACCCAAGTAAAGCGGGAGAAGTCATCGATGAATGTCAAAACATAACTTGAACCATTCATGGACATGTTTGGAAGCAGACCACTAATATCAGAATGTATGATACCCAAAATAATAGAAGCTCTGCTAGCTTTTCCGCGGTCGAACTTGTGCTCGGGGTGCTTCCCAACAATGCAACTGGGGCAAATTCCCTTCGAGGAACGGAGTTGCAGAACACTATCAACCATGGATTTTTGTTGTAAAAGCAGCAAATACTTGTAATTAAGGGGTCCAAACCTTTCATGCCAAATCCTACTAACCTCGTTTCCATGAGTGAGGAGAGCAGTGGGCTTTTCAAGTGGCACAAAGTGAGAAAACTCATAGTATTTTGCAGTGTGGTTTGCCTTTCCGACTGCAATAAGTCGTCCACTTTCAATATCATAAATTTCAACTTTGTTAGGTATGAATGTAACTTGCTTCGGTTCACCAGTGTGTGTCATTTGATACACAGAAAGTAGATTTGAAGCCAAGGAAAGCACATAGAGAACATTCTGAAAACTTCCATGCTCTAAATGGATGGTACCTTTACCCTTTGAAGAAATTTTTGAGTCATCTCCCAAATGGATGGGGATGGAGCTGCTTGGATCAAATGAAGAGAAGGAGACAATATTTGTAGCCATATGATTCGAGGCACCAAAATCTATCAGTAGAGTGGTGGGTTTCGAAACAGTTGCCATGAGTGCTTGACCTCTTTCATGATCATCATTTTTATCCTTCTTCCGTGCACCGTCGGGAAGAGTTATGTTATTATTTTCCAAAAGAAGGGCCATTTTATATATTTTCTTCTTCATGCATGAACTTTCAGGATGAAAGCCACGGTTGCAATAAGTACATTTAGATTTTTCTTTACCCTTTTGCTTGTTCCTTGAATCGGATGGTGCATCCGATGGTTTGCTTTTCTCTCTTTGCTTGGTAGGTTCGAATTTGAGCTTCTCCTTATTTTGATTTCCTTTTCCATTCAAATTCTTGGATCCTTGAACAAATAGGGATGAATATTTGGAGCTTATGGACCCCATTTGAATCAACTTGTCATGCTCTTTGGTAACGGATTCAATGAAGGCATTCAAGGTAGGCATCTTCCAATTCGGGGTAGTTAGCCGATCAGAATTGAAAGTAGAGACAAATGCAACGAAATATTTACCAAGTTTTGAAAGAATGGAGAGGATCAATTGCTTATCCTCTTTGATAACTCCACTGTTCTTCAATTGTAAAGACAAATGCTTGAATCTTGTGAAAAAGTCATTGATGGTCTCGAAATTTTCAGGATTCAATGCAATCAATTCAATTTCCAATTGAAAGAATTGCATGTCATATTGCTTCCCGAAAAGCTTCTCGAGTTTCTCCCATACTTCCTTTGGAGTAGTCAATCCACTAAGGTGAAAGTGAATATCCTTGGAAATATTGAGGCAAAGAAGACCATATGCTTCATCCAACTTGTTGAAGTGCTTTGATTTTTCAATGAGTGTATTGGGCTCAACTTCGAGGCCCATGGTGACTCTGTAGTACCCTCTTGAGCACAACATAATCTCCATGTCATTCTTCAATTCAAAATAATTGAAAGGAGTGAGTAGCTTAGAATAAGAAGAATCCATCTCAATGATAGTGAATGCACTTGATGGAGATGATAAACCTGCAAATCACAATCAAAACAAGAATAGTAAGGTCGAACAATCCACCCTTTTAGAGTTGCATCACACCTGGGATTGCAGATCAAGCAAGCTTGATTGATCCAATGTATCAAATCCAGGAATTCTGTGGAAAACTCGGGCTTCTGGAGTGGATTGGAGATTTTTTTTCAGCCTTGCATGCACATGAGATTTTGCATGCCAAAACTTCAGTAATTTTGAGCAAATTCACTCAATTCTTCATGTAGAACACCTATAGGAGAGAGATCTTGTCCCTGCAATGGCTCTGATACCATGTCAAATTAGTCACAACAGATCTATTGAACAAGAATATCAATCACAAATATGTAAAACAATTTGGAGTAAAAATTGTGCAAGAGAGATGCATCAGTGCTCTATATTCCAGAATGGTAGAATTACAATACAATACTGTCACAATGAGTGAGCAATTCGAATTAGACAAGGAGGTCATTCGTATATACTGCATGGCTTAGCTTGGCTCCAACTAGGAGTCCTCATCACCAATCAATGGTGGTCATCAATGCATAAGTCACTGTCAGACAGGTGTCAAACTGAGTCTAACTGAGTGTAATAAGTGTAACTGATGGTAAGTGGTGCTAATGTAGGGATGGAGGCTCAGTGGAGGGCGCATGAGGAGTTAATTGTACTCAGAATAGGTATTCAAGTCTCATCGGAGTTCAATCGGAGTGATAACAATAGTGAGGAGTCAATCTAGCCTCAAATCAAGGAAAGACTGGTGGCTAACTAAAGTGAACTGGACTGGTAGGTGAGAAAAGGTGCCCTTCTGCTATGGAAGGTGAGAAGTGGGCGCCTACCTAACTAGGAGGGCTAAATCTGAGTGGAAAGTAGCTCTTGAGTGCTGGAAGTCTAGGGACTAGGTGCTAGGGGCATCAAACTGCTGACTGGGCAGCATGCGGGTGCATGCAATGCATGCAGAATGCATGCAAAGTACATAACTGAATGATGAGATATCCTAACAACTTGATGCTTGTATGCACTTGGAAAATGGTGGTGTACTTGCTTGGAGGTATAAGCACTTTCATGATTCTTTGATGAAGCATCTTCTTGATGTTCATTTTCATTATAATGTTATGTAATTTGACGATATATATTTTGTAGTCATGATGTTGGGAAGAATGCATACAATAAATGGGATCCAGGAACTATGAATTGGAGAGCACTTCTAATTGTTGGAGTGCAATACAAGCAATGGGACGCTGGGATAATTCTTAGTCTCATTGGTTTCAATTTTTTTGGGGAAACAAGTAGTATGGGGAATGGATTCCCCACTGAATAAAGTGAGTTTAATCAAAGTAGTGCAGTAGAAATCATGGTGGTTCCTCTCTAAAATCTTTGTGGAAGCTCGAAGACTCAAAGTTGGGCAACTCAGTGGCAACTTCAAAGAAGTATACAGAAAGCAGGTTCTTCAACACCCATGTTTAAAATTGCTTGAGGATAAGCAATATTGGGAATGGAGGATTTTTCATGTCCCAAATTTTGCATTGGGTCACAATGGTCTAATCCCATTGGCCATATTCATGAGAGTTTGTCAAATTAATGTTAAGGGTCAAATAATTTCCAAGGAGAAAAATTACTAGTTTCCTAGGTTGTGGGTAGAAGCATTGGGATTTGAAATAAGAAGGATAATAAATGATGTGTGGACATTAGAATAGCATAAATATTTAATAAAGCATCTAAATAAATATATACAAGGGAAAATCAAAGTGGCATTTGACCATGAAGAAACATGGAGGAAGTGGGACCCACACAAGCTAGATTTTCTATGCCACATGGCATCATCCTCTTGTCATTTCGAATCCATAAGAATCCCAAGGGTCTTGGGATGATTTGGAAGATCAATATACTTGGCATGAATCAATTAAGGTCGAATTGGAATGGAAGAGTAATTCCCATGGAAGAGGAAGAGGCATTTTGGAGCTAGTGAGACACTTGGACTAGATTCCCTAGCTCTATGACAACAATAATGAAGATGCTATGACACCTATGACACAAATCAGACCTGAAGGATGAAATCTAACATATATGACATGTCAGGGATAAAAATAGCCTCCAAGAGGGCACTCAAGGGAGTTATGGCAGCTAAGATGCTTCCACATGTGATTTGGTGGAAGTGGGAGACTAGGAATTGTTGTACAAGTGGCATCATTTGGAATCTCTTCCCAACTTGAGTTGGAATGAATCTCTCGCAAGGAATTCGACCCATAGAGATATTGGAAACTTTATAAATGTCAAGAACAAAGAATGAAAGCAGTGTTTGATCATTTTTAGAATTTGTTATTGCATTTGTGAGAGAGGAGCTAGTGGATGACTAGTTTCTTGCCTTAGACAATTTTGAGGGTGAAAGATTGCCTTCTAAGTTGGTTTTTGTAAAATCCATTCAGGTCTTTCATGGATATTTAATGGAGTCTTTATTTTCAGGTGTAAGCTATAGGGAAGCTCATGGTTTCTTCTAGTGCAGCTCACTTCTTCGACCATTTCCAATTTTCATTGCATATTCTTGATCCTTGAGGGAGGGCTTTTCTTATTTGAAAGAGGAGTTGCATAATTCATATGAACACTCCAGAAAATCCATAAACATTATAAATATGTCTTAATATCATGTAACTACCTTATGTAGCAATTTTGGAGAATTTGGATTCATTTGGAAACCAAGGAGCGAGTACTAGTCAAAGAGAAATTGCTAGTCAAACTCCCTACTTTGGCCAGAATCTTAAAGGGGTTTGCAAAAGCCTTTTTTCGGTCCTATATCATCCTTGAACATCATAATCAATTCCTAATATCATTCATATACCTTCTCAAAATATTTGTGATCATTTGGAGCAAATTGTGTTCGGATATCCACATCATCTTTTTCAGGATCTTGCATGCAAATTAGGGTTTGCATGTAGAATCTAGGGTTTGCATGCACCTGCATGCACTGGCATGCATCCCAGTCACCAGTTTGATGCCTCCAGCACCTTATCCACCTCATTCTAGCACCCGGGAGCCACCTACCACAGAGTTTTATCCCTCCTAGGCTGAAAGGCGCCCACTTCTCACCTACTGCCAGAGAAGGGCACACTTGTTCACCTACCACTGCAGTTCCACTTCAGTTACATTCAGTTAGCTCTGATTCTCCCTGATTTGAG
Organism: Larix kaempferi; assembly: GCA_027924585.1. Lineage (NCBI taxonomy): Eukaryota > Viridiplantae > Streptophyta > Pinopsida > Pinales > Pinaceae > Larix > Larix kaempferi. Next base: position 8,896,465 of record BSBM01000182.1, on the reverse strand, counting down.
GCCAGTTTCACTCCCGACTGACTGTATCACTTCCGTTGGACCTCCAGTTTGATTAGCTGGCTTGTTCTGACTTCAGTTAGCCTCCCATGCGCCCCCACTGAGCCTCTTGATCCTTAATCAGTGCTACACACTTCAGTTACACTTATTACACTCAGTTAGACTCCGATTGACACCTGGATGACTGGTTGTTGTGCATTGATGAGCACCACCGATTGATTGATGAGGACTCCTAGTTAGAGTCAAGCTACTCCATTCTGTAATTTGAATGACCTCCTTAGGCAATTCGAATTGCTCTGTCATTGTAACAGTTTGTATTGTAATTCATTCACCCTTTCTGGGATAGAGAGCACTGCTGCATGTTTTGCACAGTTTTGCACCATATTTTCTATGTTCATCTGTTGTGATTGATTTACTTGTTCATTAGATCTGCTGTGACTAATTTTACATGGTATCAGAGCCATTGCAGGGACAAGATCTCTTTTCTACAGGTGTTTATATAAGAAGATTTGACTGAATTGCTAAAAATTGCAAAAGTTTGGCATGAGATATCTCAAGGGCATTCACTCCTGTGCATGCAAAGTTTGAAAACAATTCCAATACCACTCCAGAAGCTTGAGTTACCACATAATTCCTGGAACTGATACATTGGACCTATTCAACATTGCTTGAAATCCAATCCCAGGTGTGATGCAACTCTCAAAGGGTGGATTGTTCGACCTTATTGTGGTTGTTTTTATGTGATTTGCAGGTTTATTATCTCCTTCAATTGCACTCGCTACATTTTGCATGCAAGCTTCCCTACAGCAATTGCATTCGCTATAGTCTGCATGCAAGCTTCCTCTTCATCAGTTGACTCGCTCCTAGCAATGGAATACTCTTCTTCAAAGCCTATCCTCACCCCATTCAATTATTTTGATTGGAAAGATGATATGGAGATCATATTACGTTCAAAAGGTTACTACCGAGTCACTATTGGTCTTGAATTGGAGCCAAACAATGTGTCAGATCGAACCAAACACTACAACAAGCTTGACGAAGCTTATGGTCTTCTTTGTCTCTCCATCTCCAAAGATCTTCACTTCCATCTCAGCGGATTGAATACTCCAAAAGCCATATGGGAGCAACTTGAAACACTATTCGGCAAGCAGGATGAGCTTAGGGCTTTTCAATTAGAGAATGAATTGATTGGCCTTAATCCTGAGAATTTCGAGACCATCAATGAATTCTTCACAAAATTCAAGAACTTGAACTTGCAACTGAAGAACAGTGGTGTTATCAAAGAGGATAAACAGTTGATCCTCTCCATTCTAAGCAAGCTTGGGAAATATTATTCGGTATTCGTCTCTACTTTCAATTCCGGTCGGCTAACTACCCCGAATTGGAAGATGCCTACCTTGAATGCCTTCATTGAGTCCATTACAAAAGAGCATGACAAGTTGATTCAAATGGGGTCCATAAGCTCCAAATATTCAGCCCTATTTGTTCAAGGACCCAAGATATCGAATGGTAAAGGAAAGAAAAAGAAGGAGAAGCCCAAATTCGAGCCTCACAAGCAAAAAGACAAAGGCAAGCAAACGGATGCACCATCCGGTTCGAAATCCAAGCAAAAGGGCAAAGAAGGTAACCAAAAATCAAAATGTACTTATTGTAACCGTGGCTTTCATCCCGAAAGTTCATGTATGAAGAAGACTATAGATCAAATGGCCCTCCTTTTGGAAAAGAACAACATAACCCTTCCTGACGGTGCAAGGAAGAAGGATCGGAATGATGATCATGAAAGAGGACAAGCACTCATGGCAACGGTTTCGAAGCCCACTACTCTCTTGACAGATTCGGGTGCATCAAATCATATGGCTGCAAATATTGATTCTTTTTCCTCATTCGATCCAAACAGCTCTATCCCCATCCATTTGGGAGATGACTCAAAAATTTCTTCAAAGGGCAAAGGTACGATTCATGTAGAACATGGATGCTTTCAGAATGTTCTCTATGTGCCTTCCTTAGCTTCGAATCTCCTTTCTGTGTATCAAATGACACATACTGGTGAACCAAAGCAAGTCACATTCAGCCCTAATACAGTTGAAATTTCTGATATCAAAAGTGGAAGACTAGTTGCGGTTGGAAAGGCAAACCACACTGCAAAATGCTATGAGTTTTCGCACTTTATTCCGCTTGCAAAGCCCACTGCCCTTCGCACACATGGTAATGAGGTTAGTAGGCTTTGGCATGAAATATTTGGACATCTAAATTATAAGTATTTGCTTCTGCTATCAAATAAATCCATGGTAGATGGGCTTCCACAACTCCGTTCCTCGAAGGGAATATGCACCGGTTGCATTATTGGGAAGCACCCCGAGCACAGATTCGACCGCGGCAAGGCTAGCAGAGCCTCTACTATTTTGGGATTGATCCATTCTGATATCAGTGGTCCGCTGCCCCATATGTCATTAAATGGTTCAAGGTATGTTTTGACATTTATTGACGATTTTTCCCGCTTTACATGGGTATTCTTTCTCAAAAACAAGTCAGAAGTGCTTGGAAAATTCAAGGATTTTAAGGCTTCTGTTGAGACCACCACTGAGAGCAAGATCAAAGCTCTTAGATCTGATAATGGTGGGTAATATATCAAGTCCGAGTTGCTGCAACTTTGTGCCCAAAGTGGAATTAAGATCCAACATACAGTTCCCTACACACCCCAGCAGAACGGTGTAGCAGAAAGGGAAAAACCGGTCACTGAAAGAGATGGCTACATGCATGATTGAATCGAAAGGTTTGGCTGCAAATCTTTGGGCTTAAGCAATCAATGTTGCTGCATATATACAGAACCATGTTCCACATTCATCCGTGAAAGGTATGACTCCTTTCGAAGCATTCTTTGGTCACAAACCGGATGTGTCAAATTTGAGAGTTTTTGGCTCTACTGCATGGGCTAGAATTCCTTCTGAGAAGAGACAAGCTTTGGATCCACAAAGTATCGAGTGCATATTGATAGGATATGGGGAAGAATCAAAAGCATATAAACTCATGGATATCAGATCTAAAAAGATATTCATAGAGCGCAGTGTGCAGTTTGAAGAACCGCTTCAAGAATTGCAACTAGTCGAGGAGAAGACTGCCGATTCACCGCCTTCACCAGAAGAAGATCCGAGCAGCGATAATGAAGGTATGAGTTCTGATATTTCTGATATTGTAGCAGCATATGATGATCATGACATATCAGGTTCGGAATTTGACCATTATGATCCTCCTCAGTTACCAAAGTGGGCCCAAAACACTCTACAATCTGCTGGTTCTAGTCTTGGAAATCCTGCTGATCCGAGACGAACAAGAGGAGACTTTCAAAGAGCAGGTATGGCTCTTTCTATTTCTGATCCATTTCTTCCTGAGATTTGTTATTTGATGGCTGGTTCAGATCCTACATCATACTATTCATCCCATCGAGATCCGAGATGGAAAAGTGCCATGGACGAAGAGTACAGTTCTCTTCAAAAGAACAACACATGGGAGCTAGTTTCTCTTCCACCTAGAAAAAAATTAGTGAAGTGTAAATGGGTCTACCGTACTAAAGTTGCTGCTGATGGCACTATCAGCAAATATAAGGCAAGGTTGGTGGCAAAAGGTTTTTCCCAAGTCCAAGGAGTGGACTACACAGAGACCTTTGCACCGGTTGCAAAGATGGATTCCATCCGCCTTGTTTTAGCTATTGCCGCATCCAAGCATTGGGAAGTGCACCATATGGATGTGAAGAGTGCATTTTTACATGGAGACCTTGCTGAAGAGGTCTATATGCAGCAGCCAGAGGGTTATACATCAGATCCATCATTGGTTTGTAGATTGAAGAAGTCTGTGTACGGGTTAAAACAGGCCCCAAGAGCTTGGTACGCAAAGATGGACTCCTTCCTTCTTTCTTAGAATTTCCAAAGATGCAAATCTGATCCGAATGTGTATCTTCAGAGAGTTAAAGGTAATTTGTTGGTTATTGTACTTTATGTTGATGATCTGTGTTAACACCCAAAAAGTGTTCACTACCTCATCTACCACATTATATGGCTCATTTGTCCATTTTCCTACCATTTTTCCCTTAAAATCCCAAAAAATCCCATTAAAAAGCCTCCAAAAGGCCACAAAACCATCAAAATAGCCTAAAAAAGGCTAAAAAACCCCCTTTTCCTCCAAAAATAGCAAAAATCCCCTAAAAATGGAATAAAAAATATAAAATAATGAGGAAAAGGAGGAAAAAACCCTATACAGCTGCACAAAACCATGTGTTTCCCAAAACCATGGGTCAGCACTCCACCACCAAAAAACTATAAATAGGTGATGGAGATCCCTTATTCCATATCCACAATCACAAGCACCCTTACTCTGCCAAAATCTCTCTCGAAACCCTAGTTCACCATTGAACTATTTTCACCTTGAGAGCCACCTTTGGCCCATTCCCATCATTGGAGAAGGAGAAGGAGCATATTGAAGCTTGGAGCATCCTCTTGGACACTGCAAAGGGCTTCATCAACCTCCACATTGGAGGTAATATCAATATATAAAACCACTTTTTATATCTTTTGTTTATGTTTCATGCAAAGTAATTTAATTTCTGTTTTAGCTTAATTATTTACATTTACTGAACTGCTACTAAGGAGTCCATTCTCCTTAGTAGGTGCTCATTTGCACAAGCTAGGGGTAAAACCCTAGCTACAGTTTTGGCGACTCAACTGGATTTTGAATTTCTGGTTTCCGTTTTGAATTTTTTTTTTACTTTCGGCTGTCCCTTTCGGCCGCCGCATACCGCGTCTTTTCCCTCTGCAGTCGCGTCCCGACCGCAGCCTTTCAGGCCTTTACCTGCGATCCGACCGCGGCTCTCAGACTGCTTCCGACGCCCCGCCGGCGGATTCAAGTCTGTTACCTGCGATCCAACCGTGGCTAATCAGCCTGTTTGCCGCGATCTGACTGCGCCTGTCTGCCATTTTCCCGCATCCCGACTGCGTCTGTTAGCCCTTTTGCCGCGACCTGACTGCGTCTTTTTCCCTATTTACTGCGTCCCAAATGCGTCTGTTGGCCCAAAAGCCGCGACCTGACCGCCGCTGTTTCCCTCAAACCCGCGGTCTGCCTGTTCTGTTTCGCCACAAACCCGCGGTCTGATTTCTGCTCTTTTCCTGTTTTGAGCCCAGCCCCTTTTGCTGCAATATTTTCTGCATCTGAACAGCCCTCTGTCCTACCTGCAGCCTCCCTCCCTTACAGCCTTTCTGGAACACAATTTCTGTTCCCTTTACAGAATTATTTTAAAAATTTTAGTATTTTTAATTCAGAAAATTTTGCAAGTTAAAACTTTCAATTTCAGCATTTTGATAGTTGGAAGTTGCCCCCCTTGTGGCACTTCTATTTTTTGGGTTCATCACCTCACGCGCACACACTCTGTCACATAAATCAAGTGAGCCTTAAAAAGTACCTAATTGAACCAACATTCTAACCCCACTTGGGGAACACAAAAGAATCATTGTAGTTAGGTAGGGTCAGGGGGATAGGCTTCCAATAACACCCCTCGGTCACTTTCACTTGAGACATAGTTGTTGTCCAAATAGGGAACCAAAATCCCCTAGTACTTTTTGGCACGGTCACGACCAGTTTGTCAGAGGGCCTCTCCCTTAGGAGGGTTGAAGTCGGGAGACTGGTTCCGGAGGCCTAAGTGGAATACCGCACTCCATTCAGTAACCGAAGGGCTACCTTTCGTGGTTCGCGGGATATCCCTATATAGGGGTATTGCAGTCAACGAACTAAACGGCAGATTCACCTTTCTGGACGTGTCATGAACGGGGTATCTCAGTTGCCACTCTTCTAGGATTGACTACCCGGTGTCCCTCCCGGTAGGGGGATATCATAGCCACTTGGCTTCTCTACTCATATTGTCTGACTTGGATTTCATCACCTTGCAGAGGATATGTTTAGTTGAGTCAGAATACTTTTAGTTAGGTGTTTGCATGCTCCTTTACCTCCCTTTGGTCTAGTGAGTCCACCATTTTATGTTTCTAGGAAACCTACTGCTTGTTGGTATTCTGACCATCTTTGTTGATACTCCACCTATTGTAGCACAGCTGCTGCAGTGGGTGTTTTGAGTTGGTTGTTGGCCTGAGTGCCTTGTTTTTTAGCTCTCCTCCTGCACACACGGTTGCATTAGGATTTTTTGAGCTGTTTTTATACTCACCTCAACCCACAGAGATTACACACCATCTGTCACCATTGAGTCCCCGAGACATTCTCGGCGCCTCAGGGGCGAGCCCCAACAGCACGGTTCTCTCGACACCACCCGTCATAGATTCCGATCATTGTCCGTTGATACCACTCATCACAGATCTAGAGCCTTGTCACTTGACTCCACTCGTCAGCGACATAGGACTCCGTCACCACATAGTGACGCCCCTTACTTTACCTCGGATTCTGACGAAGAGTCTGAGAACCCTATTTACACTGCCCCTACTAGCCCCATGGCTGGCACGACTTCCACTCCGTTTGTCATAGGGACCATTGGTGGCACATCCACCACTACACCAGTTACTACACCTGTTTTGGGTATGCCCTCCATGGGGAACCCATCTACTGTACCCCTCACGGTACCTATTCCCGCAGCGGGAATACCTATCCCCACTACATCAGTGGCTCACACTACCAATGGTGGTGCTGGACCATCCTTCACTACCTCAGTTCCCCCACTTGGGGGCACCACCCTAAATCTTGTCCCTCCACTTGGGGGCACTGGCCCCAACTTGGTCCAAAGCACTACTGTGTCGCAGCCTTCTTCCATTTTGCCATTCATGGCTAGCCTTAACCTACCTGACTTGGCCAGATTGACCAACAATCCTATTCGACACGACCCTACATGGCCTCATATGCCTACCAAGCTCCCCTTGGATATCCCTAAGTTCGAGGGCAAGGCTGGTGAGGACCCACAAAACCATATCATGTCTTTCCACCTATGGTGTTCCTCTAACTCCATCGTGGACGACTCTGTTCACCTCCGTCTCTTACAGCGCACCTTCACTGGCTCTGCAGCCAAGTGGTATATTGAGCAGCCTCATGGGACCCACGCCACCTTTGCTTCCTTGGCCTCGACCTTCCTGCAGTTTTTCCAGTTGCCTGTCCGCTATGACGCAGGTGTTGAGATCCTTCTATCTTGTAGACAAAACACGGCTACCCATATCACGGACCACATCCATGAGTGGCATCGACGCCGTAGCTTATGCAAGATCAAACTTGACGACCGTATCTTCCTAGATTGGTTCCTCAAATCCCTTCTTCCGGTTATCGCTAAGGATGTAGCCTCAGAAAGACCCCAGTCTGAAGAAGAAGCCATCCTTAAGGCCCAACAGTTCGACCTCATTTACGCCCAATCGGGTTACCTTTATACCATTATACCTGACGCCCCTCGCGGCGAGTCCTCCCAGCATGATGCGCCGGGGGCATCCCACGCTGCAGATGGTATCATTGGCCGTGTTTCTTCGCATCCCCAACCATTTTCTATAGCACGTCCTACCCCTGGCCCCGACCTGTCGCGGGCTACTTCACAGTCTGGAGCAACCAACTCGTATGCTCCTATGACACATCACCATTCCCATGGACCCTCATGTCCACCTCAGTGCTTCGGGTATGCGACTCCTGCTTATGCTCCTCCAGTCGCCCCTCAGCCTTACTACCATCAGCAGGCTACCTCAGCTCCTGCGCCTTCACAAGCCCCACCAGCTTATTATCCGCCACAGGCAGCCCCTGCGGCACATCCACAACCTGCTCTGCAGTCCTATCCGCAACCCCCTCAAGTTGCTGCACCTGCTCAGCCTCAACCTACATATCATCCACCGCAGCCTGCTCCCGCACCTGCGCAACCTCAAAATCCACCTGCTGCCCAAGGGCAAGTTTACGCCCAACAGAACCCGCAGCAAAACCAGAATAACCAACGAAACCAGGGCCAACAGAACCACGGCAAGGGCCGTAATCGTGGGAATAACCAACCTGCAGACCAAGCTGGGCAACCAGCGAATCCCCCTGACAACAACAACGCGGCCCCCGCTAATCAAAACCCTGATCGCCCGCCCAAGCAGGCTAAAAACCCCAATTTGCGAACGAACCACCCTTGTTCTATTTGCGGGGTCTATGGACACTACACACACGCTTGCCCACACTTGGAGCGAGCTCGGCAGCTCTGGGTTGACGAGGCCCATCGCCAAGGGCATGCGGCTCCCCAAGCACCGCCCAACCCCCCCCAACCTCAGCAACCCCCTTCGGTGCTGCAAAACCCCTTACCAACCCAAGGCGTGGTGAACACTCAGCCGTGGGCCCCTCAAGCTAACGTGCAACCCCAACAACAACAGATCACTTACGCTGCCCCTGATCAACCCATGTTTGACTCAGGTACCCACCACTTGCTGATGATGTCATCTGCTGACGTCAACCTACAGACCCGTCGGAACCAATATGGCTCCACCTCTGAAGCCACTCCCACGGATAAACCTACTAACGCCCATCCCACCGATCAGGCGTTACGTATACCTCCGCCTCCCATAGACGGCGCTGCGAAAGCACCTCGTTTCCCACTTCGCCGAATCAACAATAATCCTAACGCGCGCGCTGCGTCAAACTACAACATCGTAGACGACCTAGCCCAATCTCCCGCAGCCATGTCTGCGTTAGAAGTCTTGAAGAACTGCCCTTCCCAGCGCAAGAATTTACTTTCCGCCATTGGGGGGATTGACCCAACTGATTCGCATTTGATGGCATTTGATTTAGACCAGTCTAAACCACGCCTACCTTCCAGCTTAGCCTTCCAAGTTACTGTCTCCGTTAGGAACCTCGTTATCCATCGGTGCATCATCGATGAGGGTGCCTCCACATGCGTTATGTCTACATTCGTATGGCAGAAGCTAGGATCCCCTCCTCTCCAGCAGTCCACCACTGCGTTACGTGCCTACGACGGTCGTTCGGCCCAGCCCCAAGGCCTTCTACCCAACGTTCCAGTCCAGTTAGGTGGTAAAACAGTTCTTATTGACATAGAGGTAATCAATGCCCAATTGGATTACAACCTTCTACTTGGCCGCAGCTACATGTATGCCATGCAGGCGGTTGCCTCTTCTCTCTTTCACACCATGATGTTCCCCCATGAAGGACGCGTGGTTAAGATTGACCAGCTCACCTACTATGATCCCAGTGCTCCGACGGCACCGGAAAATGTTCTCCCCATGGTTGAACAACCTGTTTCTCCTGCCACCACCTCGTTTGTTTCCTCTATGGGGCCTGGAGTCTACTCAGACGCGCCGATGACCTCCACCTTTCAATCCATTCCTCCGCCGTCATCTACGCCCGAAATGTCTGATTTATGTACCTTGTCCCACGACAACCTACCACCTAACACTCAACCACCCTTGTTGCCAAAACCACCACTGGTACCTAGCCACATTGGTGTTACACCGATCCATACGATCCCCTTCCTAGTCCCTCCATCGGGAGTAGTAAGCGCCCCGGTCATGGCTACCCTTAGCCTCCCTGGGTTAACCTTGGGATTACCTGTATGGTATATTTCGCCTCCCGTTCGCCCGCCGACACCAGATGTCGTCCTCCAGCCGGTGCAACCCATGGCTACTACCACCCAGCCACCTCCCGGTGTCTCTACCCCTTCGTCCTCCACGACACCTCCTCCTACTCCCAAACCCACTGGGGGCAGAGGTCCACAACCTTACACTGCTGTCCCACCTCCCAAGACAGTCAAGAACCCTCCAGTGTTTCGTGCTCCTCCCAAATGCTCGCTGTGTGACGAGTTGGGCCATGCGACCCACCAATGCCCGCAGTTACCCGCATTGCAGAAGCACATGCAAATGCTCGAGGATGACCCCAACATCCCAACTGTCGAACTAAACCCCACTCCTAAGCCTAAAGATAAGTCCCTACGTACCAACCACTCCTGCGCCATCTGCGGTATTTACGGGCATTATTCACATTATTGTCCCGATCTCCCGGATTACAGAGCGGCTCTCTATGAGATGAATAATCTGGATCTTGAGACGGCACCACCTACCATTGAGGAGATCTACCCCCCAGACTCTTCACCTTCCGGAGAGGTTAATACCATCTATATGATCTCTTCCACCACTACCCCCTCGTCCACCGATTTGACGACGCAAACTTTCCGTACTGATGAGGAGATTCTTGAGGCCCTTACTGCCCCGGATTATCCTTGGGATGATATGCACCACCGCTCCTATTTTATCCCCGACGAATCCTCCTCTAGCACCGCTACCCAATACGCGGTTGAATCCAAAGACTTCCTCCCCACCAAGGTCGACTGGTTCAAGGACCCTATTCCTGCTCCTGATGCCTTCGAGGAGGGCAACATGGCCAACATCTCACCTGTCATCCAAGTTGATATTGCTGCTCCAGGTCGTGCCCCTGAACTCATTACTTTAGGAGCATTCTGCAGTAAACAAGAGATTGAGGACTACATACACCTTTTCAAAGAATTCCGTGATGTCTTTGCCTGGTCTTATACCGAAATGCCTGGTCTTGACCCCGCAATTATAGAGCACCACATAGACACATGGCCTGATGTACCCCCCGTTCGTCAGAAACAGCGCCCCATTCATCCCTCAAAGCTCCCAGCTGTCAAAGCCGAGATTGAGAAGCTGCGCAAGGCAGGGTTCATTTATCCTATTGCCTATACCACTTGGGTTTCAAACCCCGTTCCAGTTAACAAAAAGCAAGGCACCATCCGCGTATGCACTGACTTCCGTGACTTAAACCATGCTTGTCCCAAGGACAACTTCCCCACGCCGTTCATCGATCAACTCATAGATGCGTGTGCGGGGCATGAGGTCCTCTCCTTCATGGACGGTTTTTCCGGATATAATCAGATTCAGATCCGTAAGGAAGACCAGTACAAAACTGCCTTCACTACCCCATGGGGCACCTTTGCCTATCGCGTCATGCCTTTCGGCCTCAAAAATGCTGGTGCCACTTTCCAGCGGGCCATGACCTATTGCTTCCACGACTTGGTCCATATCCTGTTAGTCTACCTTGATGACCTCACAGCTCGTTCCCGGAAACGATCAGACCACCTTAACGGCCTTAGGCAAGTTTTTCTGCGTTGTCGCAAATACCAAATTCGCTTGAACCCACACAAGTGTGTCTTTTGCGTACCGGCAGGCCGATTGTTGGGTTTCATTGTTTCCCAGAAAGGAATTACTGTTGACCCTCTAAAGGTCCAAGCTATTTTAGACCTCCCCCCTCCTCGCACGCTCCGGCAGCTCCAAAGTCTGCAGGGGCGATCTAACTTCCTTCGACGCTTCGTTCCTGATTATGCCACCACGGTTCACGGTTTCTTGCGCCTGCTCCGCACCCACGTACCCTTCGTCTGGGATGCGCAAGCAGAAGCTGCATTCGAGGCCCTCAAGAAGGCCCTCACACAAGCCCCTCTGATTTCCCCTCCGGATTTCACTCGAGACTTCCTCCTTTACGTGTCGGCCTCCGAGCATGCCGTATCTAGAGTCTTAGTTCAAGAAGACGCTTCTCACCAGGAACACGTCATTTACTACGTTAGCCAGACTTTGTCTGGTCCACCACTACGTTACCCATATGAGGAGAAACTTGCCCTAGCAGTGGTCTTTTCTGTTCAAAAATTGCGACACTACATCTTAATGAGTCATACCACAGTCGTCGCCGACTCTAACCCCATGGTATATCTTCTAAACCGGCGGCTACTCCAAGGTCGTGTTGCCAAATGGGTCATTATCCTCCAAGAATATGACCTTACCTTCAAAACACCTAAGAGCACTAAAGCCCTTGCGCTTGCCCAGCTCATTACTGATCTCCCTTCCCTTCTCCCGGCCAAACCAATCTCCGATGAGTTACCCGACAATCACCTGTTCACTATCTCGTCCGATGACCAATGGTACGGTGATATCTTGTTATACCTACGCACGCAGAAGTTCAGACCCAAAGTTACACGAAACGGACGCCGTCGCATCCGCCACCAGGCCTCTCGATATCTCCTCTTAGGCGATGTCCTCTACCGGCGCGGGGTTGACACAATTCTTCGTCGTTGCCTTACCCACGAAGAAGCTGAACACGTCCTTAATGACTGTCATAGCGGCGCCTGCGGAGGCCATTTCTCAGGGATGGCCACCGCCCAAAAGGTCGTCCGCGCCGGATACTTCTTGCCCACACTTTTCACTGACTGCATCACTGCGGTCAAACACTGCCATAACTGCCAACTTTTTGCCCCCAAGGCCCGGACACCTCCTGCTCCGTTACACCCAGTCGTCACCGTTGGTCCCTTTTGTAAGTGGGCCATAGACTTCATGGAATGTAGACCCCAGTCTGCCAACGGCCACAAATATATTGTTGTCGCTGTTGATTACTTCACCAAATGGGCGGAAGCCATGCCTACCTTCAATTGTACCGCTGACACTGCTGCCCGCTTCTTTTTCAACCATGTCATCGCCCGATTCGGGGTTCCTAAGCAGTTAGTCTCTGACCATGGTTCACACTTCGAAGATACCATCTGGCGTGAGTTATCCACCCTCCTTAAGTATGAGCACCAATTTTCCTCTGCTTACTACCCCCAGGGGAACGGCCAAGTAGAGGCCATCAATAAAATCCTTAAGACCATCCTTCAACGAACAGTTGACAAGCATAAGTCCAATTGGCACCACATGTTGTTCCCTGCTTTGTGGGCTTATCGCACCTCCACTAAGACCGCCACTGGTTTTACACCATTTCATTTAGTTCACGGTATCGAGTCTGTTCTCCCCATTGAGTGTCAGATCCCTGCCTTACAGATCGCCGTTGAGCTTCTCCCTGACACCACCCCCCTCGAGCAGCGTCTGCTGCACCTCGAACAAGCCGATGAAGACCGTCGGGCCACTCTCCAGAACATCGAAGCTGCCAAAAACCGCTCCAAAGCCGACTATGATAAACATGTTCACCCTCGAACTTTCCGCGAAGGGGACCTAGTCCTTGCCTACGACCAAGCCCATGACAAAACCGGTAAAGGGAAGTTTGAATCCATGTGGCAAGGCCCTTACGTCGTGCAGACCTGCCTCGGCAAGGGGGCATACATCTTAGCTGACTCTGAAGGCCGTCCTTTGCGCAACCCTCGTAATGGGTTGTATCTTAAGCGTTTTTACCCATAAAAAGAAACCCGCGGCCTCGTTGGTCTGCGTTGTACAGTACTTTCTTTTTTGTTTTTGTTTTTCCGAAACGTTTCCACCACTAGCACCAGCACGACGCGACCGTCATAATGATCAACTCGTTGCATTATTTTTACCCTGTCATTTTTTACCCATTTTTCAGATCCACTAGTCACCTCGGTTTGCGTGCCACGTCGGCCGTTCTCCGTTCTTCACATGTTTTATATCATCGGATTCATTTTTCCGCGCTGGTGATGATGCTTGAGATCATTTCTCGCTCTCACCCCCCGATCTTTCGGGTATTTTTCCAAAACGCCCTCGTCACCTCGGTGTGCGTGCCACATCGGCCGTTACCCATTTTTGACATCCTTTATATCGTCGGATTCTTTTTTTCGAGCTCGTGATGATGCTTGAGATCATTTCTTGCTCTCACTTGGTACAATTTCAACATTGTGTCCCGACACCTTGCTGCCTCGGCTTGCGTGCCACATCGGCCACCATTGGATTGTTCCATCTTTTTACATGAGCCCTCCACTCCTGTCATACTGCAAATGTTTCGTTATTTTGCCACCATTTCATCTACCCCGCAAGGAGGCCCACCAGTGTTCCCCCCCTACCCTCGTTCTTGGTCACCATTATTGATCCTTGATTGAACACTTCCTCCTTGCCTGGCCATTCCTTTTGTTCGGTATAATTTTATCCCTTTTTCGGGCCGGACAAGTCCTTTACGAAAAAGGCACTTAGGGAGTTTTTGTTAAGCTCTTTTCTGACTCCTAAAAGAATGAAAAGATCGTCGAGCAATCTTGCTTCCTTTCATGCTCGCTAAAGTACCTGAAAGGGCGTCTATCTGGTATAAGTTTAACCCTTTTCCGGACCTGGTAGACTAATTACGAAAAAGGAATACTCTAGTCACACCGGCTAGAAGAGTTCTTCATTGCATCCTTTTATGCTTCTTTGGGCCTTGGAGACTAACTCTACGAAAAAGCAACCCCCTGGAGTCTTCTTACTTGCTTTCAGACTCTCTAAAATTGAAAGCAACCACAAGCATGCACTGTCCTGGGCTCGTTAAACCCACACGACAGTACCATTCCATAACTTCAGAGTCTTCTTATCGCTTTAAGACTCCTTAAAATTGAAATCAACCACGAGCACGAACTGTCCTGGGCTCGTAAAATCCACACGGAAGTATCATTTTATCCACACACTTCTTCTAGTTCCTTAACCCATGAAGAAGTATCCTCCCGTGCCTCATGGCACTACGATCGATCATCTCGGCAGCACCCCCAATCAGGTTCCCTTTGTTCAGAGTATTCAGCAGTCTTCTTCCCTTTTACACCAGCTTGAGTCTCCCTCAGCCTAGTCACCTCCCCAGAGCCAATACAGCTATGATCCCTTTCCCCTCAGTCAGTTTCATATGCTCCCAGATCCTTCCCATTATCATACTCTGAACAAAGGAAGTTTGAGTCCACCCACTCTACTTGCCCAGTTATCCCTCCACAGTTTGTCAGTCCTGCCATCAGCACTATCACATTTCGGTCTTGTACCTCGCGCTTCTGTCAAGGAAACATCATTGCCTTGATAGTTGCAGGTCTCCCTCTGTCGACGACAGCTCCTCTATTCCAGAGGATAGGCCCAGAGGTCCCTACGCCTTGGACTTATCACCATCTGTGGTAAGTGCCTACGGACCATTCTGAGAGGAGTCATCATTGCCTCTCTGAGTGGTTGTTCCTCACATGCTCGACTTCAGCACCTTGATTGCATCGTTGAGGATCGCGTAGGATTATATCCCATCAGTTTTTTGTCGAAGACCCCGGATTTCCCCCGACTCTAGCACATTGGTGAGTCATTTCGGAACGCCCAGTTGTATGTTCCCGTGGATGTCCGGGCTGCGTTGGCATTTGTATTCGGAAGCCATCCAGTTCTATGCTTCCTTGAGTACCCAGTTCAGTTCCAGTTCCAGATCAGTGTACCATTGCGGTCAGAACTACTTATCACTATGATCAAGCAGTTCATCAGTTCCTCTGGTACCCCAGTCAGCAGCGCTGTTGATATTCCAGTGCACCAGTTCTTCAGCTTACACATGGTCCGCCTAGCAGTATGTCGCCGATTTTGTGTCCCCTCTGGACCCTTATGATGTACACAGTGGCTATGTATCTTTCAGGTCCCCCTTTTTCGGGCCTCACAGTTATGTTTATGTATCTTGATACGAGCATGGGTATGCCTGCCTCGTCCATATATTGAGATTATTCCTCAGTCAGTATTTGAGGTCATGTATATTTCAGGTCCCCATTTTTTGGACCCCATTGTTATTATGTTATATCCTGATACGAGCATGGGAATGCCCGCCTCGTCCATATGATCAGATGATTCCTCATCCATTATTGAGGTTATGTACTTTTAGTTCTTGCAGTTGTTCGGGATCATTGTTCCGGGCTCCAGTTTGTTTCTTCTCTTCTCTCCACTCCCAAGGAAAACCATTCATGACTTATGATGTCCATCGGCCATACGATGAGCTCCTGACCTCGCACATCAGGGGGCAATCTGTTAACACCCAAAAAGTGTTCACTACCTCATCTACCACATTATATGGCTCATTTGTCCATTTTCCTACCATTTTTCCCTTAAAATCCCAAAAAATCCCATTAAAAAGCCTCCAAAAGGCCTAAAATGCCTCCAAAAGGCCACAAAACCATCAAAATAGCCTAAAAAAGGCTAAAAAACCCCCTTTTCCTCCAAAAATAGCAAAAATCCCCTAAAAAGGGAATAAAAAATATAAAATAATGAGGAAAAGGAGGAAAAAAACCCTATACAGCTGCACAAAACCATGTGTTTCCCAAAACCATGGGTCAGCACTCCACCACCAAAAAACTATAAATAGGTGATGGAGATCCCTTATTCCATATCCACAATCACAAGCACCCTTACTCTACCAAAATCTCTCTCGAAACCTTAGTTCACCATTGAACTATTTTCACCTTGAGAGCCACCTTTGGCCCATTCCCATCATTGGAGAAGGAGAAGGAGCATATTGAAGCTTGGAGCATCCTCTTGGACACTGCAAAGGGCTTCATCAACCTCCACATTGGAGGTAATATCAATATATAAAACCACTTTTTATATCTTTTGTTTATGTTTCATGCAAAGTAATTTAATTTCTGTTTTAGCTTAATTATTTACATTTACTGAACTGCTACTAAGGAGTCCATTCTCCTTAGTAGGTGCTCATTTGCACAAGCTAGGGGTAAAACCCTAGCTACAATCTGCTTATTACTGGTAGCACACTTACTTCAATAAACAAGCTAAAATCTGCCTTAAATCTAGCTTTTGACATGAGCGATTTGGGCTTGCTGAGTCATTTTTTGGGCTTGGAGATAGCTCAAAATTTTGATGGGATCACTATATCTCAGCAAAAATATGCTTCTGACCTGTTATTGAATTTTAATATGGCTGAATGTAAGGCAGCCCCATTCCCATTCCTCTCAGGAATCAGTCTTGAGGAGGGAGATTCCACACCGCTTGCAGATTGCAGTATGTATCGACAGTTGATTGGTTCACTACTTTATTTGACACACTCACAGCCTGATATCTCATATGCCATGAGTGCCATGTCAAGATATATTTAGCAGCCACATGAGCTTCATTGGCGAGCAGCCAAGCGGATCTTGCAGTATGTGCAAGGTACGAGACAGTTTGGCATACATTATGCTGCAGATTCTGAGCTAGATTTCATTGGTTTTACTGATTCAGATTGGGCAGGTGATAGCATTGATCAGAAGTCCACTTCCGGTTATGTTTTCATGATTGGTCATGGTGCTATTTGCTGGTCCAGCAAAAAGCAAGCAGCCATTGCACTTTCTTCAGCAGAGGCAGAGTATCGAGGGGCAGTCAATGCCTGCATTCAGGCAGTTTGGTTGCAGGGTATTCTTTCCGAGTTTGGTTTTGGTGGCACTACTTCAACTGTCCTATTTTGTGACAATCAAAGTGCTATCAAGATCTCCACAGATCCAGTTCAGCGGCAAAGGACCAAACACATTGAGATT
Organism: Larix kaempferi; assembly: GCA_027924585.1. Taxonomy (NCBI): domain Eukaryota; kingdom Viridiplantae; phylum Streptophyta; class Pinopsida; order Pinales; family Pinaceae; genus Larix; species Larix kaempferi. The sequence continues at coordinate 8,879,262 of BSBM01000182.1, read as the reverse complement.
CATATGCATTACATTCGACAGTTGGTGCATGACCGCACCATCATTCTGCAATATTGCCCTACTGATGAGCAAATTGCACACATCTTCACCAAGAGCTTCACTGAGAAGAAGTTCTCTTACCTCCGTTCACTGTTGGGGGTGAATTCCATCATGGTGGAGATAGATTGATTCATTATTATGCTTTAGCTTGAGGGGGGGCTTTCTTCCCACTGGGTTTTCCCTCTTTCCTCACTTAGTTTATTTTCAGCATTTTTTTTGGATTATTGTATTGGGGTGACCTTTGGTCTTAGTTACCAGGGCCCCACATTATTTTTGTTGGCACATCATAATCTAGCTTGAGGGGGGGTGTTCGGATATCCACATCATCTTTTTCAGGATCTTGCATGCAAATTAGGGTTTGCATGCAGAATCTAGGGTTTGCATGCACCTGCATGCACTGGCATGCATCCCAGTCACCAGTTTGATGCCTCCAGCACCTTATCCACCTCATTCTAGCACCCGGGAGCCACCTACCACAGAGTTTTAGCCCTCCTAGGATGAAAGGTGCCCACTTCTCACCTACTGCCAGAGAAGGGCGCACTTGTTCACCTACCACTGTAGTTCCACTTCAGTTACATTCAGTTAGCTCCGATTCTCCCTGATTTGAGGCTAGTTTCACTCCCGACTGACTGTATCACTTCCGTTGGACCTCCAGTTTGATTAGGTGACTTGTTCTGACTTCAGTTAGCCTCCCATGCGCCCCCACTGAGCCTCCTGATCCTTAATCAGTGCTACACACTTCAGTTACACTTATTACACTCAGTTAGACTCCGATTGACACCTGGATGACTGGTTGTTGTGCATTGATGAGCACCACCGATTGATTGATGAGGACTCCTAGTTAGAGTCAAGCTACTCCATTCTGTAATTTGAATGACCTCCTTAGGCAATTCGAATTGCTCTGTCATTGTAACAGTTTGTATTGTAATTCATTCACCCTTTCTGGGATAGAGAGCACTGCTGCATGTTTTGCACAGTTTTGCACCATATTTTCTATGTTCATCTGTTGTGATTGATTTACTTGTTCATTAGATCTGCTATGAATAATTTTACAAATTGGAGACCTAGACATCAAAACTAGTCAAAGGTCGAACTAGGGAAAAAAAAGTGAAAAATTTGCCATTTTATTAAATTCATAAAAAGGGACATTAGAATAGGTGGAAAAACACCCAAATAAGACCATTCCTCGCAACCGTCTCCTGAAAGAAGCTAAGATCACTTGCTTTAGGACCCCCGATCCTATTCACTGAACCACCAGGACGAAGATTCTGTGTAGAAGCATGTGACAATCTCTTTGTATCACAACAATCATGAAGACTTGCATATAAGCTCTCTTCAACTCAACAACATAAAAATTCTTACTCTGTAACTCATTAGATAGATATCCCCTCATCTCTTGTATGCTCAACATAGCGATTTCCAGCAAACACAAGGAAAATGTTGTGAGCTGTTAGGAACAAATGTCTTTACTTTGTTAGTATATTGTTGTTGGACGCATATGCTTTGTAAGTCGTCTCATAGTATTTGTTGATCCATAGTTTGTGTTATTGTTGTTGGTGCATATGCTTTGTAAGTCGCCCATAGTTTTGTTGATCCATAGTTTATATTGGCCCATGGTTTTGACCCGTAATAATTGTTGATCTATATTTTGTATTGGCCCATGGTTTGTATTGACACATGGTATTGACCCATGGTATTGGCACCTAGACTTAGTATATAAGTGTGTGTTGAGGCCTATGAAGACACCGTGAAGTTAATTGTATTGAGCTTGCTCAAAGGAGGTTGCCCTCTCGAAGTAGCCCGTGATCAATATAAAAGTGATTCTGAGTTCTGTTATTTCTGATATCTTGTGTATTTGAATTAATTAATTATTGTAGGTTCTTCACGTCTAGTATCATAGCACTTTCTTGGGCTCGTTGGGTGGAATTTCTGCCAATTTTTTTTTTCGCATCTGTTGCAAGTTCGGATCTGGGGATAACCCCTATCCACTTAACTGTGGGAAGTACTTGGGCATAAGCCCTAAAACTCATTGTGAGGAGTACCACAAGAACCCCAAAGTAGCTGGCCCATTGAGAGGACCTGCCAGCGAAAAGGGCAACGACCCCTACCTGATTGACTAGTTCCCACCCGTGAGGTAAACCAAGAGCTGTCGTTTGTGGCAAAGCGGTTACCAGTTTTACTTGATCTATGGAGTGAGGGGTACTACCCCAATACGCAAGCCGTCAGACAACATTGGTGGCTGAGTGAATCCCATGAACCGATAGGAAGCCGCACATACCTGGGGTCCATATCTATTTTTAGCTGAACTATTGTCGATCACTTCTGCTCTAGATCCAGCCGTTTCAGATCTATTTTGAAATTCATTCTAGATCTAGTCGCCATTTCATAGCCAACCGTTTTCGATCCCTTCCACACCACTGTTGCCGATCCCTTTCTGGAAAAAAAAAAAAATATGTTTTTGGCCATATCTCCCTTGTTTCAACTCTATTTTCCCTAAAACTTCACTGACATCCCTGCAATCCCATTCTGCATATTTCATTCCTGAAGACCCTATCCCAAATTCCACTTCCCAAGACCAGAAATCCCACATTTGTCTATTTTTAGGGTTTGCCATAACTCCTTCAATTTTCACCCAAATGCCTTCAAATTTTGCCACCGTGTTCCTTTCCTAATTCTGCTTCTTTGTCCCTCTCTACTGTTAACACCCAAAAAGTGCTCACTAGCTCATTTACCACATTATATGGCTCATTTGTCCATTTTCCTACCATATTTCCATTAAAAATCCCAAAAAATCCCATTAAAAAGCCTCCAAAAGGCCATAAAACCCTCAAAATAGCCTAAAAAAGGCTAAAAAACCCCCTTTTCCTCCAAAAATAGCAAAAATCCCCTAAAAAGGGAATAAAAATATAAAATAATGAGGAAAAGGAGGAAAAAACCCTATACAGCTGCCTAAAACCATGTGTTTCCCAAAACCATGGGTCAGCACTCCACCACCAAAAAACTATAAATAGGTGATGGAGATCCCTTATTCCATATCCACAATCACAAGCACCCTTACTCTGCCAAAATCTCTCTCGAAACCCTAGTTCATCATTTGAACTATTTTCACCTTGAGAGCCACTTTGGCCCATCCCCACCATTGGAGAAGGAGAAGGAGCATTCAGAAGCTTGGAGCATCCTCTTGGACACTGCAAAGGGCTTCACCAACCTTGACACTCAAGGTAACATTAATATAAAACCATTTTTTACATCTTTTATTTATGTCTCATGCAATGTTTAAAGTAGTTTGTTAATTGTTGTTTTAGCTTAATCATTTAATCATTATTGAACTGCTACTAAGGAGTCCATTCTCCTTAGTAGGTGCTCATTGGCACAAGCTAGGGGTAAAACCCTAGCTACAGTTTTGGCGACTCCCCTAGTTTTTGAATTTCTGGTTTCCGTTTTTTTTTAAATTTTTTCTTTTCGGCTGTCCCTTTCGGTCGCCGCATACCGCGTTTTTTCCCTCTGCAGTCGCGTCCCGACCGCGCCTTTCAGGCCTTTACCCGCGATCCGACCGTGGCTCTCAGACTGCTTCCGACGCTCCGCCGGCGGATTCAAGTCTGTTACCTGCGATCCGACCATGGCTAATCAGCCTGTTTGCCGCGATCTGACTGCGCCTGTCGGCCTTTTTCACGCGTCCCGACTGCGGCTTTCTGCCTCTTTCGGGCGTTCCGACTGCGCCTGTTAGCCTTTCTGCCGCGACCCGACTGTGTCTTTTCCCCTGTTTCCTGCGTCCCGACTGCCTCTGTTGGCCCGATAGCCGCGACCTGACCGCCGCTGTTTCCCTCAAACCCGCGGTCGGCCTGTTCTGATCCGCCACAGACCCGCGGTCTGATTTCTGCTCTTTTCCTGTTTTGAGCCCAGCCCCTCTTGCTGCAATATTTTCTGCATTTGAACAGCCCTCTGTCCCACCTGCAGCCCACTTCCTTACAGCCTTTCTACAACATAATTTCTGTTCCTTTTACAGAATCTTTTTAAAATTTCAGTATTTTTATTTCAAAAAATTTTGCAAGTTAAAAGAATCAATTTCAGCATTATTGATAGATTGGAAGTTGCCCTCCCTTGTGGCACTTCTATTTTTGGGATCATTACCTCACGAGCACACACTCTGTCACATAAAATCAAGTGAGCCTTAAAAAGTACCTAATTAAACCAACATTCTAACCCCACTTGGGGAACACAAAAGAATCATTGTAGTTAGGTAGAATCAAGGGGATAGGCTTCCAATAACACCCCTTGGTTATTTCACTTGAGACATAGTTGTTGTCCAACTAGGGAACCAAAATCCCCTAGTACTTTTTGGCACGGTCACGACCAGTTTATCAGAGGGCCTCTCCCTTAGGAGGGTTGAAGTCGGGAGACTGGTTCCGGAGGCCTGAGTGGAATACCGCACTCCATTCAGTAACCGAAGGGCTACCTTTCGCGGTTCGCGGGATATCCCTGTATAGGGGTATTGCGGTCAACGAACTAAACGGCAGATTCACCTTTCTGGACGTGTCATGAACGGGGTATCTTAGTTTCCATTCTTCTAGGATTGACTACCCGGTGTCCCTCCCGGTAGGGGGATATCATAGCCACTTGGCTTTCCTACTCATATTGTCTGACTTGGATTTCATCACCTTGCAGAGGATATGTTTAGTTAAGTCAGAATACTTTTAGTTAGGTGTTTGCATGCTCCTTTACCTCCCTTTGGTCTAGTGAGTCCACCATTTTTCTTTTTTAGGAAACCTGCTGCTTGTTGGTATTCTGACCATCTTTGTTGTTACTCCACCCATTGTAGCACAGCTGTTGCAGTGGGTGTTTTGAGTTGGTTGTTGGCCTGAGTGCCTTGTTTTTTAGCTCTCCTTCTGCACACTCGGTTGCATTAGGATTTTTTGAGCTGTTTTTATACTCACCTCAACCCACAGAGATTTGACACCATCCGTCACCATTGAGTCCCCGAGACATTCTCGGCGCCTCAGGGGCGAGCCCCCACAGCACGGTTCTCTTGACACCACACGTCGTAGATTCCGATCATTATCCGTTGATACCACTCATCACAGATCTAGAGCCTTGTCACTTGACTCCAATCGTCAGTGACGTAGGTCTCCGTCACCAGATAGTGACGCACCTTACTTTACCTCAGATTCTGACGAAGAGTCTGAGAACCCTATTTACACTGCCCCCACTAGCCCCATGGCTGGTACGACTTCCACTCCATTTGTCATAGGGACCATTGGTGGCACATCCACCACTACACCAGTTACTACACCTATTTTTGGTATGCCCTCCATGGGGCAACCATCTACCGTTCCCCTCACGGTACCTATTCCCACAGCGGGAATACCTATCCCCACTACATCAGTGGCTCACACTACCAATGGTGGTGCTGGACCATCCTTCACTACCTCAGTTCCCCCACTTGGGGGCACCACCTCACATCTTGTCCCTCCACTTGGGGGCACTGGCCCCAACTTGGTCCACAGCACTACTGTGTCACAGCCTTCTTCCAGTTTGCCGTTCATGGCTAGCCTCAACCTACCTGACCTGGCCAGATTGACCAACGATCCTATTCGACACGACCCTATGTGGCCTCATATGCCTACCAAGCTCCCCTCGGACATCCCTAAGTTCGAGGGCAAGGCTGGTGAGGACCCACAAAACCATATCATGTCTTTCCACCTATGGTGTTCCTCTAACTCCATCGTGGATGACTCTGTTCGCCTCCGTCTCTTACAGCGCACCTTCACTGGCTCTGCAGCCAAGTGGTATATTGAGCAGCCTCATGGGACCCACGCCACCTTTTCTTCCCTGGCCTCGACCTTCCTGCAGTTCTTCCAGTTGCCAGTCCGCTATGACGCGGGCGTTGAGATCCTTCTATCTTGTAGACAAAACACGGCTACCCATATCACGGACCACATCCATGAGTGGCGTCGACGCCGTAGCTTATGCAAGATCAAACTTGACGACCGTATCTTCCTAGATTGGTTCCTCAAATCCCTTCTCCCGGTTATCGCTAAGGATGTGGCCTCAGAAAGACCCCAGTCTGAAGAAGAAGCCATCCTTAAGGCTCAACAGTTCGACCTCATCTACGCCCAATCGGGTTACCTTTATACCATTATACCTAACGCCCCTCACGGCGAGTCCTCCCAGCATGATGCGCCGGGGGCATCCCACGCTGCAGATGGTATCATTGGCCGTGTTTCTTCGCATCCCCAACCATTTTCTATAGCACGTCCTACCCCTGGCCCCGACCTGTCGAGGGCTACCTCCCAGTCTGGAGCAACCAACTCATATGCTCCCATGACACATCACCATTCCCATGGACCCTCATGTCCACCTCAGTGCTTCGGGTATGCGACTCCTGCTTATGCTCCTCCAGTCGCCCCTCAGCCTTACTACCATCAGCAGGCTGCCCCAGCCCCTGCGCCTTCACAAGCCCCACCAGCTTATTATCCGCCCCAGGCAGCCCCTGCAGCACATCCACAACTTGCTCCGCAGACCTATCAGCAACCCCCTCAAGTTGCCGCACCTGCTCAGCCTCAACCTACATATCATCCTCCGCAGCCTGCTCCTGCACCTGCGCAACCTCAAAATCCACCTGCTGCCCAAGGGCAAGTTTACGCCCAACAAAACCCGCAGCAAAACCAGAATAACCAACGTAACCAGGGCCAACAGAACCGCGGCAAGGGCCGTAATCGGGGAAACAACCAACCTACAGACCAAGCTGGTCAACCGGCTAATCCCCCTGACAATAACAAAGCGGCCCCCGCTAATCAAAACCCTGATCGCCCGCCCAAGCAGGCCAAAAACCCCAATCTGCTAACAAACCACCCTTGTTCTATTTGCGGAGTCTATGGACATTACACCCACGCTTGCCCACATTTAGAGCGAGCTCGGCAGCTTTGGGTTGACGAGGCCCATCGCCAAGGGCATGCGGCTCCCCAAGCACCGCCCAACCCCCCCCAACCTCAGCAACCCCCTTTGGTGCTGCAAAACCCCTTACCGACCCAAGGCGTAGTGAACACTCAGCCGTTGGCTCCCCATCAAGCCAATGCGGCCCAACAACAACAGATCACCTACGCTGCTCCTGATCAACCCATGTTCGACTCAGGTACCCACCACTTACTGATGATGTCATCCGCTGACGTCAACCTCCAGACCCGTCGGAACCAATATGGCTCCACCTCTGAAGCCACTCCCACGGATAAACCTACTAACGCCCATCCCACCGATCAGGCGTTACGTATACCTCCGCCTCCCATAGACGGCGCTGCGAAAGCACCTCGTTTCCCTCTTCGCCGAATCAACAATAACCCTAATGCGTGCGCTGCGTCAAACTACAACATCGTAGACGACCTAGCCCAATCTCCCGCAGCCATGTCTGCGTTAGAAGTCTTGAAGAACTGCCCTTCCCAGCGCAAGACTTTACTCTCCGCCATTAGGGGGATTGACCCAACCGATTCGCATTTGATGGCCTTTGATTTAGACCAGTCTGAACCATGCCTACCTTCCAGCTTAGCCTTCCAAGTTACTGTCTCCGTTAGGAACCTTGTTATCCATCGGTGCATCATCGATGAGGGTGCCTCCACATGCGTTATGTCTACATTTGTATGGCAGAAGTTAGGATCCCCCCCTCTCCAGCAGTCCACCACTGCGTTACGTGCCTACGACGGTCGTTCGGCCCAGCCCCAAGGCCTTCTACCCAACGTTCCAGTCCAGTTAGGTGGTAAAACCGTCCTTATTGACATAGAGGTAATCAATGCCCAATTGGATTACAACCTTCTACTTGGCCGCAGCTACATGTATGCCATGCGGGCGGTTGCCTCTTCTGTCTTTCGCACCATGATGTTCCCCCATGAAGGACGCGTGGTTAAGATTGACCAGCTCACCTACTATGATCCAAGTGCTCCGGCGGCACCAGAAAATGTTCTCCCCATGGTTGAACAACCTGTTTCTCCTGCCACCACCTCGTTTGTTTCCTCTACGGGGCCTTAAGTCTACTCAGACGCGCCGATGACTTCCACCTTTCACTCCATTCCTCCGCCGTCATCTATGCCCGAAATGTCTGACTTATGTACCTTGTCCCATGACATCCTACCACCTAACAATCAACCATCCTTGTTGCCTAAACCACCATTGGTACCTAGTCACATTGGTGTTACACCGATCCATACGATCCCCTTCCTAGTTCCTCTCGCCGGAGTAGTAAGCGCCCCGGTCATGGCTACCCTTAGCCTCCCTGGGTTAACCTTGGGATTACCTGTATGGTATCTTTCGCCTCCCGTTCTCCCGCCGACACCAGATGTCGTCCTCCAGCCGGTGCAACCCATGGCTACTACCACCCACCCACCTCCCGGTGTCTCTACCCCTTCGTCCTCTACGACACCTCCTCCTACTCCCAAACCCACTGGGGGCAGAGGTCCACAACCTTACACTGCTGTCCCACCTCCAAAGACAGTCAAGAACCCTCCAGTGTTTCGTGCTCCTCCCAAATGCTCGTTGTGTGACGAGTTGGGCCATGCGACCCACCAATGCCCACAGTTACCCGTATTGCAGAAGCACATGCAAATGCTCGATGATGACCCCAACGTCCCAACTGTCGAACTAAATCCCACTCCTAAGCCTAAAGATAAGTCCCTACGTACCAACCACTCCTGCGCCATCTGCGGTATTTACGGGCACTATTCACATCATTGTCCCGATCTCCCGGATTACAGAGCGGCTCTCTATGAGATGAACAATCTGGATCTTGAGACGGCACCACCTACCATTGAGGAGATCTACCCCCCAGACTCTTCACCTTCTTGAGAGATTAATACCATCTATATGATCTCTTCAACCACTACCCCCTCGTCAACCGATTTGATGACGCAAACTTTCCATACCGATGAGGAGATTCTTGAGGCCCTTTCTGCCCCGGATTATCCCTGGGATGATATGCATCATCGTTCCTACTTCATCCCAGAAACATCTTCCTCTAGCACCGCTACCCAATTTGCGGTTGAATCCAAAGACTTCCTTCCCACTAAGGTCGACTGGTTCAAGGACCCTATTCCTGCTCCTGACGCCTTCGAGGAAGGTAACATGGCCAACATCTCACCTGTCATCCAAGTTGATATCGCTGCCCCAGGACGTGCCCCTGAACTCATCACTTTAGGAGCATTCTGCAGTAAACAAGAGATTGAGGACTACATAAACCTTTTCAGAGAATTCCGTGATGTCTTTGCTTGGTCCTATACCGCAATGCCTGGGCTTGACCCCGCCATTATAGAGCACCACCTTGACACCTCTGAGTCAAGGGGCATAATAGATTCCCTCGACCCTGGGATAGGGGGCACGATCAATCACTTTGAACCTTCCCCATCACATCTATCTCAGCACGTCAATGAACCCATTGTTCAAACCCACACATATGTGATCCAAAATCACAAACCCCATGCACATAGCATGGGGGAAAGTCATTAACCCTGCTCACTTTTTCACACTTGTGATCTCAACCATTTTTGAGGTCACATATCACTTGTAGATTTGATTTGCTTTGATACACCTAGTATTATGCCCTCCATTTTTTCGCACCATTTGCACTGCCGGATTCATTTTTCCGTTCCCGTGACGATGCTTGAGATCATTTCTCGCTCTCACTAGGACCAATATCAACATTGTGTCCAGACACCACTAGTCGCCTCGGTTTACGTGCCACATCGGCCGTTCTCCGTTTTTCACATATTTTATATCATTGGATTCATTTTTTCGAGCTGGTGATGATGCTTGAGATCATTTCTCGCTCTCACCCCCCGATCTTTCGGGCATTTTTCCACAACGCCCTCGTCACCTCGGTATGCGTGCCACATCGGCCGTTACCCTTTTTTAACATCCTTTATATCGCCGGATTCCTTTTTCCGAGCTCGTGATGATGCTTGAGATCATTTCTCGCTCTCACTTGGTACAATTTCAACATTGTGTCCCAACACCTTGCTGCCTCGGTTTGCGTGCCACATCGGCTGCCATCGGATTGTTCCACATTTTTACATGAGCCATTCACTCCTGTCATACTGCAAATGTTTCGTTATTTTGCCACCATTTCATCTACCCCGCAAGGAGGTCCATCAGTGTTCCCACCTACCCTCGTTCTTGATCATCATTACTGATCCTTGATTGAACACTTCTTCCTTGCCTGGCCATTCCCTTTGTTCGGTATAATTTTATCCCTTTTTCGGGCCGGACAAGTCCTTTACGAAAAAGGCACTTAGGGAGTTTCCGTTAAGCTCTTTTCTGACTCCTAAAAGAATGAAAAGATCGCCGAGCAATCTTGCTTCCTTTCATGCTCGCTAAAGTACCTGAAAGGGCGTCTATCTGGTATAAGTTTAACCCTTTTCCGGACCTGGTAGACTAATTACGAAAAAGGAATACTCTAGTCACACCGGCTAGAAGAGTTCTTCATTGCATCCTTTTATGCTTCTTTGGGCCTTGGAGACTAAATCTACGAAAAAGCAACCCCCTGGAGTCTTCTTATCGCTTTCAGACTCTCTAAAATTGAAAGCAACCACGAGCATGTACTGTCCTGGGCTCGTAAAATCCACACGATAGTACCATTCCATCACTTCAGAGTCTTCTTATCGCTTTCAGACTCCTTAAAATTGAAAGCAACCACGAGCATGAACTGTCCTGGGCTCGTAAAATCCACACGACAGTACCATTTTACACACACTTCTTCTAGTTCATTAACCCATGAAGAAGTCTCCTCCCGTGCCTCCTGGCACTATGATCGATCATCTCGGCAGCACCCTCAATCAGGTCGCCTTTGTTCAGAGTATTCTGCAGTCTCCTGCCATTGTACACCAACTTGAGTCTCCCTCAGCCAGTTATCCTCCCAGATCCATTACAGCTATGATCCCTTTCCCCTCAGTCAGTTTCATATGCTTCCAGATCATTCACATTATCATACTCTGAACTAAGGAAGTTTGAGTCCACCCGCTCTACTTGCCCAGTTGTCCCCCCACAGTTTATCAGTCCTGCCATCAGTACTATCACATTTCGGTCTTGTACCTCACACTCCTGTCAAGGAAACATCATTGCCTTGATAGTTGCAGGTCTCCCTCTGTCGACGACAGCTCCTCTATTCCAGAGGATAGGCCCAGAGGTCCCTACGCCTTGGACTTATCACCATCTGTGGTAAGTACCTACGGATCATTCTGAGAGGAGACATCATTGCCTCTCCGAGTGGTTGTTCCTCACATGCTCGACTTCAGCACCTTGATCGCATCGTTGAGGATCGCGTAGGATTATATCCCATCAGTTTTTAGTCGAAGACCCCGTATTTCCCCCGACTCTAGCACATTGGTGAGTCACTTTGGAACACCCAGTTATATGTTCCCGTGGATGTCCGGGCTGCGTTGGCGTTTGTATTCGGAAGCCATCTAGTCACATGCTTCCTCGAGTACCCAGTTTCAGTTACAGTTCAGTGTACCATGGAGAGTATGACCCCAGTCACTATGATCCAGCAGCTCATCAGTTCCTTTGGTACCACACTCAGTAGCACTGTTGATTGTTCCAGTGCACCAGTTCTGCAGTTCACACATGATCCGCTCAGCAGTATGTCCCAGATTTGTGTCCCCTCTGGACTCTTATGATGTACACAGTAGTCATGTATCTTACAGGTCCCCATTTTTGGGCCTCACAGTTATATTTATGTATCTTGATACGAGCATGGGTATGCCCGCCTCGTCTATATATTGAGATTATTCCTCATTCAGTATTTGAGGTCATGTATATTTCAGGTCCCCATTTTTTGGACCCCATTGTTATTATGTTATATCCTGATACGAGCATGGGTATGCCCGCCTCGTCCATATGATCAGATGATTCCTCATCCATTATTGAGGTTATGTACTTTTAGTTCTTGCAGTTGTTCGGGATCGTTGTTCCGGGCTTCAGTTTGTTTCTTCTCTCCTCTCCACACCCAGGAAAACCATTCATGACTTATGATGTCCATCGGCCATACGATGAGCTCCTGCCCTCGCACATCAGGGGGCAATCTGTTAACACCCAAAAAGTGCTCACTAGCTCATTTACCACATTATATGGCTCATTTGTCCATTTTCCTACCATATTTCCATTAAAAATCCCAAAAAATCCCATTAAAAAGCCTCCAAAAGGCCTAAAATGCCTCCAAAAGGCCATAAAACCCTCAAAATAGCCTAAAAAAGGCTAAAAAACCCCCTTTTCCTCCAAAAATAGCAAAAATCCCCTAAAAAGGGAATAAAAATATAAAATAATGAGGAAAAGGAGGAAAAAACCCTATACAGCTGCCTAAAACCATGTGTTTCCCAAAACCATGGGTCAGCACTCCACCACCAAAAAACTATAAATAGGTGATGGAGATCCCTTATTCCATATCCACAATCACAAGCACCCTTACTCTGCCAAAATCTCTCTCGAAACCCTAGTTCATCATTTGAACTATTTTCACCTTGAGAGCCACTTTGGCCCATCCCCACCATTGGAGAAGGAGAAGGAGCATTCAGAAGCTTGGAGCATCCTCTTGGACACTGCAAAGGGCTTCACCAACCTTGACACTCAAGGTAACATTAATATAAAACCATTTTTTACATCTTTTATTTATGTCTCATGCAATGTTTAAAGTAGTTTGTTAATTGTTGTTTTAGCTTAATCATTTAATCATTATTGAACTGCTACTAAGGAGTCCATTCTCCTTAGTAGGTGCTCATTGGCACAAGCTAGGGGTAAAACCCTAGCTACATCTACCAAATTTTTTCATTCTTTCACCTCGCTTCTGAAATCCCTATTTTTTGCCTCCCTATCCATCAGAAAGTGTCTAAAACCTACTCAAACCCCAATTACCACTCCAATTTTTTCCCAAATCCAAATTTTCCTTTTGCTAAAGCAACTTTTGTTTGTGTTTTTCTATCTATTCCAAAAAAAAATCTCCTTGTTATGGTTGTCACCTGCGCAGGAGTAAAAACCATGGAGGAAGCACTTGCAGCCATCCAAAGCAAACTCCAAGATCTGGATGAAAAAATTCTTAGCCTCCATCTTCAACATTCAGCCATGAACAATAATCGATAGCAAGAATCTTCTACAGCCAATGGGTTCTCTTCTTCCAGCAATTTTCGTGGTCCGAAGCTTGAATTTCCTCACTTAACGGTACTGATCCGACTAGATGGATCTATCGTGCAGATCAGTATTTCAGTCTGCATAATACTTTTGATGTCCAAAAAGTTCCACTTGCATCCTTCCATTTGGAACTGGAAGCCCTTCAATGGTACCGTGGGTACATCAAGGCTCATAATGAGCCAAAATGTACAAATTTTTGCCAACTCATTTTGCAACGATTTGGTCCTAGTACTTTTGATGACTTCACCGGACCACTCACTAAACTTCGTCAAAGTGGCGCTATGAGAGAGTATGAGACAGAATTTGAGAAACTAGCCAATCACACAAAAGGATTGTCTGATGAATTCTACAGGAGTTGTTTTATCAGTGGTCTTAAGGATGAAATCCGGTTAGAGGTTAAAATGTTCTGTCCCAACATAATGATGGAAGTCCTAGGGTTGGCTAAGTTGGCAGAAGACAAACTTGTATCCCAACAACTCTCCAAACCCTCTTTTGTTCCCTTCCAAAATATGGGTTCTCAATGCCCTCCCATCCCACCAGCTCCTCGACCAACTCCTATCAAGCATTTGTCTGAAACAGAGATACATGCATGCAGAGAAAAAGGGCTCTGTTATAATTGTGATGAGAAATTCACTCGGGGACATAAATGTGTTCAACAAAAGCTCTATCTCTTGGATATGGATTCTCCACCAACTTCTAAAATTGGTGAAGAAGCTCCAGATACAATGGATGATTAGGTCGACATTCAAGAGTTTCCTATTGACCCCCCATCTCAAGAATACCAACCAGACATATCTCTCAATGCTTTATCTGGCGTCACCACCCCCCAAACAATGCGGGTCAAGGGATACTTCAAGAAGTTCCCTCTTACAATACTCATTGATTCTGGCAGCACACATAACTTCATTGACCCTCAGATTGCCAAACAAGCTGATTGTTTTATCCACCCTTGCTCCAACTTTAAAGTCATGGTTGCCCATGGGGGCACCTTACCTTGCAAGGGTAAGTGTCACAATGTGCGTATCTCTCTGGAAGATTATAACCTGCGCTCTTACATGTTTGCCTTGTCCTTAGGCGGAGGTGATGTGGTTTTGGGCATTCAATGGTTACGCACACTTGGCCCCATCTTATGGCATTTTGATGAACTTTAGATGCAGTTTTCAGTCAATGGGACACAACAAAAATTTATGGGATTACAACCAAGGTCTCTCTGCATCATCAGTTCACATCGCTTGGAAAATATCCTTAAGAAGAATTCACATGGTGTCATTGCTCAGCTCCATTCCCTTCAGATGCACCCACCAACGATCTCCACTACTTCCTTGGATAGATATGTAGGTGTATTTCTTGCACTAGTGGGCTTGCCTCCTTCACGAGACCTTTTCGGTAATCATTTTGCGGCATCTACATCTCAACAGGACATGATGGCTATTTTGCATGTAGTACAGAAGTGGCAGCCATCCCTATTGGGGAATTATTTCTGCATCAAGACTGATCTCCAGAATCTGAAAACTTTCCTGGAACAACGGGTCTCCTCCCCAGCACACCTGAAATGGGTTCTCCAACTCATGGGTTATGACTATGCGACCACTTACCAAAAGGGTAAGGATAATATGGTGGTAGATGCTCCTTCTCGCACATTTGATGACCTAGTTTCTCTTACAGCCATTTCTCTGCTTGTTCCAAATTGGTTGTAATCTGTTTAACGGGGCTATCTCTTCTATGAACTCCATGCTTCTTCATCAGCAGGGCACTCTGGGTTCCTCAAAATGTATGACCAAGAACAATGTAACTTCTTTTGGCAGGGATTGAAAATGACAATTCAACGGATGGTGGTTGACTGTGATACTTTCCAGGTCAACAAGGGTGAAACGACCCTCCTTTCGGGACTGCTCGAACCCTTGCCCATCCCTACACAGATTTGGACAACTATTTCTATGGATTTCCTGGAAGCGCTCCAGTGGTATAGTACCACATCTAAAAGGACACCATATGAATTAGTCTCTGGACAGGCACCGCCAGTTCTTCTTCCATACACCTTCAGCAGCTCCCTAGTTCAGGCAATTGACTCAATTCTTCAAAACCGCGATCAACTTCTTCTCATTCTGTAGGACAATCTTCACATGGCAAGAATTTGACTGAAACAACAAGCCGATCAACATCGTTCTGCGCGCACTTTTCATGTCACTGATATGGTTCTTCTTCGTCTACAACCTTCCATGCAATCCTCCCTAAAACTCAAAAAGTGCCAGTGGCCCGGAATGCAACCCAAGGATGCTACAGGGGACCCACTCCTTCAGATTCTGGATCAATTTCCACATCTAAAGCTTTGAGGACAAACCTTTTTCTAAGGGAGAGGGGATGTTAGGAACCCATGTCCTTACTTTGTTAGTATATTGTTGTTGGACGCATATGCTTTGTAAGTTGTCTCGTAGTATTTGTTGATCCATAGTTTGTGTTATTGTTGTTGGCTCATATTCTTTGTAAGTTGATCCATAGTTTGTATTGGCCCATGGTTTTGACCTGTAATAATTGTTGATCTATATTTTATATTGGCCCATGGTTTGTATTAACACATGGTATTGACCCATGGTATTGGCACCTAGACTTAGTATATAAGTGTGTGTTGAGGCCTATGAAGGCACCGTGAAGTTAATTGTATTGAGCTTGCTCAAAGGAGATTGCCCCCTCTAAGTGGCCCGTGATCAATATAAAAGTGATTCTGAGTTCTGTTATTTCTGATATCTCATGTATTTGCATTAATTAATTATTGTAGGTTCTTCACATGATCCCCATGCTCAATTTAATGGATATAAAGATTGCCTAGGCCTTTTGGGTCAATTTAACATTTAATGAGCCACCTGCTCAGTTCCACCATCCTTGGGGAACATAACCACATTTTTAGGGAAGTTTCCCCCTGCAACATCTAGTAAGTGAGTGCAAATGCTGCCACTTTTCAATTGCCGTCTACACCAGTTCCATTCCTCCTAGTGGGTTAGTGAACACTCTTGAACAGTCCTCTTTGGATGAGTCTCTCCTATTTTAATTTATTAAATAATAATAATATTCAATTACAATCATCCTTAATATTCAATTACAGTCATCCTTAATATTCAATTACAGTCATCCTTAACCATCCTTGGTCAATAACATAAAAATTTAGAATAAGTTTTAAATTAATGTTTTTCCACAAACATAAAATGTTTTCAAGTCTAGGTAGGTTATAGGCCCATTCAAGAAGCTCAAACCTTTGCGATATGGTTCGTACAATATTCTTCGATAGATTGGAGAAAACTCTTTCAACATTCCTGCATGCCTGGGTTTGCATCTAGTAATCAATGTGGATCTACTTTGGCCATACCATGCACCACTGTTGGAACAGAACGACTTGCAAACAATAGAACCCGATGACATCCATCCAGATGTTTAGGAGCCTCTTCCTTGCGACACCATTGTAGGACGACGAGTATGCCATGCAAGGACAAACACAATTCCCTTGTTTCAGGTTGCTAAAGCCAGACAGATCCCAACACAATGAAAGTGGTACTCTTCTACTGAACTGACCGACAAGTTTCCTCACCTTCACGAGCAAACAATGGGGACCATTGTTTCTTAAGGAAGGAGGTATGATCCACATCGCAGTTGGAATTATTGTCGGATGCCGACTTCAACAAGTCATCGTTGTCGACACAACTCCGATGAGTTTCGACTTCGACACGGCTTCAACACACTCTGTGACTTCGACACAACTTTGGCAATTTGTCGAACTGCGACATGACTTCGATATGTTCTGCGACCTCACAGTTTCACGATGTCGACATGTAGTGTCGACCTGCGACTTGCGCAACACCATCTTGTGACATGCGACTTTCAAACTTCAACAGACTGTCTCTCTGTCTTCCAGTCGACTATAACGGTTGAACTACTGAATCGTTATAACTTCGTTTGTATATGAACGTAATGGGAAAGAACCCAAGTGTCTCAGCAACACTCTTTATATAAGCATGTAAACTATTGTAATATACAAATACATACAATCAAGTCATGAACTTATATCCAGTAATAGAAATCAGTTCACATTCCTGCATATTGTTTGTGTATATTTATGTTCTGTCTGTGTAGTGTATTCCTTCTTTGTGCATTATGTTTCTTAAGCTTTCGACATAACAGAGCCGACTCATTCAGTCGAACTGTTGTCCCCCTCGTGCTTCCATGCCATGTGCAGATCATAGAATGTGATGACGGATGCGCTCTCCAGAAAAGATGAATACGTTGGGGCATTCATTTGTGCAATTTCCATTCTACAACCATATTGGGTATTAGCAGCAAGGGAAGAATGGAAAAGCGACCTATGTGTGTGGATTCTCATTCAAAATATAGATAATGATCACAATGTATCAGATAATTTTGTGTGGAAAAATGATTCACTATGGTATAAGGATTGCTTATATTTATGCAAAAAATCCCAACTCAAACAAAAGATCCTCTCGGAATTACACACCTCTCCTATAGGTGGGCACTCTAGATTCCTGAAAACTTACCACAAGATCAAGAAGGAATTTTTTTGGGAAGGTAAATCTGATGTTTAGAGGTTCGTGGCCGAATGTTTGGTTTTCCAACAAAATAAGGGTGAAATAGTTAAGACCAGAAGACCTCTACAACCATTAGACATACCTTGCCAACGTTGGGAGGAAGTCTCAATGGATTTTATCACAGGTCTACCCAAGTCAAAAGGAAATAATCTTATTATGGTGGTTGTTGATAGACTCACAAAGTATGCACATTTTTGTGCACTCTCTCACCCTTTTAATGCAAGTACAATAGTTACATCCTTTATGGAAATTGTTCAGAAGTTACATGGAAATCTGAAGATTATTGTAAGTGATAGAGATCCAATTTTCACTAGAAAATTTTGGACTGAATTATTTTCTTGCTTCGGTACCCAATTGGCTCATAGTTCTTCTTATCATCCTCAATCCATCCTCAATCTTATGGGAAAATTGAGATAGTGAACAAATGTTTGGAAGGCTATCTTTGTTGTTTTGCATCTGATAAATAGACACAGTGGGTGAAATGGTTGTCTTTGACATAATGGTGGTACAATAATTCTTTCCATACATCATAAAAAATGTCTCCATTTATGGCACTTTATGGGTACCCGCCTCCATCTATCACATCTCCCTTACAAGAAAAATATAAAGTTCAAGACGTGGAAGATCACATATAGCAACAGCAAGAACTTCTCCAGATACTTAAGGACAACCTTGCTATGTCAAAAAACAGGATGAAACAATAAGATAATCAACATTGCAATGAAAGGAGTTTCGAAGAAGGGGATTGGGTATTTTTGAGGCTACAACCTTACAAGCAAATGCCCCTCAAGCAAATAAATAAGGACAATAAATTAGCACCCAAGTAGTATGGTCCTTATAAAGTGTTACAAAAGATTGGTAGTATGGCTTACAAATTGGAGTTGCCTTTATCTTTAAGAATACATCCATTTTTTCATGTTTCTTGCTTAAAGAAGGTAATAGGACACAAGATCCCAATTCAAATAATATTTCCAAAGCTTGATGAAGAAGGAAAAGTCATATTGTAACCTGAACAAATCACTCAAACAATCACCAAACAACTATGAAATCGGGCTATTACTGAGTACCTCATCAAGTGGAAGAACTTACCAGTTGAAGATTCAACATGAGAAGATGAGTCATTCATACATAAGCATCCACAACTAATCAATAATTGAGTACAACACTTGTCTGAAGGGGAGGGGCATGTTAAGCCATAAATGTGGGCACATTTCCCCCTATATTGTGATGTATTACATTAGTTTTGATGTCAGATTTGGTCCATTAGTTTTGATTTTCATTTGTATCGTTATATTAGTTATGTCATAACAGGTTATTGAGTTGTAATTGTACCTCTTAATATCCTATATATAGGAAGGGGATCTTTTCATTTGAGTATCTTGTCTTGTCTTGTCTTGTGTACTTAGTACATTGTACATTCTTGATCCTTGAGGAAGGGCATTTTTATTTGAAAGAGGAGTTTCATAAGTCATATGAACACTTCATAGCATCCATAAACATTATAAATATGTATTAATATCATATAACTACCTTCTGTACCAATTTGGGAGAATTTGGATTCATTTGGAAACCAAGGAGCAAATACTAGTCAAAGAGAAATTGCTAGTCAAACTCCCTACTTTGGCCAGAATCTTAAAGGGGTTTGCAGAAGCCTTTTTTTGGTCCTATATCATCCTTGAACATCATAATCAAGTCGTAATATCATTCATATACCTTCTCAAAATATTTGTGATCATTTGGATCAAATTGGAGACCTAAACATCAAAACTAGTCAAAGGTCGAAATAGGGAAAAAAAGTGAAAAATTTGCCATTTTATTATATTTATAAAAAGGGACATTACAGTAGGTGGGAAAACACCCAAATAATACCATTCCTCCCAAACATCTCCTGAAAGAAGCCAAGATCACTTGCTTTAGGACCCCCGATCTTGTTCACTGAACCATCAAGACGAAGATTCTGTGTAGAAGCATATGACAATCTCTTTGTATCTCAACAATCATGAAGACTTGCATATAAGCTATCTTCAACTTAGCAGCATACAAAAGTATTACTCTGCAACTCATTAGATAGAATTCCCCTTATCGAATCTCTTGTGTGCTCAACATAGCCGTTTCCAGCAAACACAAGGAAAACGTTGTGAGCCCCCTTCTCAACTCGATGGATATAAAGATTGCCTAGGTATTTTGGGTCAGTTTAACATTTAATGAGCCACTTGCTTAGTTCCACCATCCTTGGGGAACATGACCACATTTTTAGGGAATTTTCCCCCTGCAACATCTAGTAAGTGAGTGCATATGCTGCCACTTTTCAATTGCCTTCTACACCAGTTTCATTCCTCCTAGTGGGTCAGTGAACACTCTTCAACAGTCCTCTTTGGATGAGTGTCCCCTATTTTAATTTATTAAATAATAATAATATTCAATTACAATCATCCTTAATATTCAATTACAGTCATCCTTAACCATCCTTGGTCAATAACATAAAAATTTACAATAAGTTTTAAAGTAATGTTTTTCCACAAACATAAAATGTTTTCAAGTCTAGGTAGGTTACAGACCCATTCAAGAAGCTCAAACCTTTGCGATATGGTTCGTACAGTATTATTCGATAGATTGGAGAAAATGCTTTCAAGATTGACATTCCTACATGCCTGGGTCTGCATCCAGTATTCTATGTGGATCTACTTCGACCATACCATGCACCATTGTTGGAACAGAACGACTTGCAAAAAATAGAACCCGACGACATCCATCCAAATGTTCATGAGCCTCTTCCTTGCGACGCCATTGTAGGACAATGAGTATGCCATACAAGGACAAACACAATTCCCTTGTTTCAAGTTGCTAAAGTCGGACAGATCCCAACACAAGGAAAGTGGTGCTCTTCTACTAAACTAACCGACAAGTTTCCTCACCTTCACGAGCAAACAATGGGGACCATTGTTTCTAAAGGAAAGAGGTCTGATCCACATCGCAGCTGGAATTATTTTTGGATGCCAACTTCGACAAGTCATCTCCGTCGACACAACTCCGACAAGTTTTGACTTCGACACAGCTTCGACACACTCCGTGACTTCGACACAACTTTGGCAAGTTGTCGAACTGCGACATGACTTCTACACGTTCTACGACCTCGTAGTTTCACGACGTCGACATGCAGTGTCGACCTACTACTTGCAAAACACCATCTTGCAACATGCAACTTTCAAACTTCAACAGACTGTCTCTCTGTCTTCTAGTCGACTGTAACGGTTGAACTGCCGAATCGTTATAACTTAGTTTGTATATGAACGTAACGGGAAAGCACCCAAGCGTCTCAGCACTCTATATATAAGCATATAAACTATTGTAATATACAAATACATAGAATCAAGTCATGAACTTATATCCAGTAATAGAAATTAGTTCGCATTCCTGCATATTGTCTGTGTATATTTTTGTTATGTCTGTGTAGTGTATTCCTGCTTTGCGCATTCTGTTTCTTAAGCTTCCACCATAAAAGATTTGACTCATTTAGTCGAACTGTTGTCCCCCTCATGCTTCCTAGCCATGTGCATATCATAGAATGTTATGACAGATGCGCTCTCTAGAAAAGATGAATACGTTGGGGCATTAATTTGTGCAATTTACATTCTACAACCAGATTGGGTATTAGCAGCAAGGGAAGAATGGAAAAGTGACCTATCTGTGTGGATTCTCATTCAAAATATAGATAATGATCACAATGTATCAGATAATTTTGTGTGGAAAAATGATTCACTATGGTACAAGGATTGTTTATATTTATGCAAAAAATCCCAACTCAAACAAAAGATCCTCTCGGAATTACACACCTCTCCTATAGGTGGGCACTGTGGATTCCTGAAAACTTACCACAGGATCAAGAAGGAATTTTTTTGGGAAGGTAAATCTGATGTTTAGAGGTTAGTGTCCAAATGTTTGGTTTTCCAACAAAATAAGGGTGAAATAGTTAAGACCAGAAGACATCTACAACCATTAGACATACCTTGCCAACATTGGGAGGAAGTCCCAATGGATTTTATCATAGGTCTACCCAAGTCAAAAGGAAATAATGTTACTATGGTGGTTGTTGATAGAATAACAAAGTATGCATATTTTTGTGCACTCTCTCACCCTTTTAATGCAAGTACAATAGTTACATCCTTTATGGAAATTGTTCAGAAGTTACATGGAAATCCGAAGATTATTGCAAGTGATAGAGATCCAATTTTCACTAGAAAATTTTGGAGTGAATTATTTTCTTGCTTCGGTACCCAATTCGCTCACAGTTCTTCTTATCATCCTCAATCTTATGGGAAAATTGAGATAGTGAACAAATGTTTGGAACGCTATCTTTTTTGTTTTGCATCTGATAAATAGACACAGTGGGTGAAATGGTTGTCTTTGACAGAATGGCGGTACAATACTTCTTTCCATACATCATAAAAAATGTCTCCATTTATGGCACTTTATGGTTATTCGCCTCCATCTATCACATCTCCCTTACAAGAAAAATAAAAAGTTTAAGACATGGAAGATCACATAGAGCACCAGCAAGAACTTCTCCAGATACTTAAGGACAACCTCGCTATGTCAAAAAACAAGATGGAACAATAATCTAATCAACATTGCAGTGAAAGGAGTTTCGAAGAAGGGGATTGGGTATTTCTGAGGCTACAACCTTATAAGCAGATGCCACTCAAGCAAATAAATAAGGACAATAAATTAGCACCCAAGTAGTATGGTCCTTATAAAGTGTTACAAAAGATTGGTAGTATGGCTTACAA
Source organism: Larix kaempferi (assembly GCA_027924585.1). Lineage (NCBI taxonomy): Eukaryota > Viridiplantae > Streptophyta > Pinopsida > Pinales > Pinaceae > Larix > Larix kaempferi. Next base: position 8,856,689 of record BSBM01000182.1, on the reverse strand, counting down.
ATTGGAGTTGCCTTCATCTTTAAGAATACATCCATTTTTCCATGTTTCTTGCTTAAAGAAGGTAATAGGACACAAGATCCCAATTCAAATAATATTTCCAAAGCTTGATGAAGAAGGAAAATTCATATTGGAACCTGAACAAATCACTCAAACAATCACCAAACAACTATGAAATCGGGCTATTACTGAGTACCTCATCAAGTGGAAGAACTTACCAGTTGAAGATTCAACATGGGAAGATGAGTCATTCATATAGAAGCATCCACAACTAATCAATAATTGAGGACAACACTTGTCTGAAGGGGAGGGGCATGTTAATTCATAAATGTGGGCACATTTCCCCCTATCGTGCGATGCATTACATTATTTTTGATGCCAGATTTGGTCCATTAGTTGTAATTTTCATTTGTATGGTTATATTAGTTATGCCAGCTTGGGTCAGTGAGTTGTAATTGTACCTCTTAATCTCCTATATATATAAGGGGATATTTTCATTTGACTATCTTGTCGTGTCTTGTCTTATGTACTTATTACATTGTATAAGGAGGTTCCCCTCTCGAAGTGGCTTGCTATTTATCTCTGTTATTCATGCTCTTTTTGGAAATTTTTTGCATAACATTCAAAGAACTTGGTTTTGGACAAAAATAAAACAATTCTTTTTCCAAAAAAGAATTAATGTCCCAATAAAGGAATATAATATTAAAGATTCTTATCCTAGATTTACAACAAAGCCCTCAATTTGTGTGAACATTTATTGTTTTGAAACTTATTTCAAAAACAAAAAATAAGAAACTAAATTCTTCCCAAATTAATATTGGTCAAAAATGAATTTCTACTAAATTCTACAGTAAAGTAGAAAACATAGAATAAATAGACTACTCTTTTAAAAATAATATAAAACCATGGGCCACCAATAATGTATTTAATGTTTTTTAGATAGAAACTATTAAATCTGAGATTACAGGTGATTTAACAGAAAAACAACATTAAATACATTACTACTAAATTCATATTTCCATTCTCACAAGGACATCTCTTCTTACCAATTTTAATAACTTACATTTAGTTTTAACTGTGTACCCCATTCTTACAATTTTAGCAGATCTGTACAAAGACTATTGAATATGGTTAGCCATCTCTTCTTACTAATTTTAATAACTTACATTTAGTTTTAACTGTGTAACCCCATTCTTACAATTTTAGCAGATCCGTACAAAGACTATTGAATATGGTTAGCCCCCACTTCTACTCGTGCATCTCATGGATGTAGCGTGTGAGATAAATACATACAACTGGCACTGGAGAGTATTGTTCTAATTATCATTCTGGGGAGCATTCAGAATACAGGTCTAAGATGCGTAGAGCACTAGTCTCTAAAAAAACAAGGGGTTTAAAAAAGGGCCCCTGGAATCGTGAGGAGGACCAAATTCTGATGAACTACATTCAGAAGAATGGGCATAGTAGTTGGCATGCGCTTCTCGAGCTAGCTGGTCTATTTACAGATTCCATATGTTTACCCAATAAATAAGTGTCTACATAAGGAGAAACAGTTATTACGTACTGGCAAAAAATAGCATCTAAGATCGCCAAACATAGCATCTAATTAGATCGCCAAAAATAGCATCTAATTAGATTGCCAAAAATGGATTCTTTTCTCTTTCGTTAATATATCTGTTTATGTAGGACTTCTTCATTGTGGAAAGAGATGTCGCTTATGGTGGACAAATTATCTGAGACCTGATATCAAGCGAGGCTCCTTTACACAACAAGAAGAGCGGACTATTATTCAGTTGCATGCAATTCTGGGTAACAGGTAATTACCTTTTCGGCCATATTCTCACAATGTAATTACCTAAAGCACTCCATGCCTGATATCATCCCCGAACTTTGATCCCTTGAATTGATCCGTAGACGAATGGTCTCTGAGAATGAAGTCCTTAGTGGATAGGTGGGGATTGTAACATCCCAAGACTTCAGTCCCTTGAGTTGGTCCGTAGACGAATGGTCTCCGTGAATGAAGTCCTTAGTGGACTAATGGGGATTGCATCATCCCAGAACCACTAGTTCAAAATGTACGTGATGGGGATTGCATCATCCCAGAACCACTAGTTCAAAATGTACGTGATGGGGATTGCATCATCCCAGAACCACTAGTTCAAAATGTACGTGATGGGGATTGTCTCATCCCTGGACTTCGGTCCCTGAATTGATCCGTAGCCATATGTCTCCGAGAAAGTGGTCCTTAGATTTTGTCTAAGTTGACGAGTGGACTGTATCGTCCCTAGACATTATATGGTGTCTTAAATAGAACATGTGTGTTGCAGGGTGTGTTGCTATTGTGCTGTTGATCGAGAGGATCCAGTTGATGATGATGATGCAGATCGTGTGATGACGATGCTGATGATCGTGTGAGAACGATGATGTTGATGTTCAAGTAACTGGTTAAGTTATTGATGATGATGTATTAAAGAAATCTTTCGATGATATACAGATGTATCATGTGTGATGTAGTCGATGACTCCTTGCTCCTACAGATGTTGTTATAATATCCTTCTCGTTAAGGGGGAGTGTTGAATATTGTAACTTTTAAGAATATTATATTTGTACATTATTATTTTGGAGATGTTTTCATTCCTCCAAGGTGATTCTATTATGTATCTGGAGATGTTTATTTCTCCAATGGTTTGTGGTAACTAGGGTTATTAGACACATCATGTGGGGGTCGGCCCTGAGTTTATATTTTAGGGGTTATTAGACTTCACTAGGAGAGGTCAGCCCCATCAGGGATTTTGGTCAATCGGGAATCAGTATAAGTAGAGCATGAGAGCTCCTCATTTGACACACTTCCACAACTCAGAAAGTAGTGCACTTGTGTCTGGGAGGTCTGCATGGGAGGTAGAGAAGAAGGACAAGTCTTGAAGCACATCTTGTATTTTGGTTGATCATCTTATTGAGGAAAGCTTTGCTGGGTTTTCTACCCCATGAGGGTTTCCCAGGGTAAATTCTGTGTCTATCTTGTGATTATGTTTCTTTCAGTGATCTTGCTAGTTTATTTGGTGTAAACTTAACATGTGGCTGAATGTTTGGTTTTCCAACAAAATAAGGGTGAGATAGTTAAGACCAGAAGACCTCTACAACCATTAGACATACCTTGCCAACGTTGGGAGGAAGTCTCAATGGATTTTATCACAAGTCTACCCAAGTTAAAAGGAAATAATGTTATTATGGTGGTTGTTGATAGACTCACAAAGTATGCACATTTTTGTGCACTCTCTCACCCTTTTAATGCAAGTACAATAGTTACATCCTTTATGGAAATTGTTCAGAAGTTACATGGAAATCCGAAGATTATTGTAAGTGATAGAGATCCAATTTTCACTAGAAAAGTTTGGACTGAATTATTTTCTTGCTTGGGTACCCAATTGGCTCACAATTCTTCTTATCATCCTCAATCGATGCCTAAATCTTACGGGAAAATTGAGATAGTGAACAAATGTTTAGAAGGCTATCTTTGTTGTTTTGCATCTGATAAATAAACACAGTGGGTGAAATGGTTGTCTTTGACAGAATGGTGGTACAATACTTCTTTCCATAAATCATAAAAAATGTCCCCATTTATGGCACTTTATGGGTACCCGCCTCCATCTATCACATCTCCCTTACAAGAAAAATATAAAGTTCAAGACATGGAAGATTATATAGAGCACCAACAAGAACTTCTCCAGATACTTAAGGACAACCTCGCTATGTTAAAAAACAGGATGAAACAATAAGCTAATCAACATTGCAGTGAAAGGAGTTTCGAAGAAGGGGATTGGGTATTTTTGAGGCTACAACCTTACAAGCAAATGCCCCTTAGCAAATAAATAAGGAAAATAAATTAGCACCCAAGTAGTATGGTCCTTATAAAGTGTTACAAAAGATTGGTAGTATGGCTTACAAATTGGAGCTCCCTTCATCTTTAAGAATACATCCATTTTTCCATGTTTCTTGCTTAAAGAAGGTAATAGGACACAAGATCCCAATTCAAATAATATTTCCAAAGCTTGATGAAGAAGGAAAAGTCATATTGGAACCTGAACAAATCACTCAAACAATCACCAAACAACTATGAAATCGGGCTATTACTGAGTACCTCATCAAGTGGAAGAACTTACCAGTTGAAGATTCAACATGGGAAGATGAGTCATTCATACATAAGCATCCACAACTAATCAATAATTGAGGACAACACTTGTCTGAAGGGGAGGGGCATGTTAACCATAAATGTGGGCACATTTCCCCCTATATTGTGATGTATTACATTAGTTTTGATGTCGGATTTGGTCCATTAGTTGTAATTTTATTTTGTATCGTTATATTAGTTATGTCATCTTGGGTTAGTGAGTTGTAATTGTACCTCTTAATCTCCTATATATATGAAGGGGATCTTTTCATTTGAGTATCTTGTCTTGTCTTGTCTTGTGTACTTAGTACATTGTATAAGGAATATAATATTAAAGATTCTTATCCTAGATTTACAACAAAGCTCTCAATTTGTATGAACATTTATTGTTTTGAAACTTATTTCAAAAACAAAAAATAAGATTCACTAATAAGTAGTATAGCAAAGATTGCAAACATTTGATCAAATCCTTGAAACAACTAACAGTTAATTCGTGGTCAGATTTCCCTCCATGGAGAAACATACTTTAAAACTTCAGTGATGTAGTACTGAAGCAGCTGTCCTATAACAAAGACTATTGAATATGGTTTGTCCCCACTTCTCGTGGCCGTTGCGTCTATGATAAATACATAAAACTGGCACTGGAGATTATTGTTCTAATTATCATTCTGGGAAGCATTCGGAAGACTAATAAGATAACAAAGATTGCAAACATTTGATGAGTTTCTTGAAACGTCACAAAATGCTAATTAAAAGAAATATACAACATTATATATTTATAATATAGCATTCGGATTGGTAGAGTGCGAGTCTCTGAAAATACTTTAAAACTTCAGTGATGTAGTACTGAAGGAGCTGTCCTATAACAAAGACTATTGAATATGGTTTGCGATGTAGTACTGAAGTAGCTGTCCTATAACAAAGACTATTGAATATGGTTCGCCCCCACTTCTCGTGGTTGGCCGTTGCGTCTATGATAAATACATAAAACTGGCACTCGAGATTATTGTTCTAATTATCATTCTGGGAAGCATTCGAAAGACTAATAAGATAACAAAGATTGCAAACATAATCTCATCCTTATCTTTCTAGTCTATATAATCTCATCCTTATCTTTCTAGTCTATTCCATCCACATTTTTATTAAGAACTACTTATAACATTTCCTCCACATATATAAATTTTAAATATTATTTATGTAACTTTTAGACACTCTTCTGTATTCACATTTTTATTAATTACCTGTAATATTTTCTTCCATAAATATATATTTCTAATTACTACTTGTATTTTCCTCCATTTTTTATTAATATATTTATTATTATTACTATATTTCTTTTGTTTTTTGGAGAAATAATATGATTTATCTTTTGTTTATCTTTTTTAAAAATGGTGTAGTATAAATATTATACCTTTTCAATAGTATATTTTTTCTGTTTAATTTTGTTCATATTTCTCTTGAAAATTTTAAAAAAATCTTAAAATCACATATATTAACTATAGAGTTTGCATAATTTGGGTGCCATGAAGTATTTGAGGGTACTGAATTTATTTATGAATTTAAAAATACAATTTAAACAGGTAGAAATTTGGATTTTATCAAAAAAAATTACAAGCAACCAAATTCCACATTAAAGTAGAAAGTAGAATAAATAGATTACTACTTTAAAAATAATATGTACCCACTAACCACCATTAATATATTTAATGCTTTAAGATAGAAACCATTAAATGTAATATTACAGATGACCTAACCAAAAACAACATTAAATACAATACTACTAGATTCATATTCCCATTCTCACATAAACATCTCTCCTTACCAATTTTAATAACTTACATTTGGTTTTAACTGTGTACCTCATTCTTACAATTTTCTATTGAATATGGTTAGCCCCCACTTCTACCCATGCATCTCATGGACGTAGCGTCTGAGATAAATACATACAACTGACACTAGAGATTATTGTTGTAATTATCATTCTGGGGAGCATTCGGAATACAGGTCTAAGATTTGTAGAGCGCCAGTCTCTGAAAAATCAATGGGTTTAAAAAAGGGCCGCTGGACTCGTGAGGAGGACCAAATTCTGATCAACTACATTCATTGGGAGTGTGATAATTGGCACTCAAATCGTCTTTGTTCATCCCTTTTGGTTATTTTTTTTTAATTTCGACGATCTGGGACGTCTTAAAATGGGTCAAAACCCCTAGAGGCACAGTTCGAAGGCATAGTTCCACAGTAAATGGAGTGGAACTAAGATTCTGCCGGTTTTATAACCATATCTAGGGAACAAATCGCCGGAAAAGTGGGGCGATTTGAGTGCCAGTTATCCCAGGCCCATTCAGAAGAGTGGGCAAGCAGTTGGTGTGCGCTTCCTAGCTGGTCTGTTTACATACAGATTCCATATGTTTACCCAATAAATAAGTGTGTATTCGTAAAAAATGGATTCTGACTAAATTCCACTGTAAAATAGAAAACATAGAATAAATAGACTACTCTTTTAAAAATAATATGTATCCACAAGCCACCAGTAATGTATTTAATGCTTTTTTTTTAAAAATAATATGTATCCACCCTCCACCAATAATGTATTTAATGCTTTTTAGATAAAAACCATTAAATCTGAGATCACCTGTGTGATCTAACAAAAAAAACAACATTAAATGCATTACTACTGAATTCATATTTCCATTTTCACACATACATCTCTTCTTACCGATTTTAATAACTTCCATTTAGATTTAACTGTGTACCCGCATTCTTACAAGTTTAGCAGATTTGTACAAAGACTATTGAATATGGTTAGCCCCCACTTCTACTCGTGCATCTCATGGACGTAGCGTCTGAGATAAATACATAGAACTGGCATTGGAGATTATTGTTCTAATTATCATTCCAGGGAGCATTCGGAGCATTCGGATCGGTAGAGTGCGAGTCTCTGAAAATACTTTAAAACTTCAGTGATGTAGTACTGAAGCAGCTGTCCTATAACAAAGACTATTGAATATGGTGCGATGTAGTACTGAAGCAGCTGTCCTATAACAAAGACTATTGAATATGGTTTGCCCCCACTTCTCGTGGCCGTTGCGTCTGTGATAAATACATAAAAACTGGCACTGGAGATTATTGTTCTAATTATCATTCTGGGAAGCATTCGAAAGACTAATAAGATAACAAAGATTACAAACATTTGATGAGTTTCTTGAAACGTCACAAAATGCTAACTAAAAGAAATATACAACAATATATATTTATAATATTTATTATAAACTATGAATTATCAAGTAAGAAATGTTTAAGGTGTAATTTTTTTCATTTACAATTTAAAAAATATTTGATCTGAATGCAAAATAAATCTACAAAATATTTGATATGAATGTAAAATAAATCTATATTGATTTTAATTTTAAGTAAAATTTAAAATAAAACTTATATATATTACCTAATAATTTAAAAAAAAAATTCTTAAATTAATAATAAACTAACAGAATTGTTCCATCTTATAAATATAGTCAAATTTATATATAATCTCATCCTTATCCTTATTGTTATAGTCTATTCTATCCACATTTTTATTAAGAACTACTTATAACATTTCCTCCACATATATAAATTTTAAATATTAATTATGGTAACTTTTAGACACTATTCTGCATTCACATTTTTATTAATTACTTGTAATATTTTTTTCCATAAATATATATTTCTAATTACTTCTTGTATTTTCCTCCATTTTTTGTTAATATATTTATTATTATTACTATATTTCTTTTGTCTTTTGGAGAAATAATATAATATGATTTATCTTTTGTTTATCTTTTATAAAAATGGTGTAGTCTAAATACTATACTTTTTCAATAGCATATTTTTTGTTTAATTTTGTTCATATTTTTATTGGAAATCTTAAAAAAAAATTTAAATCATATATATTAACTATAAAGATTGCATAATTTAGGTACCATGAAATATTTGAGGGTGTGAATTTATGTATGAATTCAAAAATACAATTTAAATAGGTAGGAATTTGGATTTTATCAAAAAAGAATTACAGACAACCAAATTCCACATTAAAGTAGAATGTAGAATAAATAGACTACTCCTTTAAAAATAATATGTACCCACTAACTACCATTAATATATTTTAACTGTGTACTCCCATTCTTACAACTTTAGCAGATATGTACAAAGACTATTGAATATGGTTAGCCCCCACTTCTACTCGTGCATCTCATGGACGTAGCGTCTGAGATAAATATATAGAACTGGCACTGGAGATTATTGTTCTAATTATCATTCTGGGGAGCATTCGGAATAGTACAGGTCTAAGATGGGTAGAGCGCGAGTCTCTGAAAAAACAAGGGGTTTAAAAAAGGGCCCCTGGTGTCGTGAGGAGGACCAAATTCTGATCAACTACATTCAGAAGAACGGGCATAGCAGTTGGCGTGCGCTTCCCGAGCTAGCTGGTCTGTTTACAGATTCCATATGTTTACCCAATAAATAAGTGTCTACATAAGGAGAAACAATACTGGCCAAAAATAGCATCTAAGATCGCCAAAACTAGCATCTAATTAGATCGCCAAAAATAGCATCTAATTAGATCGCCAAAAATGGATTCTTTTCTCTTTCGTTAATATATCTGTTTATGCAGGACTTCTTCGTTGTGGTAAGAGCTGTCGCTTACGGTGGACAAATTATCTGAGACCTGATATCAAGCGAGGCTCCTTTACACAACAAGAAGAGCAGACTATTATTCAGTTGCATGCAATTCTGGGTAACAGGTAATTACCTATTTGGCCATATTCTCACAATGTAATTACCTAAAGAACTCCATCCCTGATATCAATTAATTTATTATTCTGATGTTTGCAGATGGTCTGCCATAGCCTCACAGCTCCCGGGGAGGACAGATAACGAGATCAAGAACTTTTGGAGTACTCGTCTGAAAAAGCGTTTGTTGAAGATGGGACTCGATCCCTCGACCCATGCACCCATAACAGAAGCCAATCCCACTGATCCAGAGGGGTCTGAGGCCTTGGCCCTCACGAGGCACAAAGCACAGTGGGAAAACGCAAGACTGGAAGCAGAAGCTAGGCTCTCCAGAGCAGCACTGCGCATGTCCTCTAATTCTTCTAGTGCTGGTTACCACACCAATAACAATGCCACAATGCCTAACCATAATCCACGTCCCGCTGATTATTTCTTAAAGATATGGAATTCAGAGGCTGGTAAGAACTTCAGGAAGGAGAATCATCATCCCAATGGAGGAGGAGGCGATCTTGTTTTATCGTCTCAAATTCCTCCCACTTCAGTTTCCTCCCTGTGCTGTGCTTCTACGGCTACCCAAAATAGTTGTGGTAAGTCTTTGAAGCCAAATGATTATAATGGCTTCCAACAGCGGAATTCTGCGTCATGTGAATGGATTGGGGACTGTAATGTGAATGGATTGGGGACTAAACTTAGTAGACATAAAATTATAAAGAGAAACTTGCCTAGGATCCCACAGCACCACCATTCTGCCTGAATGACCAGTCACGTCCAGTGCCATACTTTTACAGTGTTTCCATAGATTATGAGCATTGGCTTCTAATTGATTTCCTAAACATTTAGTTTCTTGCAGCAAAACCACAGTAGGTTGTTCCTTCATAATTTTATTCTTAAGGGTTTTAATTTTACGAGGACCATTGGTACCTCGGATATTCCATGATAAAAGTTTCATCACACACTGTATCTGGCTGAGAGGAGAGCCTCTTGGATTGTCAGGTATTGATCATAATCTACCAGTCGTGCCCCAATTTCCTCGATCCTATCCCTATTTGATCGTCTTCCCCTATTGGAACTGCCATCTTTTAATTTCCTTTTATTCTCCTTCAGTTTCAAAGGACCGATTCCCAAGCTAGGGTCGGCTTAGTTTTCAGGATAGCTTCCTTCAGTAGTTGAAGTTGATTATCAACGATGGAATAAACCTCAATATTTTTTCATGCCTCTTCAATGTTAAAAAATATGGGCAGAGACATGAACAAAAGAGTTACAAGCACGAATGGCCGAACTATCTATTTCATATTACACATTAGTATATATATGTTACATAGTTTTACGGTTCAAGCCAATATTGGCTAACCGAATATGGAACTGAATAACGGAATGTAACTAACAGAACTTAACTAAGAGATTAATATTTCTAACACTCCCTCTTAATCTCAAGGGTTACATTCTTACTAAACACAACACTCCCTCTTAATTTTGACACTCTAAAACTGCTAAAATGCAAATCTCACAAATTCAAATGCTTGCTGGTCTATGTCTCAGCCAAGCTTACAAACACTTAACAAAACTTTCAAAAACTAAATTAGCTTTAGATATAGAATGTTCGCCTGGATCCCAAACTTGATGTTGTAGTCTTCCTCCTACCTTGCTTTCAATTGTATCCTCAATGAGGTGATCTTTGTGGTTAACTATATCCTTTGTAACTCATTTGTTTGTCTCTGCCCATATTTTTAAAAAATTTTCTTAGAAATGGCAAAGCCTGGATGTCTTCAACAGGCTTCTCTATCAACGACTGATCCGACCAACGACTGGTGGCTTCTCAAAGGCTGTCCAATCACTGGTTCAACCTCAGCGAATCATACAAAATCTGCTCATGCTTCTGACAGCATCTTCTCTCCAATCTTTGAAGAGGTTCTCCGTAGACTAATCCAATTTTGGAACCAAACACTCTATGTGTTCAACAAACTTCAACAACAGATTTTACTCTGCATTGAGTAGCGGCTTTAACAAACCTCACGAACCACGAACCAAACACTCTACGTGTTCAACAAACTTCAACAACAGATTTTACTCTGCATTGAGTAGCGGCTTCAACAAACCTCACTAGAGAGGAGACTTTCCTCTGCGTGTGCAACAACGCTCAACAAAACCTCTAAGGGCTCAACAAAACCTAACGGTTCAACAAAACCTCAAATCAAGAAGAGGCTCCTAAATCCTTCTTGGATTGACAAATGGATTAACCAAACGCTCTGATACCATGTTAAAAAATATGGGCAGAGACAAACAAATGAGTTACAAAGCACGAATGGCCGAACTATCTATTTCATATTACACATTAGTATATATATGTTACATAGTTTTACGGTTCAAGCCAATATTGGCTAACCGAATATGGAACTGAATAACGGAATGTAACTAACAGAACTTAACTAAGAGATTAATATTTCTAACATTCAATACCATCAAGATCCAGGTCCCCAAGTTCCATTTCGTCTTGATCCTCATCCATATGTTCATTTTCTAGACGACTTTTACCACCAGATGTAATAGGTTTATCAATCACAGCCTCCACCACCAGAGGGACTTCAACAAGCTAAGAGGGTTCTTGATCACTTCCAGGAAGAGGGTTTTCTTCCAACACCGGCTCCAAGGCTGCAAAACTATTAGTCTGAACAACCTTCTTTCACAGATCTAGGCCATTATGTCTCCTTCCCGTCCGTCTTCTATCAGTGACTTTGACAAAACCATCTGTATCCTTCTACTCATGTGTACTGCTTCCTGGGATATCCGCAGGGAGGTTAAGGTGACAGTCCCTGGAAAGATGTCCGTGGGTATGACATCTCCGACACTGAAAGGGGATATGTTCATAGTCCAGGGTTTGGAACCACTCAGAATATTCCTAGTTAAGAGTGATTCCCTCAGGGAGAGTTTTGGAAATATTCATATAAACATAGATTCGAGCATACGAGACATACCTTCCTTGCTTAGTTTGATTAGATATTTTGACAAAATGTCCCAGAGTTCCTCTAATGGATTTTAGAATGTCCAGATCCCAGTATTCCGTAGGCAGCGAGTAGAGACGAATCCACACTGGGACAATTGAAAGGTCCTCCTTATCAGGGTTGAAATGATCCTTCCATATTCTCAAGAATATACCAGCAGAGTAATAAAAATAGGGTCCTCCCTAAAAAATCCGGTCCTATCCTCAACATTGAGGAAAACAACAGTAAAAAAACCCTTAGAGCCCAACAATGGGTCAAAGTGGCCTTTAGGATTCCATGTCGAGTGAATCCACCATGTCAATGCTTTCTCTGTAGGCCATATCCCCATAAATTTCCCTATCAATGCATGATCCATCATATGCTGTATTCTTTCCTTCACCCGAGTGAAGTTAACAGTAATAGCCGGGCTGCTGGGCGATTTTGGGATGCAGGCCCTCTGTCCTGATTCGCCTCTGACTGGCTCCTGCTTCTCGATCCGCGGGCTCAGACCCTCTCCTCCTATCCCATTTTCATTTACTGTTAATGACGATCCTTGATTTGGCGGAGCTTTACCTTGTGGCAGAGGAGGGGAGAGACCCCTCCCGTGTGACTGCACCAACACTTGGCTGCACTCACAAGAACTTCAATGCCCCACACGACCCTCGCAGTGATAACCCAGCCAACGAAATCAACCGTTAGAAATAGGCATTGCTTGAATCCTTATTCATACATTCTCAATACTATATACTTGAAACAAAACTCTACAAATATATAATTAAATTTAAATTACATTCACCAACTACCTTGTATCTTTTAATGTAAATAAGTATACACAATTTATTTTACATAAGGGAGTACCACCAATTTAGAAATTAAGTTTATTTTACATAAGGGAGTACCACCAATTTAAAAATTAAGGAGTTTCATTTTTTATCTTTATTAAATTTAAATAATTTTATTTTATTAGAAAAAAAACACACATAATTTATATTTTATTTTTTTCCATTTATTATTATAAAGTTTATGAAAGTAAGTGTTTTTTTTGGAAGACATTTCTGTATCTCAGAAACACCTTCCAACTGGATGTTGTAAGTCATCCATTGACCCCCTATTGGTTGATAAAGTGGTCGATCCAGCCATATCCTCGGTCGATCCCATTCTTTCTTCAAAGAGTGAAGTTGAATTGGTTGAGTCGATATCACCTCCACTAGATCCCACTCTTTTATTGGAGAATGCCCAGACTGAAGTAGTCACCATGATAAAATATTCATTTCATCCTAGTCTTCTAGTTGAGAGTGAATTAGAAACCGCTGATGTTTTCCTAGTCAGTTCAGATTGTTCTAGGCAAGGGGAAATCTTGTCCATTCCCATAGGACCCTCTCCAAGCAATGAGTTCATTTCCTTTGATTGGAATGGTCTAACAGAATCTCGTCTTCCTCTGAGTGTTCCTTTTTAGATATATGTAGGAGTTTCTTATAAGGAAATATTTTGCACTATAGTGGATGAGGGAGCTTCTGTTAGTATTTTGTCCTCAACTGCTTGGAAAGCTATAGGTTCCCCTCAGCTTGTGCGAGGCACTGACCAGATATTGGCTTTTAATAGAAGTCCTATTGGACCTTTAGGGATCCTTCCTCAGTTACCTATTTGCTTTTAATTTATTTTTATATAAATTAGAGTAAATTGAGTTTTAGAATTAGAAACTAATTTTAATGTAAATGTGGTAGATTATATAAAATGATATCATTAATGAAATTGTTCACTTATCATTGATGATAGTGTACAAAAATGATAGTATTCATCATCATTAATGAAATCTTTGGTACAAAGATTACATGCCAAGTTTTTATTATTATTATTATTATTTTGTTTAAACAATTTTACATCCAATTTGTTATTTCAAAGTCTTTAACCAATCATAAAATAGAACTAACAAATTTTAAATATTTAACAAAATAATTTATATTTTCAAAACATTAAATTTAATACATAAATATTACAGAACATTGAGAAACATTATGAATTTGTTTTAGGATTAATATAAAATCATAGTTTATGTATGACGAAATGATAAATTCACATAAACATGCAAAGAAGAAACAAAATATTATATTATTACATTAATTATATTATAATAAAATATTATTGATTAAATTTTTAATTCCAGTTGAAACCTAACTTCATAAATAACATTGTGAATTTGTTTTAGGATTAATATAAAGTCACAGTTTATGTATGACGAAATGATAAATTTACATGAAAAAATAAAATATTCATATTATTACATTAATTATATTATAATAAAATATTATTGATTGAATTTTTAATTCCAATTGAAATTTAACTTTATTAGTCCATCTTAAAAAAAACCAAAGAATTCCATTGTATCATTGGATAGTATAAAAATTTGATCATATCATTCGATCATATAAGTAAAAAATTTGAGGATTTTTGTAAGTTTCATACATAAACTTCTTCCAATTAAATCAAATTACAATTATTCCAAAATAAAGAAAACTTAATCATAGTGTTATTTAATTTATTTTGAAAATTTTGATAGGAAATGAAGACAAGCTCTAATTTTGGGCTAATTTTGTTTTTTCATAGATAAAAAAATGAGAGTCATTTGTTATGGAAGAATACATATGTGTTCACAAATGAGTCCAATATTAAGATGTTTCTAATAAAACATAATAATAAAGCAAGAGAAAAAGTGTCTTTAGGGTTATAAATAGTAAATTAAATATTAATATTTTATTATTAGCAAGTTTCTTTGTTGTATGATTTTTTTTATTATATGATTTATTTAATTTTTTTTTTAAATATTAATTTGTTGTGTGTCTTTATGTGAGTGTGTGATGTTAAATATAATGTTTTTGATATTGTTTTTAAAATTTGTAATATTTATATTGAATAGAGTTTTATGTAATGTTAAGTAAAGTTAAATATAGAAAGTCAATTGTAATGTTTATTTCCATTTTAAGAAAATCATACTTAAAGTAGATTTTGTCCACTTTCAAATCTCTATTTAGTAGAAATAAAATTTTATTTATACTTTATGAAGTCCTTGATTAATTTATAAAAGGAATTCTCACTCTAGGATTTCAAATTCCATCAATGTCTTTAGCTTCCGAGGGTCCTCTTTTATGATAATTTGACATGTGTAAATAGTAATTGATGTTGTACCTCCATATTCCACAGTGTCGTATCTCTATCACAAAAAGAGTCGATGACACTTCCCCCACTGCTTTAAACCACCCAGAAGAGACAGATGATGTGTAATCCTTGAAGGCAAATCCACCCTGTCAAGAATTAACCTAGCTGAGACTTTATTTACCCTAACTACCGCGCCTTGCTGAGTTATAGGTGCACGGTAGTCCATACTACCGCGTTATGCTCTGTCCCTGATGCGCGGTACTACCGCGTTATGCTCTGACTTGAGGGCGCGGTACACCTTTTTTAGCCTTTTTGCCATGGCTTGTGGGATTTGGATTTTTGAGAGATTTTTTAGGAGTAGGGTCCCTGATTCGATCCTAACTCACTTTCTGTGATTAGTACTCCTGATCCACTTAACTCTCCCTAGATCCACCCATCTCTCTTGTTGGTTAACCCTACCATACACTATAAAAGAGAGGTATTCCATGGGAAAGAGGGAGGACTCTTAGAAGTACCAAACTTATGATCTTGCAGCCTTGTGGAGATAGCTAGAGGAGGAAGCACTTGGAGCTAGAGGATTGGCTTGGACATCAAGCAACCCTTGTAAGCATTCTTCAAGTTTGTAATAAAGATAACTTGTCTTGTTTTTCCCATTTCATGTGTATTGTACAAGTCTTTAGCATGGAATGTATCTAGTCTGGATTTGAATCTAATCTTTACTTCAAGGTATTTGGAAGTTTGTATGCTTGTTCTTTGTTTGATCTCAACAGGTTCTACATTGGAGCTTTTGGATCAAGAGCTAGAAGCGAGACAAACGTCAGATTGAAAGGTGAGTCATATCTTTCATTGTTTCTGAATGCATATAATCTTGTTGTGAAAGTTAGTTCAGGAATTGCAAGGCAGCATTTGTTTTGTTTTGTTCTTACCTTAGAGTCAGTTAGGAATCTGCTTTAAGTTAAGAGAATTTTGACTTATCCGTAGGGAAAAATTCTACCAACAAGAATAGCGACTCCGCTGGTTTGATTTCTGTTTGATTGATTCATTTCACTGTCATCCATCTCTTGATTGTGATTTGTTTTATTGCTCTTCAAACCAGTCTTGAATTTTGGTCTTTTTTTACCTTTATTCATCCCTCCTCTCTGTATTTTTTCTCCCTGTGTGATCACTGAGTCCCCTGGGTTCGCAGCAACCCTGAAAATTGCATCTTCCTTTTCAAAAGTTGCGCTTTTTCACACTTTGCCACAGTACCGCGCCCTCTGCATAGACTACAGAGTGGTAGTATTGCGTCTCCCTAGTTAGTACCAGAGCGGTAGTTTAGCAGTACCATGCTATAGCCTCATTCTGACCCGTGGTAGTGTCTGCATACTGTAAAAAAATTTCTCTCTGCTTGGTTTCCTAAATCTTTCTCTGCCTTAGGTAGTGTTTTCTGTTCCCTGTTACCATTCTGTTCATTTTATAGTCTGTGTGGTGTGTTTATTGCTTGTTTGTGAGCTTGATTGTTGTGTGAATTAGTGGCATTTTTGGCACATAGGGTCACCCCTTCATTTTGAGTGCATTGATTTGATCTTCCCATCACAGCCAGACCATCACCACCGTTCTCTGTTACTGAATTGTGTAGTTTTATAGTCACATTGTTTCCATTACTTTTATTAAAATTCATACTGAAAGATATCATTGGAAAACAATTGTGTTATTTTGATTAAAATGGTCTAGTAGCATCGTTGTGCATTAGGAAGTGAAAAATTGAAATTTTCCACAGAAATTCTCATATTTGAAGTGTTTTAGTTGTAGGATCAGTGAATTAAAAAAGAGTGTTTATTTCAGTTTGGCTCTATTTACAAAAAGAACAAAAAATCTCTTGTTTTGGTTTTTTATTGATTGTGATAAATTTCATGCATTTATGATCGAAGAACTCTCTCTCTTCCATAGCTAGATTTCATCGAAGACAAGGTTTATTTTGATTCATTCTCATTTGCATGGTTTGGGTCGTCATAACACCATCAAGTTTCACGTCCATTTACCCGATTGAGTAAGACAACCACTAAAATTAATCTCCCTAATTAAACCAACATTAACCTCACTTGAGGAAATCAAAAGAATTTGGTAGTTAGGTAGGACACCGGGGATAGGCATCAAAATAATTCCCCTTTGTCATTTTCATCTGAGACATAGTTGTTGTCCTCTAGGGAACTAAAATCCTCTAGTATTTATTGACACGGTCATAGCCAGTTTGTGGAGGGGCCTCCTGACTGTTTTTAACTTTTAGGGGTTAAACGGCTTTGAGATTGAGAACCGGACGGACTCTGTGGAATGTCGCACTCCACTTAGCCCTAAGGAAACATCGATCATTGTCTTCCTCGGAAGGCAGAAGTGCCCAAAACCTTTTCCAACGTGTCATGAACGAGGTAGCTTAGTGACTATTCTACTAGGGCTCTTTTACCCAGGATCCCTTTCGGTAGAGGGATATCCTTCTCATATCGGTCTCTCATGTTGTATTGTTCGACTTGGATTTCATCACCTTGCGAAGGATACATCTTGTTGAGGTCTCCAGCTCTTAGTTAGGAGTTTGCTTGTTATCTCATCTTTGTAGAGGGTCATTTTTCTTTTTAGGGACTGCTTGTTGGCATTCTGGCCATTCTTTTTATCAGCTCACTTATTGAGACACCGGTCTCAGTATAGATTTTAGAGCTTGCTTTTTCGGCCTGCGAGCCTTGCTTTTTCTATCTCCTCTTCTGCACACTCGACTGCATTAGAGTTTTTGAGTTCTTTGTTACGAAACTGCCCCCGATTTTCATTTTCCTGTCATTATGTCAGAACAACCACGGAGATCACAAAGAATACAGGGCCAAAGCCCTCCACCACCGCCACGGACCTCCGGTCCACCTGCATCACGCATTCCCGCTCCTCATGGCCGCGGTGCTGGTCGAGGGAACATCCCACCGCCGATACATACTACATCATCAGTTCCGCCTGTAACTGTTACTCACAGCACAGTCTCAAAATCTCTTGTAGCTTCTGCAACCACTAGCATATCTGAGATTTCCACTGTCACTTCACCCACCGTTATTCCAGATATATCTGCCATAGTAGACACCATTACAGTAGCTGAATCTAGTACAGCCCAAAATACTAGACCAGAGGTCATCCTCCTACCTGATGTCAACACCTCCCGTCCATCAGACACTTTTCACGATGACATAGACGTATCTGTTGGCACCACCGAAGGGTCCGACCAGGATATGCCTGGCTTGATGTTAGGAACCTATGTCAACCCTTCTCTTTACTATGTTAGTATATTATTGTTGGACGCATATGCTTTGTAAGTCGTCCCGTAGTATTTGTTGATCCGTAGTTTATATTAGCCCATAGTATTGACCCATAGTATTGGATGCATATGCTTTGTAAGTCGTCCTGTAGTATTATATGTCCCATGGTTTTGACTCATAGTATTGGGCATAGACTTAGTATATAAGTGTGTGTTAAGGTCATTGAAGGCACCGTGAAGTTAATTGTATTGAGCTTGCTCAAAGGAGGTTGCCCCCTCGAAGTGGCCCGTGATCAATATAAAAGTGATTATGTTCTATTATTTCTACTATTTCGCATATTCTTATTAATTAATTGTTGCAGGTGCATCACATCTGGTATCAGAGCACTTTCTTGGGCTCGCTGGGTGAAAAATCTGCCAATTTTTTTTCGCATCTGTTGCAGGTTCGGATTTGGGAATAATCCCTATCCGCTTAACTGTGGGAAGTACTTGGGCATAAGCCCTAAAACTCATTGTGAGGAGTACCATAGGAACCCCGAAGTAGCTGGCCTATTGAGAGGACCTGCCAGCGAAAAGGGCAACGACCCCTACCTGATTGACTAGTTCCCACCTATGAGGTAAACCAAGAGCTGTCGTTTGTAGAAAAGCGGTTATCAGTTTTACCTGAGCCGTGGAGTGAGGGGTACTGGCCCAATACGCAAGCCGTCAGACAACATTGGTGGCCGAGTGAAAACCCTGAACTGTTAGGAAGCCGCACATACCTGGGGTCCATATCTACTTTCAGCTGAACTATTGTCGATCACTGCTGCGCCTTTTCAGATCCATTTTGCAAGCCGTTCTAGATCCAGCCACTCAACGTTTTTTCTCCATATCTCCCTTGTTTTACCTCTGTTTCCCTTGAAATTTTCAGGGAACCCCTGTCATTCCATTCTGCATATTTCATTCCTGAGGACCCTATCCTCAATTCCCCTTCCTACAGCCCGAAATCTCACATTTGTCTATTTTTAGGGTTTGCCATAACTTCCTCAGATTTCACCCAATCACCTTTAAATTTTACCACAGAGTTCCTTTCTGAATTCTGCTTCTTTGTTCCCCTCTGCCAAATTTTCCCATTCTTTCACCCCACTTCTAAAATCCTCATTTTTGCTTCCCTGTCTATCCAATAGTGTCCAAAACCTAGTCAAACCCCAATTATCCTTCTAATTTTTTTCCAAATCCAAATTTTCCCTTATTGAAGTAGTTCCTGTTTTTGTTTTCCTACCCAGTCAACCAAAAAAAAAAAACTTGGTTATGGTTGTCACCCGTGCAGGAGCACACACCATGGAGGAAGCACTTGCAGCCATCCAAACCAAACTCCAAGATCTGGATGAAAAATTTCTCAGCCTCCATCTTCAGCATTCAGCCATGAACAATATCAAACATCCAGAATCTTTTGCAGCCACCGGGTTCTCTGCTTCTAGCAATTTTCGTGGGCCGAAGCTTGATTTTCCTCGCTTCAATGGTACTGATCCAACTGGATGGATATACCGAGCAGAACAATATTTCAGTCTACATAATACTTTTGATGTTCAGAAAGTTCCACTTGCATCCTTTCATTTGGAACAGGAAGCCCTTCAATGGTACCGTTGGTACATCAAAGCTCATCCCGAGCCAAACTGGACAGATTTTTGCCAACTCATTTTACCACGATTTGGTCCTAGCGCTTTTGACGACTTCACAGGAGCACTCACTAAACTTCACCAAACTGGCACAATGAGAGAGTATCAGATGGAATTTGAGAAACTAGCCAATCACACAAAAGGATTGTCTGATGAATTCTACAGGAGTTGTTTTATCAGTGGTCTCAAGGATGAAATCCGCTCAGAGGTCAAAATGTTTTGTCCCAACACAATGATGGAAGTCCTAGGGTTGGCTAAGTTGGCCGAGGACAAGATCGCAGCTCAACAACGCTCCAAACCCACCTTTGTTCCCTTCAGAAATATGGGTTCCCAATGACCTTCCATCACGCCTGCTCCTCAACCAACTCCTATCAAGCATTTGTCTGAAATAGAAATGCAAGCACGCCGAGAAAAAGGGATTTGCTATAATTGTGATGAGAAATTCACTCGGAGACATAGATGTGTTCAACAAAATCTCTATCTCTTGGATGTGGATTCTTCGCTTTCCTTAGAACTTGGTGAAGAAGCTACAGATACAGTAGATGATCCGGTTGACATGCAACACCTGCCTGTTGACACCCCATCTCAGGACGACCCACCCGAGATCTCTCTCCATGCTGTAACCGGCGTCACCACCCCACAAACAATGAGGGTTAGGGGATACTTGAAGAAGCTCCCTCTTACCATACTCATTGATTCTGGTAGCACTCATAACTTCATTGACCCTCGAATTGCCAAATAGGTTGATTGTTTTGTCCATCCTTGCTCCAACTTTGAAGTCATGGTTGCCAATGGGGGCACCTTACCTTGCAAGGGGAAGTGTCACAATGTACGTATCTCTATGGAAGATTATAACCTACGCTCCGACATGTTTTCCTTGTCCTTAGGTAGATGTGATGTGGTTTTGGGCGTTCAATGGCTACGCACACTTGGCCCCATCTTATGGGATTTTGATGAACTTTGGATGCAGTTTAAAGTCAATGGGGCACAACACAAATTTAGGGGCTTACAACCAGGGTCTCTCTGCATCATCAGTTCACATCGCATGGAAAGAATCCTTAAGAAGAATTCAGATGGTGTCATCGCTCAGCTTAATTCCATTCAGATGCACCCATCAACAGTCTCCACTACTTCCTTGGATAGATATGCAGGTATCTTTGCTGAACCAATGAGCTTGCTGCCTTCAAGAGACCTTTTCGGTAAGAATGTAGCCACATCTACCTCTCAACAGGACATGATGGCGATTTTGCATGCAGTACAGAAGTGGCAGCCATACCTATTAGGCAATTATTTCTGCATTAGGACTGATCTCCCGAGTCTGAAAAATTTTCTGGAACAATGGGTGTCCTCCCCAACACACCTGCAATGGGTTATCCAACTCATGGGTTATCCCTATGTGATCACTTACAAGAAGGGTAAGGACAATATGGTGGAAGATGCTCCTTCTTGCACAATTGATGACCCAGTTTCTCTTATAGCTCTTTCTCTGCTTGTTCCAAATTGGTTGGAATATGTTCAACAGGGCTATCTCTTCTATGAACTCCATGCTTCTTCATCAACAGGGCACTCTGGGTTCTGCAAAATGTATGACCAGGAACAATGTAACTTCTTTTGGCCAAGACTAAAAATGACAATTCAACAGATGGTGGCTAACGATGATACTTTCCAAGTCCACAAGGGGGAACCGACACTCCTTTCGGGATTGATCAAACCCTTGCCCATCCCTACATAGCTTTGGCCAACTATTTCTATGGATTTCCTAGCAGCACTCTGGTGGTACAATACCACATCTCAAAGGACACCATATGAAGTAGTCTATGGACAAACACCGCCAGTTCTTCTTCCATACACCCTTAGCAGCTCCCCAGTTCAGAAAATTGACTCGGTTCTTCGAAACCACGATCAGATTCTTCTCATTCTGCAGGACAATCTTCACATGGCCAGAATTTGCCGCAAACAACAAGCTGATCAGCACCATTCTGAGCGCATTTTCCACGCAGCTGACAGGGTTCTTCTTCATCTACATCCTTCCAAGCAATCCTCCCTGACACTCCAAAGGCGTCAGTGGCCCAAAATGCAAACCGAGGATGCTACCGGGGAACCACTCCTTCAGATTCTGCAGCAATTTCTCCAACCAAAGCTTTGAGGACAAAGCTTTTTCTAAGGGAGAGGGGATGTTGGGAACCTATGTCAACCCTTCTCTTTACTATGTTAGTATATTGTTGTTGGATGCATATGCTTTGTAAGTCGTCCCGTAGTATTTGTTGATCCGTAGTTTATATTAGCCCATAGTATTGACCCATAGTATTGGACGCATATGCTTTGTAAGTCGTCCTGTAGTATTATATGTCCCATGGTTTTGACTCATAGTATTGGGCATAGACTTAGTATATAAGTGTGTGTTAAGGTCATTGAAGGCACCATGAAGTTAATTGTATTGAGCTTGCTCAAAGGAGGTTGCCCCCTCGAAGTGGCCCGTGATCAATATAAAAGTGATTATGTTCTATTATTTCTGCTATTTCGCATATTCTTATTAATTAATTGTTGCAGGTGCATCACACTTGATTTCAGTCCCGGGAGGGTACGTCAAAGTTATTGAAGATACTCAATTTCCTGACACACCTTTTGAACCTGATTATGGCTTCATCACTTCCCAGGAAGAGCTTCCGCCTGTTATCACTACGTCACCCAGTGTTCATCCGCAGGAAACAAGTTCTTCTAGCAACGTACCTTGTACTATATCTCTACCCAACCTCCCTCCGGGACATGAAATCATGGCTTCCATCCAGTCTAGTATGGTTAGTCTAGCAAATTCCCCGTTAACATCGGCACGGTTTAAACACGACACAGAGCAAATGCTCTCGATAGCTTCTAGATATCCCCCCGTTACTCGTCCTTCTAACTATCGGGATCCCAACATCCTGTCTAGCACAAAGTTTCGTCACTCCTATGCAAACGGCTTTGAACCTTCGAACATTACTATACCTAGGTTCCCGCCAGATCCCCAAAACCCTTTTCAGGACATGAACTCGGACCCAATTTTCGATGGTCCTCCTATCATTGAACATGCTATGGACGATGCCGATACCCCTGGGTTAAATTCCCCACATTTGCTGCCATCACCCATTTTTGGCGCACATTCTATGAGGGATAACCCAGTTTTTTCTCCATCCTCGCCTATCAAATATGGAAGACCCCCTCCCCAAATCGACACTTTTGGCGCCGTTGGCCAATCCACACTATCATATTTGGCTAGCGGTGGAAGAACACCAAGTCATACTGCTGGATCTTCCGTTTTGACCGGAGGATCACCTTCGGCCACTATTTACACTATCTCAGGAGGTGGACAATCGACTGCAGTGGTCCCCAACTCCAACAACCAAACTCCTCCTGGTGGGCCATCAACCCAACCAGTTGGAGGACAACCTTTTGTTGGGAACCCCGTTCCTAGTGTAGGGCCATCCAACCCATCTGCTGGAGGACAACCCATTGGCTCCATCCAACAACCCTCCCAACCAGCAGCATCTGCTCAGTATGGTATGTACAACACACCTGGCAGCGGACAACCTTATATCGGCATTCCAACTGAGCCTCATCCTCAACATCCCCCGTTAGGTATGCTTCCTTCTTGGGAATCTCAAATCCCACAGAGTGGGGGGTACTCACTATTTGGAAACTGGAACCAAGCTAGGGGGCAATCTCAGATTCCCCCCAACTTGAATTCTGGCTTCCCTTACCCTTCAGCTGCTACAACTCCATGGAACCCATCCCTTCAATTTTCACACGCTCCTCAAGCAGGAACGAGCCTTCCTTGGACACCACCGTCGCAGCCACCCCCCAACCCTGCTATGGGAAACCCTCCACTTACTCAGTATAGTGGTAAAATTCCTGGAACACAACAATTCCAAGGAATTTTTCCCCAACCAGGAGCAACAACCATTCCTGGGTTTTAGCAACCCCAGGGTACCATACCCACTCAGCAGAACATCCACCAACCGGTTACTTACAATCAACCAGTTAACCAGATGGCTTATTACCCACAGAACTTCTAGCAGTACCCCCCGAGAAACACATATGGGTATAACACGCAACAGTACGCTATGCAGGGCCCCCCAGGTTTCTCTGCACTGCACGGTTATTACTCATACCTGCAGACTAATCGTCAACTTCCCTTTTTGGCCACACTTGACTTACCTGATTTGTCGAGGCTAATTAACGATCCTATATGGCATGAACCTCACTGGCCACCCATTCCAACCAAACTTCCATCGGACATTCCTAAGTTCGATGCTAAGCTCGGGGAAGACCCCAAGAACCACATGATGACCTTCCATCTTTGGTGTTCATCCAACTCCTTGATGGATGATTCCATTTGACTACGGCTCTTCCAACGTACGCTTACCGGCACGGCAGCAAAATGGTACATCGAGCTGCCACAACACTCTTTCCGTGATTTCAACACCTTGGCTATGTAGTTTCTGACCCATTTCCAACTCCCCATCCGGTATGAGACTGGAACAAAACTGTTAACCTCACTACGTCAAACCAATTCTACGCACATTTCGGATCACATCCATGAGTGGCGATGACACCGTAGGCTAATTAAGGCACCCATTCCGGATCAGCTACTCGCTGATTGGTTCACGAAATCCTTTTTGCCTCCCATAGCCAGAGATATCACTATGCGGAGGCCGGTTACAGAAGAACAAGCCATCTCGGCAGCCCAGTACATGGATTTAGTATACAATCAATCCGTTACTTTACACGAACTTCTTCCTGTAATGTCCCTTGTTAGGAATTTTATTAAAATGGCAACTTTTCACTTTTTTCCGTAGTTAGACCTTTGACTAGTTTTGATCTCTAGGTCCCAAATTTGCCCCAAATGATCCCAAATATTCTGAGAAGGTATATGAATGATATTAGAACATAAATATGTGTTTCAGGGATGCCTTTGAATCTTTAAAATACTTCTGCAATTCCTCTTTCAATTCTGATCAATGTAGGTAACTTTACTAGTGATTTTCCTTTGACTAGTATTGGTCTCTAGGTCTCAAATTGACTCCAAATGCCTTCAAATCTTCAAGGAAGGTGTATGAATGATCTTATAACTTGAATATGATGTTTATGGATGACATATGTCCACCAAAAGACCTCTTCAAACTCTCTTAAGATTCTGAACCAATTATGCAAATTTACTAGTAATTTGGGGTTGAAATCCCCCTGGGGTAAGTACTGAAAATGGCTTCCCAAATGCCTCCAAACCCACTTAAATTTATGAACAGAGGTATGTAATGTGTTAAGTATTTTATTAAAGTCTCATATGCACCATTAATGTATTATTACAACCGTTCTCACCCTCTCCCATTCAACTGCAAAAATCCCCAATTCGACCCTTGGGGAAATGGCACTATTTCACCTCCCAATACAACTAAACTGAGTAAAAATGATTCAAATGCTCAAGTACAGTACATGAAACTTGTAGAAGACATCCATGGTAGTATATTTATCATAAATATATCATAGAATCATCCATTCATTTGAAATCATCATCAATACATTGGGTCACAACAAGGTAGTGGGGAAATGGCATTGTTCTTCCATTAAAAATGAGATTTATACATTTCTACTTGGAATTTCGACCTGAAAATTTTTGGAGATGCAGAACAGAGTATTTAATTCATATTACAAAAGAAACGGGGCATTAAAAGCTTCCCCAAAGAGTACAATAGCTCACCAAAAACGCCCTCCCTCAAGGATCAAGAATATGCCATCAAAACTGGAAATGGTTGAAGGAGTGAGCTGCAATAGAAGAAACCATGAGCTTCCCTGTAGCTTACACCTGCAAATAAAGACTCCATTAAAGCTCCAAATGAAAGGTCTGAATGGCCTTTCCAATTACCAACTTGGATGGGAATCTTTCACCCTCGAAATTGGCTAAGGCAAGAAACTAGTCATCCACTAGCTCTCCCTCTTCACAAATGCAATTGCAAATTCTACAAATGATCAAAATCTATTCTCATACTTCATTTCTACATTTTATAACCAACATTATCCTTCTAAGGGTCTAAATCCTCTCAATAGATTCAATATATTTCCATTTAGTAAATATTCCACATTTGCCACTTGTCTCCTAGTTCCAACCTTCCATCTTCTCCCAAATTCGATTTTGAGTCTCTTTGGCTTCTCCAACTCCCAAATTCGCCTTCCTTGAGCCTATTTTTTGGGGCTGACGTGTCATAGTGGTCATATGTTAGAGGTCAGGTCTGGAATTTGTCATAGTTGTCATAGATGCTCCATCATTGGTGTCATAGGGGCTAGGGAATCTAGGCCAAGTGTCCACAAACTTCCACTTTGACTCTTTAGCTTCCATGGAGGTTACCAATCCTTCCCAATTCGACCTAAGATGCTCAATGAAATGTGTTATGACTTACCAAATCACCCAAGAGTTTTCACATTCCCATTAATTCGAATTTGCAAAAGAGAGATACCATGTCTTATGAAAAATCAAGCTAGTGTGGGTCCCACATCCTCCATATGTCTCAAAAACCATTTGTCACCTAGGATTTCTCTTGAATTTCCTTATTCACTCTATTTATTAAATACTTGAACCCTTCTAATGTCTAAACATCATTTATTATCCCCCTTATTCCAAATCCCAAAGCTTCCACCCCCAAACCTAGGAAACTAGTAATTTTCCTCCTTGGCAATTATTTGACCCTTAACATCAATTTTACAAACTCTAATGAATATGGATAATGTGATTAGGCCATTGTGACCCAATTCCAAATTTGGGACATGAAAAATCCTCCTTTCCCAATATTGCTTGTCCTCAAGCAATTTCAAACATGGGTGTTGAAGAACCTACTTTCTGTATAATTCTTTGAAGTTGCCATTGAATTGCCAAACCTTGAGTCTTTGAGTTTCCATGAAGATTTTAGAGAGGAACCACCATGCTTGCTACTGCACTACTCTGATAAAAATCACTTTATTAAGTTGGAAATCCATCTCCCATACTTCTTGTTTCCCCAAAAAAATTGAAACCAATGAGATAAAAATTATTCCAGGGTCCCATTGCTTGTATTGCACCCCAACAATGAAGAGTGCTCTCCAACCCATACCTTCAAATAAGATGATTCCTAGATCCCATTTTCTTGTATGCATTCTTACAAACATCATTAGTACAAAATATATATCATCAAAGTACATAACTACATAATGAAAATGTACATCAAGGAGGTGCTTCATCAAAGAATCATGAAAGTGCTTGTACCTCCAAGCAAGTAGACCACGATTTTCCAAGTGCATACAAGCTTCAAGTGACCAATCAAATCTGCTCCAATGACATAGGTGAGGATCCCATGTCCTATAATGCTGCTCCAAAAGGATGTGATATGCATCAAAATATTCAACCATGTATTCTTTCATCCAAGAAGTGAATGAAGAATCTCCACTAAAATCTGAACCAGATAATGAGCAGAAAAAACAAGGAGACTTCAAATGACTCAAAGAAGTCTCACCCATACATCCATGAATGTGAGAATCATAAAGATGTAACAAACTATGTGGCTGCCAACAAAAATGTTCTCCCATCATAAATCTATTCACCCAAGTGTTGGATGAAGTTCCTCTAACATCAAATGAACCCAGTGTTGAGCAAGAAAAACCATGAGTCTTCAAGTGACTCAAATCCATATCATAGGTGCATCCATGTAGATGTGAATCATCATAAAGTGACAAATTATGTTGCTGCAAATGTGAATAAGAATGTGCTCCAACCATGTCATCATAAAAGTTAAATCTAGGAGTTCCATACTCCTCATGTGGCACCATCAAAAAGAACCCTTTCACCCATACTTCATTGAGACTAATACTGCAAAACATGGAATTGTAGGATGTAGGAGAATGAACTAACTCACCCAAATGATCAATAAGTGCAGAAGTTTCATCATGGGAAGGATCCATGTGGGTAGTATCATGCATCTCCTTCAAAAGTGGGAAACCTTTGTCATATATTGGTTCCAATGTAGAGGAATCATGCTCTTCTTTAAAAATTGCATAACCTTCATCAATAGACAATTCAAGTTCCTCTTCCACCACATCAAGTGTTTGGATCTCTTCAAGTTCAACTTCAAACACATTAAGCACATTCAAATTCTCACATTTCTCATGATCCACCATGTCATGAGAATCCTCCAAACAATCTACCATTTGACAATCTGAAACATAGGAGAAAAAACAAGTATCTTGCAACTTTTCAAGAAGTTGCTCATTTTGAATTGTGAGCTTATGAATATCCTCATTATTCTTCAAGTATGCATCATGTAACAATTCATTAAGCTCAAACAAATGGTTTCTATCAAAAAGCAAAGACATGAAATTACCTTTGATGTGGCACATTGCTCTTTGAATCTTCTCCATGTGTTCAAGGAAGGATGTTTCCTCCAATGAAGTAGCTCTCCAACAAGAATTTGACACCAATGCTTGAGTGTCATGGAGAATTATGAGGGACTCTTGGATCTTATTTTCATTCATCTTTAAGGACCCTTCAAGAAAATGAGGCTCTTGCAAATGAACCTCCTCATCTTCTTCAATTTTGCTTGGACCAACTTCATGAAGCTCAAGTGGTGATGGGGAAGTTGATCTTGGTTCTTCTTCAACTGCTACAAGGTATTCATTATTATGCTTAATGGAACTTGGGCTTGCAGCAACACTTTCAAAATTGATCTCTATGTCATCAACATAGAGGTGTGAGCACCCATCAGTAGGTACTCCTTCATAGTTTAAGCATCCACAATTAGATGCTCTTTGGTTCATGTCTAAGCTAGAAGGTGTCTCGAAATGATCTTCCATATTTTCAATAGAATCTTCTTCATGCTCTTGTGATGTCTCTTCATTTTTCTCCTTCAAGCAAGCTGATTCATTTTGCCCCTTGTTTTCCTTAGGATCAGTATATTTGGAATCCCTTCTTGAATAAATCTCAAAAGCTCTCCTCAAGGAGGACATCATTTCATGCACACATATATGATACTCGCTCCAAGGGTTTTTACAAGAAGAGCATAAACCTTTCTTCACTAACTCCACATCTTCATTTTTGGGCCTATTTTCAAAAACATGTTCAGCATAGTACTCAAAATACATGGCATTTTGTGTATTTTTGCTCGAAGCAAGATATTCTTGATATTTTTGATATTGTTGGGGCAAGGTTTTATATTTTTCTCTCCATCTTTGGAACTCGCTCATAGAATTATCCTTGGTTGGTGTTACACACTCATATTCATCAGATCTAAATTCATAAGAATAATCTTCATTTCTCGTGAAATTGTATGAAGTGTTGCATGATGGCACCTCTTCCTCGTACCATTCACATTCTGTTTCATATTGCTCATAAGCATCTGCGTATTCCTCATAAGAATTGTACTCATAGGATTCATCATAATAGTAAGAAATGGATGCCTATTATTCTTGAATTTATGTACCTAATCCACAGGTGCAAGGACCATGCTCTGATACCACTGTAATGTCCCTTGTTAGGAATTTTATTAAAATGACAATTTTTCACTTTTTTCCCTAGTTAGACCTTTGACTAGTTTTGATCTCTAGGTCCCAAATTTGCCCCAAATGATCCAAAATATTCTGAGAAGGTATATGAATGATATTAGAACATAAATATGTGTTTCAGGGATGCCTTTGAACCTTTAAAATACTTCTGCAATTCCTCTTTCAATTCTGATCAATGTAGGTAACTTTACTAGTGATTTTCCTTTGACTAGTATTGGTCTCTAGGTCTCAAATTGACTCCAAATGCCTTCAAATATTCAAGGAAGGTGTATGAATGACCTTAGAACTTGAATATGATGTTTATGGATGACATATGTACACCAAAAGACCTCTGAAAACTCTCTTAAGATTCTGAACCAATTATGCAATTTTACTAGTAATTTGGGGTTCAAATCCCCCTAGGGTAAGTACTGAAAATGGCTTCCCAAATGCCTCCAAACCCACTCAAATTTATGAAAAGAGGTACGTAATGTGTTAAGTATTTTATTAAAGTCTCATATGCACCATTAATGGATTATTAAAGCTGTTCTCACCCTCTCCCATTCAACTGCAAAAATCCCCAACTCGACCCTTGGGGAAATGGCACTATTTCACCTCCCAATACAATTAAACTGAGTAAAAATGCTTCAAATGCTCAAGTACAGTACATGAAACTTGTATAATACATCCATGGCATTATATTGATCATAAATATATCAGAGAATCATCCATTTATTCGAAATCATCATCAATACATTGGCTCACAACAAGGTAGTGGAGAAATGGCATTGTTCTTCCATTAAAAATGAGATTTATACATTTCTACTTGGAATTTCGACTTGAAACTTTTTGGAGATGTAGAAAAGAGTATTTAATTCATATTAAAAAAGAAACGGGGCATTAAAATCTTCCCCAAAGATTACAATAGCTCACCAAAAATGCCCTCCCTCAAGGATCAAGAATATGCCATCAAAACTGGAAATGGTTGAAGGAGTGAGCTGCAATAGAAGAAACCATGAGCTGCCCTGTAGCTTACACCTGCAAATAAAGACTCCATTAAAGCTCCAAATGAAAGGTCTGAATGGCCTTTCCAATTACCAACTTGGATGGGAATCTTTCACCCTCAAAATTGGCTAAGGCAAGAAACTAGTCATCCACTAGCTCTCCCTCTTCACAAATGCAATTGCAAATTCTACAAATAATCAAAAGCTATTCTCATACTTCATTTCTACATTTTATAACCAACATTATCCTTCTAAGGGTCGAAATCCTCTCAATAGATTCAATATATTTCCATTTAGTAAATATTCCACATTTGCCACTTGTCTCCTAGTTCCAACCTTCCATCTTCTCCCAAATTCGATTTTGAGTCTCTTTGGCTTCTCCAACTCCCAAATTCACCTTCCTTGAGCATATTTTTGGGTCTGACGTGTCATAGTGGTCAGATCTCAGAGGTCAGGTCTGCAATTTGTCATAGTTGTCATAGATGCTCCATCATTGGTGTCATAGGGGCTAGGGAATCTAGCCCAAGTGTCCACAAACTTCCACTTTGACTCTTTAGCTTCCATGGAGGTTACCAATCCTTCCCAATTCGACCTAAGATGCTCAATGACATGTGTTATGACTTACCAACTCACCCAAGAGTGTTCACATTCCCATTAATTCGAATTTGCAAAAGAGAGATACCATGTATTATGAAAAATCAAGCTAGTGTGGGTCCCACATCCTCCATATGTCTCCAAAACCATTTGTCACCTAGGATTTCTCTTGAATTTATTTATTCACTCTATTTATTAAATACTTGAACCCTTCTAATGTCTAAACATAATTTATTATCCCCCTTATTCCAAATCCCAAAGCTTCCACCCCAAACCTAGGAAACTAGTAATTTTCCTCCATGGCAATTATTTAACCCTTAACATCAATTTTACAAACTCTAATGAATATGGCTAATGTGATTAGGCCATTGTGACCCAATTCCAAATTTGGGACATGACACTTCCCCATGCCGCCCGTGTTACCACTGATCCAACCAAACCTGCCACTGAACCCCCCATTGATGGTATTATCGGTTCAGTCAAGACCCAACCTACTACCAACTCGATGGGACAACAAGCTTCATCTTCCCCCACTTCACCCTAGGCTGCTTCAAAAACTACTACTTCTCCTGCTATTTCCTCCGAAGTGAACGCAGTTCAATCTACGTCACAACCATCTTTGGGAAAGAAGAAAAACAATCGTGCTAAACCCAAGAAAAACCAGCAGGAGAACCCCAAGCCACAACCCACCCAGAATGACCAGAAACCACGTCGAAAGGCTAAGTTTCCCTGCCTAATTTGTCAAGATGATCACTACATGCGTGATTGTCCCTGCAACGACAAGGTCAACAAATTTTTTAAAGGATCCTCTCGCTCGGCAGTGTTAACTGACCCTTTCCCTCAACAACAACAACAGATGGTTTCCCAAGAAACCCCACAAGGGGGAAACCTGACCAATCCAACCCGTGGAGAGACATCCACAAACCGCGAAATCTTGATGACGAGTAATGAAGAGATTCATATAACCACTCGTTCAAAGATGTACGACAACCCTCCAAGTTCAAACAAACAACCCGAGATAGCTAAAGGAAAATCTCCTGTTGAAGATCCGACTCCTATTCCCCCCCCTACCAGCCATCTCCATATTGAGAGACCGCTTACGGACATAGTGCTACGCCCACCCAAGGGCACCATACGAAAGGTGACATTTAATCCCAATGCGCGAGCTGCCCAAAATTATGACATTGTTGAGGATTTGGCTCAAGCACCTTGCACCATATTGACTCTCGAGGTTCTTCAACACTGCCCCACGCAGCGTAGAACCTTACTTTCAGCACTGGGGGCAATGGACCCAAATACTTCAAACTCTATCATGTTTAACTTGGAACACGCCAAACCTCGGCTTTCTCACCAGTTAGCCTTCCAGGTTCACACAAAAATCCATGGAAATAGCATCCATCGCACTGTTTTAGACGAAGGTGCTTCCACGTCGATCATGTCTTTGAATTGCTGGAGAGCCTTAGGCTCACCCGAAGTCACGACTTCTCCCACTACTCTTAGGGTGTTTGATGGACACGGTTTTCAACCTTATGGACTCATTCCCTCAATTGGTGTTGAACTGGGGGGAAAAACAGTATCCGTACACATTGAAGTCGTAGATGCACCATTGGATTACAATCTCCTACTTGGACCGAACTGGTTTTATGCCATGACCTCCATAGCATCTACAGTCTTCCGGATCGTGCAATTTCCTCATGAAGGGAAAATTGTCACCATTGATCAACTCGATTACTGCATCCCAGACTCCTATCCGAACTCCACCAACACCATCCCGTTATTGGATCAACCTCGGTACCAGTTCCAAGACATTGGTGTTGGTCTCATGAAGGATTCTTCCCTCATTGGATTTTTTCCAGAGCTGGGAACCGATGTTCAACCAGTCAACATGATTTCATCAAATGATTCATGGATGATTCCGAGTCCCGCTCAAATTGAAGACTACGGCAACTCTATGCCTCTGAACAGAAACCTCGCAGCATATGAAGCGATCCAATCAGCCACCGATTGGTTCGACGGTCCTACCCATCATTCCGTGGCACAGCTCTCGTCTGAGACTCATTCATACCCACCACTTTTCGATCCTCTCAATTTGATTTTTCCTACTGACGAATCAATTATGGAGGTTATGTGCGGTGATGAGCCACCATGGGGAGATTTTCATCATCGATCCTCATTCCCCACCATTCAGATGCTTGAGCCCGACACAAAACCCAGTACTTCACTTGGGATGGTTCAAACCAAGTTCCCCACTTCCCTCGACGAGGTATTTTCCGAAGGAATCTTGGCTAACCTTATGGCAACCACTCCCATTGATATTTCAGTGAAGCCTGGTATCGTGGAAAACATACATATCGGCAAAACATGTACTCCCCTCGAAATGGAGTTCTATAGTGCCTACTTCAAAACTTTCCGCGATGTTTTTGCTTGGAGTTGTGAAGAAATGCCAGGAATAGACCCCTCGATTGTGGTCCACGAAATTCCAACATTCCCTGGCACCCGACCTGTTCAGAAAAAACTTCGGCCCGTCCATCCTCGTAAGGCAGCCACTATTAAAGCAGAAGTTGAAAAACTTCTGCGTGCTGGTTTTATCTATCCTGTCCCATTGACAGAATGGGTATCCAACATCGTTCCTGTAGCCAAGAAACAAGGAACGATTAGAGTCTGTGTTGATTACCGCGATTTGAACAAGGCTTGTCCAAAGGACAACTACCCAACTCTGTTTATCGACCAGATCATCGATAACTGTGCTGGGAGTGTCATATTTTCATTTATGGATGGCTTTTCTGGCTATAATCACATCGATATCCTCCCAGCCGACTAGCACAAAATAGCCTATATCTGCCCTTGGGGGATTTTCGCATATCGAAAGTTACCTTTTGGCCTTAAAAATGTCGGGGCAACTTTCCAAGGGGCGATGTCCTACGCATTCCACGACATCAAACATATTGTAGAACCATATCTTGATGATCTTCCCGCTCACTCTCGGACCCGGGAAGACCATCCTGACCACTTAAGTGCCATTTTCGCAAGGTACCGTCACTACAATATACGTTTGAATCCACATAAGTGCGTCTTTTGTGTAGAATCCAGAAAAATGTTGGGCTTCATAATCTCCAAAAGCGGGATACGTTTAGATCCTGCGAAGGTAGAAGCTATCTTAGCCCTGCCTTCCCCCACCAACATTCCAGAACTTCAATGTTTGCAAGGACATGCAAACTTTCTACGCCGTTTCATCTGCAATCTTTCCGAGATAACAAAAGGCTATATGAGGCTTCTCAAAAAGAACGTTCCCTTTATCTGGGATGATGAAGCCTAACGCTCCTTTGACAATCTAAAGGCAGCCTTAACCAAAGATCCTGTGATCCAACCCCACGATTACACACAGGATTACATTCTTTATCTCATAGCTTCGACTTCCACCATCGGCATGGTGCTAGTCCAGGAAGACCACAACGGCATATAACATGTGGTATACTATCTTAGTAAGAGTCTTCTCGACTCTGAAACTCGTTATTCACATGTTGAAAAACTGGCTCTGGCAACAGTATTTGCTGTCAAGAGATTCCGTCATTACATTCTACTCCGCCGGACCACTGTTATAGCCGATTTCAATCTAATGTATTATATCCTCACATGTCAAGTGCTTGGGGGAAAATATTCTTGTTGGATCGTCATCCTTCAGGATTTTGACTTGGAATTTGTCAAAGCCAAGTCCAAGAAGTCTTTGGTCTTTGCAGAGTTGATTTGTACCTTGCCCCGTGCTATCGAGCAATCCGAGCCCATCGATTCTCTTCCTGATGAATCGTTGTTCCTCATTAGCACGTCTGATCCATGGTACGGGGATATTCTATTATATCTCCAAACCCAATGCTTCCGCCCTGACCTCACTCGCGATGAATGTCGACGCATCCGACATCACGCAAAATACTACCTCATAGTCAACGATACTCTTTATCGACGTGGTGTCGACACCATTCTTCGACGTTGTTTGACCTTAGATGAAGCGAAACACGTTCTTAATGACTCCCACAATGGAGCATGTGGTGGTCATCTCTCTAGGATGGCTACGGCCCAGAAAATACTGCGAGCATGATACTTCTGGTCCTCAATTTTCAAAGACTGCATTGAAACAGTCAAGAAGTGTCCGCCATGTCAATTCTTTCATAGTAAAGCATGCTCGCACCTTGCTCCACTCCATCCTGTTATTGCCGTCGGCCCTTTTTCCAAATGGGGTATAGATTTCATGCACTGTAAGCCCACTTCAGCCGGGGGGCATAGCTATGTCATAGTAGCTGTCGACTATTTCACAAAATGGGCTGAAGCGATGCCTACATATGCTGAGGATGGAAAAACAACAGCGAAATTCATATTCAATCATATTATAGCTAGATTTGGTGTCCCACAATCCATTGTGACCGATCATGGCTCCCACTTCAGGAACCATATTATCGAGGAACTAAGTGCCAAGATGGGTTTTCGCCATGAAAACTCAACCCCATATTACCCACAAGCTAATGGCCAAGTTGAAGCCATTAACAAAGTCCTGAAACGAATCATTCAGCGTATTGTGGGTACCCAGAAATCCAACTGGCACTCAGCTCTATTCTCAGCACTATGGGCATACCGAACCTCAGTGAAAAGTGCTACTGGGTTTACACCATTCCAATTGGTGTATGGCCTAGAAGCCATTTTTCCGATTGAATGTGAAATTCCATCACTTAAGATAGCCATAGAGCTACTTCCCCACACCACTTCCGAAGAGGAACGGTTTCTATACCTAGCTAAGCTAGATGAAACCCGCCGTGACGCTGCTTTAGCTAATGAAGCTCATAAAAAATGCATCAAAGCTCAATATGACAAATCCGTTCAACCTCGGATCTTCAATGAAAGTGACCTTGTACTTACATATGATCAAATGCACGATAAGCTCGGAAAAGGAAAACTAGAATCTATGTGGTACGGCCCCTTTGTTGTAAAACGTGTCTTGGAAAAAGGAGCCTATGAAGTAATTGATTGTGATGGTACGCCATTGGCACGGCCCCGCAATGGGCTATACCTCAAACGCTTCTATGCGTAAGGTTTCCCTACGTGGGTTACTTGTTGTATATAATGTACTTAGTTTGCTTTTACTCATTTTTTGGTGTGCGCGTGGACCTCATGTATCCACTCTTACTTTGACTCGTGATTTTATGCGCAGATGTCTGCCTACTTTGGATTCACTGACGGTGCAAGCTGACATACCCGGAATCTCGCTTCTATAGCATGGGTAATCTATTCTCCCACTGGCGAGTTGATTTCTTCAGGAGCCAATTGTTTAGGTCCTGCAACCAATAATATCGCAGAGTACCATGCAGTTATTGGTCTCTTGACAGAGGTTGCTTCACTCGGAATTGACTCCCTATCAGTCTTTTTAGACTCCCAGCTCGTGGTTTCTCATCTGAACCGTGTTTACACAGTTCGCGATCCTATCCTACTTCGTTTATTTCGGAGGGTACGCCTCTTGGAACGATCATTTAATTTCATTTCATATCAACACGTACCGAGAGAATTCAATTGCATAGCTGATTCATTAGCTAATTACATTTTGGATTGGCATCTTGCCCATACATAAACACATCATAAAAAAAAAAATGCACAAGTCATTGTAAATAAATAGATCATGAAAATAGGTCCATATCACTTTATATAAGAGTGTTTTTCCAAATACATAGAGTTTGTGTCAAAGACAAAATTTGGGACCAAATCCCATACAAAAATTTGGCTCTCAAAGCCTACATATCGTATACATGCCGCAAAAGACAAAAAAGACCATCTAAGGAGATCTGGGAGACCTATTATGTCCCTCGTCAGATTCCTCACGCTGCTGGTGATAACACACT
Source organism: Larix kaempferi (assembly GCA_027924585.1). NCBI lineage: Eukaryota > Viridiplantae > Streptophyta > Pinopsida > Pinales > Pinaceae > Larix > Larix kaempferi. The sequence continues at coordinate 8,819,689 of BSBM01000182.1, read as the reverse complement.
ACAGCTCGAGCCACCCTACGAAGAAGTCGACCAATACGACTAGGCACACCTACAGTGTGCCGCTGGAGATGCAAAGGGACGTCATCCATCCTAATAGCAGGGATACCATGAGTTAAGACCTATAAGTTTCTCTCTATGTCCCGGACTACTACTGCTTTATCTTCGTCCTCCTCCTCATCTGGAGCGGCTTGGCGATCAATACCACCACGACATAAAGGCGAATACCCAGCCGGTCTCTGTGGTCCACGATCTGCGACATGCACACAAACATACATTAGAAATCTTTTACACATTCTAAAAAGGCAATAAAAAGTATATATTCAAAAAAGAAAAATATATCCATGAAGGTCATACCTAAGTTGTCCCAATCCTCATCTTCTGGCAATGCCAAGTTGATGTCCTCGCGGAAGTCCACCCCTGCATAGGGGTAGTCGTCAATCATCACTATCTGTTCCTTGAGCCAGGAGAAGAAGTTCTCACCAAAAGCCAAGCGCTGAGGTCCCCCAAGGCGTCCTGCATAATCACTCCATCGAGCCATCCATGGCTCAGTAGGTGGACGGGGGGGCATAGCTATCTGTGGGCGCAATATTGGCACCGTCGCCAAAAAGAAGGTGACTAGGATGCTCCCATAGCCAAATTGGGAATTCTCTCCAACCCTACACTTGTGCACTTGTTCTTTGAGATTGGTCAACACCGCCTCACACCAGTTAAATACTGTTCCCGCCATACAATCCACTGCGATGTTCATTTGTGTACGGGACGCCTGATGGTGACCTGTACTCCCTGCTGCACGTGTGATGGTGAACAAAACAGTTTTTACAGGAAGTTCTATAACATCTTTGATGACCACCTTCCCGCTTTTCTTACTCGAACACTGACGGTAATACCGAGCAATCAATTCATCTGTGCTCGTTTCCGAGGCTGTGTATCCAGTAAAGTTCACCCGGGCCCCTCTTTTCGAGAGGCCCGTGAGGAAATAAATGTCCTCGAGTTGAATTTCGAGGATGTGCTCTCCCACTCGGAAAGCTTGAATGTCAGGGTCCCACAATTGAATAAGATGGGTAAGAAGTTTGGGTTGCTGACGAATGCCTTTGGTCTTAAAGAATTTCAACAAATCGCACTCCCGCAATGCAGTCACAGTCGGTAGGTCATTTTCAGCTGCCAAATCATCTACTTCGTGCTCTCTTTCTTTCCAACTGACCATTTTGATCCAAATGAATTGCAAACTCCTGCAAAAGGTCATGGGAAACATTTGGTAACTATTTAACAACTTGGTTTCAGCAAAAAATTTGAGAAAAATTGATTTTTTCATCTTAAAATTCGTCTTCATCGCGCCTGGGGCAAATCTTACCGCGCGGTACTGCACAGTACCGCGTTTTGGTTTAAATACACAGCGCGGTACTGTCAAACGGTACCGCGTTTCCCGATATACCCCCCACGCAGTACTGTGGAGGGCGATTTTTGCCCAATAGGGCTTGCCCAAAAAATCAATTTTTCTTACTGGAAGCAAATTGTTCATACATCAAATGAAAAAGAAGCTTGAGAGCTCTTATCTGCCGCACACGGTTGTTGGAATGGTGCCCCGAATCTCTAGATATGGATCCTTGAAGTTTTGCTCCTCAAGTGGGTAAAATCTCCTCTTTTGGTAAAAACACAAGTGAAATGGTGACTTTCTCCTTTTACCCATCCTTTTATAGCTTTTTCACCTATTTTTTACTTATTGTTTTATATGGTTAAAATAAAACCCATTTCACATTACTAATATCTGGTTTTATGAGCACTTTATTGATAGGATCTCCTTTAAAAAGCGATATATTCATACTGGTGTTTATTCATTTATTTGACCTTCATTTTGAGCCTACTTTATCTTTTTCGTGCTCTGGATTAAAACTTGAAAAAGATTCCAAGCGCTTTTACACCCGTGTTGTGCTTGTCAAACTCAAGTAAATGGTGTCAAGTTCGGTCAGCTTTACTCATGCTCATCAAACGATGAGGAAAGTATTATCCTAGTTGTATTTTATTCTTTTTTCGGACCAGAATAATTAAAAAATTACGAAAAAGACCATTGAAGTCCATAGTTAAGCTCTTTTCAGACTCCCTAAAATTGAAAAGATTGCTAAGTGATCTTGACTCTTTCACACTTGTAAAAGTATTTGAAAGGTCATCTATTCGGTGATAGGTTACCCCTTTTTCGGCCCATCTAGACTATTTACGAGAAAGGTATACCTCAGTCAATTCTGGCTGGGAAAGTTCTCTTGGGAATTGTTTTACACTTTTTCGGGATCGAGGGACTAAATTTACGAAAAAGTACATTGCGGAGCTTCCTTTAAGTTTTTTAGGCTCTCTAAATGTGAAAAACTACCGAGTTTTCCTTCCTTGGACTCGTTAAAAATTTAACATTGAAGGACCCACTTTGGGATGAACTCCTCCTTTCTCAGGTTTGTAAAACATGTGAGATTGGACTCATCCATGAGATGAGCTACACCGAGAATCTGTTATCCTCTTCAAGCTCGAAAAACAACAAAGAGGTACTCGTCTATCATGTCGGGGGAATATGGGGAACAAGTCAAGTTTGTTATGGAAGCTTGTCAGTCGTTACCTTTGAACATGGCATTTGTCTATCTCTTGTCTATATTGGGTATCTATTTTTTACTGAGTTATGGTCATCATCCTGAGTCGTCTCCCTGGCCACGAGCCTACTCATTCGGTGTCTATCCTCTGCTTTCAATAATCCCTGTTGCCAAGTCCTGTTACATGCCGTTATATGTTCAAAGGGTTGCATTGTTCAGAGTCGTTCATTGTGTCAGGCCTCCGCTGTGTCGGTACATACTCCATTGTTTCATCATCTTATCGTTCGTTTCGATTTCGTGTCGATGATGTGGGAATCATTATGGCCCAACTTCGACAAGTCTATTCCCGTCGACGCCAAATCACTATCCGGGAATTGGACTTAGAGATCAACCAATAGTACCTTGGTACCTGCATGCCTCAATGGCAGGTTTCCTCGTGTTCGACAGTAGGTTTACATCACTGACCTCTGATCAAACAATCTCTCGAATGCTCGACATCAACTCATCTATTCGCATTACGTTGAAATGTACTTCAAATACCTTGGGGATCATCATCATCATTGGTGATTTCCCTCGCATTTGTTAATGGTTCACATCATTGACCGGTAATCAAATGGTTTCTACCATGTTCGACTTCAACACTTTGCAATCACATGGCTAGATTTGTATCAGTTACGATCGGGTAGAAGACCCTAGGTGCACCTTTGTATCTTGATTGCGTCCAGGTTGCGATGGAGATGTCTTTTGTATTGTCACACAGATCCACTTTTTGTATTGGTTGTGGATGTGTTATTATTGTCTCATGGATCTACGCTTGTTCATAGTAGCCATGATCTGTCCACAGTCTATATCATCTCAGTACTCATGGATCTACAATGTATTGGTCGGCAGCCATGCTTTGAGTCATTTGTTCCTGAACATGGGGATGCCTGCCTCGGTGGTATGTCTAACACCTTGTTTATGTTTCAGCTCCTTGTCGCTCTCCTCGATGCTATCTCTGCACACTATATTCGTAAAGTCTTTCGGCCATCAGTTCCTTCTGACCTCACACTTTAGGGGGCATCTGTTGTACCTCCATATTCCACAGTGTCGCATCTCCATCGCAAAAAGAGTCAACGACACTTCCCCCACTGCTTTAAACCACCCGGAAGAGACAGATGATGTGTAATCCTTGAAGGCAAATCCACCCTGTCAAGAATTAACCTAGCTGAGACTTTATTTACCCTAACTACCACGCCTTGCTCAGTTATAGGTGCGCGGTAGTCCGTACTACCGCGTTATGCTCTGTCCCTGACGCGCGGTACTACCGCGTTATGCTCTGATCTGAGGGCGCAGTACACCTTTTTTAGCCTTTTTGCCATGGCTTGTGGGATTTGGATTTTTGAGAGATTTTTTAGGAGTAGGGTCCCTGATTCGATCCTAACTCACTTTCTGTGATTAGTACTCCTGATCCACTTAACTCTCCCTAGATCCACCCATCTCTCTTGTTGGTTAACCCTACCATACACTATAAAAGAGATGTATTCCATGGGAAAGAGGGAGGACTCTTAGAAGTACCAAACTTATGATCTTGTAGCCTTGTGGAGATAGCTAGAGGAGGAAGCACTTGGAGCTGGAGGATTGGCTTGGACATCAAGCAACCCTTGTAAGCATTCTTCAAGTTTGTAATAAAGATAACTTGTCTTGTTTTTCCCATTTCATGTGTATTGTACAAGTCTTTAGCATGGAATGTATCTAGTCTAGATTTGAATCTAATCTTTACTTCAAGGTATTTGGAAGCTTGTATGCTTGTTCTTTGTTTGATCTCAACAGGTTCTACATTGGAGCTTTTGGATCAAGAGCTAGAAGCGGGACAAACGTCAGATTGAAAGGTGAGTCATATCTTTCATTGTTTCTGAATGCATATAATCTTGTTGTGAAAGTTAGTTCAGGAATTTCAAGGTAGCATTTGTTTTGTTTTGTTCTTACCTTAGAGTCAGTTAGGAGTCTGCTTTAAGTTAAGAGAATTTTGACTTATCCGTAGAGAAAAATTCTACCAACAATTGAGTAGCAATAGAATTTTATGTATACTTTATGAAGTCCTTAATTAATTTATAAAAATAATTCTTAGTCCACATCAATGTGTTTAGCTTCGAAGGGTCCTTGTATATGATCATTTGACATGCATAGATAGTTCCTTTTACATTCTTATGTTATTAATAATTGCAAATTATTATAGTGAAAAACTACAAACATGACCTATAGCAATTTTGACATGTTGCAAAAAATTTTGGTGTTGATCTTTTTACGTAAAATCAAGAAGGTCCCCCTCCCCGACTTCAAAGGTCCCCCACCCCTCATTTATGAGTCACCTTGCCATTGCTCCTTTTTTTAATCAACATCATATATGCTTTCTATATTTTGTTTTTTATATAATTTTTTTTTAGTCATGCTATGCCTTTTTGTATTTTAAATTGTTTCGTCTCTCCAATATAATCCTACACATTTTCCATTGTTCGAGCTACACCTATTTGGCTTGCACTGGTTTGATGTGGTTTTTTGTATAGAACTAATGATGTTTTTTCTTTAAAAAATTGTGTTTCATGACATCTCTGCTTGTTTCCATTTCATGTTTTGTTATTCTTTAAACAATGTGATCAACATTTTCCTTTTCCTTTTCCTTTTTAGGTCCGTTGCACCTACCCAACGCATAACTATGAGTCATTATCATAATTAGCATGGCCTTGGACCATTACTTTTAACTCTATAACATTTCTTACACCATGAGAATGGTCCCTTTTGTTAGAAGTCTCGAAATGGAAATCATATCATGCTCGTGGGGAAAATATTTCCTATGTAAGGCTTGTGTGATGGCATACTAGAGCATGTATATCAAATTAATGGAACTATTATGGCCCACCCATTTGTTGAACGTCTAATGGGTTTGTTGGGAATGTTATTTAATACCTACAAGAGCCATTTTTCTATTGAAAAAACCAAATATTTATTATTTTTTCTAGTTCAATGAATTTCCTTGTATATAAATTTAACGTAAATTGAATGTTTTGACATCACTTTGCAAAATGTATGCTATATCCAATATCTCCATTCTTATCTCACTAAAAGGTACATGTGGATGGAAATGTAGATGAATCCAAAAAATGATTTCGACTTTGTAATTGTAACTGGTGAATAATGTTAAACCCTTGGCATAGTTAGGTGTTAATCAAATGCTACATTTGTAGAAATCCATTAAGAAATTTTGCTTGATGGTAGCATTGGATACCCTTTTGAGTTTACCAATAATCAAGAATATAATTTAAATCCAACACAAGAGAAAAGATGGAAAGCTACAGAAACACCTATAGGCATCAAGAGGAAACTAGACACATTGGATATTGAAGTGTTGCAATCATATTTAATGGAAAGAACACCAAATGTTGAAAGCATCAAAGAGAACATGGAGGAACTTATGCATAAACAATCAAGAGTTGAAGTTGGGTGTGATTCAGTAGAACAAAACATAAGTGTTGATTCCACTGTATTTGCATCTTGGGAACAAAAAGTGAATAGTTTAACGAAAGAATTTGTTGACGAGAATCTCACTCTCAAAGTATATTTAGAAAAGGGAACACCTAAAATAAAAATACGTGTGAAAGTTGTGGTATTGATTATGGAACAGGCGAAGTATCTTTGGAAGCATGGACACTTCGCAACTTCAAAACAATCACATGAAAATAAGGGCCCATCAACGTAACATTACAACTTGGTGGGAACTAGTGAAAATCCTTCATGAAACATAGAGAGGTAGACAATAGTGGTTGGAGATCGATTTGAGATTGATCAAGCCATCAAACTACTAGATGATTTCAACAAGACACAAGATCCAAATTTGTTCAAAGTGGTGGAAGCAACACTTGCAGGATACGAGGATAAGAGAAAAGTAAAAGTGGAATGTACGTGCAGTGCATTAAAAGGTTTTATTTAGTACCAGCAAGTGGCAATACTGTTATTTCTCTAAATGAACACATGAAATCAAAGAAGCACATTTCTACTACAAATGAGGCTTCACATAATACAATGAGTTGAGGAATGGCACAGTTGGGAGACCCAAGAAGCCTACCAATGATAAGTCCCAACAAATTTTGACTATGTTCTTAGTCCCATCATCAACACCACTATCACATAGGGGTTCTACAAGTGAAAATCATTCTCGTTCAGGTATGATAATTTCAGAAGTTTAAATTTAATTTGAATATGACATTGAACATAATTTTATTTGTTATCTTCACATTTGATTGCTTTTATTGTCTTGTTGTAGATCATTTATCTTCCTTGATACTACAATGTTGGGGGTATTGGTATCCATATAATGATAAAAATGAGGAGATATTGAACACAAAGATTCTAGTGGATGATCAAACAGGTGGGAAATTATGTGCCATAAAGAAGCATACCAAGAGGATGATACGTTATCATGGTACTGAATACCATATTGATGGTACATATAGACATATTCATTGCCAGAGGGCTTCTCAAACCAGGATCCCTTTTGAATCATTGATATGAAAGTTTTGTAAGTTGATTCTAGACTGTGATGATTTTAGGATGTTTATCCACTCTCCCAAGCAATCTTGGTGGGATCATTATTAACATTATACTATTATTTTATTCAGCATCTTGTTTACTTATACTAAGATGTGTTAGGGATAGTCTTTAATATCCTATGAACAGTCGTGCTATGTAACAAGTTCATTGAGTGAACCCCCCGTGGTTAAGATATATAAAATAGGAGAGGAATCAAATTTCTTGAGGTATACATTTTTTGTTTATATATAAAGAATTTAAGATCAAAAAAATTTACAACTCAAAAAATTGATTTATTGCTACTTGATATGAATGTAAAAATTGATTTATTGCTGCTTGATATGAATGAGCTGCATGATACTACCCATATGGATCCATACCATGATGAAAATTATACACTTTTTGATCATTTGGGTGAGTTAGTTCATTCTCCTACATCCTACAATTCCATGTTTTGCAGCATTAGTCTCAATGAAGAATGGGTGAAAGGGTTCTTTTTGATGGTGCCACATGAGGAGTATGGAACTCCTAGATTTACCTTTTTGTTAACACCCAAAAAGTGTTCACTACCTCATTACCACATTATATGGCTCATTTGTCCATTTTCCTACCATATTTCCATTAAAAATCCCAAAAAATCCCATTAGAAAGCCTCCAAAAGGCCTAAAATGCCTCCAAAAGGCCCAAAAACCATCAAAATAGCCTAAAAAAGGCTAAAAAACCCCCTTTTCCTCCAAAAATAGCAAAAATCCCCTAAAAAGGGAATAAAAAATATAAAATAATGAGGAAAAGGAGGAAAAAACCCTATACAGCTGCACAAAACCATGTGTTTCCTAAAACCATGGGTCAGCACTCCACCACCAAAAAACTATAAATAGGTGATGGAGATCCCTTATTCCATATCCACAATCACAAGCACCCTTACTCTGCCAAAATCTCTCTCGAAACCCTAGTTCACCTTCGAACTATTTTCACCTTGAGAGCCACCTTTGGCCCATCCCCAACATTGGAGAAGGAGAAAGGAGCATTCTGAAGCTTGGGCATCCTCTTGGACACTGCAAAGGGCTTCATCAACCTTGACACTCAAGGTAACATTAATATAAAACCATTTTTTACATCTTTTATTTATGTTTCATGCAATGTTTAAAGTAGTTTGTTAATTGTTGTTTTAGCTTAATCATTTAATCATTATTGAACTGCTACTAAGGAGTCCATTCTCCTTAGTAGGTGCTCATTGGCACAAGCTAGGGGTAAAACCCTAGCTACAGTTTTGGGTGTTAACAGATTGCCCCCTGATGTGCGAGGTCAGGAGCTAATCGTATGGCTGATGGACATCATAAGTCATGAATGGTTTTCCTTGGGAGTGGAGAGAAGAGAAGAAACAAACTGGAGCCCGGAACAATGATCCCGAACAACTGCAAGAACTAAAAAGTACATAACCTCAATAAAGGATGAGGAATCATCTGATCATATGGACGAGGCGGGCATTCCCATGCTCGTATCAGGATATAACATAACAATAACAATGGGGTCCAAAAAATGGGGACCTGAAATATACATGACCTCAAATACTGACTGAGGTATAATCTCAATATATGGACGAGGCGGGCATACCCATGCTCGTATCAAGATACATAAACATAACTGTGAGGCTCGAAAAGGGGGACCGGTAAGATACATGACCACTGTGTACATCATAAGAGTCCAGAGGGGACACAAATCTGGGACATACTGCTGAGCGGATCATGTGTGAACTGCAGAACTGGTGCACTGGAACAATCAACAGTGCTACTGAGTGTGGTACCAAAGGAACTGATGAGCTGCTGGATCATAGTGACTGGGGTCATACTCTCCATGGTACACTGAACTGGAACTGATCTGGAACTGAAACTGGGTACTCAAGGAAGCATGTAACTGGACGGCTTCCGAATACAAACGCCAACGCAGCCCGGACATCCACAGGAACATATAACTGGCCGTTCCGAAGTGACTCACCAATGTGCTAGAGTCGGGGGAAATCCGGGGTCTTCGACAAAAAACTGATGGGATATAATCCTACACGATCCTCAACAATGCGATCAAGGTGCTGAAGTCGAGCATGTGAGGAACAACCACTCAGAGAGGCAATGATGACTCCTCTCAGAATGATCCGTAGGCACTTACCACAAATGGTGATAAGTCCAAGGCGTAGGGACCTCTGGGCCTATCCTCTGGAATAGAGGAGCTGTCGTCGACAGAGGGAGACCTGCAACTATCAAGGCAATGATGTTTCCTTGACAGGAGCGCGAGGTACAAGACCGAAATGTGATAGTGCTGATGGCAGGACTGATAAATCGTGGGGGGACAACTGGGCAAGTAGAGCGGGTGGACTCAAACTTCCTTTGTTCAGAGTATGATAATGGGAATGATCTGGTAGCATATGAAACTAACTGAGGGGAAAGGGATCATAGCTGTATTGGATCTGGGAGGATAACTGGCTGAGGGAGACTCAATCTGGTGTAAAATGGCAGAAGACTGCGGAATACTCTGAACAAAGGCGACCTGATTGGGGGTGCTGCCGAGATGATCGAGGATAGTGCCAGGAGGCACGGGGGAAAAACTTCTTCATGGGTTGAGGAACTAGAAGAAGTGAGTGGATAAAATGATACTGTCGTGTGGATTTTACGAGCCCAGGACAGTTCATGCTCGTGGTTGCTTTCAATTTTAAGGAGTCTGAAAGCGATAAGAAGACTCTGAAATGATGGAATGGTACTGTCGTGTGGATTTTACGAGCCCAGGACAGTTCATGCTCGTGGTTGCTTTCAATTTTAGAGAGTCTGAAAGCAAGTAAGAAGACTCCAGGGGGTTGCTTTTTCGTAGGTTTAGTCTCCAAGGCCCAAAGAAGCATAAAAGGATGCAATGCAGAACTCTTCTAGCCGGTGTGACTAGAGTATTCCTTTTTCGTAATTAGTCTACCAGGTCCGGAAAAGGGTTAAACTTATACCAGATAGACGCCCTTTCAGGTACTTTAACGAGCATGAAAGGAAGCAAGATTGCTCGGCGATCTTTTCATTCTTTTAGGAGTCAGAAAAGAGCTTAACGGAAACTCCCTAAGTGCCTTTTTCGTAAAGGACTTGTCCGACCCGAAAAAGGGATAAAATTATACCGAACAAAAGAAATGGCCAGGCAAGGAGGAAGTGTTCAATCAAGGAACAGTAATGATGACCAAGACCGAAGGTAGGTGGGGAACACTGATGGACCTCCTTGCGGGGTAGATGAAATGGTGGCAAAATAACGAAACATTTGCAGTATGACAGGAGTGAATGGCTCATGTAAAAATGTGGAACAATCCGATGGCAGCCGATGTGGCATGCAAACCGAGGCAGCAAGGTGTTGGGACACAATGTTGAAATTGTACCAAGTGAGAGCGAGAAATGATCTCAAGCATCATCACGAGCTCGGAAAAATGAATCCGGCGATATAAAGGATGTCAAAAACGGGTAGCCGCCGATGTGGCACGCAAACCGTGGTGATGGGGGCGTTTTTGGAAAAATACCCAAAAAATCTGGAGGTGAGAGCGAGAAATGATCTCTAGCATCATCACGAGCATGGAAAAATGAATCCGGCAGTGCAAATGGTGCGAAAAACGGAGGTCATAAGGACTCCGGAATGGCAAAGGAAAGAACTATGTGTATCAAATCAAATCTACAAGTGATATGTGACCTCAAAAATGGTTGAGATCACAAATGTGAAAAAGTGAGCAGGGTTAATGATCTGCCCCCATGCTATGTGCATGGGGTTTGTGATTGTGGATCACAAATGTGTGGGTTTGAACAATGGGTTCATTGACATGCTGAGATAGATGTGATGGGGAAGGTGCAAAATGATTGATCATGCCCCCTATCCCAGGGTCGAGGGAATCTATTATGCCCCTTGACTCAGAGGTGTCAAGGTGGTGCTCTATGATGGCGGGGTCAAGACCGGGCACTTCGATATACGACCAGGCAAAGACATCACGGAATTCTTTGAAAAGGTTTATGTAGTCCTCAATCTCTTGTTTACTGCAGAATGTCGCCAAAACTGTAGCTAGGGTTTTACCCCTAGCTTGTGCCAATGAGCACCTACTAAGGAGAATGGACTCCTTAGTAGCAGTTCAATAATGATTAAATGATTAAGCTAAAACAACAATTAACAAACTACTTTAAACATTGCATGAAACATAAATAAAAGATGTAAAAAATGGTTTTATATTAATGTTACCTTGAGTGTCAAGGTTGATGAAGTCCTTTGCAGTGTCCAAGAGGATGCTCCAAGCTTCAGAATGCTCCTTTCTCCTTCTCCAATGTTGGGGATGGGCCAAAGGTGGCTCTCAAGGTGAAAATAGTTCGAAGGTGAACTAGGGTTTCGAGAGAGATTTTGGCAGAGTAAGGGTGCTTGTGATTGTGGATATGGAATAAGGGATCTCCATCACCTATTTATAGTTTTTTGGTGGTGGAGTGCTGACCCATGGTTTTAGGAAACACATGGTTTTGTGCAGCTGTATAGGGTTTTTTTCCTCCTTTTCCTCATTATTTTATATTTTTTATTCCCTTTTTAGGGGATTTTTGCTATTTTTGGAGGAAAAGGGGGTTTTTTTAGCCTTTTTTAGCCTTTTTTAGGCTATTTTGATGGTTTTTGGGCATTTTGGAGGCATTTTAGGCCTTTTGGAGGCTTTCTAATGGGATTTTTTGGGATTTTTAATGGAAATATGGTAGGAAAATGGACAAATGAGCCATATAATGTGGTAATGAGGTAGTGAACACTTTTTGGGTGTTAACACTTTTATGATGACATGGTTGGAGCACATACTTATTCACATTTGCAGCAGTATCCTTTGTTACTTTATGATGATGCACATCTACATGGATGCACCTATGATATGCATTTGAGTCACTTGAAGACTCATGGTTTTTCTTGCTCAACACTTGGTTCATTTGATGTTGGAGGAACTTCATCCAACACTGGGGTGAATAGATTTATGATTGGAGAAAATTTTTGTTGGAAGACACATACTTTGTTATATCTGGATTATTCTCACATTCATGGATGTATGGGTGAGACTTCTTTGAGTCATTTGAAGTCTCCTTGTTTTTCTTGCTCATTATTTGGTTAAGATTTTAGTGGAGATTCTTCATTCACTTCTTGGATGAAAGAATACATGGCTGGATATTTTGATGCATATCACATCTTTTTGAAGCAGCATGATAGGACATGGGATCCTCACCTATGTCATTGGAAAAGATTTGATTGGTTACTTGTGTAAAATTAGTCATAGCAGATCTATTGAACAAGAATATAAATCACAAAGATGTAAAACAATTTGGAGTAAAAACTGTGCAAGAGAGATGCATCAGTGCTCTATAATCCATAATGGTAGAATTACATTACAATACTGTCACAATGAGTGAGCAATTCAAATTAGCCAAGGAGGTAATTCGAATATACTGCATGGCATAGCTTGGCTCCAACTAGGAGTCCTCATCATCAATCAGTGGTGGTCACCAATGCTCAAGTCACTGTTAGACAGGTGTCAAACTGAGTCTAACTGAGTGTAATAAGTGTAACTGATGGTAAGTGGCATTAATGTAGGGATGGAGGCTCAGTGGAGGGTGCATGAGGAGTTAACTACACTCAGAATAGGTATTCAAGTCTCATCGGAGGTCAATCGGAGTGATAACAGCACTGAGGAGTCAGTCTAGCCTCAAATCAAGGAAAGACTGGTGGCTAACTGAAGTGAACTGGATTGGTAGGTGAGAAAAGGTGCCCTTCTGCAGTGGAAGGTGAAAAGTGGGCGCCTCCCTAACTAGGAGGGATAAATATAAGTGGAAATTAGCTCCCGAGTGCTGGAAGACTAGGGACTAGGTGCTGGAGGCATCAAACTGGTGACTGGGCAGCATGCGTATGCATGCAAAATGCAAAGTACATAACTGAATGATGAGATATCCTAACACCCCCCCTCAAGCTATACTATGATGTAAAGAATAAAATGCAGGGCCTTGGTTACTGAGACCAAAGGTCACCCCAATACAATAATCCAAAAAATGTTGAAAATAAGATAAGTGAGGAAAGAGGGAAAACCCAGTGGGAAGAAATCCCCCCCTCAAGCTAAACATAAAAATGGATCTAATCTATCTCCGCCATGATGGAAATCACTCCCAACAGTGAACGGAGGTAAGAGAACTTCTTCTCGGTGAAGCTCTTGGTGAAGATGTCTGCAATTTGCTCATCGGTAGGGCAATATTGTAGAATGATAGTGCGATCATGCACCAACTCTCGGATGTAGTGCATATGAATCTCAATGTGCTTGGTCCTCTGCCACTGAACTGGATCGGTGGAGATATTAATAGCATTTTGATTTTCAAAAAATAGGACAGTCAAAGTAGTGCTACCAAAATCAAACTCGGAAAGAATACCCTGCAACCAAACTGCCTGAATGCAGGCATTGACTACCCCTTGATACTTTGCCTCTGATGAAGAAAGTGCAATGGCTGCCTGCTTTTTGCTTGACCAGAAAATAGGGCCATGGCCATTCATTAAAACATATCCGTAAGTGGACTTCCGATCTATGCTATCAACCGCCCAATCTGAATCAGTAAAACCAATGAAATCTAGCTTAGAATCTGTAGCCTAATGTATGCCAAAATGTCTCGTACCTTGCACATACTGCAAGATCCGCTTGGTTTCCTGCCAATGAAGCTAATGGGGCTGCTGCATATACCTTGATACAGCACTCATGGCATAAGATATATCAGGCCTTGAGTGTGTCAAGTAGAGTAGTGAACCAATCAACTGTCGATACATAGTGCAATCTACAAGCGGTGTAGAATTTCCCTCTTCAAGACTGATTCTTGAGAGGAATGGAAACGGAGCAGCCTTACATTATGCCATATTAAAATTTAATAGCAGGTCTTTAGCATAATTTTGCTGATATAATGTGATCCCATCAAATTTTTGAGCTATCTCCAAGCCCAAAAATTGCTTAAGCAAGCCCAAATCGCTCATATCAAAGGCTAGATTTAAAGCGGTTTTTAGCTTGTTGATTGTAAGGAGAGTGCTACCAATAATGAGAAGATCATCAACATATAAAACAAAAATCATAAAATTACCTTTAACTTGCTATAGTTACACATTTGGATCAGATTTGCATCTTTTGAAATTCTGAGAAAGAATGAAAGAGTCCATCTTTGCATACCAAGCTCTTGGGGCCTGTTTCAATCCATACAAAGATTTCTTCAACCTGCAAACTAATGATGGATCTAATATGTATCCTTCTGGTTGCTTCATATATACTTCTTCATCAATGTATCCATGTATAAAATCACTCTTCACATCCATATGGTGCACTTCCCAGTGCTTGGATGCGGAAATGGCCAAAACTAGGCGGATGGAATCCATCTTTGCAACCGGTGCAAAAGTCTTAGTGTAGTCTACTCCTTGTACTTGGTAGAAACTTTTTTCCACCAAACTAGCTTTGTATTTGCTGATAGAGACATCAGAAACAACCTTTTTGAAGTAGATCCACTTGCATTGAACTAATTTTCTTCCAGGTGGAAGAGAAACTAGCTCCCATGTATTGTTCTTTTGAAGAGAACTGTACTCTTCATCCATGGTGGTTTGCCATCGTGGATCTCGGTGGGCATGATAGTATGATTTGGGATCTAAACTAATCATCAAATGACATTTCTTAGATAATAATGGATCATAAAATGAAAGACCCATACCTTCTCTTTGAAATTATGCTCTTGTTCTCCTTGGATCAGCAGGATTTCCAATGTTTGGAGCAGCAGATTGTAGAGTGTTTTGGGCCCACTTTGGTAACTGAGGAGGATCATTATGGTCGGATTCCAAAACTGATATGTCATGGCCATCAAATTCTAATAAAATATCAGAGATATCATATCCAATGCTTTCTTCACATTCTCTTGAATCTTCTTCTTGTGGAGGCTACGGATCGGCAATGTTTTCCTCGACTAGTATAAGATTTGGCAGCGGTTCTTCAAACTTCACACTTCGCTCTATGAATATCTTTTTGGATATGATATTCATGAGTTTATATGGTTTTGATTCTTCTCCATATCCTATTAGGATACATTCAATACTTTGTGGATCTAAAGTTTTTCTCTTATCAGAAGGAATTCTAGCCCATGCAGTGGAGCCAAAAACCCTCAAATTGAACACATCTAGTTTATGACCAGTGAATGCTTCAAAAGGAGTTTTACCTTTCACGAATGAATGTGGAACTCGGTTCTGAATGTATGTAGCAAAATTCATGGCTTCAGCCCAAATATTTGCAGCCAAACCTTTTGACTCAAGCATACAGGTAGCCATCTCTTTCAGTGACCGATTCTTCCTTTCCGCTACACTGTTCTGCTGGGGTGTGTAGGGAACTGTATGTTGGATCTGAATTCCGCTTTCGACACAAAGTTACAGAAACTCAATCTTGATATATTCTCCACCATTATCAGATCTAATATCTTTGATCTTGCTCTCAGTGGCGGTCTCAACAGAAGCCTTAAATCCTTGAATTTTCCAAGCACTTCTGACTTGTTTTTGTGAAAAAATACCCAAGTAAAGCAGGAGAAGTCATCGATGAATGTCAAAACATAACTTGAAACATTCATGGACATGTTTGGTAGCGGACCACTAATATAATAATGTATGAGACCCAAAATAGTAGAAGCTCTACTCGCTTTGCCGCGGTCGAACTTGTGCTCGGGGTGCTTCCCAACAATGCAACCGGGGCAAATTCCCTTCGAGGAACGGAGTTGCGGAACACCATCAACCATGGATTTCTGTTGTAACAATAGAAAATACTTGTAATTAAGGTGTCCAAACATTTCATGCCAAAGCCTACTAACCTCGTTTCCATGAGTGAGGAGAACAGTGGGATTTTCAAGTGGCACAGAGTGAGAAAACTCATAGTATTTTGCAGTGTGGTTTGCCTTTCCGACTGCAATAAGTCTTCCACTTTCAATATCAGAAATTTCAACTTTGTTAGGGCTGAATGTAACCTGCTTCGGTTCACCAGTGTGTGTCATTTGATAAACAAAAAGTAGATTTGAAGCCAAGGAAGGCACATAGAGAACATTCTAAAAACTTCCATGCTCTAAATGCATGGTACCTTTACCCTTTAAAGAAATTTTTGAGTCATCTCCCAAACGGATGGGGATGGAGCTGCTTGGATCAAATGAAGAGAAGGAGACAATATTTGTAGCCATATGATTCAAGGCACTGGAATCTATCAGTAGAGTGGTGGGTTTCGAAACAGTTGCCATGAGTGCTTGACCTCTTTCATGATCATCATTTCTATCCTTCTTCCGTGCACAGTCGGGAAGAGTTATGTTATTCTTTTCCAAAAGAAGGGCCATTTGATAAATTGTCTTTTTCATGCATGAAATTTCAGGATGAAAGCCACGGTTGCAATAAGTACATTTAGATTTTTCTTTACCCTTTTTCTTGTTCCTTGAACCGGATGGTGCATCCGATGGTTTGCTTTTCTCTCTTTGCTTTGTAGGTTCGAATTTGGGCTTCTCCTTTTTTTGATTTCCTTTTCCATTCAAATTCTTGGATCCTTGAACAAATAGGGCTGAATCTTTGGAGCTTATGGACCCCATTTGAATCAACTTGTCATGCTCTTTGGTAACGGATTCAATGAAGGCATTCAAGGTAGGCATCTTCCAATTCGGGGTAGTTAGCCGACCGGAATTGAAAGTAGAGACAAATATCGAGAAATATTTACCAAGTTTTGAAAGAATGGACAGGATCAATTGCTTATCCTCTTTGATAACTCCACTATTTTTCAATTGTAAGGACAAATGCTTGAATCTTGTGAAAAAGTAATTGATGGTCTCGAAATTTTCAGGATTCAATGCAATCAACTAATTTTCCAATTGAAAGGACCGCATGTAATATTACTTCCCGAAATGCTTCTCGATTTGCTCCCATAATACCTTTGGAGTAGTCAATCCACTGAGGTGAAAGTGAAGATCCTTGGAAATATTGAGGCAAAGAAGACCATATGCTTCATCCAACTTGTTGAAGTGCTTTGATTTTTCAATGAGTGTATTGGGCTCAACTTCGAGGCCCATGGTGACTCTGTAGTACCCTCTTGAGTGCAACATAATCTCCATGTCATTATTCCATTCAAAATAATTGAAAGGAGTGAGTAGCTTAGAATAAGAAGAATCCATTTCAATGATAGCCAATGAACTTGATGGAGATGATAAACCTGCAAATCACAATCAAAACAAGAACAGTAAGGTCGAACAATCCACCCTTTTAGAGTTGCATCACACCTGGGATTGCAGATCAAGCAAGCTTGATTGATCCAATGTATAAAATCCAGGAATTCTGTGGAAAACTCAGGCTTCTGGAGTGGATTGGAGATTTTTTTTCAGCCTTGCATGCACATGAGCGAATGCACATGTGTTAACACCCAAAAAGTGCTCACTAGCTCATTTACCACATTATATGACTCATTTGTCCATTTTCCTACCATATTTCCATTAAAAATCCCAAAAATCCCATTAAAAAGCCTCCAAAAGGCCTAAAATGCCTCCAAAAGGCCACAAAACCATCAAAATAGCCTAAAAAAGGCTAAAAAACCCCCTTTTTCCTCCAAAAATAGCAAAAAATCCCCTAAAAAGGGAATAAAAATATAAAATAATGAGGAAAAGGAGGAAAAAACCCTATACAGCTGCCTAAAACCATGTGTTTCCTAAAACCATGGGTCAGCACTCCACCACCAAAAAACTATAAATAGGTGATGGAGATCCCTTATTTCATATCCACAATCACAAGCACCCTTACTCTGCCAAAATCTCTCTCGAAACCCTAGTTCACCTTTGAACTATTTTCACCTTGAGAGCCACCTTTGGCCCATTCCCAACATTGGAGAAGGAGAAGGAGCATTCTTGAAGCTTGGAGCATCCTCTTGGACACTGCAAAGGGCTTCACCAACCTTGACACTCAAGGTAACATCAATACAAAGACATTCTTTCATTTTGGTGTTTATGCTTCATGCTTGTATTAGAAATAATTTAATGTTTTGTTTATTGCATAATTAGTTTAATATACTGAACTGCTACTAAGGAGTCCATTCTCCTTAGTAGGTGCTCATTGGCACAAGCTAGGGGTAAAACCCTAGCTACAACATGATATTTTGCATGCCAAAACTTCTGTAATTTTGAGAAAATTCACTCAATTCTTCATGTAGAACACCTATAGGAGAGAGATCTTGTCCCTGCAATGGCTCTGATACCATGTAAAATTAGTCACAACAGATCTATTGAACAAGAATATCAATCACAAAGATGTAAAACAATTTGGAGTAAAAACTGTGCAAGATAGATGCATCAGTGCTCTATATTCCAGAATGGTAGAATTACAATACAATACTGTCACAATGAGTGAGCAATTCGAATTAGGCAAGGAGATCATTCGAATATACTGCATGGCATAACTTGGCTCCAACTAGGAGTACTCATCATCAATCAGTGGTGGTCATCAATGCACAAGTCACTGTCAGACAGGTGTTATACTGAGTCTAACTGAGTGTAATAAGTGTAACTGATGGTAAGTGGCACTAATGTAGGGATGGAGGATCAGTGGAGGGCGCATGAGGAGTTAATTGCACTCAGAAAAGGTATTCAAGTCCCATCGGAGGTCAATCGGAGTAATAACAACAGTGAGGAGTTAGTCTAGCCTCAAATCAAGGAAAGACTAGTGGCTAACTGAAGTGAACTGGACTGGTAGGTGAGAAAAGGCGCCCTTATGCAGTGGAAGGTGAGAAGTGGGTGCTTACCTAACTAGGAGGGCTAAATTTGAGTGGAAAGTAACTCCTGAGTGCTGGAAGTCTAGGGACTAGGTGCTGGAGGCATCAAACTGGTGACTGGGAAGCATGCGGGTGCATGCAATGCATGTTGAATGCATGCAAAGTACATAATTGAATGATGAGATATCCTAACAACTTGATGCTTATATGCACTTGGAAAATGGTGGTGTACTTGCTTGGAGGTATAAGCACTTTCATGATTCTTTGATGAAGCATCTTCTTGATGTTCATTTTCATTATGTTGTTATGTACTTTGATGATATATATTTTGTACTCATGATGTTGGGAAGAATGCATACAATACATGGGATCTAGGAACTATGAATTGGAGAGCACTTCTAATTGTTGGAGTGCAATACAAGCAATGGGACCCTAGGATAATTCTTAGTCTCATTGGTTTCAATTTTTTTGGGGAAACAAGTAGTATGGGAAATGGATTCCCCACTTAATAAAGTGAGTTTAATCAGAGTAGTGCAGCAGAAAGCATGGTGGTTCCTCTCTAAAATCTTCATGGAAGCTCGAAGACTCAAAGTTGGGCAACTCAGTGCCTACTTCAAAGAAGTATACAAAAAGCAGGTTCTTCAACACCGATGTCTGAAATTGCTTGAGGATAAGCAATATTGGAAAGGGAGGATTTTTCATGTCCCAAATTTTCCATTGGGTCACAATGGCCTAATCCCATTGGCCATATTCATGAGAGTTTGTCAAATTAATGTTAAGGGTCAAATAATTGCCAAGGAGGAAAATTACTAGTTTCCTAGGTTGTGGGTGGAAGCATTGGGATTTGAAATAAGAAGGATAATAAATGATGTGTGGACATTATAATAGCATAAATATTTAATAAAGGATCTAAATAAATATATACAAGGGAAAATCAAAGTGGCATATGACCATGAAGAAACATGGAGGAAGTGGGACCCACACAAGCTAGATTTTCTATGCCACATGGCATCCACCTCTTGTCATTTCGAATCCATAAGAATCCCAAGGGTCTTGGGATGAGTTGGAAGGTCAATATACTTGGAATGAATCAATTAAGGTCGAATTGGAATGGAAGAGTAATTCCCATGGAAGAGGAAGAGGCATTTTGGAGCTAGTGAGACACTTGGACTAGATTCCCTATCTCTATGACAACAATAATGAAGATGCTATGACACCTATGACACAAATCAGACCTGAAGTCTGACATCTGACATACATGACATGTCAGGGATAAAAATAGCCTCCAAGAGGGTGCTCAAGGGAGTTATTGCAGCTAAGATGCTTCCACACGTGATTTGGTGGAAGTGGGAGACTAGGAATTATTGTACAAGTGGAATCATTTGGAATCTCTTCCCAACTTGAGTTGGAATGAATCTCTTGGAAGGAATTCGACCCATAGAGATATTGGAAACTTTATAAATGTCAAGAACAAAGAATGAAAGTAGCTTTTGATCATTTTTAGAATTTGTTATTGCATTTGTGAGAGAGGAGCCAGTGGATGACTAGTTTCTTTCCTTAGCCAATTTCGAGGGTGAAAGATTGCCTTCCAAGCTGGTTTTTGGAAAGGCCATTCAGGTATTTCATGGAGATTTAATGGATTCTTTATTTGCAGGTGTAAGCTACAGGGTATCTCATGGTTTCTTCTAGTGCAACTCACTCCTTCAACCATTTCTAATTTTCATTGCATATTCTTGATCCTTGAGGGAGGGATTTTCTTATTTGAAAGAGGAGTTGCATAAGTCATATGAACAGTCCAGATAATCCATAAACATTATAAATATGTCTTAATATCATCTAACTACCTTCTATAGCAATTTTGGAGAATTTGGATTCATTTGGAAACCAAGGAGCGAATACTAGTCAAAGAGAAATTGCTAGTCAAACTCCCTACTTTGGCCAGAATATTAAAGGAGTTTGCAGACGCCATTTTTTGGTCCTATATAATCCTTGAACATAATAATCAAGTCCTAATATAATTCATATACCTTCTCAGAATATTTGTGATCATTTGGAGCAAATTGGAGACCTAGACATCAAAACTAGTCAAAGGTCGAACTAGGGAAAAAAAGTGAAAATTTTGCCATTTTATTAAATTCATAAAAAGGGACATTACAGTAGGTGGGAAAACACCCAAATAAGAGCATTCCTCACAACCGTCTCCTGAAAGAAGCTAATATCACTTGCTTTAGGACCCTCGATCCTGTTCACTGAACCACCAGGACGAAGATTCTGTGTAGAAGAATGTGACAATCTCTTTGTATCACAACAATCATGAATACTTGCATATAAGCTCTCTTCAACTCAACAACATAAAAAAGTCTTACTCTGCAACTCATTATATAGAATTCCCCTCATCTCTTGTATGCTCAACATAGTCGTTTCCAACAAACACAAGGAAAATGTTGTGAGCCCCCTGCTCAATTCGATGGATATAAAGATTGCCTAGGTCTGTTGGGTCAATTTAACATTTAATGAGCCACCTGCTTAGTTCCACCATCCTTGGGGAACATGACCACATTTTTAGGGAAGTTTCCCCCTACAACATCTAGTAAGTGAGTGCAGATGCTGCCACTTTTCAATTTCCTTCTACACCAATTCCATTCCTCCTAGTGGGTCAGTGAACACTCTTCAACAGTCCTCTTTGGATGAGTGTCTCCTATTTTAATTTATTAAATAATAATAATATTCAATTACAATCATCCTTAATATTCAATTACAGTCATCCTTAATATTCAATTACAGTCATCCTTAACCATCCTTAGTCAATAACATACAAATTTACAATAAGTTTTAAAGTAATGTTTTTCCAGAAACATAAAATGTTTTCAAGTCCAGGTAGGTTACAGGCCCATTCAAGAAGCTCAAACCTTTGCGAAATGGTTCGTACAGTATTCTTCGATAGATTGGAGAAAACTCTTTCAAGATTGACATTCCTGCATGCCTGGGTCTGCATCTAGTATTCAATGTGGATCTACTTCGGCCATACCGTGCACCACTGTTGGAATAGAACAACTTGCAAACAGCAGAACCCGATGACATCCATCCAGATGTTCAGAACCCTCTTCCTTGTGACGCCATTGTAGGACGACGAGTACGCCATACAAGGAGAAACACAATTCCCTTGTTTCAGGTTGCTAAAGCCAGACAGATCCCAACACAAGGAAAGTGGTACTCTTCTACTGAACTGACCGACAAGTTTCCTCACCTTCACGAGCAAACAATGGGGACCATTATTCCTTAAGGAAGGAGGTCTTATCCACATCACATTTGGAATTATTGTCGAATGTCAACTTCAACAAGTCATCGTCGTCGACACAACTCCGATGAGTTTCGACTTCGACACAACTTTGGAAATTTGTCGCACTGTGACATGACTTCGACACGTTCTGCGACCTCACAATTTCACGACATCGACATGCAGTGTCGACCTGCAACTTGCGCAACACCATCTTGTGGCATGTGACTTTCTTCGATAGACTGTCTCTCTGTCTTCCAGTCGACTGTAACGGTTGAACTTCCCAATCGTTATAACTTCATTTGAATATGAACGTAACGGTAAAGAACCCAAGCGTCTCAGCAACAGTCTCTATATAAGCATGTAAACTGTTGTAATATACAAATACATAGAATCAAGTCATGAACTTATATCCAATAATAGAAATCAGTTCACATTCCTTCATATTGTCTGTGTATATTTATGTTCTATCTGTGTAGTGTATTCTTGGTTTGCGCATTCTGTTTCTTAAGCTTCCGCCATAACAGAGCCGACTCATTCAGTCGAAATTTTGTCCCCCTCGTGCTTCCAGGCCATGTGTGGATCATAGAATGTGATGACAGATGTGCTCTCCAGAAAAGATGAATATGTTGGGGCATTAATTTGTGCAATTTCCATTCTACAACTATATTGGGTATTAGCAGCAAGGGAAGAATGGAAAAGTGACCTATCTATGTGGATTCTCATTCAAAATATAGATAATGATCAAAATGTATGAGATAATTTTGTGTGGAAAAATGATTCACTATGGTATAAGGATTGCTTATATTTATGCAAAAATACCCAACTCAAACAAAAGATCCTCTCAGAATTACACACCTCTCTTATAGGTGGGCACTTTGGATTCCTGAAAACTTACCACAAGATCAATAAGGAATTTTTTTGGGAAGATAAATTTGAAGTTTAGAGGTTGGTGGCCGAATGTTTGGTTTTCCAACAAAATAAGGGTGAAATAGTTAAGACCAGAAGACCTCTACAACCATTAGACATACCTTGCCAACATTAGGAGGAAGTCTCAATGGATTTTATCACAGGTCTACCCAAGTCAAAAGGAAATAATGTTATTATGGTGGTTGTTGATAGACTCACAAAGTATGCACATTTTTGTGCACTCTCTCACCCTTTTAATGCAACTACAATAGTTACACCCTTTATGGAAATTGTTCAGAAGTTACATGGAAATATGAAGATTATTGTAAGTGATAGAGATCCAATTTTCACTAGAAAATTTTGGACTGAATTATTTTCTTGCGTGGGTACCCAATTGGCTCACAGTTCCTCTTATCATCCTCAATCCGTGCCTCAATCTTATGGGAAAATTGAGATAGTGAACAAATGTTTGGAAGGCTATCTTTGTTGTTTAGCATCTGATAGATAAACACAGTGGGTGAAATGCTTGTATTTGACAGAATGGTGGTACAATACTTCTTTCCATACATCATAAAAAATGTCTCCATTTATGGCACTTTATGGGTACCCTCCTCCATCTATCACATCTCCCTTACAAGAAAAATATAAAGTTCAAGACGTGGAAGATCACGTAGAGCACCAACAAGAACTTCTCCAGATACTTAAGGACAACCTCGCTATGTCAAAAAACAGGATGAAACAATAAGCTAATCAACATTGCAGTGAAAGGAGTTTTGAAGAAGGGGATTGGGTATTTTTGAGGCTACAACCTTACAAGCAAATTCCCCTCAAGCAAATAAATAAGGACAATAAATTAGCACCCAAGTAGTATGGTCCTTATAAAGTGTTACAAAAGATTTGTAGTATGGCTTACAAATTGGAGCTCCCTTCATCTTTAAGAATACATCCATTTTTCCATGTTTCTTGCTTAAAGAAGGTAATAGGACACAAGATCCCAATTCAAATAATATTTCCAAAGCTTGATGAAGAAGGAAAAGTCATATTGGAACCTGAACAAATCACTCAAACAATCACCAAACAACTATGAAATCGGGCTATTACTAAGTACCTCATCAAGTGGAAGAACTTACCAGTTGAAGATTCAACGTGGGAAGATGAGTCATTCATACAGAAGCATCCAAAACTAATCAATAATTGAGGACAACACTTGTCTGAAGGAGAGGGGCATGTTAAGCCATAAATGTGGTCACATTTCCCCCTATATTGTGATGTATTACATTAGTTTTGATGTCGTATTTGGTCCATTAGTTGTAATTTTCATTTGTATCGTTATATTAGTTATGTCATCTTGGGTCAGTGAGTTGTAATTGTACCTCTTAATCTCCCATATATAAGAAGGGGATCTTTTCATTTGAGTATCTTGTTTTTTCTTGTCTTGTGTACTTAGTACATTGTATAAGGAGGTTCCCCTCTCGAAGTGGCTTGCTATTTATCTTTGTTCTTCATGCTCTTTTTAGGAATTTGTTGCATAACATTCAAAGAACTTGGTTTCAGACAAAAATAAAACAAATATTTTTCCAAAAAAGAATTAATGTCCCAATAAAGGAATATAATATTAAAGATTCTTATCCTAGATTTACAACAAAGCTCTCAATTTGTATGAACATTTATTGTTTTGAAACTTATTTCAAAAACAAAAAATAAGATTCACTAATAAGTAGTATAGCAAAGATTGCAAACATTTGATCAAATCCTTGAAACTATTAATATAAATGGTTATGAAATGCTAATTGAAAGAAAAATAAAACATTAAATATTTACAATATTCATCTTAAATTAGGATTTAAAACTATTAATATAAATGATCACAAATACTAATGGAAACAAAAATTCAACATTAAATATTTATAATATTCTTTTTTCAGCAAAAAAAAGTGTACTATTGTTATTAAAAAAAAATCAAATAGTACAACGATGTTTGAGTCTCAAGAGAAACACATAGGCTTCAAAAAACATACAAAACCTCCAGCCATGCAATATTATTAAACCAAAAGTAATGGTTTATACTTTCCCATATCCTAGACTGTTCAATAGGTATACCCAAAAATGATTGCTCAAAAGACAGAGATATCCTAGTCATAAAAATAAACAACACCCATATCCTAGATGTGAGAGTTCTGCCATTCTTCCCAAATTAAAAATCCTTCCTCACCATCCAAAGCTTGCTTCGACAATTTGTCCACCGTGGCATTGTGATCCCTTTAGATGTGATCAAAGGATATTCCCCTACCAAGCTTGATTTCATCCCTAGTTCGCTTGCACCGATGCAGGAGTGATGTAACCTTTAAGTTAAAATCTCCACAAACCCATTTAATGGTGACTCGAGAATGACCAAAAACTTTGAGATAATATTCATCTTAAACTACAAACTAAAACTATTAACATAAATGGTTACAAAATGTTAATTAAAATAAAAATACAACATATATATTTATATTATTCATCCTAAACTAGGATCTATAAAATAGGAGAGGAATCGTAATTTTTTTTTCTTTATATATAAAAAATTTAAGATATAAAAAAATTTAGAACTAAAAAAATATTTATTACTACTTAATATAAATGAAACCTATATTAATTTTAATTTCATACCAATTTTAATTTCATCTAAAATTTAAAATAAAACTTATTATGTTATAGATAACTTTATTTAATTTTTCTTATCATTCTGGGAAGCATTCGAAAGACTAATAAGATAACAAAGATTGCAAGCATTTGATGAGTTTCTTGAAACGTCACAAAATGTTAGAGATAATGTAGAAATGATAGATTGTGGTTTACTCAAGATAGCATGAGTGGTTTGAGATCCATGGTTTTAGGATCTGAGGTTGGGTTTGTTGAGATCTATCTCAACTATATATGTAAACATTATTCATAATATAATGAGTTGAGTGTTTCTCCTCCCATGTGTGTGTGCGAGCCTTTGGCTCTGCACTTCCTATCTTCTCGATTCTTATTTTGGTATCAGAGCCTGTGTGCTGATCTGTGAGAGGCTGAGAGACAGAGCCTGCTGTATTGAGCGGTGAGAGCTGGCTGTGTAGAAAAGAAGGGATCGTGCAGAAATTGCAGAAGAAGAAATCGCACCTCTTGTTGATTGTTGAGCATAGAGCCGTGAATGCCAATTGTGAGGAGGCCGTGAATGCCCATTGTGAAGAGGCCGTGAGTGTGCCATTGTGAGGAGGCCGCGTTGAAGAAAGTTTCACAATCCGCTGCTATCAATCGCTGAAGATGCCCAATTGTGAAGAAGCCCAATTGTGACAATCCCTGAAGAAGCCATTGTGAAGATGCTCGTCAAGAGGACTGACGACCGTGCCACTGATGTTCTTTTCTCCATTTGGTGACTGCGTCAGGCTCTTGGTGGCCTGTCTGCGTAGAGGAAGGATTCCTCCCCAAATCGCTAGAGAAGGCCAGAGATCGCTGAGGAGGAGTCACCCAACTGCCAATATTGTTTCCAGAGGAAGGGCCGTAAAGTGGAGTCACCTAGCTGCCAAGAAAACATTGTGCTAAGAGGGGAGCAATCGCCACCACAGAAGAAAGGAGCCCGACGCATTGAAAGAAGAGCTGCTCCCAGGTAAAGGATGTATGCAAATCAATCCATTTAATTGAGATTTCCTCCAATTGAAGATCGTTGCATCCAATTGAAGAGAAGACGAGATGGTGTCATATCCTGACAAGGGAGCCGTTGCTGCCACATAGAAGGAGATCGCTGTAGTGTCTGCTGTCGTGTTGAAAATCACGTGAAGGGAAATATCGCTGCCCTGGAAGGAGATCGCTGTAGTGTCAGAGCTGAGTCTTGTGTGTTGACACTATGAGTGAGTTCACCACCACCCGTTGCCTATGTTATCCAGTCACCCAGCTGCCGCGTGAAGGAGGAACCGTGTGAAGAGGAGCCTATGCAGAGAAGATTCCACCGAGACTGTTATGTGTAGTGAAGGAGGCGTGCCCTGACACCGTGAGTGAGCAGACCACCAGTACCGCGAGCAGCCTGTTACCATAACTACCACGGGATACCAGTGGGCAGGAGAGCGGTACTACAGCGGTGCACGAGCATTCAGAGGCGCGGTAACACCACAGTACCGCGTGCATGCTGACCATTGGGTCGCGATATCACCTGTAGCCTGTAATTTCTGCGCACTTGAAGTAAAATCACCGGTGTTGAACGTGAGCCGAACACTGAAGGGAAGACCACCCATTGAGCCCACGTTGCAAAGGTAATCATTCTATTCAAGATGGACTTCCTCATGAGACTTGCTTTTGAAAGCATCTTTGAAGACGAAGAGGAATATGATTACTTCAGCGAAGTTCCTGTAAATGATGAAGGAGACAAAGAGATCTCGCTGGAATCAGATCCACCTTTGCATGATAACCCTGTAACTATTGATATGGATGACGAAAGTGCAGAAAGGAAACTAGAGCAAGAGCAGGTTATTGAAAATATGGAGAACGTAAATGCATTTGATGAGATGCTCATCGATTTAGTTCCATTGGTCTCCACTATTACATTCGCTAAAGCAAAAATAAATGACTTTGATGCAGAACTGAGGTTTATTGAAGAATGGATAGCCAAGCCTAAGATTGTTGCTGATTGCATTGAGACTGCAAAAGATGCAAAAGATGAAAACAAGGATGGCAAGCAAAACTATGATGAATAAATTTTGGCAAGTGTAAAAATACTTATTTGTCTTCAACCATGGAGGCCAACTTTAAATGTAAACTTTGAAGAATTTTATGTTAAAATGAACAATACAACAAGGCCTGGAGATTTCACGATCTGGCGGAGGAAACCTAAGAAGAAAAAGAAGTATGATTTGACGGCAACTAAGGTCAAAATGAAGAAGAAGGAGGACTGTAGAGTTCAAGGCCTGGAACCCTAGATGGTGAAATGGCTTTGCTGATTTGTAAGCCTGAAACTATAGGCATATTTAGTATTCTAATCCATTTCTACATTAAGGGAGGATGTTAGAGATAATGTAGAAATGCATCGTCTATTGATAGCATGAGTGGTTTGTTAGTTCCTAGTTCATAGGATCTGATCCATTATTCTTGGATCTAGTTTGGTTTGGGTTTACCTATAAATGTAATGTTTATTCAGTAATATAATTGTGTGGAGTGTTTCTCCTCCCGTGTGTGTGTGCGAGCCTTTGGCTTTGCACTTCTCTATTCTTATTTCAAAATGCTAATTAAAAGAAATATACAATATTATATATTTATAATATTTATTATAAACTATGAATTATCAAGTAAGAGATGTTTAAGGTGTAATTTTTTTCATTTACAATTTAAAAAATATTTGATATGAATGTAAAATAAATCTATATTGGTTTTAATTTTAAGTAAAATTTAAAATAAAATTTATATATATTATCTAATAATTTTAAATATTTTTTCTTAAATTAATAACAAATTAACAGAATTGTTCCATCTTTTAAATATAATCAAATTTATATATAATCTCATCCTTATCCTTCTAATCCTTCTAGTTTATTCCATCCACATTTTTATTAAGAACTACTTATAACATTTCCTCCACATATATAAATTTTAAATATTAATTATGTAACTTTTAGACACTCTTCTGCATTCACATTTTTATTAATTACTTGTAATATTTTCTTCCATAAATATATATTTCTAATTACTTGTTGTATTTTCCTCCATTTTTTGTTAATATATTTATTATTATTACTATATTTCTTTTGTCTTTTGGAGAAATAATATGATTTATCTTTTGTTTATTTTTTCTAAAAATGGTGTAGTATAAATATTATACCTTTTCAATAACATATTTTTTCTGTTTAATTTTGTTCATATTTATGTTGGAAATTTTTAAAAAATCTTAAAATCACATATATTAACGATAGAGATTGCATTATTTAGGTGCCATGAAGTATTTGAAGGTGCTGAATTTATTTATAAATTCAAAAATACAATTTAAACAGGTAGAAATTTGGATTTTGTCAAAAAAATTACAAGCAACCAAATTCCACATTAAAGTAGAAAGTAGAATAAATAGACTACTCCTTTAAAAATAATATCTGCCCACTAACCACCATTAATATATTTAATGCTTTAAGATAGAAACCATTAAATGTAATATTACGAATGACCTAACAAAAAACAACATTAAATACAATACTACTAGATTCATATTCCCATTCTCACATAAACATCTCTCCTTACCAACTTTAATAACTTACATTTGGTTTTAACTGTGTAGCTCATTCTTACAATTTTCTATTGAATATGGTTAGCCCCCACGTCTACTCATGCATCTCATGGACATAGAGTTATAATTATTATAATTATAACTGGCCTCGAGATTATTGTTATAATTATTCCATGGCATAGTTCCACAGTAAATGGGGTGGAACTTAGATTTTGCCGGTTTTTATAACCAGATCTAGGGAACAACTCACCGGAAAAGCGGGGTGATTTGAGTTCGAGTTATCCCACGCCCATTCAGAAGAGTGGGCATAGCAGTTGGTGTGCGCGTCATGTGTGATCTAACAAAAAAAACAACCCGCATTCTTAAAAGTTCAGCAAATTTGTACAAAGACTATTGAATATGGTTAGCCCCCACTTCTACTCGTGCATTTCATGGACGTAGCGTCTTCGATAAATACATAGAACTGGCACTAGAGATTATTGTTCTAATTATCAGTCTAGGGAGCATTCGGAATAGTACAGGTCTAAGATGGGTAGAACACGACTCTCTGAAAAAACAAGGGGTTTAAAAAAGGGCCCCTGGTGTCGTGAGGAGGACCAAATTCTGATCAACTACATTCAGAAGAACGGGCATAGCAGTTGGCATGCGCTTCCCGAGCTAGCTGGTCTGTTTACAAATTCCATATGTTTACCCAATAAATAAGTGTCTATATAAGGCGAAACAGTTATTACGTACTGGCCAAAAATAGCATCTAAGATAGCGAAAAACAGCACCAATAGCATTCAGTCAGAAATGATTGCAGGTTTTCAACAGCGGCCTGCTTGGCCATGGCCTGAATTACATGACGAAGAATTGATTGCAGGTTTTCAATAGCTGCTTTATTGGCCGACATGAATAGATTTTTTTTAAATAGTTTCCATAATTTTTTATTTTTATGAGCCGACATGAATTTTTTTAATTATTTTATTAGTAACAAATGTTACATCACAAACATTACAACATCTCCCCCATACTGAACTGTAGAGCACCTGAGCACCTGGTTTCACTCAATGCAATGAAGATATTTTGCTTGATAAAGTTTTTCAAACTTATCCAACAATTAAGGATGTATAAAGATAGGTATCTTTTGTTTGATAAAGTTTTCCAAGTGCCCAACAATTACACAATGAGGATGTATAAAGATGGGTATCTTTTGCTTAATAAAGTTTTCCAAGTGTGCAACAATTACATAGTTAGTTCAGTAGATTTGCATTGAACATAAAAAAAAATGTTTTCCATCATCATAAAATGTGTGATAGAGAAAAAGAATGACATGTATTGTTTATTCTAATTATTCTAATTAAGTTGGTTTAGTTTTTATTTATTTTATTATTATTATAGTTTTAATATATTAGCATAGATTTATCTTAAATTTGAATCTATTAAGTATTAAGAAGTTTTTGGTTTTTATTTATTTTATTACTATTATAGTTTTAATATATTAGCATAGATCCATCTTAAACTTGAATCTATTAAATATTAAGATGAATTCAATTTTTTGAGATGTAATTTTTTATTTTAAATTTTTTACACCTCAATAAAAAATTTACACTTCAAGAAATTAGATCATTCTTAATTAAAAATGCTTAATAGATTGCTGATTTAATTTTTTTTATTTTATGAATGGACATAAAGAGTTTTAGTTACAATTTATTTTTGATAAGTTATAAAACTACAACAATCCACCCATACTATATTGTAAACACTTCTCTCTATACAATTAACACATATTTAAAAACATATACTTAATAACTCTTTACAATATTTAAAATTTATAAATTTTAAATTTTAAATAATAATAAAAATACTAGTAAAAAACTATGAAGATTCTAAGTCATCATAGAATGGGCTAATTGAAGATATAGAATGGGCTAATGGAAGATATAACCTTCCAGTTTTGAAGTTAGCTCAGTGATGCCATTGGATTCATAATATGATTATCTCTTTCTATGAGAGCCCATTGGTGTCATTAGATCCATAATTTGATTGTCTCTTTTTATGAGATTTCTTTTTTCCATATTTAGAGGAATTTCAACAAGGAAGCTGAATAACGCCACCGAACAAGGAAGTGTCACCGACGATAGTATAATCTTTAGCGTGATGTTTCACACGTTGTCGCTCGTCCCGTGAATAATGCGGAGGAAACTTCAAAGTTTGTAGATATACAATGACATCCCCATACCAAGGGTCCTCAGACGAGATAAGAAATAAGTGTTCATCTACAAAATAATCTTCGTGGATGACATCCTCATCAAGTCTTGGAAGGTCCGACATAAGCTCAGCAAACACCAACGATTTCACTGCTTCGCCGAAGCAAAATCGAGATCGAACTCCTGAAGGATCACAATCCATTTATTGTACTTCCCCCCTATAAGGCGTCATGATAGCACGAACTGAAACAGATTGATGAGCACTACAAATGTGGTCGTTCTAAGCAAAATATAGTGTCGTAACCGTTGGACTGCATGTACAGTCGCAAGCGCCAACTTTTCCACGTGAGTATATCTTAGTTCAACGTCTGCTAGATTTCGACTGAGGTAATAGATGACATGCTCGATGAGTGCATCATCAACCTGAACTAATACCATTCCAATCGTCTCTTGAGACGTAGCCACATAAAGTATAAAATCGCGTACAAAGTTGGGCGGACTAAGCACAGGGGATGATACCAAAGCTTTCTTAAGGGCATCGAAAGACTACTGGGCTCGCTCATCCCAGATAAATGGTGTGTCTTTCTTCAACAAACGCGCGAAACCTTTGGTAAGATTAGCATAATTGACTACAAAACGATGCAGAAAAGTAGCTCTCCCTTGGAGGCTCTGAAGTTGAAACAAGTTGTGCGGAGGAGGCAATCGAGGTATTGCCTCAACTTTGAGAGGATCGACTCTAATACCCTCTTTCGAAACTGTAAATCCTAGAAGGTGACCAGAACTCACTGTAAAGATGCATTTATTGGGATTCAATCGGATCTTGTAGTGTATACATCGCTCGAGAATCCAACGAAGGTGCTTGGGGTGGTCCATTCTCTTGCGAGAATGGCCAGCAAGATCATCCAAGAAAACCTCCATTATAGTTTTAAGGTCATGAAAGGCATAGGTCATGGCACGCTGAAACGTAGCTCCGACGTTTTTAAGGTCGAAGAGCATTTTTTGATATGTGAACATACCCCAAGGACAAATTAAAGTAGTCTTATGTTGGTCCTCGGGTTTGATTTGAATCTGGTTATACCTTGAAAAGCCGTCCATAAACGAAAAAATATCACTTCCCGCACACGCATCCAAGATCTGATCAATGAATGGGGTGGGGAAATTATCTTTCGGACATGCACAATTTAGGTCTCTAAAATCAGTGCATACACGGATCGTTCCCTGCTTCTTATCCCCAAGAATGGGGTTTGACACCCATTCGGTAAGGGGAACGGGGTAGATGAAACCAGCTTTGAGCAATTTCTCCACCTTTGCCTTGATAGCGGCTTCCTTCCTAGGGTTTACAGCATGAAGATGTTGTCAAACTGGTTTAGCATGAGGATACATTTTAATCTCATGCTCGACAATACTAGGGTCTATTCCTAGCATCTCCTCATATGACCAGGCGAAAGCTTCCCGAAGTTCAGTAAACAATTCGGTGTAGATGGCAACCTCCTCAGAAGAGCAATCATCACCGATGTAAATGTTCTCAATCTTTTCGGGAGTGCGAGAGATGTTGATCGGTTGAGTCGGGGAAATATTAGCCATGTTCCCCTCCGCATAAATCTCATGTGAGCCCAAAAGAGCCACACTGTGACCAATCATCTCTGCAAGAGTCATCTTAAACTCTTCTTGCTCGGCAAGATCGAGGTTGGGAAGGAAATAAGAGTGATGATGCATATGCTCCTAAGGTCTCTCACTACCACACATGGCCTCGATAATAGCTTCATCCGAAGGTAAAGTACTATCAAGGCAATCATTCGAACAAGACGAGTTGACTGCCCAAACTGGAAGCGTAATGGGATCTTCCTCATCTATTCGAGGAGAGGGGATATTCGGCTCTATAGTGGCTTGTTGAATCTCCTGATAAGAAAGCTTAGCAGCAGAAAGTGGCATAGACATCCCAACGTGCACAATGTCTCCAGACGTAGAACTCGTGGATGGTAAAGTCCATGGATCATCAAAATATGATGTCCGGAATGGTACATTATGCAAGAGAGGAGGCGCATTGTCGGAAACGGTTCCAATAAAATTCATGGGTGCAAGGAAATCATAAGATCCCATCAATGAAGGGTACATACCAACACCCATGCTCCCAGTTGCCGGCTGAGAGTCTGTAACTTGCAGGACTACTGATCCCGTAGATGTTGTGGGAGGATTGATGAAGCCCAACTAATCGATGGTCACAATCTTTCCTTCGTGTGGAAAGCAAATGATCCTGAAAACATTAGACGTGACAGCTTTCATAGTGTACATCCAATTCCAACCTAGTAAAAGGTTGTAGTCGATGGGCGCATCAACCACTTCAACTTCAATAGGCACAGGTTTACCTCCCAGGCGGACAACAAGGGAAAGGATTATCCCATGTGGCTTAAATGACCTACCGTCAAATGCAGTGAGCATGGTCCTAGACGTGAGTAGAGGAGGAGAGCCAAGAGTTTTCCAACAAGCTAAAGACATCACTGACACGGAAGCGCCTTCGTCAACCACCATTATTTTAACGAAAGTTTTAAGGCACTCCACATGGATTTCAAAAGCCACATGGTAACGTAAGTGAGGTTGAACATCAGTAGTGTCGAACTTGATGACGTTGGGACTCCCCCCATCCTGAACTCCTAACACACACAAAAGGGCATTCCTTTGAGAAAGACATGCCTGTAAAACTTCAAGAGCCGACATGGCACATGGAGTTTGGCCCAAATCTTCTACAATGGAGTAGTTCTGGGTGGCCCGGGAATTGGGATTATGCGTAGAGCGCTTAAGCACACCTTTCAATATCCGTGGCATAATAGAGGGTTTCTCGATATGTAAGGAATTATCAGGTGGAGGGGGAGGCTCATTCCCCATATTAGATTGTGGTGCACCATAATCACATTGACGAGTAGCAACACTATCCTCCGATTGGACCATATTCACGCATCCATAACCACTAGTATTGGAAGAAGACGTTGGAGTCTATTAGGTCCATAACCAGCGGCGAGAGCATGTGAAGCCATGTTTTGATGATGATGAGAAAGGGGATCCTTCAACACAGCTGGGATTTGTTCCAAATGCTTCGATGTTTCTTCGATTTGAGGACACAAGTGAGTAAGATGATCTTCCCCACAAAGCTTACAAGGAAATTTCACCTTACGCCTATGTTTATAGTCCTCACTAGCATTTCCACCTTCCCGATGAGGGTTGGAATTCTCCTTACGAGGTGTAATGCGGTTGCTATTATTGTTCCCATTGTTTCCACCCTTACGGTTATTTCTCCCCTTCTTCTTACCACCAAGCTGTTGGTTACCCGATGGTTTTTTTGTTTGCATAGTGTGTACATTGGACAATGGGGTGGAAGTGGACAAGGTGTGAAACTGTTCGGGAGTAGACTCGTTTAGCGAAAATTTTTGCATTTGATTAGCCACCAATTCTACCGGGCAAATACTTGCAGATCCTACAATGCCGTCGGCATGCGGTGCAGGAACTGTCTTGGGCTCATGTCTTATTCGCGGTGCGTCAAGGATGATGTTGTATAATATGCTAGACTGAGAGTATAGAAAATCTAACTGTTGGACTTTTAAGATGGCTTGTTCCTCAGTCATAATACCAGACATTGAAACGTCCTTAGTAATATATGGGAGTAGAGACTTGAGGGACCATTCCAATAGAAACTCTGGAGGAATGTTGGCTTTCACTAATCGCTTCCATCGACGCCACTCTTGAACGTGATTAGAAATATGTGTGGCCTTATTCTGACGGAAGGTAGACAAAATTTCAGTACCAGTATTGTAATGAACCGGAAATTGAAAATGATCCTAGAAAACCAAAGTGATCTCATTGAATCCCCTATAAGTGTTCCTCGGCAACTCAACATACCACTTCGCAGCTACCCCCTTGAGGGTGCTTTGAAATAGTCACAATCTAACAGAATCGTGATTCAACGAGTTAGAAGAGCACTAAAGGTGAAACGTCGTGACATGATCACCTGGATCCTCACCACCTTCCCCCTCGAATTTAGGAATGTACGAAGGAAGCTTGGTAGAAACCAGAGGCCAATTAGGGTCGTGACACACGGGATCATTCGTGATCTTCGAAAGATCTGGAAGATTCAGACGTGCAAGGAATGGGAGCTATGGCTGACAAGCTTGATTATAAGCTCCCATAAAAGGTTGATTATAAGAACCTGAAGGATAGGAAGGACCAAATGCTTGACCATGAGCATTAAACTGTTGATTATGTGGTCCCGACTGACCGTAAGCTTGACCATGGCTTCAAGGTTGATAACCTCCTCCGACCTGAGCCATATGAGAGTAAGCAGGTATATATGTGTTTTGAGCACCATATTGAGGTGGGTTGTACTGATGGCCAGCACCGAATGTATTGTAGTAAGGGTTACCACCAGAAGTATGGGGCATATACATACTATTCGTAGCGGGAACCATGTTGTAATAACCATGATTATAGGGTATGTTCCCACCCCCAGCATAAGTGCTAGGATTAGCGTGAGCAGTCGTGTGGTGACCATAAGAATGAGATGTATTCCCAACCCCAACATTGGTGTTACTAGTAGTGGGAATGGTGGCATTATGACCATGAGGATAAGGTATATTCCCACCTCCTACATTAGCATTACTAGTAGCGGCAGCGGATGTAAAAGTATGCGGTATATGTCCACCACCATGGTTGGGAGGATCGTTAACATTTGCAAAAGTAGTTGTAGGTTGATGGGTAGTGACATGTGTATTAGTTGGTGGATGGCGAGTCGGGTTGCGAACAATGTTCCTATTAGGTTGGGTAGTCCTAGGAGGCGGTCGTCTTCCAACATTAGCATTTTTAGGAGGATTGTGACTGGTCCCCATACTATGTGTATGAGTGGACAACGTGGTGCCCCTGGCGAGGGTATTACCCCCAATGGGTGCAGTGTGGATGACACCATGACTAGTGCCAGTGTGACTACCAAAAGCAGTGGAAGGATCAATTGTGTTGTAGTTAGGCATACCAAAAGAGAACGCGGTAGGGTTGATCGTAGGACCAGTATTGTCATGTAACTCTAGCATCCCATATATATAATTATGCAGAAGCGAAGGATCGAACGGGTCGTCCTCAGGCGGATTTGGACCGAACAAACTAGGTTGAGTCCCGGGTGGATCCGGACCAAACAAACTAGGTTGGGTCTCAGGTGGATCACCCCCCAACGCCTCACAAGGAGTAGGGGTGTCTGAAGTGTGCTCGACTCTACCTGATGGAGTCGTAGGGATTTATTCCGTATCCAAGTGTGTAGTAGTCATGACATCTAGGACGTATGTCTCGTATGAATCCGAAGACTTGGAGGGAGCCCGCCGGCGTCCCCTAGCGACACGGCGTGAAAGCTCGACCAGTTTTAAACCAGCCAACCGACAGGATCGGCGGAGAGTCGGACTCCGCGCCTCGATATCTCTGGAGATAATATAAAATCACAGCGTCCCCTAGTGGCCAACTATCAATAAAAAATAGTAAATCAAAATCACACACCTAGAGAAACTACAGCCAAGAGCAGACAAACAGAGTGGCTAAATGAGCTCCCGACACTAGAGCCAGTATGTCTCGCCTAGGAGAGGCTTGAGACTCTCAAAATGTAGCTGGAGGTAACATAATCAGTTATAATGGCCCCCAGACTTCACTGTGTGCACAGGGTCAAGTCCCTATACAACGACAACTGTGCTGTCCAACCGCTATCTGACTTAGGACACAAATAGTATAACCACTGCAAGCACCCTATGTGATACCTAGGTAAGGAAAATATGGTCACCGCAGTATAACCAATGCTTAGGGGGACAGTCGCAGGTGGGATCTATCGTATGGGCAGGTTAGCTAAGCCCAAAGCACCAGAGGACAAACCTCTGGTACCCCCAGATATGAACAAATACTGGAAATATCTCCCACGTTCAACCGGTATTGGAGGGCTATCTCCGCAACCAACCTCCCGTGACCTAGTGCTTAACTCTGGTCTGAGTAGAGCTTCCTGAGAACACCAATGTATACCATGGATTTCACCACTCCCTGGTCAGACACATAATGTTCCCTCTAGTAGTCTTGGATCGTTTACTCACAATGATCTATTGCAAGACTCTAAACCTATGCTAGTTGGTGTACCCCATAAATAAAGTTGTTCTAATCAATTTTAGATTAAGCGTTAATTTTAATGGTTGTGGCTACTCAAAGGATATGGTCAGGAAACTAGTGATGTATATGACTCAATAGTATGCAAAATCGTCAAATCCTAGACTCATCTATCCAACAAAAACAATGCCACTAGCGTGCAAGATCAATCCAATGGTTTCGAAATAAAAAATGCAACTCTTTTATACTTTCAATGCACAAGCAGAACCTAAATGAAAGTAGCAAGCACTCAATGCAAAATGTAGTACATAAAAGTAATTTTTTTTTTGTATTTTCACTTATAAACAAAAGGAAAATGCAATTTTTTTTTTGTATTTTTTCAATATAGTTAAATGAAAAATGCAAGCAAAATCCTACTATTTAGTTACTAAAATGCAGAGGAGATCACTAAGACAACCCAGCAGATCCAAAACAGTAAGACTCAGCCAACGGAATGAGCTAGATGGGTAAAAACCAACATGGAAAAATCCAAGGATGGGTAAAAACCAACAAGGCTCAAACCAAGAGAAAATAGGAGTTATGGTCACGAACAAGGCATGGAACAGTCAAGAATCAGGCCAATAAAGACTCAGGATCATCCAAGGCCAACCCAACAACATCCAAAGGTCATGAAACAACTAAAGCTGGAGTTGTACGCTACTGTCGAAGGAATACCTGTGAGTACCCGCATGCAATAGTGTAAACAGAGGCGGGTGTACGCGGGCAGAGCTAAGCTCACCCGCGGGTAGGGAAAAGCAAATGGGAAAACAAAGAGTCCAATGGCTCAGAAAAAACCAGTTTTCTATAGTGTATCTCAATGGCCAATCAGTGACGCAGAGCTTCAACAAACAACAACTCTAATTAAGGACTAATGCTAAAAAATCCCCAAAAATGGATGGTCTTCCCAGCGGAGTCGCCATTTATGTGTTGGAGAAAACTTCCTATGGCTTGGGGTGGACCACAACAGACAGCTGACTACAAAAAATTTACTCAATTCTCAGTGCTATGCTATATAAATGACAATGCTAAGATAATGAAGAACATAACCAACTCGATCCAAACGTTTGATGTAGATCCCCGTTGGAGCTTTCAATCCGTGCGCTTGGATCTGCAAATTAGTCTTGACAACCAATATACAACAAGTGCATATAGTATATAAACGACATTAACATTATCAATAGCAATGGCCCATGATATTATAAGTAAATGCAACCCAATGTAACATAACAACATTCACAACATTAATGGACGAGAATATGAGTATTTCTATTAATAAATAACAAGAAGTATAATGTGATACGACTTCTTGTCGGCAACCAATCTAAACCAAGATCTGGGTCAATCCACTAGTGCCTCCACCACTTCAATCCTCCATGGAATGGAAAGCTCAAACTATGATAGGAGTTTGGAAGGTGAACATAAAGGGTTCAGAACTACAAGGATCAATGAGTGTAGACTCAAGATAGGGAAAAAATCCACTAGAGTTCTCTTGCTCTCCTTTCTCCTCCCTTCCATAAGCCATATGTTCTCAATATATGGTCCTCTCAAAGGTAGGTGAAAGGACACATCGAGGCATTTCTGGGGCAAATGGAGGGCCAAAGGTCACCCAATGACCGCTTTTTGGGAGTAAAAAGTAATTAACTAGTGATTTTTACCATTTTACATGCTACCCGCGGGCTATCGTGATACAACTCACAGGTACGCCCACTATAATGATGCAGCTAGATTACAAAGGAAAAAATAGGAAAATAGTGTGTTTGAAGGATGTAAAGTGGATCTGAGTCAGTAAAATGGATCCTGCAGGCCAAAGAGTGATGATGCTCACAAGGTGGAAAATTACGTTGTAACAATATCTAGTGTTCTAAACTTCAAAAATATGAGCACCAAATCCCAATTCCAAGGAAAATATCCCCTATGGAGGGACAATATGGTGGTTTGGGACCACACACATGGACCATGAACCCCATAGTAAAATCTCTAAATCCATCTTCATTGATAAAATTTAGTAAAATATTGTACAACTTCATTATCAAAATTGTAATTTTCCATTGGCAGTGTGATCCACAACTAAAAATGACTAACATAAACGACTAATTCACATTAATCGTTGTTAGATAGTCATATTTATATTCCCGTGACTAAATTAGTCATTTTTATTTTAGTCACTTTTTATCTAGTCATATATTTTATCATGTGACTCAATTAGTCGTTTTTAGTTAGCTTATTTAAAATTGCTCAATTTTAGTCATTTATCCCTTGAAAAAATAGTGGTGACTAACGTTTTTAGTCGCCTAGTCACTTATCTCTCATTTTGTACTATTGGAAGCTTTGAAAGGTTTGGTGAAGGCTTACAGACCCTCTACCTTGTAAGATGCACTAATTTGAACCAAAGACTTGCAAGACTCTAGTCTGAGGACCATATTTCCTCCTAGGACTGTTGGTCCTACTCAGTTCAAGAATCAAAGGCCACCCATGAAGAGTCCTTCTGGAAATTTCAGAAAGGATAACTATTCTAAGGATTGAGATGAATTGAGAAGAAGGAAGTTGTGCTTCACCTCTCAAGAGCCATGGGTTCCGGGACATAGATGTGCTAAAGGAAAGGAACACTACATTGAAGTTTACTCAGACAACGAAGCTGAGGAAGTAGAAGAAGAGGCCCCAATATATGCAGAAGTGGAGTATGAGACTTCAGAAGAAGAACCTACCCCCGAGGTGAGCAAGATTGCAGTACTTTCAGGGGTGCCTTGCTTCCATACACTTAGATTCAGAGGATTAGTTCAAGGAAAATCAATCACTGTGTTAATGGATGGAGGATAAATACATAAATTCATTGATTCAACTCTGGTTGAAAGGAGGAAGCTACCTACTGAAAATTTCAGAGGATTCACTGTTATTATTCTAGGTAATCATTCTATGAACTGTTGTAGATGGCTTCCTAAATTGCATATTTCTATAGAAGAACATACCATTACAGATAGCTTTTATGTTGTGGATGTGGCTGATACTAACATGCTTTTGGGAATACAATGGTTGTATTCCATTGGGAAGCATTCAATAGACTACCAAGTTCCTAATATCATCTTCAAGGGAGAATATGGAAAGGAGGTAGTGTTGAGAGGGATCAACACCTACCCAAAACAAGTGGTGAGTGCACACAGTATGAGATCCATATTGAGGCGTGGAGACATTGAATGGGTTGTAGAATGCCTAATCACCACAAAGGGTACCTCACTGGAAGTAGCCCAATATCTAGAAGACATTCAGAAGATGCTCCAAAATCATAAGAAGGTGTTTTGGGACCTTCCTCATGGTAGGCCATCCGATAGAGGAGTGGAGCATAGAATTGAATTGGAGATAGGCACTTCACCTATCAGAGTACATCCCTAAAAACACCCAAAAAGATTCAAGGATGAGATAGAGTGAACCATCAAGGAACTCCTTGACTTGGGGTTCATTAGACCAAGTTCAAGTCCGTTTTCCTCATCGGTAGTCCTTGTGAAGAAGAAAGATGTGACCATGAGGATGTGCATAGATTACAGAGCTCTCAACAAGAAGACTATCAAGAACATATATCCTATTACAAGGATTGGTGAGATTATGGATGAGATCCATGGGGCCAAGTACTTTTCAAAGATTGAAATTTGATATGGTTACCATCAAATCAACATGAAAGAAGAATCCATCTAGAAGACAACCTTCCAGTGTCACCATGGACACTTTGAGTTTCTGGTTATTCCTTTTGGCCTAACCAATGCACCTGCAACTTTTCAATCTTGCATGAACAGAGTGTTTAGCAGGTAGCTATGTAAGTTTGTACTTGTTTTATTTGATGATATTTTGATCTATAGTAGAACTTGGGAAGAGCATTTGCATCATTTGGATATTGTACTAACAATCTTGGTAGATCAATCTTTTTATGCAAAGCTAGCCAAGTGTGAGTTTCGAATGACTGATATTTTGTATCTTGGTCATGTGATTGGGAAAGATTGAGTTAAGGTTCACATGGAAAAGATCCAAGCCATTATAGATTGGCCAAGTCCTAAAAATATCACTGAACTGAGAGGTTTTATTGGGCTATGTACCTACTTCAAAATTTTTGTCAATGGTTTTTCCAAGTTGACATCTCCTTTGACATATCTCACTAAGAAATGAGACTTCCATTGGTCAGAAGAATCTGAGAAAGTGTTCAATGGAATGAAAGAGGTAATGAGAAGTTGTCCACATGTACTGCCAACTGGGACGCCATGTCATTCCAAACTTCCACATGGTTCCTTAGAAGGCTGCCATGTCACTACCTGAGTCGAATATTTATTCGCTCACACAAATAATTTACCAAAATACTTGGTAAACTAGATAGGCCATAATAAATGGAATAATATTGATAATGGAATTGATAAAAATGATAAGATGAGATGGTGATTACATAGGTTTGGTCGCCTTTAAATATGGCCAGACCATTAAGACGAGAAGACACGTCTTTTCCTAACTATTAACTATTGACTATTAATTATTTAATTATTATTCTTTATTTATGTTTGTTACATTGCCTTCCCCTTAAGGGAAGCTTTGTCCTCAAAGCTTATTTGACAACCATGATTACATCTGATTTTTTTTTGCTTGTAATGTTATTTCTTGATCTTTAGTCTTCACGACTTTTGATGAAACAAGGCGATATGAATTACGAATTCCAAGGGAGAAATGTTGCATCATCTCTGATGTGGTCCATCCGAGATCTATTTTTATCAGATCTATTTGATCGCTTTGTGTGATGTAACTTTTTATTTGATGCTTAGTGTATTGATTCGATGTCCTTGCTTGTTTGACATTGTAATTCCTCTGTGTATGTTCATTTTGACCCTATTGTTGGTCAAAATGACGTTTATAATTTGGGTGATGATAAGGAGATCTTGTTGTCTGTTCTTTTGCTTCGTTGCTCTGAGCTGGAAGTTGTATTTTCGTCCCTTGATGTTTAAAGGTTTCGTTCTGTATCTTTTCCAACTTTTTTTCTAACTATATGTTATCATTTTGACATTTTTTAATCAATTCTACTTGCGATTTTCTGTCATCTTCAGACTTCTTAAGTTGTTCCTTAAGATCTTTGTTATGACTTCTGATGCAGCTATTTTCTTCTTGCTTGTCAAGAAGTTTTCCTTCAATGTCTTCTGTAGATTGTTCTGTCTTTCGACTACTTTTCAACTTCTTAATTTTTGTGACTAGTGTCTTGTTATGATTTCTTAATCTGAAAATTTCTTCAGAATTGTTGGATATTGTTTTATTACTTTTTGTGATCTCTGACTTATGAGTCTTTTTGTTTTATTCTTGAAGATTTTTTATCTGTTGTCGACATTGGTTGATCGTTGATTCTTGATCCTCAAATTTCTTCCGTATCTGCTTCAGTTCTTCATCCTTGTCATTAACGACGTTGTTCAAGCGTATTATTTATGCTTTGTAATCATTTATTTCTTTCTTTATATCTTGATTTTTCAATCTCTGATTGAAATTGTTTTCATTTTTTAATTCCTCAATTTGCGTAGATAATCTCTCAATATGGCTTTTTAGATAATGATTCTCTTTCTCTATAAATCTCTTAGACATATCATGTGTCATCGTGTCAAATGCTTTGTCCAATGCTACTTTTATTTTGGACCACAATTCTGATTCAGAAATCGCCATAATTCCTGGTTTAGGACGATAATTTGGTCTTCTTAGATGATCATTGGTCTCGACTTTGACGATAATTAGTCTTCATTGACTTGATTTCTTTGATTTTGTCTTCTCTGACGAGCGATGATCTTCTTTGACTTCTTCGATCTGGTCTTCGACTTATTTTGACAAGGAGTCTTCCTTTGATTTGGCTTTCCTTTGTCTTCTTTGGTTTTGATTTTTGCTTTCTTTGATTTGTTTTCTTCAATTTTGTTCTCTTTATATTAGGTTAAATAACCCTTTTTTTTCCAAAAATAATTATTATTTTAATAAAATAATAATAATAATTTTTTCTTTTTTTTTTAAATAATAATAATTATTAATAATATTATTATTATTTATGTCTTAGGTAAACTATATATATATATATAGTTTAATATATAATTTTTTTTTCAAATATTAAAATATTTAAACAATTATAATAAAACTATTATAATGTTTAAAATTTAAATTCAAAAAAAATAAATTTTAAATTTATGGTTTGAGGAGTAGGTAGGCGACAGGAGGAGTGCGAAGGTGGCAGGGTTGGACGAGAGATGGATGGGGGAAGAGCTAGAGGATATGGCCACGGGGGAGAGTGGAGAAGTTGGACACGAGGATAAGGGGGGACGACGTGGTAGATGGGAGGAGATTGGGCACGTGGAGTGAAGGGTAGTTGGTGGGGACTGGATGCAGAGTAGCGGGAGCAGAGGATGCAGTTAGCAGGGAGGGAGCAGGGAGGGCGGCGCAAGTGTAGGAACAGGCACAGGGCTGTGCGAGTGGAGGGGAGAGGATGGTAGGGATACAACAGAGCAGGCATGGGGAGGAGTAGCGTAGAGGGATCAGGAGGGAGGTAGCTCGGTGGGAGGTGGCACGAGGTAGTGGGGGTGGATGGGAGGTGGCGGGAGGTGTTGGGAGGTGTGGAGGTAGGGGATGCAATGGAGGAGAAG
This sequence comes from Larix kaempferi, assembly GCA_027924585.1. Classification (NCBI taxonomy): domain Eukaryota; kingdom Viridiplantae; phylum Streptophyta; class Pinopsida; order Pinales; family Pinaceae; genus Larix; species Larix kaempferi. Next base: position 8,775,376 of record BSBM01000182.1, on the reverse strand, counting down.
CTGATGGGGGGAGAGCATTGGGAAGTGCGGAGAAACAGGTGGGAACGCTACGCGGGGAGCTAGGAGGTGATGGAGTGTGGTGGTGGACGGATGGGCACAAAGGGCGCTAGGTTGAAGAAGGCGCAAATGTGGGAGAGGTGAGCAGATGGGGGCGCAGGGAGAGGAGGAGAGGAAGAGGGTGACCGATTGGGCAGGCCACGAGTAGGTTTAGCAGGCGGAAGAGTTGGAGTGGAAAAGAGACGATGGTGGAAGAAGGGAGGTGGGTGCTTGGATGTGGAAATGCGTGGTGCAGTGGTGGAAGCAGCGGAGGTTATAGTGAAGTATAGAATGTGCTTGGGTGTCGCTGCTTGCTTCAAGTTGTTTCTTTCACGTAAAATGGATTTTTTTTTTTACTCTTCAAGTAAATGGATTGAATGGCTAAAAAATTGGCTGGGACAAGGTCCTTAGTTTCAAAGATACTCTGAGATGATGGCTACTCGCCCGATCAGAAGCTAGCTCTGATACCAAATGAGCCGAATATTTATTCGCTCACACAAATAATTTACCAAAATACCTAGTAAACTAGATAGGCCATAATAAATGGAATAATATTGATAATGGAATAGATAAAAATGATAAGATGAGATGGTGATTACATAGGTTTGGTCGCCTTTAAATATGGCTAGACCATTAAGACAAGAAGACACGTCTTTTCCTAACTATTAACTATTGACTATTAATTATTTAATTATTATTCTTTATTTATGTTCGTTACACTGCCTCAAGGCCATGTGTCACCCTTTTAGTGATGCCACATGGAACCCCTTTTTTCCATTTTGCATGTTTGGTCTGAACTTCAGTATGCGATGTCTTCGCCATATGGAGTCTGTTTGAGGTGTCATCTGTGTCATTGGAAATATCTCACTGAGCTCTTCACGATGGTGTTTTTCTTCCTAGTAGATGATCACTTTCATTCTGGAGTGTCTTCAGATCCACCTAGATCATTATATGGTATTGTTGTAACCAAGTTGCAACAAAAGGCTAAGTTTGGATCCATGAAAGAGATGCCACCAACTCATGTGATACAGGACACCAATGGGCATTTCAACTATTTAAACCCCCATTTGAATTGTTGATGGGAGATTCCATGGAACATGTAGGCCATTTGAAGAGTGACTCTTTGGAGAGATCTTGGGAGAAGAGCTCCACGACTCTTGGAGTATTTTTTCTTGGAGGATTGATGTGAGTTTTCAATTTGAATCCATTTTTTGAGATGATTCTTGGAGAATATGGTTTTGTTCAAGGCTTGGAGCTCGAAGAAGTTGTTGAGAGAGTATGGGTAACTGCATTGTGAATTATCCTCATGTCCAAGTTTTATCAGCTCTTTGGGACAAAGGAGGCAAGCATGCGCTTGCTTTACTTCTGCAGTCTTGTAACCAGAGGATGATCTGTTACATCTTGTGCACTGATGCAATTGTTGGTCTTTGACACTCTTGATCCAAAGTACAAAGGTGAAGGATCTGATGAGGGTGTGACTTTTCAGAGGAAGTTGTTGTGTAGAAGAAGAGGTGAAAAAATAGTGAAGGTGTCCTACAGGTGAATCCATTGTGATGTATTTTTATGTATTTGTGCATCATTTGTTTATGGATCAATAGCTCTTTTTGGAGTAGGCCTAGATACGTAGCTAGGGGGTCTGGAAAAATCCGTTATCATATCATGTTATGGATGTGATTGAAATGTCTTGCATTTTTATGTGGTCTATTTTATGATGCACACTTAATGATATGCTCATGTTCACATACAACTTAACATCAAAAAAAAAATCCTATAATGATCCCTTTGTTTAAGTGAGTTTCGAATTGTTTTCAAGCTCACCTCGGTGTCAGATCATATACACTATAAAAAATGAGTCAATAAAAGGATGCATCATATCATTCATCAATCTCATGAAAGTTGTAGGTGCACTACATAAACCAAAAGGCATCAATAACAACTCACGCAAACCTTTCCTTATTTGTAATGTTGTCTTCCACATGTATTCTACTCTAATTCTCACTTGATGTATCATGATTTGTGGTCCAACTTCATTAAGAACTTGGCTTGTTTCAATTGATCCAACAAGTCATCACTGAACTGAGAGGTTTTATTGGGATATGTACCTACTACCAGAAGTTTGTCAAGGGTTTTTCCAAGTTGACATCTCCTTTGACATATCTCACTAGGAAAGGATCCTTCCATTGGTTAGAAGAATCTAAGCAAATGTTCAATAGAATGAAATAGGTAATGAGCAGTTGTCCTTTTCTTGCACTTCCATATTTTTCTCAACCTTTTTTTCTTTAGTGTGATGCTTCAGGGAATGCGATTGGATCAGTCTTGATGCAAAATAAGCACCCCTTGGCCTTTGAGAGTAGAAAATTGGAGCCCCATGAAAGGTTATATTCATTCTATGACAAACAGACGCTAACCATCATGCATGCACTAGTCAAGTTCAGAGGGTGTTTGGTAGGTGGTAAGTTCATTATCAAGACTGATCACAACATTTTGAGGCACTTCTTAACCCAAAAGGAGATGAATGATAGGAAACAAAAGTGGGTAATCAAGGTCCAAGAATATGACCTTGATATTGAATATAAGAAGGGTAAGATGAACATTGTAGCTGATGCACTTTCTAGAAAACCTACACTTGCATTGCTCAAATTTTATGATGATTGGAAAGTATAGCTTGGGGTAGGTACACAAAGAACCAGTTTCTTGTGATTTGTTTGATGGATTAATTCATGATGATGCTTACATGATTCTCAATGATATTATCTATTATAAGGATAGGATATTTTTGGTTCCAGAATCCATACTAAAGAAGAAGATACTTGAGGCTGCCCATGATGTGCCTCTAGTAGGACATCCGGGGTTTGTGAAGACTTACAAGAAAGTGAAGGAAAGTTTCATATGGAAAGGACTAAAGAAGGAGGGGATGGAATATTTCAGGTCATGTGTGGCATGTCAGCAAAACAAAGTAGAGCATACTCATCCAGCAAGTCTCTTACAACCACTTCCCATTCCTGAACATAAATGGGAAAGTGTATTGATGGATTTCATCACCGAGATTCCAAAAATACAAGGTAAAGACAATATATTTGTTGTGGTTGATAGATTGAATAAATATGCAAATTTATTTGTTGTCACAACTAATATTGCATCCATCCAAGTGGTTGAAATTTTCATCAAAGAAGTCTTCAAACATCATGGCATACCCATGTCCATCATCAGTGACAAAGATAACAAGTTTACTAGCAATTTTTGGCAAGAACTATTCAATCTAGTGGGGACAAGTTTTAACATGAGAACTAGCTACCATCCACAGATTGATGTCCAAACAAAAAGAGTGAACCAATGGATGGAAGGGTACTTAAGAAACTATGTCACAGGCCAACAAAAGTCATGGACCACTTGGCTCCATTTTGGAGAGTTTTGTTACAACGCTACTTTTGATCTCTCAATTGGTATGTATCCTTTCAAATATCTTTATGGATATGATGCAATCACTTTTGGTGATCTGATATTTGGTGACTGTAAGACACATAAGGCAAAGGATTGGCTCCAAGAGAGTCAATACATACTCAGAACTCTCAAGGACAACTTGCAGGTAGCACAAAACCAACAAAAAGGGCATGCAGACAAGCATAGAATTGAGCGAGCTTTCCAAGTAGGAGATCTGGTATATTGGAGGTTGTATCCCTATCACTAGTACAAAATGAGAGATACGTGACCAAAATACGCATATAAATGACCAGTTTTGATTTGGTGACCACTGGTGGCTAATTTCCGGTCTATTATCACGCGACAAAAAATGTGGTCATATTTAGTTTGGTCATTTATAGGTTCTCTTGTGGTCATATATTTGGTCATTAATTAGGTCATAGTTTTGGTCATTAATTGTCACGATTAATGGCCAAATATATGACCAAATTAGTGACAAAAAAATGGCCAAATTAATGACCATAGACAGGCTATAACTGACCAAACTAAAAGCGACCACATTCTTGGTCACATGATAAGAGACCGGAAATTAGCCACCAAAACTGTCATTTGGTCGTTTATATGCGAATTTTGGTCATTTGTTTGGTCGCTAATCTCTCATTTTTTGGTCACTAATTTATTATTTTTTAGCCATTTTATATGCAAATATTCACTTATTTCAGTCAATAGGTTTCATGTCCCTGGTCTCCTTGCTGCCCTTCAAAGGCGATGGGAGACCAACTGATACATTTTTTTTTCACAATTCTCTTCGTTTTTACACACAGCCGCAATGGCCTCCGATCCGCAATCTGCAATCCACCCTGCCGCAATCCGCAGTCAGAATTTGGAAGTCATATTTCCAAATCCACCTCTACGACGAAATCCCACTCTCGACTTCCACAATCCGCAATGCAGAAGTTGGAAGCCGGAAGTCAACTCACGAACTCAAAAATTTACTCGTCCGACTTCCGCAATTACACAATCCGCATGCCGAACTCGGAAGTTGGTATCCTCAAATCATCGTCTCGGAGAATTTACTCCTCTGATTTCTGCAATCCGCAACTCGCGTTGCGGATGTCGGAAATCAAAAACCTCATTTCGTAACTTGGGGAAAAACAACCTTCTGACTTCTGCAATATGAAATCCACCTTGCGAATGTGGAAAGTCGGAAATCCAATGCACCAATCCCCGTGGAAATTGCCTTCCGATTCTCGCAATCCACAATCCGCCTTGCGGATGTAGAAAGTTGGGATTCCAACGCACCGACCCCATGGAAATCACCCTTCCGACTTCCACAAACTGCAATTTGCCTTGCGGATTTAGAAATTTGGAAGGATAACCACTCCATTCCAAAGGTTGGTCCCTAACCTCTGCAATCCGCAATTCACATTGTGGATTCGGAAGGTCGGGACCACATACCCCTGTAGCTGCAAACTTCCCAAGCTTATAAATTATTCATCCTTGGGACAAAATGGACAAGTATGGTACCATTGGAAATCTCTTGGAGATATCTATCCACTGGTGTGATCCCATACCACATTTGAGTACTCTGAATTGGCCATATTTCAAACTGAATCATAGCTCAAACCTCCTCAGTTTTTCTTTACCCTGCTGCAAGGACCTCTGTTTCCCTCTGCCATGGATTCTCCCTTCACCTGACCCACAATTGGGTCATGAAACACAATAAGGGGGCTATCTACTTCATTTTTCCAAGTCCAGATGAATCCAAGCAATCCCTCTTAAAGGTGAATGCAATGCATAACTAAACACATACTATGAAACCAAAGCTAGTCAGTGCATCTACAACATGCAAGGTTAGCAGCACATTAAACTCATGCAAATGATGAAGGATTCAAACATGAACTCAGCCTCATACTCAGGCGTATACATAGTTTTCGATTGATCAATTTTATGTAATCCTTCATTCAATAACTTGAACGTAACAAGCATAACATAACATAGGGAAACTAACATAATTTTACACCACAGAAGCACTTATCTTTGGAATGAAGCTGCCCAAGCAATTGGCTAAGTGAGAGAAAATTTCTACGCAACCTTAGGTCTCTGTCCATCCTATACTCTTTCATCTAAGAGACCACCCCTGAGCTGGGATGTCTATCCACTAAGGAGGGATAAAATATAGGCTCTCTCATAATCAAGGTTCAATTCCAATTCTAATCCAACGTACAATTGGGTTTATAAAGCCTGCAAGGGAATAGGGAGGATGATGCTAACCCAGTGAGCTCAGCCACAGAGCTACATGCATCTCAAGATACTCAGAAAACATAACACCCACAATACCTACCTCACCCAACACAAGGAAGGCCCTCTTCTCTGCTGCACAGTCCCTCAAGGCCCCTTCCCTCCAGTGCTCTTCAGGGTGACCATAGAAAGGTCCAAACTGCTATTTTCATGAGACTTTAACCTTCATTGGGTTTATCAAGCAGATCCAAACTCCGTCTTGCCTTCTTCTATGTTATCCTAGCTGGGATCTTCTCAGAGTTACGGCTGAAACTCTGTCTCGCAACTCGTTTCTTCTATTATCTAATCAAGGTCTTTTCAAGGCTTTTCTAAGATTCTCACGCTCTGTAGTTTATCCCTAGTGTCTTATCCATGCATATCCAAATCTAGTTGCTTCGTACGCAAGGTTTCTATGTGCTTTCGGCTCTGCAAATTCATGCTTACACAGAATCGTGATTTTTCTCCTTCTGCTTCACGGCTCGGCTCTGCAATCCATCATTACTCGGGGTCGTTGGTCAACAATGGGATAGGGATTAGGGTGAGAGAATTCCCAGGAGGTAGAGTGTCTTAAGGGACAATAAAAATAGAGGCATACGCTGCCATACGTATTTCCAAGGCTGCTCCATACTCCATTGACCTCATGGATTGGTTTTCTCAACCACCCTCTTACAACAGAATTAAATGTCAACATGGGGAGTCAAAAGGCTTCACAATTTGACATGTGGCATCATGGGTTCCAATCCTACAACCCCCTCACCTCTCCCTACTGGATACACATGGCCCCTTCTCATCGGTTGCCTCCTTAGCCAGTTTCCTTGGTATTTTATTGCAATATTTAATATTTACATCATTTACAATACCGCATGGTTTAATAGCACATGGATAATCAAAATGTCAAATACTTGCCTATTAAAAAACACCTAAACATCCTCTAGTGGGGCCTTGGCCTTGAGCTCCACACTAGAAAACACACATTACATGTATACAATATTTACATTGAAGCCAATAAACCCTAATGGTAAAAAATAGGGGTATTACGATTCCTTCCCCCTTAGAACAACACCGTCCTCGATGTTCTCAAAACTGAACAAAAATGGGAATTCCTCTCTCAGGGCATCCTCCAACTCCCATGTAGCCTCTTTGGGACTAAGGTGCTTCCATTGCACCTTGACCTGTGCAATGGCTTTGTTCTGGAGAAAATTGACCTTCTTGACGAGGATGTGCATAGGATCCACTTGGAACTCTCCCTTTGGTTCCATTTGTATCACATTCCAATCAATTATGTGATTAGGATCATGTACATATTTCTTAAGCAAAGAAACATGGAAAACATTATGAGCTCTCATGTTAGCAAGCAATGAAATTATATATGCAACTAGCCCTCTCCTATAAAGGACTTCAAATGACCCACAATATATTGGTGCCAACTTGGCACAGCTCCCCAATTTCAAGGAAATTTTTCTCAGTTTTAGTCTTAAGTAAACATGATCCCCAATCTGAAACTCCTTATGCACCCTCTTCAAATATGCATAACTCTTCTTCCTATCCTGTGTTGCCTTCAAATTATGCCTGATATTAACAATCTACTACTCCATCTTCTTGATCATCTCATCTCCTTGATCTTATTTGGTCCAAGCACTACCCTTTTCACTGGGATGTCCCAACTCACTGGAGTCCTGTATCCTTTTCCATACAATACCTCAAAAGGAATCATTCCTACAGATGATTGGTGTCCATTGTTGTATGTAAATTATACCAAGTGTAGGTAGTCTTCCCACTTGGATGGTTTATCCATCACATACATTCTCAACATGTCTTCAAGAATATGATTCACCCTCTCAGTCTGACCATCTGTTTGAGGATGAAATGTTGTACTAAACTTCAGCTGAGTCCCCAATTCCTGGAATAATCCCTTCCAAAAATTGGATGTGAAATTTGTATCACGATATGAAACTATTTCCTTGGGAAATCCATGCAATATGAATACATCTTTCATGAAGATATTGGCTATGTCATTTGTCTTATGAGTGGACTTGACTGGAATAAAGTGAGATACCTTTGATAGCTTGTCCACCACTACCATGATTGAATCATGCTTCCTCACTGTCATTGTCAGAACTATTATAAAATCCATAGAAATTACTTCCCACTTCCATTTTGGAATGGGAAAAGGCTGCAACAATCCTGCTGGATGTTGATGTTCTTCCTTGACTTGTTGGCACTTTTGACACTTATCAATGTACTCAGCTATGTCCTTCTTCATCCCATTCCAAAAGTATTGCTTTCTTGCTGCTGTTATAGTCTTCTGATATCCTGGATGTCCAGAATATGGCATTTGGTGTATCTCATCCATCACTAACCTCTTCAAATCTGTACTATTTGGAATATACAGTTTGGTACCTTGATAAATGAGAACATCATCTTCACCAAGATGATACCTACACATGTTTCATCCACATTTCCCTGTTGAACTTTTTCTTTGACTTGAAGGTAAGCTTCATCACTGGCTTGAGCTTCAAGAACTCTTTCCTTCAAATCTCATTTACACATACTTACTGTTGCAACATGGAATTTTATGCTAAGAGCATCTGCAACCTTATTCTCCTTACCTTTGACATGCTTAATTTCAAAATCAAATTCACAAAGGAATTCCATCCATCTAGTTTTCCTAGCATTCAGATTTGGTTGGTCAAAAAAATATTTCCAGCTCATGTGGTCTGTTCTGAGCTCAAATATTCGTCCCAACAAATAATGTCTCCATCTATTGAGAGCATGATGTGATAGAGCTATTTTGTGGAATCCCTGTGTTTCTTCTGTTCATTTGTGATAATGCATGTTGCGATATATGAATGATGCGATGTTTCCTTGCTGCAATTAATGCTCTAATGTTATATTTATTGCGATGGTGAATGTATCTGTTGAATGATTCTATGAATATAAATGATGTCTGAGTTAAATGCATAGATCTATTTTTGAAATGTCACAATAAGTCAAGTAGTTGAGCTGCAACCATCCTCCTTCATTCAGCAGAAACATGGTTCCATCAACTCTCCCTTGAACATCTCGGGTGAGACCTCATCTGCTCTACAGGTGTCACTGGACGGGGTAAAACCTGTCTGGGCCGGTGCTTAGGGAGATCGCCGTGGTTTGGGTGTCAACAGTGAGTGGAACCGCTATCGACTGGGTTTGAGTCAACAAATGGTTCCATTGCTGAGATCGTAGTGCAAAGTGAAAGGAGGATATGTTGTGGCATCCGACGCAACCAAAAATACAAAACTGGTTTGATCAGAAGTTGCAGGAATTTGCTGAAGAAGAAAGTTGGAACTCTCGAGTAGTGGTAGATCAGTGGGTGGAAAGGTATATTCACGACCGTCCGTACGAATATTTTTTCTACGAGTTCCCAGTCATCTTGTATGAGTGGTTGGCGAAGTTGACCTCTTAGAAGAGGAACTTCCAAGGTGATGAACTGATGACCTGGACCCTAGAGCTGAACCAGGAGTTGCAGGAAGTCGACAACAAGGCGTTGCAAGTTGTCAAAGTTTGGCTTGACAGTATACTAGAAGGCTATATCACTGAATTTGTGGTCGACACGAACAAGTCCTATAGTGAAGCTGAGAGATATTTCTTCCGCGGAACCCGGGGAAGGTTTCTATTGTCGCTCCAATAGTTTATTAAAATGCTTATGTGTGAGAAGGGTATATTGAAGATGCATCTAGATCAATTAAAACCCTGGTGGGCGGAGGCCGTGGGTACAGCGATAGTGGGGGGGCGGTACATGGAATGATAAGGGGTAGATGGGTGTAGGTCATGACGAGGCTGTGAGTGAAGCTGAGGAAGAAAGTGGTCTTACAAGGGGAGGAGCAAGGTTTTGACAGGAAAAGAGGTAGAGGATGGGAGAAAGTCCTGCTGTGATTGACAAGGACAACCAAACTATGCCCAGGATAGAGACAGGACCAAACCCCGGCAACAACATACCCACACCTCCGCTCACTATCTCTCAACCAGTAAAAAATACCACTTCGACACCACTATGTTCATCGAGCCAGCAGAAGTTACTTAATAGTAGTTCAACGACTGGAAGAAGGAAGACCAGGATGGCGGGCGAGGACACAAAGTTACCGTTTTTTCATGGAAATGGGACAGATAACCCTGAGCAATACCGGTTTTTATGTGAGGTAGTATGGACCATCAATCAAATTACCGATGATGATGCTAAGAAAGGACAGTTAGCGACAACTCTGCGAGGTCACGCATTAGACTGGTTTATGAAGTTTGTTCTAGAACCTAAAGGAACTCCGGAGAAGATGCTGGACGATATCAGGATAGGGCTGATTGCAGAATTCAAAAAACCTAAGTCCGAAGCACAGTATATTACAGAACTAAAAGAGATTAAACAGTATCCCAATGAAACGGTGTGGGACTTTGATCAGCGATTTAAGATGCTGATGGCGAGGGTTAGTTTTGATATGAGCACGGTTCAACAAAAGGAATGGTTCATCGTAGCATTGCTCCCACACATTCGATTACCGCTGATGCAACAGAACATTACGACCCCAAGTGAAGCTCTAGAGATTGCAATGCGGTTGGAAGCTTCACCTATTGGTGAAAACGCAGCTGGGATTTCGTAGATTCAGACACAGCTGGATAACTTGACCATACAACTGGAAGATCTTAAGAAGGGCAAGGAACAACGAGAAGAAGTCTGGTGTACACAATGTCGAGGAGAAGGGCATACTAAGGATAATATCCCGGACTTCCGTAATTATCTAGTTTCAGGGGCACCAAACCCATTGAATGGTGGCGGTATGCCATGGTGTTGCATATGTCAGGTATATGGGCACCATCATGAGGAATGCCAATACATGCAGAAGATTGTCACAAAACCGATGGATCTGTATTGTACATTCTGTAAATCTGTGGGACATGAAGACAAAGATTGTCGTGCATATGTATTGCTTCATGAGAGAATGTACGATGCATTCTATGTGAAGGACGACCAGCATGTGATGGGTCCATTTTTCAGGTATTTGATAACCCTTTTTCCACAGTCTAGCTCAAGCAATGGTAACGAAACGCACTCAATCATGGGAAAGGTGTTTTACTTTAATGATTTAATGAAATTGTTTTTATGATTAATCTTGTATGTTAGAATGCGTATCAAATAAACTAATTATATGGAAACCAAGCGTGATTGAGTAGGTTTAGGATCATTAAAAGATGGACATGTAGAAGACTAAAGGATCACCAAGCTCGGTGCCCTGTTTCCTGATTTATAGAGGACGCACTCCCACTTTCAAGATGAATCGGCATTTTGACAATCAGTTAGGATCAGAGTTAAATCGTATAAATATGGACCTCTCGGGTAGCGAGAGGCCCCTGCTGTTATTTTGGAGAAAGACATTATTTTTAACGTTTTCTGCACTATTGAGATACTGAGAAGTATAGACTTCTATTTTGACATGGATTTTATATATTAATGAAAGATTGATGATTAATTCCAGCAAGCGTTTCTGAGTTTTTATTCTCTCCTGAGTACGGGTTGGGGAGGGCTCCTCCAACACATAGGTCAGGAGATTCCTATTTGCAGGTATTTTTCCAAGTATGCGTTTTACATTGATGAACAGTTATATGACATATGGGAGCATTTGAATGATTCATTGTTTTCTGTAGTAGTTTAGAATGCATTCCGTAGTACAGTAAAACGATTTCAGTAGTCCTATAGGTTCTTTCTTGCAACGCATATTTTTATCAACGATTACATGTGTAATAGCTTTGCTTTCAATGTCATTGTTTAGATCTGGAGTTCACTGCAGTTTCTCATCATGATTAGTTTCTTTTAACTTCTTAGTAATAGATGAGTAAGCATAGAATGATCGTATTTCAATTCTAGATTGGTAAAATAAGTTAGATCAACACTCCAATTTTGTGCGCAGATAGTAGTTACAGACTTTATTTCCCCAATAGTAGAATAGCTCTGTTATGATATTTTCATTCTCAGCATTTAGTTATTTCAGCATTTTAATTATTTCAAATAGATTTACTGTTTTTGTATCTTCATTTCTTAGAACAGATCGACATCTAATTACTTCATCATTTTAATTATTTAAAATAGGTTCCCTACTTTATTTCTCAGAACATATTTATTGCTTTCAGCACTTCAATTCTTTTAATTAGATTTATTGCTTTCCAGTATTTAATTCCATAGCATAATCAGTTTTCACATTTAGTAGACAATCTTTAGAACATCGATATCGACATTTAACTGTGACAAGAGATTATCCTATAAGAGCACAGATAGTGCATGCATCTCTCAAGTTTGTACGTTCCTCGAGTTGACATTTAAAGTAGGCTCTTGGTATAGATGCCCTCATTAGGCATCCACATTAGGAGCTCACCACTTTTTGGCGCCGTTGCCAAGGAGGTGCTAAATCTTTGAGGAGACATCACCTAAAAACCACAAAAAGAAAACAAAAATTACATAAAACAAAAACATAAATATCTTCTATCAATGAATGCCTCGTCGGCAAAGGGATAGGTTTGGATGCTTTCTACCCAAGCATTCCATGAGCAACAACGGTAATAACAGTTCTAACCATTCTCAGTTTGAATTTCTACACTCTGAAAACGAAATTGACTCCATATACGATCCAAAGAGAAGCAACTTCACTACCAGTTCCAGCTCAAACACCTCAATGGCAAATGAGGAGGAAGAACCTAGGGAGCTTTTCACTTTTCCCATTAGCATACCTCTCGGAGATGCCAGAATGAAGAACATCAATCCTAATAATCTGCCAGACTTTCATGGGTTGACTTTAGAATATCCTGACACATTCCTGTTTGAATTTGAGGTAGTTTGCAGATCATTTGATTACACTACTGATGCACAAAATCTTAGGCTTTTTCCTTCCACACTGAAAGACCTATCACTTCGGTGGTTCATGAGCCTTCAAGGAAATAGTATCTTTAGCTGGGATCAAATGAAACAATCATTCTTAGAAAAATATAGGGACTACTGTAAGGCCAAAGATACTAGGGATGAAATCTTTAGGATGCAACAAGGAGATAGAGAGTCATTAGAAGATTATGCCCAAAGATTTCAACTCAACTACAAATGATCCAACCATTTCACATTGGATCTTGAATCACTAAATCTTGTCCTTCTTAGAGGTGTAAAAGAGGAGAATTTTGAACTCTTAAATCTCCTTGGAGATGAAGACATATTCCAAAAATCTTTTGACCAGATCCTGCAAATCTTCAAAAACTACTCAAGATCTAGGAAAACTAAGAATGGGACGAGGGATACACATAAAACCACCAATGGATCATCATCCTCAACACCAACACTTACAAAATTTGATTTAGGAAACCTGCTAGATGACATGAAAACTAACGTACTACAATCCCTAGCCATGCAACTTGATGCTCTTCAAATAAAAAAGAAACAGGATGAAATTAACCAAGCCTTGGCAATATTTTGTCCTCGTTGTAGGAAGAAGCATGAGAAGGGGTAGTGCACCTTTAACACAATAGAAGTATGTGGTCTCTGCACCGATGAACATTCCACTGATAAATGTCCCCTCTTACCCTAATGTAAGGCAGCTATTCAAGACCCAGCAGCTGAAGGATTTGTAGAATAGCTCTGTTTTATAAATCATAGGAGGAATAATTTTGTTAGGCCATATCAACAGAGCAATCAAACTTACTATAATCAAGGACAGCCAAATTAGAACTCTGCACCGATTCCATGGCAAGCACAGCCAAATCAAAACCAATGGAAACAAAACCAGCAAGCATATCAACCATCCTATCAACAACCATATTATCCACCGTCCTACCCTTAATACCCCCCACCGTTTCCATCCACCACAAATTATGCAAACCAGTACCCCCATCCATCAAATTGGAGGGCGCCATTACAACAGCCACTCATTATGCCACCCCCACAACCTCAACCACCCCCCAAACCTCCACCTATTCCAGCCCAACCAATTCCAAATCCTAATAATAATAGGCCCCCACAACAGCAGCAGGCTTATAACACTGATATCACACAATTCCCAACTTATGTTGTAGACACCATAGAAATAAATGAAATAAACCTAAGATCTAGAAAAACGTTTCAGAATGCATCCCCACACAACATCCAACAAACTGTACCCGAAGTTAAAGGCCACACATCAGAACCCTATGTTCAGCATCCTGATGAACCAGAACCGCCTGAGGAAGAAATTATATCACTCACATGAACTAGAAACCCTCCATTTCAAGAAAAACTTGTCCGGAATACAAAAGAAGAGGAAGAGAATATAATCTTAAACGAATTCAAACACTTAAACATCCAAATCCCAATATTACAAGCCATAAGGGATGTGCCCATCTGAAACAAATTCATTAGAGAAAATTACCTAAAGAAGCCAGGAAGGAGGAAGCATGACCCACCAACTATTAATGTAGTGGGACAATTGGCCGATTTGATGCTAGGTGTCATAATAAATCCTAAATATCTTGATCCTAGTAGTCCTGTAGTAAGCGTCACCATAAATAACAAGCAAATAAATAAAAGCTTAATCGATCTAGGAGCTGCGATCAATGTCATGAATAAAGAAACCATGTTATACCTAGGAATCCAATCAATGGTAAGACCAACCACAACAGTACTCCAACTAGCAGACACGTCCACTGTGAAGCCCGAAGGAATGCTAGAAGACATTATGATCAATATCGAGTCCTGGGAATACCCAGCTGATTTTATAATAATCGAAATCAAAAGAAAACTTAGTGGCTATCCAATTATCCTGGGTAGACCTTGGTTAGCAACTGTGGATGCTTGCATAGGTTTCCGATCAGGAAATATGACAATCACCAGTGGACATACCAGGAAGAATATAACAATCTACCCACCAGCAATGAAATCCTCAGAGTTAGAATATCGAAATTGGACTAATGATTACCAGAACACACCAAATCAAAACCTTCGACCTATCCTAACAATTGATGCTGCAATATCTTTAAAGGAAATAGATGAAGATGGCCATATAGATAGATTTATACAAAATATATCTCCTAACAATCATGTTATTCAAGAATTTTTTTCTACAAAAACAGGTGAAAGTTCAAAACAGAGCATGGATGACTTATGGACAGAAGTACTGCCAGAACAGATTGAGAAGGTCGAAGTCGTCGAAATTAACCCTGGCAAAACAGTCAACATAAATTCCAATTTAGAACCGGACCAAGAAGAGAAATTGATGAAGATACTAGCACAACAAAGTAAAGCATTTGCCTGGACATATACAGATATGAAAGGAATACATCCTGATATCTGCAAACACTACATTTACATCAAAGAAGGTTCTACTCCCATCAGGCAACCACAAAGAAGGCTGAACCCTGCACTAAAAGACATAGTAAAAAATGAATTACAAAAGTTATTAGACGCAGGGTTCATCTATCCAATATTTGATAGTGAGTGTAATGTCCCCAACTTGACCCTATTGCATTAATATTGTAAATGATGTAAATATTGTTATTTAGTCATGGTGAGGAGCTCAAGGCCAAGGCCCCGCCATTGATTTATCGTTCTATGTATCGGCAACTAGAATAGATGCATAGAGTTCTTGTGCTAGCGGTGCACAATGTAAAAATCGGACATCATGTAAATATGCAATCTTAATGAAAAACCCACAACCAGCTACGCAATGAAACAAAGAGATGGGAGCATGATCTTTACAAGGGAAAGGGAGGGAAATTATTCAAACCCTTGAGCCAATGGAATTAATTCATGTGTCAATGGGAAACCCATAAACCACCAACTACCCATTTTGTCTCATGCACCCAATCATTTAATTCTTCCAAGAAATTGGTTAAGGCAGTTAATGCCTTGGGAATGAAGAGGTATGGCAGCCAATTTCGTGCATGGGCAAGCCATCAACCTGGAAATTCATGTTTTTGCTTGTTGGGCAAGAAAACACCCACGAAATGGTGCCCAAAGCCATCCTGAACAATCAGTCTTCACTCACTCACGCAGTGGGAGCTAGCTGGGTCTTTCCCTACACGTTTTTCATCCAAATCCTGCATTTTTCCATGCCTGGGAGTTCGTTTTTGCATATACAGTAGCCTGGGAGACAAGGGCCACGATTTGGGGAATGTATGGAGGTCGTTTTTTCCCTCGAATGTCCAAGGACGTTTTTCTAAAAACGGATTTGGCTTCCCTGGGTTTTTCCCAATCTTCCCATTTCGTTTTTGTGTGTTCCCACGTTTTTCTGAGCCGGTAGAAACCCCATCCTTGGTTTGAACCTGTGAGCAGGAGATTCAGGAGTGGAAGAGGACAGATTTGGCTTGATGAGCCCAATTAAGTAGCCATAGCTCAATGGGTGAGCCACTAGCTAGTAATTCACCTCTATCCATCTCTTAACAGCCTAAGAAACCCAATTGCTGATTGGCTTGGCTGATTCTGGTATATCTTTGGCTATGTGAGAGCCTGCTTTCCCCTTTTCCTTGTGGAGATCATGCCCAGCTCGGGGGTGGCAGTGGTGCTGAGAGATTAAGGAGCACACTGGCCTATGGTTGGGTGGAACGTTGCAGAAGCGTAGCTGTTGCTCAGGGGCTACTTTGGTTTAAGATAAGTATTCTCATTTGATATTTTGATATTGCTCAATTGATGAATGACATGAAAATCTGGAATGTATGATGGATGAGTGTTATTTCTGCACATGATTTACTTCTGCTGTGTTTGCTTAGATTTGTACATCTGCATGCCTGTCTTTTATATATGTGGATGTTTTATTTAGTAAGCATTGGGGGCAAATTGCCCATTATTAGCATCACGATCCTCTCCATTGCACTAGTATGATGGGTGGGGACGTGACAGTGAGTGGGTCTCACCACTAGTCATAATGCCCAAAAAAGGAGGCAAATGGAGAATTTGTGTGGACTACAGGGAGCTGAATAAAGAAACAAAGAAGGATAATTTTCCACTTCCATTTATAAACCAGGTACTGGATACATTATCTGGAAACAAGTACTTTTCATTCCTAGATGGTTTCAGTGGTTACAACCAAATTTTAGTACACCCAGCTCATCAAGATAAGACAACCTTCACATGCCCATGGGGAACTTACGCCTATAGGGTCCTACCCTTTGGTCTATGTAATGCCCCAGCAACATTTCAAAGAGACATACTGAGTATTTTCTCTGATTTTCTGAATAACAAAATGGAAGTATTCATGGATGATTTCACACCTTATGGACAGAGCTTTGAGCAGGCATTGGAAAATCTTGAATTAATATTAAAAAAATGTATTGAGATGAGCTTGTGCCTAAGCAATGACAAATGCAGGATGTTAATGGAAGAAGGAATTGTTCTAGGACATCATATATCACAGAGAGGTATAGAGGTGGATCAAGCCAAAGTATTAGTAATCAAGACACTGCCCCCACTTATCAAACAAAGAGATGTGAGAAGCTTCCTTGGACAGACAGGGTACTACAGAAGGTTTATTGAGAATTATAGCAGAATTGCTGCCCCCATGTTTGCACTTCTCACAAAAGACAATGAGTTCATATCGACAAGCAACTGCATGTCCTCCTTTGAAAGTCTTAAACAGAAAACCATCACAGCACCAATACTTCAAGCACCAAACTGGGAAATTCCATTTCACATTCGCACCGATGCATCAGATAAAGCAATCGGATCTGTGCTTGGGCAAGAGAAAGACAAGAAACCCTATGCCATATACTATATAAGCAAAAAATTGGTTGGGGAAGAACTCAACTACACAGTCACAGAGAAGGAATTTCTGGCAGTCATACATGCAATCAACAAATTCAGGCATGACATTACAGGATACTAAAGTTTTATCCATACTGACCACTCAGCAATCAGATATCTTATGAACAAGCCTAATACTAGTGCAAGAATTATTCGATGGATGCTACTTCTACAGGAATTCAACATCACTATAATAGATAAACCAGGCAAGCATAATGTCATAGCAGACTTTTTGTCAAGAGTAACACATGGGACAGATAATGAATTGGTCCAAGATAACTTCCCTGATGAGCACCTTTTTGCCATATCAATAAAAAGTCCATGGTTTGCTGACATAGCAAACTATTTGGTATCCAGGAAGTTTCCAGAATGTTATAGTTATAAAGAAAGGACAAAAGTAATAAGACAAAGTGCCACATATACATGGATAGAGGGAATGCTTTTTAAACAGGGACCAGATCAAGTACTTAGAAGGTGCATTAGGGAAGATGAGGTACATGACATAATGCATGCCACCCACAATGAACCCTGTGGAGGACACTACTCTGCAAAAAGAACAGCCTACAAGATCTTGCAAACAGGGTATTATTGGCCAACACTCCACAGAGATGCTTATGAGTATGTGTCCCATTGTGATGATTTCCAGAGAATGGGAAAGCCAACACAAAAACAAGAAATGCCACTACATCCACAAATCTCTTTAGAGGCATTCGATAAGTGGGGATTCGATTTTGTTGGCCCATTCAACCCACCATCCAATCAGAAGAGCTACATCCTTGTATGCATTGATTACCTTACAAAATCGACATAGGTAGCAGCACTGGCTGCTGCAAATGAAACCAGTATGGCCAAATTCTTTACTGAGCAGATCTTTCATAGATTTGGGGTGCCAAGAGAAGTAGTTTCAGATCAAGGACCACAATTCACATCAAATTTAATTGAAGACTTGTTGAAAAGAAACAATGTAAAGCACAGACAGTCATCCTCCTACCACCCTCAAGGAAATGGTCAAGCTGAGGTAACCAACAGGGAATTAGAGAGAATCTTGACAAAAACTGTCCAACTTCACAAAAGAGATTGGGCTGACAGACTTAGTGAAGTAGTATGGGCTTACAATACTACATGGAAAACAACAACAGGATTCACACCTTATGACCTAGTCTATGGGAAAAAGGTCATGCTACCAATCGAATTTGAAGTAAAAACATTAAGAATTGCAGCTGATCTAAATATGAACCTATCAGACATTCAAAGAAAACACATGCTACAGCTAAATCAACTGGATGAACACCGCCAACAAGCACTTACACATACTGAAATCATCCAACAACAAAGAAAGAAATGGCATGACCAACATTTGAAGGATTAGAAATTCAAAGAGGGTGATTGGGCACTACTCTACAACTCCAGATTTCACACATTCAAAGGAAAGCTAACCACTAGATGGCTTGGACCTTACAGTATCCAGAGAATTTATGACAATGGGGCTGTGAGAATTATTACAATTGATGATGATGAGTTCCCCATGATAGTGAATGGGCATCGCCTAAAACTCTACAAACAACCAAAGTCCAAAGAAGAATTTACACAAGTACTCTACCAACAACAATTGATGTTTATAGAGCATGCTCCAAAACAATAAGCTTCAACACATTTCATGAAAAAAAAACACAAAAAAAGAGAAAAAAGAAAAAAACCTAAACAAAAAAAAAGAACAAAGGGATAACAGGAAGTACAGGGCATCGACCTATTCAAGCGAACCTGCACAATAATTCAAGCGAGGTTGCCATCAATTCAACCGAGCCCCCAAAATATATCAAGCGAGCCTGCACAATAATTCAAGCCAGGCTGCCATCAATTCAACCGAGCCTATAAAATATATCAAGCAAGGCTGCCCTTTATTCAAGTGAGCCTGATATCAATTCAAGCGAGCCAGCCACATCTACATGCAGAAGTCAGTCTTCATCTACTACGGAATTCATCAAAGACACACCACGCCAACCTTTTTCAAACATATTCAAGAGAGCCTGCAAGTTATTCAAGGGAGCCAATCACATCCAACCATGCAATCATCCAAATATAAAGCACAATCCCCTGAGTCGTATCAACAACTGGCACAATTTTCAAAAGCACATTCTCAGCAAATTCAAAACGCGCAAAACGGAAAAAGCACCCTACGCACATAACTACTGACATGCAGAAATCAACTACAGACACCGCCAAGATATACTATAGAATCCACCATGCATGAAAAACAGACCAGATCATCAATGTAGGTACTCATATATACCAAGGTAATCTCTAAAACGATTTTATTTGATTTTTATGGTAAAGCACTTTCCCACGATATAGTCGTTTCGAGTTAGCTGAGGATAGCTTCCATTTCAAATCGGCGGCATGGTGGAATGACCTTCACAACTCATGATTGCTACCAAAGTCCCGTCACCCGCAGCAAATCATGATCGCAACCTTCACCACATGAAGTACAGAGGTCGATCATGAGAAGGCAGAGATTGATCATGAAAAATAGGGGATTAGAAGTGGCAAGTACAGGTATGATGAAAAGAATAGGTGCAGAAAGGAAGTGAATTAGGGTGTAGCATATTCCACGATTTTGCATATAAGTAACCACCCGGAATTCCTGAGAAGCAGCCACGATTGTGTTCCTTGAGCCTGTAGGCAGAGCCTAACCAAGTTAAAAGTATAAAACTACATTCCAAAAGCCCTGGTTTGTTTGGTTATAAAGAAGATTCAAAAAATGACGAAGGTTTTTAAAAAGAGTGAACTGGAAGATCACAGTGCCATTTATCAAAGCCCAAGAGTCCTGCATATCATTTGCAACTCAGGCTGGATGCCATTTATCCTTGAACTGAGAGGATACCATACAGGGGTAGCCCAGGAGTTCGCAAGAAAATTCAAGCATATAAAGGATGAACAGTATGTCACCCGGGTGAAGGGGTTATGCATAAAAGTGGATGAGGACATGATAGCCAAACACACTGGTCTTCCAATGGGCCTGGATTGGAGCAACAACGACCAGGAGGCAAACCACACAGCAAAAGCAGCATTCCTTGAGCGTGGAGAAGTTTATGATGAAGACAAAAATGGAGTCAAGAGACCCTCCATGCCAGCACCATGGGATGAAATGGCTGCAATTGTCCTGAGGTATATTACAGGAACTGGAAGACTAAGCTATGTTCCCATTTTCCATTTTCGTATTTTAGAGCTTCTCAGGAACAAAAGTCACATTTCATCAAACAACAATATTAGCATTCCATTTTACCTGCTCCAATTCCTAGCAGAGATGAGCAGGAAGGTGGCCAAGGGAAAAGAGGATGCTTTGGCCCATCATGGGCTGATCAAACTAATAGTTGGTGAGGAGCTAAAAGCTCAGATTCTAGAGCTCCCCTGGGAGGACTTCATTGTGGTGTCTGCTGAGGACATTCAAAGAATGAGGACTACGCCCTTGCCACCTGAATCAAAAAGTAAGACCACCTTTGTATCAGGGGCAAAAAGAAAAATTGACTTGGACAGTGTGGCCAACACCTTGGTCAAAATAAAACACTCCAAAGAGGACTCCCCCAAATGAGACTCAAATATTCCTACCAGTAGTCAAGGGTTAAAGAGGCGCAGCAAGAGATTCACACAGGTATCTAAAATCCGAGTCTCCAAGGAGAAAGAAAGGGAACCCATCCCCTTGATTACCAATGTGTTTGATGATGACATTGATCCTTTTATGGATCAAAAGGATCCCACTACAGATGAAGAAGAGGACGAAGAAGAAAAAGAAGAGGATGAAGAAGAGGAAAGGAATGAAGAGGAAAAACAAGATACAGAAGAAGAGATGGATAAAGAAGAAGGGCATAGCTTACAGGAGCAAGGCAACTTTCAGGAAAACCCTCTAGAACTTAGTGAAGACCCCGAGGTCATTTCCTAGCTCACTGAAGCACGAGCAGAATTGGAAAGGCTCAGAAATGATTTGGAAACATTAATAATTAGACCAGGAAGCCAGGCCACACCTCCCCCATTCTCAGCCGAGAAAACACAAATCCTAAAGATGCACCATGCAGAAGAGCTCCGACTGGCCGAGCAGAAGAATTTAGCACTGCAAGAGAAGTTGGCCGAAGCATAGAGCAAATTAGCAAGGAAGGACCAGGAAATTATCAAAATTAAGGATGTTTTTGCCACTACTATCGGCATATATGAGAGACTGTGTGACCTCAGACCACCGTCGGCGGTCTATGCAGTTTATTTACAAGAGAAATGGGGCGAATTCCAGCTCCAGAGGTTGAAGAAAGATCTCCCTATAGAGGTAAGCACTCCTAAAGAATTTATTGATGCATCATTGAACTCCACAGACCTGGAGAAAGACCAATTGAGTGAGTTCTTCTTGCACAATTTCGTAGTTTCTGGCTTGCTCAACTGGTCTCCAAACCCATATGTGGGCGATTTCCAGTTAAGGGAATTGTGTTCATGGATGAACCATGAAATTTAGCGAGCCCAGGACTATCATCTCTATGTGGCATCCAAAATGGAAAACTCCATTAATGATCAAACCTGAGCCAACTCACCTTGAGGGAATAATCTATAATCACAGGATCCTCACTCAGGATGAGGAACTGATACCCATTCTCCTCGCAAAACAATAGGAGGCAGTGAGTCACTTTGACATTACACTCCTCAGCACACAAAAGGAAGTTAATGAGTCCATCAGGGAAAGGTGGAGTAGGGTGGAAAACGATCTAAAACGAAGAGAACTCCACTCTCCCCTCAGGCTTAAGGATGCTCTCTTCAAAACCATACTCTACAAAGAATCCTTGGGAAGAAACCAACTAAGGTGGATTGGGATGAGACTGAATCCCCCATTCTTTCTTTCCCCAGTCCTCAAAGAACAGATTAATGAAGAGGAGGAGAGGAAGGCATGGGCCCAGGAGGATCAAAATTTTGGATATCTCAGATAGGCAGGGGCACCTAAGGTGGCAGCATGGGATATCAGGGAGGTCATCGACGAATGGAATAAGTCACCCAAGGATGGGTGAATCCTTCAAGTAGGAGAGAGAATGATGGGTCCATTTTTCAGGTATTTGATAACCCTTTTTCCACAGTCCAGCTCAAGCAATGGTAATGAAACGCACTCAATTGTGGGAAAGGTGTTTTACTTTAATGATTTAATGAAATTGTTTTTATGATTAATCTTGTATGTTAGAATGCGTATCAAATAAAATGATTATATGGAAACCAAGCGTGATTGAGCAGGTTCGGGATCATTAAAAGATGGATGTGTAGAAGACTAAAGGATCACCAAGCTCAGTGCCATGTTTCCTAATTTATAGAGGACGCACTCCCACATTCAAGATGAATCGACATTTTGACAATCAGTTAGGATCAGAGTTAAATCGTATAAATATGGACCTCTCGGGTAGCGAGAGGCCCCTACTGTTATTTTGGAGAAAGACATTATTTTTAACGTTTTCTACACTATTGAGATACTGAGAAGTACAGACTTCTATTTTGACATGGATTTTATATATTAATGAAAGGATGATGATTAATTCCAGCAAGCGTTTCTGAGTTTTCATTCTCTCCTGAGTACAGGTTGGGGAGGGCCCCTCCAACACGTAGGTCAAGAGATTCCTATTTGCAGGTATTTTTCCAAGTATGCGTTTTACATTGATTAACAGTTATATGACATATGGGAGCGTTTGAATGATTCATTGTTTTCTGTAGTAGTTTAGAATGCATTCCGTAGTACAGTAAAACGATTTTAGTAGTCCTGTAGGTTTTTTCTTGCAACGCATATTTTTATCAACGATTACATGTGTAATAGCTTTGCTTTCAATGTCATGGTTTAGATCTGGAGTTCACTGCAGTTTCTCATTGTGATTAGTTTCTTTTAACTTTAGTAATAGATGGGTAAGCATAGAATGGTAGTATTTCAATTCTAGATTGGTAAAACAAGTTAGATCAAGACTCCAATTTTGTGCGCAGATAGTACTTACAGACTTTATTTCCCCAATAGTAGAATAGCTCTGTTATGATATTTTCATTCTCAGCAATTAGTTATTTCAGCATTTTAATTATTTCAAATAGATTTACTATTTTTGTATCTTCATTTCTTAGAACAGATCAGTATCTAATTACTTCAGCATTTTAATTATTTAAAATAGGTTCCCTTCTTTATTTCTCAGAACATATTTACTGCTTTCAGCACTTCAATTCTTTTAATTAGATTTATTGCTTTCCAGTATTTAATTCCATAGCATAATCAGTTTTCACATTTAGTAGACAATCTTTAGAACATCGATACCGACATTTAACTGTGACAAGAGATTATCCTATAAGAGCACAGATAGTGCATGCATCTCTCAAGTTTGTACGTTCCCCGGGTTGACATTTAAAGTAGGCTCTTGGTATAGCTGCCCTCATTAGGAATCCACATTAGGAGCTCACCAGCGTGCTGTATAACAACCACAACCACAGCCGCAGGTGGCCCAGCTGCTACCTCTACCGCAAGTGCAGTATGTACCACAGCAGCAACCACATCAGTTCATACCACAATATGCTCTGATGCAAATGGCTCCACAACAGCCACAGTACGTTCAACAACCACCATATGTGCAACAAGGGCAAGGCATGCAACCGAATCCTATGCAGCAACAGTTCAATCAACCATAGTGCCAACAGCAGGAAGGATTCCTGGGAGGATTCCGAGCTGGACGAGGTGGAGGATTTGGTCGCGGAGGAGGACGAGGAGGTCGTGGACCTATTCAGTGCTATCACTGCGCGGTATGGGGACATTACCAGCGAGATTTCCCACTGTTGTAGACTTCATGTACATTTTGTTTTGTTACAGATCATACAGTACAAAATTGCCCGCAGTCGATTGCACGATGGAAAGCAGGGAACGTTCCACAGTTGCGGAATCAGACTCAGGCACAACAGCCAGTACAGAATCAAGTGCAATAGCCAACGCAGAACCAAAAACAAAGTCCAACTCAGAATGCTAACCAGAACATGAATCAACCGGGGAATCCGCCGCTAAACCAGAATCAGGGTGTGAGTGTTGCGACAGTTTCTGTGGAGCCAAGGCCACAAGATGCAACTATCGCAGTTATCACTTGTGGAGGTACAACGACAGGAGGGGATAGTTCACACCTACCCATTCGATTGGAAGGGAAGAAGAAGGTGTCATTTGACATTGAGTCAGAGCGTGATGCATTCTTTCAAGCATGTCGTGCGATGGACCAAGATCGCGGTAAGGCTATTATTTGTGACATGCCCCCTGTCTTTGATGCTACTTCAGAGGCAGGACCGTCGGCGCAGTCTGGAACCTTGCAAAATCTCTTAGAGAGTTGTTTATTGTTGGAAAGTAATCTTGCTACTCTTGCTGAGATTGAGGGATTGTTGCAGCATCCATCCAGGGGACAGCAAGAGTCCGCGGTAAACTCGTTACAGTGACGAAAGACAGGTAAGGAGATGTGCATGAACATACAAATTGGGGACTATGAAGTTGATTTGGTTATTATGTGTTAACTTTTCAGAATTTACTTCAATCTGATCTAGGATCTTAATTGAGAGAATAACATGTACAGCAAATCTACAGCATATCAATCATGGACATAATAATGCAAGCACACAAGAGACATAGAGTTTACTTGGGGAAAACCATAAAGGTGAAAAACCCCAATAACTTCCTCAGAGATAGATAGAGCAATGATACAACCAGAATACAAGAGATAGTCTTCTCCTAGCAGCAGAGCCTCCTCCTCCACAAGTGTACCACTCTCCAAAGTGTGAGTGAGAGAATAGAAGGTGTAAAATGAGAGAGACACACTCTCTATTTATACACTAACTTGACTTGACCTTTACTCAACTAGGTCGGCCTCAACTTAACCACTTAACATAATGCTGACTGGGCCGACCCCCACTAGGGTGGTCTAATAACCCTTTGACCCACATGGCCGACCCCCAATAGGGTGCTCTAATAACCCTTTGACCCACATGACTTATACAGGGCCGACCCCAACAAGGTGGTCTAATAACCCATCAAGTATAAGTTACGACACTTAAATATAAATGACGACACTTCTGTATAGAGGAATAATAACATCTCTATAGGAATACAACCACTTTCATATAGAGGAATAATAACATCTCTATAGGAATACAATATACAAATATGTGAAATACGTTTCGAAGTTACATATACATCAACACTCCCTCTTAACTAGGAAGGTATTTCTCGACATAGGTCTTCTAGCACAAGTCATCTTCTCTGGATCATCGTCACTGGATAATCGTCATCGAGTCATCATCATTGTCACTGCTGCTGCTATCTCAATCAATCTCTGAATCTACTCATCATAGGAAGTTCTACAGAGCCAGTCCTTTTTCATACTGGATGTAGGCCCAACACCTGCAGGTCTTCGTCATCACTGGACATACTATGGAATCTTCAGGACTTATTACGTGCGTCACAAAACCTGGCTGCAGCATCCCATGCTATTATGAGCACACAGCTCTACCTGTTGGATCTCCCAGGAGCACATTACATGTGACCCATCACAAAACCTGGCTGAAGCATCCCAGTCTATTATGAGCACACAGCTCTACTTGTTGGATCTCCCAGGAGCACATTACATGTGATCTCACCACAAAACCTCGCTGAAGCATCCTAGGCTGTTACGAGCACACAACTCTACCTATCGGATCTCCCAAGAGCACATTACATGTGGTCCACCACAAAACCTGGCTGAAGCATCTGAGGCCTTTTTCATCCTATCCAGATCTCCCAGGAGCAAATTACATGTGGTCATGGAAAAACCTCACTGAAGCATCTAAGGCCTTTTTCATCCTGTCCAGATCTCCCAGGAGAAAATTACATGCCATAGGACAAAACCTCGCAAGAGCATCTTAGGATGTTACGGGTACACAACTCCGACTTGAAGATCTCCCAGGGCACAAATTACATGTCCTCCCAGAGCAATGTCTCAAAAGAGCATCCCAGGCTGTTACGGGTACACAACTCTGACCTATAGGATCTCCCAGACATTCTCATCTGCACAACCTAATCCACGGCCACAAAGTATCATCCTGATACTCATCATACATCATCCTGATGTACACATGATCATCCTGATCATCATCATTGCAACATCCTACTGCATGTCATCTGGAGCAACATCCTGAAGCTCGTCATCTATGATCATCTTGATCATACACTGCATCCACCTGATGCATACCAAGTATCTACCTGATACATATCATCATACATGATCTACCTAATCATACAATGTATCCACCTGATACATACACAGATACATGATCCACACAATGTATCCACCTGATACATATCAACATACATGATCTTAGTATCCACCTGATACATATACAGATACATGGTCCAAGCATCCAACATGATGCATATACAAAATACATACAAATGATCCAATTGATCATATCCAGCATCCAACATGATGCATACATACATAAATGATTCAACTGATCATATCAAGCATCCAACATGATGCATATATACATAAATGATCCAACTGATCATAACAAGCATCATCCTCTTCAGATCATCTCACCGTCCATGAAGCATAGCGCAGATGCACATCATCCAACACTTACACCACCGACATGGGAGAACACATCTACCACCATTCGGGGAAGGCTCTAGCCCTTACTTTTTCACCATGGGAGAACACATCTACCACCATGTGAAAAATGGCTCAGCAATTACATCACGACCAAGGGAGAACACATCAACCATGTTAGAAAAGCTCATGTGCATCTGCATCTTCCAGACTCATCACTTCCCTTTGGAAGGAACCTCAATCTGAAGTGCACCAAGACTCTCTTTGAAGTACTCAAACTGCACTCTGGCCAACGGCTTGGTCAATACATCTGCAACCTGCTCATCCATCGCAACATACTCTGCTTCGGCTGTACTCAGTGCTACGCAGGACTGCTTCCTACTAAACCAAGAGATCACACCTGATCCCTATCTATAGCACTGCCTGCCCAATCTGAATCAACATAACCCTGTAGGTTAAAATTTTGATTCGCATCATACTTGAGCCCATAATCAACTGTACCCTTCAGGTACCTCAGAATATTCTTTACAACAACCAAGTGAACATCTCTTGGATCCGTCAGGAACTGGCTCAATGTGTTCACCGCAAAGCAAAGATCTAGTCTCGTGTTCATCAGGTACATAGAGGACCCAATCATCTGACGATCCATCATGACATCAACCGGATCAGATGAAGCATCACACAGAAGCTTCAGGTTCGATGCCATAGGTGTGGCCATAGCCTTGCATTCCATCATCTTGAACCTCTTCAGGATCTCTACTGCATACTTCCCTTGTCCAAGGATGATTCCATCTGCACTCTGCCACACCTCCATGCCAAAAACAAATAGTGCATCATCCCCAAGTTCTTCATCTTGAACTTGGCAGCAAGCTTCCGTTGCGTGTTGGCAATCAATCTATCATTTCTTGTTACAAATAGGTCATCCACCTACATGAGTAGAATCACAGGATTCCCTTCCTCAACCTTGTAGTAAAGGTTGGAATCCGCTTTACTCTTGGTAAGGCCCAAACTAGATAGAAAGCTGTCTATCCTACCATACCAAGTTCTGCACATATATGACTCCCTGTCATGTGTCTCAGAACCAAGTGGCTTCTCCACATACACTTCTTCTTCAACTACACCATTCAAGAAAGCTGTCTTGAAATCCATATGGTGTATCTTCCCTATCATCACTGCAGCTGGAGCAACTACTGATCTAATGGAAGTGTATCTGGCTACAGGAGCAAAAGTCTCTATGCTACCACCTGCAACATGCTTGATATTGTAGATTCTCTTGGAAGTCACTACAGACTCCCCTTTAGGTCTTGGGACTGCATCCCAAACATCTTTGTGATTGACTGGTACTCCTCGATCATGGCATTCTTCCCAGATCCTGGGAACTTCAATGTCTTCAATATTTTCAATAGATAACTTTGTTGCTGAACAAATGTTGTAGTCCTTCTTTTGTAGGTGATGGTATACGATCTTTCCTACACAACAAGTTAAATTACATGATTAGAAAACATCTCATAGTTTTCAGAACAAATTCTTACACATAAAGAAATATGTCATACAGTCATGCAATTATCTTAGCCAATGCTTCAATACAACATTTATCCATATTCTGTAACTTTCTAGATGCCTTCCAATCTCTACCAGAACATTGTTAAGAGTGTGCACAACTCCTAACATGTCAGCAAAGAGGTTTCATTCTAGATAAGTAGCAATGGAATGTTGTACAGTGCCATAGGCCACTTACCCATGTATATTAGTAGTATACTTTTCATCAATGCAACTATTCTAATATGCATAATACACAACCTAATTCTAGGAACATAAGCATATACATCATTGAATAACATTATGTAAGAAATGACAATTCAAATACTTATCTTTGTTTGGTTGCTGGGTGGACTCCCTCTGAATCCTTGCAACTCCATTCTGATATGGATTTTGAGAAGTGGTCAACTCCCTCTGAATATCTTCATCCTTGCAGAAACTACTGAAGTGTGCTCCTTTGCTTTCTTGTAGGAACAACTGGAGTGTGCTCCCTCTTGATCTTTGCTTCCTGGATTACCTGTCCTTGAACTTACATCCATCCTTAATCACTATGCATGCTTATTAGTATCATCATTGTGTTATCCTTGAGGTCTCATACATAATCACACATTTATTAGTATAATCTTAATACTATAAAAACACAATAGTCTTAAACATGTATAGTCATGATCATTCATAGATAATAAACATTAGTATTCAAGGTTTAAAAGAAGTCTTCTTTTACTCATGCATATTCTTATTTGATCATAGAACTCTTCTGATTAGTTAAATCATCAATGCATAAACCCATGATTACTCAAACCTATACCTTCATGATTCTTTTGGTTAGTCATATCATCAATTATGGTAAGAAACATAATATGCATACATCCATGACTCTTCAAACCTATGACTTCATGAATAATCATTATCAACAACATAATAGTATAAGATCCTAACACAAGGTAGGATTCTAGCTTGATATAGGAAAAACATACCTGGATTAGCATGCTAGCTAGATATGTCTAACATACCCGCATAATGTCTTCTGGTTCTCTTCAGTGACTTGTGCTAGTAACCTGCATGTCTCATAAGTTAGCCATTGTAGAACCAAGTTATACATACTTCGTAAGTAGATCTTATATGTGATCTATGACAATGGATGAATCTTTGTCTTCATGTCACCATGATCATATGTTCTTGAAGTAGAACATGATTTGTCTTTCTTGGTGTACCTTTTATGTTAGCAGACAACATAAACCTCATACAACACCATAATGCATTAGTACAATCATAAGTGTCAACACCCTAACCAATGAATATCTTCTATCATGCATTTATAATTTTGTTAAGGTGATACGACAAATCTCAAATCAAGATTGTACTAACCATAATAATCATGAAGACAAACATACCATAAACTTAAACATGAACAAATCTTGAAACATACCTCGATGAGTCATACCTGTCGAGATCGCTTGTAATCTTCTTATGTAAGGCCTTAGCCTCATCTCCCTCTGAAACAGGAACTTCTTCACTTATGCAGGTGACCAATCCAACTTCCTCTAGGATTAACCCAATCCACTTGATTTGCAAGAACTAGACCTGGAGCTGGATTAGGGTTTGTCAGAGAAACCCCAAAAATTCAAACTTTGAATTTCAAACTTCTGAAAGGATAGAAATATGCGCCTTGATGAGTTGATCAAGCTGGTATATTCAGAATTTGAAAACTGCAAAGTTTCACTCCTCAATTTTTCCTTTGAAACTTCCGGATTCACTGGACGTGACCCCAAACTGGGGTTTGATGAAGCCCACTCTTCTACCCAATCAAAAGGTTTGATCCAAAGCTCTAAGCTTCTATTTTTATGAGGAGATTCCAGCCGTGGTCATAGATTTCAAAAATTCCCATTTTTGCAGAAGCCCTAATTTTCCACTTTTCTGATCAAAGTCCTGAACTAGGGTCTGATCAAGCCTGGCCTTCTGCCTAACCAAAAATTATGATCTTGGTCTCTAAATTTTGATTTTGATGAGTAGCATTCATCCATAGTCTCCGATTACAAAAATTCCAACTTTATCCGAAACCCTAAATTTCGGAAGCCATGAATGAAGGTGCTAAAAAATAATTCTGTTTTGACAGAAATATGTACCTGATTGTTTCTGGTGTAACTCTGAACTTTTCGATCCACAGGGTCTGAAAACGTTTCCTGAGATATCCCAACCTGTCATCTTTCCATCCTGATAGGTCTGACCTCAATTGGATTCTCTTAGAGATATTTATACCAAGTGTCGTAACGTGACCTGTTTATGGGATAAAACAGGAGAGCGAATTTGTACGGCGTTCCACGTGTCACTGGTTTAACTTCAGTATCTAAATTTTTTTTTTGAGATAGTACAGTCTGTGTACTACCTGTCACTTTTTATGAAATTTCCTTTGGAGCTTCCTAGCCCAAGTTATGACCTTTTTCCCAAGGTCACCTAATTTTGACACAGATCTGGAAGAGGCAGAAACCCTATATTGTACAGATCATAAATCACAAAGTAAAAATAATTAGAGGTTGTCCTTTGGACACAAGGTACATGGGGATCTGAACTTCGACTTGTAAAATTTTTAGACCCAAAAACTTCTCCAAAACGGATTTATAGCAAAAGTGCTACGATGACTGGTTTTTGATATATCAAGCCCTAGCATTGTAAGTGCAACAAGTGTCATACATGCCATATCATGCCTTCTTTCAGGCTAGCTCTGATACCATGTTAACTATTCAGAATTTACTTCAATCTGATCTAGGTTCTTAACTAAGAGAATAACATGTATAACAAATATACAGCATATCAATCATGGACACAATAATGCAAGCACACAAGAGACACCGAGTTTACTTGGGGAAAACCATAAAGGTGAAAAACCCCAATAACTTCCTCAGAGATAGATAGAGCAATGATACAACCAGAATACAAGAGATAGTCTTCTCCTAACAGTAGATCCTCCTCCTCCACAAGTGCGCCACTCTCCAAAGTGTCAGTGAGAGAATAGAATGTGTAAAATGAGAGAGACACACTCTCTATTTATACACTAACTTGACTTGACCTTTACTCAACTAGGTCGGCCTCAACTTAACCACTTAACATAATGCTGACTGGGCTGACCCCACTAGGGTGGTCTAATAACCCTTTGACCCACACGGCCAACCCCCAATAGGGTGGTCTAATAACCCTTTGACCCACATGACTTATACAGGGCCGACCCCAACAAGGTGGTCTAATAACCCATCAAGTATAAGTTACGACACTTACAATATAAATGACGACACTTCCATATAGAGGAATAATAATGTCTCTATAGGAATACAACCACTTTCGTATAGAGGAATAATAACATCTCTATAGGAATACAATATACAAATATGTGAAATACATTCCGAAGTTACATATACATCAACATTCTGGATCTTGGTTCGGATGTCAACATCTTAACCAAGTAGGCATGGCAGAAAATGGGGAGCCCCCCATTGAGCTAGTCTCCTGTACAGCTCCGGCTAGCTAATCACGCCAAGGGGACACCGATTAGGAGAGTTCCACACCTGGTGGTGGACATTGAGGGAATGAATACTTATACTGACTTTGACGTCATTGAATTGGTTGAAGGGGGAAGCTCTTATCCCGTGTTGTTGGGGATTGGATGGGCTAACGACAGTGGAGTAGTAAGCAACTTTAAGAGGCGGATGATGACTTTTGAAAACCACGATCTCAGAGTTATAGCCCTGTTGGATCCGGTTGAAGGACGAAGATACATTGAACCAGTAAAGGACGAAGATCACAGCGGATGGGACCATGCATTCAATATTTCAGAAGATTATATTCATCCGGCTACCAACGATGAGCTCGGATGGTGCAATGATAGCTCTGCGTCTTCTGACTCTGATGACTCTTTAGAACATTGGAAAAATCATTTGCATGAGGTGTCGCTCTACAAGTGTGGGTTAGTCACGTAGTCATTATGCCGTGTTGCGACTAAAACAGTTACACTACCAGTATACGAAGGGCTGCCTGGCTTGTTTAAATTTATGGCGGAATTCGAAAAAAAAGTCTCAGAACCACAACGATTGCTGGCATTGGAGGAAGCCCTGAAGGCTGCTCCAGCACCCTGGTGGGCGACACATAAGAAGTGGATCGCAGGTTGGCCAAAGTGTCGGCGATTGATGACAGTTCATTTCAGCAATGCCGAGGTTTACCACACAGGGAAATATGATGGTTGGAATGACCCTAGTAGTCATTTGATGGAATGTCAGACATTGTGGGCATCGCGACCACGAGATCAGTGGGTCCATGCCTTTGTCCATACTTTGGACTAGATTCCACGATCATGGTACACTACAGCTGAATTGCGGGGAGAAATTACAACTTGGTTGGAGCTGAGAGTTTGCTTTACTCATACATTCAGCTTCGCGGATGCCAAACCCGATGTCCATAATGCTCTGTAGCTCATCCGTGACGTGGTTCTGAAGGTTGTTCAAGTGGCATATCCTACGGATCCGCATAAACACTGCCAAATGCAATCCATGATGGAATGTTACAATATCACTGGTGGGCTAGAGGATGGCGACGATCCGCGAAATGTCAATATTTCATAGTCTGAGGGAAGTCACGATGTTGTAGCACCTGATGCGCTAAGTGATCCTATCAAACTCCGTAAGGTCAATATTGGGACAGAGGCCAGTCCAAAATTCGCAAATGTTGGGGACTATTGGGATGATGAGATGATGGGGAAGGTCACAGACTTGCTACATGAATTCCAAGACCTCTTCCCTACGAAATTTTCTGAGATGAAGAGAATCTTAAGCGATCTGGGGGAGATGAAGATTTCATTGAAACCAGATGCTAAACCAACAAGGTAGCGACCCTATCGACTGAATCCGTGCCATAAGGAAAGGGTCAAGGTAGAACTTGATCGCATGTTGGATGCTGGTATTATTGAACCCGTTGAAGAGTCAGAATGGATCAGTCCTATGGTGGTGCAGGATAAGAAGACCGGTGAAGTGCGCATTTGTGTCAATTTGCGGAAGTTGAATGGCGCATGCTTGCATGATCCCTTTCCGACCCCGTTTAATGATGAAGTGCTCGAAGGTGTGGGCGGCCAAGAGATGTATTCTTTCATGGATGGTTTCTTGGGATATCATTAGATCCTCATTGCAAAGGAAGACCACCACAAGACAACTTTTGTGACAGAATGGGGTTGTTTTCAGTACACGGTGTTGTCGTTTGGGTTGAAGAATGCACCTGCTCTATTCTCATGGGTTGTCGTTGCCGCATTCAGGTATTTCATTTAGAATTTTTTGCAGGTATACATGGACGACTGGATAGTCTACGGCTTGATCAGTGATCATCTGGAAAACCTACGGTTGATGTTGGAGCGTTGTTGACAACATAAGATATCACTGAACTTGAAGAAGTGCATCTTTTGTGCACCATTTGGAATACTTCTAGGTCACATTGTGTGCAAACAAGGGTTGTTAGTCGACCCAGCAAAGATCGCGCTTATTCTGAGCTTAACCCCACCGACTTATGTCAAGTAGCTAAGAGCGACGTTGGTACACACCGGGTATTATTGTAAGTTCATCAGGGGTTATGCAGCCATCAAGGCCCCTGTGGAAAAGTTGCTGAAGGAATACGTAGTATTCTAGTGGAGCCTTGAATGTCAGGATAGTTTTGAAATGTTGAAGGCTAAGATGGCTTCAGCGTTGATACTAGTATTTCCGGACTGGAGTAAGGAATTCCATGCTCACATTGATGCCTCATCGATTGCATTGGGAGTGGTGCTGACGCAACTAGGAGAGGGGGATCTAGATCACCCCATTGCTTTTGCAAGCCGAAAGTTGTCATCAGCAGAAAGAAGCTATACCACTACCGAGAGGCAAGGCCCGACGATGGTTTATGCGCTGCAGAATTTTCGACATTACTTATTGGGCGAAAACTTTAAGATGTTTATAGACCACTCTGCATTAAAATACCTGGTCAATAAGCCTGTGTTGGGGGGGAAGATATGTCACTGGCTACTTCTTTTTCAGGAGTTTGATTTTGAAGTAATTGTGAAGCTAGGACGTTTGAATGCTGGACTTGATCATCTATCGCGAATTGAAACAAGAGAGGAGCCAACTAACATCGAAGAGGGGTTGCCTGATGCGCAACTCTTTAAGGTTGAAGTGGCCCATGGATACTATGAAGAAATCATTCAGTATCTAACAGCAAGTACCGCACCCAAGGAATTCACCACTAGTCAAAAGAAGTAGTTGGTGGTCAAGGATGCAGATTTCCAGCTGATTGCAGGCGAGCTATACGAATTGGGACCAGATGAGATACTGTAGCGTTGTGTTTTTCCTCATGAGCAAGGAAAGCTCTTGGAAGAAGCACACACAGGCGTGGCTGGGGGGCACTATGGAAGTCGTGCGACTACCAGGAAGGTGCTTCGTGCAGGGCTCTGGTGTCCCATGCTGCACAACGATGCGACAGACTATGCGCAGTCCTACGATGTTTGTCAGAGAATAGGGAAGCCCTCTAGAAAGGATGAGATGCCACTGAGACCTCAACTGACATTGCAGCCATTTGATAAATGGGTAGTGGATTTCGTGGGACCAATCAACCCACTTGGGAAGCGCACTGGTGCACGATACATCATCATGGTGACATATTACTTGACAAGATGGGCGAAGGCTGCACCAATCATTGATTGTTCCACGTCCACAGCCGTGCGGTTCTTGTTTGACAACATCATCACTCGCTTCGGCTGCCCCAAGATATTGCTGAGTGATCAAGGTAGCCACTTTCTCAATCACACCATCAGCACATTGACGGAGGAGCTGCAGATACAGCACAAGAATAGTACGTCATATCATCCACAGGAAAGTGGAATGGTGGAAGCTTTCAACAAGATATTGGAACATGCGCTTACAAAGGTGTGCAACGCGAACCGTGATAACTGGGATCTGAAAATCCCAACAGTCTTGTGGGCATATTGCACCACATGTAAAAGGTTGACGGGATAGACACCATTCAAGCTGGTGTATGGACAAGAAGTGATTATGCCTATGGAATACATTGTTCTGAGTCTGCGCATAGCGGCAACAACAAGCATGGATGCGGCAACGGCATTAGAAGAACGCCTAGCGCAGTTAGTCCAACTGGAAGAAGATCACTTTATTGCAGGATTCCACCAGAGTGTGGAGAAGGATCGCCAGAAGGCTTGGCACAATCGCCACATCAAAAACAAACAGTTTCAGCAGGGTGATTTGGTGCTATTGTATGACAACAAGTTTATGAAACATCCAAGAAAATTGCAGATGCATTGGCTTGGTCCATATCGCATCAGTCGCATAACTTCAAGAGGAGCAGTACAGTTGCAGTAGTTAGATGGAGCAATGCTCCCAATGTTGATCAATGGTAGCTGGTTGAAGCCCTATAGGTCAGGCTTGGAGCAACGCCATGCTTGAGTCACATCAGTAAAAAAACAAAACAAAAAAATGCAGGTTGCTCGGTGGTAGGATGGCGCACCAATAGGGAAAGAACGAGCAAGCAGGGAGTCTTGTGCTATAGGTTAGGAGCGGTTTACGATAGTGGCAGGACGGCGACTGGGTCAAATCAACAATAAATATCGAAAGTTCAGACAGTTAATTAATGATGCTCATTTGAATGATGAGCATTAATGGCAGATCCGGCCAATCGGATGACTGGATCGATGGCGGATTTGGGTCATTATGACAGGATTTGGTCAGAGTTAATCCAGGATTTAGTCATGATGACGAGGGATTCGGTTGGTCACTATAAAAATGGGCCGAGGCTGGTCGGAAGGCACCTGTTCATGACGAGTGAGTTTAGCTGCCAATTGTTGAATTGCGTACGGTTGGGGTGAGTCTCAAGGAGCAGTTGAAGTGTGTTGGGAAATTCCTAGGTTGAGCAAGGTAGAGCCATTTGTTGGCATTGCAGGAATCGAGCATGGCATGCCGAGTGAGCCGGAAACGGTGGAGATATCCAGTGAAGCCGAGTCACCCCTCATCCCTGCTCCCATTGAGGAAGAGGTCAATCTCGTAGATGAAGTTTCTACCATGCCGGTGGGATCATCCTCCGTGGTGCACCAAAAGAGGTGGGTGGACGCAGCTTGTACTGTCCCCTCCCCTTCATACCAGCATGATAGAGAGGATCATTGTGCTAAAACCGGGCAATTGGCCCTGATGCTTACTAAATCAAACATCCACATATATAAAAAGACAGCCATGTAGATGTACAATCTAAGCAAACACAACAGAAGTAAATCATGTGCAGAATTAACACACATCCATCATACATTCCCGATTTTCATGCCATATTATCAATTTAAGCAATATCGAATTTTCAAATGAGAATACTTATCTTAAGTCAAGTAATCCCTGAGCAACCAGCTATGCTTCTGCAACGTTCCACCCAACCGTAGGCCAGTGTGCTCCTCAATCTCTCAGCACCACTGCCACCCCCGAGCTGGGCATGATCTCCACAAGGAAAAGGGAACAACAGGGTCTCACATAACCATAGATACACCAGAATCAGCCATACCAACCAGCAGTTGGGATTTCTGAGGCTGCTAGGAGAGGGATGCATATAACAGCAAAAGTGCAAGTGCTGGGCATGAGAAAAACGTTTCAATAGTGGAATGCACGAGACGGGGTTTCTTGGGCTTCAGAAAAACGTGGGTAGACTCAAAACGAATTGGAAAACTGGGACTGGGAGAGCAACCCATTCCATAAAAACGCCCCAAGGGCAAAAACGACCTCTCCCTCAGCCCAAAATCGCGTCCCTCCTTTCCCAGCCACTGCACAATACCAAAAACGAGTTCCTGGACATGGAAAAATGCAGGGGTTATGGTGAAACACATGAGGATCAACTCCAATAAGCTCAGTCTACGTGAGAGCAAGAATGCCATGGGTGAAGAATGGCTTTGGGCCAATTTCGTGGGGTTTTTCTTGCCCAACCAACCCAAACTCAATTTCCCAGGTTACTGTCTTGCCCATACACGAAAATTGACAGCCATACCTCTCCCATCCCAAGGCATTAATTGTCTCAACCAATTATTGGAAGAATTAAATGATTGGGTGCATGGGGCCAAATGGGTAGTTGAGAGTTCATGGGTTTCTTCAATGAAATGGCTTAACACCATGGCTCAAGGGTTTGGTTATTCCCCCCCCCCCCTATTCCTTGTAAAGATCATGCCCCCCATCTCTTTGTTGCATTGCGTAGCTGGTTGTGGGTTTTCCATTAAAATTGCATATTTACATGATGTCCAATTTTACATTGTGCACCGCTAGCACAAGAACTCTATGCATCTATTCTAATTGCCGATACATAAAACGATAAATCAATGGCGGGGCCTTGGCCTTGAGCTCCTCACCATGACTAAATAACAATATTTACATCATTTACAATATTAATGCAATAGGGTCAAGCTGGGGACATTACACAGCTTAGCTCCGAGCGGTCCAGGAAGCGGCACACCCGTTCCACTACCAAAGTGCTGGAAGGAATCCCTGCGGAGAGCCCATAGATATCAGGGTTTGTGTAATCCACAATGCATGTAGGATTTTTTTCTGCTGATATCCCAGGCTACCAACCTTATGCCGAGCTGGGGTGTAGCCAAGGAAGGTCACTAAGAATCAGTAGTATCAAATATGGATGCTGCAAATCCCGCCAGGAATGCGTTGTACCACCGACATCATACTGGCCTTGATGCAGCTGTGGTACGATGATCACGACTTGCTGGCACTGGAAGATGTGATGACGGAACCCTTTCAGCCATGAGCACCAAGGGAGACCGGTCCAACACCCCGCATTCCACATGACTGGGCGCACAGCCTAGCGAAGTCTTGAATGTTGGGGTTGATCTACATGCCACATTTCAGGCAGTTGACGAAATCCAATGCCTGCATCAAGCAATTGCTAGCTTGTTTTCACTGTGGGGTGTTATGGTTGGACAGACAGGTCACTGTCACAGTGGACCTCATTTCTGAGATCTCAGGCTTGCCATAGGATGGGGTCAACCCGTCGCAATATTTTCAGGGAAAGAACAACGACAAAAATCTTGCGGCAAGGTTGTGGAAGCGGTACAAAAGGAAGAAAGATGGATGGGATTACCGCATGGACACTATCAACGAGCTCGCAGTCAAGATTGGGGCATGAATCTTGGCTACCAAAATCCTGTGGAATGCTCAACCCAATCAAGGAAACTCCGGGGTTATCGCCTGCGTAGAGCTATGTGTGGCAGGCGTGCAGATGAACTGGTCCCTGTTTTTACTCAACCAGTTGATGGAGGACATGCTGGAGGCCCAAGTAGGACAGCGGTCATTCACTTATAGCTGGCTGTTGATATTAGTCGCATTGGTTTCCTGGATGGAACCCGACAATTATCAAGGAATGGACGTGGATGAGGCACAAGAATGCAAGGGCATGCGCTACCAAAACCTGTGGTGGGTACAGGAACCGGAGTGGCTCAAGGATTGTGCCACGCAGTTTTGGTTTTATTGGGAAGCACTGCAGGTGGCCGCTGAGCAGATTCCGTGGTTGACTCAGGCCACTGTCAAGAAGTACAAGGAGATTTCCTGGTTCGCGATCGGCCCACACAATATTTACGTCCAATCCCTCCACGATATGGATAGTCAGTGGTTGCAGACCCCCTATAAGTTAGTAGATGAAGACTTGGATCCGATCATCGATGACTGGCTGGTCGAATGGCGTGTACCAGTTATTCAGGAGGAGGAGTCTACGGGGATACCATCCGATGTGCCAGCCATGGACGAACCGCGTCATATGTCAGATGAGGAATCATCATAGACCCCTAAGGATGATGAGCGTTAGGTTGAATAAGGAAGAACGAAAAGACACCAGGACCATGGGACAATTAGTGGGATCCCCCTGTCGTCAGAGGCACAGCTTGGATGCCTCATACTAGCAATCACTAATGCATCCACTGGGGCGGCTCGAGCAATGACGGTAAAGGCCGATGAAGGTCTCCATGCGCTCATTGCTCATCTAGATTCCTTGTGTGATATGGTTTCGAAAAAGGCACCGGAAGGAGCATCAGTGCAGCTAGTTGGTGCAATCAGCACTGAGACGTGGGTCAGGAATGTCGATATTCCCTCGACTGCGATTGTGACTGATAATGAGGCTTTGAAAGGATTGCTGCAACCGTTAGAGAAATTGACGATCAACATCAATTCACTGCTAGCGAAGGAGTTGGCCACTATGCAGACAGTTTCCAGCTGGGAGATAGCAGACAGGATGCATAAGATCAACAGTAAGTGTCTGTGCTTACAGGAGAGCGAGGCAGTTGCTAAGGAAGCGGTCTCGGAGTTAACAGGGAGGGCCACTACAGCGCGACAGGATGTGGACGAGTTGGAAGAGGACATCACAAAAGAACGAACTGAGAAGGCTCAAGTAATTGAATAATTGAAGCAGGCACAGGATCACCTCATTATGGAGAAGGCCGCCTTGTGGGATTAAAATGTGTGGGTAGAGACGTCCATTGCTAAGGCTTGTCAGCATGTGCTGGAGCCCACCGCAGAGTTGGACGTGACTCAATGCGTGCAGTGACTTGGGGCTGTCATTTCCCAGCTGCATCATGACAATCAGGAGTTGACAGCCCTGATTGACTCTGGCACACCCCAAGCACAGGTGGACGACCGCAAACATGCCATTGAGGAGGTAGCAGCACAGATGGAGGAGCTGGAAACGACAGAGACAAAACTCATAGCAGGCACTGTACAGTTTTGGGGATGCATTGTTCAGGCCGAGTAGATTGAACAATTGACCAAGCTCAGGTAAGAGGTGGAGGGGCAGTTGGAAAGTCTAAAGATGACGATGCACATGATGCCGCCAATGGAGCAGGTTTCCAAGTTCGTGGACTTAAAAGAGTTGCAGCAGTGCATCGCCAAGGCTGATGAGCGTCAGAAGAAGCACACTGCGTAGCTAGAGGAGTTCTAGGAGATTGGCGGTTAGTTTATGACTAAATCCGGTGAAGTAGTCCAGGCTGTACAGGAGGGTCACCAACAGGTTACGACGAAGCTGAGTGAGCATCCATCTTCCCAGGATGTAATCGAAAGCCAGGTGGTAGCTGTGGCAGTCGATCAACAGTATGAGGATTTCAGGGTTAAGACCACCGAGTACACCATTTCCTGCTGACGTGGCTCGAGGGAGAGCCACAAGATTGTGTTGGGGGCCTGTTGGAAGGTGATTAGATGGGTCATTATCGCTGCACCACTAGTGCTGCGATGCCACGAAAGGTGGAAAATGGAGCGTAGATGATGATATTTCATGCAATTTTTGGTCAATTTTGTACCGCAGTATGCAGGTTTTTGGGTCATTTGGACCACAATAGATATATTTTGGGTCATGTACTTGAAGTTTCGGTTAGGAAGTAGTTAGAAAGTGGACAAGCAATGTAAAGGTGGAATCCTATAAATAGATGCAGGATTGTAAGTGTTGGATCATCTGGGATTGTGTATCTTAGTGTGATGTACCTACAATAATTAATTAATGCAAATACACGAGATATCAGAAATAATAGAACAGAATCGCTTTTATATTGATCACGGGCCACTTCGAGGGGGCAACCTCCTTTGAGCAAGTTCAATACAATTAACTTCACGGTGCCTTCAATGATCTCAACACACACTTATATACTAAGTCTATGCCCAATAC
The DNA here is from genome assembly GCA_027924585.1 of Larix kaempferi. Classification (NCBI taxonomy): domain Eukaryota; kingdom Viridiplantae; phylum Streptophyta; class Pinopsida; order Pinales; family Pinaceae; genus Larix; species Larix kaempferi. The sequence goes on along the minus strand of BSBM01000182.1, from coordinate 8,734,039 downwards.
TATGAGTCAAAACCATGGGACATATAATACTACGGGACGACTTACAAAGCATATGCGTCCAATACTATGGGTCAATACTATGGGCTAATATAAACTACGGATCAACAAATACTACGGGACGACTTACAAAGCATATGCGTCCAACAACAATATACTAACATAGTAAAGAGAAGGGTTGACATAGGTTCCTAACATGCCCTCTCCCTTAGAAAAAGCTTTGTCCTCAAAGCTTTGGTTGGAGAAATTGCTGCAGAATCTGAAGGAGTGGTTCCTCGGTAGCATCCTCGGTTTGCATTTCGGGCCACTGACGCCTTTGGAGTGTCAAGGAGGATTGCTTGGAAGGCTATAGATGAAGAAGAACCTTGTCAGCTGCGTGGAAAATGCGCTCAGAACGGTGCTGATCGGCTTGTTGTTTCAGGCAAATTCTGGCCATGTGAAGATTGTCCTGTAGAATGAGAAGAATCTGATCGCGGTGTCGAAGAACCGAGTCAATTTCCTAAACTGGAGAGCTGCTAAGGGTGTATGGCAGAAGAACAGGCGGTGTTTTTCCATAGCCTGCTTCATATGGTGTCCTTTGAGATGTGGTATTGTCCCACCAGAGCGCTGCTAGGAAATCCATAGAAATAGTTGGCCAAAGCTGTGTAGGGATGGCCACGGGTTTGAGCAATCCTGAAAGGAGTGTCGTTTCCCCCTTGTTGACTTGGAAAGTATCATCGTCAGCCACCATCTGTTGAATTGTCATTTTTAGTCCCGACCAAAAGAAGTTACATTGTTCCCGGTCATACATTTTGCAAAACCCAGAGTGCCCTGTTGATGAAGAAGCATGGAGTTCATAGAAGAGATAGCCCTGTTGAACATATTGCAACCAATTTGGAACAAGCAGAGAAAGAGCTGTAAGAGAAACCGGGTCATCAATTGTGCGAGAAGGAGCATCTTCCACCATATTGTCCTTACCCTTCTTGTAAGTGATCACATAGGGACAACCCATGAGTTGGATAACCCATTGCAGGTGTGTTGGGGAGGAGACCCATTGTTCCAAAAAACTTTCCAGACTCGGAAGATCAGTCTTGATGCAGAAATAATTCCCTAATAGGTATGGCTGCCACTTCTGTACTGCATGCAAAATAGCCATCATTTCCTGCTGAGAGGTAGATGTGGCTACATTCTTACCGGAAAGGTCTCTTGAAGGCAGCAAGCGCATTGGTTCAACAAAGATACCTGCATATCTATCCAAGGAAGTAGTGGAGACTGTTGATGGGTGCATCTGAATGGAATTGAGCTGAGCGATGACACCATGTGAATTCTTCTTAAGGATTTTTTCCAGGCGATGTGAACTGATGATGCAGAGAGACCCTGGTTGTAAGCCCATAAATTTGTGTTGTGCCCCACTGACTTTGAACTGCATCCAAAGTTCCGCAAAATCCCATAAGATGGGGCCAAGTGTGCGTAACCATTGAACGCCCAAAACCACATCACATCTGCCTAAGGACAAGGCAAACATGTCAGTGCGTAGGTTATAATCTTCCATAGAGATACGCACATTGTGACACTTCCCCTTGCAAGGTAAGGTACCCCCATTGGCAACCATGACTTCAAAGTTGGAGCAAAGATGGACAAAACAATCAGCCTGTTTGGCAATCCGAGGGTCAATGAAGTTATGAGTGCTACCAGAATCAATGAGGATGGTAAGAGGGAGCTTCTTGAAGTATCCCCTGACTCGCATTGTTTGTGGGGTGGTGACTCCGGTTACAGCATGGAGAGAGATCTCGGGTGGGTCGTCCTAAGATGGGGTGTCAACAGGCAGGTGTTGAATGTCGACCTGATCATTTATTGTATCTGTAGCTTCTTGACCAAGTTCTAAGGTAGGCAGAGAATCCACATCCAAGAGATAGAGCTTTTGTTGAACACATCTATGTCCCCGAGTGAATTTCTCATCACAATTATAGCAAAGCCCTTTTTCTCGGCGTGCCTGCATATCTATTTCAGACAAATGCTTGATAGGAGTTGGTTGAGGAGCAGGCGTGATGGAAGGTCATTGGGAACCCATATTGCTGAAGGGAACAAAGGTGGGTTTGGAGCGTTGTTGAGCTGAGATCTTGTCCTCGGCCAACTTAGCCAACCCTAGGACTTCCATCATTGTGTTGGGACAAAACATTTTGACCTCTGAGCGGATTTCATCCTTGAGACCACTGATAAAACAACTCCTGTAGAATTCATCAGACAATCCTTTTGTGTGATTGGCTAGTTTCTGAAATTCCGTCTGATACTCTCTCACTGTGCCAGTTTGGTGAAGTTTAGTGAGTGCTCCTGTGAAGTCGTCAAAAGCACTAGGACCAAATCGCGGCAAAATGAGGTGGCAAAAATCTGTCCAGTTTGGCTCGGGATGAGCTTTGATGTACCAACGGTACCATTGAAGGGCTTCCTGTTCCAAATGAAAGGATGCAAGTGGAACTTTCTGAACATCAAAAGTATTATGCAGACTGAAATATTGTTCTGCCCAGTATATCCATCCAGTCGGATCAGTACCATTGAAGCGAGGAAAATCAAGCTTCGGCCCACGAAAATTGCTAGAAGAAGAGAACCCAGTGGCTGCAAAAGATTCTGGCTGTCTGGTATTGTTCATGGTTGAATGCTGAAGATGGAGGCTGAGAAATTTTTCATCCAGATCCTGGAGTTTGGCTTGGATGGCTGCAAGTGCTTCCTCCATGGTTGTTGCTCCTGCACGGGTGACAACCATTACCAGGATTTTTTTTTTTTTAATTTTATATTTGGTCGACTGGGAGGAAAACAAAAATAGGAACTACTTCAGTAAAGGAAAATTTGGATTTGGGAAAAAATCAGAAGGGTAATTGGAGTTTGACTAGGTTTTGGACACTGTTGGATAGACAGGGAAGCAAAAATGGGGATTTCAGAAGCGGGGTGAAAGAATGGGAAAATTTGGCAGAGGGGAACAAAGAAGCAGAATTCAGAAAGGAACTCTGTGGTAAAATTTGAAGGTGAAATCTGAGGAAGTTATGGCAAACCCTAAAAATAGACAAATGTGAGATTTCGGCCTGTAGGAAGGGGAATTGAGGATAGGGTCCTCAGGAATGAAATATGCAGACTGGAGTGGTTTTTTTTTTTTTTTTTTTTTTTTTTTAGGACTGGAGCGGCTACGGCTCGGAAGGAATCTGGAACGAACGGCTGGATCTGGAATGGCTTGCAAAATGGATTTGAAACGGCGCAGCAGTGATCAACAATAGTTCAGCTGAAAGTAGATATGGACCCCAGGTATGTGCGGCTTCCTAACAGTTCAGGGGTTTCACTCGGCCACCAATGCTGTCTGACGGCTTGCGTATTGGGGCAGTACCCCTCACTCCACGGCTCAGGTAAAACTGATAACCGCTTTACCACAAACGACAGCTCTTGGTTTACCTCACGGGTGGGAACTAGTCAATCAGGTAGGGGTCGTTGCCCTTTTCGCTGGCAGGTCCTCTCAATGGGCCAGCTACTTCGGGGTTCCTGTGGTACTCCTCACAATGAGTTTTAGGGCTTATGCCCAAGTACTTCCCACAGTTAAGCGGATAGGGATTATTCCCAGATCCGAACCTGCAACAGAAAAAATTTGGGCAGAAATTCCACCCAATGTTCAAAAACCGGATCTATATTGCTCAGAATCGCTATTATAGCATGTTTCCAGAACTGGAACAACCACTCTGCTTCTTCCCATGAAAGCGGAATAGAAATCTGGGCACTCGGTCAAAAGATTTTCTCGCCGCAATTTTCGCGGCCGTCACCGAAATTCTGAAAAATTGCTGATTTTAAATCCACGATATCTCCACTTTTAGAACTCCAAATGAGATGATTTTTTTTTTGAAACTGCGTATTTTTGAAAGAGGAATTCAGATATGCAATCATTTTCTTCTGATTTTGTGCAGAAAGTTTCAGAAATTGATCTGAAAGTCACCACCCAAAAAAAGAAAAAAAATTTCCCACTTGTGCCAAGGAAAGTGCTTTGATACCAGATGTGATGTACCTACAATAATTAATTAATGCAAATACACGAGATATCAGAAATAATAGAACAGAATCGCTTTTATATTGATCACGGGCCACTTCGAGGGGGCAACCTCCTTTGAGCAAGCTCAATACAATTAACTTCACGGTGCCTTCAATGATCTCAACACACACTTATATACTAAGTCTATGCCCAATACTATGAGTCAAAACCATGGGACATATAATACTACGGGACGACTTACAAAGCATATGCGTCCAATACTATGGGTCAATACTATGGGCTAATATAAACTACGGATCAACAAATACTACGAGACGACTTACAAAGCATATGCGTCCAACAACAATATACTAACATAGTAAAGAGAAGGGTTGACATAGGTTCCTAACACTTAGATCTGGAGATATCGGTGAGATCTGTGTTTTGCGGAGTATGAGCTGAAGACTGAATGTTTTGTATCTGGGTTTTTGCGGAGTTAATATGATGTGACATAGATGTTTTGTGGAATCCAGTTGTTTCTTCTGTTCATTTGTGATAATGCATGTTGCGATATATGAATGATGCGATGTTTTCTTGCTGCAATTAATGCTTTACTATTATATTTACTGCGATGGTGAATGTCTCTATTGAATGATGCTATGAATATAAATGATGTATGAGTTAAATGCATAGATCTATTTCTGAAATGTCACAATAAGTCAAGTAGTTGAGCCACAACCATCCTCCTTCATTCGGCGGAAACATGGTTCCGTCAACTCTCCCTTGAACATCTCGGGTGAGACCTCATATGCTCTGCAGGTGTTGCTGGACGGGCTAAAACCTGTCTGGGCTGGTGCTCAAGGAGATCGCCGTGGTTTGGGTGTCGACAATGAGTGGAACCCCTATCGACTAGGTTTGAGTCAACACATGTACTATGGATGCTAGCTCTAAGTAATGTGTGGCATAATTCTTCTCATGATCCTTTAACTTTATTGACTCATAGCAAAATACAAATCCTTCTTGCATGAGCACTCCACCTAGCCCTTCAATGCAAGCATCTGTTCATACTACAAAATCCTTCTTTGGATCTGGAATCTTCAAAACAGGCCGGTGTTGGTAAGAAATTCCTTTAGTTGCTGAAAGCTTTTCTCACATTTTTCAGACCATACAAACTTGATATTCTTCCTCTGCAATGATGTAATTGGATGAGCTATTTTGGAGAACCCTTCAATGAACCTTATGTAATATCTTGCAAGACCCATAAAAGATCTAACATCTGCAGCATTCCTTGGAGTAGGCCAATTGTAATATCCCTCATTCTGACCTTAGACTATCTTGGATGCTATGTAAATAGTCCAAGGTGTGTTTCCCTAGTGTGGATCTCAAGGCCAAGGCCCCACTAGTGGATGCTTATGTTTATTTGCATAGGAAATTATGTGGTATTCTGATAACCCAGGTGGTAGTAAGCCATGGAAGATTGTAAATGATGTAAATAATGCTATGTAATAAAATACTAAGGGTTGGCTATGGCTGCAAAAAAATGAGGGGGAACTATGTATCCACTAGGGTGGTGAGGGGGTGTTGGGATGGAACCCTAGGTTTCCATTTGTCACCCTGAGAACCCTTAGATTGTCCTAACTGCCATTAATGGCTGCTGTAAGGAAGTGGGTGAAGGATGATGTGCAAGAGGTCATGGAGTATGGGAAAGCCCGAAGTGACGGATGGCAGGGTATGGAGTTCGGTTTTCTTGACCCACACGTTAATCCATCCCTGGAAACCATATTCCCCATTCCCAGATCATGGTTGTGGGGACACAAGCTTCAGCCGGAACCCTTAGGAAACACAACAATAGAGAGATGGGGGCCGTGAAAAAAAAAGGAGGAGAATCGCGGGTCTGTGCAGAGCCGAATTGTAGAGTCGAGTGCACTTAGGAAACCTTACGTAAGAAGAAGAACGATGGGGTTACCCTTGGTTTTGACTCTGTGGATGAATTACAGATCCTAGCCATGGAGAAAAAGGGAAATCGCAATCAGTGTGTGCGAATTGGTAGAACCAAGAACACCCAAGAAAACCATGTGGATGAGTCGAATCGATTGGGACTGCCATAAACTAGACTGTGGAGAAGAAAAACTAAGTGGGAAGGAGCCTAGAGGTCTTATATTTTTTTCCATAGCCCTGTAGATGAATCCTTGGAGCTAGAAACACTTACCTGTTCGGATATCCACATCATCTTTTTCAGGATCTTGCATGCAATTAGGGTTTGCATGCAAATTCTAGGGTTTGCATGCACTTTGCATGCATCCCAGTCACCAGGTTGATGCCTCCAGCACCTTAGCCACCTTTTTCTAGCACCCGGGAGCCACTTACTTCAGAGTTTTAGCCCTCCTAGCCTGAAAGGCACCCACTTCTTACCTATTGCCAGAGAAGGGCGCACTTGTTCACCTACCACTGCAGTTCCACTTCAGTTACACTCAGTTAGCTCCGATTCTCCCTGATTCGAGGCTAGTTTCACTCCTGACTGATTGTTTCACTTCCGTTGGACCTCCAGATTGACTAGATGACTTGTTCTAACTTAAGTTAGTCTCCCATGCACCCCCCACTGAGCCTCCTTCCCTTAATCAGTGCTACACACTTCAGTTACACTTGTTACACTCAGTTAGACTCAGATTGACACCTGGATGACTGGTTCTTGTGCATTGATGACCACTACTGATTGATGATGAGGAATCCTAGTTGGAGTCAAGCTACTCCATTCAGTGATTCGAATGACCTCCTTAGGCAATTCGAATTGCTCAGTCATTGTGACAGTTTGTATTGTAATTCATTCACCCTTACTGGGATATTGAGCACTGTTGCATGTTTTTCATAGTTTTGCACCATATTTTCTATGTTCATCTGTTGTGATTGATTTACTTGTTCACTAGATTTGCTGTGACTAATTTTACATGGTATCACAGCCATTGCAGGGACAAGATCTCTTTTCTACAGGTGTTTTTACAAGAAGATTTGACTGAATTGCTCAAAATTGCAAAAAGTTTTGGCATGAATTATCTCAAGGGCATTCGCTCCTGTGCATGCAAAGCTTAAAAATACTTCCAATACCACTCCAAAAGCCTGAGTTTCCACATAATTCCTTGATCTGATATATTGGACCCATTCAACATTGCTTGATCTTCAATTCCAAGTGTGATGCAACTCTAAACGGGTGGATTGTTTGACCTCATTGTTCTTGGTTTTACTGTGATTTGCAGGTTATTGTCTCCATCTTTTGCATTCGCTACACTGTCCATGCAAGCTCATCTACATCAGTGTGCACTCGCCCCTATCAATGGAATATTCTTCTTCAAAGCCTATCCTCACCCCATTCAATTATTTTGATTGGAAAGATGATATGGAGATCATATTACGTTCAAAAGGTTACTACCGAGTCACTCTTGGTCTTGAATTGGATCCAAACAATCTGTCAGATCGAACCAAACACTACAACAAGCTTGATGAAGCTTATGGTCTTCTTTGTCTCTCCATCTCCAAAGATCTTCACTTCCATCTCAGCGGATTGAAGACCCCAAAAGCTATATGGGAGCAACTTGAAACACTATTTGGCAAGCAGGACGAGCTTAGGGCTTTTCAATTAGAGAATGATTTGATTGGCCTTAGTCCTGAGAATTTCGAGACCATTAATGAATTCTTCACAAAATTCAAGAACTTGAACATGCAGTTGAAGAACAGTGGAGTTATCAAAGAGGATAAACAATTGATCCTCTCCATTCTCAGCAAGCTTGGTAAAGATTATTCGGTATTTGTCTCTACTTTCAATTTCGGTCGGCTAACTACCCCGAATTGGAAGATGCCTACCTTGAATGCCTTCATTGATTCCGTCACAAAAGAGCATGACAAGTTGATTCAAATGGGGTCCATAAGCTCCAAAGATTCAGCCCTATATGTTCAAGGACCCAAGATCTCGAATGGTAAAGGAAAGCAGAAGAAGGAGAATCCCAAATTCGAGCCTCACAAGCAAAAAGAGAAAGGCAAACAAACGGATGCACCATCCAGTTCGAAGTCCAAGCAAAAGGGAAAAGAAGGTAACCAAAAATCTAAATGTACTTATTGTAACCGTGGCTTTCATCCCGAAAGTTCATGTATGAAGAAGACTATAGATCAAATGGCCCTCCTTTTGGAAAAGAACAACATAACCCTTCCTGACGGTGCAAGGAAGAAGGATAGGAATGATGATCATGAAAGAGGACAAGCACTCATGGCAACTGTTTCGAAGCCCACTACTCTCTTGATAGATTCGGGTGCATCGAATCATATGGCTGCAAATATTGATTCTTTTTCTTCATTCGATCCAAACAGCTCCATCCCCATCCATTTGGGAGATGACTCAAAAATTTCTTCAAAGGGCAAAGGTATGATTCATGTAGATCATGGAAGCTTTCAGAATGTTCTCTATGTGCCTTCCTTGGATTCAAATCTTCTTTATGTGTATCAAATGACACACACTGGTGAACCGAAGCAAGTTACATTCATCCCTAATACAGTTGAAATTTCTAATATCAAAAGTGGAAGACTCGTTGCAGTTGGAAAGGCAAACCACACTGCAAAATGCTATGAGTTTTCGCACTTTATTCCGCTTGCAAAGCCCACTGCTCTTTGCACACATGGTAATGAGGTTAGTAGGATTTGGAATGAAATATTTGGACATCTAAATTATAAATATTTGCTGCTGCTATCAAAAAAATCCATGGTAGATGGTCTTCCACAACTCCGTTCCTCGAAGGGAATATGCACTGGTTGCATCATTGGGAAGCACCCCGAGCACAGATTCGACCGCGGCAAAGCTAGCAGAGCTTCTACAATTTTGGGATTGATCCATTCTGATATCAGTGGTCCGCTGCCCCATATGTCATTAAATGGTTCAAGGTATGTTTTGACATTTATTGATGATTTTTCCCGCTTTACATGGGTATTCTTTCTCAAAAACAAGTCAGAAGTGCTTGGAAAATTCAAGGATTTTAAGGCTTCTGTTGAGACCGCCACTGAGAGCAAGATCAAAGCTCTTAGATCTGATAATGGTGGAGAATATATTAAATCAAAGTTGTTGCAACTTTGTGCCCAAAGCGGAATTCAGATCCAACATACAGTTCCCTACACACCCTAGCAGAACGGTGTAGCGGAAAGGAAAAATCGGTCACTGAAAGAGATGGCTACATGCATGATTGAATCAAAAGGTTTGGCTGCAAATCATTGGGATGAAGCAATCAATGTTTCTGCATATATACAGAACCATGTTCCACATTCATCCGTGAAAGGTATGACTCCTTTTGAAGCATTCTTTGGTCACAAACCGGATGTGTCATATTTGAGAGTTTTTGGCTCTACTGCATGGGCTAGAATTCCTTCCGAGAAGAGACGAGCTTTGGATCCACAAAGTACCGAGTGCATACTGATAGGATATGGGGAAGAATCAAAAGCATATAAACTCATGGATATCATATCAAAAAGATATTCATAGAGAGCAGTGTGCAATTTAAAGAACCGCTTCAAGAATTGCAACTAGTCGAGGAAAAGACTGCCGATTCACCGCCTTCACCAGAAGAAGATCCATGCAGCGATAATGAAGGTATGAGTTCTGATATTTCTGATATTGTAGAAGCATATGATGATCATGACATATCAGGTTCGGAATCCGACCATTATGATCCTCCTCAGTTACCAAAGTGGGCCCAAAACACTCTTCAATCTGCTGGCTCGAATCTTGGAAATCCTGCTGATCCGAGACGAACAAGAGCAGAATTTCAAAGAGCAGGTATGGATCTTTCTATTGCTGATCCATTTCTTCCTGAGATTTGTTATTTGATGGCTGGTTTAGATCCTACATCATACTATTCTGCTCACCGAGATCCGAGATGGAAAAGTGCCATGGATGAAGAGTACAGTTCTCTTCAAAAGAACAACACATGGGAGCTAGTTTCTCTTCCACCTAGAAGAAAATTAGTGAAGTGTAAATGGGTCTACCATACTAAAGTTGCTGCTGATGGCACTATCAGCAAATACAAAGCAAGGTTGGTGGCAAAAAGTTTCTCCCAAGTCCAAGGAGTGGACTACACTGAGACTTTTGCACCGGTTGCAAAGATGGATTCCATCCGCCTTGTTTTAGCTATTTCCGCATCCAAGCACTGGGAAGTGCACCACATGGATGTGAAGAGTGCATTTTTACATGGAGACCTTGCTGAAGAGGTATATATGCAGCAGCCAGAGGGTTATACATCAGATCCATCATTGGTTTGCAGATTGAATAAATCTTTGTACGGGTTAAAATAGGCCCCAAGAGCTTGGTACGCAAAGATGGACTCCTTCCTTCTTTCTCAGAATTTCCAAAGATGCAAATATGATACGAATGTGTATCTTCAGCGAGTTAAAGGTAATTTGTTGGTTATTGTACTTTATGTTGATGATATTCTCATTACTGGTAGCACTCTTACTTCAATAAACAAGCTAAAAATTGCCTTAAATCTAGCTTTTGACATGAGCGATTTGGGCTTGCTGAGTCACTTTTTGGGCTTGGAGATAGCTCAAAATTTTGATGGGATCACTATATCTCAGCAAAAATATGCTTCCGACCTGTTATTGAAGTTTAATATGGCTGAATGTAAGGCATCCCCATTCCCATTCCTCTCAGGAATCAGTCTTGAGGAGGGAGATTCTACACCGCTTGCAGATTGCAGTATGTATCGACAGTTGATTGGTTCACTACTTTATTTGACACACTCAAGGCCTGATATCTCATATGTTGTGAGTGTCGTGTCAAGATATATGCAGCAGCCACATGAGCTTCATCGGCGAGCAGCCAAGCGGATCTTGCAGTATGTGCAAGGTACGAGACAGTTTGGCATACATTATGCTGCAGATTCTGAGCTTGATTTCATTGGTTTTACTGATTCAGATTGGGCAGGTGATAGCATTGATTGGAAGTCCACTTCCAGTTATGTTTTCATGATTGGTCATGGTTCTATTTGCTGGTCCAGCAAAAAGCAAGCAGCCATTGCACTTTCTTCAGTAGAGGCAGAGTATTGAGGGGCAGTCAATGCCTGCATTTAGGCAATTTGGTTGCAGGGTATTCTTTCCGAGTTTGGTTTTGGTGGCACTACTTCGACTGTCCTATTTTGTGACAATCAAAGTGCTATCAAGATCTCCACAGATCCAGTTCAGCGGCAGAGGACCAAACACATTGAGATTCATATGCATTACATTCGACAGTTGGTGCATGACCGCACCATCATTCTGCAATATTGCCCTACTGATGAGCAAATTGCAGACATCTTCACCAAGAGCTTCACTGAGAAGAAGTTTTCTTACCTCTGTTCACTATTGGGGGTGAGTTTCATCATGGTGGAGATAGATTGATCCATCATTATGCTTTAGCTTGAGGGGGGGCTTTCTTCCCACTGGGTTTTCCCTCTTTCCTCACTTAGTTTATTTTCAGCATTTTTTGGATTATTGTATTGGGGTGACCTTCGGTCTTAGTTACTAGGGCCCCACATTATTTTTTGCACATCATAGTCTAGCTTGAGGGGGGGTGTTCGGATATCCACATCATCTTTTTTCAGGATCTTGCATGCAATTAGGGTTTGCATGCATCCCAGTCACTAGGTTGATGCCTCCAGCACCTTAGCCACCTTTTTCTAGCACCCGGGAGCCACTTACTTTAGATTTTTATCCCTCCTAGCCTGAAAGGCGCCCACTTCTCACCTACTGCCAGAGAAGGGCGCACTTGTTCACCTACCACTGCAGTTCCACTTCAGTTACACTCAGTTAGCTCCGATTCTCCCTGATTTGAGGCTAGTTTCACTCCTGACTGACTGTTTCACTTCCGTTGGACCTCCAGATTGACTAGATGACTTGTTCTGACTTCAGTTAGTCTCCCATGCGCCCCCCACTGAGCCTCCTTCCCTTAATCAGTGCTACACACTTCAGTTACACTTGTTACACTCAGTTAGACTCAGATTGACACCTGGATGACTGGTTCTTGTGCAATGATGACCACTATTGATTGATGATGAGGACTCCTAGTTGGAGTCAAGCTACTCCATTCAGTGATTCAAATGACCTCCTTAGGAAATTCGAATTGCTCAGTCATTGTGACAGTTTGTATTGTAATTCATTCACCCTTACTGGGATATTGAGCACTGCTGCATGTTTTGCACAGTTTTGCACCATATTTTCTATGTTCATCTGTTGTGATTGATTTACTTGTTCATTAGATCTGTTGTGACTAATTTTACATTACCCACCTTCCCATTTTCTTGACAAAGCTAACTGTTGGTTGGATTCCCTAATTGACTGTGAACCCCTATTGTGAGTGAACCTGAGAGGGACTCCTTAGTGGATACATAGCCCTAGCTCAGGGGTGATCTCTGATTGCTGAAATCATAGAGGATAGGCATAGATCTATGGTTGGGATGGAAAGTTGCAGTCCATAACCGGTTTCTTGGAGGTTCATTGCAAAAGATAGGTTCCCATGTGGTGTTATTTCATGTCTTTATGCTATGCTTTTTATGTTCAAGTTATTGGTTGATGAACTACATGATATTGGATCAACAGGGGACTGTATATGAGCTGATTTATGGGGATGAATTTCCGTGCCTTCTATTCATTTTGTTGTACATGTTATAGGTTAATGAATGCCTGACTCATTGAGTGTGAATGATACTACTTTATTTATAGTTGCTAAGTGTATGCATGCATCTATATACTCATGGAAATGACCCATTGATGAATAGGGATGCATGCCTATGCTTGTTCCATGTCTGTTGTGTATGATGTTATCTCACTGTTCCATTGAATTAGTTGGTAATGACTGTTATGGTTGATAGGTGTGTGTGTTAGTATTGCTAATCCCTGTTGTGTGTGTCAATTGCATGGTCCTTGCACCCTGCATCCTTATCCTTATGCTGGTACTTATAGGTGATTATGTTTGAGGGATAGGACTAAACCCTGCATGCTTTCCTCACTCTTCCTAGGAGAGGATATGTACATGTCTGTCATTCTAATTGTGTGAATCATGTTTCATTCCTTCTATTCATGGAGCATGCTTATGCCTATTAGGAAACCCCTTTATATTAATTTTGAATTGTCCTTGAGGAATTGGGCTAAGTATGGTAAATGTGAAGGACATTCCAACCTATACTTGTATAAGAACAGACACCCCTGTGGATCAGATGGAGGAGGGAAGACTTAGCAGAAGTAGAGCAGAGCCTATGGAAGAAGGGAAAAGGCACTTAGGTGAAGTTATAGACTAGAGTTTCAGTTGGAAAAATGACTAGTTTAGTGTGCTCATATTGGGTAGAGGATCATACCAATGGATAGAGATATCCAAGAGCTTTCCAATGGTACTGACCTTTCCCAATTTGTCCCAAGGATGCGGGAGTTATGACCCTTGGAAGGTTGCTTGGAAAGTTTGCAGGAGCAGAGGAGGTGCTTCCGCAGTTCCACATCCTTAATGCAGATTGCGGATTGTGGATGTTGGAAAATAACATTGGATTTGGACATCTGCATTTTCGAGTTCCGCAATGTAGAAGGGGGAAAATCTTTAGGAATTGGAATTGGACTTCTGCATTCCGACATTCCGCAATGTGGATTGCAGAATGCGGAAGGAGAAATTTTCTAGAGGATTGAATTTGGGATTTTGCATTCCCGCATTCCGCAATGTAGATTTCGAAACGTGGAAAGAGAAATTATAGGAAGGATGATTATGGGGATTATTCATTCTAAATCCTCCATTGTGGATTGCAGATCAACGGCCATTGCGGTTGTGTGTAAAATTTGAAGACAAAGAAGAAGAAAAAAAGGATCTGAGGGTCTCCCAAGGCCTCTGAAGGCCACCAAGGAGGCCGGGGAACGTGGAAAAGTGGTATCAGAGCCCAAGTTACAGCACTGGTGCTGCTTGGGACACAACTAGAAGCTTTAGGCATGATTAGAACTTCAAAAGAACAGAGAACGATCCCAACAGTCGTATAACATTTATACTGGGTGTGAACCGGTAACCAATAGAGACAGTCTAGTCAACATAGAGAGGCCAAACCTGTTCTAGCTAGACACCTATCCTTTTACCAAGAAAAAGCGTTGAACAAATGGACGCATTGGTAAGTGCATAGAATCCCAAGAAGGTCCGAGTCAGACTCAACCACAGTGTGTGAGGGAAATCGAAACAGTAGGGAAACACTGATAAGAGGGAAATCTCTCACCCTAAACCATTTCTGTTATAGCATGAGAATGGGGACATGATTAGAAAGGGACAACTCTTTGACCCTGCCATGTTCTTATATTTATGTTTTTTGAGCTTTATGCATAGAAAATTAGGGCATGAGAATGATGCCAGTAATCAGATAGTTGCAAATACATATGCACTAGTGGGCATGTTGTTAGGTATTGAATATTGCATGAGAAGATGTTGTGTATGTGTATGGTGTGGCATGTTGGTAAAACTTGTGAAGATGTGCATATGCAATGAACCCCTTAGATTAAATATGGTGGTTGTTAATCACTACTAATGTTGGTATTAGTGTAGGACCAAAGACAACAGAAAGCATGGCTAAAGACATTGATGTTGTTGTTACATGTGCCCAACAACCTTATGATAAAGGTTAGGGAAACATTCTGTGAGCATGAGAATTGATGGAAGGGTTGTGTAGTCTTTGGTAAGAGGCCAGATTGATGAGGTAACACCAAAGGTGCTAATGGGAGTCATGCAGGTATGTTCTCTTTGTGCAAATGGTATAATTGTTGAAGGGATAGGGTAAGAATCCCTTGAGCCATGTTTACATATTGTACAATGGTATGCATGTATGGTTGAATGCACTTAATGGGAATTCCATATCACCATGGCATGGTGAGGTAGGGAGTAGTAAGGGCTAGGGACCTTCTACCATGTGACTGTTAAATGTTAGAATGCATTCATATGAAATTACATCATGCGTTTTACATAGGTTGGTTATGAGTTTAATAACCAAGCAAGTAAGGGCTTAGGGTCCTGTATGGTAGTGCATGCTAAGTGAGATAGTCATGATTAGGGCCATATGTGTTTGGAAGGGTAGGTGTACACCGAAAGATTTTGTAAATTTGTGGTTATGCATGGAGAGAATGCACATTAAACGATTATGTAAATGTTGTGAATGTGCATGCATGCGTATGTGTGCACATGTGAGATGCATTTTGTGAATGCATGGTGGTGTTATGCATATGTTCATTACAATTAGATAACATAGGTGTTTGACCTAGGTCTGATACCTTACCTGTTAGGATAGTTTGATAGCTTTAATTTTTTGCAACCCTTGGTTTTTATCTATTTTCCCCTTTAACCTAAAGATTTTGGCTTAGTTTTTGATTTCATGTTTTAATATTCTGTAGTTGCCTTCATTTCATTAAATGAATTTTGGAATTGATGCCTAGTTTGAGTTATGACATCTGGTTTCATTGATTCCATGGATGTAACATTCATTTGAAGCCACGATGTGATATGATTTTTCATTTTATCTTCTGCAATTGGTAAGAAATTCCATTGCTGCGAAGAAATTATGATTTCAATAAGCAAGGGTCATGAATAGTATTGCAACGAAACCCCATTTCCTTCCCATGATTGCTGGTTATCGATAAATCAATTTTCGCTCAGAAAGCTGAGATATTATGGTGTTAGGGTTGCAAGAAAACTCTCCTCAGAGTCCTGTTGCAAGCATTGCCTCCTCAACCACATCTACAGTCATGGAAGAACAGAAGAAGCCTCGGCCAAGTGGACATTTGCTCAGAATTGAACCCAAAAACGTGGAGTGGATGAAGGAACTTCCCGTGGCTGTTGAAAAACTTAAAGAAAAAGGATGGTTTACTATGTTCGAAAAAATGGGTGATCATCACGAACAAGTTTCAAAGGCTTTCTGCCGAAATTTCAATGGGTCGACGGTTAAGATTTGTATGCTTAAGTTTTTTGTAATAGAGATGTCCATTTCTCAAGCTATCGGTGCGAACCCTATAGGGGAGAAATGGTATAAACGACAAACCATTCATGAGGATTATAGCCAATACCTCCTGCCAACGCATCAAGATCCGTACCGGAGTCAAGGTATACCTAGGGTTTTCTTACAGGGGCAGTGGCAGGATATCCTATATATCATACAGAGGTATATCACCTGCGAGGGAAGATGTGCAACTATCTATAGGTATCATATGAGGCTTCTGCAACATGTTTCAGGTATCAAAGATCTAAATCTTCCATTTTTCTTGTTCAAAAGTCTGGAAAATATGTCTTCTAAGGTTCGAAAGCATCCCAACTCTGATAGCCACAATATTTACCATCATGGTTTAATTAAATTGCTGATTGAACAAGAATTGAAGAAGGGGGAAAAGTCCTGGTTGTATTTTCTGTTTTGGTCGGGTTTCAGAGGAGAAGTGGTAGAAATCAAAGGAAAGAAGAAGTCAAAACTGTCTAAGAAAAAGTCCAAGGAATGTTTGGACAGTAAAAAGGAGGATTCCTAGCCCGAAAACGGTGAAGGACAAGAAGAAATTAGTAATATGGAAGTGCCCGAGAATGACAATTCTGTCATAAGTCCAATAGCTGCAACAGAGAATAAAGAGCCTGATGGAGTTTGTTCTTTCTAGGAATTATTAGAGCATACATAGAAAGTATTTGAACCTGATAAAGTTTGCGTTAGGCCTAAAACTCAGTCTGTTAATAAGCTTAGAATGAACATGAGGGCCCTGTTGAATCCAAAATTCAAAAAGGATCAGGTCATAGATTTATAGGATTCTTCTATAGAGGACGAGGAAGATGAGAAATCTAAGAAGTTAGAGTCCGCTGTGCGTCAGGTTTTAAATAATATTGAACAGAGTCTCAAAAAAGTCCTAGAAATCATCCCCAAAGGTCATACCCAACCATTTGAAAATGGAAGCATGATTACAAATACTCATTCAGTTTTCTCAGGTATAGAAGTTGGAGAACCATCCAAAAAGATGTCAGATTATTTTGAGAACGTTGCTCCAGTGTTTAATGATGAAGAGATGACTTGTGAAAAACCTGAGGATAACATGGAAAAGTTAGAAGAAATGAAAGATAAGACAGAGATGAACCATTTCATATAGAAAAATGAACATATTAATATGATAAATGATGGTTTGATGAAAGCAAATGCAATGCTGAAGCAAGATTTGCAGGAGCTAAATCAGAATTATGCAGAGGCGATTCAGTTAGCAGATAAAGCTGTTAAGAGATGGAAGATGGCTCAGAAGCAAAATGAACAATTAGAGAAAAATCAAGAAGAGCTCGAGCTGAAGGTGAAACTCATGCAGTAGGAATTAAATAGGCTGGGAAAGAAATCAAAGGCCCTAGATGGACTGGCCACTCTGGTAGAAGCAGCGAGAAGACTCTAAGAAGGTTTTTTGTCTTGACATGTGTCAAGTAGAATTTAGACTATATCTTTTCTGATTCTCTTTAGCTATATTTAGAAGACCTAGCCTTAAAAAGTGGATCTTAGAAACAAACTTGAGGAATCATATCTTTTGTTTAAAGCTATATATTATGTAATATTTTGGGACAAATGGGGGACACACATGGCAGTCGAATTACTGAGAGACTATGGAGATTGTCGATGGTTACTTGTGTAAGAACTTCTCTTGCATTTTTTAATGACATTTAATATACTATATGGAACTAGGCCTTTAATCTATTATTGTTTTTAATGTTCTCTGGTTCAGTTTGAACTCTTTTATGCATTGGATGATATGTAGATGTTTTCTATGTTTCATGTCATGTATGAATGTGGATAATGAATGCTTATTGAAATTTGAAAAGTGTTTTCGAAGAATCATACCTTATATATATATGCCACAGATATGAACTATTTGTTTATGGATTGCAGTTATATATGTATTGAATGTTTATCTCCTGTACCTTAATGCTCTGTCATCCATTATTGCAAGAATTTTGTCTTTTTACATTTGTATTGCTGAAGTATTCAGACATTGTATCTTTGCTTTTCTATCCTTATTCATTTGATTTACATTGTTATCCAAACAAAACCTATAAAAATAAACTTTTATTTGAGGTGCCTGAGCACTACTGCTCCTATAGTCTAGGTAGCAGACTTTAGGGAAAACATCGTTTGGCGACCATACTGGGGAGGAAGCATACAAGTTCTTCCTCTGTTTTAAATTGACTAAGAGCTTAATTGTTGGGTGAACAATATGAGTGAATGGTTTTTAGACTACAATTTTCACCTGGTTTTAATAAAAGGGAGCAGCTATGGCTCCAAAAAAGGTTGGTACAAGGGCTAACCCTTCGTCGCCTCTACTTCCAGGAGTTCCATATCCCGAAAAAATACTCAGAGATACTAGGCAGCAATTAAGTTCTACTGCATCAGGCAGATTTTTGTATCCTTCATCTTTAGAGATCCCAGATCCTTCACAGTTTGGTTTTCCTTCTGAAAATCCATCTATTGAAGAAAGTGAACAAGACTTGTCTTTTCCTACCACTCAGATTGATCATTTTCAAGTCTTTACAAACCCCTTATTATCTGAAGAGGAAGTCAAAGTTGAGTTCTTATTTTCACCTTACATCCCTCTTACAAGTAGAACCCCACTTCCTCAATCCAAGTTTAAAACTTCCCCTTCTGCATCAAACCAATCTAGTTGAAGCTCAATTAAACCAAGTCTCACTAGCTCAAAAATGGCTGGTCAAACCCCTAACTATATGGAACATATAGTAGCTGCTAGGTATGCCCCACTAGTTATGCCTCAACCTCTTCATGCTCTACCTGGGGGAGACTATTAGAAGTATCTCCCTAAATTCAATGGTCAAGGAGAAGTAACAACAGAAGAACATTGGAATTCTTTGTTTAGTTATGCAGATAATCTGAATATTGAAGCTCAAGATGTATGGATGAGAATGTTTGTTCAGAGCTTAGATGGAGAAGTTAGAAAATGGTTCAGGGAATTGCTTGAGGTATCAATAGATGGCATAGAAGTATTAGAGGAAGCATTCATGAAGTGATGGGGTGATACAAAAGATCTTGCTTATTACATTACTAAATTTGGGGCTCTAAAAAGATAAGGATGAACCAGTTGCTGAATTTTCAAAAAGGTTTAATAAAATGTACAGCAAAATACCAGCAGAAATTAAACCTACAGAAACCTCTGCTAAACTTACCTATGCAAACTCATTTGATTCTAATTTTTCATTGCATCTGAGAGAAAGAAGGGCAGTGACTTTATTTAATATGCAGGAAGTTGCATTAGAGGTAGAATCAAACATGTTGGCATCAAGTAAGCTTAAAGAATAATCAGAATACTTTAACCAAGATAAAAAGGTAAAGAAAGAGATGCCATCAGCTTCAATGGGTAAGACACCAGACAAAGTAGAGGAGATGAATAAGGTAATAAAACATTTGTCTGCCAAAATCAACAGATTAGAAATGGAAAATAAAAATCTAAGTAGACCTTTGCCAGAAGGAAATCCTAATCAGAACAGACGACCTTTTGTACCAAGATTTGTGCCCAGGGAAAGGAGAAACAATGATATTCAAAGAAAAATAAATAATAGTGAAGACCAAAGAGTTCAGCCCCCTTTTCAGAATAATTTAGTTGAAGAAGAGGAGATTGAGGAATTGGAATATGAAGAGTTGGATCAGAATATTAACCATCTTGAAGAAGAGTCATATGAAAGTTTCCTCACCAAATATCAGTATCAAAATTCCAAAATTATGTATGCTTCTTATACTTCTCCAGCTGATATCTATCAAATAGATCCGAAAAAGTCTTATAATTTGAGGTCTGGTGTTAAACAAGTTGTTCAAACTCCCAAAAAGAAAGTTACTTTTCCTAATAAATAGTATCCAGATCCATCATGAAAGAAGAAGCATAATCACAGGTTTGATAAAGCTAAGATTACAGAATTGGAAGAAGTTAATAAAAGTAATCAGGGTTTTAGCTTTGAAAATGAACTGAGTAAAGTGAAGATTCCTATTCCCTTGATAGAACTTATGAAGATACCATCTTTTAGAGACCCTGCTTGTAGGATGATGAAAACACAAGTTAATGAAATCTCTTTTGATGTCATAAATTTACATGATGAGCATCCTACTATTTTGGTTGGTTCTGCCTCACTAGACAAAGTTGAAAAGATATCAGATTCCCTTCCTCCTTTCTATGTTACCTTAATAGTTCATGAGAAATTACTTCATAATTGTTTATTGGACTCTGGAGCTTCTCATAACCTAATGCCTAAATCTGTGATGGAAGCCCTTGGTCTGAGTGTCACTAGACCTTATCATGATTTATTTGCTTTTGACTCAAGAGCAGTTCAGTGTTTAGGGGTGATAAAAGACCTTGTTGTTAATTTGACACAATTACCTATGATAACCATTATGATGGATGTGGTTGTTGCCGATATTACACTCAAGTTTGGTATGTTGCTTTCTAGATCATGGGAAAAAAGAGTGGGGGGCACTTTACAAATGGATTTATCCTATGCTACCATTCCAATTTTTGGAGGAGAACAAAGGAGGCTTTACAGAGAAGTACAGTTAGCCTACTTAGTAATTGATAGCAATAACCCAACAACTCATCCAGTATATGCTGTAGAGGAAGACTTGGGATCATGTATTTTGCATTTAAATGAAGAAACATCTGGTGTTTTGAGGGTTGAAAAAGAAAAATCAGTCCGTTATAGTACTACAAAACAAGATGAATTATGGCAAATGTACTTTGATGGTTCTTCATCTAAGGAAGGAGAAAGAGCTAGAATTGTTCTCATCTCTCCTGAAGGAGAAAATATTTGTTTGATTTATAAATTGGAATTCCAAACAACTAACAATATAGCAAAATATGAAGCATTAGTACTGGGATCAAGAGCTGCAAAAGATTTGGGAATTCAATAGTTGGTTGTTTTTGGCGACTCCAAATTGGTTGTTCAGCAGGTCAGAAATGCATATCAGGTAAAGCAGCCACTTTTAAAAGTCTATAGAAATGAAGTATGGGATTTAATGGACAATTTCTTTTCAGCATTTAATATCTCCTTCATTCCTAGAGATCAAAATCAAACTGCAGACTCATTGGCTTTAGCAGCAACATTTTTTAAAGTCCCACAGAACACTCAACTCAGGTATCCAATTGAAGTCAGGCATAGGCCTTCGATTCCTGACAACATAAAGCATTGGAGGGTTTTTCAGGATGATTTGGAAATCAAGAAATTCTTGGAATTGATAGGTGAGTTCTCAAATTCTCAGATTGATGAAGAACAGGATGATAATACAGATGAATTTCCTTCTTTTTCTGAACAGTCAATTGCTGATCATAAGATTATTGAACTAAAAGGGAATTTCATCCCAAAAGGTTTAGTTCCAATTGAAAGGTTGTTTCTGAAAGATGATACATTGGAAGAACCTACTGTAAAATCCTCTAAAGAAAATGTTAGTGATTACAACATTGGAACTGAAAATCAACCTAGGTATATTAAACTATCAAAACTGTTGACAAAAGAGTATAAAAAGAAGTATATCAGTTTGCTTAGAATATTTGTGGATATATTTGCTTGTTCATATGAAGATCTCAAAACATATGATACTAGCATTATTCAACATAAAACTCCTCTAAAGCCAGATACTAAACCTTTCCAGCAAAAACTCAGAAGAATCAATCCTGCATTATTACCAATTATTGAAAAGGAAGTAAAGAAATTGCTAGATGCAAAAATCATAGTACCTCTTCGGTATTCAACATGGGTTGCAAATTTGGTCCCTGTCTGAAAGAAAAAAGGTGAGATTAGATTATGTGTTGATTTTCGTAATATAAACAGATCTTCTTTAAAAGACAATTATCCTATGCCAAAGATAGATCAGATTTTACAGAGGGTAGTTGGAGCTTAGAGGATATCAATGATAGATGGGTTCTCAGGGTACAACCAAATTGTTGTTCATCCAGAAGATAGGGAGAATACTGCTTTTACTACTCCCTGGGGAACTTTCATGTATGATAAGATGCCATTTGGTTTAATGAATGCAGGAGCAACTTTTCAGAGGGCTATGGATATAGCGTTTGTGGGTGAAAGACAGAAATTTGTGGTGATTTATCTTGATGACATAACAATTTTCTCAGATTCAGACGAGAATCATCTTAAGCACCTTGAACAAACCTTTGAAAAGTGCAGGAAGTTTGGTTTGTCTCTCAACCCTCAAAAGTCCCATTTTTCCATGCAGGAAGGAAAACTCCTCGGTCATATTGTTTCTATAGATGGTATTAAAATTGATCCAGAGCGTGTGAAAGCAATTTTAAAAATCACAATCCCCAGGAATAAAAAAGAAATACAATCATTTATTGGAAAAATCAATTTTCTCAGATAGTTTATTCCTAACTTTGCAGAGATTGTCAAGCAAATAACTAAGATGTTAAGAAAGGATCAAGAGGTAAAATGGACTCCAGAAGCAAAACTATCTTTCGAAAGGATAAAGCAAGCACTTACAGAAGCACCAGTTTTGGTAAGCCCTGATTTTTCTAAAGACTTTATCACTTTTCTTTTATCTCTAAAGACAGTATAGCGGCTATATTATTACAAAAGAATGCCGAAGGTCTTGAACAACCTATTTCATTTTTCAGTAAAGTTTTAAGGGACTCAAAATTGAAGTACAATATTTTGGAGAAACAAGCTTAGGTGTTGGTCAAAGCTTTAAAATTTTGAAGGATTTACTTACTGCATTCAAAAATCACAGCTTATGTCCCAAATGCAGCAGTGAAAGAGATATTAACCCAGCCTGATTCTGAAGGAAAAAGGGGTCATTGGATTGCGAAAATAATGGAATACGATATTGAGATCAAGCCAACTAAACTTGTTAAAGGCCAAGGTTTGGCTAAATTGCTTACAGATTCTAATTGTCAAGCATTAGGATTGAATGTTGTTTTTAATGAAGTATCTGAAGAAGAAAATGCCCAGCATGAAAAGGAAAAAGAGCAGGTTTTCCAGAAATATATTGATTCAGTTTGGTATGGTGATATAGTATATTTTCTTTTGTTTCTACAATCTCCACCAGATTTGGACAAAGGAAAATTGAGGTCTTTGAAGTTAAAAGCCATGATTTACTGTATCTATGAGAATAATCTATTTTGGAAAGATCCTGCAGGTATTCTGCTTAGATGTGTTGATAAGGAAGAAGCTGAAGTTGTTACAAATGAAATGCATAAAGGAGTGTGTGGTGGGCACCGTTATTGGAAAGCTACAACCTTCAAAATTATACGAGCACGTTATTATTGGCCCAAAATTTTCTCAGATGTTTTTTCCTATGTAAGAGCTTGTGTAGAATGCCAGAAATTTGCAGGTAAGCAGAAATTGATTTCCTTACCCCTCAAAACTATTTCAACTGAAGCTCCTTTTAGTCAGTGGGCGCTGGATTTTATAAGAGAAATCAATCCACATTCCAGTGGGAAACACAGGTATATTTTTACAACAACTGATTTCTTTACAAAATGGGTAGAAGCAATTCCTACCAGAAAGGCTACTGATCAAGTTATATTTAATTTTCTAGAAGAAAACATTTTAAGTTGATTTGGTTGCCCTAGGAAATTAATCACAGACAATGCCCCTGCCTTCAAATCAAAGAGAATGATCCAATTCTGTGAAAGGTATGGGATTCTATTGAAGCATTCTACTTCTTATTACCCACAGGGTAATGGTTTGGCAGAGTCTACAAACAAGAACATTGTCAATAGCATCAAGAAGTTACTCTCAGAAAATGAAAAGGCATGGGACAGTAAGTTGAAATATGCACTTTAGGCTGATCGTATTGTTGGTATCCAATTCACTGGTGTAAATTAGACCTTAAGTTTATGTCAATCCGGAGTTTGTAAGACTTAGAGGCATATCCCAAATATAGAGACTTAGAGATGGACTTAACTGGAAATTCAGTTTGCTTGTAAAATAAATCTATTGAATGCTAGAATGCTGTAACTTTGAAATGCAAAACCTCCCTTATTGAAGCAACTTCATTTGATCTCTTAGTTTAACCAGCAATTCATATATGAAATATTCTAAGATTAAAATGTTGAACCTAAATCTTAAAAATGAATCACAATACAATGCCTAATATCTCACTGTTGAAAACAGAATACCATTGGTTTCCTTTACAGAAGACAATTCGCAATGTGTAACTATCTTTAGCAGTGCAACATCAAATAAGTAATGCAATTGATATGATTTCTACAGCGTTTAATCATTCAAATGAAAGAGCTCATAATCCTATTCCTATAATCTAACGCGTTCTGCAATATATGATCTACTCGTTCTGCAATGTATAAGAAATCAATTAAAACAAATCGAATCTACAGGTTTCAACTTAAAACATACCACACGCAATGACGCAGAGATAGGTGTGCAGGATTGGAAAAGGGGGCCCTCCAATGCTTTGCTTACACACACAAAGAAAATCACAGAACTCTAAAGCTCAATCGCATTCACCATATGGAAATAGGCATACACAGCAATTTATCGAATACTCCAGTCTTTATTTCAAAATCATGCGTATAATATCCAATAAGTTTTTCTTTTACAAAACAAATAGTTATATATCCCTTGTTCCTGAACTGAAACGCTATATCTATTGAAATTAATAATGACATTGGCAATAACAATCTCCCTAAATTCGAAATTGCCCATCATCTCCAAGAAAATAGGCTAGATCACTAGAAAATCGAACTGCCCCGTTTTTATGCTAGATGACTGCACAGGTGGTCATCGTTGATCAGCATTGACTCGCCACCTGTGAGAAACATGCCACAATTTTGTTAGAAGTTTAACCATCCTTGGACATCGAGGGTCTTCCTTCACTCTTTAGCTTGTGCCCAGCTGGCCTGCAAGTATCCAACCTGGGAGAGATTATGGGAAGTTAGCACATTCTGTAATTTTGAAAAATCTTAATTTAAATGCCTTAAAAATCCCATAATTCACTTATTAAGAAGCAACGGCATTTATACCTTTGACCAAGGTTTTGTGGATAAAACTAAGGTTTTATGGATCGAGTATGAAGGTTCATGGAGGAAACTAGAAGGTATTTGGATGGAAAAATAGGTGAAAAATGGTGCCCAACATCTCCCCCAAGAGGAAGCTGTTGCACGTCCTCATGCACAAAAAAAAAGTATTTCCAAACTTTTTGACCCTGCTTATGTTCTGAACAAAATCTTGTTATTGAAACTCTGCTTCTAATCCTCTGATGTACCTCCTATCTGAGATGATGCATTTGTAGAAGTTCAAGCTGCATAAAGAACCTTCAGTTTTTCATACTTGGTCTGGTAAATCTTCTTTTGTTTATGCCATTTATATGCATGCTTGGAGATTCATGCCCTTTGAACCTTAAGTTTCTTGTTCTTTTTTGTTAACTTTTCATTCCTCAGTTCTAATTCTCTTACTTCCATTTTCAACTTCTTAATCTTTTTACCGATTTTGGAAGTTTTCTTCTTTTCCATCTTCACTGAAGGCTGTTCAGAATTAGTATCCATATCTTCATTCTCTTGCACTGAATCTCCCTTCTTTTCTTTTTCTATAGTTTGTTGCTCCAAGAAAGGAGAAGCTTGATCATTTGAAATTTCCTGTCCTGGATGCTTTTTTTCTTCTTTTTCTTGTTGATCAAAGAAAAGATTTATATTTTTAGTCTGCTTTATCACTTCATCTGAAATATTTTCAGTGTCCTGGGTACTTTTACTTTCATGGACTTGCCCTATCTCACCTGTTGGATCTTCTTCTTGACTTTCCAAGGATTGTATGTATTCATATTGTTTTTGCTGGCTTTTATCATCCTCTTCTAATGCTGACTTCTTTTGAGCTTGCTGATGTTTCCTTGGCTTCTTCTCATGAGTGGTGAAGATTTGATCTTGCTTTTGAAGATTTCTTTCTTATTTCATCATGCTTCTAGTTCTTATTCTTCTCTGAGGCTGTTTTGGGTTTGCTGCCTCAGAGTTATCTTCATCATCTGTGATTATTAACACATTTTCTTTCTTTCTCCCTTTAAGCAGTTTTGAGCTTGTCGCTTCAGGGTTCTGTTCTTCATCCTTGGGGTATGTTATCATCAACAGTTTGTCTTCTTTCAAGTTTTCTTCAGGCAACTCTTCTAGCTCTTCAAACCGATTATGAATTATAAATTCTTGCCATGTCAACTTTTGCTTCTGTAACTCATATGTGATGATTATTTTAATGAGCCCACAATGGAAAAGGCTTGTTAGCTTGTCTTTTTCACGTTTTTGAATAGCCTTAGCCATCTTAGAAAGGCTTTGTAATAAAAAATGAGGCATGTTAATCTCACAATCACCCCTTAGGTGTTGCAACATCTTGATATGATAAAGATACACAATGCTAAATCTTCCTTCACAGGTGATGAATCTTTGAATGATATATACTATTTCATCCCAGGGATGAACCAACCAACTCCTTGGTATTCCCTTCTCCCATTCCACTGAACCTGCCCTTGACATGCATAGAAAGGGTGTCCAGGCCTTCTCCTTAAATTGTTTTGTTTTAAAGAATATTTCCCCCTGCTGTGGTAAGCCAATGATCTATGCCAAAATATCTTCAGACAGCCTGAAACTCAAATTTCCTACTGTAGCCCTCTCTCCATCAAATGAGCCAGCAAAAGCTAGGCTAACATTATCATTGTGCCCATCAAATTTTTCAAAAAAAGACACCCATTATTTCTTTTCGAAAATTTCCATGCATCTTTCATGAATGGCAGTGGGATCAAATTTCTCTGGTTCTAGTCTAGACACCATTTTACAACTTTAACAGGAAAAATCTCTTTTTATATGCAATGGAAGATTTCAAATAAGACTTAACCCTAGCTTATAACTCCAGTTTCAAATTTTAAACTCTGTAAAATTTCTCCTTTCTTCAATCGTTCTTCTGAAAGTCTGAATTGATAGCAAAAACCAGAGTGTCAAGCTTACCTAGCCTACGCGGTTCCTCGATTTGCACATTCTGAATGAAATACGCATCCTCGTATCTGTATTTGTTCTTATGTAATGCCAATGGTGTTTCTTTTCATCACTCCAAAATTCGTGCCGAGGATTTTTAAAGAAAGGAATATGCTTCGAGTTTTTGATTTGAGAGACTGCGCTTTCCTCCACTGTAATGCAACCAGAGTTTCCTCCTTAGATTAATAGAAGTCTGTCAACTCTCAGCATGGATGTGAAGTTTGGGGAAGAGCAAGTTAGCTGGACAACCACGGATATATGAAATATCATTTCAAATTTTTGAATTTTGTAAATTGTGCTTCCCTATACATGGGTGAGATTCGTGGGAGGTAATATCAATGATTCCCTCATTTTATGCAATGATGTTTTGAACAGGACACTTAATTCCCTGTTGATTCGCCACTTCATGATATGTTCCATGACCCCTTTTCATATAATAACTTTATTTTTAACTTAATGCGTATCATGCAATAATGTCTTCATCTTAGAGTATATGAAGGAAAACATGAAAATATTCAAATTTCCTTGGTAAACAAAACATGTATATATATTTTTTTCTTCTCTGCTTTCTGTTGAAAAGACCTGCCTGTAGAATGCAATCTAGGTTTTGATCAGTCAAAAATTTCTTCTGAGATTGATCCTAGCCACCATTTTAACACCTAGGGTAAGATCATGAGAAGTGAATGGGCTGCTGGCAAGGATTATGAAGGTGATAGAGTAGACAGTCAAGTTTATGAGGATAGGTAGGTATTTTTTTTCGTCATTATTTCAAAATAAAGAATCATGCAAACTTTTAAAGCATAAAAATTAAAATTCTTATAGACTTTGCTTTGATATTCCCTTGTGATTTCTTGCTGCTTGATGTAGCTGATCTGCTTGTCTGTTAAAAAGAGAATTTGCATGTTCCTTTCAGGTCCCTTCTGCTGACTTCTGATGTTGTTAGGTCCCTTTGCTAGGCTCCTTCTGCAAGACTTTGAGGTCTGTGAAATAAAAGTTGAATTTCTGGCATTTGAAAAGGGCTTGGAGATAGAAAGCATGAAATGCTTATCCCCCCAGGCCTATGGATGAACTTGTACTCAAGTCAAGCAAATGTTTTATTGTACTGATAGTCATGAAAGAAATGATGCTGAAAAAGTAAAAAAAAATGCTTTTGTGAATTTGCAATGGCCAAGTAAACTTGGTATTCCAAGGAAAATTTGAGTTTATGTTGTGTCAGTTGCCTGGTTTTCACAACTAAAAGCCCTTTTTGTGTTTTTTTTTTTTTTTTTTAAATCGGAAAATGGCTAAGAAGGAAGTGAAGAAGAAACAACAGTGTGTTTATCCAGCACTTCCATCTCCCTTTGCTGTGAAATTTGTTGTATGAAATCTTCTTTGCTAATAGGCTTTGTGTAGAGTTTTAGCTGATGGCCATTGATTACAAATGTATGTGCTTCATCATCGATTGTTTGGAGTTTGACTGAGCCATTGTCATATACCTATGCAATTGCATATGGACCAAGCCAATGAGTTGTAAATTTGGCTTTGAAGTCTTTGAACTTTGAATCAAACAATAAGGCCCAGTCACTGATGTGAAATTGTTTCTTTTTGATAAACTTGTCATGCCATTGGGCTCTCTATTGCTGTACCAAAATATTGTGTTCTACTGCTGCCTATCACATCTCATCGAATTGATTCAATTGTAGTATCCTTTCTTGCTATGCTTCAGAAAGATTCATCCCTAAATCTGTTGCTAACTTAAAGGTATGAATTTGAAATTCTATTGGCAATAGGACCTGATTACCATAAACTAACTGATAGGGTGAAAAACCAGTACTATTTTTCCAAGTGATTCGATAGGCCCATAAAGCTTCTGTAAGCTTAGCTGACCAATCCTTTCTATGCATCTGAATAGTTTTGGTGATGATGCCTTCCAAAGTTTTGTTTGTAGACTCCACTTGACCATTGGCTTGTGGATGGTAAGGTGTAGATTTTTTGTGTGTAATTTTGTATTTGGCTGTTATCTCCTGCACCAGTTTAGAAGTAAACTGTGCACCCTAATCGGTGACAATCTCTCTAGGAACCCCAAATCGGACAAATATCTCTTCAAAAAGAAAATTTACCACTGTTTGTTCCGTGGCTCTTGGTAATGGTTTGGCTTCTACCCACTTTGTGACATAGTCAGTACATACCAAAATGTACTTCTTTCCTTGTGATGGTGGATTGATTGGACCAATAAAGTCAAGAGCCCATTTTTCAAATGGTTCAATGAGGATTTGTGGCTGGAGTGGCATTTCATCAGATCGTACTGGCCGTCCCATCCACTGACAAGTATCACAGCTCCTAACATACTTCTTAGCATCCTTGAAAATAGAAGGCCAGTAATACCCCAAATTGAGTATCTTGTATGTTGTTCTTTTCTCTGCAAAATGGACACCACACAGTTCATCATGACATGCTTTCAAAATATCTAAAATTTCATCTTGTCGTACACATCTCCTAATAATTAGATCATATCCTATGTAAAAGAGATCGCCATTGACCCATAGGTGTCTAGCACTTTGTTTAATAATATTTTTCTTTTCTTTGGATGACATAGATGGAGGTAGCTATCCTAATGATAAATAATTGGCGATATCAGCATACCGAGGAGTGATAACAGAAATTGCAAACAAGTGTTCATCAGGGAAACTATCTAAAACAGGAACAACCTCTCCAGAATTGTGTAAGCGAGACAGGAAATCTGCTACTTGATTTTCTTGTCCAGGTCGATCTAAAACAGTGATATGGAACTCCTGCATTAATAGTAACCATCTGGTGATCCTGCCATTAGTAATAGATTTGTTCATTAAATATCGTAAAGTGGAATGATCTGTGTGAACAAAAATTTCATAGCCAGTAATGTAGTGACGGAATTTGTTCACAGCATGGACTACTGCCAACATCTCCTTTTCAGTCACTGTATAATTCAATTCTGCAGGTGTTAGATTTTTGCTGATAAAATAAATAGCATAAGTCATGGTCTGCTCTTTTTGTCCCAAAGAGGCCCCTATTGCAGTATCATATGCATCAGTAGAAATATGGAAGGGAAGTGTCCAATTGGATCCCCTTAGAATGGGAGCAGTTGAGAGCTTCTCTTTAAGTGTCTGAAATGCAGATTGACAGTTAGTATCCCATTTGAAATGGACATCCTTGGAAATTAAATTAAACAATGGCAGAGCTATCTTACTGAAATTTTCAATAAATCTACGATAATAGCCTGCATACCCTAGAAAGCTTCTCACATCTGTTTGAGTGGTTGGTGCAGATAGATTTGCAATAATGTGAATTTTGGCAGGATCAACTTTTATTCCAGATGAAGAAATGTGATGTCCTAAAACTATCCCTTCAGTCATCATCATAAAACACTTTTCATTGCTTAGGGAGAGATTTGATTCAACACACCTTTTTAAAATTTTATCCAAGTTTGATAAGGAATCTTTGAAGGTATTTCCATGCACAGAAAAATCGTCCATATAGACCTCAACACATTCACGAATTAGATCTTCAAAAATGGCCAAGACTGCTCTCTGAAAGGTAGTTGGGGCGTTACATAAACCAAAAGGTAAAACTTTGTAGGC
Source organism: Larix kaempferi (assembly GCA_027924585.1). Lineage (NCBI taxonomy): Eukaryota > Viridiplantae > Streptophyta > Pinopsida > Pinales > Pinaceae > Larix > Larix kaempferi. The sequence goes on along the minus strand of BSBM01000182.1, from coordinate 8,703,475 downwards.
ATATGTACCCCAGGGACATGTAAAAGTAGTTTTGTCCTGGTCTTCTTTTGCAATGCTAATTTGATTATACCCGCTGAAACCATCTAGAAATGAAAAATAGTTCTTCCCAGCTAGGGCATCGAGCACTTGATCAATAAATGGCAATGGGAAATAATCTTATAGTGTTTCCTTGTTTAACTCTCTGTAATCTACACATATCCGCCATTTGCCATTTTTCTTAGGAACAACAACTAAGGGAGAAACCCATTGGCTATCAGAGATAGGGTAAATAAATCCTACTTTTAATAACTTCTGTAATTCTTCCTTAACTATTTCTTTTAGTATAGGGTTCATTCTACGTTGAGGTTGTCTAAGAGGTCTGATTTTATCATCTGTATAAATGTGGTGAGTGCATGTTTCATGATGAATGCCAGGCATGTCAGTGTATTCCCAAGCAAATGCATGAGAATATTTATTCAGTAAAGTAATCAACTGGTCCTCCTGTGATGTGGTAAGATGTGCACTGATATGCAAGTGTTTTCCTGGACTAATTTCAATTGTTTTGTGTTGCACATCAGTGATTGAATGAACATTAAAAATATCATGAAGTGCTAATGCTAAAGAATGTATTGTGCAATTTTCCTGAAAATTTTGTCCCAAAACCTGATCTGTGATAGCATACTGCATGTCTCTTAATTCTTCAGAGATATAAGGTTCAGCAATGAAGTAATCTAGCAAATCTTCGTTGTTGTCTCCTTGAAAATCAAAGAATTGATTGATACTTAGGACATGCTGAATGATTTTGCTTTCCTGTTCTTTGGTTTCATTTATCCATGACAACTGATCTGATACAGAAGGTCGTTGGGCAGAAGGATAAAGTGTGATTTGTTTCCTCTCTGTCCCATGTGAAATGAGCATGCTTCCTGACCTACACCCTATAAAAGCATCAGCTGTTGCCAACCAGGGTCGGCCAAGAATCAATGGATTCCCTCCTAAATTAGACTTTGGTTGGGGCACTATGAAATCTACAGGATACTCCAAGGAATCTAAAGAAACAATGATATCTTCTAAGATCCCTTTAGGTGTGATTTTAGACCTGTCAGCTAGTTCTAGAACTGTAGTGGTTGGTCTGAGATTTTTCAAGTGTAGATATTCCATGGTTTCTAGTGTCATGACATTGATGGCAGCACCTAAGTCAATCAGTGTTTTTGGAATTGAAAAATTGTTGACAGTTATTGTGACCATTGGGATTCCTGGATCAACGTATTTTTCAATAAAAACAGTGTTAGACATTAGTCCTTCTAATTTGTCTACCACATGAATTGTTGGTGGATCTTTCCTTCTCTTATTGAGACATAATTCCCTAACTGCTTTTGTATAGATTGGAATATCCTTTATAGCCTGCGGGAGGGGAATTTTGACACATATGTTGGTTAACTCATTCAAAACATCAAAATCAGGTAGGGGAATTGAAAATTTTTCTTTGACCAACCTCTCTGGAAAGGGAGGTATGTGAGGTACTAATGTTTTCCCTTTGTGACTGTGATTTTTTGACTGTGGTGTTTCCATATTTGATTTTTTTGAAGTTTTCTCATTTTTTGTTTGTTCTTCTAAGATAACAGGAGATTCTTTTTGTAAAGTTTTCCTAGATCTTAAATTGATATTTTGAAGTGGGAGGATTGAGTAGGGGAGTGACGTTCCTTCATCAACATTGTACATGGGTTTATCCATTTTATTATTTGGATTTGGTATTGGCTGGGCTGGCAATTGTGTTGGTCGAGGTGGAGGCTGGTTGGATGGCAATTGTAGTTGTTGAGGTTGTTGGCCTAGTTGAGGAGCAAAATTGGGTTGTTGGAAAAATGGGGTTTGATTCTGCTGATATTGGGGGTATGCAAAAGGTTGTTGATAAGGCTGTGGGTAGGCTTGTTGGCATGTCTGATTACCATGAGTATACCCTCACCAGTTTGAAACTGGTTGGGATTGTGGTTGTTGTTGAGGAGACCAAGTTTGCCAGGGCATGGGTGCACTCCATGAGTTTTGAACAGGAGTTTGATAAGTTGAATGAAACTGCTGCATAGGATCTTGAGACATACCTGAAAATCATGGCTGCCAAGGTCTTCATTGTCCCATAAAATAGAGAGGCTCCATGCTTTGATTCTCCTCCATTTGAGCTTCCTGCAATTCTTTCAATCTGGGGCAATCATCAGTTTTATGATTTTCAGTACATAAACCACAAATGTGAACAGTATTCAGAGGGCATTCTCTTAATGGATGTTTCTTTCTACATTTAGGGCAGAAAATAGATAGGGCTTGATCTTGTTGGTTTTGTTGTTCTTGTCTCTTCTTGGTTTTTGATGTTTCGACCTGTTCTCCCAAGGTACTCAATAAATCAGTCTTAAAATCTTCTAACAAGTTCCCAAGTTCAGCTCTGGATATGCCACTGGTTGCAGATTTTGTTACTTTGGAAGTTGCATCTCTCTTTCCATTTCTGGCTTTTCCTCTAGAATACTTTTGACATAAGTCTGTAATCTCTTCGAATGGTAGATAGGAGATGTCACCTTTTCCCATAACACTCAAAATATCCAGATATTCTTCTTTTATTCCTTTCAAAAAGATTGTACGAGTGATCTCAGATGTCAAAGAATTGTATTTAGATTTTTGCAATTTATATGAGAATCTTTCAAGATACTCTTCCAAGCTTTCATCTTCCTGTTGAAACATTCTAAAAATATCATCTTTTGAATCTTTTGATATACAGTAAGCTTGGTATTTTCTAAGAAATTTTTTTCTCATATCATCCCAACTGGTTATTGAATGCTCTCCTAGCCCCATGAACCATTTCAATGCAGCTGCCTTAAGAGCAGCAGGGAAGGGACGAAGTTTGTGGGTGTCATCAGTATACCCATAAGTACGACACAAGATATCAAATTCAAATAAGAAAGAGTCTGGATCTTCAGAAGTCATGCCATAGAAATTTGGTAGAACAGATGGTGGAATGTTTTTCATCCTTAATTCTTATCCTAGGATGATGCTAGGATGGTGGAATGTTTTTCATCCTTTCATCCTTACTTCTTCATCCTTACTTTTTAAGTCTGTTTCTAAAATGCCTCCCCGGCAACGGCGCCAAAATTTTGGTATCCAATTCACTGGTGTAAATTAGACCTTAAGTTTATGTCAATCCAGAGTTTGTAAGACTTAGAGGCATATCCCAAATATAGAGACTTAGAGCTAGACTTAACTGGAAATTCAGTTTGCTTTTAAAATAAATCTATTGAATGCTAGAATGCTGTAACTTTGAAATGCAAAACCTCCCTTACAGAAGCAACTTCATTTGATCTCTTAGTTTAACCAGCAATTCATATATGAAATATTCTGAGATTAAAATGTTGAACCTAAATCTTAAAAATGAATCACAATACAATGCCTAATATCTCACTGTTGAAAACATAATACCATTGATTTCCTTTATAGAAGACAATTCGCAATGTGTAACTATCTTTAGCAGTGCAACATCAAATAAGTAATGCAATTGATATGATTTCTACAACGTTTAATCATTCAAATGAAAGAGCTCATAATCTTATTCCTATAATCTAATGCGTTCTGCAATATATGATCTACTCGTTCTGCAATGTATGAGAAATCAATTAAAACAAATCGAATCTACAGGTTTCAACTTAAAACATACCACACGCAATGACGCAGAGATAGGTGTGCAGGATTGGCAAAGGGGGCCCTCCAATGCTTTGCTTACACAGACAAAGAAAATCACAGAACTCTAAAGCTCAATCGCATTCACCATATGGAAATAGGCATACACAGCAATTTATCGAATACTCCAGTCTTTATTTCAAAATCATGCCTATAATATCGAAGAAGTTTTTCTTTTACAAAAAAAATAGTTATATATCCCTCGTTCCTGAACTGAAATGCTATATCTATGGAAATTAATAATGACATTGGCAATAACAATCTCCCTAAATTCGAAATTGCCCATCATCTCCAAGAAAATAGGCTAGATCGCTAGAAAATCGAACTGCCTTGTTTTTATGTTAGATGACTGCACAGGTGGTCATCGTTGATCAGCATTGACTCGCCACCTGTGAGAAACATGCCACAAGTTTGTTAGAAGTTTAACCATCCTTGGACATCGAGGGTCTTCCTTCACTCTTCAGTTTGTGCCCAGCTGGCCTGCAAGTATCCAACCTAGGAGAGATTACGGGAAGTTAGCACATTCTGTAATTTTGAAAAATCTTATTTTAAATGCCTTAAAAATCCCATAATTCACTTATTAAGAAGCAACGACATTTATACCTTTGACCAAGGTTTTGTGGATAAAATTAAGGTTTTATGGATCGAGTATGAAGGTTCATGGAGGAAACTGGAAGGTATTTGGATGGAAAAATAGGTGAAAAATGGTGCCCAACACGTATCACTACAAAAAAGGCTATTGGGAACTCTCCTTTCCAGCTTGTTTATGGAGCTGAAGCAATTTTTCCTATACAATTGGGTCTCCCTGTCATGAAATTTATGCAAGACAATCTTGAAGAACCAAATCAGATACAACGTAGAATTTTCCAAATGATTGAACTCCAGCAAGAAAGAGAACTACTTGTTGAAAAGGCCCATTTATATAAAGACAAGGTAAAACAAAGCTTTGATAAAGGGGTCAAAGAAAACAATTTCTTTCCGGATGATTTAGTACTTAGGTGGGATGCAAGGAGAGAGGACAAATCAAAACATGGTAAGTTTGATCACTTATGGCTTGGTCCTTTCAGAATTATCAGAAGTTTGGAAAATAATACATTTGTTCTTCAGAATTTGGAAGGTGATGAGTTAGCAGGACCTGTCAATGGACGGTTCCTAAAGCATTTTTATACCCAATAAAATAGTAGCACATTTATCCACATTGTAAATACCATCAAGTTGTAGATTGTTTGAATAAGACTCCATGGCCTAATGGATCAGTAGATTTTTGACAGAAAATAAGGCACTGGAACTACAGTTCTTGGAAAATCACAGGGAAATGCCATCCCCCAGTTGGAGCCAATGTTTGACCTAGGTATGATACCTTGTTAGGATAGTTTGATAGCTTTAATTTTTTGCAAGCCTTGGTTTTTATCTATTTTTCCCTTTATCCTAAAGTTTTTAGCTTAGTTTTTGATTTCATGTTTTAATATTCTAAGTATTTGCAATATTTAGATTTTAGCCTATGATCCTATAGGATGTTTTCGATTTCATTCAAAAAGTTTTAGTTTGCATATATTTCATATGAACTGACAGCATGTGATAAGTGTTCAAAAGAATTGGGACGCTGCCAGCTTGCCAAAACATTATTATTCTGCAGGTGCTATCATTTCATTAAATGAATTTTGGAATTGATGCCTCGTTTGAGTTATGACATCTGGTTTCATTAATTCCATGGATGTAACATTCATTTGAAGACACAATGTGATATGATTTTTCATTTTACCTTCTACACTTGGTAAGAAATTCCATTGTTGTGAAGAAATTATGATTTGGATAAGCAAGGGTCCTGAATATTATTGCAACGAAACCCCATTTCCTTCCCATGATTGTTGGTTATCGATAAATCAATTTTCGCTCAGAAAGCTGAGATATTATGGTGTTAGGGTTGCAAGAAAACTCTCCTCAGAGTTATGTTTCAAGCATTGACTCCCCAGTCACATCTACAGTCATGGAAGAACAGAAGAAGCCTCGGCCGAGTGGACATTTGCTCAGAATTGAACCCAGAAACATGGAGTGGATGAAGGAACTTCCTGTGGCTGCTGAAAAACTTAAAGAAAGAGGATGGTTTACTATTTTCGAAAAAATGAGTGATCATCACGAACAAGTTTCAAGGGATTTCTGCTGAAATTTCAATGGGTCGACAGTTAATATTGGTATGCTTAAGTTTTCTATAACAGAGATGTCCATTTCTCAAGCTATCAGTGTAAAGCCTGTAGGAGAGAAATGGTATAAACGGAAAACCATTCATGAGGATTATAGCCAATACCTCCTGCCAGCGCATCAAGATCCGGAATGGAGTCAAGGTATACCTAGGGTTTTCTTACAGGGGCAGTGGCAGGATATCCTATATATCATATAGAGGTATATCACCTGCGAGGGAAGATTTGCAACTATCTATAGGTATCCTATGAGGATTCTGCAACATGTTTCAGGTATCAAAGATCTAAATCTTCCATTTTTCTTGTTCAAAAGTCTAGAAAAGATGTCTTCTAGGGTTCGAAAGCATCCCAACTCTGATAGCCACAATATTTACCATCATGGTTTAATTAAATTGCTGATTGAACAAGAATTGAAGAAGGGGAAAAAGTCCTGGTCATATTTTCTGTTTTGGTCGGGTTTCAGAGGAGAAGTGGTAGAAATCAAAGGAAAGAAGAAGTCAAAACTGTCTAAGAAAAAGTCCAAGGAATGTTTGGACAGTAAAAAGAAGGATTTTTAGCCCGAAAACAGTGAAGGACAAGAAGAAATTAGTAATATGGAAGTGCCCGAGAATGAAAATTCTGTCATAAGTCCAATAGCTGCAACAGAGAATAAAGAGCCTGATGGAGTTTGTTCTTTCCAGGAATTATCAAAGCATACAGAGAAAGTATTTGAACCTGATAAAGTTTGTGTTAGGCCTAAAACTCGGTTTGTTAATAAGATCAGAATGAACATGAGGGCCCTGTTGAATCTGAAATTCAAAAAGGATCAAGTCATAGATTTACAGGATTCTTCTATAGAGGACAAGGAAGACGAGAAATATAAGAAGTTAGAGTCTATTGTGCGTCAAGTTTTAAATAATATTGAACAGAGTCTCAAAAAAGTCCCAGAAATCATCCCCAAAGGTCATACCCAAGCATTTGAAAATGGAAGCATGATTAAAAATACTAATTCAGTTTTCTCAGGTATAGAAGTTGGAGAACCATCCAAAAAGATGTCAGATTATTTTGAAAACATTGCTCCAGGGTTTAATGATGAAGAGATGACCTGTGAAAAACCTGAGGATAACATGGAAAAGTTAGAAGAAATGAAAGATAAGACAGAGATGAACCATTTCAAATAGAAAAATGAACATATTAATATGATAAATGATGGTTTGATGAAAGAAAATGCAATGCTGAAGAAAGATTTACAGGAGCTAAATCAGAATTATGCAGAGGCGATTCAGTTAGCAGATAAAGCTGTTAAGAGAAGGAAGATGGCTCAGAAGCAAAATGAACAATTAGAGAAAAATCAAGAAGAGCTCGAGCTGAAGGTGAAACTCATGCAACAGGAATTGAATAGGTTGCGAAATAAATCAAATGCCCTAGATGGACTGGCCACTCTGGTAGAAGCAGCGAGAAGACTCTAAGAAGGTTTTTTGTCTTGACATGTGTCAAGTAGAATTTAGACTATATCTTTTCTGATTTTCTTTTGCTATATTTAGAAGACCTAGCCTTAAAAAGTGGATCTTAGAAACAAACTTGAGGAATCCTATCTTTTGTTTAAAGCTATATATTATGTAATATTTTGGGACAAATGGGGGACACACATGGGAGTCGAATTACTGAGAGACTGTGGAGATTGTCGATGGTTACTTGTGTAAGAACTTCTCTTGCATTTTTTAATGATAGTTGATATACTATATGGAGCTAGGCCTTTAATCTATTATTGTTTTTAATGTTCTCTGGTTCAGTTTGAACTCTTTTATGCATTGGACGATATGTAGATGTTTTCTATGTTTCATGTCATGTATGAATGTGGATATTGAATGCTTATTGATATTTGAAAAGTGTTTTCGAAAACTCATACCTTTTATATATATGATACAGATATGAACTATTTGTTTATGGTTTGCATTTATATATGTATTGAATGTTTATCTCCTGTACCTTAATGCTCTGTCATCCATTATTGCAAGAATTTTGTCTTTTTACATTTGTATTGCTGAAGTATTCAGACATTGTATCTCTGCTTTGCTATCCTTATTCATTTGATTTACATTGTTATCCAAACAAAACGTATAAAAACAAACTTTTATTTGAGGTGCCTAAACACTGCTGCTCCTGTAGTCTAGGTAGCATACTTTAGGGAAAACAATAGGAAATGATGAATAAGTGGTAATTATGAGATCATTTGATGAGCAGCTGTGAATGTAGGAAGGATTATGTGGAGGTAGTCATGATGAGAGGGATGCCAGAATGAAATGTGGAAGGATGAGTTTCATAAAGGATATGGCTGGGAAGTAATGAGTATTGAAGGTTTATTAAATTACATAAATAATGTGATGGCTTCCTTTAATTTTTTTATGATAAATATACATATAAAATACACCTATACATTTCATTGTAATAAGATGTTAGGAGTTGAAAGTGCTTACATGGTTGAGTGTTATGATTTTGAAAACACTTCAATGACTATTGCAACAATGAAATATTATGTACATTTAAATTCACAGGTGTTTGGACTGATCTGAATTTTCAGACTTTAGGAAGAAATGTCTTGGCCATATAAATGAGGGTAAGTCCATCTTAGAGGATGAAAGCCACTATGTGCAAAGACCGAGAATTATGAGAAGGATCTCATGACTACAAATTAATTTCTGTAGTAGACAAAATTGTAAATTCATGTTTGGATTTAATTATTAGTGATATTAAAGGATTAAGGAAACCGGATTTGAATAATGATTGTTATGTGCTACTGACTGCTTAGATAATCCAAGATTGTGTAAAAAGGACAGGTTGCAGGGGATGGTTGTGTTATGGTAGCAATCCAAAACCCTACTGGGAAGAGTGGTGCCACTTACAAGAGCCAAATGGCATGAGGGTTCCTCACCTTCACTCTATGATTGGTAAACAATATGAGTGAGATGGTAAAGGTTATGTCAGTGAGACATATGTGGGTTATGGAACATAAAAAGGAATGAGGTGGAAAACTGAGGGACTGTCAACTCAGAGAAGGGATCCCCCATTCCTCGCAAATAAAGAGAACATACATCTGCAAGTGGATAAGTGTTCTATAAACCCTAGCTGAAAATACAAATGACTCATTAATAGTGTTAATATGCAGAGCATGTTCTATTTTATTATATTATTTCAGACTACTTGAATTATGATTAGGACCTACATAGTTCATATCAGTGAGGGGTGCACACTTTTCTAGTGCTGGGTTATGTTAGGGTTACCAATATTGAATACACCCTAAGGGAATGGACCCATTATTGGTGTTTCAATATTTGATAGTGAATTTTATATGTTTACAATTTCAGAGCAACAGTATTAATGAGCCTGCTTACCCCTCTTATGTTGTCAGCTTGAACAGATACAATTTGGTGCTGCACACTAAAGAATCAAAGTGGAGAGGGTGTTATGAGGGGTTGTGGGGAATGGATTCTATGTGCATGAAGGGTTGTTATGTGTATGAAGGGTTTTTGTATGTGGGAAAGGTCGATGCATGCCTATGGATCCGTAGTAGAGCCTTGAACTAGAAATGGTCATGGTGCAGGGAAAACCAGGTATGGGACTAGTTTCGCACCATCAATGCCTGATAACCTAGTTAGTGTATTGGCTGGGCATTGACTATTTGAATGCCATGGAGTGGCCTGCGGGCTAGCCAACATACAATTCCATAGGTGATCCCAAGGCTTCTAAAGTAAAGAAGGATCCTGTGGACTAGAGAGGAAATGTCCAATACATATAAGTATTTAATTGTCATCTATTTCTTATTCTGAATAATGAAAGATTTCATGTATAAGTATTATAACAACCAAGCTAATACACTATTGTTTCTGTGTTGGAAACATTGATCCTTGTAGGAAGTAAGAACTATGAAAGAATCTTAAGGATGCATTTGGACCTATAACTATTCTAGAGAGATTAGTATGAGCATCAATGAAGGATGGTTCTAGTGGACTTGTGTGGGTCCTAGCAACCAAAGGTTCTGTAGGAAATCACGGGGAAAGAGTTCCCTAGATGAGAAGCCTGGGACAGACCTTAGACACTAATTGTCATAGCCAAGAAAGGACAAGTCAAGCATTCACATTGAAGTTAAAAATGCTAGGAGCAGAAACGATAGTGGTGGTGTGGCTCCACATTGTAGCAAGACTAAAACTGTTACTCTTCTCTTTCCTTTTTATTGATGCACCTATAAAATAGACATATGTTGAATGCATGATGTGTCTGAAAAATTAACTCTGTTTAATTGCTTGAAATGAATTGAGAATGCTGAAATAGTTAATTTCCTGTGAGAGGATGAACATGAATAAGTTCATATGTATGTTGGGATAGCATGAAAAGTATGGAAGTCTCATGAATAAAGCATGGACTCTTCATGAGAATTAGGTGAATAATTGACTGATTTTTAATGTTTATGTATGCCTAGCCTAACAAGAATTACAATAATGAACTTCACTAGTGAGAAATTGAAATCAAATTGGTTGCAACAGTTACAAGGCCAATGGTGCTAGCAATAAAGTATGGAAAGCTGCACAAATTGACCATGGAAGTAGACCAAAGGCTATTAGACTTGGTTGGAAACCTTATTCAAACAATTGCCAAGACACAAGAAAATCTTGGAGAAATGATCAAGCTACAAAGGAAACAAAATGAGATGAACCACAAGGATTTGCAGGACTCTATTTCTCTCCAAAGCATTCTGGAAGCAACTAGTAGTGAAAAGGGCAGTGGATCAATGAAGAGGCATTCATATAATCAGCCCACTAAGAAACGTTCCAGGTGGGAAGACTCCAAGGAAATTGAGCAGGTAAATATAAAGCAACCGATGAAATGTTGGAAATGTGGGGGAGAGCATTGCCTCCGCAACTGCCCAACAAGAAACAACAAGAAAGCTAGTAACCATGAATATTTCAGGCTTGCGGATCAGTTGGAAAGCAAGGAAAAAGAAGGGATTGCTGTGGAGAAATGCCCACCTACAGAGCTAGAAGATCAAATCCAGCTGGAGCAACCTTTGGAATCCAAAGGAATTGGTCGTGAAATTTCAAATAAAAGGGATGAAATGCAGGTAGACCTGCAACATTTTTGCAATTTTGGGACATGTGTAGATTGTATATGTAATCCTAATTGTTGGAACACCGAGGACGGTGTTATTCTAAGGGAGGAAAGATGTAATATCCCCCATTATGACCTTAGACTATTTTGGCTATTTTGGCTGCTATGTAAATAGTGCAAGGTGTGTTTCCCTAGTGTGGAGCTCAAGGCCAAGGCCCAACTAGTGGGTGATTAGGTTTATTTGTATAGGAAAGTATGTGATATTCTGATAATCCATGTGCTAGTAAGCCATGGAAGATTATAAATGATGTAAATAATGCTATGTAATAAAATACTAAGGGTTGGATATGGCTGCAACAAAATGAGGGGAACTATGTATCCACCAAGGTGGTAAGGGGGTGTTGGGATGGAAACCTAGGTTTCCATTTGTAACCTTGATAACCCTTGGACTTTCCTAACTTCCATTAATGGATGCTGTAAGGAAGCGGGTGAAGTACATTGTGCAGGAGGTCATGGATAATGGGAAACCCCAAAGTGACAGATGGTAGGGTATGGAGCTCAGTTTCTTTGACCTGCACGTTACTCCACCCCTGGAAATCGTATTCCCCATTCCTAGATCTTGGTTAGGGGGACACAAGATTCAGCCATAACCCTTAGGAAACACAATAGAGAGGGGGCCATGAAGAAAAAAGCACTATAATCATGGGTTTGTACAGAGCCGAATTGCAGAGCCGAGTGCACTTAGGAAACCCTGCGTAAGGATCACAATGATGGGGTTACCCTTGGGTCTGACTCTGTGGATGAATTATAGATCTTAGCCATGGAGAAAAAGGGAAATCATGACCTATGTGTGCAAATTGGTAGAACCGAGAGCACCCAAGAAAACCTTGTGCATGAGTCAAATCGATTGGGACTTCCATATACCAGATCATGGAGAATAAAATCTAAGTGGGAATGATACTAGAGGTCTTATATTGTTCTCCATAGCTCTGTAGATGAAGCCTTGGATGTAGAAACCCTTACCCACCTTCCCATTTGCTTGACAAATCTAACTATTGGTTGGATGCCCTAATTGACTGTGAACCCCTACTGTGATTGAACCTGAGAGGGACTACTTAGTGGATACATATCCCCAGCTCGAGGGTGATATCTGATTGGTGAAATAATAGAGGCTAGGCAGAGATCTATGGTTGGGATGGAAAGTTGCAGTCCTGTTGTTGCTGCAACATCCCCCCCAAAATTTTGTACAAATATTGGGGCCCCTCCTTTATTTTTTAAGGGAAGGAAAGTTGGACTAAAGTCAAAGACATCAGAACCTTTTTCCTTACTTAATTTTTCTTGAGAAAAAATTCGCTTGTTTCTTCCGAGTTTGATTTTGTTGTTTTGGCCCAAGTAAAACTCATGACTTTAAGTTAAAGTAACGGCAGAAGAACTCATCCAACTCTTCCGCAACGGAGAGAAAATTTGGCTAAGTTAAAGTATCAGTGGAAGAACTCACCAAGTTCGTCCGAAACAGTGCAAGAACTTGCCAAGTCTTTCCGAAACAGTGGAAGAACCCAGACAACTTTGCCGCAACGAGCGGAAGACTTGGTTGAGACTTGAACTTCACCGTTTCGGGAGAACCGCGCAAGCTTTTCCAGAGCCTTTTCCACCATTGTTCCCGCATTAGCGGAAGAACTTGCCAAGTCTCTCCGCAATGGCGGAAGAACTCGTGAAAATATTCCGCAACGGTGAGAAGAAGTGATCAAGTCAAACCTATGTGGAAAAATTCAGGTAACTTTCCTGCAATGTTGAAGAAAACCCCCACAACTTTTCTGCAACTTCACGCTTGCCTTTTGCAGAAGAACTAGGATAGTTTCCCCTATTGGGTCTAGGAAATGCCCATTTTTGGCTACCTCTATTACACCTTTTTGCCCCAATTCCATCCTATTTTCATGAGCTATATCCATGTCTTTCTAGATCAATGTATAACATTGACAGGTATAATTTGTTATTACTTTATTTGTTTTTATGCCTAAGACTGTTAAAGATTATGGACTTTAGTCCTTGGTTTATACTAATTTATGTGACTTTATTTAGCCAAGGCCTAAAAGCATAGGTGTATCAGCCCAGCAGTGCCAGCTATGACTCTTCAAGCGTCAACTCCTCATATTCTAAGGGACAGCGCATCCTCCACGCGAGCTGTAACAGATTTCCATTATAACAGATCCCATTGAAGAAGAGCCTAGCTGCAACAGATAGGTGGCATTCCAATCGTTGAGTCTATTGATCCAATTGCTATCGGGACAGCAACATCCTTTAGTATTAACAGCACTATTCAACATGCTGTATCAGTTAGCTGTAACTACACAGCATGAAGATCATAGATCTTCATTGCTGCGTGATTTTTGTGGATCTGAAACTGTCTTTCTTTTTGTATAAATCCCAGTAGGCTCTCGTAGCCTGGGATTGGACAATCATTACTAGTGTAAGCTGTAACAGAGCATTTAAGCTCATGATCTTCCATTAATAATATGAGAGCATAATTCTTCACTTCTAAGTTTTAATTAGCTGTGACTCTCAGTGTCTCTGTTAGAAGGCCAGGGCCTGCCTTCTCACAGAGATAGCCGATTTAAGTAGGTAGAATAGTTTAAATTCATTTATGTTGTGTGGTATGGAAAGTTGCAGACATTGTTGATCGCTGTAACAGAGATTAGATTCCTTGCTGGTAGTTAACAATTGCATCTTGAATAGTTGTAGCAGAGTGGTGTGACAGTCGACTGTGTAGAATAATTCAATTAATTGCATGTGTGTTTTAATCAGTTGTAACAGCCAAGCTCGAATCCAATCAATTGGTAGTTATTTATGCTTTCTAGAACTTCCATTATCATCAGTAGAGTTCAAGCTTATATTTCAATTCTGGTTGCTGTTGTATATTTAATTGCATACATAGATTAGACAGATAATGTTGGAGTTACAGTAGTCACTGGATAGATCATTTTGGTAAAGGTTGAATGCTGTAGTTTGATGATCATAAGGATTTAACTTCTTGCAAAAGTAATCTCGTCTTGTCTCATTTCATTATTAGATCATTAACTCTCTGGATTGATTCTGTAAGAAGGATTGTTTCAATTGGGATTTGTAGATGTGTGAATTAGATTAGTTGCTTGAGAATGAGTTGGCTGAGCATCTAGGTAGGATCATTACTTACATTCATTAATCAACTGCTTAATCTGTTTATGCATAGATTGTGCTCATTACCTTTGAAATAAAAGACATTCCTGCGTTTGACAATTTATATTGATCATTCTGTGTGTTAGCTTTAATTAACTGACATATAGAGTGCCCAACATTTTGGCATCGTTGCCAGGGATGGTAATAGATAGACAGAGTTAGTAGTTGGTTTCATTTGATTTTACTTTAGTTCAATATTTTTTATGGCATGCATGAATACAAGAAAAACAAATCGGGAACCCCCTTTGAATACTAATATCGCAGGTGGAAGAGGTCGAGGTCGTAATGCAGGTCAGGGGAGACACACTTATATTGATGAGATAATTGCTAGAGCTGATTCTTCCACTATACCATAGTGGAACTCTATAGACAGGGGAAATTTTGTTCCTCCTAATCTTGAACATTCAGCATCCACAGTGGAGAATACGACAGGACCTTCAACTCCTGTTGCAGAAAGTAAACCCCCTGAAGATAGGGGAAGTGCTGTAGGTGCACCAGATAGAGAGGAGATTTATCATATTGACGAAACCATAGTTACTAAAGAGGTGTGGTTGGAAACTCGCAGAATAGTAGAAGAAAGAAGGCAAAAAGAAGAAAATAGAAAAGAGGAAGAAGCTAAAGCAGAGGCAGAACGCATAAAAGAACCTATTGAATTTTGGACCAAAACCATGGCTGGTAGAGAACAGGGGGGTGAGAATGAACATGAGGACCACTGGGAGGAAGAAGGAGAAAATAATCAACCTGGTAATACTGTGGTTACATTAGAATTCCCTATCCTTCAGACACCTGGAGCAGCTCATATGAAGAATATCTCACCATCAGTCCTCCCTAATTTCCATGGTAAGTCCTCCGAGGATCCTGATGAGATTCTTTTTGGGTTTGATATTCTTTGTTGTAGCTATGATTACACCTCCAGTGCTCAGAAGCTGAAGCTATTCCCAACCACCTTGAAAGGAAATGCTCTGTGCTGGTTCATGAGTTTGGGTCATGAGACCATTACGACTTGGGACCAAATGAAGAACACCTTCCTTTCTAAATATAAAGAATATTGCATAACTAGGGATAAAAAGGAAGAGTTGTTCAAAATGGTTCAAAAGGATGAAGAGAGTTTGGAAGACTTTGTGGAGAGATTACTGTACAATTTGCAAAGATCTGGTCATGCTGAGATTGGCAAGGATGTGCTCAAGATCATCTTGCTAAGATGAATTAGGGAAGATTGCCTTGATATGTTGAATATGCTACGTAAAGGGGATATCTCGAATGAACCTTTTGAAAAAATTATTGAATTATGCCGAAGGTATTCTAGGGGATCTTCCAGAACCAGCAAACGAGACAAGGATCGAGATCAGGATGTCTTCACTAGGACTCAGAAGTCAGCTAGTGGAGGTGCCACTTGAGCAGAAATAGGTAACCTACTTGAGAAATTTAAAATAGACATGATGAGTTCCCTATCCTCAGAGCTGGATGCCATGAAGGCAAAACAAAAACAAGTAATAGAAGATCTTACACTTGGAGTATTCTGTCCCAAATGTAGAAAGAAGCATCCACTGAAGGAGTGCCCGTTGGACAAAGCAGAGGTATGTAGGATATGTGAACTCGAGCATGAAACTAAAGAGTGTCCTTCATTACCTAAGGATAAAGTAGTCTTGCAGGCGTCTATTCCTGATGTAGAGCCAGCATACTTTATGGCACAGAAGAAACCATGGCATCCTAGAAACCAAGGTATGAATCCAGATCCAACATTTTTTCTACATAATATGAATGGAATGAACAACATGCATAATATGAATACACAATTCCCTTCACATTTTTCCAACAACCAGTGGCATCCATCTCAGAACCCAATGCAAAATCCTAATTCATGGACACCATGGCCACAGCAGTCAAACCAAGCTCCTTGGAATTCCAACTGGAGGAACCCTTACCAAGGAAATAACTTTCCCCATCACCAGACTTAGTATCAAAAATACCCGCCTCAACAGTATCAGCCTCAACAGTATCAGCACCAGCAGTATCAGCAACCATAGCTCCCTTTCCAGAACAATGCCGCAACCATGAATGCACCACTTCGACCCCAGCTACCTGCACAACCTAACCCGAACCCAAACAATAAAGCAGTCCATCAGTTTGAGACTGCCAACATGCCTGCATACTCCATTACTCAGATTCCCTGTAATGATATACAATTACGATCAGGGAGGGTAGTGGAGCCTATTATCACTGAGGATTTGTCATCCCCAGTGACTGAAACTAGAGTAAATCAGCACTATTCAACAAGCCCCATTATTGAGGATGCTGATACTCCTACTAAAGCAACAGTTGAAAATCAGGAAGCAACACACAATCTGCCACATCCTACACAGTTGAACAGAGAACCACCATATCCTGAACAATTGTAGCTGCAGAAGACAGTGGAACAGCCCCAATTTGATCTCGTGGGAGAATTGAAAATTTTATATGTTAAAATTCCACTGTTACAGGCCCTTCATGATGTGCCTATTTATGCTAAGACAGTTAAATATTTGTGTGTTAAGAAACCAGGAAGAAGGCCCAGGGATCCTCCCACTGTCCACGTGCTGGGAAAACTGTAATAATTAATAATGGAAAGGCCCCTGTAGCAAAGTATGATGACCCTGGGAACCCAAATGTTATAGTGCACATAGGGAACACATGGATTCCAAATGTCTTGGTGGATTTGGGCACAACTATTAATGTTATGACCATAGAAACTGTGAAGGAATTGGGACTCACTAATCTTCGGCCAACCCCTACTATTTTGGAACTTGCTGATAGATCAACGATCAAGCCTGAAGGAATTCTAGATGACCTTGTAATCTAAGTGGACTCGTGGGAATACCTTGCAGACTTTTTGGTGTTACAGCCAAAATCTCAGTTGGGGAGACACCCACTAATCCTAGGAAGACCATGGTTGGCCACAGCTTATGCCTGTATCAGCTGTCGGCCAGGTTCTATGACCATTTCAGATGGGACTGAGATCAATAATCTAACCTTATACCCTCCAGCTCGACCAAGCATAGAAGCTGATACTCCATTATGGGTAGATTTGGAGGAGGAAGAGGGAGTTCAACCACTATTAACCATAGGGAGAGCCTTGACATTTAAAGATGAAACAGAGGATGTTGCCATTAATAGTTTCATCAGTGAGCCCACGTCAGTCAATAAGAATGTTTATCAGATCTTGGACAGTACTTTAGTTGCAACATAATAAGAAAATGTTATAGAAGAAAATCTGATTAGTGATGAAAATGTGATTCCAGTACTTAAGAATTCAAAGAGTGTTCCAGTGGAAGTTGAGCCAGGAAAAACATTGACTATTAATCCTAATCTAGAACCTAGCGAGCTGGAACAGCTAGTCACTCTGCTGAAACAACGTAGGGGAGCTTTTGCTTGGGAGTACATAGATATGAAGGGAATTCCCTCTCATCTATGCACTCATCACATCTATATTAAAAGTGACTCCAGGCCTGTATGCCAACCCCAACGAAGGATGAACCCAAACCTGAGAGACATAGTGAAAGAGGAAATCCAGAAACTGTTGGAAGCTGGATTCATATATCCAATTTCAGACAGTGAGTGGGTTTCTCCTCTTTTGATTGTGCCAAAGAAAAATGGGAAATGGAGGGTCTGTGTGGATTATAGAGAGTTGAACAAGGAAACGCAGAAAGACCATTTCCCCTTACCTTTCATCGATCAGGTCCTTGATACCTTGTCTGGGAAGAAGTATTTCTCTTTTCTAGATGGATTTAGTGGCTACAACCAGATTCAGATTGCTCCAGAAGATCAGGACAAAACCACTTTCACTTGTCCCTGGGGGACTTTTGCATATTGAGTACTTCCTTTTGGGTTGTGCAACGCACCAGCTACATTTCAGAGGGAAGTGATTGGAATATTTTCAGAAATGGTGAATGATTGCATGGAAATCTTTATGGATGACTTTACTCCATATGGTGATCGCTATGAAGAAGCACTGAAGAACTTAGAAAAGGTGTTCAAACGCTGTGAGCAAAGTCAGCTCTCTTTGAGCACTGAAAAGTGCCACATGATGATGAGTGAAGGCATAGTGCTAGGGCACTTCATCTCTTCTGCTGGTATCTAGGTAGACCCATTTAAAATCAAGGTAATCGAAAACATACCAACTCCTGGAACTCAGAAGGATGTGCGTAGCTTCTTGGGGCATGCTGGTTATTACAGAAGATTCATAGAAATTTTTTCCAAACTGGCTTCTCCTTTGTTCACTTTGTTAATGAAGGATGCACAGTTTATCTGGAATGATGCATGCCAAACAACATTCACTAAGCTAAAAAGGAGGCTGTCCACAGCACCCATCTTAAGAGGACCCAATTGGGCTCTGCCTTTCCATATTTCTTCAGATGCTTCAGACACTGCCATTGGAGCAGTTTTGGGATAGCAGGAAGGTAATGCTCCTTATGCTATTTATTATATTAGTAAAAATCTGTCTCCTGTTGAACTGAATTATACTATCACAGAAAAAGAATTTCTTGCCATTCTTTATGCCATCAATAAGTTTAGGCATTATATTACTGGATATTCTACTTTTTTTCACACTGATCATTCTGCCATCAAGTATTTAATGAATAAACCAATCACAAATGCTACAGTTACTAGATGGTTGTTACTGCTATAGTAATTTGATATCAAAATTATTGATAGACCAGGAAAGGAAAATGTTGTTGCAGATTTCTTATCTCGACTTACTAACAGTGATGACAATTTACCAGTCGAAGATTCCTTCCCTGATGAACATTTGTTCGCAGTATCAGCTCATTCCCCATGGTATGCAGATATTGCTAAATTTTTGGTGCAGGCAAGCTTCTAGCACATCTTTCGAAGAGAGAAAGAAAGAAAATCATACAGTAGAGTGCTAGGTACTGCTGGATTGATGGCCATCTTTTCTACACTGGGCTTGATTTAGAAATCAGAAGATGTGTTAGAGAGGATGAAATCTTCAGCATTCTTAAAGCTTGCCATGATGATCCCTGTGGGGGAAATTTTGCTGACAAGAGGACAAGTCATAAAGTTTTGAGAATGGGCTATTTCTGGCCTCCATTATTTAGGGATGTGAAGAAGTATGTTCAGGCATGTGATAGCTGCCAGAGGATGGGCCAACCCAACATATTAGATGAGATGCCTTTACATCCACAACTTGTGTTTGAACCATTTGATAGGTGGGCTCTAGATTTTGTAGGGCCTATCAACCCTCCCTCAAAGCAGAAAGTTCATATCTTGGTTTGCACAGACTATATGACTAAATGGGTGAAAGCTGTAGCCTTGGTCAAGGCCAATGACCAGGCTATGATTGATTTCCTGTATGAAGCAATTTTTACTCATTTTGGAGTACCCAAGGAGATCATTACAGACGGTGGACCACAGTTTGTATCTCACAAGCTAGAAGCACTATTGCAGAAATTTCATATTCAACACAGAATAACCTCACCATATCATCCACAGGCCAATGGGCAGGTGGAGAGCACAAACAAGGTTATTGAGGCTATTTTGACAAAAACAGTGAAGAGCCATCGTAAAGATTGGGCTAAAAGACTTCCTGAGGCACTGTGGGCCTATCGTACTACTTGGCGTAACACCACTGGTTTTTCCCCATATGATCTAGTATATGGCAAGAACGCTGTTTTCCCAATTGAATTTGAAATCAGAACTTTGAAAACAGCTGTTGAAGGAAATCTGGATTTATCAGAGGCTTAGAGGAATCAACTGAATCAGCTCAATGAATTGGATGAGAAACGCACAGCTATAGTGCATCATACAGCTTTAATCCAACAACAGTGCTCTAGATGGCATGACAAATTTATAAAGAAAAGAGTCTTCCAGGAAGGAGACTGGGCCCTGTTGTATGATTCACGATTTAAGAGGGATTTTAAAGGCAAACCGCACCCATTGGTTGGGACCCTATTAGATAGATCGGGTATTTGATAATGGAACAGTCCGATTGATCACCATTGATGAGAACAAAGTACCATTATTCGCAAATGGTCATCAGCTGCGACTATATCACAAGCCGATCTCAAGGGAGGCTTTTATTTCACCAGTTGCATCTGATCCAGAGTATCAGTTAACGTCAAGACAGGGATTTTTAAACCCTGTGAATTTCTAAAAGTTGCAGTTTCCACACATATTTTTGTACATAAATAATCGGTTTTTCTTTCATTCTGTATTTTTAATTTTTCTTGCACTTGATCAGTTTGTTTTAAAGAACTGTGTGCAGGAACTTATTGGAGGAGCAGTAGCCGTGACTGGGCCAGATGATTGCAGACACCCCATATTTGATCCTGATCTAATAAATCTCTTTGAAGAAGATGGATATTTCATGGTCTTTCATAAATAAAATTTGCTTATACTACAGTTGGACGCAGCTGTGACTCCACCACATTTGCCCATTCTGTGACTCCGCTACATTTTCCCATTCTACCAAATTCGCAGCTGTGACTCTGCTACATTTTCCCATTCTTCCAAATTCACATTTGCGACTCCGCCACATTTGCCCGTTCTGCCAAAATTCACAGCTGCGACTCTGCCACTTTTGTCCATTCCGCTAAATATAGCAGTTGAGACTCTGCGACCTTTATCCGTTCTGCTAAATCTAGCACCACGGCTCCATTCCTTCCACTTAATTATAGCTCCTTCCGTACAGCTACGACTCCACCATTTTTCATTTATTTTGCTAGATTTCGCAGCTGATACTCCGCCAGTTTGTCTGCTCTCCGATTAATGATGCCAATAACGATGTGACTAGGCATCAGTTTTGGTGTTTTCTCCACACGATCCAACCATGATCCACCATGAAGGACAATTTAGATGCCTTGAGTAGCTGTTAGCCTGGGTGGCAAGGGCCACGTACTTCGGCACATGTGCATTTACATCCGCCCGGACGACAGCCGACCGTAATGATTAATTCATGGCTCAAATTCATAAACGTAAGGTATGGGTCCTGTCTTTTACATGATTTGGTAGATAATTAATACGGTAATAACGATTATGTCCTATCATAACCCTCGATCAATGAACCGAATTGAATCACACTTTAAAGATTAAGTTAAAGGTCAGAATTGTGATTATTTATTTTATTTTATTTTGTTCCCGTCACCTTACCTGATTTTGCACCTGTTACTCGTATCTGCCAACCTCGTCGCTTCCATCGAACGTTCATACTATCATAGACTAGCCTGAAACCTGATTCTTGAACCCCAACGACCCTTTGCATGTTCATAAGCTGCAACTCTCCATTTCTAAACCAGAAATTGTTGAGGTCTGAACCTTGAGGAGAGGTTAAAATGGGAAATCCAGTCAGACACGAACCTGTGAATACAGACACTGTGCATGCCAATGCAGAGGTTCTCAATATTTTTATAGCAGCAGGTTGGATGGAGTATTTTGAACGGTTGAATGGTTTTCACACTGAAACCACATTGCAATTCGCCCTCATCCTGACTGATACTCATGCCGAGGTCAGAGGACTGCACGTGGATGTTACATAAGAAATCATAGCTAAGGTTACTGGTTTGCCCATGGTGGGAAAGAATTCATTTGGGTGGAAATTACATAATACAAATGCAGTGAGGGAATTTCTGTCAGTAGGAGAACAGGTTATTCCAAAGCTCCGTGGGATGGAACTGGCATCCTTACCACCACCCTAGAATCAAGTTGCAGTCTTTGTGAAGAGATATATTTCTTATGGAGGTAGGTACCAAGTTGTTTCATTCTATGAACTTCCCTTACTGTCTCATTTACGACATGGTATCTTAGTAAATATACCATTCTATCTGCTTAAAGCCCTACAAACCATGACTGGCTATGTAAGAACGACCCAGCACCCAGTTTCCTCCCTCACTAATCATGGTTTAATTAAATTATTGGTCCTAAGAGCCATTGCAAGTCGTCATTTAACTTGGGAGCAACTTTTGGCTGGGGACACACCAATCAGACAACCTGTATTAGAAGAGGGAGGTGCTGGTGAGGATAGTGAGGACTAGAGTTCCTCAAACCAAGTTGGGGGGGAGGTTGGAGTAACAGAAAGTCAGGCCAATAATGAAGGGGAAGTAAGTAAAGAAGAGGTTGGAGTAGTAGAAAACCCTATAATTGAAGGAAGTGTGATGGAAACCCTGGAGCAGGAGGTAGAAAAATTGGAATCTGTAATTGTAGAGTCAAGTACTCAATTGAAAGAAGCTAAAATTGGAGCAGCTGTTGAAGCTGGGACAGTTGAAGCTGTAATTGCAGAAGTAGGGATTCAGAAGGAAGGATATTGGCCAGAAATAGTAGCAGAAGGAACTGCTAAATTTTGAGCATTAATTTACAATACTCTAGGATCTTCACTGAGAAAATAACATATACAGTATATCAATGCATAACAATCACAATAAGCATGACAAGCATCATAAGAATCAAAAGCATGAGAGACAAGAGACACAGAGTTTCTGTGGGGAAAACCCTAAGGTGAAAAACCCCACAACTTCCTCAGAGATAGAGAGAGCAATGGCTCAACCAAAGTACAACCAAAATACACTGGGATAGTCTCCTAGTAGCAGATGATCCTCCTCCTCACTAGTGCGCCACTTTCTGAGTGAGAGAAGTGTGAGTTTCCAAGTGATGAAAATAGAGATCTCCCGATCTCTATTTATACTAGCCTATTTGCCCAGTTACACTATGGGGCTAACTTGTATATCTAGATACATCCACAATATAATATATATTTCAGGGCTGACCCCACACATGGTGGTCTAATAACCCATCGGCAAGTACACACACTTGCAACACTTGTCAATCCACATGACAACACTTCCTTATAGAGGAATAACACATCTCTTATAAGGGTACAATAAATATATATGAAATACATTCTGAAGTTACATATACATCAACACTCCCTCTTAACTAGGAAGGTCTTTCTCGACACAGATCTGCTAGACAAGTCTTCTTCTCAGGATCATCGTCATCATCATCGTCACTACTGTCGCTATCTCAACCAATCTTTGACTCTACTCATCATAGGAAGTTCTATAGAGCCAGTCCTTTTTCATACTAGATGTAGGCCCACCACCTGCAGGTCTTCATCATCACTGGCCATACTGTGGAATCCTCAGGACTTATTACATGTGTCACAAAACTTGGCTGCAGCATCCCAGGCTATTACGAGCACTCAGCTCTACCTGTCAGATCTCCCAGGAGCACATTACATGTGAACCATCATGAAACCTGGCTGAAGCATCCCAAGCTGTTACGAGCACACAGCTCTACCTGTCGGATCTCCCAGGAGCACATTACATGTGATCTCACCACAAAACCTGGCTGAAGCATCTGAGGCCTTTTTCATCCTGTCCAGATCTCCCAGGAGCAAATTACATGTGGCCCACCACAAGACCTGGCTAAAGCATCTGAGGCCTTTTTCATCCTGTCCAGATCTCCCAGGAGCAAATTACATGTGGTCATGGAAAAACCTCGCAAGAGCATCTCAGGATGTTACGGCTACACAACTCTGACCTGAAATCTCCCAGACATGCTCATCTGCACAACCTGATCCACGGCCACAAAGTATCATCCTGATACTCACCATACATCATCCTAATGTACACATGATCATCCTGATCATCATCACTGCAACATCCTGCTGCATGTCATCTGGAGAAACTCGCCATCCACGATCATCCTGATTATACAATGCATCTACCTGATGCATACCAAGTATCTACCTGATACATATCATCATACATGATCTACCTGATCATATAATGTATCCACCTGATACATATACAGATACATGGCCCAAGCATCCAACATGATCCATATACAAAATACATGCAAATGATCCAACTGATCATATCCAACATCCAACATGATGCGTACATACATATAAATATAAATGATCCAACCGATCATACAAAGCAAAAACCAGAGCATCATCCTGATGCTCATCATCCAGTGCTTACATCCATAGCCATGTGAAGGATCCTCCTTCCAACATGCTTGGAATGGCTTCAGCAAATGTGTCCATCACTTCTTCCTCGAAGTGTCATCAATCTGAAGAACG
Organism: Larix kaempferi; assembly: GCA_027924585.1. Taxonomy (NCBI): domain Eukaryota; kingdom Viridiplantae; phylum Streptophyta; class Pinopsida; order Pinales; family Pinaceae; genus Larix; species Larix kaempferi. The sequence continues at coordinate 8,679,214 of BSBM01000182.1, read as the reverse complement.
CCAAGCCTCTCACTGAAGTACTCGAACTTCACCCTGGCTAGTGGCTTCGTCAGCACATCTGCAATCTGCTCATCCATCACAACGTACAGGAGCTTCACAGCTCCTCTCTGCACCATAGCCCTGATATAGTGATATTTGATATCTATGTGTTTCGACCTATCATAAAACACTGGGTTCTCAGACAGCTTCACACAACTCTGGTTATCGCAGAAAATACCAATAGCATCCAATGGGAGATCAAATAACTCAGACAGTAGCTTCCATAGCCATACTGCCTCTCAACTAGTTGAACAAGCTGCAACATACTCTTCCTCAGCTGTACTCATTGCTACGCAGGACTGCTTCCTACTAAACCAAGAGATCACACCTGATCCCATACTGAAGCAGCACCCAGATGTGCTCTTCCTATCTATAGCACTGCCAACCCAATCTGAATCAGCATAACCCTGTAGGTTAAACTTTTGATTCGCTTCATACTTGAGCCCATAATCCACTGTACCCTTCAGGTACCTCAGAACATGCTTTACAGCAACCAGGTGAACACTCCTCAGATCTGTCAGGAACTGACTCAATGTGTTCATAGCAAAGCAAGTATCTGGTCGTGTGTTCGTCAGGTACATCAAGGACCCAATCATCTGACGATACATAGAGATATCAACTGGCTCAGATGAAGCATCACATAGAAGCTTCAGATTCAATGCCATGGGTGTGGCCATGGCCTTGCAATCCATCATCCCGAATCTCTTCAAAATATCTACTATGTACTTCCCTTGACCAAGGAAGATCCCACCTGCATTCTGCCACACCTCCATACCTAGAAAATAATGCATCATTCCCAAATATTTCATATCGAACTCAGCAGCAAGCTTCCTCTTAGTATCTGCAATCAATCTGTCATTTCCTGTTACAAATAAGTCATCCACATACAGGAGTAGAATCACAGGATTCCCTTCCTCAACCTTGTAGTAAAGGTTGGAATCCGCTTTACTCTTGGTAAAGCCCAAACTAGATAGCAAACTATCCATCCTACCATACCAAGTTCTGGGAGCTTGCTTCAAGCCATACAAGGCTTTCTTCAATCTGCACACATATGACTCCCTGTCATGTATTTCAAAACTGAGTGGTTGCTCCACATATACTTCCTCTTCAACTACACCATTCAAGAAAGCAGTCTTGACATCCATCTAGTGTATTTTCCATTTCATCGTTGCAGCCAGGGAAAGCACTATTCTGATGGAAGTATACCTAGCTACAAGTGCAAAATTTTCTTCATAATCTATTCCCTCTTTCTGAGAGAAGCCACGAGCTACGAATCTTGCTTTGTATTTCTCTACACTGCCATCTGCAGCATGCTTGATTTTGTAGATCCATTTAGAAGTCACAACAGACTTCTCTTTAGGTCTTGGTACAACATCCCAAACATCGTTCTTCATTATTGATTGGTATTCCTCAACCATGGCATCCTTCCATTCTTTCTTTTCCGTTGCTTCTTCATAACTGGAAGGTTCTTTATTCATGATGTCACAGAGTAAAGCAACATAGCTGGTATGTGATTTGGTTCTCTTCTTTGCTCTGTGTTCTTCTTCTGGAATGCCAAATCTTTCTGCATCTTGAATGAGATCTCTAGCCCATGCAAGTTTCCTCTTGTGAGAGTTGTCTTCACGGGGTGGATCTACAGGTTCTTGCGGATCTTCAAACTCACGAGCAACTTCTGGAACTGCTTCAGTCATGAAAGTGTCTTGAAATCTAGTTTCCTTAGGTTCTTCATAAACTTTGATATGTGCCTTCCTTGATTTGATGAATTCTGAGTTTTGATCAAATGTTACATCCCTGTTGACATCAATCTTCTTGAATCCTGGAAAATATATTCTGTAAGCCTTCGAGCTTTCACTGTAACCCACAAACATACCCTTCTTTCCTGAAGGATCTAGCTTGGCCCTCTTTTTCTTTGGGACATGTGTGTATACTGGACAACCAAATATTTTGAGATGGCTGACTTCAGGTTTCTTACCAGAAAGGACCTCTTCTGGTGTCTTGTTGTCCAATATCTTGTGGGGAGTTCTGTTCTGCACATATACAGCTGTTCTAGCTGCTTTTTCCCATAGATGCATAGGTAGATCCTGGTCATGCAGCATTGCCCTTGCTGCTTCCATGATTGTTCTATTCTTCCTTTCTACAACTCCATTCTGTTGAGGATTATAAGGAGCAGTCAATTCCCTCTTAATCCCTGAATCACTGCAAAGCTTCTTGAAGTCACCTGAGGTGAATTCTCCACCATTGTTGGATCTGAATGTTTTAATCTTCTTGTCAGTTTGATTCTCCATCAAGGTTTTGAATTCCTTGAACTTATCAAACACCTCATCTTTGTTATTCAAGAAGTATACCCAAGTCTTCCTGGAGAAGTCATCAATAAACGAGACATAGTAAACATACCCACTCAGAGAACTTGATGACATAGGACCACAAACATATGAGTGGATGATTTCCAGGATATCTTTTGCATTGCTTTCACTGCTTGCGAAAGCCTTCTTAATGTTCTTACCTTTTGCACATCCTTTGCAAACACCTTCATGTTTGGTCTTGATTTCAGGAAGACCCTCTACATCCTTGCTTGCAATTGGAAGTGCCCTATAATGCATATGAGCAAGTCTTCTATGCCAAAGTTCACTTGGCTCCATGGAGTCATGTACCATGGCATGTTCAGGTTGACCCTTCAATTTATACAAACCTCCCTCTTGCTCTCCAATCACTACTGCATCATCGATTGTTTTACCCTTTGGCCACATTAGGACTTGGCCATCTACAAATGCAACCCTCATGCCTTTTGCATCCAATGCAGAGATGGAGAGAAGATTCTCCTTGAGCCTAGGTACATAAAGGACTTCTTTCATCTTCAAAGATTTTCCAAACTCTAGGTTGTAGGAGGCTTCACCACTTCCTTTGATTGGGTATTGATAATCATCCCCAAGTTTCACCTTATGGGGTGATTCATGTTAAGATAGGTTCACAAAAGATTCCTTAAACCCAGTCATGTGTTTGGAAGCCCCACTATCAATTAACTTATTATTACAACCATGGGAGATAGTACCTGTGAGAGCAGAGATTAGAACATACTCTTCTTCACTTGATGAGTCATCATTACTATCATCACTTTCTGCCCTGGCCTTCTTCTTGGTGGTTCATCATCCTCGGCAGCATGAGCATGAAACCTTCTTTTGCTGCCCTTCTTCTTCTTGTTGAAGTTGTTGTTGTCCTTCTTGTTCTTGGGACAATTTATAGCAATATGTCCTTTTTCATTACAGGTGAAGCATATTCTTCTTTCTTTATAGTGATGTGAAGATTTCTTGGAGTGAGATGGCTCTCTCTTGGACTTCCCTTTCTTGGTGTGAGCTGTGAGAGCTTGATCTTCATTCCCCATCTTTTCTTCTCGTGCCACAATCCTTGCTTCTTCTTGTGAGCATTCTTCCCGTAGTCTGTTGAAGGATACCAACTTCTTTCTTGCACAAATTCCTTGAATGAAGGAGTCCCATGACCTAGGTAGGCCATTCAGAGTGGTCATAACAACTTCACCATTGTCCACCATTTCATCCACTGCTTCTAGTTGTTCCTTGATCTGGGAGACCCTTGAAAAATAAGATTGAATGGTTTCCCCATTCTGAAACTTTACTCCTTTTAATTGGTTTCGCAGTGTCATCTTCCGATTTATGTTATTCCCTTCAAATAGCTTGGTCAAAGAGTCAAACATCTCCTTGGGTGTCTTTAGAGAAGACACATGGGGTATGAGATGGTCTTTGATAGAATCAGCAATGATTCTCTCTGCCTTGACCAAGTTCTTCTTATGCAATACTTTAGCCTCTTCATACTCTGGGATAGCGATGTCTTCTTTTATATATGAGTCCAACTCATTCTCTTCTAGGATTAACCCAATCTTATACTTCCAAGGTCGGAAGTTATCATCCCCCTCAAGCTTATCCTCAATCTTGGTGTGGAGAGACATCTTAAAGAGTACTTCAAATGGAAATAGAAAAGATTTAGGTCTTACCACTTGAAATGTTGAAAACTGGATCTGGTCCCAGATTAGGGTTTGTCGAAAAAACCCTAAAAATTCAAAATGTGAATTTCAACTTTCTGAAAGGATAGAAAGATGTGCCTTGATGAGCTGATCAGCCTGGTGTATTTAGAATTTGAGATCAGCAAAGCTTTACCCTTCACATTTGTCTTTTTGTCCTCCCAGGTTCACTAGGGAGAGCCCTGAATTAGGGTTTGAGTTTCCCGGAGATCTACCCAGTCAAAAATATCGATCCAAAGCTCTAAACTTCAATTTTTGCAAGGAGCTTCCAGCTATGTCTTCAGATTTCAGAAAGTCCTATTTTTGTGGAAACCCTAATGTTTAGGGCCAAATCTGAAAATGCTTAGAATTGAATTCTGATTGGACAAATAGATTCTCCTTGATGAGTAGAGTCAATATACTATACTGCTTTTCCAAAATCTGTGGAGAGAAACCCAGTAAACAAGAAACTCAAGTTTCCGTCACTGCAAAATGTCTTCTTCTCAGGTTAGCTCCGATACCATGTTAAATTTTGAGCATTAATTTACAATACTCTAGGATCTTCACTGAGAGAATAACATATACAGTATATCAATGCATAACAATCATAATAAGCATGAAAAACATCACAAGAATCAAAAGCATGAGAGACAAGAGACACAGAGTTTCCGTGGGGAAAACCCTAAGGTGAAAAACCCCACAACTTCCTCAGAGATAGAGAGAGAAATGGCTCAACCAAAGTACAACCAAAATACACTGAGATAGTCTCCTAGTAGCAGATGATCCTCCTCCTCACTAGTGCGCCACTTTCTGAGTGAGAGAAGTGTCAGTTTCTAAGTGATGAAAATAGAGATCTCCCGATCTCTATTTATACTAGCCTGTTTTCCCAGTTACACTATGGGGCCGACTTGTCTATCTAGATACATCCACAATATAATATATATTTCAAGGCCGACCCCACACATGGTGGTCTAATAACCCATCGACAAGTACACACACTTGCGACACTTGTCAATACACATGATGACACTTCCTTATAGAGGAATAACACATCTCTTATAAGGGTACAATAAATATATATGAAATACATAGATGAAATACATTCCAAAGTTACATATACATCAACAGGAACTGTGGAAGTCTTGGAAGTGGAGTCCTCTTCAGAAATAAGGGGCACCATTATTGAAGAAGAAGAAACCAAGGTGAACACCCCTATGTCAAAGAAACGAAGAATAGAATCAAGAAACATGGGTCATACACCCATGGTAGCAAAGAGGAAGAAGAGTCGGACTGTCAAAGCATCAATAGCAGCAAGTGGTGAGGAACACCCAATGGGATTGATGAGGAAAAGAAGAACTCGGTCAGCAGCAGCAGCGGAAGCAGCTGTGATAATGGCAGCAACAGAAGTAACTGTAATGGCAGTAGAATTAACAGGGACAACAACAGAAGCTGATACAGTGGATGATGTTGGGGGTAACAGTGGAACACCCCTATCAGAGATGACAGGAGCAGTTAAAGGGAATATGGGGTCACCTGCGTTAGAAGAAACACATACAGTAGGGGTAGATATAGAGATTCCTATTTTGAACCCCAAATTGCCTACTGCTACACAAGAACCCTCTAGGGAAGAACCCCAAATTGAAAACCTCCTGTTTGAAAACGAATTATTAAAGGATGAAGTGCAGACATTAAGAAAAGAGTTGGAAAAGTGGAAGGGAGCAGCTGGAAGACAAGCAGAGAAAAATTTGGATACATTAGCAAACGCTGCAAATTTGCTGGAAAGCCCATCTTTTGCATTTGAAAATGAGAAGTATGGGGAGACTGTTTGCCCAGAATGTGGAGATATATTTGCTTCAGCAGGACACAGAGTTGTTGTGTTGGGACTTGCATCCCAGAGTCATGTACAGATAAAGGAGGTGGAAGAAGGAATGCCAGGGATCAAATTGATAGAGGAGAATGAGCCAAGAATGGAAGAAATCCCTGATTTGAATTTAGGGGATGAAATGGTACAGTCCCAGCCATCAGGGGATACTAAGCTCCTTCAGGACCAGTCTTACCAGTCAGAAAGATCTGATAAAAATCAGAAACAATCTCAGCAATTTAAAGAAACAGAGGAACAGGGGATTGTTACACAAGAACCAGTACCCTTGAGAATGTTTAAATCTGCAACTTAGATAACAACATTTGATGTGGAGAATCATGAGGGAAACACTGCTACACAAGAACCAGTGTTTCCAAAATCATTTGCTACAGTGGGAACACAAACTGAGATGGCTGAGTTGAAATGAAAGACTTGGGTGCTATTACACAAGAACCAACAACCCTAAAAATACTAACTGAGACTATAACACTGAATGAGGAAGTTGAGATGGATATGGATATGAAGAATCCTGTTACACAAGAACCAACAACCCTAAAAATACTAACTAAGACTGTAACACTGACTGAGGAAGCAGAGATGGATATGGATATGAAGAATGCTGTTACACAAGAACCAGCATCCTTAAACCCCATGGATGATACTGCACCACATGCACAGGCCATTGCAATCCCGATAGAAGATGAAGCTATCATAGTGCTGAGGCAAGACAAGGAAGTCATTCATCTAGATTCTGATGATGAAAAGGAGGTAGAAGACAGAAAGATTCAACGACTAGAGAAGAAAATTCTCTGGTTAAACCTTCAACTGGATAAATGGCTCAAATGGATTGAATAGTTCAAAGAAGGTATGATCCCTCTTCAGGAGCATAGGAATGTCATTAAGGGACTAAGAGAAAAATGGGTTGAGGAGCTATTCTTCCAGAAACTTCGGTGGGAGAAACTTCAAGAAAAACTAGAAGGTTTGAAGAAGCTTGAGACCCTACAGCAGGACAAAAGCCAAATGTATAATCTTTCTATAGAATTGATGAGTTGCAGAGCTCCATCCCCCTCTTATCCTGTCTTCCTCTATGAGCATACAACCTTATTTAAATTGAAGGCTCTCAAAGATGGAAGATCATTTGAGTTGGCAACAACTGATCAATTTCTGGAGACTTTTCTGAAGAGTGACTTTGAGGATCAACATTTGTTATGTGAGTTATATTTGCATGATAGTGCTTGCTATATTACCGGTCCATCTGACCTTTTACCTGTTCTTAGGGATGTTTAGCTGAGGGAATTTGCCTCCTTTGTCATTAACCATGTAAGATGGAAGGATGCCTTCCAAACAATCCTCAGGAATGAGGAGAATTTTACTCTCTGGATTAGGGAGGAACCTCAGAATCCACCAGCATTCATGGCCAGTCATGCTAAATCCCTCAGGGTTCCATCAATTGCTCAATATTTTGAGAGCCTGCGAGATAAAATCCTTACTACATGTTTCCCAGTGATTCTTAATATGCAGCAGGATGCCCTGGAAGGCAGTGAATACAGATGGCTATACTCATCCTCATCTTTGAAGGAAATGGATCCATATGGCTTCGAAAATTTCAGGCAAGCCTTCACCAGGGTGCCTAGATATGTGCAGTGCATGCAGAGGTGTGGAACTTGGTGGATTGGTTTAACATTTAAGTTCCCCCTCATTTGGTTTCCTATAAGCAATTCTTACAGAACCAGTTATGCTCTAACATTAGAAGAAGAAGAGAGTTGGTGGGAGCATTGGGTATACTGCTATGGGTTTGTCCCTCGAGGGGACGCACTAAAATTTGCTTATAACATCACCAATCTCCATAGATTTCACTCAGATTCAGATTCAAACTAAAGGAGGGTGTTGCATGAGGACATGCAATTGGATAGTTGGGGGGAGATGTTGGGTCCAGGAAATGCCCCTTTTTGGCTACCTCTATTACACCTTTTTTCCCTAATTCCATCCTATTTTCGTGAGCTATATCCATGTCTTTCCAGATCAATCCTTAACATTGATAGGTATAATTTGTTATTACTTTATTTGTTTTTATGCCTAATACTGTTAAAGATTATGGACTTTAGTCCTTGGTTTATACTAATTTATGTGACTTTATTTAGCCAAGGCCTAAAAGCACAAGTGTATTAGCCCAACAGTGCCAACTGTAACTCTTCAAGCATCAGCTCCTCATATTCTAAGGGACAGTGCATCCTCCACGCGAGCTGTAATAGATTTCCACTGTAACAGATCCCATTGAAGAAGAGCCTAGCTGCAACAGACAGGTGGCATTCCAGCCGTCGAGTCTGTTGATCCAATTTCTATCGGGACAACAACATCCTTCAGTATTAACATCACTATTCAACACGCTGTATCAGTTAGCTGTAACTGTGCAGCATGAAGATCATAGATCTTCATTGCTGCGTGATTTTTGTGGATCTGGAACTGTCTTTCTTTTTGTATAAATCCCAGAAGGCTCTCGTAGCCTGGGGATGGAAAATCATTACTAGTGTAAGCTATAACAGAGCATTGAAGCTCATGATCTTCCATTAATAATATGAGAGCAGGATTCTTCACTTCTGAGTTTTAATTAGCTGTGACTCTCGGCGTCTCTGTTAGAAGGGCAAGGCCCACCTTCTCACAGAGATAGACGATTTAAGTAGGTAGAATATTTTAAATTCATTTATGTTGTGTGGTGTGGAAAGTTGCAGACATTGCTGATAGCTGTAACAAAGATTAGCTTCCTTGCTGGTAGTTTACAATTGCATCCTGAATAGCTGTAGCAGAGTGGTGTGATAGTCGACTGTGTAGAACAATTCAATTAATTGCATGTGTGTTTTAATTAGCTGTAACAACCAAGCTCGATTCCAATCAATTGGTAGTTATTTATGCTTTCTAGGACTTCCGGTAATCATCAGTAGAGTTCAAGCTTGTATTTCAATTATGGTTGTTGTTGTATCTTTAATTGCATACATAGATTAGACAGATAATGTTGGAGTTACAGTAGTCACTGGATAGATCATTTTGGTAAAGGTTGAATGCTGTAGTTTGATGATCATAAGGATTTAACTTCTTGCAAAAGTAATCTCATCTCATTTCATTATTAGATCATTAACTTTCTAGATTGATTCTGTAAGAAGGATTGTTTCAATTGGGATTTGTAGATGTGTGAATTAGATTAGTTGCTTAGGGAATGAGCTGGCTGAGCATCTTGGTAGGAACATTACTTACATTCATTAATCAACTGCTTAATCTGTTTATGCATAGATTGTGCTCATTACCTTTGAAATAAAAGACCTTCTGTTGGAGCCAAGGCCGCAGTTATGGTAAAAGCTGCGAATTTTGAGGAAAAAGCATAAGGATGGAAGAGAAAGTGCTAAATTTTGAATAAGCGCCAATTTTGGGACAGAAGGATACGGTGCGCAGTACGGTGCCAGATGGAGGAGCTCAGCGCAGATCACGGACCAGAAATCGCGGAGCTCGCGCGCACGTCATAGAAGGATGAAGGTGCCTGAATAGAAAGCTCAGCTACCACAATAAATAAAGCGATGGAGTAGAGGGCTCAGCTACCCTCATTTAAGGCAACGTATAGAAGTTATGGTTTCTCGGATCAAGAAGGAGCAACGGACCAAAGCATTGAAGGCGAAGGACAAGGCACCCATACCCGTAAGCTGCGCCGGAAATCATGGAGCCTGCAGGAAGCGGCGACATGACTGCAAGCGGCGCCTACAGTACACCTAGCCATGTGCGTGGTTAGGGTTTTTGGGGATTACTGCTGGGAAAGGCCCACAGTTTTGTAAAGGTACGACCGCCATGGCCACCTATATGTATGAATAATTGTAATGGGTAGATGTTAGTTAGTTAGTCAGTTAGCTAAGCCTGTGAGTAAGCTAGCTAAGATAGTGGAGACTAGAGGCAAGAAGGATAGATCGAGTTGATCATCCTCTGTTACGAGGTTGTTGATTGTTTTCTACTGTGTTGCTAGAAAACAGGAGTTAGAGACGGTTAGCAGTGAAGCTAATCCTTGAGTTGCAGACAGTCAGAGTCGACGTCTGAACTATTGTAATCTCTGAAGAGGAAGAGACTAGATCGAGAGAAGGGCTCCCAGCTATGTGCGTGGAGTTTCCTGGAAAGATCTAAGGCTGCAGCTGTGTGCGCAGCATATTGTATAATCTATCATTTTCTAGTTAATATAAGATACTCCCGTGGACGTGGATTTCCCCGTGGAGGTGGACTCCCTATTTCTTGCTATTATGATGTCGTGATTGAAGCAATTGCCTGTTTTAGTTTACTAACAGTAAATACAGAAATATTGCACTATCTTTGTAAGTGTATTGAGTAAGTTCTTGGAGCTTCCTTGGGGACTATAATCGTTAAGGGTCGAAGGAATCGGTAGACAACGTCACTGCAGCGATAGGAGAGCTTGTTGCTGCGACGGGCGCGCTAGCGAGGTGACGCATAGAATATCCGCGCAGAGGATAAACGATCCTAGCGCAGGAGTGGAAGTACCGCGCATCTAAGCTGCTGAGCAGGGGCTTGAAATTTATCGCGCTCACGAGTCTGAAGAGGGGTCAGACATTCGCCATAGGGTAATCGCCAAGAAGGAAAGAACAATCTCCGCGTCGCCTAGGTTAAGGAAACCTGATTCCTTAGCCTCCCCATAGCCACTTCGGGTGAGACCTCGAGCTGCTGCGCAGCTCGTTGCCGAGAGGGCTAATGCGCCGAGGGGTTTTGTTGCTGCGCTTCATTAAAACCCGGGTCTGCCCAAAAAGCAGCCAACAAATGGTTCCATTGCCGCATGACTAAGACTTACCATTCTTGCGACGTAGAAGATTGTTGCTGCGCCAACAAATGGTTCCGTTGCTGCGTGAATGAGATTTGTTATTTCAGCGACACGCGAGATTCAGGCGAAACCCAGAGAAAGAAGGAGCCAACAAATGGTTATGTTGCCTTGAGACTTGCTCAACTAACAAATGCGTAACTAGAATCCTACAGCTACAGAAATTCAGGAGTGGTTCGACTTAAAGGCTAGAGAGTTCGTTGAACAAGAAAATAAAAGCTCTAGGCTCCAGCCAGAAGAATGGTTGCAGAAGTATATCTATACTGACCTTCACGAAATTTTCTTTGTCACATTTGCACTTGAGTTACATGCTTGGATAGCCAAGTTAGCAGCTACTAGTCCCACTATGCATATTGATCGACCAGTCGCTTGGACCCCTGAGCTAGTCCGTATTCTGAAGCGGGTAGATAATTCTGTGTCCCGCGCAGTAGAATTTTGGTTGAATAGTCTGCTGGAAGGTTTCATCACTGAGTTTGCAGTGGATACAAGAAAGAGTTTCAGTGAAGCTGAGAGGAGTTTCTTTCAAGCACATAGAGGTAAGTTCCTGAATTCCTTGAACTTATCGATTAAAATGCTTCTATATGAAAAAGCAAAACTATGTATAGCTTCAGATGCATAGTATAGACAAGTAATGTCCGTAGACTTTGATAGTGACCCTGAAGTTATTGGTTGCACTCGTAGTGGAAAACGGTATAAAGTAGGCCTTGACCAACATTCTTTTGAGTCGAGCCCAGAAGACAATCAACTTCCTAGAGCAAGCCACATACAAAGACAAGGGAGCGCTCATATCCCTTACCACCCTTTCACACCGCAAAAGCCAGACGAAGCTCAGTATAATCCCGCAGTAACACCTTCTAATAGCCCACACGGTACTTCTAGTACCTCTGTGCCACCTTTGTTTAACCAACCCAGAAGAACTGCTACAGCACCTCCACCTCAGCCTAGCACAAGAAAGATGGGCGATGACATGAAACTACCAACTTTTAGAGGAACAGGGATAGAAGACCCTGAGCAACACTGGTTCCTATGTGAAGCCATTTGGACAATTAAGCAAATTAATGATGATGCTGTTAAACTGGTTCAGTTAGCAACCACATTAAGAGAAAGAGCCTTAACTTGGTTCATGAAATACTCAGCAGCACAGAATAGAACGCTTGCTGATGTCAGAAATGCAATGATTCAAGAATTTAAGAAACCTAAATCAGAATCACAGTGTATAACAGAGCTTAAAGACATAAAACAGTTACCTACAGAGTCAGTATGGGACTTTGATCAAAAGTTCAAAGCCTTGATAGATCAAGTAAGCTTTGAGTTTGCACCGCAACAGCATAAGGAATGGTTCATTGCTGCGCTGCTTCCACACATTAGACTTCCTCTTATGCAACAGAATCTCACTACTCAGGAACAAGCTCTAGAGATGGCTATGAAACTAGAAGCTTCACCAATTGCTGGAACAAGCAACGATGTTGCGCAGTTGCAGAACCAATTAGCAAATTTAACCTTGCAAGTGCATGATATTAAGAAAGGCAAGGATGCTAAGGAGGAGATATGGTGTACAAAATGTAAAGCACAAGGTCATTCAAAGGACCATTGTCCCGTTTTCATAGAGTATATTGCAACTGGAGCACCTAACCCTCTACCACAGCCACAGGGGCCTTGGTGTGAAATCTGTAGAACTAGAGGTCATAGACCAAAAGAATGTCACTTACTGCAGAAATATGTACAAACCTCAAAGAACTTATATTGTAATTTCTGTAAATCAGTAGGCCATGACGAGAACAATTGTAGAGCATATGATCTTATGATAGAAAGAAAGCAAGATGTTTATAGAGTACAATCAGAAGCACAAGGACCTGTAGCAGGTCCACAGTATGACCAAACTCGCGACGACCGAACAGGAAATTACAGAGGCCGTGGACGCGCAACAAATTTTGGCCGCGAAAGAGGCCAGATCACTTGTTATAATTGTGGAGCGCAAGGTCATTTTGCAAGGGATTGTCAAAACCCTACAACCCTTTGCAGATATTGCCAATCTTATGATCATATCATTGAAGAATGCCCTCAGCTAATGGCTAAGATGCAAGCAAAGACGCCACAGGTCAACCAGAATATTCAATTGATTGGAGCAGAAAAAATGGAACTAGATCCTACAGTTAATATAGTGACGCGCAGTGGAGTAACCACTGGTGCGCCAGAGAGGGGAATAGGAAAGCAAGCAACGCAATGGGTGCGCCGCGCTAATATTAAACCAGCCCCACTTAATCTTCAGAAGCAAAAAGAAGCATTCAAGCAAGCCCAAGAGTATTTCTCAGATCTCAGAGCTTCAAGTTCTGTCGCAACTCCGCATAATGATAGCAGATCGCAAGTGCTAAAACAAGACAACTTGGTACAAGAACAGGCCACTACATCCGGAATGCCTGACGAAGAAGATGCAATAGGCACTATCCATAATTTTTTAAGGAACTGCTTAAAGCTGTTGCGCAATGAGAAAGCAACCATGGAACTTCAACACCTATTGGATAAATGTCAACGATCTGCTTCGACGAACACGCCGCAGCGTGCTGTTCACCAGATTGGGAGTCACATTAGAACTGGAAAAGAGATGAGGCTCACAGCGCAGATTGGAGCATTTGAGATGGACAAAGTTATTTTAGATTTGGGCTCAGAAGTTAATGTTCTCACCATGCAGACATGGGAACAGATGGGAAGCCCTCAACTTACAAGATCCCCCATCCAGCTAAGACTCGCGAACCAGCAACGAGTCTCTCCATTGGGCAGATTACCCAATGTACCTATTGATATCGAGGGAGTAAGAAGTTCTGCAGACTTTGAAGTAATCAAAATTCTGGATGATAGTAGACCTTACCCAGCACTTTTAGGTATAGACTGGGCATTTGATAATTTGGCTGTCATTAATTTGAAGAAAAGACAAATGACCTTCGAGGACGACCAGATTAGGGTCATTGCACCGCTTGATCCTATTCAAGGACCAAGGTATATAGAACCTATTTGGGCAGAAGAAGAAGCGCGCCAAATGGAAAGTTTGTATCAGATGACTGCTAGTCAGAGTGACTATGTCAATCCCACAGCAGATGGCCATATCAGCTGGCGATGCGATAGCTCGTGCACATGAGACTCAGATGCAGGATTGGAAAACTGGCAGAATCGTTTACATGAGGTTTCTACAAGACGATGCGCCATGATGACTAAATCCATTCGATGGATTGGCACAGAATTGACTGACACTCCAACTTTTGATGGTTTAACTAACATAAGTGAATTCATACAGGCTTATGAACAACAGCTTCCAGAACAACAGCGCATACAGGCATTAGATGTATCACTGCGCGCTACACCCGCAAGATGGTGGGGTGCGCATAAAGAGAATATTCACACATGGCAAGACTGTCGCAGATTGATACTGCGCAGATTCCAGGACACTACAGCAGAAGTGTCGCGCAAATATGAAGGACAGAGTGACCCCCGGTCACACATTGAAGCATGCATTCAGCAATGGTCGGATATTCCAGCAGATGAGTGGGTTCACCTATTCATCCACACATTGGACACAGTTCCAAGGAACTGGTACACTGAAACAGAATTGCGCAGAGGCACTCTTACTTGGCCTCTTATGATAGAAAGTTTTCAACTTACCTTCAGCTTTGAGTCAGAACATGCAAGTATTGATCAAGCTCTGAAGTGTATTAAAAAGAAGGTATTTGAACCATGTCTATTACCAGAATATTCCCAACCAGATTGGGCTATTCAGATAGAACATGCCCTGGAATGCTATAATTTCACCGCTGGAGAAGAGGAGGATGATCCTCGCAACATCAATATTCCAGAATCAGAAGGGACGCGCAATGTTGAAGGTCCTCAGCTTGATATCCCTGCCATTACAGAACACATCAAGCTCACAAAGGTTAACATTGGTACAGAAGCCGAACCCAAGTTTGCTTCTATAGGAGACTATTGGGATGATGAAACTGTTGCGCATATTTCAGATTTATTACGTGACTACCAGGATATCTTTCCTACCAAGTTCACAGAAATGAAAGGCATCCTAGGAGACTTAGGAGTAATGCGCATACCTCTGAAACCAGATGCCAAGCCAGTAAAGCAGCGCCCATACAGGTTGAACCCGCGCTATAAAGAAAAAGTCAAAGAAGAAATTGACAAGATGCTAGCAGCAGGTATTATTGAGCCAGTAGAAGAAAGCGATTGGATTAGCCCTATGGTTGTACAAGAGAAGAAGACAAAAGGTGAAATAAGAATTTGCGTGGATTTGCGCAAACTCAATGACGCATCTGCGCATGATCCATTTCCTACTCCCTTTACAGATGAAGTGCTTGATAATGTTGGAGGACAAGAGGCTTACTCCTTCACTGATGGATTTTCGGGATACCATCAGATCAGAATTCATCCAGACGACCGCCATAAGACTACTTTTGCGACTGAATGGGGATCATTCGAGTATACGGTAATGCCCTTTGGTCTTAAAAACGCTCCTGCTATCTTCTCTAGAGTCGTTGTTGCTATTTTTAAAGAATTCATCCATAAGTTTTTAGAAGTCTATTTTGATGATTGGACTGTGTTTGGTTTACTAAAGAACCATATGGGGAACCTGCGAATGATGTTAGAAAAATGTAGACAGTACCAGATTTCCCTTAACTTGAAAAAGTGTATCTTCTGTGCTCCTTTTGGTATTTTGTTGGGTCATATTGTATGCAGACAAGGACTCCTGATGGATCCTGCAAAGGTTGCCATCATTGCTAATTTACCTGCGCCCAACTCAGTCAAGCAATTGCGCACTACATTGGGACATACTGGATACTACAGAAAATTTATCAAAGGATATGCAAAGATCACAGCACCTATGGAAAGATTGCTGAAAAAGGATTCAAAATTCCAATGGACAGAAGAATGCCAACAGAGCTTGGACACACTTAAAGACAAGATGATCAGTGCGCCAATTCTAGTTTTCCCAGACTGGAATAAACCTTTTCATGTCCATGTCGATGTTTCTTCCATCGCATTGGGGGTCATACTGACACAACTGGGAAAAGGAGGTATCGATCACCCCATCGCTTACTCTAGCCGGAAGCTTTCCACAGCCGAGAAGAACTACACTACTACAGAGAGAGAAGGAATAGCTATGGTGTACGCCCTACAGAAGTTCAGACACTACTTACTGGGCGCACATTTTAAAATGTATACTGACCATTCTGCTTTGAAATACTTGGTCAATAAGCCAGTGTTAGGGGGAAGAATTTGCAGATGGCTACTGCTCTTTCAAGAGTATGATTTTGAGGTTATTGTAAATCCCGGTAGATTGAATGCAGGACCTGGCCACTTATCCAGGATCGAGTCAGGAGAGGAACTAACAAGTCTGGAGGACAATCTGCCTGACGCGCAGTTGTTCTCTATTCAAGCAGCAGATGAATATTATTCTGATATCCTTGAGTTTCTCACCACCGGACAAGTGCCAGTTGAGTTTACAATCCAGCAGAAGAAGCAGCTTGTCGTCAAAGCCGCAGACTTCACTTTGATAGCAGGCCATCTCTATAAGTTGGGCCCCGATGAAGTCTTGCGCAGATGTATTTTACCACATGAAAAGAACTCTATCATCGCAGAAGCACACTCAGGCACCGCAGGAGGCCATTTCGCAGGAAAGCCGACTTCTCAGAAGATCTTAGCCGCAGGTCTTTGGTGGCCGACATTGCATAAGGATACTAAGGAATTCTGCAAATGTTGCGATGTGTGCCAGCGAATAGGAAAACCTTCAAGAAGAGATGAGATGCCGCTAAGACCTCAGATAACACTGCGTGCTTTTGATAAATGGGCCATTGATTTTGTAGGTCCTATCAACCCACCAGGAAAGAGAACCGGTGCAAGATATATCATTACAGCTACTGAATACCTCACCAGATGGGCTGAGGCTAAGCCAGTGAAGAACTGCGACGCTGCCACGGCCGCGCAGTTCATTTTTGAGAATATTATCACTAGATTTGGATGTCCAGTGATTCTCATGAGTGATCAGGGTACACACTTCCTCAATCAGACTATAGAGGCCCTTACTGAAGAATTCCAAATTAGTCACCATAAGAGTACACCCTACCACCCTCAGGCTAATGGTACGGTCGAGGCATTCAATAAAATTCTTGAGAATGCCCTGACGAAGATCTGTAATCAACAACGAGATGATTGGGACCTTAGAGTTACAGCTGTATTATGGGCTTACAGAACCACATGCAAGAAATTAACAGGCCACACACCTTTTAGTTTGGTGTATGGACAAGAAGCAGTTATGCCTATGGAATACATTATTCCCAGTCTCAGAATTGCGCAAATTACAGAAATGACAGATCCTGATACTATGAGCGCAAGACTTTCACAACTGCTTTCCCTAGAAGAAGACCGACTTTTAGCCGGATTTCATCAACAGGTATAGAAGGCAAGACAGAAAGCTTGGCATGACAGGCACATTAAGAATAAACACTTTGCAGAAGGAGACTTGGTACTCCTCTATGATAGTAAATTCATCAAGTTTCCAGGAAAGTTTCGTATACACTGGTTAGGCCCTTTTCAGGTGATAAAAATAACAGAAGGAGGAGCAGTTCAGCTTGCGAAGCTGAATGGCGAATTGCTACCTACAATGATCAATGGGAGTCGACTCAAGCTTTACCGTGACGGCCACGCCACCCTGTCGACTTAAGTGGCTGCTCAAAGAAATGCAGATGTCCAGTGTAGTTGAAAGAGGCATCTCATTATCAGTCTACACAGAAGTCGCGAGACCCTCAGTCTCTAGCTTCCTGCGCAGTTCCGTGAAACATCCGCGCATGCCGAATAATAATTTGGGAGAGCGATCTTATCTTTGCGCTCTTGCGAAGTTTTCCACGGACCGTTGAACCGTCGCTCTTGCGAAGTTCCCTGTGTCAATTTGCCGCTTAAAGAAGTTTCTGTTGTGGACCCCTATAGGCACAGTTACCTAAGTTGAAATGACCCGCCGAAAAATTTGAATTACAGCAGTTATGTAGCCGCGTCTGAGAATAAATGAAGGATAAGCCCGCCATTTAAGTGAAGCCGCTCTGACAAGATTTGGCTTGATCTCCGTAAGATTTGCATTTAATTTATGCGCCGAAAGCTTTAGCTTCTCCCGCAAGCCTGTCAGAGCCCGTCCATCACAATAAATGCACCGCAAACGTGAAATGGATCGTAGAGTTGTCAACTCATGTATAGCCGCCTATAGCTTGTAACCCCACTTGGCCGCATTTACTATCACCTTTGGCTATAAATACCCCACACTTGTATATTTTCGGGTTACTTCTCTCGAGCTGCATAGTCTTTTTTGAGAATCTAAGCCATTGTTTTCAGAGCCGACCTGTTCAGAGTGCTTCCTTGTTGTCAGTGTTCATATCCCACGCCGTTACGCTGTTCCCGTCCAAGTTCTTGTTACCTATACCCGTTCACGATGGAGAACCTATCAACTGAAGAAGTTGTTCGTAAATTCCTGCGTCGAGGCCTAGATTTCGGCATGACTACCCCCGTGACGGCTTCGACTTATGTACATCCTGGTTATCAGGATCCCAGACAATCTCCGGCCACAAGAGCGTCTCAGCCACAGCCGGAAGAGCCAGTCCCAGAGCCGTTGGCCACTATGGTAAATTATATTCCGCCGCGTCCAGACGATGCACCAGAGGTGCATATCCCGAAGAATGCAAAGTATCCGCTTCCGTTACCCCCACTACCGATTGGCGTGCGAATAGAAGGGTCCCTGCTCGGACACCTTCCACTGGTCAAGTTCTCTGATTTCAACCTGGGAGACTATAAAACATATCCTCAGTTCCAGCTAGATCGATATTTGACGGTAGTGCATAATCCTAGCAGACAGGTTGACGAATTCATCCCGAAGGGATTTGCAGCAAATCTTGAGCGCCCTGGACTCCTGAACCTGTTAAAGCTACCGCATTTCGGGCGTAGCAATGAAGTGAACGCAGTTGTTAAAACACTGCTATCCTGCGTTCACGGAGGTTACCTTTGGCTGGGAAGGCCAATCGATTTAAATGTCGATTTGATTCATCGCATTACTGGCCTGTCTAAGGTTGGTAAGGATCCCAATATCCATTTTATGGGAAAGGAGAAGGATAGAAAACTGGCTGCAAAGCTGGTGCAGAAATACAACCTTACAAGAGGAGGCCGGGCTTATGACCTCACTATAGTAGAAGATGAAGCACTTAGATTCACAGGAAGTCTGCTTGCAGGCAGACTTCTCACAAAGTGCAGGCCGAAGGAAGTTACTGGAGCTGTCGTGGAGCTCGCCATCGCAGTTGCGGAGGGAGAGCAGTACAACTGGTGCCTCTTCCTCCTCAATTCTTTTTTAGAAGACTGCCGGAACGTCCAAGATAACCCCGGGCAGTCGTTCCATTTTTCGTGGCTTTTAATTTTATGTGCTCTCGTCGCGTGGAAGGAGCCCCCGAACACTCAGTTCCTTCCGTGCCGCGCAGGAGAACCTGCCGGAATCCGCTATGTTAACCTGTGGGAATCTTCTAATCCCGCGAAGCGCAAGATGAACCATGCTGTATTTTGTGAATATTACTATCTCCTCAGAGATACCATTGAGGACATGCCAAGACTGAGCGCGGAGACAGCAAGAATATATGAAGGGAAGTTGGCCTTTACTGCCGACTTGCATCAACTTTACCTCCGTCCCTGCGGCATTCAAGAGGAATGGGCCGTAGGTCTTTACAGGATGACCACCAAAGATGTCAAAGAAACTATCAAATCTTGGTCAGATGAATGGAGAGAAGCCACCGACATCGCATCTGCGATGCCACCCGCCGCTGCGCACGAAAAGGATAAGGGCAAGGAAGCCCCTGAGCAAAGAAGTGATGAAGGCTCCATAGAGACAGCAACCAAGAAACAAAAGGTGTCGCATCCCCCTGAGGCCATTCCCTCAGGGATCGACCAATATTTGAAAGAGCAATTTCGTGAGCTGCGGTCGACGCACGCTCACATCAGAAGTGCGCTAGACCTGCATTTTGTCGAATTAAAGGGCCTCACAGGAAGGATTGCGCAGACCCATGCACCAGCCTCTACTTCCCAGGCGCCACCAGTAATCCCAAGTACCGAGCGAGTTGAAGAACTCGTAGAAAGGAATACTTGTTAACACCCAAAAAGTGTTCACTACCTCATCTACCACATTATATGGCTCATTTGTCCATTTTCCTACCATATTTCCCTTAAAATCCCAAAAAATCCCATTAAAAAGCCTCCAAAAGGCCTAAAATGCCTCCAAAAGGCCACAAAACCATCAAAATAGCCTAAAAAAGGCTAAAAAACCCCCTTTTCCTCCAAAAATAGCAAAAATCCCCTAAAAAGGGAATAAAAAATATAAAATAATGAGGAAAAGGAGGAAAAAACCCTATACAGCTGCCCTAAACCATGTGTTTCCTAAAACCATGGGTCAGCACTCCACCACCAAAAAACTATAAATAGGTGATGGAGATCCATTATTCCATATCCACAATCACAAGCACCCTTACTCTGCCAAAATCTCTCTCGAAACCCTAGTTCACCATTGAACTACTTTCACCTTGAGAGCCACTTTTGGCCCATCCCCGCCATTGGAGAAGGAGAAGGAGCATACTGAAACTTGGAGCATCCTCTTGGACACTGCAAAGGGCTTCATCAACCTCCACATTGGAGGTAATATCAATACAAAACTACTTTTTTATATCTTTTCTTTATGTTTCATGCAATATTTTAGAAGTAATTTAATTGTTGTTTTAGCTTAATTGTTTACACTTACTGAACTGCTACTAAGGAGTCCATTCTCCTTAGTAGGTGCTCATTTGCACAAGCTAGGGGTAAAACCCTAGCTACAGTTTTGACGACTCCCCTAGATTTTGAATTTCTGGTTTTCGTTTTTAATTTTTTCTTTTCGGCTGTCCCTTTCGGCCTCTGCATACCGCGTCTTTTCCCTCTACAGTCGCGTCCCGACCGCGCCTTTCAGGCCTTTACCTGCGATCCGACCGCGCCTCTCAGACTGCTTCCGACGCCCTGCCGGCGGATTCAAGTCTGTTACCTGCGATCCGACCGTGGCTAATCATCCTTTTTGCCGCGATCTGTCTGCGCCTGTCGGCCATTTTCCCGCGTCCCGACTGCGGCTATCTGCCTCTTTCGGGCATCCCGACTGCGTCTGTTGGCCTTTTTGCCGTGACCCGACTGCGTCTTTTTCCCTATTTCCTGCGTCCCGACTGCAACTGTTGGCCCAATAGCCGCGACCTGACCACCGCTGTTTCCCTCAAACCCGCGGTCGGCCTGTTCTGATTCGCCACAGACCCGCGGTCTGATTTCTGCTCTTTTCCTGTTTTGAGCCCAGCCCCGTTTGCTGCAATATTTTCTGCATCTGAACAGCCCTCTATCCTACCTGCAGCCTCACTACCTTACAGCTTTTCTGCAACATAATTTATGTGCCCTTTACAGAATTCTTTTAAAATTTTGTTATTTATAATTCAGAAAATTTTGCAAGTTAAAATTTCAATTTGAGCATTATTGATAGTTGGAAGTTGCCCCCCTTGTGGCACTTCTATATTTTGGGTTCATCACCTCACGAGCACACACTCTGTCACATAAATCAAGTGAGCCTTAAAAAGTACCTAATTGAACCAACATTCTAACCCCACTTGGGGAACACAAAAGAATCATTGTAGTTAGGTAGGGTCGGGGGGATAGGCTTCCAATAACACCCCTCGGTCACTTTCACTTGAGACATAGTTGTTGTCCAAATAGGGAACCAAAATCCCCTAGTACTTTTTGGCACGGTCACGACCAGTTTGTCAGAGGGCCTCTCCCTTAGGAGGGTTGAAGTCGGGAGACTGGTTCCGGAGGCCTGAGTGGAATACCGCACTCCATTCAGTAACCGAAGGGCTACCTTTCGCGGTTCGCGGGATATCCCTGTATAGGGGTATTGCGGTCAACGAACTAAACGGCAGATTCACCTTTCTGGACATGTCATGAACGGGGTATCTTAGTTTCCATTCTTCTAGGATTGACTACCCGGTGTCCCTCCCGGTAGGGGGATATCATAGCCACTTGGCTTTCCTACTCATATTGTCTGACTTGGATTTCATCACCTTGCAGAGGATATGTTTAGTTGAGTCAGAATACTTTTAGCTAGGTGTTTGCATGCTCCTTTACCTCCCTTTGGTCTAGTGAGTCCACCATTTTCTCTTTTTAGGAAACCTGTTGCTTGTTGGTATTCTGACCATCTTTGTTGTTACTCCACCTATTGTAGCACAGCTGCTGCAGTGGGTGTTTTGAGTTGGTTGTTGGCCTGAGTGCCTTGCTTTTTATCTCTCCTTCTGCACACTCGGTTGCATTAGGCCCTTTTTGAGCTGTTTTTACTCACCTCAACCCACAGAGATTAGACACCATCTGTCACCATTGAGTCCCCGAGACATTCTCGGTGCCTCAGGGGCGAGCCCCCATAGCACGGTTCTCTCGACACCACCCGTCATAGATTCCGATCATTGTCCGTTGATACCACTCATCACAGATCTAGAGCCTTGTCACTTGACTCCACTCGTCAGCGACATAGGACTCCGTCACCACATAGTGACGCCCCTTACTTTACCTCGGATTCTGACGAAGAGTCTGAGAACCCTATTTACACTGCCCCTACTAGCCCCATGGCTGGCACGACTTCCACTCCGTTTGTCATAGGGACCATTGGTGGCACCTCCACCACCACACCAGTTACTGCACCTATTTTGGGCATGCCCTCCATGGGACCCTGATCTACTGTTCCCCTCACAGTACCTATTCCCACAGCGGGAATACCTATCCCCACTACATCAGTGGCTCACACTACCCATGGTGGTGCTGGACCATCCTCCACTACCTCAGTTCCCCCACTTGGGGGCACCACCCTAAATCTTGTCCCTCCACTTGGGGGCACTGGCCCCAACTTGGTCCAAAGCACTACTGTGTCACATCCTTCTTCCAGTTTGCCATTCATGGCTAGCCTCAACCTACCTGACCTGGCCAGATTGACCAACGATCCTATTCGACACGACCCCACGTGGCCTCATATGCCTACCAAGCTCCCCTCGGACATCCCTAAGTTCGAGGGCAAGGCCGGTGAGGACCCACAAAACCATATCATGTCTTTCCACCTATGGTGTTCCTCTAACTCCATCGTGGATGACTCTGTTCACCTCCGTCTCTTACAGCGCACCTTTACTGGCTCTGCAGCCAAATGGTATATTGAGCAACCACATGGGACCCACGCCACCTTTGCCTCCCTTGCCTCTACCTTCCTGCAGTTCTTCCAGTTGCCTGTCCGCTATGACGCGGGCGTTGAGATCCTTCTATCTTGTAGACAAAACACGGCTACCCATATCACGGACCACATCCATGAGTGGCGTCGACGCCGTAGCTTATGCAAGATCAAACTAGACGACCGTATCTTCCTCGATTGGTTCCTCAAGTCCCTGCTTCTTGTTATTGCTAAGGATGTAGCTTCAGAAAGACCCCAGTCTGAAGAAGAGGCCATCCTTAAGGCACAGCAGTTCGACCTCATTTACGCCCAGTCGGGTTACCTTTATACCATTATACCTGACGCCCCTCGCGGCGATTCCTCCCAGCACGATGCGCCGGGGGCATCCCACGCTGCAGACGGCATCATCGGTCGTGTTTCTTCGCATCCTCAACCATTTTCTATAGCACGACCTACCCCTGGCCCCGACCTGTCGCGGGATACCTCACAGTCTGGAGCAACCAACTCATATGCTCCCATGACACACCACCATTCCCATGGACCCTCATGTCCACCTCAATGCTTCGGTTATGCGACTCCTGCTTATGCTCCCCCAGTCGCACCTCCGTCTTACTACCATCCGCAGGCTGCCCCAGCCCCTGCGCCTTCACAAGCCCAACCCGCTTATTATCCGCCCCAGGCAGCCCCTGCGGCACACCCACAACCTGCTCCGCAGCCATATCAGCAACCTCCTCAAGTTGCTGCACCTGATCAGCCTCAACCTGCATACCATCCCCGCAGCCTGCTCCCGCACCTGCGCAACCTCAAAATCCACCTGCTGCCCAAGGGCAAGTCTACGCCCAACAAAACCTGCAGCAAAACCAGAACAACCAACGTAACCAGGGCCAACAGAACCGCGGCAAGGGCCGTACTCGTGGGAACAACCAACCTGCAGACCAAGCTAGTCAACCGGCTAATCCCCCCGACAACAACAATGCGGCCCCCACTAATCAAAACCCTGATCACCCACCCAAGCAGGCCAAAAACCCCAATCTATGAACAAACCACCCTTGTTCTATTTGCGGGGTCTATGGACATTACACACATGCTTTCCCCCACTTGGAGTGAGCTCGGCAGCTCTGGGTTGACGAGGCCCATCGCCAAGGGCATGCGGCTCCCCAAGCACCGCCCAACCCCCCCCAACCTCAACAACCCCCTTTGGTGCTGCAAAACCCCTTACCAAACCAAGGCGTGGTGAACACTCAACCGTTGGCCCCTCAAGCTAACGTGCAACCCCAACAACAACAAATCACTTACGCTGCTCCTGATCAACCCATGTTTGACTCAGGTACCCACCACTTACTGATGATGTCATCTGCTGATGTCAACCTACAGACCCGTCGGAAACAATATGGCTCCACCTCTGCAGCCACTCCCACGGATAAAACTACTAACGCCCATCCCACTGATCAGGCATTACGTATACCTCCGCCTCCCATCGACGGTGCTGCGAAAGCCCCTCGGTTCCCACTTCGTCGTCTCAACAATAACCCTAATGCGCGTGCTGCGTCAAACTACAACATTGTAGACGACCTAGCCCAATCTCCCGCAGCCATGTCTGCGTTAGAAGTCTTGAAGAACTGCCCTTCCCAGCGCAAGACTTTACTTTCCGCCATTGGGGGGATTGACCCAACTGATTCACATTTGATGGCATTTGATTTAGACCAGTCTGAACCACGCCTACCTTCCAGCTTAGCATTCCAAGTTACTGTCTCCGTTAGGAATCTTGTCATCCATCGGTGCATCATCGATGAGGGTGCCTCCACATGCGTCATGTCTACATTTGTATGGCAGAAGCTAGGATCCCCTCCTCTCCAGCAGTCCACCACTGCATTACGCACCTACGACGGTCGTTCGGCTCAGCCCCAAGGCCTCCTAGCCAATGTCCCCGTCCAGTTAGGTGGTAAAACTGTACTTATTGACATTGAGGTAATCAATGCCCAATTGGATTATAACCTTTTACTTGGCCGCAGCTACATGTATGCCATGCGGGCGGTTGCCTCTTCTGTCTTTCGCACCATGATGTTCCCCCATGAGGGACGCGTGGTTAAGATCGACCAGCTCACCTACTATGATCCCAGTGCTCCAGCGGCACCGGAAAATGTTCTCCCCATGGTTGAACAACCTGTTTCTCCTGCCACTACCTCGTTTGTTTCCTCTACGGGGCCTGGAGTCTACTCGGACGCGCCGATGACCTCCACCTTTCAATCCATTCCTCCGCCGTCATCTACGCCCTAAATGTCTGATTTATGTACCTTGTCCCACGACAACCTACCACCTAACAATCAACCACCCTTGTTGCCTAAACCTCCATTGGTACCTAGCCACATTGGTGTTACACCTATCCATACGATACCCTTCCTAGTTCCTCCATCAGGAGTAGTAAGCGCCCCGGTCATGGCTACCCTTAGCCTCCCTGGGTTAACTTTGGGATTACCTGTATGGTATCTTTCGCCTCTCGTTCGCCCGCCGACACCAGATGTCGTCCTCCAACCGGTGCAACCCATGGCTACTACCTCTCAGCCACCTCCTAGTGTCTCTACCCCTTCGTCCTCCACGACACCCCCTCCTACTCCCAGACCCACTGGGGGCAGAGGACCACAACCTTACACTGCTGTCCCACCTCCCAAGACAGTAAAAAACCCTCCAGTCTTCCGTGCTCCCCCCAAATGCTCGCTGTGCGACGAGTTGGGCCATGCGACCCACCAATGCCCACAGTTACCAGCATTGCAGAAGCATATGCAAACGCTCGACGATGACCCCAACATCCCAACTGTCGAACTAAACCCCACTCCCAAGCCTAAAGATAAGTCCCTACGTACCAACCACTCCTGCGCCATATGCGGTATTTACGGGCATTATTCACATCATTGTCCCGATCTCCCAGATTACAGAGCGGCTCTCTATGAGATGAACAATCTGGATCTTGAGACGGCACCACCTACCATTGAGGAGATCTACCCCCCAGACTCTTCACCTTCAGGAGAGGTTAACACCATTTACATGATCTCTTCCACTACCATTCCCTCGTCAACCGATTTGACGACGCAAACTTTCCGTACCGATGAGGAGATTCTTGAGGCCCTTACCGCCCCGGATTATCCCTGGGATGATATGCATCACCACTCCTATTTTATCCCAGAAGAATCCTCCTCTAACTCCGCTACCCAATACGCGGTTGAATCCAAAGACTTCCTCCTCACGAAGGTCGACTGGTTCAAGGACCCTATTCCTGCTCCTGATGCCTTCAAAGAGGGTAACATGGCTAACATATCACCTGTCATCCAAGTTGATATCGCTGCCCCAGGACGTGCCCCTGAACTCATCACTTTAGGAGCATTCTGCAGTAAACAAGAGATTGAGGACTACATAAACCTTTTCAGAGAATTCCGTGATGTCTTTGCCTGGTCCTATACTGAGATGCCCGGTCTCGACCCCGCCATTATAGAGCACCACCTTGACACCTCTAAGTCAAGGGGCATAATAGATCACCTCGACCCTAGGATAGGGGGCACGATCAATCACTTTGAACATTCCCCATCACATCTATCTCAGCACGTCAATGAACCCATTGTTCAAACCCACACATATGTGATCCATAATCACAAACCCCATGCACATCGCATGGGGGCAAGTCATTAACCCTGCTCACTTTTTCACACTTGTGATCTCAACCATTTTTGAGGTCACATATCACTTGTAGATTTGATTTGCTTTGATACACCTAGTATTCTTCCCCCACGGGTCATCATTTCTCCCCACCACTGCATCCTTGGCTTGGTGGGCTCACCGTTTACCATTCCGGAGTCTTTATGACCTTCGTTTTTCGCACCATTTGCACCGCCGGATTCATATTTCCGTGCCCATGATGATGCTTGAGATCATTTCTCGCTCTCACCTCCAGATTTTTTGGGCATTTTTCCAAAATGCCCCCGTCACCTCTGTTTGTGTGCCACATCGGCCGTTCTCCATTTTTCACATGTTTTATATCATCGGATTCATTTTTTCGAGCTGGTGATGATGCTTGAGATCATTTCTCGCTCTCACCCCCCGATTTATCAGGTATTTTTCCAAAATGCCCTCGTCACCTCGGTGTGCGTGCCACATCGGCTGTTACCCGTTTTTGACACCCTTTATATCGCCGGATTCATTTTTCCGAGCTCGTGATGATGCTTGAGATCATTTCTTGCTCTCACTTGGTACAATTTCAACATTGTGTCCCGACACCTTGCTGCCTCGGTTTGCGCGCCACACCGGCCGCTATCGGATTGTTCCACATTTTAACATGAGCCATTCACTCCTGTCACACTGCAAATGTCTCATTATTTTGCCACCATTTCATCTACCCCGCAAGGAGGCCCACTAGTGTTCCCCACCTACCCTCGTTCTTGGTCACCATAAAATCTGCCTTGATCGAACACTTCCTCCTTGCCTGCCCATTCCTTTTGTTCGGTATAATTTTATCCCTTTTTCGGGCCGGACAAGTCCTTTACGAAAAAGGCACTTAGGGAGTTTCCGTTAAGCTCTTTTCTGACTCCTAAAAGAATGAAAAGATCACCGAGCAATCTTGCTTCCTTTCATGCTCGTTAAAGTACCTGAAAGGGCGTCTATCTGGTATAAGTTTAACCCTTTTCCGGACCTGGTAGACTAATTACGAAAAAGGAATACTCTAGTCACACCGGCTAGAAGAGTTCTTCATTGCATCCTTTTATGCTTCTTTGGGCCTTGGAGACTAAATCTACGAAAAAGCAACCCCCTGGAGTCTTCTTACTTGCTTTCAGACTCTCTAAAATTGAAAGCAACCACGAGCATGAACTGTCCTGGGCTCGGAAAATCCACACGATAGTACCATTCCATTATTCCAGAGTCTTCTTATTTGCTTTCAGACTCCTTAAAATTGAAAGCAACCACGAGCATGAACTGTCCTGGGCTCGTCAAATCCACATGACAGTACCATTTTACACACACTTCTTCTAGTTCCTTAACCCATGAAGAAGTTTTCCCCCGTGCCTCCTGGCACTTTGATCTATCATCTCGGCAGCACCCCCAATCAGGTCGCCTTTGTTCAGAGTATTCTGCAGTCTCCTGCCATTTTACCCCAGCTTGAGTCTCCCTCAGACCAATCAGCTCCCCCGATACAATACAGCTATGATCCCTCTCCCCTCAGTCAGTGTCATATGCTGCCAGATCATTTCCATTATCATACTCTGAACAAAGGAAGTTTGAGTCCACCCACTCTACTTGCCCAGTTGTCCCCCCACAGGTTGTCAGTCCTGTCATCAGTACTATCACATTTCGGTTTTGTACCTCGTGCTTATGTCAAGGAAACATCATTGCCTTGATGGTTGCAGGTCTCCCTCTGTCGACGACAGTTCCTCTATTCCAAAGGATAGGCCCAGAGGTCCCTACGCCTTGGACTTATCACCATCTGTGGTAAGTGCCTACGGATCATTCTGAGAGGAATCATCATTGCCTCTCTAAGTGGTTGTTCCTCACATGCTCGACTTCAGCACCTTGATCGCATCGTTGAGGATCGCGTAGGATTATATCCCATCAGTTCTTAGTCGAAGACCCCGGATTTCCCCCGACTCTAGCACATTGGTGAGTCACTTCGGAACACCCAGTTCTATGTTCCTATGGATGTCCGGGCTACGTTGGCGATTGTATTTGGAAGCCATCCAGCTATATGCTTCCTCGAGTACCCATTTTAGTTCCAGTCTAGTGTACCATGGAGAGTGTGACCCCAGTCACTATGATCCCGCAGCTCATCAGTTCCTTTGGTACCACACTCAGTAGCACTGTTGATTGTTCCAGTGCACCATTTATCCAGTTCACACATGATCAACTCAGCAGTATGTCCCAGATTTGTGTCCCCTCTGGACTCTTATGATGTACACAGTGGTCATGTATCTTACAGGTCCCCCTTTTTTTCGGGCCTCACAGTTCTGTTTATGTATCTTGATACGAGCATGGGTATGCCCGCCTTGTCCATATATTGAGATTATTCCTCATTCAGTATTTGAGGTCATGTATATTTCAGGTCCCCATTTTTTGGACCCCATTGTCATTGTTATGTTATATCCTGATACGAGCATGGGAATGCCCGCCTCGTCCATATGATCAGATGATTCCTCATCCATTATTGAGGTTATGTACTTTTAGTTCTTGCAGTTGTTCGGGATCGTTGTTCCGGGCTTCAGTTTGTTTCTTCTCTTCTCTCCACATCCCAGGAAAACCATTCATGACTTATGATGTCCATCGGCCATACAATGAGCTCCTGCCCTCGCACATCAGGGGGCAATCTGTTAACACCCAAAAAGTATTCACTACCTCATCTACCACATTATATGGCTCATTTGTCCATTTTCCTACCATATTTCCCTTAAAATCCCAAAAAATCCCATTAAAAAGCCTCCAAAAGGCCTAAAATGCCTCCAAAAGGCCACAAAACCATCAAAATAGCCTAAAAAAGGCTAAAAAACCCCCTTTTCCTCCAAAAATAGCAAAAATCCCCTAAAAAGGGAATAAAAAATATAAAATAATGAGGAAAAGGAGGAAAAAACCCTATACAGCTGCCCTAAACCATGT
Organism: Larix kaempferi; assembly: GCA_027924585.1. Classification (NCBI taxonomy): domain Eukaryota; kingdom Viridiplantae; phylum Streptophyta; class Pinopsida; order Pinales; family Pinaceae; genus Larix; species Larix kaempferi. Next base: position 8,649,540 of record BSBM01000182.1, on the reverse strand, counting down.
GTTTCCTAAAACCATGGGTCAGCACTCCACCACCAAAAAACTATAAATAGGTGATGGAGATCCATTATTCCATATCCACAATCACAAACACCCTTACTCTGCCAAAATCTCTCTCGAAACCCTAGTTCACCATTGAACTACTTTCACCTTGAGAGCCACTTTTGGCCCATCCCCGCCATTGGAGAAGGAGAAGGAGCATACTGAAGCTTGGAGCATCCTCTTGGACACTGCAAAGGGCTTCATCAACCTCCACATTGGAGGTAATATCAATACAAAACTACTTTTTTATATCTTTTCTTTATGTTTCATGCAATATTTTAGAAGTAATTTAATTGTTGTTTTAGCTTAATTGTTTACACTTACTGAACTGCTACTAAGGAGTCCATTCTCCTTAGTAGGTGCTCATTTGCACAAGCTAGGGGTAAAACCCTAGCTACAATACTGTCGTGCATATTCCGCCTACAAGCATGACACTTCCGCATCCTCTAGCTGCACTACAGGTAAGCGCAGTTGGGCCCGTTGAAATCAATTTGTCTTTAATTCCTATAGAAACTCTACAACTAGTACATGAGAAAGTTTCTCTTGAGTTGAGAGCTAGAGAGCTCTCTACCTTCCAGGAAAATCAACGACTGCAATCACAGGAGATAACGCTCAAGGCAAGCCATCAGACTATCTCCGAGAAGCTCGCACTTTATGAGGCGCAAGACATCGGCATCAGAAACGCAGTGGATGAGATTGCCCAGGAATTACCGGCCTGCGAGATTCAACCAGACCTCCCTCTGGTTGAGAAAGTTCAAATTATTGGAGGAAGGGTGAAAACCCTGGAACACGAAATCGTTGCTATGGCTGAGGGCCATAGAACCCAGATTGTCGAGCTGGAAGCTCGTGTTGCTGCGCAGTTTACAGATGATGCGCAGGAACAATTTGACGCGCTGAGCAGAGCTTCCACACAAATGAAAGACAAAATACAGGAAGCCGAGAACCTGATGAGCCAAGCTATGGAAGCTTGGGCGGAGCTTGAGAAGCTCCCTTTTAAAGTTGGTCTGTCGGAACAGGTGCAAGCCGCAGAACAGTCCCTAACTGTTCTGACTGAAGAAGCTAAGGCCTTAGCAGGCTTAGCAAAAATGAAGAAAATGAGTGAAGTGCGCAGAATGCAACAACAACTGCACAAGCTCAGAACTGAAGATGAGAAGCTCACTAACAGCATTCAGCCATTTATGGATGAGTATGCTGACATCGTTGGCCAAGTCGAGACAAAAATCAAAGAAATTGTTGAATCTCAAGAAGTGATTGATGCCGTAACTAAGGAAGAAGCCACTGCAGAAACGGTGCAGACAGCTGTGGAGTGTGTCGATGAATTGGACTCCGCTATTGCGCAGTGGAAGAAAACATTCACGGAAACCCAAGCAAAAGCAGATGCGCAAGTAAAGTGACCACACGCTAGTGCGAGTGGCTCGAGGGCGAGCCACAAGTAAGTGTTAGGGGCCCTGTTGGAGACAAGGCCGCAGTTATGGTAAAAGCTGCGAATTTTGAGGAAAAAGCACAAGGATGGAAGAGAAAGTGCTAAATTTTGAATAAGCGCCAATTTTGGGACAGAAGGAGACGGTGTGCAGTACGGTGCCAGATGGAGGAGCTCAGCGCAGATCACGTACCAGAAATCGCGGAGCTCGCGCGCACGTCATAGAAGGATGAAGGTGGCTGAATAGAAAGCTCAAGTACCACAATAAATAAAGCGATGGAGTAGAGGGCTCAACTACCCTCATTTAAGGCAACGTACAGAAGTTATGGTTGCTCGGATCAAGAAGGAGCAATGGACCAAAGCATTGAAGGCGAAGGACAAGGCGCCCATACCCATAAGCTGCGCCGGAAATCATGGAGCCTGCAGGAAGCGGCGACATGACTGCAAGCGGCGCCTACAGTACACCTAGCCATGTGCGTGGTTAGGGTTTTTGGGGATTACTGCTGGGAAAGGCCCACAGTTTTGTAAAGGTGCGACCGCCATGGCCACCTATATGTATGAATAATTGTAATGGGTAGATGTTAGTTAGTTAGTCAGTTAGCTAAGCCTGTGAGTAAGCTAGCTAAGATAGTGGAGACTAGAGGCAAGAAGGATAGATCGAGTTGATCATCCTCTGTTATGAGGTTGTTGATTGTTTTCTACCGTGTTGCTAGAAAATAGGAGTTAGAGACGGTTAGCAGTGAAGCTAATCCCTGAGTTGCAGACAGTCAGAGTCGACGTCTGAACTATTGTAATCTCTGAAGAGGAAGAGACTAGATCGAGAGAAGGGCTCCCAGCTGTGTGCGTGGAGTTTCCTGGAAAGATCTAAGGCTGCAGCTGTGTGCGCAGCATATTGTATAATCTATCATTTTCTGGTTAATATAAGATACTCCCGTGGACGTGGATTTCCCCGTGGAGGTGGACTCCCTATTTCTTGCTATTATGATGTCGTGATTGAAGCAATTGCCTGTTTTAGTTTACTAACAGTAAATACAGAAATATTGCACTATCTTTGTAAGTGTATTGAGTAAGTTCTTGGAGCTTCCTTGGGGACTATAATCGTTAAGGGTCGAAGGACTCGGTAGACAACGTCGCTGCAGCGATAGGAGAGCTTGTTGCTGCGACGGGCGCGCTAGCACGGCGACACATAGAATATCCGCGCAGAGGATAAACGATCCTAGCACAGGAGTGGAAGTACCGCGCATCTAAGCTGCTGAGCAGGGGGCTTGAAAGTTATCGCGCTCACAAGTCTGAAGAGGGGTCAGACATTTGCCATAGGGTAATCGCCAAGAAGGAAAGAACAATCTCCGCGTCGCCTAGGTTAAGGAAACATGATTCCTTAGCCTCCCCATAGCCACTTCGGGTGAGACCTCGAGCTGCTGCGCAGCTCGTTGCCGAGAGGGCCAGTGCGCCGAGGGGTTTTGTTGCTGCGCTTCATTAAAACCCGGGTCTGCCCAAAAAGCAGCCAACACCTTCCTAGGTTTGACAATTTATATTGATCATTCTGTGTGTTAGCTTTAATTAACTGACATATAGAGTGCCCAACATCCCCGCAATGGTCGAAGAAGTTAGCCAAGTCTTTCCGATTTTGGTAGTCACTCTTAAATACCGAATGTGTCGATTTGACCCCATCCGTACGCCCACTAACCCCATTTAAATTTTCACAACCACCCTATTAATGGCTCATGCATGTCAAAATTCTATATATAGGGCATAAACCCCGTTGGTTTTCATTGTTCAATTTGGTAGAGGCTTGTCTCCCTATCCGTTTGAGACAACGACTGCCCACTCCAGGCTCGCCGGCTCCGCAGCCGCATCAACATTCTCATACACGACCTTTTTCTAACGGGTTGGTACCTTTCAAGACTTGTATCCTCTCTTGAAGTGGTTTTTCTCGTTGAAGTAATTGCCATTTTTCATTGGTTCTTTTGTTTTAGCCGGTCATTGTGGAATTTTTTTAGTCTAACAATGGCCCAAGCAAACCCATGCCCATACCTAACTAAGCCTACCCAATCCCGTGTTCATATGAGCATAGAAGTTTTTGTTTTTGGACCTTAATCACCCATAGTATGATCATTAAGAGAGTTCGTAGCATACCTCTACCCATTGTGGAAGTTGAAACCAGTCATGTCTACCCTTACGAGAAGAACATTAGTGTCCCTATCCAGCTGTGAATGTTCATGCCGTGAAACATATTATGCTCAGAAACGCTTTGTTTTGTTCTGAATTGTTACTATGGAAATGCATTACTCTTATATTTCATAGTTGCAACGTAGCTCAAAACATCACTATGCGGTTCCCGTAGGATTTTTCAATAACATGCGAAATAAATGTCTTAATCTGATTTTGAAAGTAGAAAATCAGTATCGATTCGAAAGTTCTAAACCCCAACGAAAAGAGTTAGGAAGGTTTGTTTAGTTTCGATCGGTTTTGGGAAGAATCAAACAGTATTCATCAAAGACTTATCAGAATATTCTTAAGACTTGTTGTTATGTGCAGGGTGCTTGTCTAATCTGCTGATGTTACGTGTAATGCCTACTTATGTATTTTTTCTTTTGGATAGGTTTTTAAGCCAAAATTCCTAAAGGTGGAAAACGAAAGTCAAAAGCGATCGAGCCAGGATTATCCCCCACGAGGCTAGAAACTCTATATGAAGACACCAAGTGCACTACAGGTGTTCTTCCAGAGGTCAAATGGGGAGACATATATCGTATGATAAGAGACCAGGACATCCCTGAGGCACTCCTTTAGGAAGAATACCTATGCCAGAACATCAGAACCTCCTTCATATCGAAAGCAGCCCAGAACGTTTCCCATGCTCGGAAGTAATTGGATGGATTCTGCAGCACGCGAATGCTGAGACAAGGGTTCTTTCGGACAGTAAAGGGGAAGCTTTCGCATCTTTCCATCCATTTTATATCGCAGCAACTTACAAATTACCCCAGGCTCATCAACGGCTTGATGATGAATGGTTAGGACAAATCAAAATGGATAATCTAAAGATGACCAGAAAGTTGTTGATCTCGGGCAAATAGATAAGAAAAAAGGATAGTGAGGAGTACGAGGATCAGAATTTGAGGCCTCCTTTCAGAATGATTTCCCTCATGCTTAGTAGAATTTTTTGAGGCCCGATGGTACTGTTTTTATGCTCCAATGGGTTCCCATCATCCACTATGCAGTGTTCAGAGGGATAATTTTTAATTGGGAGGATATCCTCTCATACAACCTATCATCAGCCATAATTGTTGCACAAGAAGGATTAGGGGAAAAGAAGGCAGAATTCTACATGACATCCTACTTGATAGACTGTATTGTGGAAAAACACCCCTTTCCAAAGCTTGGATGTAACTGGAGAGAGGTCGACACCCTGGTATTCACTCCTTATAAACTCTTTTGGGCCCAGAACTACAAGTGGCACTACAAAATCATTTGTGAGGAGTTTATCATACCTTTATATGAGTTAATGTTCAATGAAGTACCTAACTGCTTGTCCGAAAACGCCATGGAAGTCCTAGAGAATTACAGTGATTTCTATTTTTCACTGGAAGGAACTTTCATAAGAATGTATGGAGGCTCTAAACCCCCATATATCCTACCCAGATATGCTACGAACTACATAGTTCACAAAGAGGCAGTGAGACAAGTTTTCATTGATGGGATTGGTAGTTCCTTATACAAGGCAAAGAAGGCCTCTTTCCTGCGTTTACCTTTCTATATTGGGGCTTACAAGTTTTCAGGGATTGCAATAGTAGAAGAGTTTATCACATAACTTAAGGATTTTCACTTCGGGGAAAGGATTTTTCAGAGGAACGATCGACGAGGCAAGGATGCACAACATTGCAGGGAGATTCATGCTAACTTCGAATACGCTCACTATTATGATGAAGACGAAGAAGTGTATAGAGGGGTCAGTAACATGACCAAACTATAGATTTACTGACTAAGTAATGTCAGGGCCAGTTCTAGCTTTGGTGTTGTCAAAGAAGCAAAAAAACAGCAGGAAAAAGAAACAGCAAAATCCGCTCAAACTCTCTCTAAAGAAGAGCAAGGGCTCAAGGAAGAAGCCGAGAGAATCCAAAGAGAAGCTGTTGAGAGAGAAAACAAGGATAAAGAAGATGAACTTTGGGAAGAAGACACTCAAAGGATCCAAGCAGCAGAGGAAGAAGGTCGAAGAGTTCAAGAGGAAGAAAGAATCAGACTGGAAGGGATTTCCAAACATGCATAAGAAGAAGCTCAGAGGAAAGCCACAGAAGAAGAAGCACAAAGGAAAGTGGAAGAAGAAAACAAATTGAAAGAGGATGCGAAGCCAAAGAGCCCAAATGTCCAAGACATAGATACAGACATCCTTATAAGAGGCGTTCTTCTAGAGGTCAAATGGGGAGACATATATCGTATGATAAGAGACTAGGACATCCCTGAGGCACTCCTCAAGGAAGAATACTTATATCAGAACATTAGAACCTCCTTCATATCCAAAGCAGCCACGCGCCCAGAACTTTTCCCATGCTCGGAAGTAATTGGATGGATTCTGCAGCACGCGAATGCTGAGACAAGGGTTCTTTCAGACAATAAAGGGGATGATTTCGCATCCTTCCATCCATCTTATATCGCAGCAGCTTACAAATTACACCGGACTCATTAGTGGCTTGATGATGAATGACTAGGACAAATCAAAATGGATAATCTAGAGATGGCCAGAAAGTTGTTGATCTCGGGAAAATAGATCAAAAAAAAGGATAGTGAGGAGTACGAGGTTCAGAATCTGAGGCCTGCTTTCAGAATGATTGTCCTCATGCTTAGTAGAATTTTTGGAAGGCCCGATGGTACTGTTTTTATGCTCCAATGGGTTCCCATCATCCACTATGTAGCGTTCAGAGGGACAATTTTTAATTGGGTAGATATCCTCTCAGACAACCTATCATCAGCCATAATTGCTGCACAAGAAGGATTAGGGGCAAAGAAGGAAGAATTCTACATGCCATCCTACTTGATAGACTGTATTGTGGAAAAACGCCCCTTTCCAAAGCTTGGATGTAACTAGAGAGAGGACGACACCCCAGTATTCACTGATTACAAACTCTTTTGGGCCCAGAACTACAAGTGGCACTACAAACGCATTTGTGAGGAGTTTATCATACATTTATATGAGTTAATGTTCAATGAAGAACCTAACTACTTGTCCGAAAATACCATGGAAGTCCTGGAGAATTATGGTGAATTCTATTTTTCACCGGAAGGCACTTTCATAAGAATGTATGGAGGCTCTAAACCCCCATATATCCTACCAAGATATGCTACGGACTACATAGTTCACAAAGAGGCAGTGAGACAAGTTTTCATTGACGGGATTGGTAGCTTCTTGTACAAGGCAAAGAAGGCCTCTTTCCCGCCTTTACCTTTCTATATTGGGGCTTACAAGTTTTCAGGGATTGCAATAGTAGAAGAGTTTATCGCAGAACTTAAGGATTTTCACTTTGGGGAAAGGATTTTTCAGAGGAATGATCGATGAGGCAAGGATGCACAACATTGCAGGGAGATTCATGCTAACTTCGAATATGCTCACTATTATGATGAAGACGAAGAAGTGTACAGAGGGGTCAGTAACATGACCGAACTACAGATTTATCGACGAAGTAATGTCGGGGCCAGTTCTAGCTCTTGTGTTGTCAAAGCAGCAAAAAAATAGTAGGAAAAGGAAATAGCAGAATCCTCTCAAACTCTCTCTAAAGAAGAGCAAGGGCTCAAGGAAGAAGCCGAGAGAATCCAAAGAGAAGTTGTTGAGAGAGAAAACAAGGCTAAACAAGATGAACGTCGGGAAGAAGAAACTCAAAGGATCCAAGCAGCAAAGGAAGAAGCTCAAAGAGTTCAAGAGGAAGAAAGAATCAGACTAGAAGGGATTTCCAAACATGCATAAGAAGAAGCTCAGAGGAAGGCCGCAGAAGAAGAAGTGCAAAGGAAAGTGGAAGAAAAAAACAAATTGAAAGAGGATGCTGAGCCAAAGATCCCAAATGTCCAAGACATAGATACGGACATCCTTATAAGAGACCTCCTGCTTGTCCCTTTTACACCATCAAAAAGTAGCACAGTGTCCCAATGGTATAGGTTCGCTTATAACAAGAAAAGGAAATCTATTTTGAAAGAAACATTGACTAGGATGAAGAGACCTTTTCAACTAGACATTGTCACCAGACATGAAACAACAGTCATGCAAGGTACTAAACGTGCACACAAACTCGTGGCATCCATTTCTATGGCTTCTGTTCAAGCTACTGCAGACAATGTCAACATATTAGCAGATGAGTTAGAATTAGAAAAGGATAAAACCCACCATTTGCAGGAAACTCTGGTCAAGGAACAGAATTATTCAAATTTGATGGTGGAGAAATGTGACACCCTTGTGTCAGAGAAGGGAGAATTAAACAGAAAATTTCAACACCTAGAAGCTTAAAAGAGAGCCTTGGTCATACAAATGAGGGCCCTGGAAGCTGAAAAGCAAGGTATTGAAAGTAGGAACTTCAGCTGGAGTTCGAGAAATTTGATACCACTCAGCAGATCGATGACTTAAGGAAAACATAGAAAAGTTAGAAGAAAGCGGCGAATTGCTAGAACAACAATTAGAACTCGATACTAGCAAGGTTGGTGATCTGAGTCCTTTTCATGAGCAGGCTTGCGAAATATTGAAGAGGATACACGGGACTCAAGAGCTCATAACGGAAGAAGTCTGCAAATTAAAAGGAGTGGTGGCCAGAATCAAGGAAATAAATGCTGAAGCCACTAGGTGTAGAAGAAAATATGTACGGATTAGTGAGGACATTAAGAGGCAAATGAAATGGAGAGAAGGAAATTCAGGATTCCCAGAAAATTTCCCTCTTAAATCCATCTCTGGTTTCAAAGCATATATCCGCCTTTTGGGGTTTTGCAAGGATTTTGGAGTGAAGCTAAATGAAGTGGCCATGGTCACTCTTGAACAATGTGGGAACTTGTATTTGAAGATACAAACCACCCAAGAGAATTTCCTGATGATAATGCCCTAGACTATAGAAGAATTTCCAGACAAACTCCAATGCTTGTCTAACCTAAGGGATGGGCTCAGTACTGAAATAGATTATGTAAGGAAGGTAGAGGTTTTGACCGCAGAAGACCTTTATCAGTGGGTTGGCCAGGCTGCTATTCACGCACATCTTTTGCAAGAAAGCCTCCAGAATACAACAGTAGAAATTGTTGATCTTGAGGAAGAGCTTGCCAAGCATGGAGTTTCTCTAAAAACCATTCTCCCTCTTGATGCAAATAATGCCATAAAAGAAACCAGTATCTGGGTGAGACATATAGCAGAAGCAGACAAAGCACTAACAGCAGAAACACATCAAGTATTGGCAGGAGAAGTAGGGGCATCAACCTTAGTGGACTTACCGGCAGCACCAGTGGCACAAGTTCCAACAGAAGCACCTGAGTTAGCAAAGGCGCCAGCTCAGAAGTGACACACCTTTTGTCTTATCTTTTAATTTATAGCCAGCATGCCTTCTTTCGTCCTTTATGTATTTTAATTATTAAAGTGACATTTGGACCTCCTTCCCGTTTTTTTTGTAATATTGTTGGGGTTTTATTCTTTTTGTAAATTGGGCACTACGAGACAAATTAAAAGAATTTGGAAAGTCAGGATATAGGTGGCAGCTCTTGAAGCATTTGAAAAGCTATAAATAGTTGATTAGAAAAAAGAGAAAGGACTTTTTGCAGGTGAAAGGAATTTCTTCTTGTGTATGAGAACTACTTCAGCTATATGAATACAAAAAATATTTTGGCCTGTGAAAGTTGGTGCATCGTTTTGCTTTGGGTTGTGATGGATGATTGCCGAACTATTTTTGCATTTTTCATATACATTCAGTGAGATCTTTCCTAGATTTTGTGAATTAATTCTATGCTGTGAATGATCTTATTTCTTTTGCAAAATTTTTGTACCTCATGAGTAATGGAATGTTTTAATAAAATCAGAGCTATCTTTGATATCATTTACATTCTGCTGAAAATACATCTTTATAATTTAATGGCTATCTGTTCAATTCTTTAGATGTTTCTTTCAGTTTTATTACTCATACTTTAAATTCTGCTCCTTGCAAGGATAGGTTAAAATAGATTAAATAGCTTAGAACAGATTTGTTTATCACATGCATTTAGTTAGGGCACTTGCATATCATATTTTAATATAAAATACATAAACAGTGGATCGGGATGCAATCAATAAAATAAACAAATCTTTAAAACTTACACGATAGCCGGACCGTTAACCGGATGGATTCCCCACACCAAACGGTGAGCGATCTAATTAGGCTTACTTACCGGGGAGAATCCCTTGCTGATTGATGCTACGATTTTCGAGGAATCAATAGTTTTTGGTGCTAGAAGGAGGGCCACCAATGCATGGCTAGCAGAAGATATCTGTTTGTTAAATATTTTTCCACTGAAAACCCATCCATAACAATTATCCCAGACATTTCAGATCTGGAATCAAGAAATCAAGGAAACCCCAATTCTGAGACAGAGCAGCAAGAAACATTGTATGCTATCCCTTTTGAAGAAGTAAACGCTTCAGAAGACATACCCGTTCCTATGTTAGAATTCTTGGAGGACTAACTATCGTTCCTTTTTTTCCCAGAATAAGCGCTCCCAGAAAAAACCCTCAATGCACTAGAGATTCTGTTCTAGTTCAGAGTCTAGAAGAATTATTGGATCTATCTCTAGAAGAGATTACTGAACCTTTTGACGAGGTTAGACCTGAAACGCCTACAAATCAAGAACAACCGCACACTCCCAGGCATACTCATAATTCACCACCGCACACACCACCACGTTCTCCACCAAGAGTCATGGTTGTGCCTGCATTGAGAGAAAGAGGAGCGTTGAATTTAGTTGGGTCGTTCCATGATTTACCCAAGAACCCAAAGAAGGTTTTGCCTAAATACGACCCTGGGAAAGGAATTTTTGCTGAAGATCATCTTAAAAGTTTTTATTTAGCTCTAAGTCTTCTTAATGTAGAACATGAAGATGTAGTCTGTCGTCTTTTTCCCTATACTTTCGAACCCAAAGTGTCTTCCTAGTACTTTAGCCTACATGTTAGCTCAATAGTAAGTTGGGAAGATTTTGAAAAATGTTTTTTAAAGAAGTATGGAAATCAAAAGACAGTAGCTCCTCTTATAAAATAATTGTTATCCATGAGAATGGAAAAAACAAGAAAGTTCAAGAGTTTAATCAAATATTTACGACATTGTTAAACAACTTTAGTGACGCAACAAATCCCGTTGAGGAATGATTGGTAGAATATTATACAACAGCTCTTAAGCACCTGTTAGCAATGTTCGTTAAGAGAACGAATAAGACCACTCTAACAAAAAAATTTGAAGAAGCCAAGAAGGTAGAAGAAGAGGTCGACAGTATTGCCAAACACGCTCTCAATCTGGAAGTAAAGCCAACAGCCGTTAAAAAACCTTTTTTGTTAGCTAGGGATAAAGAAGAACCCGCAACAGATTTGGAAAATGTTATAAAAATGATGCAAAAAATTTCTAATAAAATTGTATATCTAGAGAAAGATAAGGCAACTAACTCGTCAAGGCCACCTTTGAAGCCTTTCTATAAAAAAAAATAAAAAATACACAGCCCACCCCACCATTAAATAATTATGCTATGCTAAACTTAAATGAAATAGGCATGGACCACTTTTGTACCTTTCATCAAGAACAACACTCAGAAAAAAGCTGTCCACAATGGATTAACTCAATGAGTTTGGTCATGAATCAAATGCTAGATGCACAAATCTCTGAGAAAACAAATCCCCAACAAGAACGAATTCCTGAGCGGGAAGAGTCCGTTCCAGACACCACAATGATCCTTTGGGACTGGACTCCTACCCAAGAATCGTATTTTGGAGATCTTGTTGACAAAGTACAAACAACATCTATTAATGTTACTACTATAAGTAAAGGCTCAGTGCTTGATCAAACAGTAGATGTGCCTAAAGCTAAATCTGCAAATCAAATACCAAAACGGCACATAACTGTCATCCCACCCCAGCCTAAGGCAATTCCATCACTAAACCCCTCCATGACAAAGGAATGAAACGCAGAAATATCCAAACAATCAAAAGTTTCTTCGAACAAAATGGAAAATCAACCTAAAGTTTCGAAAGAATGTGACATGGGCTATGACATAATCGAGGATATTAAGAAAGCGAAAGCTAATGTTTCTATCTTTGATATGTGTAGCTTTCCCCAACAGAGGAAGAGGTTAATAGAAGCTTTTGGCCCACAAACAAGCATTTCATTAGAAAGAATTGATGAAAACCCAGAAATTAATGAAGCCAGCATTGGCAAAAAATCAAAATCTCACACTCTGCCTTTTCTCTTAACGTACATAATTGTCTGGTTGATTCAGGTGCTAGTTCGAATGTCATGCCTTTATCTATCTGCAATAAAATTAATGGACATCATATCCCATCTCCATCTCAAATCATATAATTGGATAGAACCGCTGTCAAAGTCATTGGTGAATTAAAGGATGTGCTTATTAGACTGTCAGCTAATTCGAGAGTGTGCTAATTCATTGATATAATGGTGATCGATATTCCTGAGGCTTATGGTTTAATTTTGAGTAAGGACTGGTCTACGAAAATGAACGGTTACTTCGCAATGGATTGGTCCCATTTATGGTTACCTTATCAAAATAGGAAAAATTAAATCAAAATATTGAGGAACCTCACATGAGACAAAATGTCACTCAGTTAGAAGAGAAAAATGAAGCTGTAGCTTTCTAATCTTCAGTTTTGAGAAATTATTTCTTAGAAATCGAACCCGGAAATTATCAATCAGAAAATGTTAGCCATGATTCATACAAACAGTCCGATCTCCTTAATTTTTCACGGACTGATGATATCGATTGTAACATATTAAATTTAGTTACTGACTTAGATAGTAATAGCACTAACTTAGTTAAAGGAGAAAGTACATTTTGGACTCTCTACTTCGATGGCTCCAAAACTCAAGAAGGATCTGGAGTCGGTTGTGTTTTGATTAACCCCAATAGCAATAAACATTTCTTATCTTATAGATTAGAATTTGAATGTACAAATAATGCTGCTGAGTATGAAGCTCTGATCCATGGATTAAAAAAGGCCATTGGTCTAAATGTAAAAAATTTGAAGGTCTTTGGTGATTCAGAAATAGTTGTCAGACAAATAAGGAATACAATTCATTGCCTCTCACCTCACTTAAAGGGATATCAGGTTGAGGTTTGGGATCTGATTTCATGTTTTGATACTTTCGATATTAATTCTATTCCTAGGATGAAGAATGCTGTAGCTGATTTGTTAGCAACTTCCGCTTCTAGATTAGTGGCTACTAATAACAAATGTTCTATCGAATTAATTTTCAGGCCCTCTATCCCAGATAACATCACAAATCACAGGGTGTTTGATGATGACGATCAGATCATTAGTTCCTTAACAAATGAAGATGTCTTCCAAGAATCCATAATAGACGAAGAACAACATGATTCAGATTTGCAAAACAAAAATGTTGTAAAGGGAAACTTCATGCCTAAAGGCGTGAGAACTCTTGAAGCATTATTTGATTTACAGAGCAAGTTCAGAGGACCTGTAAATGATAAAACGCACAGCTCATCCACACAGCATGAGTTAATAAATTTGGGCACGGAAGCTGAACCAAAATATATTAATCTTGGTAAGTGTTGTACGCCGGGTGAGAGAAGTAAATTCATCAAATTGTTTCAACAGTACAAGGATGTGTTTACTTGGACCTACGATGATCTGAAAACATATGATACATGCATCATCCAACACATAATACCAATGAAGGAAGGTGTCAAACCTTTCAAGCAACAATTAAGAAGGATGCATCCGACACTCAAGCCTTTAATTCAAAAGGAGTTGAAAAAATTGTTGGACGCCAAGATTATTTTTAAAGTTCGACATTCTGAATGGGTGGCTAATTTAGTTCCCATGCAGAAGAAATCAGGAGAAATCAGATTGTGTGTAGATTTCCGGAATTTAAATAAAGCTTCAAATAAAGACAACTATCATGTGCCCCCAATGGAGCAAATTTTGCAGATAGTGTCAGGATTAGAACTATTCTCCCTACTAGATGGTTTCTCTGGTTATAACCAAGTGCTAGTAGCAGAAGAGGACCGACTCAAAACCACTTTTCGTACAAAGTGGGGAACCTTTGCATATCAAAGGAGGGAATCTCGATAGATCAAGAGAGAGTGCAAGCTATCAGCAAGATTCCCATGCCCCATAGCAAGAAGTCTATGCAATCATTCATGGGCACCATAAATTTTGTTCGAAGGTTCGTACCAGACTTTGCTCAGATTGTTAAACCTTTGCAACAAATGGTCAAGCAGAGTGTACAATTTAAGTGGAATGATTTAGAAAAGGTTGCATTTAAAGAAATCAAAGCCGCCATAGCTAATGCACCCTCCTTAAGAAGTCTAGATTTCGAAAAGGATTTCATCTTATACACCTTTGCTTTTAATAACTCTCTCGCAGCTGTGCTCACTCAAAAGGATGAATCAGGAGATGAATACCCAATTTCTTTTATGAGCACTGGTTTGCAAGGCACTGAATTGAATTACCCAGTAGTAGATAAGAAAGCATACACATTTTTCAAAGCAGTAAAGCAGTTTAGGCCATATATCCTAAAAAATAGAACTAAAGTCATAGTTCCTCATCCCGCTGTCAGATCTCTTTTTGTTCAGAAAGAATTGGGAGAAGGAAGAGGGAACTGGGTCACTGCTCTCCAAGAGTATGACTTAGAATTCAAACCAGCCACCATTATCAAAGGTCAAGGTTTATAGAAATTGATTGCTGAAAAGCCAACTGATGAAGAGCTAGATTGGAGGAATGAAGCCGAACTGAACATCATTGATGTATGTCCAATTTTCATAGCTCCGGAGTCTTGGTACAGGGACCTAGTGCATTATTTACAGTCAGGTTACTTTCCGGAACAGTGGAGTCTGAAGCAAAGAAGAGCTCTTCGTCTCAAATCAATAGCATACCAAATTATTGAAGGAGTGCTCTTTAGGAAGAATTGTGATGGCATTTTCCTCAGATGTCTGGAAAAAGAAGATGCAACCAACATGGTTAAAGAGTTACATGATGGCCCTACTGGGGGACATTACTCTGGAGATACTACAGTTCACAAGATTATCAGAGCTGGATACTATTGGTCCACTCTTTTCAAGGATGCTCACGCCTACACTAGAAATTGTGATGTATGCCAAAGAAGTGCCGGAAAATTACCAAAAGCAGCGAGACCCTTGCATCCAGTTTTCATCTCCGAACCATTCGAGCAATGGGGCATAGACATTATTGGAGAAATAAACCGAAATTCCTCGCTACAACACCGTTATATTCTAACAGCTACATATTATTTTACTGGATGGGCTGAGGCCGTTCCACTACGTTAAGTCAACGAGGATGCAGTCATCAACTTCCTGGAAGAAAACATCATAACCAGGTTTGGGGTTCCAATTTCCCTAGTCTTTGATAATGCACCTTATTTTTCGTCAATGAAAATTAATGAATTCATGTATGAGAAAGGAATTAAACTCCATTATTCAGAGAATTACTACCCTCAAGGAAATGGATTAGCTGAGTCTACCAATAAAAATATCATTCGAATCCTAAAGAAAACCGTGACTGAAAATCAGAGAAGTTGGCACATATCCCTCCAAAACGCCCTATGGGCAGACATAGTTGCTCCCAAGAACTCCTTAGGTGTTTCTCCATTCACCCTAGTCTATGGCAAAGAAGCCATCCTTCCCCCATGTTCGAGTACACAAGGTACTACCAAATGACCGAACGCCAAGAGCAACCACTTCACACAAACAGATTGTTAGGAACCTATGTCAACCCTTCTCTTTATTATGTTAGTATATTGTTGTTGGACGCATATGCTTTGTAAGTCGTCTCGTAGTATTTGTTGATCTATAGTTTATATTAGCCCATAGTATTGACCCATAGTATTGGACGCATATGCTTTGTAATTCATCCCGTAGTATTATATGTCCCATGGTTTTGACTCATAGTATTGGGCATAGACTTAGTATATAAGTGTGTGTTGAGGTCATTGAAGGCACTGTGAAGTTAATTGTATTGAGCTTGCTCAAAGGAGTTTGCCCCCTCGAAGTGGCCTGTGATCAATATAAAAGTGATTCTGTTCTATTATTTCTGATATCTCGTGTATTTGCATTAATTAATTATTGCAGGTTCATCTCATCTGGTATCAGAGCACTTTCTTGGGCTCGTTGGGTGGAATTTCTGCCAAATTATTTTTTTTTCGCATCTGTTGTAGCTTCGGATTTGGGAATAATCCCTATCCACTTAACTGTGGGAAGTACTTGGGCATAAGCCCTAAAACTCATTGTGAGGAGTACCACAGGAACCCCAAAGTAGCTGGCCCATTGAGAGGACCTGCCAGTGAAAAGGGCAACGACCCCTACCTGATTGACTAGTTCCCACCCATGAGGTAAACCAAGAGCTGTTGTTTGTGGCAAAGCGGTAATCAGTTTTACCTGAGACATGGAGTGAGGGGTACTGCCCCAATACGCAAGCCGTCAGGCAGCATTGGTGGCTGAGTGAAACACCTGAACTATTAGGAAGCCGTACATACCTGGGGTCCATATCAATTTTCAGTTGAACTGTTGCCGATCACTTCCGTTCCAGATCCAGCCGTTTCAGATCTATTTTGAAATTCGTTCCAGATCCAGCCGTTTTCGATCCCTTCCACGCCATTGCAGATCCATCTGTTGCGGATCCCTTCCGCGCCGCTGTTGCTGATCCATTTTCAAAAAAAAAAAAAGTATAAAATTCAGTTTTTTTTCCATATCTCCCTTGTTTTCACTCTGTTTCCCTTGAAATTTTTGGGGAACCCCTGTCATTCCATTCTGCATCTTTCATTCCTGAGGACCCTATCCCCAATTCCCCTTCCTAAAGCCCAAAATCCCACATTTGTCTATTTTTAGGGTTTGCCATAACTTCCTCAGATTTCACCCAATCACCTTCAAATTTTACCACAGAGTTCCTTTCTGAATTCTGCTTCTTTGTCCCTCTCTGCCAAATTTTCTCATTCTATCACCCTGCTTCTGAAATCCCCCTTTTTGCTTTCTTGTCCTTTCGACAGTGTCCAAAATCTAGTCAAACCCCAATTACCCATCAGATTGTTTCCCCAATCCAAATTTCCCTTTACTAAATCAGCTTCTGTTTGTGTTTTTCTACCCATTCCACCAAAAAAAAAAAAAAAACCTGGTTATGGTTGTAACCCGTACAGGAGCACACACCATGGAGGAAGCACTTACAGCCATCCAAACCAAACTCCAAGATCTGGATGAAAAATTTCTCAGCCTCCATCTTCAGCATTCAGCCATGAACAATACCAGACAGCCAGAATCTTTTGCAGCCACCCGGTTCTCTTCTTCCAGCAATTTTCGTGGGACGAAGCTTGATTTTCCTCGCTTCAATGGTACTGATCCGACTGGATGGATATACCAAGCAGAACAATATTTCAGTCTGCATAATCCTTTTGATGTTCAGAAAGTTCCACTTGCATCCTTTCATTTGGAACAGGAAGCCCTTCAATGGTACCGTTGGTACATCAAAGCTCATCTCGAGCCAAACTGGACATATTTTTTCCAACTCCTTTTGTCACGATTTGGCCCTAGTTCCTTTGACGACTTCACAGGAGCACTCACTAAACTTCACCAAACTGGCATAGTGAGAGAGTATCAGACAGAGTTTGAGAAACTAGCCAATCACACAGAAGGATTGTCCGATGAATTCTACAGGAGTTGTTTTATCAGTGGTCTCAAGGATGAAATCCGCTCAAAGGTCAAAATGTTTTGTCCCAACACAATGATGGAAGTCCTAGGGTTGGCTAAGCTGGCTGAGGACAAGATCGCAGCTCAACAACGCTCCAAACCCACCTTTGTTCCCTTCAGAAATATGGGTTCCCAATGACCTCCCATCACGCCTTCTCCTCAACCAACTCCTATCAAGCATTTGTCTGAAATAGAAATGCAGGCACGCCGAGAAAAAGGGCTTTTCTATAATTGTGATGAGAAATTCACTCGGGGACATAGATGTGTTCAACAAAAGCTCTATCTCTTGGATGTGGATTCTTCACCTGCCTTAGAACTTGGTGAAGAAGCTACAGATACAGTAGATGATCAAGTCAACATTCAACACCTGCCTGTTAACACCCCATCTCAGGACGACCCACCCGAGATCTCTCTCCATGCTGTAACCAGCGTCACCACCCCACAAATAATGCGGGTCAGGGGATACTTCAAGAATCTCCCTCTTACCATACTCATTGATTCTGGTAGCGCTTGCTGCCTTCAAGAGACCTTTCCGGTAAGAATTTAGCCACATCTACCTCTCAGCAGGAAATGATGGCTATTTTGCATGTAGTACAGAAGTGGCAGCCATACCTATTAGGGAATTATTTTTGCATCAAGACTAATCTCCAGAGTCTGGAAAATTTTCTGGAACAATGGGTCTCCTCCCCAACACACCTGAAATGGGTTATCCAACTCATGGGTTATCCCTATGTGATCACTTACAAGAAGGGTAAGGACAATATGGTGGAAGATGCTCCTTCTCACACAATTGATGACCTAGTTTCTCTTATAGCTCTTTCTCTGCTTGTTCCAAATTGGTTGCAATATGTTCAACAGGGCTCTCTCTTCTATGAACTCCATTCTTCTTCATCAACAGGGCACTCTGGGTTCTACAAAATGTCTGTCTGGGAACAACGTAACGTCTTTTGGCAGGGACTAAAAATGACAATTCAACAGATGGTGGCTGATGATGATACTTTCCAAGTCAACAAGGGTGAAAGGACACTCCTTTCGGGATTTCTCAAACCCTTTCCCATCCCTACACAGCTTTGGCCAACTATTTCTATGGATTTCCTAGCAGTGCTCTGGTGGTACAATACCACATCTCAAAGGACACCATATGAAGCAGTCTATGGAAAAACACCGCCAGTTCTTCTTCCATACACCCTTAGCAGCTCCCCAGTTCAGGAAATTGACTCGGTTCTTCACACCCGCGATCAGATTCTTCTCATTTTGCAGGACAATCTTCACATGGCCAGAATTCGCCTGAAACAACAAGCTGATCAGCACTGTTCTGAGCGCATTTTCCACGCAGCTGACAGGGTTCTTCTTCATCTACAGCCTTCCAAGCAATCCTCCTTAACACTCCAAAGGCATCAGTGGCCCGAAATGTAACTCAAGGATGCTACCGGGGAACCACTCCTTCAGATTCTGCAGCAATTTCTCCAACCAAAGCTTTGAGGACAAAGCTTTTTATAAGGGAGAGGGGATGTTAGGAACCTATGTCAACCCTTCTCTTTACTATGTTAGTATATTGTTGTTGGACGCATATGCTTTGTAAGTCATCCCATAGTATTTGTTGATCCGTAGTTTATATTAGCCCATAGTATTGGACGCATATGCTTTGTAAGTCGTCCCGTAGTATTATATGTCCCATGGTTTTGACTCATAGTATTGGGCATAGACTTAGTATATAAGTGTGTGTTGAGGTCATTGAAGGCACCGTGAAGTTAATTGTATTGAGCTTGCTCAAAGGAGGTTGCCCCCTCGAAGTGGCCCGTGATCAATATAAAAGTGATTCTGTTCTGTTATTTCTGATATCTCGTGTATTTGCATTAATTAATTATTGCAGGTTCATCTCACAGAACACAGATCAACACACCGATGTTTTGACGTGGTTTAAACCCTCTTGAGGGAAACACTCCATGGCCCCATCCAAATAGCTTCTACGAGACAATTTATTATGCAAAGAAAGAAAGTTACAAATGAGCTTCTCATAATCGATCAACTAAACAATGACCCTCCGTGCTCTTTAAATAGAGATCATGGACCAATCGGGTGTTAAGCCACGGATCAAGGTTAGGTATAATCTAAGGGAAGTTAAGCTGTCAGATCACTCTATGTCGAGAACATATCGTGACCGTCGGATTAAGTATTTACAACTGCATACTAATGCATACTAAAGAAACACATTATCCCTAACGGATATATTACACAAGTTGATCTTAACTAACTCCTAAGTGTCTAAATATCCTAACATCCCCCCTTAAGAACAACTTGGGATAGGATTGAATGATTTACAAAAGTGACACTATTAGGAGAAGGAAGGAGGCATTAGAGCCTATCCCCCCTTAATGACAAGTTCCTGAACTCCTAACATAGATCGAAGTGTAGAAAACTTCGCTTCTGTAAGAGACTTGGTGAAGATGTCTGCAACTTGATCATCTGTAGGGAAAAAGAGCACTTCAAGAACATGATCATGAGCAAGATTTCTGATGAAGTGCATATGTAGCTCAATGTGTTTGCTGTGCTAATGTAGAACTGGATCTTTGGCAAGCTTTATGTCACTTTGATTGTCGCACCAAAGTGGAGTAGGTTGCTGCTGCTCAAATCCAAACTCTGAAAGGATCTGTCAAAGCCATAAAGCTTCCTGACTGGCATGATCTGTGGCTCGATATTCTGCTTCTACTGAAGAAAGAGCAAGAGATTGTTGTTTCTTACAAGCCCAAGTGATAGGTCCAAATCCCAGACTGAAAAAATAACCTGCAGTAGACTTTCGATCATCAGGATCACCGGCCCAATCTGAATCAGTGAAACCAACCAACAAAGGTTTCCCCTCTGTACTGTAATGAATCCCAAACTAAAATGTACCTCGAATATATCGAAGTATTCTTTTAGATGCTTTACAGTGACTTTCATGAGGTGTCTGCATATAACGGGCAACACCACCAACGACAAAGGAAAGGTCAGGACGGGAATGAGTCAAGTATAAGAGACTACCAACAAGCTGACGATACAAGGTGGCATCGACTTCGGGTGAAGTACAAGTGGCAGAAAGTTTGACTCCATACTGTAAGGGAGAAGGGGCTGGTGTACAATCTTCCATGTGAAAGCGACGAAGAAGGTCACAAGCATACTTAGACTGAGAAAGAAAGATTCCTTTTGTGGTTTGCAGGACTTGGAGACCAAGAAAATAATGCAAATGTCCTAAGTCTGACATTTCAAAATTTTGTTTAAGACTGGATTTCACATGGGTTATAAGCTTAGGGTCACTACTAGTAAGAATAAGGTCATCAACATATAGAATAAGTATGATGAGATGGTTTCCTACTTTCTTGGTATAGACATTGGGGTCGGAATGGCATCTAGAAAAACCAGTGTCAAGGAGAAAGTTGTCCATTTTGGCATACCAAGCTCTAGGAGCTTGCTTAAGGCCATATAAGGATTTCTTAAGGCGACAGACAAGGCTAGAGTTATTCTGAACATATCCAAGAGGTTGTTCCATATAAATTTCCTCCTGTAAATCACCATGTAAGAAGGCAAACTTGACATCCATTTGATGGACTTCCCAGTTATGTAAGGATGCAAGGGAAAGAACAAGGCGGATGGAGTTCATTTTTGTGATGGGAGAAAAGGTTTCATTGTAGTCAATCCCTTCAACTTGGGAAAAACCTTTGGCAACTAACCTTGCCTTAAGTCTTTCAACACTTCCATCTGATGCATACTTAGTTCTGTAGACCCATTTACATATGACAAGTTTTCTTCCTTTTGGAAGAGGCACAAGATCCCAAGTATCATTCGCCATTAAGGAACGATATTCTTCATCCATGGCTACATCCCAATCTGGATTCCCTGAAGCTTCTACAAAATTTTATGGATCATGATTCTCGAAAACTTGAGCCAAAAGAGAAGAGGCTCGCTGAAACTGAGAACGTGTTCGACGTTGATCTCTAGGATCACTGGCAAGATCACTAGCTACTTCACATGTTGAACGGACCCATCAAGGAAGCACTTGTGCTGGTGCAACTGGAGGAACATGAGCAAGCGGAGGTGGATTTTCATCCTCACTGTCATCATCAGAAACTGGAGTTGGAAACCTGTCAAGGAAGTTGGAAGAAGAAGAAGAAGGCACAAACGCCGAATCAGGCTCATAGGCCAAAGATGGCACAATCGCCGAGTTAGGCTCGCATGCCAAGAGATTTTCATCAAATTTAATATCTCTTCTAATGATTATATCATGAGAATGTGGTTGAAGAAGTCTATAACCTTTTACATCTTCAGAATATCCAACAAATACGCACTTTTCACTTTTAGGCTGCAATGCTTTCCGTTTTTCATCCGGAATGTGAACCCATACTTCACTACCAAACACACGGAAGTGACTTACATCAGGTTTAGTTTTACTCCATGCTTCTTCCGATGTTATACCTTGTAATGCTTTAGTGGGTGTGCAATTAACTATGTAATTTGCACAATTAATGGCTTTAGCCCAAAATTGAAGACTTAGTCCCTTAGATTGGATCATACAATTAGCCATTTCTTTTAAAGTGCGGTTCTTCCACTCAGCTACACCATTTTGTTGTGGTGTATATGGAACAATGTGTTGTTGTTGGATGCCTTGTTCAGTGCAGAAAGTAGTGAACTTTTTGCTAACATATTCTCCTCCATTGTCAGATCTTAACTTAATAATTTGATGACCAGATTGTTTTTCAACAAGGGCCTTGTAAGCGAAGAACATGTTAAATACTTCACTCTTAAGTTTTAGGAAATAAACCCAAGTGTGTCTGGTGTAATCATCAATGAAAGTTAAGAAATATTTGAAACCAGAAAAGGAATCAGATGGAAGAGGACCACACAAGTCACTATGCACAAGCTCCAAGGGAACCGAGGCATGCCAAGAGGCATGTTTGTCAAAACTGTCCCGATGATGTTTTTCGAGTACACAACTGGAACAAACACCATCCCTGCAAGATACCATCGGAAGACCTATCACCATATTGTCTTTACATAGTTGTTGCAATGAGCGATAATTTAAGTGACCAAATCGCTCATGCCAAAGTTTGCTCAAGTTATCACTATGAGCAACAAAAAATGAAGGGAAAGGTGATGACCCAAAGTTGTTAAACTTGTACAACTTGGTAATATCATCAACAATTCCGGTAGCTAGGACCTGTTGAGGATCTTTAAAATCCTTGATTACAACTTGGTGAGGTGTAAAGGTCACAGTTTTACCTTCACCAGAATGAGTGATCTGATAGACTGATAACAAATTGCAGAAAATTCTTGGAACACATAGTACATCACTAAAATGACAATTATCTACTAGAACTGTTCCAGCTCCTACAACACTTAGAGATCTATCATCACCAACAAATATTTGTTTGGTGTTACATTCATGCATAGTAGAAAAGATGGCTTGATCCTTAGCCATATGATAAGATGCTCCAGAATCAATGAGCCATTCATTTGAAGTAGAAGAAGAAGATGCATTATAAGAATAACCAGAAGCACAAAGTGCATGTCCATGAGAGGCAGATTCTAAAAGTGAATCTAGGCTGATGTGGTGCTTCTTCATTGTTGCTTCCAAGGCTGCCATCTTCTTGAAACACTTAGATTCATCATGATTATCTTTCCTGCAATAGTTGCAATGACGCTCAGTCTTCTTGCCTTTTGGCTTGGATCCTTTGTCATTCTTTAAAGAAGGAGGTGACTGAGAGGGTTTTGGACCCTTGTTTGACTTATTATTGCGAAAATTTTGTTTCTTGGGAGGCTTGGACTTTTCTTTCTGTTGGGACAATAAGGCTTTCCCATATGTATCTGCATTGTTGATTATTCCAAGATGAATGAGTTTATCTTGCTCTCTAATCAAAGAATCACAAAAGGATTCAAGACTAGGCTCTTGATAGCTAGCTCCATTCAAGGATTCTTTCATGGAGTAAAATGTAGATACAAAAACAAAATATGCAGGTCCAAGTTTGGAAAGAATATGATAAATGCATTGTTTGTCTTCCCTCTTAATCTTACATTCTGCACATAAGAGTTTAAGAGTTTTGTACTTAGATAAATAATCTTGAATGCATGTAAAGTCACTTGGATTTAAAGAAATCAACTCATTGTCGAGTTGGTGACCTTGAATTTCATTGTGTTTACCAAACAAAGATTCCAACTTGTCCCAAGCAGCATCAGGTTCATCAATTCCAGATATGTGGAATCGCAAATCAGTAGTGATTAACATCCCAATCAATCCATGAGCTTCGTCACATCTATTTGCCCATTTATTTTCTTATCATCATCAGTGGGTTCTGTTTCTTTCCCTGAGGTAGTTCTGAAAACTCCCCTACTTCGTAGAACATCCTCCATATGAGATTTCCATGAGAAATAGTCGGAATTGTTAAGTAGAATATCACAAGGGGTGGCCATATTTGTAAATTAATGGTTGTAAAAGCAGAAACCAATAGTCTGGATGTGAAGAGCTCGAAAAAATAGGCAGTTTAAAAAAAAGGCGGCACTGAAAACTGACTCTGTATGATGAATTTATGCTTGAACAAAGAAACTGTTGAAGATGTCCCCAATAGTGACGTGGCAGCTAGATAATGTCCTGCAAAAAAAAAAGAACCCCCCTCTTCCCAAGATAAACCTTTTGACAATCAATTTACAAGAAAGTTGCTTTAAGTGAACCACTTTTGTAAAATAAGTGATTTCACTTTTACAATGATATTACTTGTAAATAGTGCAACAATAAAAAAGAACTTAAGTGACTCACTTGTATTTTTATTTTTTATTATTTAAGTGAGATGCACTTTTACAATAAAGTAACTTGAAAATAGAAATTGCATACACTTTTTCTTTTAAAAGTAACTTCCTAAGACTTGAATTCAAGACCTAATAAGGAATAAAGCAACTTTGAACCAAGTGAGCTAGATTAAAAGGTATGTAAAATATGTGAATGAGGAAGGTTTTTTTTTTTTTTACTCTTCTTGCTCGGTTTGCGTGCTTACCCTTTTTCCTGCAAAACACACCACAAATCGAAACAAAAAAAAACTTTTCCACACTTATGGAGTTAGATCTTGTTAGCTTTCCCGGAAAGTCTACTCTTTATTTCCGATTTGCCGAGATCGCGCAAGGTGCACGGCAAAGAGCATATACAGCCGAGAAAAACCGTTTCCCTTTATGTTTCTGATTTGCCAAGATCGCTCAAGTTGCATGGCAAAGAGCATATGCAGACGGGAAAGCAATAATCCGAATCCAAAAAAAAACAAACAGAAAATATGATATTTTTTTTTTAAACATTAAATAAGAAAATGCATCACTGTAACATTATATCTTCAAATATGATGAAATACGCGTTTATGGAGCAACCAGGAACCGTTTTCGATCAAAAGAAAATTATTTCCCAATGGAAATGATGCTCTGAATGCAATGGAACACCTCCCACAGCCCAGAAATGCACAAAAATACCAAAACCAGAAACCCTTTTGAGTTTCAGCAACAACAGTTCAAAATCTAGATCATAACCAAAAGCGGCTCTTCATAAAAGCTTTGATACCATGTTCGGGTACACAGGGTACTACCAAAGGACCAAACACCAAGAGAAACCACTTCACACAAATAGATCACAGATCAACACACCGTTGTTTTGACGTGGTTTAAACCCTCTTGAGGGAAACACTCCACGGCCCCGACCAAATAGCTTCTACGGAACAATTTGTTATGCAAAGAAAGAAAGTTACAAATGAGCTTCTCATAATCGATCAACTAAACAATGACCCTCCATGCTCTTTAAATAGAGATTATGGACCAATCGGGTGTTAAGCCACGGATCAAGGTTAGGTATGATCTAAGAGAAGTTGAGCCACTGGATCACTCTATGTCGGGAACATATCGTGACCGTCGGATTAAGTATTTACAAATGCATACTAATGCATACTAAAGAAACACACTATCCCTAACAGATATATTACACAAGTTGATCTTAACTAACTCCTAAGTGTCTAAATATCCTAACACCCCGAATGTTTTACTCCCATCTTTGCAATTGGCCCAAGTCTCCCGAGGTTCCAGCAATCAAGCCCTCCAATCTAGAATTGATACACTTCTAAAACTTGAAGAGTCATGACAAAAGGCCAAAGACAAATTCCATCATCACCAAGACATAGTCAAACAATGGTTTGATAAAAAGAAATCTGGTAAGAGAAATTTCGAGGTAGGTGACTTAGTTCTGAAATGGGATCACCAACATGAAGGTAAGGGGATCCACACAAAATTTCAACACTTATGGGTTGGCCCTTACCAAATTTCTAAAAATATTGCCCCGTCAACCTATAAACTTAAAGACCTGCAAGGAGAGGAAGTAAATCTCCCTCTCAATGGCCTTTCCTTAAAGCAATATTTTGCATAAGTCCTAGGAGGACTTTTGTACATAAATAAAAATCTGTCTTTTCTTTTCTGGTTTGTTTATTTTGTTTCATTTCTTAGTTGCTTTTGATCACTTTTTAGTTTGCCAGATTAGTTTGATTTGTTTTCTTTGTTTATTTTCTTCCTTTGGTTTGAGCCCTTTGTTTAAATAAAGCTCTGCTCAATTTTGGTGTAGTTGAGGAATGAGAATCCGAACAAAACTCAAAAGGATGGTCATGAAGGATCTCACTGATAAAAGAACTATATGTGTAACTTTGTTTTTGCTGAATGGTTTCCAAGAATGCATAAATCCTTTTTCTAAGTGGTCGATAGAACCCCTGTCAAATAACTAAAATTCAACATTTCCTTCTGACTATCTTAGGGACCTACTCACTCTAACATTAATGATTGCCTTAGAAATGTCACTATGATGAATCCATGGAGATGAATCATGTCTCACAGATGTATGGTACTTAAAATGATCCCATGCTGTAAGTAAAAACCAAAAGGTTTATATCAAGGAGTCTGTTTTCCAGAAATTCTCACCTCAATCAAAGCATGGCCAAGAGAAGCAAATAAAACTTTCAAATCAGAGAAGTTGTTCAAATAAGCCATCCCAGCAAGGTTCTTCTCCATCCGTGAAGAATATAAATAAATGAATCTTTTTCTCACACAAAAGGACACCATGGATTGAAGAACCTATATCAATCATTGAAAGACTGAAGAAATTCATTTCTGGAAGGCTCAAACGACAAAAGTCGTGGATTAAATAAACATCCAAAATGGTGCAAAACAACATGGGAATGAGGAACAAACGAATATGTGTGTGAGATATTGTTACGATCTTGTGGGTTTTTTTTACGGTAAGCTTTTGAAAGGAAAATTTTTAAAGAAACCTCACAACTTTGGCCCCTAGACAGTGATAAGGAAAGCTGAGTCAAAGTTGCCTTTTCCCTCCTCACCATTACGTTAAGAGTGATCACTACATTCTTAGGAACTTAACTATAAAGACATGTTGTTGCAAGTGAAACCAGCATTCTGTAAGTTTTCTGACCATCAGATGAGTTTGTTTCAGAGATCTATGTTCGCCAGCGAATCACCATTTGTTGTTGCTGCAACATCTGCCCCAAAATTTTGTGCAAATATTGGGGCCCCTCCTTTATTTTTTAAGGGAAGGAAAGTTGGCCTAAATTCAAAGACATCAGAACCTTTTTCCTTAATTTTTCTTGAGAAAAAATTCACTTGTTTCCTCCGAGTTCGATTTTGTTGTTTTGGCCCAAGTAAAACTCATGACTTTAAGTTAAAGTAATGGCGGAAGAACTCATCCAACTCTTCCACAATGGTGAGAAAATTTGGCTAAGTTAAAGTATCCGTGGAAGAACTCGCCAAGTCCTTCTGAAATAGCGGAAGAACTCACCAAGTTCATCCGAAATAGTGGAAGAACTTTCCAAGTCTTTCCGAAACAGCGAAAGAACTCAGAAAACTTTGCCGCAATGGGCAGAAGACGTAGTTGAGACTTGAACTTCACTGTTTTGGGAGAACCGCGCAAGCTTTTCCGGAGCCTTTTCCACCATTGTTCCCGCATCAGTGGAAGAACGTGCCGAGTCTCTCCGCAACGGCTCAAGAACTCACGAAAATCTTCCGCAACGGTGAGAAGAAGTGAACAAGTTAGACCTATGCGGAAAAATTCAAGTAACTTTCCTACAATGGTAGAGAAAACCCCCACAAATTTTCCTCGACTTCACGGTCGCCTTTTGTGGAAGAACTTGGATAGTTTCCCCGCAATGGTCGGAGAAGTTAGCCAAGTCTTTTCGATTTTGGCGGTCACTCTTAAATACTGAATGTGTCGATTTGACCCCATCCGTACTCCCATTAACCTCGTTTAAATTTTCACAACCACCCTATTAATGGCTCATGCGTGTCAAAATTCTATGTTGAATTTTCAGAATTTACTTCAATATGATCTAGGATCTTAGCTGAGAGAACAACATGTACAGCATATCTACAGCATATCAATCATGGAGACAATAATGCAAGCACACAAGAGACACAAAGATTTACTTGGGGAAAACCATAAAGGTGAAAAACCCCAATAACTTCCTCAGAGATAGATAGAGAAATGATACAACCAACCATAAGAGATAGACACAACCTAGCAGCAGATCCTCCTCCTCCATAAGTGCGCCACTCCTCCTTGAGTGCATGTGTGAGAAGTGAGTGAGCAAATAGAGTGCCTCCCGCACTCTATTTATACTTGACTTGACTTGCCTTTTTACCTAACTCATGTAGGCTCGAACTTTACCACATAACATAATGCTGAGTGGGCCGACCCCCAATAGGGTGGTCTAATAACCCTTTAACCCACATGACTTATACAGGGCCGACCCCAAATAAGGTGGTCTAATAACCCATTAAGTATAAGTTACAACACTTACAATATAAATGGCGACACTTCCTTATAGAGGAATAATACCATCTCTATAGGAATACAATATACATATATGTGAAATACATTCCAAAGTTACATATACATCAACACTCCCTCTTAACTAGGAAGGTATTTCTCAGCACAGTTCTTCTAGCACAAGTCATCTTCTCTGGATCATCGTCACTGGATAATCGTCATCGAGTCATCATCATCATCGTCACTGCTGCTGCTATCTCAATCAATCTCTGAATCTACTCATCATGGGAAGTTCTACAGAGCCAGTCCTTTTTCATATTGGATGTAGGCCCACCACCTGCAGGTCTTCATCATCACTGGCCATACTGTGGAATCCTCAGGACTTATTACGTGCGTCACAAAACCTGGCTGCAGCATCCCAGGCTATTACGAGCACACAGCTCTACCTGTAGGATCTCCCAGGAGCACATTACATGTGACCCATCACAAAACCTGGCTGAAGCATCTGAGGCCTTTTTCATCCTATCCAGATCTCCCAGGAGCAAATTACATGTGGTCATGGCAAAACCTGGCTGAAGCATCTGAGGCCTTTTTCATCCTGTCCAGATCTCCCAGGAGCAAATTACATGCCATAGGACAAAACCTCGCAAGAGCATCTGCTAGATATCCCAGGGCACAGAATTACATGCATTAGGCAAAACCTCGAAAGACTATCTGTAGATCTCCCAGGGCACAAATTACATGTCCTCCCAAGCAAAACCTCGCAAGAGCATTTTCCAGATGTCCCAGGGCACCGAATTACATGCCATAGGCAAAACCTCGAAAGACCATCTGCAAATCTCCCATGGCACAAATTACATGCTTTCCTGCACAACCTGATCCACGGCCACAAAGTATCATCTGATACTCATCATAATCACTGCAACATCCTGCTGCATGTCATCTGGAGAAGCTCGTCATCCACGATCATCCTGATCATACAATGCATCCATCTGATGCACACATAGATACATGATCCACACAATGTATCCATCAATCATACATGATCTACCTGATCATACAAAGATACATGATCCACACAATGTACCCATCAACATACATGATCTACCTGATCATACAAGGATACATGATCCACACAATGTACCCATCAACATACATGATCTACCTGATCATACAAAGATACATGATCCACACAATGTATCCATCAGCATCCATGATCTACCTGATCATACAAAGATACATGATCCAACCGATCATATCCAGCATCCAGCATGATGCATACATACATAAATGATCCAACTAATCATATCCAGCATCCAACATGATGCATACATACATAAATGATCCAACTGATCATATCCAACATCC
This sequence comes from Larix kaempferi, assembly GCA_027924585.1. Lineage (NCBI taxonomy): Eukaryota > Viridiplantae > Streptophyta > Pinopsida > Pinales > Pinaceae > Larix > Larix kaempferi. Next base: position 8,619,976 of record BSBM01000182.1, on the reverse strand, counting down.
AACATGATGCGTACATACATAAATGATCCAACTGATCATATCCAGCATCCAACATGATGCGTACATACATAAATGATCCAATTGATCATATCCAAGCAGAAACCAGAACATCATCCTGATGCCCATTATCCAGCGCTTACATCCACAGCGATGTGAAGGATCCTCCTTCCAACATGCTTGGAATGGCTTCAGCAAATGTGTCCATCACTTCTTCCTCGAAGTGTCCTCGATCTGAAGAACGCCAAGCCTCTCTCTGAAGTACTCGAACTTCACTCTGGCTAGCGGCTTTGTCAACACATCTGTAATCTGCTCATCTGTCGCAACATATAGGAGCTTCATAGTTCCTCTCTGCACCATATCCCTGATATAGTGATATTTGATCTCTATGAGTTTCGACCTATCATGAAACACTAGGTTCTCGGACAGCTTCACACAACTCTGGTTATCACAGAAGATACCAGTAGCCTCCAACGGGAGATCAAATAACTCAGACAGTAGCTTCCATAGCCATACTACCTCACAACTAGCTGAACAGGCTGCAACATACTCTGCCTCAGCTGTACTCAGTGCTATGCAGGACTGCTTCCTGCTAAACCAAGAGATCACACCTGATCCCATACTGAAGCAGCACCCAGATGTGCTCTTCCTATCTGCAGCACTGCCAGCCCAATCTGAATCAACATAACCCTGTAGGTTAAACTTTTGATCCGCCTCATACCTGAGTCCATAATCCACTGTACCCTTCAGGTACCTCAGAACATGCTTTACAACAACCAGGTGAACACTCCTCGGATCCGTCAGGAACTGGCTCAATGTGTTCACAGCAAAGCAAATGTCTGGTCTCGTGTTCGTCAGGTACATCAAGGACCCAATCATCTGGCAATACATAGAGACATCAATCGGCTCAGATGAAGCATCACATAGAAGCTTCAGATTTGATGCCATAGGTGTGGCCATGGCCTTGCAATCCATCATCCCGAACCTCTTCAGGATATCTACTACATACTTCCCTTGTCCAAGGAAGATTCCTTCTGCACTCTGCCACACTTCCATGCCAAAAACAAATAGTGCATCATCACCAAGTTCTTCATCTCGAACTCGGTAGTAAGCTTCCGCTACGTGTCGGCAATCAATCTATCTTCATCATACCAAGTTCTGCACATATATGATTTCCTATCATGTGTCTCAGAACCAAGTGGTTGCTCCACATACACTTCTTCTTCAACTACACCATTCAAGGAAGCTGTCTTGAATCCATCTGGTGTATCTTCTATTTCATCACTTTTATATTTCTCTATGCTACCATCTGCAACATGCTTGATCTGATAGTTCCATTTGGAAGTCACAACAGACTTCCCTTCAGCTCTTGGGACCGCATCCCAAACATCGTTCTTCATGATCGACGGATCATGGCATTCTTCCCGTATCCTGGGAACTTCAATATCTTCAATAGATATCTTTGTTGCTGGAACAAATGTTGTAGTCCTTTTGTAGGTGAAGATATACGGTCTTTCCTACAAAACAGGTTAAATTGCATGATTAGAAACATCTCATAATTTTTAGAACAAATTCTTACACATAAAGAAATATGTCATACAGTCATGCAATTATCTTAGCCAATGCTTCAATACAACATTTATCCATATCCCGTAACTTTCTAGATGCCTTCCAATCTCTACCAGAACATTGTTAAGAGTGTGCACAACTCCCAACATGTCAGCAAAGAGGTTTCATTCTAGATAAGCAGCAATGGAATGTTGTACAGTGCCATAGGCCACTTACCCATGTATATTAGTAGTATACTGTTCATCAATGCAACTATTCTAATATGCACAATACATATCCTAAGTCTAGGAACATGAGCATATACATCATTGAACAATTTTATTTAAACAAACACATATGCAAGAAATGATAATTAAAATACTTATCTTTGTTTGTTCGTTGGGTGGACTCCCTCTAAGTCTTTGCTTTCTTGCAGAAGCTGTTGGAGTCCTAATCTGCAGTGGCTTCTTCTACACCTTTCTGTTGTGGAATGTAGAGAGATGGACAACTCCCTCTAAATATCTGCATCCTTTCATAAACCACTGGAGTGTACTCCCTCTTGATATTTGCTCCCTGGATTACCTGTCCTTGAACTTATATACATTCTCGATCCCTATGCATGCTTGTTAGTATCATCATTGTGTTATCCTCTAGGTCTAATATAAAATCATACATTCATTAGTATACTATTAAAACACAATAATCTCAAGCATGTATAGTCATGATCATTTCAAACAGAAATAGTAAGCATTATTATTCAAGGCTTATGTAGGATTCTTATGGTTAGTCAAATCATAAGAAACATAACATGTCTAAACCTATAATTACTCAAACCTATGACTCTTCAGGTTAGTTGAATCATCAAACAAGATAAGAGATATAATATGCATAAAACCTGTGATTATTCAAACCTATACCTTCATGAATCTTCTGGTTAGTCATATCATCAATTATGGTAAGAAACACAATATGCATACAACCATGACTATTCAAACCTATGAGTTCATGAATAATCATTATCAACAACAGTATAAGATCCTAACCCAATGTAGGATTCTATCTTGATATAGGAAAAACATACCTGGATTAGTATGCTAGTTAGTTATGTCTAACATACTCACATGATGTCTTCTTGTTCTTCTTCAATGAGTTGTGCTAGTAACCTGTATATCTCATAGGTTAGCCATTATAAAACCAAGTTATACATACCTCGTAAATGGATCTTCTATGAGATCCATGACAATGGATGAGTCTTTATCCTCATGTCATCATGATCATATGCTCTTGAACTGGAACATGATTCATCTTTATTGGTGTACCTTTCATGTTAGTAGACAACATAAACCTCATACAACACCATAATGCATTAGTATAATCATAAGTGTCAACACCCTAACCAGTGAATATCTTCTATCATGCATTCATAATTTTGTTAAGGTTATACGACAAATCTAAAATCAAAATTGTACTAACCGTAATAACATGAAGACAAACATACCATAAACTTAATCATGGACAAATATCGAAACATACCTCGATGAGTCATACCTGTCGAGATCGCTTGTAATCTTCTTATGTAAGGCTTTATCCTCATCTCCCTATGAAACAGGAACTTCTTCACTCATGCAGGTGATCAATCCATCTTCTTCTAGGATTAACCCAATCCACTTGATTTGCAAGAACTGGACCTGGAGCTGGATATGGGTTTGTCAGAGAAACCCCAAAAATTCAAACTTTGAATTTCAAACTTCCGAAAGGATAGAAATATGCGCCTTGATGAGTTGATCAAACTGGTATATTCAGAATTTGAAAACTGCAAAGTTTCACTCCTCAATTTTGCTTTTGAAACTTCTGGATTCACTGGACGTGACCCTGAACTGGGGTTTGATGAAGCCCACTCTTCTTCCCAATCAAAATGTTTGATCCAAAGCTCTAAGCTTCTATTTTTCTGAGGAGCTTCCAGCCGTGGTCACAGATTTCAAAAATTCCCATTTTTACAGAAGCCCTAATTTTCCTCTTTTCTGATCAAAGTCCCGAACTAGGGTCTAATCAAGCCCGGCCTTCTGCCCAACCAAAAATTCTGATCTTGGTCTCTAAATTTCTATTTTGATGAGTAGCATCCAGCCGTGGTCTCCGATTACAAAAATTCCAACTTTCTCCAAAGCCCTAAATTCCGGAAGCCATGAATGAGGGTACCAAAAAATAATTCTGTTCTGACAGAAATATGTACCTGATTGTTTCTGGTGTAACTCCAAAATGTTTGATCCACAGGGTCTGAAAACGTTTCCTGAGATAGCCTGACCTGTTATCTTTCCATCCTGATAGGTCTGACCTCAATTGGATTCTCTGAGAGAGAGTTATGCCAAATGTCGCAACGTGACCTGTTTTGGGATAAAACAGGAGAGTGAACTTGTACGGCGTACCACGTGTCACTGTTTTAACTTCGGCATCTGAAAAAGTTTCCTACGCTATCTTGGCCTGTTACCTTTCCATCCTGATAGGTCTGACCTCAATTGGACTCTCTGAGAGAGAGTTATGCCAAATGTCGCAAAATGACCTGTTTATGGGATAATACAGGAGAGCGCACTTGTACGGAGTGACACGTGTCATTGGTTCAACTTCGGCCTCTGAAAACGTTTTCTAAGCTAGTACAGTATGTCTACTACCTGTCACTTTTCACGAAATTTCATTTGGAGCTTCCTAGCCCAAGTTATGACCTTTTTCCCAAGGTCACCTGATTTTAACTCAGATCTGGAAGAGGCAGAAACCCTATATTGCACAGATCATAAATCACAAAGTACAACGAATTAGAGGTTTTCCTTTGGACACAAGCTACCTAAAGATCTTAGCTTCGTCCTGTAACAATTTCAGATCCAAAAAATTCGTCAAAACGGATTTATAGCGAAATTTCTACGATGACTGGTTTTTGCTATATCAAGCCCTAGCATCGTAAGTGCAACAAGTGTCATACATGCCATATCATGCCTTCTTTCAGGCTAGCTTTGATACCATGTTGAATTTTCAGAATTTACTTCAATATGATCTAGGATCTTAGCTGAGAGAACAACATGTACATCATATCTACAGCATATCAATCATGGAGACAATAATGCAAGCACACAAGAGACAGAAAGATTTACTTGGGGAAAACCATAAAGGTGAAAAACCCCAATAACTTCCTCAGAGATAGATAGAGAAATGATACAACCAACCATAAGAGATAGACACAACCTAGCAGCAGATCCTCCTCCTCCATAAGTGCGCCACTCCTCCTTGAGTGCATGTGTGAGAAGTGAGTGAGCAAATAGAGTGCCTCCCGCACTCTATTTATACTTGACTTGACTTGCCTTTTTACCTAACTCATGTAGGCTCGAACTTTACCACATAACATAATGCTGAGTGGGCCGACCCCCAATAGGGTGGTCTAATAACCCTTTGACCCACATGGCCGACCCCCAATAGGGTGGTCTAATAACCCTTTGACCCACATGACTTATACAGGGCCGACCCCAAATAAGGTGGTCTAATAACCCATTAAGTATAAGTTACAACACTTACAATATAAATGACGACACTTCCTTATAGAGGAATAATACCATCTCTATAGGAATACAATATACATATATGTGAAATACATTCCAAAGTTACATATACATCAACATTCTATATATAAGACGTAAGCCCCGTTGGTTTTCATTGTTCAATTTGGTAGAGGCTTGTCTCCCTGTCCGTTTGAGACCATGACCGCCCACTCCAGGCTCGCCGGCTATGCAGTAGCATCAACATTCTCATACAAGACCTTTTTCTAACAGGTTGGTACCTTTCAAGACTTGTATCCTCTCTTGAAGTGGTTTTTCTTGTTAAAGTAATTGCCATTTTTCATTGATTCTTTCGTTTTAGCCGGTCATTGTGGAAGATTTTTAGTCTAATGACGGCCCAAGCGGACCCATGCCCATACCTAACTAAGCCTACCCAAGACCATGTTCATATGAGCATAGAAGTTTTTGTTTTTGGACCTCAATCACCCATAGTATGATCATTAAGAGATTCCACAGCATACCTCTACCTGTTGTGGAAGTTGAAACCAGTCCTGTCTACCCTTACGAGAATAACATTAGTGTCCCTATCTGACTCCGAACATTCATGCCGTGAACCATATTATGCTCAGAAACACTTTGTTTTGTTCTGAATTGTTACTATGGAAATGCATTACTCTTATATTTCGTAGTTGCAACGTAGCTCAAAACATCACTATGCCGTTCCCGTAGGATTTTTCAATAACATGCGAAATAATGTCTTAATCTGATTTTGAAAGTAGAAAAGTCGTATCGGTTCGAAAGTTCTAAACCACAATGAACAGAGTTAGGAAGGTTTGGTTAGTATCGATCGGTTTTGGGAAGAATCAAACAGTATTCATCAAAGGATTATCAGAATATTCTTAAGACTTGTTGTTATGTGCAGGATGCTAGTCTAATCTGCTGATGTTACGTGTAATGCCTACTTATGTATTTTTTCTTTTGGACACGTTTTTAAGCCAAAATGCCTAAAGGTGGAAAACGAAAGTCAAAAGCGACTGAGCCAGGATTATCCCCCACAAGGGTAGAAACTCTATATGAAGACACCAAGTGCACTATAGGCGTTCTTCTAGAGGTCAAATGGGGAGGCATATATCGTATGATAAGAGACCAGGACATCCTTGAGGCACTTCTCGAGGAAGAATACCTATACCGGAACATCAAAACCTCCTTCATATCCAAAGCAGCCACGCGCCCAGAACTTTTTCCATGCTCGAAAGTAATCGGATGGATTCTACAGTACGCGAATGCTGAGAAAAGGGTTCTTTCGAACAATAAAGGGGAAGCTTTCGCATCCTTCCATCCATCTTATACCGCAACAACTTACAAATTACACCGGACTCATCAGCAGCTTGATGATGAATGACTAGGACAAATCAAAATGGATAATCTAAAGATGGCCAGAAAGTTGTTGATCTCGGGCAAACAGATAAAAAAAAGGATAGTGAGGAGTGCGAGGTTCAGAATCTGAGGCCTGCTTTCAGAATGAATTCCCTCATGCTTAGTAGAATTTTTGGAAGGCTCGATGGTATTGTTTTTATGCTCCAATGGGTTCCCATCATCCACTATGTAGTGTTCAGAGGGACAATTTTTACTTGGGCATATATCCTTTCAGACAACCTATCATCATCCATAATTGCTTCACAAGAAGGATTAGGGGCAAAGATGGAAGAATTCTACATGCCATCCTACTTGATAGACTGTATTGTGGAAAAATGCCCCTTTCCAAAGCTTGGATGTAACTGGAGAGAGGCCGACACCCCGGTATTCAATGCTTACAAACTCTTTTAGGATCAGAACTACAAGTGGCACAACAAACTCATTTGTGAGGAGTTTATCATAGATTTATATGAGTTAATGTTCTATGAAGAACCTAATTGCTTGTCCAAAAATGCCATGGAAGTCCTGTAGAATTACGGTGATTTCTATTTTTCACTAGAAGGCACTTTCATAAGAATGTATGGAGGCTCTAAACCCCCATATATCCTACTTGGATATGTGACAGACTACATAGTCCACAAAGAGGCAGTGAGACAAGTTTTCATTGATGGGATTGGTATCTCCTTATACAAGGCAAAGAAGGCCTCTTTCCCGCCTTTACCTTTCTATATTGGGGCTTACAAGTTTTCAGGGATTGCAATAGTAGAAGAGTTTATCGCAGAAATTAAGGATTTTCACATCGGGGAAAGGATTTTTTAGAGGAACGATCGACAAGGCAAGGCTGCACAACATTGCAGGGAGATTCATGCTAACTTTGAATACGCTCACTATTATGATGAAGACTAAGAAGTGTACAGAGGGGTTAGTAACATGACCGAACTACAGATTTTCTGACTAAGTAAAGTTGGGGCCAGTTCTAGCTCTGGTGTTGTCAAAGAAGCAAAACAGCAGCAGGAAAAGGAAACAGCAGAAGCCGCTCAAACTCTCTCTAAAGAAGAGCAAGGGCTCAAGGAAGAAGCTGAGAGAATCCAAAGAGAAGCTATTGAGAGAGAAAACAAGGCGAAAGAAGATGGACTTCAGGAAGAAGAAACTCAAAGGATCCAAGCAGCAGAGGAAGAAGCTCGAAGAGTTCAAGAGGAAGAAATAATCAGACTGGAAGGGATTTTCAAACATGTAGAAGAAGAAGCTCAGAGGAAGGCTGCAGAAGAAGAAGTGCAAAGGAAAGTGGAAGAAGAAAACAAATTGAAGGAGGATGTTGAGCCAAAGAGCCCAAATGTCCAAGAAATATATACGGACATCCCTATAAGAGACCTCCCGCTTGTCCCTTTTACACCATCAAAAAGTAGCACAATGTCTGATGGGTCCAATTTTCAGGTATTTGATAACCCTTTTTCCATAGTCCAGCTCATGCAATGGCAAAGAAACACACTCAATTGTGGGAAAAGTGTTTTACTTTAATTATTTAATGAAATTGTTTTTATGATTATTCTTGTATGTTAGAATGCGTATCAAATAAACTGATTATATGGAAACCAAGCGTGATTGAGCAGGTTCAGGGTTATTAAAGGATGGACATGTAGAAGACTAAAGGATCACCAAGCTCGGCGCCCCCTTTCCTGATTTATAGAGGACGCACTCCCACTTTCAAGAAGAATCGACATTTTGACAATCATTTAGGATCAGCATTAAAATCATATAAATATGGACCTCTCGGGTAGCGAGAGGCCCCTACTGTTATTTTGAGAAAAACATTGTTTTAACGTTTTGTGCCCTATTGATACTGCGAAGTACAGACCTTTGTTTTGACATAGATTTTGCATTTTAATAAGAGATTGATGATTAATTCCAGCCAGTGTTTCTAATCTTTATTCTCTCCTTCGTACGGGTTGGGGAGGGCCCCTCCAACACGTAGGTCAGGATATTTCTATTTGCAGGTATTTCTTTCAATTATGCGCTTTACATTGATGAATAGTTCTATTACATATGGAAATGCTTAAATGATTTATTATTTCTGTAGTAGTTTATAATACACTTTGTAGTACAGCAGAACAGTTTCAGTAGTCCTGTAGGTTCTTTCTTTCAACACATATTTGAATCAACGATTGTATGTGTATCAGCTTTGCTTTCAATATCATGGTTTATATCTGAGGTTTTTGACTATTTCTCATCGTGATCAATTTCTTTAGTAGTAGATGGATAGCTTGAAACGACTGCACTTCAATATTAGTTTTGGGATTTAAAATGGTTTAGATCAGAATTGTAGTTTTAGGTATAAAGTAACTACAGACTTCGTTTTCCCAAATCTTAGAATAGATCTGTTATGACATTTTCATTTTCTAGATTTAACATTCCACATTGAGTAATTTCGTAAGATCATCTCCTTCACTTTCAACATTTCAATTATTTAAACTAGATTTACTGTTTTATTTCTTAGAACAAATTTACTGCTTTTGGTATTTTTATTTCTTAGAACAGATTTACTACTTTTGGTATCTTTATTTCTTAGAACAGTTTTACTACTTTTGGTACTTTAACTCTTTTAAATTAGATTTATTGCTTTCCAGTATTTAATTCCATAGCATAATCAATTTTCATATTTAGTAGACAATCTTTAGAACATCAATACCGACATCCAACTATGACAAGAGATTATCCTATAAGAGCACAGATAGTGCATGCATCTCTAAAGTTTGTACGTTCATCGGGTTGATATTTAAAGTAGGCTCTTGGTATAGCTACCCTCATTAGGCATCCACATTAGGAGCTCACCACTTTTTGGCGTCGTTGCTGGGGAGGTGCTAAATATTTTAGGAGACATCACCTAAAAACCACAAAAAGAAAACAAAAATTACATAAAACAAAAACATAAATATCTTCTACTAATGAATGCCTCGTCGACAAAGGGATAGGTTTGGCCGCTCTCTGCCCAAGCATTCCATGAGCAACAACGGTAATAACAGTTCTAACCATTCTTAGTTTGAATTTCTACAATCTGAAAATGAAACTAACTCCACATACGAACCAAATAGAAGCAACTTCACTACTAGTTCCAGCTCAAACACCTCAATGGCAAATGAAGAGGAAGAACCTAGGGAGCTTTTCACTTTTCCCATTAGCGTACCTCTCGGAGATGCCAGAATGAAGAACATCAATCCTAATAATCTGCCAAACTTTCATGGGTTGACTTCAGAATATCCTAACACATTCCTGTTTGAATTTGAGGTAGTTTGCAGATCATTTGATTACACTACTGTTGCACAAAAGATTAGGCTTTTTCCTTCCACACTGAAAGACCTATCACTTCGGTGGTTCATGAGCCTTGAAGGAAATAGTATCTTTAGCTAGGATCAAATGAAACAGTCATTCTTAGAAAAATATAGGGACTACTGCAAGGCCAAAGATACTAGGGATGAAATCTTTAGGATGCAACAAGGAGATAGAGATTCATTAGAAGATTATGCCCAAAGATTTCAACTCAGTTACAAATGAGCTATGCATTGCACATTGGATCCTGAATCACTAAAGCTTGTCCTTCTCAAAGGTGTAAAAGAGGAGAATTTTGAAGTCTTAAATCTCCTTGGAGATGGGGATATATTCCAAAAATCTTGTAACCAGATCCTGCAAATCTTCAAAAACTACTCAAGATCTAGGAAAACTAAGAATGGGCCGAGGGATACACATACAACCACCAGTGGATCATCATCCTTAACACCAACACTTCCAAAATATGATTTAGGAAACGTGCTGGATGACATGAAAACTGACATACTGCAATCCCTAGCCATGCAACTTGATGCTCTTCAAATAAAAAAGAAATAGGATGAAATTAACCAAGCCTTGGCAGTATTTTGTCCTCATTGTAGAAAGAAGCATGAGAAGGGGCAATGCACCTTGAACACAATATAAGTATGTGGTATCTGCACCAATGACCATTCCACTGATAAATGTCCCCTCTTACCCTCATGTAAGGCAACTATTCAAGACCCAGCAACTGAAGGAATTGTAGAACAACTCTGTTTTATAAATCAGAGGAGGAATAATTTTGTTAGGCCATATCAGTAGAGCAATCAAACTTACTATAATCAAGGACAAACAAATTGGAACTCTGCACTGACTCCATGGCAAGCACAGCCAAATCAAAACCAATGGCAACAAAACCAGCAAGCATATCAACCATCCTATCAATAGCCATATTATCCACTGTCTTATCCTCAATACCCCCCACTGTTTCCATCCACCACAAATTATGCAAACCAGTACCCCCATCCATCAAATTGGAGGGCTCCATTACAATAGCCACTCACTATGCCACCCCCACAACCTCAACCACCCCCTAGACCTCCACCTATTCCAGCCCAAACCAATTCTTAATCCTAATAATAACAAACCCCCACAATAGCAGTAGGCTTATAAAACTGATATCACACAATTCCCAACTTATGTTGTAGACACCATAGAAATAAATGAAATAAACCTACGATCTGGAAAAACGTTGCAGAATACATCCCCACACAACATCCAACAAACTGTACCTGAAGCTCAAGACCACACATCAGAACCCTATGTTCAACATCCTGATGAACCAGAACCTCCCGAGGACGAAACCCAACCACTTCCATGCAACAGAAATCCCCCATTTCCAGAAAAACTTGTCCAGAATACAAAAGAAGAGGAAGAGAATACAATCTTAAACGAATTCAAACACCTAAACATCCAAATCCCGATTTTACAAGCCATAAGGGATGTGCCCATCTGCAAAAAATTCATTAGAGAAAATTGCCTAAAGAAGCCAGGAAGAAGGAAGCGTGACCCACCAACTATTAATGTAGTGGGACAATTGGCCGATTTGATGCTAGGTGTCATAATAAATCCTAAATATCTTGATCCTGGTAGTCCTGTAGTAAGCGTCACCATAAATAACAAGCAAATAAATAAAATCTTAATCGATTTAGGAGCTACGATCATTGTCATGACTAAAGAAACCATGTTATGCCTAGGACTCCAATCAATGGTAAGAGCAACCACAACAGTACTCCAACTAGCAGACACATCCACTGTGAAGCCCGAAGGAATGCTAGAAGACATTATGATCAATATCGAGTCCTGGGAATACCCAGCTAATTTTATAATAATCAAAATCAAAAGAAAACTTAGTGGCTATCCAATTATCCTGGGTAGACCTTGGTTAGCAACTGCGGATGCTTACATAGGTTGTCGATCAGGAAATATGACAATCACCAGTGGACATACTAGGAAGAAAATCACAATCTACCCACCAGCAATGAAATCCTCAGAGTTAGAATATCAAAATTGGACTGATGATTACTAGAACACACCGAATCACAACCTCTAACCTATCCTAACAATTGATGCTGCAATATCTTTAAAGGTAGTAGATGAAGATGGCCATATAGATAGATTTATACAAAATATATCTCCTAACAATCATGTTATTCAAGAATTTTTTTCTACAGAAACAGGTGAAAGTTCAAAACAAAACATGGATGACTTATGGATAGAAGTGTTGCCAGAATAGATTGAGAAGGTGAAAGTTGTGGAAATTAGCCCTGGCAAAACAGTCAACATAAATTCCAATATAGAACCGGAGCAAGAAGAGAAATTGATGAAGATACTAACACAACAAAGTAAAGCATTTGCATGGACATATGCAAATATGAAAGGAATACATCCTGATATCTGCAAACACTAAATTTACATCAAAGAAGGTTCTACTCCCATCAGGTAGCCACAAAGAAGGTTGAACCCTGCACTAAAAGACATAGTCAAAGTGGAATTACAAAAGTTATTAGACGCAGGGTTCATCTATCCAATATCTGATAGGGAGTGGGTGTCACCACTAGTCATAGTGCCCAAAAAAGGAGGCAAATGGAGAATTTGTGTGGACTACAAGGAGTTGAATAAAGCAACAAAGAAAGATCATTTTCCACTTCCATTTATAGACCAAGTACTGAATACATTATCTGGAAACAAGTACTTTTCATTCCTAGACGGTTTCAGTGGTTACAACCAAATTTTAATACACCCAGCTGATCAAGATAAGATGAACTTCACATGCCCATGGGGAAATTACGCCTATAGGGTCCCACCCTTTGGTCTATGTAACGCCCCAACAACATTTCAAAGAGCCATACTGAGTATTTTCTCTGATTTTCTGAATAACAAAATGGAAGTATTCATGGATGATTTCACACCTTATGGACAGAGCTTTGAGCAGGCATTGAAAAATCTTGAATTAATATTAAAAAAATGTATTGAAATGAGCTTGTGCCTAAGCAATGACAAATGCAGGATGTTAATGGAAGAAGTAATTGTTCTAGGACATCATATATAACAGAGAGGTATAGAGGTGGATCAAGCCAAAGTATCAGTAATCAAGACACTGCCCCCACCTGTCAAACAAAGGGATGTGAGAAGCTTCCTTGGACAGACAGGGTACTACAGAAGGTTTATTGAGAATTATAGCAGAATTGCTGCCCCCATGTTTGCACTTCTCACAAAAGACAATGAGTTCATATGGACAAGCAACTGCATGTCAGCCTTTAAAAGTCTTAAACAGAAAACCATCACAGCACCAATACTTCAAGGACCAAACTGGGAAATTCCATTTCACATTCACACCGATGCATCAGATAAAGTAATCGGATCTGTGCTTGGGCAAGAACAAGACAAGAAACCCTATGGCATATACTATATAAGCAAAAATTTGGCTGGGGCAGAACTCAACTACATAGTCACAGAGAAGGAATTTCTAGTATTCATACATGCAATCAACAAATTCAGGCATTACATTACAGGATACCAAAGTTTTATCCATACTGACCACTCAGCGATCAGATATCTTATGAACAAACCTAATACCAGTGCAAGAATTATTCGATGGATGCTACTTCTACAGGAATTCAACATCACTATAATAGATAAACTAGGCAAGCATAATGTCGTAGCAGACTTTTTGTCAAGAGTAACACATGGGAAAGATAATGAATTGGTCCAAGATAACATCCCTGATGAGCACCTTTTTGCCATATCAATAAAAAGCCCATGGTTTGCTAACATAGCAAACTATTTGGTATCCAGGAAGTTTCCAGAACATTACAGTTATAAAGAAAGGACAAAAGTAATAAGACAAAGTGCCACATATACATGGATAGAGGGCATGCTTTTTAAATAGGGGCTAGATCAAGTACTTAGAAGGTGCATTAGGGAAGATGAGGTACATGACATAATGCATGCCACCCACAATGAACCTTGTGGAGGACACTACGCTGCAAAAAGGACAGCCTACAAGATCTTGCAAACAGGGTATTATTGGCCAACACTCCACAGAGATGCTTATGAGTATGTGTCCCATTGTGACAATTGCTAGAGAATGGGAAATCCAACACAAAAACAAGAAATGCCACTACATCCACAAATATTTTTAGAGTCATTCGCTAAGTGGGGATTCGATTTTGTTGGCCCATTCAACCCACAGTCCAATCAGAAGAGCTACATCCTTGTATGCACTGATTACCTTACAAAATGAACAGAGGTAGCAGCACTGGGTGCTGCAAATGAAACCAGTGTGGCCAAATTCTTTATTGAGCAGATATTTCACAGATTTGGGGTGCCAAGAGAAGTAGTTTTTGATCAAGGACCACAATTCACATCGAATTTAATTAAAGACTTGATGAAAAGAAACAATGTAAAGCACAGACAGTCATCCTCCTACCACCCTCAAGGAAATGGTCAAGCTGAGGTAACCAACAGGGAATTAGAGAGAATCTTGACAAAAATTGTCCAACTTCACAAAAGGGATTGGGCTGATAGACTTAGTGAAGCAGTTTGGGCTTACAATACTACATGGAAAACAACAATAGGATTTACACCTTATGAATTGGTCTATGGGAAAAAGGTCATGCTACCAATCGAATTTGATGTAAAAACATTAAGAATTCCAGCCGATCTAAATATGAACCTATCATACATTAAAAAAGAATGCATGCTACAGCTAAATCAATTGGATGAACACCGACAACAAGCACTTACACATACTGAAATCATCCAACAACAATGGAAGAAATGGCATGACCAACATTTGAAGGATAAGAAATTCAATGAAGGTGATTGGGCACTACTCTACGACTCCAGATTTCACACATTCAAAGGAAAGCTAACCACTAGATGGCTTGGACCTTACATTATATAGAAAATTTATGACAATGGCGCTGTGAGAATTATTACAATTGATGATGATGAGTTCCCCATGATAGTGAATGGGCATCGCCTAAAAATATACAAAAAACCATAGTCCAAAGAAGAATTTACACAAGTACTCTACCAGCAACAATTGATGCTGATAGAGCATGCTGCAAATCAGTAAACTTCAACACATATCATGAAAAAAAATGAAAAAAAAAGAGAAAAAATATATATAAAAAAAAGAAAAAAGAAAAAGGGGTAATAGGAAGTTTACAGGGCATCAACCTATTCAAGCGAGGCTGCCATCAATTCAAGCGATCCTGCAAAATGTATCAAGCGAGGCTGCCATTTATTCAAGTGAGCTTGAAATCAATTCAAGCGAGCCAGCCACGTCTACATGCATAAATCAGTCTTCATCTACTATGGCTTTCTTCAAGACACACCATGCCAACCTTTTTCAAACATATTCAAGCGATCCTGCAAGTTATTCAAGGGAGCCAATCACATCCAAGCATGCAAACATCCAAATATATAGCACGATCACATGAGTCGTATCAACAATTGTCACAATTTTCAAAAGCACATATTCAGCAAATTCAAATAGCGCAAAATGGAAAAAGCAGCCTACGCACGTAACTACTGACATGCAGAAATCAACTACAGACAATGCCAAATTATACTACATAATCCACCATGCGTGAAAAATGCACCAGATTATCAATGCAGGTATGCATACATACCAAGGTAATTTCTAAAACGATTTTATTTGATTCTTAAGGTAAAACATTTTCCCACAATACATTCGTTTCTAGAAAGCTATGGACAGCTTCCATTTCAAATTGGCGGCATGGTGGAATGACCTTCATAACTCATGATTGCTACCAAAGTCCCGTTACCCTCAGCAAATCATGATCGCAACCTTCACCACATGAAGTACAGAGGTCGATCATGAGAAGGCAGAGATCGATCATGAAAAATAGGGGATTAAAAGTGGCAAGTAAAGGTATGATGGAAAGGATAGGTGCAGAAAGGCAGTGAATTAGGGTGCAAAATATTCCACAATTTTGCATATAATTCCCGAGAAGCAGCCACCATTGTATTCCTTGAGCCTGCAAGCAGAGCCTGACCAAGTTAAAGGTATAAAACTGCATTCCAAAAGCCCTGGTTTTGTCTGGTTATAAAGAAGATTCTAAAAATGACAAAGGGTTTTAAAAAGAGTGAACCGGAAGATCAGAGTGCAATTTATCAAAGCCCGAGAGTCCTGCAGATCATTCGCAACTCAGGATGGATGCCATTTATCCTTGGACTGAGAGGATACCATACAGGGGTAGCCCAGGAGTTTGCAAGAAACTTCAATCATATTAAGGATGAACAGTACGTCACTCGGGTGAAGGGGTTACACATAAAAGTGGATGACGACATGATAGCCAAACACACTGGTCTTCTGATGGGCCTGCATTGGAGTAGCAACGACCGGGAGGAAACCACACAGCAAAAGCAGCATTCTTTGAGCATGGAGAGGTTTATGATGAAGATAAAAATGGAGTCAAAAGACCCTCCATGCCAGCACCATGGGATGAAATGGCTGCAATTGTCCTGAGGTATATTACATGCACTGGAAGATTAAGCTATGTTCCCATTTTCCATTTTCGTATTTTAGAGCTTCTCAGGCACAGAAGTCACATTTCATCAAACAACAATATTAGTATTCCATTTTACCTGCTCCAATCCCTAGCAGAGATGAGCAGGAAGGTGGCTAAGGGAAAAGAGGATGCTATGTCCCATCATGCGCTGATCAAACTAATAGTTGGTGAGGAGCTAAAATCTCAGATTCCAGAGCTCTCCTGGGAGGATTTCATCGTGGTGTCTGCTGAGGACATTCAGAGAATGAGGACTACGCCGTTGCGACCTGAATCGAAAAGTAAGACCACCTCTGTATCAGGGGCAAAAAGAAAAATTGACTTGGACAGTGTGGCCGACACCTTGGTCAAAATAAAACACTCGAAAGAGGACTCCCCCAAATCAGACCCAGATATTCCTACCAGTAGCCAGGGGTCGGAGATTCACACAGGTATCTAAAATATGAGTCTCCAAGGAGAAAGAAAGGGAACCCAACACCCTGATTACCAATGTGTCTGATGATGACATTGATCCTTTTATAGATCAGAAGGATCCCACTACAGATGAAGAAGAGGACGAAGAAGAAAAAGAAGAAGAGGATGAAGAAGAGGAAAGGAATGAAGAGGAAAATAGGATACAGAAAAAAGAAATGGATAAAGAAGAAGAGTAGATCTTACAGGAGCAAGGCAACTTTCAGGAAAACCCTCCAGAATGTAATGAATACCCCAAGGTCGTTTCCTAGCTCGTTGAAGCACGAGCAGAATTGGAAAGGCTCAGAAATGAATTGGAAACATTAAGAATAGGGCCAGGAAGCCAGGCCACACATCCCCCATTCTCAGCTGAGAAGACACAAATCCTAAAGATGCATCATGCAGAAGAGCTCCGACTGGCCGAGCAGAAGAATTTAGCGCTGCAAGAAAAGTTGGCCGAAGCACAGAACGAATTAGCAAAGAAAGACCAGGAGATTATCAAATTTAAGGATGTTTTTGCCACTACTATCGGCATATATGAGAGACTACGTGACCTCAGACTGTAAAATTAGTCACAGTAGATCTAATGAACAAGTAAATCAATCACAATAGATGAAACTCAGAAAAATGGTGCAAAACTGTGCAAAACATGCATCAGTGCTCAATATCCCAGTAAGGGTGAATGATTACAATAAAATACAGTAACAATGACTGAGTAATTCGAATTGCCTAAGGAGGTCATTTGAATCACTTAATGGAGTAGCTTGACTCCAACTAGGAGTCCTCATCATCAATCAGTGGTGGTCATCAATGCACAAGAACCAGTCATCCAGGTGTCAATCTGAGTCTAACTGAGTGTAACATGTGTAACTAAAGTGTGTAGCACTGATATAGGGAAGTGGGCTCAGTGGAGGGCACATGGGAGGCTAACTGAAGTTAGAACAAGTCATCTAGTCAATCTGGAGGTCCAACGGAGTGAAACAGTCAGTCGGGAGTGAAACTAGCCTCAAATCAGGGAGAATCGGAGCTAACTGAGTGTAACTGAAGTGGAACTGCAGTGGTAGGTGAATAAGTGCGCCCTTCTCTGGCAGTAGGTGAGAAGTGGGCACCTTCCTGACTAGGAGGGATAATGAACTGATGTAAGAAGCTCCCGGGTGTTATAGGTCAAACCTGGACCTCTCCATCCGTGATCACCTTGAGCTGTTGATCACACAAAAGGACAACTTGGATGGAGGAGCATGTTGACCTTAGACGAGACTATGATTCACTTCACCTCTAGACAACACTGAAAAACCCTAAAAACATCATTCTAAGATATGAGCGCTACTCTAATTCAATAGACTAGCGCCTGTACGCTACTCCAGTGTATAATAGTAGCGCTCAAAGCCTTATAAGCGCTACTCCTCTTCAGCATAGTAGCGCTCAACATTTAAAAATCAATGAGCACTAGTTTACAAGCACCATAGTAGCGCCCTAAACGCTACTTCACTGAACAATAGTAGCATACATCTCAAAAGATGATTAAAAAATAATTAATTTCACGAAGAGGATTAGTTGTTGGTAGTTTTCCAACTTCCCCAACTTCCTACATAGCCATCTCTCGACCTGAACTGCTTCTTTGATCCTATAAATACAGGGAAGAATAAAGAGAAGGGTTAGATGGAGAAACTGAGAGACATGAATGTTGTGAAGAGACCTTCAGGAGAAATTTGCATTGGAGGAGTTTGTGATGGAAGATATCCAAGTCATAGAAGAGCAGGAGCCCAGAATCAAGTTGCAGGAGCATGTCACAAAGTCAGGTATATTTGTAACATCAATTTGCATTTGACAATAAAAGGTTGAAGTGTCTTTCTTGTCCCAAATTAAGTGTTTTTTGAAATAATATATTAATTTGGATTTGTTTTGGTTAATATCGAATGTTTAAAATTGCTTTTGTTTCTTTCAATCATTATATATTATCCAAGATACGCTGAGAAAGGTATTTGTTTTGCAGGTTTACTGAACAGAAGGTGGACTTGAGGATTGAGCGCAAGATCAAATAAAATCTAGGATCAAACGTCGGTTGAAAGGTATGTTCTCAAGGTCCATAACTCATTTCTTTTCATAAATATCTCTGTAATACAATTAATACACTTACCTGTCACCCCATTCCAGTTGATAGTATCAGTTTCCTTGCTATAGGGTAGTTTTTCCTGCCAACAGACTGGCGACCATACTGGGGAGAGTTGTGTTTTTGCTCTAGGAAACCTTTTCTTGTTTGTCTTCCCAGAACTGTTTTGACTCCTTTTATGTGTTGAGAAACCCTGTAGGTACCCCCCTGCCTATTTTTCTCTGTTTCAATCAGTCTTTTTGTATCTTTTCAAAGTCAGTTTTTAAACTTTTAAGACATGAGCCCTACTTTGTTGTACATACAGTAGCGCCCATATGCTACTATGCTATACATACAGTAGCGCCCATATCTGCAGGAGCGCGAGTTTCCCTACTGCACAGTAGGGTATATTTTCTGAAGCCTTCTGTTAGTGGTCTGCTTGAGTTTTAACCTTTTTGGTGGTCACTTGACTTTGTTTTTAGATCTCTTTGAATGGTGTTTGAGGTTTTAAACTTTTCTTTAAGTCATAGAACCTTTCTTTGAGTCTTTTTACCATCTTTGGATCACTTGTTTACCTTTGGAACATTTGGACTGTTTATAACTTTTTTGGAAGACTAGGTTGTGTCGTGTGGTGAACACTTCCACTTTTCAGGCCCTGACTGTATGTTGCTGGTTTACAAACCTGCATACTTTTGTATCTGCCGTTTGTGGCAACATTTGTCTTCTCTTTACCTTTCCTATCCTTTGTTTTAGGGTTTGGTCCATTTTAGAGCCTCTAGGGTGTCTTCCGAACTTGTTGATTTCCAATCTTCTTGGACTTCTTGTCTTTTTCTGGTTTCAAGTGTATTTAAAGTGCTTTAGGCTGATTCATTTCTTAGTTCCTTGTGTTAGTAGGGTAGTTGGTAGCTTGCTTGTCTACTTTTTGCTTGGCATAGTGGTCTTGCTAGGGTTAGATGCTTTAGGTCAATTCTCTTATATCTATCTCCTTTGTTTTCTCCCACTTTGTTTCCACGTATAGAGGCTTTTTCTTTGCAAAAAACCTGTAGGTCAAGTCTTTTTTGAGCCAGTGCCTTGACATCTATAAGCTTAAGAACCATTTTTAGCCATACTTACACATTGCACACAAGTCTTATTTACTTTCCATGTTTATAGTTCTTTTTCGTTTATGATAACAGAATAAGCAAAAAAATTTGGTAGTTTAAGTTTAATAAGGCTTATTTTTGTTACAAGATAGCATAGGTTATTTTGTGTACAATTTCAAAAGAAAACAAAAAAGATATTTAAGTAGATTTGCTCAGTTTTTTCAGTTTGGAAAAGAAGTTTAAAGGAAAAAAAAAAAAAGCTTTGTTGTCGAAAGTTAGAATTTATGCACTTTTGTTTTCCTGTTGCAACCACGCCACACAAATGCACTACCTTTTGAGTAATAACAACCCTAAATTTTTTTTAATAAAATGAAATAGAAACAATTTTTCTTTTTTAGGGATACACTACACCAACTAGTCTTGGTTAGGATCTTGAGTTTAAATCACCTTAAACCACTCAAGATCACACATTACGCAAAAATCGTAGTTCGACTATCACAGGTAAATCCATTTCACTCAAAGCTTGCCTGGGATTTATGCAGTAGGTCTTGTGAGATCAGATTGTTGGGAATACTCCTCCTACTTTTTGTTTCGAGCATATACCAGGATTGGATCGCATATGGGGACTCTTTAGAGTTTCAGGCTCAGTTACCCTACCCACACCTTCTGATTCGACCAGCGACTATTCCCCCAGGAGTTTTTGGTGTTGTCGTATCCCTAGTATCTGACTTTAGGTTCATACACAGGTCACAACAGAGGGTATATCTGTTGTACCTAAGACAGACGTGGGAGGAAATCCCTTGCAGGTCTTTGGGAGGGCGGTTGGGTGATTCTAGCGCTTGCACCCTTAGTCATTGTATTGTGGACCCCGGGTAACTGTCTTTCTTCCTTCATTGATCTGTTTTGGGACCTCATCATCCCAGACTCTTCTCCGGAAGGAATCTTGTTTGCCTGGTTTGCATACTTAGGACTTTTTTAGTTGGTGTGTTGTTTGCCCCCTAGTCGTAGTGGCCACTAGGTTCTAGTCTTTATTATATATATATATATATATATATATATATATAATCACGGAGAATCAAGAACTTCGTAGATCGGGAAGGTTTCAAAACCTTCCACCAATTAGAACAGAACCTTTACCGCCAGCTAGATGGCAGCGGGTAAACACCAGTGTTTCTTCAGAAACCATTCCTAAAACAGAATTTCCTGAGGAAATTTTTACAACGGAAAATCCTGAAATAGGAATTCCTGAGGAATTACCACTTGAAGTTGAGTTTCCTAAAGAACAACAAACAGCAATAGAAAACCATGAAATAGAGGTTTCCGAGGAACCACAACTAGGTACCCTAGATCAGCGACACTTTAGTTCAGTTGAGATTGAAGATCTTACTTCTGCGGAGTATAGCACTCCCTTCAATCCTCCTCTGACTAATCCTAGGAATCCGCTTCTGTTACCTGTTGGTTTCCAGCAGCCCCATTACAGTGCATATAATTTCTTGCTTGGAAATTTGATGTCTACTCTAGGAGGTGAACAAGGAGTTCCACAAACTCCCACCATAGGTATGAACACTAACACGGTAAATCCTTCTTTTACTGCTACGCCGAGTCAGGCACAGACAACCTCTGTTTCTACTCCGTCTTTCAATTTTAATACTAGTACATTAGGTATGCCAAGTTCAACAACGATGGCATCTATCCCTACACCTACTGTTGGACCTAGCAGTACAGCCAATTTAGCACCACCTCCTGCATTTCAACCGTTATACCAGATACCCAGTACTTGGATTTCCACACCTGCTATAGGGCCAAGTGCTTCTGCAACCATGCCTGTCATGAGTACCATGACCGCACCGTCTACATCAGCTACCACTGGTTTCAATACCTTTGCAGGTCCCAACATGAATCAATGTAATATGCCTGCAGGTAATGTCCCTTTTTCCTCATTTTCAGGGGGAGGGGGTAATATTTTTAACCAGCAATATGGCGGGGCTAACACCCATCCACAGTGGACGAACCCACAGAGCATTAATCCACTTTCATATGGGTGGGGAAATTTCAATAATTCTTTCATGCAACAATAAATGACAGGGGGCAACCCCTACCAACAAGTAGCTGGGGGCAACCCCTATCAACAGATGGTAGGTGGAAACCCCTATCAGCATATGGCTGGGAGAAACCCTTATCAACAGATGGATGGAGGAAATCCTTACCAGCAGACGACTGGGGGCAACCCCTACCAGCATTTCATGGGTCAAACTATGGGTGGTTCCCCTTTTTCAACCCCAGCTTATCAAGTACCATCTTACCGACCTCGTTTACCATTTCTGGAAACTTTAAATTTGCCAGATCTTTCCAAACTGACCAACGATCCAGTGTATCATAATGCTACATGGCCATCAGTTCCTACCAAGTTACCTTCGGACATTCCAAAGTTCGAAGGCAAAGCAGGTGAAGACCCTGGTGACCATGTCACTACTTTCCACTTATGGTGTTCCTTGAATTCATTAAATGAAGATTCCATTAGATTGAGACTGTTCCAAAGGACTTTAACCAGTGCTGCAGCGAAATGGTACAATGAGTTACCTGCAGCTACATTCTCTAATTTTGGGGATCTCGCAACTGTCTTTTTGAATCACTTCCAGCTTCCTGTTCGGTATGATGCCGGAACAGACCTTTTTTCTACATTTAGGCAAAATAAAGCCACTCATTTATCTGACCACATTCAGGAGTGGCGAAGACGGAAGAGGCTCATTAAGGCCAACATACCTCCAGAATTCCTTCTTGAGTGGTATTTGAAATCACTCCTTCATTATATTTCTAAGGAAGTAGCTACGTCTGGAGTATCTAACAAGGAAGAAGCCATCCTACGAACCCAACAGTTAGATCTCGTTTATGCACAATCCGGGTTATTGTATGAGATCATACCTGATGCACCGCGATCGAATACCGATCTGAGTAGACCTAAACCTGGACCACATGCTGACGGCATAGTGGGTTCAGTTGACTCTGCAGCTTTCGAAGCATTGACCAAACAGGTTCATGCCTTATCTATCAAACAATTGACTACAGATGTTTCTTCTGTCACAACCTCTCCTTCTACTTCTAAGCCTGTCAACCAGGTTCAGAACAATCAAAAGGGCCCTCGGCAGCCCAATAACAAAAAGAAGGGCAAGAAAGGAGAGGGGAACCAAAAAAAGCCCAAAAACGAGAATGCCGAAGAGGGTAACAAAGAAGAAAAGAAGGTTAAGTTCCCTTGTAAACTTTGCAAGCAGAACCACCTTACTCACCAATGCCCTCTGCTAGAAGAATCCCAGAAGCTATTAAGAGAAAAGAAGCCTGCCGTACTGAAAGATCCATTCCATGAGGGGCAGAACTCAGCTTCTAGCACCTCCAACACTGGGGGCACTACACATGCCATGGTTGATCAAAATTTTATTAACATGGTTAACTCGGATGCACTCTTACAAACGAGAGCTAGGAATTATACCCCGGACGCAGAGAAAAAGGATAAAGAGATTCCAGAATCCTCCACTCCACTCCACATACCTGTGGATCCAATGCCCAAGATCCCGAAAGGTGTCTTGAAACGGGCATCACACAATCCCAACACTCAGGCCGCCTCCAACTACAACGTGGTTGAAGATTTAGCCCAGACCCCTTGTTCCATGTCTACCTAAGAAGTCTTGCAAAGTTGTCCTTTACAACGAAATGCACTTCTGACAGCTATTGGAAGTATGGAATCCTCTAACATGTCTGCGCGATTTGATATGGCTGATATCAAATACCGGTTTTCCTACCACGTTGCTCTTCAGATTGAAGTTGTTCATGGTCCAATGACCATTAGACGAGCTGTCGTAGATGAGGGCGCGTCGACCTGCGTAATGTCAATTTCCTATTGGAAACTTTAGGTTCCCCTGAGTTAGCCCCTTCTAACACACTGCTTACTGCATTTGATGGCAGAACTTTCCGTCCACATGGGGTTTTTCCATCATTTGATGTCACATTGGCCGGTAAGACAGTTGCTGTAGAAGTAGAAGTTTTGGACGCTCCGCTTGATTACAATATGTTATTAGGCAGGAGCTGGACATATGCCATGCGAGCCATTGCATCGACAGTTTTTCGAGTTGTTATGTTCCCATTTGAAGGTAAGGTCGTTACAGTCGATCAGCTTTCTTTCACTCAGAGAAACAGCCAGACTTCTTCAGAGACCACAGTTCCATTAATTGATCAAACCACCCTGGTTGGTGAGAGTTTAGGAGCAGGACTTTACAGGTCATTAATTGGCACTTTTGACCTACCGGCTCCTACCTTATTTGTTGGTACTGAGGGATGTTCATCGTCTGAAACTTCCATGGTTAGTTTAACAACTGATTCTGGGTTTCTCCCAACTAATACAAACCCCTCCGTGTCCACTCTTGTTGCAGAAGTTACCCACTTGGATTCTTATCAAACTGCAATAGAACATATGTTGACTCCATTGGTGTCTGTTGAGTCAAATATGGATTGTGCTACTACTCAATCACAAGACCCGATCCACTCTCTTGACAGTTCAGATACTACTTTACCTTCTGAGGAAGAAATGTTAGAAGCCATGACCGACCTAGACCATCCTCGTGAACATATAGATCCTGGGTCCTTCTTGTTTCCTTTTCTTAACTTGATAGAGAGAGGCGAGTTTTGTCCAACACCCAGTGGAAATACTAGTTTCACTTCTACTTCACAAGTTGGTTTTGTTGAAGAGAATAGATTGAATACCTTGCTGGTGAAAATTTCCACTGGGGTCATCGGAAACATTTTTATTGAAACGGGTTGTTATCTCGATGAGATCATTCCGTATACCAATATTTTCTGTGATTTCCATGACACCTTTGCCCAACCTCACGAGGAGGATCTAGTCATTGACCCTACCTGAAAAAGTATTACGCTTAGGCTGACGTACTTTTTCTTGTAACATAGCTGTATATTTTTGTAAAGCTAGTTTTGTTATGTTTGTTAGTTAATCTTATGTGTGCTTTTCGTTTCGTGTACCAGATGTCAACCGAACATTTCTTAGGATTTGCTGATGGCGCCTATTGCCACACCTGTCAGATGCCTGCAGCAGCTTGGATCATTTATTCACCCGCTGGCCAACTTGTCTCATCGGGGGGGGGGGTTGTTTGGGTCCTACCACGAATAATATGGCTGAATATAGTGTAGTTATAGAACTTCTCCGAGATGCTCTCAGTCATGGCATTTCACATTTGGAGGTAAGACTTGACTCACAATTAATTGTATTTCAGTTAACAGGTGTCTACCAGATTAGAGATCCTAGTTTGCTACATCAATTTCTACGAGTTAGACTATTGGAAAGACAATTTGATTCTATTATATATGAACACATTCCAAGAAGTTTAAACGCATTAGCTGATTCTTTAGCAAACTATGTGTTAGACTGGCATTTTCATCATACACTTTCATAAACAACATTGCACACTTAAATTTCAAACACATACATATGTAAATAACCGATACTGTATATAGCCGATATTGTATAAAAAAACATATGAGTTTTGGGTCACAAGTCTATCAAGTCAAGTCATAAAAGTACAAAAACTAGGCATAGTAGCCTCAAAAATATATACATAGAATGTATCCCTCTCCTATGGAGAAGGAGGGACCTCATCATCATCTACTGCATTGCGATAGCATATGACTAGCCTAGCTATTTTCCGCAGCACCCTAAGCCATGCTAGGGGCACCCCAACTACATCTTCCTGCATATCCATAGGTATCTGATCCATACAGCATGCAGGAACTTCGTGAGTCAACCAACTCACTTTTCTCTCTATGGTCCCCAACATAGCATCTGCTGCAGTAATATCAGTTGGCCTCACAAAGATGGTAGGATGTCCCTCAGCACGAACAGGCCCAAGATGTGCATATGACACTTGATTAGCACTTCAAAATTCATTCATAAAAATCAAATACTTGAAAAAGTTTGAAAAAATTAAATAATTCTCAAAATTTAAACATACCAATATCTCCCCAGGCTCCACCTGGAGGAAGCACCAGTTCTGGATCATGACGGAAATCCAATCCAGCATATGGAAACTGCTCGAAAGCGGGCACTTGCCTCTCCCACCACCCCCAGAAATCATCAGTTTGATAACAGTAGTGACTTTCTCCACCACCCTAGCGGAGGAATATGTCACCCCAACGGCCTAGTCTGGGCTCACGGGGGTTAACCTGAGGTAGAGGCATCCCCAAACTGATAGCAGGCATCCTCTCAAAGAAGAAAGTACACAAAATACTACCGTACCCAAAATTCTTCATTGTGTCGGATTTGCAACCTGTCAATTGAGATTTCATGCTGGCCAGTAAACTAGTACACCAATCATAGACATGACCGTGCAAGCATTGTACACCAATATGCATAGAGTGCCTAGAAGCTAAGTGTAGTGAAGCACTACCTGCCACTCGGTTGATCATGCTCACTATCACTTTCAAGGGGAGGCCTTCAATGGTTGAAATCAAGACTTGGCTTCCCGATTTCTCATCTCCAGCAATACAGTATGAATTCACGTACTCTTGCACAGATATTACACCCACACGAGAAGACCCTTTCAGATTAATTACATCTCCTCTCCGTGAGAGACTAGTAATGAAATATATGTCATCAACTGTAAGCTCCAAAGTTTGCTCACGGATGACAAAAGTATTGGTATCCACATCCCAGTACTGAATAAGTCTTCGAAACAATTTGTTTAATGCCCTCATGTTTACGGTTAAGTAAAACTTCAATAAACCGCATCTTCGGAGAGCATGGAGAGTGGCCGGATCTTGCATGGCCAACCTATCCATGTCCTCATGTTCTCTGTCCCTCCATTGAAGAACCATCCTACACAAAAAATGACAATTCTTTGAGTCTCGACGCTTGTGTATAGGTTTTCAAGAGTGAGCGCTACTATGTATACTACACAGTCACATATGGGCGCTACTCTGCTTGAGCATAGTAGCGCTCATCTCGTTTACACGCTACTGCTATTTTTACACAGTAGCGCCTGCGCAGCAAAGGTTGTGAGCATCACGTTACAAGCAATTTTTTGCTCAAAAAATGAAAACTAAACCATGAAAATGCAAGTAGGGTGAATTCTAACTTACTTGGTGGAAGAAGAATGACATTTGGATGTTTGTTTTGATCGCCACGGAGATTTGAAAATGCAAAAGGTTTCCCCAATCTTTGCCCTACAAAACAAATTGGAAATTGATTTTTAAAATGAAATTATATATATGAATTGGAGTTTGATTTTTACCCACCATTGTTTAATTTTCTATAGTTTCAAAATTTTTCAAAAATACCTAATTAATCAATTGGAACACACATATGGTGCAATACTAATCCAAGCTCAATTTTCCTTTAATTTTTGTAGGATCAATCTCCTAAGTTTAAAAACTCTTGATGTTAGACCTTGTCAACTAGTTAAATAGTTCAAATTCATATATCATTCGATATTTTTTGCCGCATCAACTAATATTTTGTTGAAGACCTAGTTTTGGCAGAGTATGAAGCTATGATCCTAGAAGCTGACCTTTAAGTCATTTTAAGCTCTTGTTTGGACTATTTAAACCTAAACAAGATTGCCAAGCAAGCTTGTCCTCTTCGATCTCGTTAAAGTAATCGAAGGCTCATCCACTCAGGTAAAGAATTACCCCTTTTCCGGGCCTAGGTGGATTAACTACGGAAAAGGTATACTCTAGGTATACTTCTGTATGCCCTAGAAGAGTTCTTCTTCCATTGTTTTATACCTTTTCGGGGGAGGAGACTAACTGCACTAAAAAGGACCCTTTGGAGCCTTTCTTTAGGGTTTTCAGGCTCTCTAAACATGAAAATACCAAGCAAGCATTCACCTACTCGGGCTCGATGTGAAATCCACGAGAGGGTAAATAGAGGACTGTTTAATTTTTTCAACTCTATAAACAAGAAAACACCGCCGAGCACAGACCAATCCAGGCTCGATATAAAATCCACGGATAGGTGAATAGAGGATTGTTTAAGTTTTTCAGACTCTATAAATAGGAAAACACCCGCGAGCATTAATCTGCTTGGGCTCGATACTAAAATCCACGAGCAGATATATGGAGTTATTGTTTAAGTTTTTTAGACTCCTTAAAATTGAAAACACCGGCGAGCAAGAACAGATCTCGGCTCGATATTAAAATCTAGAGATCAGTAATATAGAGTAATCTTCTATCTCTTCTTCGAACTCTATAAATAATGAAGAAGGTCCTGAGTCTTCCTCCCATGGGCTCGTTAAAATTTTTACATGGTTGGATGTATTGAGTTTTCATTCTTTCTTGGACTCATTAAAACAACAAGAAAGGTATTCTTTTATCTAAAAAGAATAAGGGATGGGAAAGATGTATCACTCTTCATTGTCAAAGGCAGTTCAGTCAGTTCTATCTTTGAACACAGCACCTACTTGAGTCTATCTGGTCGGTTGGGTTTAGTTTTTGACCTCAGGGTGAACCTGATCTCCGAGTTGTTTACTCCCCCGGTTGGTTATTCTTCCAACCATATGGAGGGTCTGATAATGTCTCTTACATTTTAGGCTTATCATTTACCCCATTATGTCGAAAACTGCCTGAGTCACTTTGTGTTGTGCTCACTGTTCAAGGATATACCCTATGTCGGCCATTCTGCAGTTTACCTTGACCTCATGTGTCGGCCATCCTAGTGTCAGTCTTGTTACATATTCCATATCAGCTCTTACCAGTTGAGTGTCCCTTGAGTTGGATGATGGAGGATGTCTTAAGGCCTCCCTTCCAACGAACTTCTTCCCATCGACATCAACTCATTTTACTCTGGGAATGAAGTTTAGAGTTTCGGTTAGTACCTTGGAGATTGCAGTCACCAGTGCCAATTTTCCTCGCTGTTGAATGATGAGAATACATCAATGTCTCTTCTTCGACAGGATTCCCAAGTGTTCGTCTCCAAGTCCATCTATTCACACTTGGCAGATCGTACTTGGTACCTTGGACCCCATCATCATTATCGGTGGAAGTCCTCGCATTTGTTAACGGTATACATCAATGACCGGTAATCAAACGATACCCCCCATGTTCGACTGTCAGCTCATCTATTCACATGGTTAGGGTTTGTACCTAGAGTTGTTTTTGTATGAAGACCTTGGGATTTTGGATGACATTCCCTCATTATGTTATCACCCAAGTTACGCAAGATTGAGCCTCACTTATATTCCGCTCTCCATGAGACATAGATCCAGTTTGTTGTTATGGCTATGATCTCTCAGTTTGACATGGATCCACACTTATATTCCAAGTGGCCATGCTATATATACATCTCCTTGTTATGTATCGGAGATCATGTTGTACCACACTGCACATCTATATGTTGTGAAAGATGTAATTGCTAGCCGACCTTGATCTTTGTTGCAGGTGTTCTTGTGACTTTTTTCTGCGGCTCTTTGCTCCTCCTCTGGCTTTGGATTATAATGTATTTTGGCCATCGTTTCCCTCTGACCTCACACATTAGGGGGCATCTGTTATAGGTCAAACCTGCACCTCTCCGTTCGTGATCACCTTGAGCTATTGATCACACAAAAGGACAACTTGGATGGAGGAGCATGTTGACCTTAGACGAGACTATGATTCACTTCACCTCCAGACAACACTGAAAAACCCTAAAAATATCATTCTGAGATATGAGAGCTACCCTACTTCAATAGACTAGTGCCTGTACACTACTCCAGTGTATAATAGTAGCGCTCAAAGCCTTATAAGCGCTACTCCTCTTCAGCATAGTAGTGCTCAACATTTAAAAATCAATGAGCGCTAGTTTACAAGCACCATAGTAGCACCCTAAACGCTACTTCATTGAAAAATAGTAGCGCACATCTCAAAAGATGATTAAAAAATAATTAATTTCATGAAGAGGATTAGTTGCTGGTAGTTTTCCAACTTCCCCAACTTCCTACATAGCCATCTCTCGACCTGAACTGCTTCTCTGATCCTATAAATACAGGGAAGAATAAAGAGAAGGGTTAGATGGAGAAACTGAGAGACATGAATGTTGTGAAGAGACCGTAAGGAGAAATTTGCATTGGAGGAGTTTGTGCTGGAAGATATCCAAGTCATAGAAGAGCAAGAGCCCAGAATCAAGTTGCAGGAGCATGTCACAAAGTCAGGTATATTTGTAACATCAATTTGCATTTGACAATAAAAGGTTGAAGTGTCTTTCTTGTCCCAAATTAAGTGTTTTTTGAAATAATATATTAATTTGGATCTGTTTTGGTTAATATCGAATGTTTAAAATTGCTTTTGTTTCTTTCAATCATTATATATTATCCAAGATACGTTGAGAAAGGTATTTGTATTGTAGGTTTACTGAACAGAAGGTGGACTTGAGGATTGAGGACAAGATCAAATAAAAGCTAGGATCGAACGTCAGTTGAAAGGTATGTTCTCAAGGTCCATAACTCATTTCTTTTCATAAATATCTCTGTAATACAATTAATACACTTACCTGTCACCCCATTCTAGTTGATAGTATCAGTTTCCTTGCTATAGGGTACTTTTTCCTGCCAACACCGGGTGCTAGAATAAGGTGGCTAAGGTGCTGGAGGCATCAACCTGGTGACTGGGATGCATGAAAAGTGCATGCAAACCCTAGAATTTGCATGCAAACCCTAATTGCATGCAAGATCCTTAAAAAGATGATGTGGATATCCGAGCACCCCCCCTCAAGATAGACTATGATGTGCAAAAAATAATGTGGGGCCCTGGTAACTAAGACCAAAGGTCACCCCAATACAATAATCCAAAAAAACGCTGAAAATAAACTAAGTGAGGAAAGAGGGAAAACCTAGTGGGAAGAAATCCCCCCCTCGAGCTAAAGCATAATAATGGATCAATCTGTCTCCACCATGATGGAACTCACCCCCAACAATGAACGGAGGTAAGAGAACTTCTCAGTGAAGCTCTTGGTGAAGATGTCTGCAATTTGCTCATCAGTAGGGCAATATTGCAGAATGATGGTGTGATCATGCACCAACTGTCGAATGTAATGCATATGAATATCAATGTGTTTGGTCCTTTGCCGCTGAACTGGATCTATGGATATCTTGATAGCACTTTGATTGTCACAAAATAGGACAGTCGAAGTAGTGCCACCAAAACCAAACTCGGAAAGAATACCCTGCAACCAAACTGCCTGAATGCAGGCATTGACTGCCCCTCGATACTCTGCCTCTGCTGAAGAAAGTGAAATGGCTTCCTTCTTTTTGTTGGACCAGCAAATAGCACCATGACCAATCATGAAAACATAACCGAAAGTGGAATTTCGATCAATGCTATCACCTGCCCAATCTGAATCAGTAAAACCAATGAAATCAAGCTCAGAATCTGCAGCATAATGTATGCCAAAATGTTTCATACCTTGCACATACTGCAAGATCCGCTTGGCTGCTCGCCAATGAAGCTCATGGGGCTGCTGCATATACCTTGACATGACACTCACGGCATATGAAATATCAGGCCTTGAGTGTGTCAAATAAAGTAGTGAACCAATCAATTGTCGATACATACTGCAATCTGCAAGCGGTGTAGAATCTCCCTCCTCAAGACTGATTCCTGAGAGGAATGGGAATGGGGATGCCTTACATTCAGCCATATTAAACTTCAATAATAGGTCGAAAGCATATTTTTGCTGAGATATAGTGATCCCATCAAAATTTTGAGCTATCTCCAAGCCCAAAAAGTGACTCAGCAAGCCCAAATCGCTCATGTCAAAAGCTAGATTTAAGGCAGTTTTTAGCTTGTTTATTGAAGTAAGAGTGCTACCAATAATGAGAAGATCATCAACATAAAGTACAATAACCAAAAAATTACCTTTAACTCGCTTAAGATACACATTCGGATCAGATTTGCATCTTTGGAAATTCTGAGAAAGAAGGAAGGAGTCCATCTTTGCGTACCAAGCTCTTGGGGCCTGTTTTAACCCATAAAAAGATTTCTTCAATTTGCAAACTAATGATGGATCTGATGTGTAGCCCTCTGGCTGCTGCATATATACCTCTTCAGCAAGGTCTCCATGTAGAAATGCACTCTTCACATCCATGTGGTGCACTTCCCAATGCTTGGATGCGGAAATAACCAAAACAAGGCGGATGGAATCCATCTTTGCAACCAGTGCAAAGGTCTCAGTGTAGTCCACTCCTTGGACTTGGGAGAAACATTTTGCCACCAAACTTGCTTTGTATTTGCTGATAGAGCCATCATCAGCAACTTTCATTTGGTAGACCCATTTACACTTCACTAATTTTCTTCCAGGTGGAAGAGAAACTAGCTCCCATGTATTGTTCTTTTGAAGAGAACTGTACTCTTCATCCATGGCACTTTGCCATCTCAGATCTCGGTGGGAAGAATAGAATGATGTGGGATCTGAACTAGTCATCAAATAACAAATCTCAAGAATTAATGGATCAGAAATGGAAAGAGCCATACCTTCTCTTTGAAAGTATGCTCTTGTTCGTCTCGGATCAGTAGGATTTCCAAGGTTCGAACCAGCAGATTGAAGAGTGTTTTGGGCCCACTTTGGTAACTGAGGAGGATCATAATGGTTAGATTCCAAACCTGATATGTCATGATCATTATGTGCTTCTAAAATATCAGAAATATCAGAACTCATTCCTTCATTATCGCTGCATGGATCTTCTTCTGGTGAAGGCGGTGAAACGACAGTTTCTTCCTCGACTAGTTGCAATTCTTGAAGCAGTTCTTCAAATTGCACACTACGCTCTATGAATATCTTTTTAGATATGATATCCATGAGTTTATATGATTTTTATTCTTCCCCATATCCTATCAGTATGCACTCAATACTTTGTGGATCCAAAGCTCGTCTCTTCTTGGAAGGAATTCTAGCCCATGCAGTAGAGCCAAAAACTCTCAAATTTGACACATCCGGTTTGGGACCAAAGAATGCTTTGAAAGGAGTCATACCTTTCACGGATGAATTTGGAACACGGTTCTGTATGTATGCAGCAACATTGATTGCTTCAGACCAAATATTTGCAGCCAAACCTTTTGATTCAATCATGCATGTAGCCATCTCTTTCAGTGACCGATTTTTCCTTTCCGCTATACCGTTCTGCTAGGGTGTGTAGGGAACTGCATGTTGGATCTGAATTCCGCTTTGGGCACAAAGTTGCAGCAACTCAGCCTTGATATATTCTCCACCATTATCAGATCTAAGAGCTTTGATCTTGCTCTCAGTGGCGGTCTCTACAGAAGCCTTAAAATCCTTGAATTTTCCAAGCACTGCTGACTTGTTTTTGAGAAAAAATACCCATGTAAAGCGGGAAAAATCATCAATAAATGTCAAAACATACCTTGAACCATTTAATGACATATGGGGCAGCGTACCACTGATATCAAAATGCATCAACCCCAAAACTGTAGAAGCTCTGCTAGCTTTACCGCAGTCGAATCTGTGCTCAGGGTGCTTCCCAATAATGCAACCAGTGCATATTTCCTTCGAGGAACAGAGTTGTGGAAGACCATCTACCATGGAATTGTTTGATAACAAAAGCAAATACTTATAATTAAGATCTCCAAATATTTCATGCCAAATCCTACTAACCTCATTACCATGTGTGCGAAGAGCAGTGGGCTTTGCAAGCGGAATAAAGTGTGAAAACTCATAGCATTTTGCAGTGTGGTTCGCCTTTCTGACTGCAACAAGTCTTACACTTTTGATATTAGAAATTTCAACTATATTAGGGCTGAATGTAACTTGCTTCGGTTCACCATGAAAGCTTCCATGATCTACATGAATCGTACCTTTGCCCTTTGAAGAAATTTTTGAGTCATCTCCCAAATGGATGGGGATGGAGCTGTTTGGATCGAATGAAGAAAAAGAATCAATATTTGTAGCCATATGATTCGATGCACCCGAATCTATCAAGAGAGCAGTGGGCTTCGAAACAGTTGCCATGAGTGCTTGTCCTCTTTCATGATTATCATTCCTATCCTTCTTCCTTGCACCGTCAGGAAGAGTTATGTTGTTCTTTTCCAAAAGGAGGGACATTTGATCTATAGTATTCTTCATACATGAACTTTCTGGATGAAAGCCACAGTTGCAATAAGTACATTTATATTTTTGGTTACCTTCTTTTCCCTTTTGCTTGAACTTCGAACTGGATGGTGCATCCGTCTGTTTGCTTTTCTCTCTTTGCTTGTGAGGTTCGAATTTGGGCTTCTCCTTCTTTTGCTTTCCTTTACCATTCGAGATCTTGGGTCCTTGAACATATAGGGCTGAATCTTTGGAGCTCATGGTCCCCATTTGAATCAACTTATCATGCTCTTTTGTGACGGACTCAATGAAGGCATTCAAGGTAGGCATCTTCCAATTCGGGGTAGTTAGCCGACTGGAATTGAAAGTAGAGACAAATACCGAATAATCTTTACCAAGATTGCTGAGAATGGAGAGGATCAATTGCTTATCCTCTTTGATAACTCCACTGTTCTTCAACTGCATGTTCAAGTTCTTGAATTTTGTGAAGAATTCATTAATGGTCTTGAAATTCTCAGGACTAAGGGCAATCAATTCATTCTCTAATTGAAAAGCCCTAAGCTCGTCCTGCTTGCCAAATAGTGTTTCAAGTTGCTCCCATATAGCTTTTGGAGTCTTCAATCCACTGAGATGGAAGTGAATATCTTTGGAGATGGAGAGACAAAGAAGACCATAAGCTTCATCAAGCTTGTTGTAGTGTTTGGCTCCAATTCAAGACCAAGAGTGACTCGGTAGTAACCTTTTGAACGTAATATGATCTCCATATCATCTTTCCAATCAAAATAATTGAATGGGGTGAGGATAGGATTTGAAGAAGAGTATTCCATTGCTAGGAGCGAGTACACACTGATGTAGAAATGCTTGCAACGGCAAAGTAGCGAATGCAATTGATGGAGACAATAACCTGCAAATCACAATAAAACCAAGAACAATGAGGTCAAACAATCCACCCTTTTAGAGTTGCATCACACCTGGGATTGGAGATCAAGCAATGTTGAATAGGTCCAATGAATCAGATCCAGGATTTATGTGGAAACTCAAGCGTCTCGAGTGGTATTGGAAGTATTTTCAAGCTTTGCATGCACAGGAGCGAATGCCCTTGAGATCTTTCATGCCAAAACTTTTTGTAATTTTTGAGAAAATTCACTCAAATCCTCTTGTAGAAACACCTGTAGAAAAGATATCTTGTCCCTGCAATGGCTCTGATACCATGTAAAATTAGTCACAACAGATCTAATGAACAAGTAAATCAATCACAATAGATGAAACTCAGAAAAATGGTGCAAAACTGTGCAAAACATGCATCAGTGCTCAATATCCCAGTAAGGGTGAATGATTACAATAAAATATAGTAACAATGGCTGAGTAATTCGAATTGCCTAAGGAGGTCATTTAAATCACTGAATGGAGTAGCTTGACTCCAACTAGGATTCCTCATCATCAATCAGTGGTGGTCATCAATGCACAAGAACCAGTCATCCAGGTGTCAATCTGAGTCTAACTGAGTGTAACATGTGTAACTAAAGTGTGTAGCACTGATATAGGGAAGTGGGCTCAGTGGAGGGCGCATGGGATGCTAACTGAAGTCAGAACAAGTCACCTAGTCAATCTGGAGGTCCAACGGAGTGAAACAGTCAGTCGGGAGTGAAACTAGCCTCAAATCAGGGAGAATCGAAGCTAACTGAGTGTAACTGAAGTGGAACTGCAGTGGTAGGTGAAGAAGTGTGCCCTTCTATGGCAGTAGGTGAGAAGTGGGTGCCTTCCTGACTAGGAGGGATAATGAACTGATGTAAGAAGCTCTCGGGTGCTAGAATAAGATGGCTAAGGTGTTGGAGGCATCAACCTGGTGACTGGGATTCATGAAAAGTGCATGCAAACCCTATAATTTGCATGCAAACCCTAACTGCATGCAAGATCCTGAAAAAGATGATGTGGATATCCAAACACAGACCACCATCGGTGGTATATGCAGTTTATTTACAAGAGAAATGGGGTGAATTCCAGCTCCATAGGTTGAAGAAAGGTCTCCCTATAGAGGTAAGCACTCCCAAAGAATTTATTGATGCATCTTTGAACTCCATAGAGCTGGAGAAGGTCCAATTGAGTGAGTTCTTCTTGCACAATTTCATAGTTTTTGGCTTGCCCAACTAGTCGCCAAACCCATATGTGGGTGATTTCCAGTTAAGGGCATTGTGTTCGTGGATGAACCACGAAATTGAGTGAGCCCAGGACTATCATCTCTATGTTGCATCCAAATGGAAAACCCCATTAATGATCAGACCAAAGCCAACTCACCCCGAGGGAATAATTTATAACCACAGGATCATCACTCAGGACGAGGAACTGATACCCATTCTCCTCACAAAACAACAGGAGGCGGTGATTCATTTTGACATTACACTCTGCAGCACACAAAAGGAAGTTAATGAGTCCATCAAGGAAAGGTGGAGCAGGGTGGAAAACTATCTAAAAAGAAGAGAACTCCACTCTCCCCTCAGGCTTAAGGATGCTCTTTTCAAAACCACACTCTACAAAGAATCCCTGGCAAGAAACTAACTCAGGTGGATTGGGATGAGGCTGAATCCCACATTCTTTCTTTCCCCAGTCCTCAAAGAACAGATTAATGAAGAGGAAGAGAGGAAGGCATGGGCCAGGGAGGATCAAAATTTTGGATATCTCAGGTAGGCAGGGACACCTAAGGTGGTAGCATGGGATATCATGGAGGTCATCGATGAATTGAATAAGTCACCCAAGGATGGGTGAATCCTTCAAGTAGGGGAGAGAATGATGGGTCCAAATTTCAGGTATTTGATAACCCTTTTTCCACAGTCCAGCTCAAGCAATGGAAAAGAAGCACACTCAATTGTGGGAAAAGTGTTTTACTTTAATTATTTAATGAAATTGTTTTTATGATTATTATTGTATGTTAGAATGCGTATCAAATCAACTGATTATATGGAAACCAAGCGTGATTGAGTAGGTTCAGGGTCATTAAAGGATGGACGTGTAGAATACTAAAGGATCACCAAGCTCGGCGCACTATTTCCTGACTTATAGAGGACGCACTCCCACTTTCAAGAAGAATCGTCATTTTGACAATCAGTGAGGATCAACATTGAAATCATATAAATATGGACCTCTCGGGTAGCGAGAGACCCCTACTGTTATTTTGAGAAAAACATTGTTTTAATGTTCTCTGCCCTATCGATACTACGAAGTACAGACCTTTGTTTTGACATGGATTTTACATTTTAATAAGAGATTGATGATTAATTCCAGCCAACGTTTCTAAGATTTATTCTCTCCTTCGTACGGGTTGGGGAGGGCCCCTCCAACACGTAGGTCAGGAGATTTCTATTTGTAGGTATTTCTTTCAATTATGCGCTTTACATTGATGAATAGTTATATTACATACGGAAGCGCTTCAATGATTTATTATTTCTGTAGTAGTTTATAATACACTCTGTAGTACAGCAGAACAGTTTCGGTAGTCCTGTAGGTTCTTTCTTTCAACTCATATTTGAATCAACGATTGCATGTGTATCAGCTTTGCTTTCAATATCAT
The DNA here is from genome assembly GCA_027924585.1 of Larix kaempferi. Classification (NCBI taxonomy): domain Eukaryota; kingdom Viridiplantae; phylum Streptophyta; class Pinopsida; order Pinales; family Pinaceae; genus Larix; species Larix kaempferi. The sequence continues at coordinate 8,582,320 of BSBM01000182.1, read as the reverse complement.
GGATTATATCTGAGGTTTTTGACTGTTTCTCATCGTGATCAATTTCTTTAGTAGTAGATGGATAGCTTGAAACGATTGCACTTCAATATTAGTTTTGGGATTTAAAATGGTTTAGATCAAAATTCTAGTTTTAGGTATAAAGTAACTACAGACTTCGTTTTCCCAAATCTTAGAATAGATCTGTTATGACATTTTCATTTTCTAGATTTACCATTCTACATTGAGTAATTTCGTAAGATCATCTCCTTCACTTTCAGCATTTCAATTATTTAAAATAGATTTACTGTTTTATTTCTTAGAACAGATTTATTGCTTTTGGTATTTTTATTTCTTAGAACAGATTTACTGCTTTTGGTATCTTTATTTCTTAGAACAGTTTTACTGCTTTTGGTACTTTAATTCTTTTAAATTAGATTTATTGCTTTCCAGTATTTAATTCCATAGCATAATCAGTTTTCATATTTAGTAGACAATCTTTAGAACATCGTTACCGACATCCAACTATGACAAGAGATTATCCTATAAGAGCACAGATAGGTCACGCATCTCTAAAGTTTGTGCGTTCTCCGGGTTGACATTTAAAGTAGGCTCTTGGTATAGCTGCCCTCATTAGGCATCCACATTAGGAGATCACTAGTGTCCCAATGGGATAGGTTCACTTATAACCAGAAAAGGAAATCTATTGTCAAAGAAACAGTGACTAGGATGAAGAGACCTTTTCAACCAGACATTGCCACTAGACATGAAACAACAGTCATGCAAGGTACTAAACGTGCACACAAACTCGTGGTATCCATTTCTGTGGCTTCTGTTCAAGCTACTGTAGACAATGTCAACATATTAGCAGATGAGTTAGAATTAGAAAAGGAGAAAACCCACCATTTGTAGGAAACTCTGGTCAAGGAACATAATTATTCAAATTTGATGGCGGAGAAATGTGACACCCTTGTGTCAGAGAAGGGAGAATTAAACAGAAAATTTCAACACCTAGAAGCTAAAAAGAGAGCCTTGATCATAAAAATGTGGGCCCTGGAAGCTGAAAGCAAGGTCTTGAAAGTAGGAACCTCCAGCTGGAGTCTGAGAAATGTGATACGACTCAGCAGATCGATGACTTAAAGGAAAACATAGAAAAGATAGAAGAAAGCGGGGAATTAATAGAACAACAATTAGAACTCGCTACTAGCAAGGTTGGTGATCTGAGTCGTTTTCATGAGCAGGCTTGCGAAATATTGAAGAGGATACACGGGACTCAATGTTCGGATATCCACATCATCTTTTTCAGGATCTTGCATGCAATTAGGGTTTGCATGCACTCTGCATGCATCCCAATCACCAGGTTGATGCCTCCAGCACCTTAGCCACCTTTTTCTAGCACCCGGGAGCCACTTACATCAGAGTTTTAGCCCTCCTAGCCTGAAAGGCACCCACTTCTCACCTACTGCCAGAGAAGGGCGCACTTGTTCACCTACCACTGCAGTTCCACTTCAGTTACACTCAGTTAGCTCCGATTCTCCCTGATTTGAGGCTAGTTTCACTCCTGACTGACTGTTTCACTTCCGTTGGACCTCCAGATTGACTAGATGACTTGTTCTGACTTCAGTTAGCCTCCCATGCGCCCCCCACTGAGCCTCCTTCCCTTAATCAGTGCTACACACTTCAGTTACACTTGTTACACTCAGTTAGACTCAGATTGACACCTGGATGACTGGTTCTTGTACATTGATGACCACTACTGATTGATGATGAGGACTCCTAGTTGGAGTCAAGCTACTCCATTCAGTGATTCGAATGACCTCCTTAGGAAATTCGAATTGCTCAGTCATTGTGACAGTTTGTATTGTAATTCATTTACCATTATTGGGATATTGAGCACCGCTGCATGTTTTGCACAGTTTTGCACCATATTTTCTATGTTCATCTATTGTGATTGATTTACTTGTTCATTAGATCTGCTGTGACTAATTTTACATGGTATCAGAGCCATTGCAGGGACAAGATCTCCTTTCTACAGGTGTTTTTACAAGAAGATTTGACTGAATTGCTAAAAATTGCAAAAAGTTTTGGCATGAGATATCTCAAGGGCATTCGGTCCTGTGCATGCAAAGCTTGAAAATAATTCCAATACCACTCCAGAAGCTTGAGTTACCACATAATTCCTGGATCTGATACATTGGACCCATTCAACATTGTTTGATCTCGAATCCCAGGAGTGATGCAACTCTAAAAGGGTGGATTGTTCGACCTTACGGTTCTTGGTTTATTGTGATTTGCAGGTTTATTGTCTCCATCAATTGCATTCGCTACATTGTGCATGCAAGCTCCCCTACAGCAATTGCATTCGCTACACTGTGCATGCAAGCTTCTTCTACATCAGTTTGAATCGCTCCTAGCAATGGAATACTCTTCTTCAAAGCCTATCCTCACCCCATTCAATTATTTTGATTGGAAAGATGATATGGAGATCATATTACGTTCAAAAGGTTACTACCGAGTCACTCTTGGTCTTGAATTGGAGCCAAACAATGTGTCAGATCGAACCAAACACTACAACAAGCTTGATGAAGCTTATGATCTTCTTTGTCTCTCCATCTCCAAATATCTTCACTTCCATCTCAGCGGATTGAAGACCCCAAAAGCTATATGGGAGCAACTTGAAACACTATTTGGCAAGCAGGACGAGCTTAGGGCTTTTCAATTAGAGAATGATTTGATTGGCCTTAGTCCTGAGAATTTCGAGACCATTAATGAATTCTTCACTAAATTCAAGAACTTGAACATGCAATTGAAGAATAGTGGAGTTATCAAAGAGGATAAACAATTGATCCTCTCCATTCTCAGCAAGCTTGGTAAATATTATTCGGTATTTGTCTCTACTTTCAATTCCGGTCGGCTAACTACCCCGAATTGGAAGATGCCTACCTTGAATGCCTTCATTGAGTCCGTCACAAAAGAGCATGACAAGTTGGTTCAAATGGGGTCCATAAGCTCCAAATATTCAGCCCTATATGTTCAAGGACCCAAGATCCCGAATGGTAAAGGAAAGCAGAAGAAGGAGAAGCCCAAATTCGAGCCTCACAAGCAAAAAGAGAAAGGCAAACAAACGGATGCACCATCCAGTTCGAAATCCAAGCAAAAGGCGAAAGAAGGTAACCAAAAATATAAATGTACTTATTGTAACCGTGGCTTTCATCCCGAAAGTTCATGTATGAAGAAGACTATAGATCAAATGGCCCTCCTTTTGGAAAAGAACAACATAACCCTTCCTGACGTTGCAAGGAAGAAGGATAGGAATGATGATCATGAAAGAGGACAAGCACTCATGGCAACTGTTTCGAAGCCCACAACTCTCTTGATAGATTCGGGTGCATCGAATCATATGGCTACAAATATTGATTCTTTTTCTTCATTCGATCCAAACAGCTCCATCCCCATCCATTTGGGAGATGACTCAAAAATTTCTTCAAAGGGCAAAGGTACGATTCATGTAGATCATGGAAGCTTTCATAATGTTCTCTATGTGCCTTCCTTGGCTTCAAATCTTCTTTCTGTGTATCAAATGACACACACTGGTGAACCGAAGCAAGTTACATTCAGCCCTAATACAGTTGAAATTTCTGATATCAAAAGTGGAAGACTCGTTGCAGTTGGAAAGGAAAACCACACTGCAAAATGCTATGAGTTTTCGCACTTTATTCCACTTGAAAAGCCCACTGCTCTTCGCACACATGGTAATGAGGTTAGTAGGCTTTGGCATGAAAGATTTGGACATCTAAATTATAAATATTTTCTGCTGCTATCAAATAAATCCATGGTAGATGGGCCTCCACAACTCCGTTCCTCGAAGGGAATATGCACTGGTTGCATCATTGGGAAGCACCCCGAGCACAGATTCGACCGCGGCAAAGCTAGCAGAGCTTCTACAATATTGGGATTGATCCATTCTGATATCAGTGGTCCGCTGCCCCATAAGTCATTAAATGGTTCAAGGTATGTTTTGACATTTATTGACGATTTTTCCCGCTTTACATGGGTATTCTTTCTAAAAAACAAGTCAGAAGTGCTTGGAAAATTCAAGGATTTTAAGGCTTCTGTTGAGACCGCCACTAAGAGCAAGATCGAAGCTCTTAGATCTGATAATGGTGGGGAATATATCAAGTCCGAGTTGCTGCAACTTTGTTCCCAAAGAGGAATTAAGATCCAACATACAGTTCCCTACACACCCCAGCAGAACGGTGTAGTGGAAAGGAAAAATCGGTCACTGAAAGAGATGGCTACATGCATGATTGAATCGAAAGGTTTGGCTGCAAATCTTTGGGCTGAAGCAATCAATGTTGCTGCATATATACAGAACCATGTTCCACATTCATCCATGAAAGGTATGACTCCTTTCGAAGCATTCTTTGGTCACAAACTGGATGTGTCAAATTTGAGAGTTTTTGGCTCTACTGCATGGGCTAGAATTCCTTCTGAGAAGAGACGAGCTTTGGATCCACAAAGTATCGAGTGCATATTGATAGGATATGGGGAAGAATCAAAATCATATAAACTCATGGATATCAGATCTAAAAAGATATTCATAGAGCGCAGTGTGCAATTTGAAGAACCGCTTCAAGAATTGCAACTAGTCGAGGAGAATAATGCCGATTCACCGCCTTCACCAGAAGAAGATCCGTGTAGCGATAATGAAGGTATAAGTACTGATATTTCTGATATTGTAGCAGCATATGATGATCATGACATATCAGGTTCGGAATCCGACCATTATGATCCTCCTCAGTTACCAAAGTGGGCCCAAAACACTCTTCAATCTGCTGGTTCGAATCTTTGAAATCCTGCTGATCCGAGACGAACAAGAGGAGACTTTCAAAGAGCAGGTATGGATCTTTCTATTGCTGATCCATTTCTTCCTGAGATTTTTTATTTGATGGCTGGTTCAGATCCTACATCATACTATTCTGCTCATCGAGATCCGAGATGGAAAAGTGCCATGGATGAAGAGTACAGTTCTCTTCAAAAGAACAACACATGGGAGGTAGTTTCTCTTCCACCTGGAAGAAAATTAGTGAAGTGTAAATGGGTCTACCGTACTAAAGTTGCTGCTGATGGAACTATCAGCAAATACAAAGCAAGGTTGGTGGAAAAAGGTTTCTCCCAAGTCCAAGGAGTGGACTACACTGAGACTTTTGCACCGGTTGCAAAGATGGATTCCGGTTGCAAAGATGGATTCCATCCGCCTTGTTTTAGCTATTGCCGCATCCAAGCACTGGGAAGTGCACCACATGGATGTGAAGAGTGCATTTTTACATGGAGACCTTGCTGAAGAGGTATATATGCAGCAGCCAGAGGGTTATACATCAGATCCATCACTGGTTTGTAGATTGAAGAAATCTTTGTACGGGTTAAAACAGGCCCCAAGAGCTTGGTACGCAAAGATGGACTCCTTCCTTCTTTCTCAGAATTTCCAAAGATGCAAATCTGATCCGAATGTGTATCTTCAGCGAGTTAAAGGTAATTTGTTGGTTATTGTACTTTATGTTGATGATCTTCTCATTACTGGTAGCACACTTACTTCAATAAACAAGCTAAAATCTTCCTTAAATCTAGCTTTTGACATGAGCGATTTGGGCTTGCTGAGTCACTTTTTGGGCTTGGAGATAGCTCAAAATTTTGATGGGATCACTATATCTCAGCAAAAATATGCTTCCGACCTGTTATTGAAGTTTAATATGGCTGAATGTAAGGCAGCCCCATTCCCATTCCTCTCAGGAATCAGTCTTGAGGAGGGAGATTCTACACCGCTTCCAGATTGTAGTATGTATCGACAGTTGATTGGTTCACTACCTTATTTGACACACTCACGGCCTGATATCTCATATGCCGTGAGTGCCATGTCAAGATATATGCAGCAGCCACATGAGCTTCATTGGCAAGCAGCCAAGCGGATCTTGCAGTATGTGCAAGGTACGAGACAGTTTGGCATACATTATGCTGCAGATTCTGAGCTAGATTTCATTGGTTTTACCGATTCAGATTGGGCAGGTGATAGCATTGATCAGAAGTCCACTTCCGGTTATGTTTTCATGATTGGTCATGGTGGTATTTACTGGTCCAGCAAAAAGCAAGCAGCCATTGCACTTTCTTCAGCAGAGGTAGAGTATTGAGGGGCAGTCAATGCCTGCATTCAGGCAGTTTGGTTGCAGGGTATTCTTTCCGAGTTTGGTTTTGGTGGCACTACTTCGACTGTCCTATTTTGTGACAATCAAAGTGCTATCAAGATCTCCACAGATCCAGTTCAGCGGCAGAGGACCAAACACATTGATATTCATATGCATTACATTCGACAGTTGGTGCATGACCGCACCATCATTCTGCAATATTGCCCTACTGATGAGCAAATTGCAGACATCTTCACCAAGAGCTTCACTGAGAAGAAGTTCTGCTACCTCCGTTCACTGTTGGGGGTGAGTTCCATCATGGTGGAGATAGATTGATTCATTATTATGGTTTAGCTTGAGGGGGGGCTTTCTTCCCACTGGGTTTTCCCTCTTTCCTCACTTAGTTTATTTTCAGCATTTTTTTGGATTATTGTATTGGGGTGACCTTTGGTCTTAGTTACCAGGGCCCCACATTATTTTTTGCACATCATAGTCTAGCTTGAGGGGGGGTGTTCGGATATCCACATCATCTTTTTCAGGATCTTGCATGCAATTAGGGTTTGCATGCAAATTCTAGGGTTTGCATGCACTCTGCATGCATCCCAGTCACCAGGTTGATGCCTCCAGCACCTTAGCCACCTTTTTCTAGCACCCAGGAGCCACTTACATCAGAGTTTTAGCCCTCCTAGCCTGAAAGGCACCCACTTCTCACCTACTGCCAGAGAAGGGCGCACTTGTTCACCTACCACTGCAGTTCCACTTCAGTTACACTCAGTTAGCTTCGATTCTCCCTGATTTGAGGCTAGTTTCACTCCTGACTGACTGTTTCACTTCCGTTGGACCTCCAGATTGACTAGATGACTTGTTCTGACTTCAGTTAGCCTCCCATGCGCCCCCCACTGAGCCTCCTTCCCTTAATCAGTGCTACACACTTCAGTTACACTCGTTACACTCAGTTAGACTCAGATTGACACCTGGATGACTGGTTCTTGTGCATTGATGACCACTACTGATTGATGATGAGGACTCCTAGTTGGAGTCAAGCTACTCCATTCAGTGATTCGAATGACCTCCTTAGGCAATTCAAATTGCTCAATCATTGTGACAGTTTGTATTGTAATTCATTTACCATTATTGGGATATTGAGCACTGCTGCATGTTTTGCACATTTTTGCACCATATTCTCTATGTTCATCTGTTGTGATTGATTTACTTGTTCATTAGATCTACTGTGACTAATTTTACACTCAAGAGCTCATAATGGAAGAAGTCTACAAATTAAAAGGAGTGGTGATTAGAATCAAGGAAATAAATGTTGAAGCCACTAGGCATTGAAGAAAATATGTATGCATTAGTGAGGACATTAAGAGGAAAATGGAATGGAGAGAAGGAAATTCAGGATTCCCAAAAAATCCCCCTCTTAAATCCATCTCTAGTTTCAAAGCAGATATCCGTCTTTTGGGGTTTTGTAAGGATTTTGGAGTGAAGCTAAATGAAGTGGCCATGCTCACTCTTGAACAGTGTGGGAACTTGCATTTGAAGATACAAACCACCCAAGAGAATTGCCTGAGGATAATGTGTTGGTCGCAGCACTGTTCTAGAGGTTTTCCAATGTAGACCCAGGTACTTTGCTATACAAGATACCAACAAAACCCCTATTCACCGACCCTTTCAGCAATAGACTGCAAGTAGCCTGAGGTCTCACCCGAGGAAAAGTTGGAGGGGGTGGTTGCAGAAGTAGGTTTCCACAACCTTGTGATGCGAGTGTTTCAACTTGTGAATGCGCAGCATGGTGACAGAATGCGCGCTGCGGTCAATGACTGCATGAAGTCTTCTACTCCGCATTGAGTATATTCAGGAACACAGATATTTGCACCCTCAGTGCATCCGGTAGTCGTGCAGTGGGTTTATGAGATCTGATCACTTCTATTCAACTTTATTCGATAATCCTTAATCATTCATCATTACTTAGCTTGATAGCTTGATAAACATTATAACTTATGCAAATATGTGAGATGCGCAGTACTGTGTGTTTGATGTTGCGATTCAACTCCAACCAATCATTATGTGGTTATCCCATAGATCCATTCATTTGAGAACTTATAGGTGCTTTACTGTTAATATTCCTCCATACATGAACTACTATCATCTTATTCCATCCTTTCCACGGTGAATATAGATAACAGTAAACATTTAATAGACAATAGTAACTTCATGCATGCACTGTAAGTAAATTAGATCACAAATTAATGATAATCATACACAGCAATCACATGACACAATGTTTTAACGTGGTTCACCCCCCCGGATGGGAAGCTACGTCCACAAGAACTGTTGTTTATTATCTTAGGAAAGGGTACAACAGTTCTTTGTCTGTAGACAGTCTTCTCTCTCAAAATTAGGTTTCTGCGCACTCAGCTGCAGAGCCTTTACAATGCTTCAATCTGACAGATCTAACAGTATTCATTACTAATCAGCAAAATGAAGAGTTAACCCTTTCCTTTAAAAAATTGCCTTATTGATAGATCAAGACCCGTAGGTCATGTCTTTACATTTATGAAGGCAGAACCCTTAGGTTTACAAAACTATCACGGTTTTCCCAAACCGAACTACTGGTATCTAGCAGTGGATCTTCTGTCACGTGCGTGCCAATAGGTTACTTCAGTCGAGTTGTTCCTTCTTTCACGGCCTTAGATGACTGGTTCGAGTAGTAGTAGTGTTCTGTTTGTTGTGATCAGTTACCTACCTCCGATATTCACCTACCCACTGCTTGGTAGTTATCGACAAACTTTGCCAAAAATAGGTTTTCCGTGACCTAACCAAAATAACTGCCTTCATCCATCCATGATCTGCTTAGCTAGATCTCCATCGACATGGCACATCACAGCATTGTATTCGTCACAGCACCGACCTTGCAGCTCCTTCGACACTTTGTTGTGCGCAACTTTGCAGCATACCAAAACTTATCCCAAAATTGTTCAAACTTAACTGTGCTTAACTCCGCAGTTCTCAAAATTCTTCCTGTTCAAAAATGCCCCATCTGGGCCAGGCCCAACGGGCCCCTAACACTTACATGTGGCTTGTCCCCTAGCCACTTGCAAGTCCTTAAAGGTGTTTCGCTGACTGTGGAATGATCTTCGCAGCGAACTCGTTGAATGTGCCCATCAGCTTTTCTACCACGGTCTTCATATCTTGTTCAATTTTCCCAACTATTTCTATCATCTCAAGTGTTATCTCATGGTCGATCTGGCCTTCCACCTGCTCTTGATTCTAGTTCAATTCCTTTAAATTTTCTTCAATCTCTTGCGAGATTGTGAGTATTTTGATCACAGAAGATCGAGGAGCTATGGAGAACCTCACAAAATCGAATTAATTTGCAAAAAACAGTGGAAAAACTTGAAAAAGATGATAAATTTACACACAATGTATGCTCAAATCTTTGATTAACTGACTGTCTAACATGTGAAAATGTTAGTAACAGGTTTTTATTACATCCATGAGAAAATCGAGAGCATTAGGTGGCTCAAGCTGAGTGTACAAGTCATCAATGCCAAATTGGCCTCAATCCCCCCTAGGTGGGTCCAACTCAATCCCAATCACCCCAAACAGCCACGAATTCTGGTGTGGAGGTGGCTGAAGCATGTTGGGTCATTAATGAGCTCAAGGCAGGCATGGTTGAGCAAGTAGAGGAGGTTTGGGAGCCCAAGGGAGCATTAAATGCTCCAAATCTAGCCAAAAATGGGCAAAAATCCACCCTAGCGCCCTTGGTCAACTAAAATTCCCCAAAACAAGGAGAGAGGGTGCACCAGCAATAAATGAGGGTGCACTTGTGGACAAAACTGGAGGCTGGGTGAACTGGTTTGCTTGGAAGTGGGTGTGAACACTCTCAAAGTGGGTTTTTGACCAACTATAGTCACTTAATCCAAAACATGGTTTAATTAAGCACATGGGCAATTAAAAATTTATGGATTATGGTACTAAGTGTGGTTACTGTTCTAACACCCCCCCTTAACCATAACTTGGTACATCTCATGAAAGATAAGTGGGAGGCCTTGGCAACAAAGGCTCAAGTCACCTCAATACAAACAGAAATTTTATTTGTCCATATGAACCGAGGAAAAGAAGTAAAACCTCATGGGATAAAAACTTCCCTCAAAAATGGACATGGGGCTGAACCTGCAATTTAAATTGCAGAAATCACCATCCATCACTCACTCCAAGCAAAGTTCTCAAGTGAGTGAAGGTCTTCTCAGTAAAGCACTTGGTGAAAATATCAGCAGTTTGCTCGGTGGATGGGCAATACTGCAGTGAAATCACCCTGTCATGCACCAAGCCCCGAATGTAATGCATGTGGATCTCAATGTGCTTTGTTCTTTGCCTCTGTACTGTATTAGTATATATCTTGATGTCACTTTGATTGTCCACCCAAATATTGGTTGGAGAATCAATAGCAACACCAAACTCCCGAAGAATGCCTTGCAACCAAACACACTGTGTGGCTGCGTTCACTGCTGCCCTGTACTCGGCCTCTGCTGATGAAAGAGAAATTGTGTGCTGTTTCTTGCTTGACCAGCAAATAGGACCTTTAGCAAACATAAACACAAAACCTGAAGTGGACTTTCTATCGATGGGATCTCCCGCCCAATCGGAATCAGAAAATCCAGCTAGTTGAAGTGAAGAACCAGCTGCATAGTGTACCCCAAAGTTCTTTGTTCCTTGGACATAATGAAGGATCCTTTTGGCTGCCTTCCAATGGATCTCATGTGGCTGCTGCATATACCTTGCTACAGCACTTACAGCATAAGACAAATCAGGTCTTGTATGTGTAAGGTACAGCAAACTTCCGACTAGCTGCCTGTAGAGTGTGCAATCCACCAATGGAGAGTCTTCAAATTCACCTAGTTTTATGCCTGAAAGGAATGGGCACTTGGCTGCCTTACATTCAGCCATTTTAAACTTGAATAATAGGTCTGAAGCATACTTAGGTTGAATCAGCAATATACCTCTCTCAGATTGCTCAATTTCCAAACCCAAAAATTGCCTTAGCAATCCTAGGTCGCTCATGGCAAATTCACTGTGCAAAGAAGCTTTAATTGAGCCAATTTGTTTGGTGCAGCTCCCTGTAATTAAGAGATCATCAACATACAGTACAATGACCTGCAAATTATCATCACAATGCTGCAAATAAACATTTGGATCAGACTTGCATCGACAGAAACCAATTGAGAGCAAAAAAGCATCCATTTTGGCATACCAAGCCCTGGGGGCTTGCTTGAGTCCATAGAGTGATTTCTTCAACCTGCATACAAGTGTGGGATCCTCTTGGAATCCTTCAGGCTGCTGCATATATATCTCTTCATGTAGCTCACCATGCAAGAATGCACTTTTGACATCCATGTGGTGAACTTCCCAACCTTTACTAGCTGCCATGGCTAGAGCTAGTCTAATTGAGTCCATCTTTGCAACCGGTGCAAAGGTCTCTGTATAATCCACACCATGGATTTGTGAGTAGCCCTTAGCCACTAACCTAGCCTTATACTTCAGATCAGAACCATCAGCAACAGGTTTGGTTCGAAAAATCCACTTACATTGCACAAGTTTCCTCTTGGGAGGAAGAGGCACCAAATCCCATGTTTTGTTCTCTTGGAGAGACTGGAATTCTTCTTGCATTGCTGCCCTCCACCTTGGATCATGATGAGCTTCCTGATATGATGTTGGATCAGATCCAATCATCATATAACAGTGATCAGCAAGCTCACTCTCATTTGCAAAGGAAGCATTGATTGTTTGGGATCTAGTCTTCCTAGGCTCTTGGGGATTGCCTGCCAATTCACCTGCAGCTTCTATGATTTTTTCAGCCCACTTGGGCCTTGATGGTGACTCATGTAAAGTAATGTCATCTTCAGCCATGTCATCTTCAGCAATATCAGAAAAATCAGAGGTGGAATCATCACTAATCTCATTAAGGTGTGGAGGAGAGGAGCTTTCCCCCGGTGCAAGCTCAAAATCTGGAATTGGTTCTTCTTCGAATTGCACACTTCTCTCAATGAAAGTTTTAAGTGTGGATGTGTAAAAGAGCTTGTAGCCCTTTTTGTCCTCACCATATCCAACCATGATACATTCCCTACTCTGTGGCTCCAAAGCCTTCCTCTTTTCTGATGGAATTCGAGCCCATGCTCTAGACCCAAAAATCCTGAAATTTGACACATTTGGTTTTTGGCCAAACCATGCCTCATAGGGGGTTTTTCCTTTGACTGATTTGTGAAAGGATCTGTTCTGAATATGAGCAGCACAATTGATGGCTTCAGCCCATAGCTTAGGGCTTAGATCCCTAGCTTCAATCATGCAAGTAGCCATCTCCTTGAGAGATCTATTTTTCCTCTCTGCCACACCATTTTGCTGAGGTGTGTAGGGGATTGAATGTTGCATTTGGATGCCACATTCCTCACAAAGGTGCTGTATGTTATTATTCACATATTCCTTTCCATTATAAGTCCTAAGGATCTTTATCTTATGACCACTATGGTTCTCCACTAGGGATTTCCAAATCTTCAGTTTCTCAAACACTTCTGACTTCAATTTAAGGAAGTAAACCCAGCAGAATCGAGAGTAGTCATCTATGAATGTAAGTACATACCTTGATCCACCATATGATGGAGTGGGAAGAGGACCAATGAGGTCTGAATGTACCAATCCAAGTGGTTGAGTGGCTCTTCTTGCCATTCCCTTCTCATAGCTGCGCTCAGGATGCTTTCCAACTACACACCCAATGCATGCACCATTTGATGATCTGATTTCTGGAAGCCCTTCCACCATCTCGTCCTTGTGCAATTGCTGGAGATATTTGTAGTTCATGTGGCCAAATATTTCATGTCACAACTTGGAGGTCTCGTTGGCATGAGAGACAAGAGCATGGTCACTAGAATTTGGAATGAAATTTGAGAATTTGTACATTCTCTCATCATGGTCTGCATACCCTACAGCCACGACTTGATTTGAGGAGATTTCTGAGATTTCTACCAAATCTGGAGTAAATGTCACTCTCTTGGCTTCTCCTGTATGGGTCATTTGATAGACTGATAGAAAATTTGCAGCCAATGAAGGTACATAGAGCACATCACTGAAATAGCCATGCTCCATGTCAATCCTTCCAATCCCCTTGGTCTGGATTTCTGAATCATCTCCCATTCAAACTGTTGGGCCACCATTCGAATGCATAGAGGAGAAGAGCTCTCTGGATGAAACCATATGTCTAGAAGCTCCTGAATCAATGATAAAGGATGAGGGATTCAAAGTACCTGCTACCAAAGCATGACACTTCTCTTTATTGTCAGGATTTGAGGTGCTCTCTTTCTTCCTTGCGCCCTCAGGGACTAGGATGTTGTTCTTCTCCAGCAGCTGCGCCATTGAGTCAATGGTTTTCTTCATACATGAGCTCTCTGGATGCCATCCCCTATGACAATAGGTGCATTTGGTCTTTTCCTTTCCCTTCTTGTCCTTCTCCTTTGACAGATTCGAACCCCCATCTGCAGACTTGGTCTTGTCAAACTTCCTCTTCTCTTGCTGCTTCGAATTCTTGGCTTTCTGCTTTCCTTTGCTTGCATTTGAAACACCCATTGCCAATGCTTGGTCCTTTGATTTTATGGTGCCCATCTGAACTAGTTTATCCTACTCTTGAGTGAGACACTCCATGAAGGTGGCTAGTGATGGCATTTGCCAATTTCGAAGGGTCATTTGGCTGAGTGAAATGTGCTAACAAATACTGAAAACTCTGGGCCTAGCTTCGAAAGGATGGACAGAATCAGTTGTTCCTCCTTCTTAACAATTCCACATTGTTGCAGTTGAAGCACCAGTGACTTGAATTTCGTGAAGAACTCCTGGATGGTTTCAAAATGCGCTGGGCTCAAGCTAATGAGCTCGTTTTCAAGCTGGTGGCCTCTCAGTTCATCAGTTTTCCCAAAGAGTGATTCTAGCTTCACCCATACTTCATTGGGAGTTGTCAAACTATCTGTATGAAACAAGAGTTCCCTTGAAATGCTCAGGCATAGCAATCCATAAGCTTCATCAAGTCGATTGTAGTACTTTGCTTTCTCCACAGCAGAATTTGGCTCCACTTCTGTGCCCATGGTTACTCTATAGAGACCCTTAGATCTCAGCTTGATAACCATCTCAACCTTCCAATCAAAAAAATTGAAGGGTGTGAGCAACATTTGGTTTGCTTCCATGACTGCTGCGTTAATGGTGAGAAAACTACTGAAACACCTGCAAAAAACACTCAATTTTTGTCTGGAAATCCTCTCTAGAATGCAGTTCAATGCTCAATATTGACCTGCAACTCACTAACTCCACGATGGCTCTGATACCATGTGAGTATTTTGATCACAGAAGATCGAGGAGCTATGGAGAACCTCACAAAATCGAATTAATTTGCAAAAAACAGTGGAAAAACTTGAAAAAGATGATAAATTTACACACAATGTATGCTCAAATCTTTGATTAACTGACTGTCTAACATGTGAAAATGTTAGTAACAGGTTTTTATTACATCCATGAGAAAATCGAGAGCATTAGGTGGCTCAAGCTGAGTGTACAAGTCATCAATGCCAAATTGGCCTCAATCCCCCCTAGGTGGGCCCAACTCAATCCCAATCACCCCAAACAGCCACGAATTCTGGTGTGGAGGTGGTTGAAGCATGCTGGGTCATTAATGAGCTCAAGGCAGGCGTGGGTGAGCAAGTAGAGGAGGTTTGGGAGCCCAAGGGAGCATTAAATGCTCCAAATCTAGCCAAAAATGGGCAAAAATCCACCCTAGCGCCCTTGGTCAACTAAAATTCCCCAAAACAAGGAGAGAGGGCGCACCAGCAATAAATGAGGGTGCACTTGTGGACAAAACTGGAGGCTGGGTGAACTGGTTTGCTTGGAAGTGGGTGTGAACACTCTCAAAGTGGGTTTTTGACCAACTATAGTCACTTAATCCAAAACATGGTTTAATTAAGCACATGGGCAATTAAAAATTTATGGATTATGGTACTAAGTGTGGTTACTGTTCTAACAGAGATCGTGTCGACTTCCTCTAATAATGGCTGCGACTTATCGCCCATTTCTATCTCCTTCTCATGCAAAGCTTTAACTTCCTTCTTTAGGTTGCTGATTTCTCTGTATTTTAGGAGTTTCTCTCTAGCTAGTAGCGCCTTAACCTCCTCACCCATATTTTCTAGTGCTTCTTGTTTTTCTTTCACTTCCTTCTTTACTTCCAGTAATTGTTGGTCTTCTTCAAGGGCATTAAATGCCTTCAATGCTGCTTCTAGTAGACTCTGGCACTTAGTTACTTCGGTAGCAATATTCTGTGCCACGGTCTTCACTACTCCCTGTCTTAATTGATGTTCATCTGGTGGAGTCTATGAATTGATCTGCGCTTTTAGGGAAGCAATTTCAGACTCATGGAGAATCTCCATGTCTTCCTTCTCATTCTTAAGACTATTGACCAAATCTCCAATCTTTACAATAGTATCTGCTGGTTCTATTTGTATTTCAAATTCATCTATATTATCTACAACCGCAGTGATCATGGTCTCCAATCTCAGTCGACGATCTCTTTCATCCTGTAATTGCATAGTACTCTGTGAGTTATCTTCCTCAAGTTTCCTATTAGCTGCTTGCAACTCTGCCTGTCCTTTCAGTGCTTCTATGGTTTTGTCATGCATTTCTTTGTTGACTTGCGTCTGTAAGTAATGTAGTCCTAGCAATGTTATCTTTGCAATATCAAGCTCCACGCGCTCTACATTCTTTGTATCTAGCATTGATTGATCAGATAATGGAAATCTTATAGATAGTGGTTGCAAATGGACAACACGAGACCTCACGGGAACCGTGATTTGCTGCTGTGAAGTTCCCGCGGATCCTTTTTCAGCTATTGTCTCATGGTGCAAGGGTAATCTTCTGCTTACTTCATCAAATTTTTGTGATATCCCTTGCAGTGTAGTCAGGTTCTGGTCTAAGCTGTCTTGAATTGCCTTTTCCTTCTTCTCTTTGTCTATTGAATTTTCCTCCATTTGTTCAGTGACCTTCATGGCGATCATTAAGTAGTCATCTTTGCGAAGCACTGTGTCTAATTGTTCTTTATGTGATTTCTGCTTCTTCCTTTTTTCCTTGTGCCCCGAAGAACTCCTAATGTCCTTCCTCTTGCTTGACTCTTTATCTTCTACTATGGGACAGGGGATAGGGTTATCTTCACCAAAATCACTTTGGATATCCACGACCTCAACTCGGAATTCAGCTGGCCATTCTTTCATAATATTCTCAATATCTTCTTTGTACATATGGTAATTTCCTGGGTACCAATCAGCATTCTTTGGCTGAAATGGAGATGCATTTCATCGCAGCATAAAAATTGATAATGCGGATATATTTGCTTGTTACTTCCTTTGGTATGAGAGGTGTAAGCATGATGGCCATGCGTAGCTGGTCATAATATGTATAGAAGACCAATGTTGTCTCGTGCTTTCTATCGGGATTCAAATTTACCCACAGATTCTGAAAGTGAGCTCCTCTGCAGTCTGAAGCGTCCATTATCACTCCGACGTAATACTTCAGCTCCCTCCAGCCCAGGAAGGCGATCAACACGATTAGCCAGGTGAAGTGGAAGTATCCCCCAATGATTTGTGTATCATTCAGTTCCTCTAGGAACTCATTTAGTAGAAATTGACACCAATTGAATTCTTCTCCCTCAGCGGCTGCAGCGCCAAGTAGTACTGCGCCCGTAGAGACTTCTAGCAGTCTGCATTTTCTTAGAATCTTACCTGCTAACAACTGTGTGACAAATCTTATTGCCTAATCCTTTATGTCGTCTATCTGGAAGCCTCGCTTCCCTTTTACAATAGACTGTGTTTGCTTCATCAATCCAGCTACCTCTTTATCCTTTGTTTTTCCCTGAAAGAACTTCCTTGGGTCTGCTCCCCTTTTGCTCAATCCAGTTATCCGATGGATTAAGTCCATTGTTAGGTAGATATTCTAGTCCATCCATAAATATACATGGTGGATGCGCACCATAAGAGTTCACACCACCACGTTGAGCTCTGGTGAACTATCGAAATGTGGGAATCTGAGCAGTCCTGACTTGGATACTCCGGACAACCAGCTTTCGGTGACCAAAGTCAATTTTCCCCTTGCAGTCTTCTTCCAGCACATGTATTTGTCGGGCTGGAACAATGAGAACCTTGGTTTGGTGGGCTTGTCCTTTTGCATTGCTAGCAAATCATAGTCCTCCCATTTACATTCTGGAATCTTTCCCAATAGATTTTTGTCCACCTCAACATGTTTTGATATCAACGAGAGTGGTATCTCATACTTTGGACTCTTGAGTAGTTTAATGGCTGGTGCATCCACTGCACGCGGTGAGATATAGTCTGGTGTCATAGTTAGAGGTATCTCTTTATGTGCAATGGGTTTATTTGGTCCTACCGAACTTGTCTGCCGTAGCTTTGATCTCGGTGCTACTGGGTTTTTTCCTTTGTCTTGCATTGAGGGGCCATTTCTTGGTGATCTCCTTGGACCTTGTTATGATTCCGTGATGACTTTCTTGCTTGGGGTTCTCATTAATTCGTCAATTCCTCCATGTTTGAACAACTTCACAGTCTCTTCCACCGTGAACTCTTTGTCAACAAAGGACCTCTGTGTCATTCACTTGCACACTTACTTGGCTAACCAGTGGATAACTTATAGTCTAAACTTAGAAAATAGTATTTGCAAGAATTTCTAAGTGCTTTGGTAACGCCCGCGAGTCTAACTCTTGCATCATATATAGCCATGGCTGATCCATCTCCACGCCCCTTAACGGTTAGATAAGCATTAAATATAGTATCCGTTAGCCAATTCCGGTAGATTATTCGATCAATTCCATCATTAAGTTGTTCAGAACGGCTATCTATTCTTTAAATGCTCGAGCGGTCGGTCAGAAAGTACTGTATAACGGCTATATTTTCGACCAACACTGTAACGCCTATTTTCTAGAGCTCTGCGTCGAACTGTGTGGTATGTTTTTAGTTCTGCGGAGTTACTTCGCGGTGTCTGATTTGTTTCTTTCCTCAGTGTTGCATTTTGAGTGTCGCAACAGCGCAAATTTTTTTTATTTTTTTATTTTTTTTTCGCACAGCTTCAATAACGCTGCGGTGTACATAGATCTATCTTTACAAGTTTTGTGTACAGATTGTTCATAGTGCCCAATTCCAATTGTACTAGGCACTTAGAAACTTTTCCTTTCTTGTGATCATTCTGGATGCTGTGAAGCAGGACTATCACGTTAAATATTTAGTCTGCTTCCATTTATCAAATTGGGTAATGTATCATCGGCTAAGGTAGCTAACTGGACTACGCCACCATTAGTAACATCCATTACAGTGTATGGTCCAAGCAAATGCATTTTAAATTTTCCTGGAAACTTCATGAATTTACTGTCGTACAGGAGGACTAGATCACCTACCTAAAAAGCCTTATTCTTGATGTGGCGATTGTGCCATGTTTTTTCTCGCTCCTTTTGTACTTGCTGGTGGAATCCAGCGATGAAGCGATATTCTTCCAAACCAAATAAGTGTAACATCCTTTCTTCCAGTGCTGCGGGATCTGCCATCCCTGTAAATGCAGTTATTCTTAAGCTGGGTATAATATATTCCATTGCCATTATTGTTTCCTATCCGTAAGCCAATCTGAAAGGTGTATGTCCAGTTAATTTCTTGCATGTTGTTCTGTATGCCTATAATACAGATGGAATGTGCAAGTCCCAGTCATCTCGGTTTACATTGCATATCTTGGTTAGTGCATTCTCAAGTACTTTATTGAATGCTTCAACAGTTCCATTTGCTTGTACTGCACTGATGATGGATGTAGAATTCTTCAGTTAAAGCTTCAATAGTTATGTTCAAGAAATGAGTACCCTGATCACTCATCAAAATTTTTGGGCATCCAAATCATGTAAGGATGTTCTCAAAGATAAACTGTGCAGTTGTAGCAGCGTTACAGTCTTTAACTGGTTTTGCTTCTGCCCATCTGGTGAGGTAGTCAGTTGCAGTAGTAATGTACCTCACACCAGTTCTTTTTCCTGGTGGGTTAATAGGTCCCACAAAATCGATTTCCCATTTGTCGAATACCTACAACGTCAGTTGAGGGTTCAATGAAATTTCATCTCTTCTTGACGGTTTCCCTGTCCTCTGACAGACATCGCAGTTCTGGCAATGTTCTTTGGATTCCTTATGAATCGTAGGCCACCATATCCCTTCGCGCAATATCTTCTGCGCAGTAGCCCTTCCTGCATAATGACCTCCTGCGACTCCTGAATGTGCATCAGCTAATATAAATGGCTTCTCATGTTCTAATACACATCTTCCCAGCACTTCATCAGGTCCTAACTTGTAGAGTTGTCCTGCGATAATGGTGAAGTCTGCGGCTCGCACTACCAGTTGCTTATTTTGCCGCGTAGTGAATTCAGTAGGTGCGAAACCAGTAGTTAGAAGGTCAATGATATCCTGATAATAATCATCAGCAACCTGTATATAAAACAATTAGGCATCGGGCAGATTGTCTTCTAGATTCGTTGGTTCTTCTCCTGACTCGATCCTTGATAGATGATCAGGGCCTAAATTTAATCTGCCTGATTTGACTATTATTTCAAAATCGTACTCTTGGAAGAGTAAGAGCCATCTACAAATTTGCCCCCCTAACACTGGCTTATTGACTAGGTATTTTAATGCAGAATGGTCAATAAACATTGAGAAGTGCGCACCAAGCAAATAGTGTATGAATTTCTGTAGTGCATATACCATTGCAAGTCCTTCCCTTTCAGTAGTGGTATAGTTTTTCTCAGTAGATGACAGCTTTCTGCTTAAGAATGCAATGGGATGATCAATTCATCCTTCTCCCGGCTGCGCAAGAACAATACCCAATGTTATACATGAAGCATCAACATGTACGTGAAATTGCTTTTCCCAGTCTGGAAAAACTAGGATCGGTGCAGTGACCATTTTCTCTTTCAATGTGTCGAATCCTTTCTCATAGTCCTCATTCCAAATGAACGGTGCATCCCTTTTTAAAAGCTTCTCCATTGCTGTGGTTATCTATGCATACCCCTTTTTGAATTTCCTGTAGTATCCGGTATGCCCTAGTGTAGTGCGCAATTGTTTAACTGAATTTGGTGTAGGCAAGTTTACAATAACTGCTATCTTTGCAAGATCAACCATCAATCCTTGCTTACACACGATATGTCCCAGTAGAATCCCATAAGGAACACATAAAATACATTTCTTCAAATTCAATGAAATCTGATGCTGTCTGCATTTTTCTAGCATCATCCTGAGGTTCGCGGCATGGTTCTTTAGTAACCCGAAAATGGTCCAATCATCAAAGTAAACTTCTAAAAATTTGTGTATGAATTCTTTAAATGCTGCGATCACCACTCTTGAAATATGGTTGGTGTGTTCTTTAAACCAAATGGAATTACTATATACTAGAACGAACCCCATTTTTTTGCAAAAGTGGTCTTGTGTCTGTCTGCGGGATCAATTCTAATCTGATGGTATCCAGAAAACCGATCAATAAAAGAGTATGCTTCGTTACCTCCCACGTTATCAAGTACTTCGTCGGTAAAAGGAGTAGGAAATGGCTCATGCATTGAAGCATCATTTAGCTTTCTAATATCAACACAGATCCTAATTTCACCCTTTGTTTTCTTGTCTTGGATGACCATTGGGCTTATCCATTCAAATTCTTCAACCGGCTCAATAATTCCTGCATCGAGCATCTTGTCGAGTTCTTCCTTAACTCATTCTTTGTAGCATCTATTGGGTCTATATGGCCTTTGTTTAATAGGTTTCGCTCCTGGCTTAAGAGGAATTCTCATCACTCCTAAGTCTCCTAGGTTGCCTTTCATCTCTGTGAACTTCGTTGGGAATATTTCCTAATATTCGTGTAATATAGCTGCAATCTCCACAACTATGTCATCCTCCCAGTAGTCTCCTATTGCTGTGAACTTCGGCTCTTCAGGGGTGTTGATGTTCACATTCTTTGTTTTAACCAGTCCACTCATATCTGAGAATTTCTAGTGGAGGTCCTTCTACCTCACGTACTCCTTCTGATTCTTGGATTTTTATGTTGCGCGGGTCCTCTGCGTCGCTATCTTCAACTTCTTTAGCTATGTTGTAGCAGTCTAAAGCCTTCTCTATTTGCTCTGACCAATCTGGTTGTAGACTCACAAGTACATTGTTTGTGTCAAAAAACTCTTCTAGTGTTGTATTTTCCTCCTTGCGATGTGGGATAAATATCTTTTGCTTGATCAGTTGTAGTGTGTCATGTATAGTTCGATGGTCATCTTGAAAACTAAAATCCTTCTGGAAGGTCGCAGTGAGGACGGACCAATCCGTGGTTCCTGTGCGCGTCTCCTCCTCTAGATACCATTTTTTTGGAATAGGCTCCTCTAGCGTATGCACAAAGAGATGTACCTATTCTGTCTTTGGTCTTTCTTTCCAAGATTGTACACAAGCTGTGATATGATCTCCTAGATCCATCTGACCATTATATTTTTGAAATGGTAGTGTGACCTTGTTAGCAAATGTAATCTATAGTTTTATTCTGCACTGGTCCCAAGTTGTCATTGTCTTTTTATGTCTAGCCCACCATCTGGTAGGGGTTTCTTTGAGTGCCATGTCTAATGCTGAGACGCGATGTTCATCGGCAATTGCTGCAGTGTATTCTTTGATAAATGAATAGACGTTAGTTGTACCATCATAAGTGAGGATTGGACTTACCTGCTTTCCAATCCAGCGGAGTGACTTTGTAATTGTCGCGCATCTCCTGGCAGATACTTCATGCATTCTGTGTTGCCAGTTTTCTAATCCTGCCTAGAGTCTGAGATGCAAGAATTATCGCAGCACCAGTTGAGCATTCCATCCGCAGTAGGATGAATATAATCCGCAGCATTTGTTGTCATTTGATAGATATGGTCAAGGTCTTGATCTCTGTACTCTTCTTGAATAGGTTGAACATATCGCTCCCCCTGCGAAGGATCCAATGGTGCGACGACCCTTATGTCGTTTCCTTCAAATATCATTTTCATTGTCTTGAGATTGATGATGGTGGAGTTTGTCATTGCCCAATCGATGCCCAGCAGTGCTGGATAAGGATTGCTATCATCCAAAATTTCAATTACTTCGAAGTCTGCATAACTTCGCACTCTATCAATGTCGACAATAGTATTGGTTAACCTTCCCAGAGGTATAGCTATGCCTTGATTAGCCATTCTTAACTGTATAGGTGACCACTGTAACTTTGGTTTTCCCATGGCCTGCCATGTCTGCTTGGTTAAGACATTCACTTCAGATCCGAGATCAAGAACGATCTCTTCCATCTCATATTCTCCTATTTGTGCAGTGAATCGCATTTCCCTGCTGGTTCTTTTGGGACTCCTAATGTTATGTACTATGCCATGTGATACTTCTTTCTTACTATGAGATTCGTATTGATTTATCAGTTTTTCAAATTCCATAAGAGTGTCTTTGTTTTTTAATAACTTGATGCAATTGTGTAGAAACTGCGCAACAAAAA
The DNA here is from genome assembly GCA_027924585.1 of Larix kaempferi. Taxonomy (NCBI): domain Eukaryota; kingdom Viridiplantae; phylum Streptophyta; class Pinopsida; order Pinales; family Pinaceae; genus Larix; species Larix kaempferi. The sequence continues at coordinate 8,559,578 of BSBM01000182.1, read as the reverse complement.
TAGAGGCATCTGGTGCAGTGCACGTCTGATCATATGCCAGTGGCATGTCTTCTAGTTGTGGTTCTTAACTTCGCAACGGGATCCTTGGTGAAGTCAGTGGTGGTTGTTTAAACATGTCTCACGCTTCTTTAAATATTTCTTTATTTTTCTGTAAGTTCAATGGAGGAGCTTTCCCAGGAGCTTTTCTAATCCCTACTGTTTCTCCAGTGTTCTTCTTAGGATCAGTTGTTCCAGAAGTCGAGGCTTCTGTGCTGTTGTCTTTTCCTGTATCAACGCCACTTCGCATTACTGCGTTGACACTTTGACCTGTAGGTCTATTCTCTTCTGTGATGAACTGGATGTTAGGGTTCGGTGTTTATGTTCTTCTCTGCTTCTGCATTTCTACCTCAAGCACGGGGCAGTCTTCAATCACATGATCGAATGATTTATAGTAGTTGCATGTGGTGCATGGATTAGTGCGTTCTCTTGATACATGAATTGGTTGGCCACAGTTATAGCATATTACCTGGCCTCGTCCTCTTCCTTGATTTTGACCAGTATTTACTCCTCTCCCGCGATATCCACCACCATGGCCTCTATATCCTCCTTGATCATAGTGGGTGTTCTCTTGCTTTGGCTGATTTTCCTCTTGGATGCGGTACATTCCAGGGCCTCGCATTGCTTCCATATCTCGCTTTATTTCATTCATCAGTTCATAAGTTGAATAGTTGGACTCATCATGTCCAACTGACTTACAAAAATTGCAGTATAAGTTTTTAGGTGTCTTTACATATTTTTGTATTAGGTAGCAGTCCTCAGGCCTGTGTCCTCTGCTTCTACAAATTTCACACCACTGTGCCTGGTTCTGATTCATATTTATTGCGTTTGGTGCACCACGGTGCTTGGTTCTGATTCAAACTTCATGTCTTTGTTCATGTCTCTACTCCTTTCCATTCTTCATACCTTGTAATTCTAATGTCAAGGTATCCAATTGGTTCTGGATCAGTTTCAACCCAGAACTACTTTCTCCAATTGGTGAAGCTTCCAACTTCATCGCAATCTCCAAGGACTCAGCTTGTGATACAACCTTTTGTTGCATTGGTGGTTGTCTGATATGGGGAAACAGCACAACGATGAACCATTCTTGATGTTGTTGCGGAGCTATAACAAAGCTCACTTGGTCCAACAGTGTTTTGAATTTTTGGTCGAATTCCCAAACCAATTCAATAGGTTTCTGCTTGATTTCTTTGAACTTTGTTATGCACTGTGATTGTGATTTGGGTTTCTTAAACTCTGCTACAATCGCAGTTTTGATCTCTGCTAGGGTTCTCGGCTGTGCTTGAGAATACTTCATAAACTAGTGCAGGGCTCTATCTCTAAAAGTAGTTATGAGCTACGATCTCTTTATAGCATCATCTGTTACTTGTTTAACACTCCACACGGCTTCGCATAGAAACCAGTGCTAATTAGGGTCTTCTTCACCCGTTCCTTTGAATATCGGCATTTTTATATCGTTATCTATCATTCTCCTTCCGGATTGTGTACTGTTCTGGAACTGATTCCCTGTGACAAAAGTAGACATAGGCTATTGGATTGTGCTAGGGACAGTATTCTGCGGAATAGTTTGAGTCATAGTGTTGTGAGCACTCGCTCCTGTGGTGTTACTAGTATTACTGATATGTGGGATGGGCTGCACGACACTCGCAGCGGTTGGGTTCTGGAATGATTGATTTTGAGGTACAATACGCTGGATTGTGGCTGATAACTGAGTGTTTGTATTATTGAGATCACATGGAATTTCGGTATCTATACGGTTTCTAGATGGTGTGGATTTCTTCTCGTTAGTAATCTTGTATCTCTTTCCACTTCTCAAAGTATGGTTTTCTTCGTCAGAATCAATGTATGTGTTCTCTACCATGACAGATTTAGAACTATTGCTGCATTCTTAAAACACATTTCTCAGCTAAAATCATTTTAATGTATAGATTGAGGTTTTTTAGGAACTTACCTCTTAATCCTTCGAAAAAGTATGCTTCAGCTTGGCTGTAGGACTTCAGTGTATCTACAGCAAATTTGGTCACAAATCCTTTTAGTGTGCTATCAACCTAAAAGTCAACTGCTCATGACAGTGGGCTGTCGATTACTTTGAGTTGTTTAGTAAGCTCCGGACTCCACTCTTTAGGTATTCTGCCTTGGGAACGATTCTTTCTTTCTGCTAGGTGCGATATCCACTTGTGTAGCTCGTTTGGAAATGAGGGCCAAAAAAGTTCGTGGATGTCCCTCCACAAGTATCTGTTCAACCACTGTACGTCAGATAGACGCGGATGTCTGTTTTCTTTCTTTGTGAAGTCTCTTTCGATCTTATCGCACCAAGTCCAAATCTCTTTCTATTCTGGATGCGAACTGTCGGACATTACTTTTCTGAATACACTATCGCATCACTGGTCTTAGCACGGCAACGGAACCATTTGTTGGTCGCAATACTATTCTAGAGGTTTTCCAATGTAGACCCAGGTACTTCGCAGTACAAGATACCAGCAAAACCCCTATTCATCGGCCCTTTCGGCAATAGACTGCAAGCAGCTTGAGGTCTCACCCAAGGCGAAGTTGGAGGGGGTGGTTGTAGAAGCATTTTTCCACAACCTTGTGATGCGAGTGTTTCAACTTGTGAATGCGCAACGCGGTGACAGAATGCGCGTTGCGGTCAATGACTACACGAAGTCTTCTACTCTGCGTTGAGTATCTTCAGGAACACAGATATTTGAACCCTCAGTGCGTCCGCTAGTCGCACAGTGGGTTTATGAGATCTGATCACTTCTATTCAAATTTATTCGATAATCCTTAATCATTCGTCATTACTTAGCTTGATAGCTTGATAAACATTATAACTTATGCAAATATGTGAGATGCACAGTACTGTGTGTTTGATGTTGCGATTCAACTCCAACCAATCGTTGTGTGGTTATCTCATAGATCCATTCATTTGAGAACTTATAGGTGCTTTACTGTTAATATTCCTCCATAAATGAACTACTTCATTCCATCCTTTCCACGGTGAATACAGATAACAGTAAACATATAACAGACAATAATAACTTCATGCATGCACTGTAAGTAAATTAGATCACAAATTAATGATAATCATACACAGCAATCACATGACACAATGGTTTAACGTGGTTCACCCCCCGAGATGGGAAGTTGCGTCCATAAGAACTATTGTTTATTATCTTAGGAAAGGGTACAACAGTTCTTCGTCTGTGCACTCAACTGCAGATGCTCTTCTCTCTCAAAATTAGGTCTCTGTGCACTTAACTGCAGAGCCTTTACAATGCTTCAATTTGACAGATCTAACAATATTCAATACTAATCAACAAAATGAAGAGTTAACCCTTTCCTTTAAAAAATTGCCTTATTTATAGATCAAGACCCGTAGGTCATGTCTTTCATTTACGAAGGCAGAACCCTTAGGTTTACAAAACTATCACGGTTTTCCCAAAACCAAAATACTGGTATCTGGCAGCGGATCTTCTATCATGCGTGCGCCAACAAGTTACTTCCGCTGAGTTGTTCCTTCTTTCACGGCCTTAGATGACTAGTTCGAGTAGTAGTAGTCTTTTGTTTGTTATGATCAATCACCTACCTCTGATCCGCACCTACCCACATCTTGGTAGTTAACGATGATCTTTTCCAAAAATAGGTCTTCAGTGACCTAACCAAGATAACTGCCTTCATCCGTCCACGCTATGCTTAGCTGGATCTCCATCAACGTGGCACATCACGGCATTGTAATCCTCACAGCACTGACGTCGTAGCTCCTTTGACATTATGTTGCGCGCAACTTCGCAGCATACCAAAACTTATCCCAAAATTGTTCAAACTTAACTGTGCTTAGCTCTGCAGTTCTCAAAATTATTCCTGTTCAAAAATGCCCCATCTGGGCCAGGCCCAACATAATGCCCCAGACTATAGAATAATTTCTAGACAAACTCCAATGTTTGTCTGACCTAAGGGATGGGCTAGGTGATGAAATAGATTATGTAAGGAAGGTGGAGGTTTTAACCGCAGAAGACCTTTAGTAGTGGGTTGGCCAGGCTTCTATTAACCCACATCTTCTGCAAGAAATCCTCCAGGCTACAATAGCAGAAATCATTGATCTTGAGGAAGAGCTTGCCAAGCATGAAGTTTCTGTGAAAACCATGCTCCTTCTTGATGCAAACAATGTCATAAAAGAAACCAATATCTGGGTTAGACATACAGCAGAAGCAGACAGAGCACTAATAGCAGAAACACATCAAGTATTAGCAGGAGAAGTAGCGGCATCAACCTTAGTGGAATTACCGGCAGCACCAGTGGCACAAGTTCCAACAGAAGCACCTGAGTTAGCAAAGGCTCCAGCTCAGAAGTGACACACCTTTTATCTTATCTTTTAATTTATAGCCAACATGCCTGCTTTCGGCCTTTATGTATTTTAATTATTAAAGTGACATTTGGACCTCCTTCCCGTCGTTTTTTGTAATATTGTTGGGGTTTTATTCTTTTTGTAAATTGGGCACTACGAGACAAATTAAAAGAATTTGGAAAGTCGGGATATAGGTGGAAGCTCTTGAAGCATTTGAAAAGCTATATATATCTGATTAGAAAAAAGAGAAAGGACTTTTTGCAGGTGAAAGGAATTTCTTCTTGTGTATGAGAACTACTTCAGCTACATGAATAGAAAAACTATTTTGGCCTGTGAAAGTTGGTGCATCATTTTGCTTTGGGTTGTGATGGATGATTGCTGAACTATTTTTGCATTTTTCATATACATTTAGTGAGATCTTTCCTATATTTTGTGAATTAATTCTATGCTATGAATGATCTTATTTCTTTTGCAAAATTTCTGTACCTCATGAGTAAGGGAATGCTTTAATAAAATCAGAGCCATCTTTGATATCATTTACATTCTGCTGAAAATACATCTTTATAATTTAATGGCTATCTGTTCAATTCTTTAGATGTTTCTTTCAGTTTTATTACTCATACTTTAAATTCTGCTCCTTGCAAGGATAGGTTAAAATAGATTAAATAGCTTAGAACAGATTTGTTTATCACATGCATTTAGTTAGGGCACTTGCATATCATATTTTAATATAAAATACATAAACGGTGGATCGGGCCGCAACCGATAAAATAAACAAATATTTAAAAATTACATGGTAGCCGGACCGTTAACCGGATGGATTCCCCACACCAAACAGTGAGCGATCTAATTGGGCTTACTTACCGGGGAGAATCCCTTGCTGATTGATGCTACGATTTTCGAGGCATCAACAAGTCCATAACCAGTTTCTTGGAGGTTCAATGCAAAAGATAATTTCCCTTGTGGTTTTATTTGATATCTTTATGCTATGATATTTATGTTCCAATTATTGGTTGATGAACTACATGATATTGGATCAACAGGGGACTGTGTATGAGATGATTTATGGGGCTGAATGACCATGCCTTATGTTCATTTTGTTGTACATGTTATAGGTTAATGAATTCCTGACTCATTGAGTGTGAATGATACTGCTTTAGTTATAGTTGCTAAGTATATGCATGCATATATCTACTCATGGAAATGACCCATTGATGAATAGGGCTGCATTCTTATGCTTTTGCCAAGTCTGTTGTGTATGATGTTATCTCACTATTGCATTGAATTAGTTGGTAATGTGTAATATCCTGATTTTGACCCTATTGCATTAAAATTGTAAATGATGTAAATATCGTTATTAAATCATGGTGAGGAGCTCGAGGCCAAGGCCCCGCTATCGATTTATCGTTTTATGTATCAGCAATTCAAATAGACGCCTATGGTTCTTGTGCTAGACATGCACAATGTAAATTAAGACATCATGTAAATATCAATTTTAATGAAATACCCACAACTAGCTATGCAATGCAACAAAGAGATGGGGGCATGATTTATATAAGGAATAGGGAGGGAAATTATTCAAACCCTTGAGCCAATAGTGTTAAGCCAAATTTCATGAGAAAAAAACCCATAAACCACCAACTACCCATTTTGACTTATGCACCCAATCATTTAATTCTTCCAAGAGATGGTTGAGGTAGTTAATGCCTTGGGAATGAAGAGGTATGGAAGCCAATTTCATGCATGGGCAAGACATCAACCTGGGAATTCATATTTTTTTGCTTCTTGGGCAAGAAAACACCCACAAAATGGTGCCCAAAGCCATCTTTCACCCATGGACTCTTCTCTCTCACGTAGTCTGAACTAGCTAGGCTTTCCCCATCACATTTTTCACCATTATCCTGCATTTTGCCATGGCTGGGAGCTCGTTTTTGTGTTACATAGTGGCTGGGAGAGGAGGACCACAATTTGGGGCTGTTATGGAGGTCATTCTTGCCCTGGAATGTCCATGGACGTTTTTCTGAAAATAGATTTAGCTTCCCAAGGTCGTTTCCTCATTTAGCTTTTTGTTTTTGGCTACCCATGTTTTTTCTGAAACTAGTAAAAACCCCATTTTTGGGCACCTCATTGTAAAAACATTTTCTTCATGCACAGCACTTGTACTTTTATTGTTTTGTGCATACCTATTTTAGTTTGAACTACAAGCAGGAAACTAGGAGTGGAAGTGGACCTGAGTTGGCTTGATAAACCTAGTGGGGAAAATAACCTCTCAAGAAGATCAAAAGGGTTGGCTACTCTTCTATGCACACCTTGAACAACACTGAATTGGAAGGTATGGCCTAAGGGACTGTGTAGTAGTGAAGGGAATACTTCCTTGAGTCAGGTGTGTAGGCATTGTGGGGAACCAAGCCGGATAGATCTTGTAGAGGTATCCATAGCTCTGTGGTTGAGCTCACTAGCTTAGCAATTCTTCCTTTCCATTGCCTAGCAGCCTGATAAACCCAACTGTCGATTGGCTTGGCTGATTTTGGTGTATATTTGGCAGTGCACGAGTCTGTTGTTCCCTTTTCCTAGTGGAAATCATGCCCAGCTTGGGGGGGTGGCAGTTGCATCAAGATATTGATAAGCACAACTGGCCTATGGTTGGGTGGAACATTGCAGTTGCATAGCTGGTTGCTCGGGACTACTTTGTTTTAACATAAGTACTCTCATGTGTTAAATTCTGCAATGTATTTATTTAATGTTTGTCATGAAAATGTTTGAATGTATGTTAGATATGTAGATGATTTTAATTCCGCTGTGTTTAATTACTATATGCATATGTATATGTCTAATCTCGTCAATGAGTTTTACTTAATGGATATGGGGCTAGATGCCCAGTTTTAGTGCTATGTTCTCTCCCTGGCTCGGTCTGATGGGAGGGGATGTGACATAATGACTATTATGGTCGATAGGTGTGTTTGTTAGTATGGCTAATCCATGATATGTGTGTCAACTGCATGGTCCTTGCACCTTGCATCCTTATCCTTATGCTGGTACTTATAGGTGATTATGTTTGAGGGATAGGACTAAACCCTGCATGCTTTCCTCACTTTTCCTAGGAGAGGATATGTGCATGTATGTAACTCTAATTGTGTGAATCATGTTTCATTCCTTGTGTTCATGGAGCATGCTTATGCCTATTAGAAAATCCCTTGATATTAATTTTGAATTGTCCTTGATGAATTGGGGTAAGTCTGGTAAATGTGCAGGTCATTCCATCCTAGTCTTGGAGAAAAATAGACACCGCTATGGATCAGATGCAGGAGGGAAGACTTAGCAGAAGTGGAGCAGATCCTATGGCAGAAGGGAAAAGGCACTTAGGTGAAGTTATAGACCAGTGTTTCAGTTGGAAAAGGACTGGATTGGTGTGATCAGATTGGGTGGAGGATCATACCAATGGATAGATCTCTCCAAGATATTTCCAATGGTATTGACCTTGACCAATTTTTCCCAAGGATGAGGGAGTTATGAACCTTGGAAGGTCTCCTGGAAAGTTTGCAGGAGTAGAGGAGGTGCTTACGTAGTTTTGCATCCGCAATGCGGATTCCGGATTGCGAATGTTGAAAAATAACATTGGATTTGGACTTCCGCATTTCCGAGATCCGCAATGTGGAAGGGGAAAAATATCTAGGAATTGGAATTGGACTTTCACATTCCTGCATTCCGCAATGTGGATCGCAGAATGCAGAAGGAGAAATTTTCTAGAGTATTGAATTTGGGATTCCACATTCCCGCATTCCGCAATGTGTATTATGGAATGTGGAAAGAGAAATTGTCGAAAGGATTATTATGTGGATTCTGCATTCTGAATCATGCAATGCGTATTGTGGATTGCAGATCTATGACCATTGTGGCTATGTGTGAAATTTGAAGAGAAAGAAGAAAAAAAAGGATATAAGGGTCTCCGAAGGTCTCTGAAGGCCACCAAGGAGGTCGGGGAACATGACACCAATCAATTATGGCTTCAATATTTTCTGTATCCACTGCAATTCATTCTTCTGAGTTGACATGACCCAAATAGTGTACCTTCTTCTAATAGAAATCACACTTTCTTAGCTTTGCGTACAGTTGGCACTATCTAAGGAATTGCAACACCATTCTTAGATGTTCATTATGCTCCTCTCCATTCTTTGAGTAAACAAGAATGTCATCCAAGAACAAAATCACAAACATATCCAAATACTTACTGAAGACACCATTCATGAGACACATGAATGTAGTAGGTGCATTGGTAAGACCAAATGGCACCACTGTGAATTCATAATGGCCATATCTTGTCCTGAAAGTTGTCTTGTGAATGTCTCATTCCTTCATCCTCACTTGATGGTATCCAAAACTCAATTCAATATTTGAAAACACTCTAGCTTCCTTCATTTGATCAAACAAGTCATCAATTCTGGGAAATGGGTACTTGTTCTTGATTGTCACCTTATTGAGCTTCCTGTAATCAATACAAAACCTTAAAGTCCCATATTTTTTATTGACAAATAACACAGGTTCTCCCCAAGGAGATACACTAGGTCTTATATACTCCTTGTCCATTAATTCTTGCAGCTGCATCTTCAACTCTACCAATTTTGGTGTGCTCATTCTATAAGGAGCTTTGGAAATTGGTGCTTCCCCTGGAACAAGATTGATGGAAAAATTAATATCTCTCTTTGGTGGCAGCCCTAGCACTTCATCTGGAAAAACATCATGTAACTCTTGAAACAACTGAAAGTATTCTCTCCTTAGTCCCTTATATTCTGATGAATCTAATATGTGGACTGCATATAATTGGCAACCCTTCTTATAAAAATTTCTCAACTACAGGGCTGAAATCTGCTTTACTGAAACTTGCTTGGGAATTCCTCATACCAACCTTGGCCTTCCCTCTTCATCAATGCATTCAAGAACTTTCTCATAGCACTATATCTTGGCTCTACGTCTTTCCAACCATTCCATACCTATTAGGGCATCATAAGATCCTAATGGTAGGACATTTAAATTTACATTTTTTGTTAGAACAGGAATCCATACTTAGTACCATAGCTCATAACCTTAGTCAATTTTATTGCCATGTGTGCTTTATTACACTATAGTTTGGACTTGGTTACTTTAATTGGTCAAATAACCACTTTTGAGAGTGTTCACGCCCACTTCCAAGCAAACCAACTCAACCAAACTCTAGTTTTGTCCACAAGTGCACCCTCATTAAATGCTGGAGCGCTCTCCTTCCTTGAATTGGGGAATCTCTATTGACTTGGAGCGCTTGGGTGGATTTTGCCCATTTTTGGCTAGATTTGGAGCATTTATTGCTTCCTTGGACCTCCCACACACCTCTATTTGCTCACCCACACATGCCTAGGCCTCATTTATGACCCAGCATCATTTAGCCACCTCCACACCAAAATTCGTGACTGTTTGGGATGATTAGGACTGAGTTGGACCCACCTAGGGGGGATTGAGGCCAATTTGGCCAATTAGAATTGTACACTCATTTTGGGTTCTCTATGGCTCTCAAATTTCTCTATGATGTAATATAAACCTTTTCTAAACATTTTCACATGTTAAACAGTCTGATAATGCCAAGTTTCAGTTCACATTGTGTGTAAATTTGTCTCCTTTTCAAGCTTTTTCACTGGTTATTGCAAATATTTCGATTTTGTGAGGTTCTCTATAGCTCCAAGATCTTACTATGGATCAAAATAATCACATGGTATCAGATTCTTGTGGATTTAGTGAGTTGCAGATCAATATTGAGCATTGAGCTGCATTCTTGAGAGAATTTCCAGATAAAAATTGAGTGTTTTTTGCAGGTTGTTTAGAAGTTTTCTCACTATCAACGCAAGCAGAAATGGAAGCTAACCAAATGTTGCTCACTCCCTTCAATTTCTTCGATTGGAAGGCTGAAATGGTCATCAAACTGAAATCTAAGGGTCTCTATAGAGTAACCATGGGCACAGAAGTGGAGCCAAACTTTGTTGTGGAGAAAGAAAAGTACTACAATTGACTTGATGAAGCATATGGATTGTTGTGCCTGTGTTGGAGAAAACTTCCTATGGCTTGGGGTGGACCACAACAGACAGCTAACTACCAGAAATTAACTCAATTCCCAATGCAATGCTATATAAATGACAATGCTAAGATAATGAAGAAGATAACCAACCTCGATCCAAATGTTTGATGTAGATCCCCGTTGGAACTTTCAATCCGTGCACTTGAATCTGCAAATTAGTCTTGATAACCAATATACAACAAGTGCATATAATATACAAACGACATTAACATCATCAATAGCAATGGTCCATGATATTATAAGTAAATGCAACCCAATGTAATATAAACAACATTCACAACATTAATGGACGAGAATATGAGTATTTCTATTAATAAATAACAAGAAGTACAATGTGATACGACCTCTTGTTGGCAACCAATCTGAATCAAAATTTGGGTCAATCCACTTGTGCCTCCACCACTTCAATCCTCCATGGAATGGAAAACTCAAACTATGATAGGAGTTTGGAAGGTGAACATAAAGGGTTCACAAATACAAGGATCAATGAGTGTAGACTCGAGATAGGGCAGAAATCCACTAGAGTTCTCTTGCTCTCCTTTCTCCTCTCGTCCATAAGCCATATGTGCTCAATATATAGTCCTCTCAAAGGTAGATGAAAGGACACATCGAGGAGTTTCTGGGGCAGATGGAGGGTCAAAGGTCACCCAATGACCGCTTTTTGGGAGTAAAAAGTAATTAACTAGTGATTTCTACCATTTTACATGCTACCCGCGGGCTATAGTGATGCAACTCACGGGTATGCCCACTGTAATGATGCAGCTAGTGTATAGAGGAAAAAATAGGGAAAAATAGTGTCTCTGGAGGATAAAAAGTGGATCTGAGTCAGTAAAATGGATCCTCTAGGCCAAAGAGTGTTGATGCTCACAAGGTGAAAAATTACGTTGTAACAATGCCTGAGCATTTCGAGGGAGCTCTTGTTTCATACAGACAGTTTGACAACCCCAAATGAAGTGTGGGTGAAGCTTGAATCACTCTTTGGGAAAACTGATGAACTAAGAGGCCATCAACTTGAAAATGAGCCCATTAGCTTGAGCCCAGCTCATTTTGAAACCATCCAGGATTTCTTCACCAAATTCAAGTCATTAGTGTTGCAGCTGCAACAATGTGGAATTGTTAAGAAGGAAGAACAATTGATACTATCCATCCTTTCAAAGCTAGGGCCAAAATTCTCAGTGTTTGTAAGCACATTTCATTATCCCAAAATGACCCTTCGAAACTGGCAAATGCCATCACTAGCAACCTTCATGGAGTTTCTTACTAAGGAGAATGACAAGCTAGTTCAAATGGGAACCATCAAATCAAAAGATCAAACCTTGGCCATGGGTGTTTTGAATGCCTCCAAAGGAAAGCAGAAGGAAAAGAGTTCAAAGTAGCCAGAAAAGAGGAAGTTTGACAAAACCAAATCTGTTGATGGGGGTTCGAATCCTTCCAAGGAGAAGGGCAAGAAGGGAAAAGAGAAGACCAAATGCACCTATTGCCACAAGGGATGGCATTCAGAGAACTCATGCATGAAGAAAACGATTGACACAATGGTGCAGCTGCTGGAGAAAAACAACATCCCTGTCCCAGATGGTGCAAAGAAGAAAGATGGCACCTCAAATCCTGACAACAAGGAGAAATGTCATGCTTTGGTAGCAGGTACTTCTAATTCCTCATCCTTCATTATTGATTCAAGGGCTTCCAGGCATATGGTTTCATCTAGAGAGCTCTTCTCCTCTATCCATTCGAATAGTGGCCCAACAGTTCGAATGGGAGATGACTCTGAGATCCAGACCAAAGGGATTGGTAGGATCAATTTGGAGCATGGTTATTTCAGTGATGTGCTCTATGTACCTTCATTGGCTACAAATTTGTTATTAGTGTATCAAATTACCCATACAGGAGAATCCAAGAGAGTAACATTTACTCCTGATTTGGTAGATATCTCATAAATTTCTTCAAACCAAGTCTTGGCAGTTGGGTATGCAAACCACCAAGAGAGGATGTACAAGTTCTCAAATTTCCTCCCTGGTTCTAGTGACCACGCACTTCAATCTCATGCCATTGAGGCCTCCAAGCTATGGCATGAAATATTTGGCCACATGAACTACAAGTATCTCCAAACATTGCACAAAGATGAGATGGTGGAAGGGCTTCCTGAAATCAAATCTTCAAATGGAGCTTGCATTGGTTGTGTGATTGGGAAACATCCAGAACGCAGCTATGAGAAGGGAGTGGCAAGGAGAGCCACTCAACCACTTGAATTGGTACATTCAAAACTCATTGGTCCTCTACCCACTCCATCCTATTGTGGATAAAGGTATGTACTCACATTCATAGATGACTATTCTCGATTCTGCTGGGTTTACTTCCTCAAATTAAAATCTGACATGTTTGAGCAATTGAAGATTTGGAAGGCCTTAGTGGAGAATCATAGTGGGCATAAGATAAAAATCCTTAGGACTGATAATGGAAAGGAGTATGTGAACAAAAACATTCAGCACCTTTGTGAGGAATGTGGCATCCAAATGCGACATTCAATCCCCTACACACCACAACAAAATGGTGTGGCAGAGAGGAAGAATAGGTCTCTCAAAGAGATGGATACATGCATGATTGAATCTAGGGATCTAAGCCATAAGCTATGGGCTGAAGCCATCAATTGTGCTTCACACATTCATAACAGAGCATTTCACAAATCATTCAAAGGTAAAACACCCTATGAGGTATGGTTTGGCCAAAAACCAAATGTCTCCAATTTTAGGATTTTTGGGTCTAGAGCATGGGCTCGAATTCGATCAGAAAAGAGGAAGGCTTTGTAGCCACAGAGTAGAGAATGTATCACGGTTGGTTATGGTGAAGACACAAATGGTTATAAGCTCTTTGACACATCCACACTCAAAAATTTGATTGAGAGAAGTGTGCAATTCGAAGAAGATCCAATTCCTGATTTTGAGCTTGCACCGGGGGAATGCTCATCTCCTCCACACCTTAATGAAGTAAGTGATGATTCAAGTTCTGATTTTTCTGATATTGCTGAATATGAAATTTCTGTATATGATTCACCATCAAGGCCCAAGTGGGCTGAAAAAATCATACAAGCTGCAGGTGAATTGGTTGGCAATCCCCAAGAGCCTAGGAAGACTCGATCTCAAACAATCAATGCTTCATTTGCAAATGAAAGTGCACATGTTGATCACTATTATATGATGATTGGATCTGATCCTATCAAGAATCTTACCATGATCCAAGGTGGATATCAGCAATGGAAGAAGAATTCCATTCTCTCCAAGAGAACAAAACATGGGATTTGGTGCCTCCTCCTCCCAAGAGGAAACTTGTGCAATGTAAGTGGATTTTTCGAACCAAACCTATTGCTGATGGTTCTGATCTCAAATATAAGGATATGTTATTGGCTAAGGGTTACTCACAAATCCATTATGTGGAATATATCGAGACCTTTGCACCGGTTGCAAAGATGGACTCAATTAGACTAGCTCTAGCCATGGAAACTAGTAAGGGTTGGCAAGCTCACCATATGGATGTTAAAAGTGCATTCTTACATGGTGAGATACAAGAAGAGATATATATGCAGCAACCTGAAGGTTTCCAAGAGGATCCCTCACTTGTTTGCAGGTTGAAGAAGTCACTCTATGGACTCAAGCAAGCCCCAAGGGCTTGGTATGCTAAAATGGATGCCTTTTTGCTCTCAATTGGTTTCATTCGATGCAAGTCTGATCCAAATGTATATTTGCAGAAATGTGATGATATTTTTCAGGCCATTGTACTGTATGTAGATTATCTTTTAATTACAAGGATCTGCAACAAACAAATTGGCTCAATTAAAGCATCTTTGCACAGTGAATTTGCCATGAGCGACCTAGGATTGCTAAGGCAATTTTTGGGTTTGGAAATTGAGCAAAATGAAAGAGGTATATTGCTGAGTCAACCAAAGTATGCTTCATACCTTTTAATGAAGTTTAAAATGGCTGAATGTAAGGAAGCCAAGTGCCCATTCCTTTCAAGCATAAAACTAGGTGAATTTGATGACTCTCCATTGGTGGATTGCACACTCTACAGGCAGCTAGTTGGAAGTTTGTTGTACCTTACACATACAAGACCTGATTTTTATTATGCTGTAAGTGTTGTAGCAAGGTATATGCAGCAGACACATGAGATCCATTGGAAGGCAGCCAAAAAGATCCTTCAGTATGTCCAAGGAACAAAGAGTTTTGGGGTACACTATCCAGCTGGTTCTTCACTACAACTGGCTGGATTTTCTGATTCCGATTGGGCTGGAGATCCCATTGACAGAAATTCCACTTCAGGTTTTGTTTTCATGTTTACTGAAGGTCCCATTTGCTGGTCAAGTAAGAAACAACACACTATTTCACTTTCATCAGCAGAGGCCGAGTACAGGATAGCAGTGAATGCAGCTACACAGTGTGTTTGGTTTCAAGGTATTCTTCGGGAACTTAGTGTTGGTATTGATTCTCCAACCAACATTTGGGTGGAAAATCAAAGTGCCATCAAGATATCTACTGATCCTGTTCAGAGGCAGAGAAAAAATCACATTGAAATCCATATGCACTACATTCGGGGCTTGGTGCATGACAGAGTGATTTCCTTGCAGTATTGCCCATCCACTGAGCAAACTGCTGATATTTTCACCAAGTTGTTTACTGAGAAGACCTTCACTCACTTGAGAGATTTGCTTGGAGTGAGCGATGGATGGTGATTGCTGCAATTTTATTGCAGGTTCATCCCTATGTCCACTTTAGAGGGAAGGTTTTATCCCATGATGTTTTCCTTCTTGTCCTCAAATTACATGGACAAATAAAATTTTTGTTTTGTAATGAGGTGACTTGAGCCTTTGTTGCCAAGGCCTCCCACTTAAAATTCATGAGTTGTACTAACATCTGGTTAAGGGGGGGTATTAGAATAGTAATCCATACTTAGTACCATAGTTCATAACCTTAGTCAATTTTATTGCCATTTGTGCTTTATTACACTATAGTTTGGACTTGGTTACTTTAATTGGTCAAATAACCACTTTTGAGAGTGTTCACACCCACTTCCAAGCAAACCAGCTCACCCAAACTCCAGTTTTATCCACAAGTGCACCCTCATTAAATGTTGGAGTGCTCTCCTTCCTTGAATTGGGGAATCTCTGTTGACTTGGAGCGCTTGGGTGGATTTTTCCCATTTTTGGCTAGATTTGGAGCATTTATTGCTTCCTTGGACCTCCCACACACCTCTATTTGCTCACCCATGCATCCCTAGGACTCATTTATGACCCAGCATGCTTTAGCCACCTCCACACCAAAATTCGTGACTGTTTGGGATGATTAGGACTGAGTTGGACCCGCCTAGGGGGGATTGAGGCCAATTTGGCCAATTAGCATTGTACACTCATTTTGGGCTCTCTGTTGCTCTTGAATTTTTCTATGATGTAATATAAACCTATTCTAAACATTTTCACATGTTAGACAGTCTGATAATGCCAAGTTTCAGTTCACATTGTGTGTAAATTTGTCTCCTTTTCAAGCTTTTTCATTGGTTATTGCAAATATTTCGATTTTGTGAGGTTCTCTATAGCTGCAAGATCTTACTGTGGATCAAAATACTCACATTTGTGAGGAGTCCATTAAAGGTAATAATATGCAAGGATCTGACAGCTATAGCAACTCATAATGAAACTCACAAATATGTTGCAAAGAAGAAGAGAAGGAGACACTCAATGATCACTCATAAACACAGTAGAATAGAATATAATCTCAGTATTATACAATGAATAAGAATGTAAGTGAATGAGTACAATAGAACAGTAAGGTGCATAATATAGGATTCAAATAGGCCAAGTAGGGCATTCGAATTCCTAACTCAGATTGTGGCTTGAATGATAGTGGAGTAATCATCCAGTCAATGTATCAGTCATCAGAGGTAACAGTTAGTCAACTGAGTCTAACTGAGTGAAGTAGGCACTAACTGAATGAAGGAGGCTCAGTGGAGGGCGCATGAGGAGTCTAACTGAGTGAGGTAGGCGTGAACTGAATGAAGGAGGATCAGTGGAGGGCGCATGAGGAGCTAACTGGAGTCAGAATGGGCAGACTAGTCTCACTGGAGGTCCATCGTAGTAAAACAGTCAGTGGGGGAGTCAATCTAGCCTTAAATCAAGGAATAACTGAGAGATAACTAACTGGTAGGTGAGAAAGGCACCTAACTGGCTGTGGTAGGTGAGAAAGGCACACTAGCCATGCAAAAGACTGGAGAAGGGCGCCTTTGGTAGGTGGGAGGCCCCCTGGGGGATGTAGACAGTCTGTGGAGAGCTAGAACCAAGCTCTAGGAGCTGGGAGGTCCACCATGATGATGACTGGATGCATGCAGCATGCAGTTTTGCATGCAGGTAAAAGAGAGCTTAGAAGCAAGCTCTAGGTGCTAGGGAGACCACCATGATGATGACTGGATACATGCAAGTGCATGCAGCATGCAGATCTGCATGCAAGCATGCAAAATACAAAATGATGGGGAGAATATTCCAACATTCAATTCTATGGGTCACTCCATCACTACTTCACTCACCTTTCTCTTGGTCCCTGTGGCTAATTGAACTAGCCAAGACTTACTATGATTTACTTTACTAAGAGAACAACCTTCAACAACCTTAGGAGACACATAACTATGAGTAGATACTGGATGAATCAAAACAGAACTATATTGCTTAGAAATGTTACCTTCAACTTCCACCACTGGTGATTGGTGGTCTTCCTGATGATCATCCAATGTTGCATAAATTTGAGGTGTTGCCCTTGTCATATATTATACTGTATTTTCTTCTTCTAATTTGTGCAAGCCTCTGGGATTCTCCCTCCGATGTGGACATTCTCTAAGCACATGGTTTCCTCCACATCCCGAACATTGAAGTGGACCTTTTGGTGCACTTTTTGCTACCACATCTGGCTTGAATCCTCTTTGTGCTTGTTGTCCTCGTGGAAAATATCTTGGTTGACCTTTGAATGGTGGTTTGAATCCACTCTTCCTTTCTTCAAAACCTCCCTCTGGTATTTCCTTTCCATGATGGTTGAACTTCTTATTTTCCTTTACTATGCTCATAGAAATGCACTAAAATCCTAATGGATTCATCCAGACTTAGTGGATTGACAAACTCAATCCTATATCTGAAATTTTGAGGTAGACTACCAAGGAAACATTGGATCTTTACCCTTTCATCCTTGATGTAATCTACATACCTCAACAACTCCAAAAAATTGTGGACATGCTATTCCCTGGAATTATGTCCCAACCTGAGTTCATTGAACTCTTTCCTCTTATTATCATAATACCTAGTTGATAGGTATTTTTCCTTGAAGTACCTTTTAAACCGCTTCCAACTGATCCTTCTTTCACTGATTCTTTTCACTTGCATGAGGTGCTCCCACCAAATTGAAGCTCTGCCACTTAGATTGTAAATGGAAACTATGGCCTTTTCATTTTATGAATAATCATGCATTCGGAAATACTTCTTCATTCCAAGAAGCCATGCCTCTGCCTCTTGACGTGTCTTGCTTTCTCCATCAAATGTGGGAGTCCTTGCCTTCCTATATTCTCCCTGTGGGATCCCTCTGAACTTATTTCTTCTCTCAATTCTGTTGGGGGTATGCCTTGGGATTCAAGAAGCCATGCCTCTGCCTCTTGACCTGTCTTTCTTTCTCCATCAAATGTGGGAGTCCTTGCCTTCCTAAATTCTCCCTGTGGGATCCCTCTGAACTTATTTCTTTTCTCAATTCTGATGGAGGTATGCCTTGGGATTCTTTGAGAATCTCTAGAGTCACATGACTTGCTGGAAAGAGATCTTGGAGAGGGTGTTCTGTTCTTTTTGCTCATAGAAATCCTTCTAGGGCTTGGAGTCCTCTTCCAAGAATGACCTCTAGAGTGATTACCTGCATCTCTTCCTTCTCTGCCCGCATTGCTTGGGTTAGACCCAATACTTATCCTCTGATGCATATCAGTGAGGCTCTAAAAGATGGAAGCATTGAGGTTGTTCTGATCTTCCTGAGCCTTTAGCAATATGTGATTGAAGATCACCATGGTTTCAACTAAGTTTGGGGGATTTATTTGCTCCCTTCTTCCATTGGATTCGGTTTCAGTATGTGCTTCTTGCACATTCTCTCCTATCACGTCTTCCTACTACTCATAAGGATCCTCAACATCATTTATGGTCACCATTTCCTTGCTTTCCTATATGCTTCCTCGGTTGTACGATTCAGCTACTACTGCTCCAATCACTATGCATTATAGAGGCATTTATTAGTGTCACACACCCCAACTCCAAGTTAGCATTTTAGAAAAATTTGCCAAAATTATCGTGACATAAATGATCTTTGTTATGAAATTTATGTACATCCTTTCTACCATCCATACTTCCGTCGCCTTACTTATCATAGTAAGTAATATCTATCCCACTTCTTTTAGTTCTCTTGGGATAAATTATATGTTCATCGCAACCATACATTATGTTAATAACAGTAATTTGCTTCATCCCATTAACTCATATTCAACATTACTATCTTGAACATCTTAATGCGTATCTTACCATTGGTGATAGTCTTGATTGTTCCAGAAACAAACATTTAATACATCTTTATGAACATTATATGAATTCCATGAATAATCATAACTAATCTTTTACCCAAAAATCACTTAGACAAGCATGCACATTACATAAATGACAAAGCTAACAGTCACACATGAAAAGAGACCGATGTACGTGGTTCACCCAACCTATGGGCTACGTCCACCAAGAAGAGTCACATATTTTCTATTAATCCAAAAATAGAGTTACATTCCTCAACACCATTGTTTCCATAATTCTTCCCACTTTCTCATAGTCCCTCTCATCGAGAGTATAATTCAATGCTAACATCAATTATTACCGAGCTCTATTCTTTGGTAAACTAAATAATTAGCATAATTCTTTCTGCTAATCCTTAATTCAAATTACTGAGATCTATCTCGGGTTGATTACATCTATAAACGATGACATTTAATTCTAGCATTGTCATCATTATAGAGATATCTCTCTGAGGTCTACCGCGATATAACATTAAAAACATGGATCAATCGCTAAACATACTATATAACATAAAATTAAGTGGGTGCTAACATAAATTAGCATGTAATAATATAACTTTTAGAATTTAGTGGATGCTAACATAGATATACTAAAATCTTAGCATAACAATATAACTCTAGAATTTAGTGGATGCTAACATAGATATAATAAACTCTTAGCATAACATTATAACTTCTAGAATTTAGTGGATGCTAACATAGATATAATAAACTCTTAGCATAACAATATAACTTCTAGAATTTAGTGGATGCTAACATAGATATAATAAACTCTTAGCATAACAATATAACTTCTAGAATTTAGTGGATGCTAAGATATAATAAAATTTTAGCATAACAATATAACATTAGATGCATGGATCAATCTCTAGCATATCTTTTCTATTTTTGACAGAAGTCAAAGCAATCTAAAGCAAAGATTTACTTTGTCACTCCAGCCTAGGCGCATCAATACAAACAACCACATTTTTGTCTAACATCAAGAAATACTGAATTTATAAGCAGAGATTTACTTTGTCACTCCATCCTGGGCGTGTCAATACAAACAACAACGTTTTTTTGTCTAACATCAAGAAATATTGAATTTATAAGCAGAGTTTTACTTTGATTTCGAACCAGCATAAAATATCCTGTGCGATTTTCACCCAGCACAGTGAACAAGCAAAGATCTCATTCACGATTTTAAATCAACATAATGAAATAGGTGGACAACCAATATGCATCTTCAAACCAGCAATGAGAAGCAGAAATACTGGTTTCGCGTATAACCTACACTAATAACATAACTTATATGTTGATGGCGGTTCGTATGAATTCAATCCCATTGTTAATTTTTGAGCATCAATTCAATATACTCTAGGTGTTAGATTTAAACCAAATAGACAAACAAGATCTCTGAAAGAAACACAATCACAAGATAGACACACAATATACCCTGGGAAACCCTCATGGGGTAGAAAACCCAGCAAAGCTTTCCTCAATAAGATGATCAACCAAAATACAAGATGTGCTCCTTCTCCTTGACTCCTTAGCAGATCTCCTCAACTAGTGCGCACTCTTCCACAAGTGAGTGAATGAATTAATGAGGAGTTCACCTCCTCTATTTATACTTGACTTCCAACTGACTAAAAGACTTATGGGGCCGACCTCACCTGGAGAAGTCTAATAACCCCTAAAATATAACTACAGGGCCGACCCACACATGGTGGGTCTAATAACCCTAGTTAATACAATCCCTTGGAGGAATAACCATCTCCAGATACATGATAGGGTTACCTCGGAGGAATGAAACATCTCCAGAATAATAAAGTACAAATATAATATTCTTTGAAGTTACAATATTCAACACTCCCCCTTAACGAGAAGGATATTATAACAACATCTGCAAGGGCAAGGAGTCATCATACATGATACATCTATAAATCATCGGAAGCTTTCTTCAATTCATCTTCGTCAGTAACTCAACCAGTTACTGGAACATCAATGTCAATAGTGTCGATATCAATCCGATCATCAGCATCGTCATCAGCATCGTCATCATACGATCATCAGCATCGTCATCACACGATCATCAGCGTCGTCATCAGCATCGTCATTACACGATCATCAGCATCGTCATCACACGATCATCAGCATCGTCATCAGCATCGTCATCACACGATCATCAGCATCGACATCAGCATCGTCATCACACGATCATCAGCATCGTCATTACACGATCATCAGCATCGTCATCACACGATCATCAGCATCGTCATCAGCATCGTCATCACACGATCATCAGCATCGTCATTACACGATCATCAGCATCGTCATCACACGATCATCAGCATCGTCATCAGCATCGTCATCACACGATCATCAGCATCGTCATCACATGATCATATTCCTAGGATGATCAATCCTGCTCCTTTTAGGACATAGGTCCAAGGATGATACAATCCAATCTTTAGTTCTCGGAGACTTCAGTCTACGGATCAATTCTGGGACCTCAGTCCGGGGACGATGCAATCCCCTGCCTGTTCATTCAGGACTTCAATTTTCGAAGACCCAGTCTACGGTTCTATTCTGGGACCTCAGTCCGGGGATGATACAATCCCCTACCTGTTCATTCAGGACTTCATTATCGGAGACCCAGTCTACGGTTCTATTCTGGGACCTCAGTCCGGGGATGATACAATCCCCTACCTGTTCATTCAGGACTTCATTATCGGAGACCCAGTCTACGGTTCTATTCTGGGACCTCAGTCCGGGGATGATACAATCCCCTACCTGTTCATTCAGGACTTCATTATCGGAGACCCAGTCTACGGTTCTATTCTGGGACCTCAGTCCGGGGACGATACAATCCCCTACCTGTTCATTCAGGACTTCATTATCGGAGACCCAGTCTACGGTTCTATTCTGGGACCTCAGTCCGGGGACGATACAATCCCCTACCTGTTCATTCAGGACTTCATTATCGGAGACCCAGTCTACGGTTCTATTCTGGGACCTCAGTCCGGGGATGATACAATCCCCTACCTGTTCATTCAGGACTTCATTATCGGAGACCTTACGTCTACGGCTCTCTTCAGGACTGAAAGTCCAGGGATGATCCAATCCCCTCAACTGTCCACTAAGGACTTCATTCTTGGAGACCTTACGTCTACGGCTCTCTTCAGGACTGAAAGTCCAGGGATGATCCAATCCCCTCAACTGTCCACTAAGGACTTCATTCTCGGAGACCTTACGTCTACGGCTCTCTTTAGGACTGAAAGTCCAGGGATGATTCAATCCCCTCAACTGTCCACTAAGGACTTCATTCTCGGAGACCTTACGTCTACGGCTCTCTTTAGGACTGAAAGTCCAGGGATGATTCAATCCCCTCAATCTGTATTCTCATCAATACAAGTACAAGTATCTTCATCCATACAAGTACATAATCAGCATCAACAGCATGTATACATCATACAATCATAAGCATGTATTCTTACTAATACATCTAAAAGCATGTATACATCTGTCATCAAAAGCATGTATTCTCACTAATACATCTATCATCAAATCATGTATACATCTAACATCAAAAGCATGTATACATCTAGCATGTATTCTCACTAATACATCTATCATCAAAATCATGTATACATCTAACATCAAAAGCATGTATACATCTGTCATCAAAAGCATGTATTCTCACTAATACATCTATCATCAAATCATGTATACATCTAACATCAAAAGCATGTATACATCTAGCATGTATTCTCACTAATACATCTACCATCAAAATCATGTATACATCTAACATGTATTCTCACTAATACATCTATCATCAAAGTCATGTATACATCTAACATCAAAAGCATGTATACATCTAGCATGTATTCTTACTAATACATCCATCATCAAAATCATGTATACATCTAACATCAAAAGCATGTATACATCTAGCATGTATTCTCACTAATACATCTATCATCAAAGTCATGTATACATCTAACATCAAAAGCATGTATACATCTAGCATGTGTTCTTACTAATACATCCATCATCAAAATCATGTATAAGTAAAAGTGAATGAAAATAAAATAGTCCTAAATCTAACTATTTCTAAGTGATTAGGTGAAGTCTCATTTTGATGAGACTTGCTTGCCATCAGGAATCATCCTACTCCCCCTTTCTAGGAGAGTCCTTCTGAACTACACCAAGCTTGTCTCGAAAGTATTCGAATTTCACACGAGACAGTGGTTTGGTCAGGATATCAGCAATTTGATCTTCAGTGCTCACGTATTCAAGCTTGATAGCTCCTTTCTGCACCATATCTCGAATATAGAAGTATCGGATCTCTATGTGTTTTGACTTATCATGGAACACAGGATTTTCTGTCATCTTGATGCAGCTTTGATTATCACACATAATCATAGTGGGATCCATTTCTAAGTCAAACACTCCAGATAACAGTTTCCGAAGCCATACAGCTTCACAGCTAGCAGAGCAAGCAGCTATGTATTCTTCCTCAACAGAGCTGAGGGCCACACTGGATTGTTTCTTGCTGAACCAAGAGATCATGGCAGATCCAAGGCTATAACATCCACCTGAAGTACTTTTTCTGTCTGAGACACTGCCTGCCCAATCAGAGTCTGAGTAACCATGCAACTTGAGTTCATGACTTCCATCATAGAGTAGACCAAAATCTAATGTACCTTTTAAGTACCTCATTACATGCTTTGCAGCTATTAGATGAACCTTTCTGGGTTCTACTAGATACTGACTTAGGGTATTTATAGCAAAGCATATATCTGGCCTAGTATTTGTCAAGTACATTAGTGATCCAATGATCTGTCTATATAAAGTTAGGTCCACTAATTCTGATGAGTCATTAACCAAAATCTTTAAGTTGGAGTCCATGGGAGTGGCCATGGGTTTACACTCCAACATATCAAATCTCTTCAGAATTTCCACAGTATACTTACCTTGATTCAGAAAGATTCCTCTTGGTTCTTGCCACACTTCTAATCCTAAGAAGTAGTGCATCAATCTGAGATCTTTCATCTCGAATTCTGAAGAAAGCTTCTTCTTGCTTTCAATGATTTGTTTCTCATTTCCAGTTAGAAATAGATCATCTACATATAATAAAAGTATAACTGGTTCATCATCCAATACCTTGAGATAAAGGTTTGGGTCAGCTTTACTTTTGGTAAAGCCCATGCTAGTTAAGAAATTGCCAATCCTTCCGTACCAAGCTCTGGGAGCTTGTTTCAACCCATATAATGCCTTCTTCAGTTTTCATACATGAGTCCTTCCGTCATTTACCTCAAATCCTTGTGGTTGCTCTATGTATACTTCTTCTTCAATTACACCATTCAGAAAAGCTGTCTTAACATCCATTTGATGTAGTTTCCACTTCATCATGGATGCAAGAGCCATGATAGTTCTAATTGAAGTATACCTAGCAACTGGTGCAAATGTTTCTTCATAGTCAATTCCCTCCTTCTGAGAGAACCCTCTGGCTACAAATCTTGCTTTGTATTTTTCAATACTTCCATCCGCAGCATGTTTTATTTTAAAGATCCATTCGGAAGAAACCACACTTTTGTCTTTTGGTTTGGGAACTATATCCCAAACATCATTTTTCATTATTGACTGATATTCTTCAGTCATTGCTTCTACCCATTCTTTCTTTTGAGCTGCCTCTTCATAGCTGGTAGGTAGTTGATCCACAAGATCACACATCAGGGCCATATAGTTGGATACTAGCTTTGGTTTCTTCCTTTCTCTAGTGGAGCCTTCAGGAGCACCATATCTTTCTGCTCCTTGAATAATATCTCTAGCCCATGCTGGTCTTCTTTTCCTGGATAATTCTGCAACAGGAGGTTCTTGTGGTTCCAGCATGTCATGATCCTCTGGTATGTCTTCTTCAGGAATGTGAGCATTCTCTGAGATTCTGGGAGATGTATCTTCTTCATAAACTTCTTCAAGTTGACACTTTCTGGATTTCTTGAGGGCTGCTTCCTCATCGAAGGTAACATCTCTACTTATTTCTATATGATGGAAACCTGGTATGTAGATTCTGAAGGCTTTGGAAGTTTCACAATAACCAACAAATATTCCCTTCTTACCTGAGGGATCCAATTTGGATCTCTTCTCTTTTGGAATATGGATGTACACAGGACACCCAAATATTTTGAGATGACTTACCTCAGGCTTCTTTCCTGTAAAGACTTCCTCTGGAGTTTTGAAGTCAAGAGCACTATGAGATAGTCTATTTTGAACATATACTGCTGTCTTGGCTGCTTCAGCCCACAGATACATGGGAAGGTCTTGATCATAGTCTTTACAGCTTCCATGATGGTTCTATTTTTCCTCTCAGCTACCCCATTCTGTTGGGGGTTGTAAGGAGTGGTTAGCTCCCTTTTGATTCCAGCTTCTTTACAGAATTCTTCAAATTCCTTTGAAGTATATTCTCCACCATTATCTGTTCTGAGAATCTTGATTTTCTTGTCTGAGAGGTTTTCTATTAGAGCCTTGAACTCTTTGAATTTTCCAAAGACTTCATTCTTACCCTTTAGGAAGTATATCCAAGTTTTTCTTGAATAATCATCAATGAAGGAGAGATAGTATTCAAACCCACTTAGAGATGTGGTAGGCATGGGTCCACATACATCTGAGTGTATTAGTTCTAGAGAACTCTTAGTCTTTGTTTCACTTTTCGGAAAGGGATTCTTGATATTCTTCCCTTTCTTACATCCTTTACATGAGCCATCATGATCAACCTTCAAGTTTGGCAAGCCTATAACCATCTTACTCACATATGGTAAAGCTTTATAGTTAATGTGGGCTAGTCTTCTGTGCCATAGCTCACTGGGACTAGAGACTTCATGAGCAAGGGCAGATTCTGGGTGACCCTTGAGTTTATAAAGTCCTCCTTCTTCTTCACCAATGACAATTGCATCTTTGATTGATTTTCCTTTGGTCCACATGAGTACTTGACCATCTATGAAGGCTACTCTAAAGCCTTTCTTGTCTAGAGCTGAGATAGAGAGTAGATTATTCTTTAACCCTGGAACATATAATATTTCTTTCATCTTCAAAGGTGTTCCTGAGTCAAGCTTGTAGCTTGCTTCACCAATTCCCTTGATGGGATATTGATAATCATCTCCTAGTGATACCTTCTGGGGTGAAGACTTCTCTTCAATCTTGGAGAGAGTTTCCTTGTGACCTGTCATGTGCTTTGAAGCACCACTGTCAATGAGCCAAGTGTCTTCACCAGGAGACACAGATCCAGAGAGAGCAGAAAATAGTACATATTCTTCTGGTTCTTCTTTCTTTACTTTAGATCTTTTCTTTTGAGACCTTTCCTCTACTTCTTCTTCTTCTTCTTCTTCTTCTTCTTCACTGTCATCTTCTGCCATATGAGCATGATGTCTTTTGTGAACAAATCTTTTCTTCTTCTTCTCTGGTAGGGTACAGTCTCTGGCATAGTGTCCTAGCTTGAGACAATTGAAGCATTGGACTGTGGAGATGTCTCCCCCTTTCTTTTTGAATCTATGAGAGGGTTGAGGCCTTTTGTGGTTTACCTTCTTGAAGTAGCCTCTCTTTCCTCTTTTGGTGTGGGTGGCCAAAGCTTGGTCATCCTCTTTGAGAAGTGCTTCTCTGTTGGCAACCCTAGCCTCCTCTTGAACACAATCTTCCCATACTACATCAAACTTCATACTTTCTTTTCTGGCACACATAGTTTGAATGAATGACTCCCATGGTCTAGTGAGACCATTTAGATCTGTCATCACAAGTTCATCTTCATCAAGAGTATCACCAATGGCATCTAGTTGTTCTTTGATTAGAGAGACTCTTGAGAAGTAGTCTTGAATGGATTCTCCTTTTTGCATCTTGGTACTTTTCAATTGAGTCCTTAGATTCATCTTTCTGTTGATGTTCTTTCCTTCATACATTCTTCCTAGGGCATCATACATTTCCTTTGGAGTCTTCTTGGAAGACACTTGGGGAATCAAGTGATCTTTAATGGAATCAGCTATGATTCTCTTTGCCCTAATCAGATCCTTCCTGTGTTTTTCTTTGGCTTCCTCTTCTTCTGGTTCTGCAACTTCCTCCTTGATATAATGAGCAAGATCATTCTCCTCAAGAATGAGACCAATTCTGTATTTCCATGCTCGGAAATTCTCTATGCCTTCTAGCTTGTCTTCAAGCTTAGTATTTGGAGCCATCTTCTCTTGGGGGAGTCCAAGAGACAGAGTAGACTTACCTGGGAAGTTACTTTTCACTTTTCCGGAAACTGGAACAGAAATTTATCGCACTTTTGGTAGAATTAGGGTTTGACTTTCCCGGAGTTCTACCCAACCAAAAAGTTCGATCTATAGCTCAAAAGAATGCTCTTGAGAAGGGATATCCAGTCATGTAATCAGAAATCAAAAATTACAACTTTTTTCTGAAACCAAAATCTGACGTATCGCACTTTTGGTAGAATTAGGGTTTGACTTTCCCGAAGTTCTACCCAACCAAAAAGTTCGATCTATAGCTCAAAAGAAAGCTCTTGAAGAGGGCTATCCAGCCATGCAACCAAAAATCAAAAATACCAACTTTGGGCTGAAAACCCTAACTTCACCAAAGAGAGAGAAAGAGGTATTCTTACCTTGTGAAAGATGTCCTATTCAGTCTAGCTCTGATACCATGTTAGATTTAAACCAAATAGACAAACAAGATCTCTGAAAGAAACACAATCACAAGATAGACACACAATATACCCTGGGAAACCCTCATGGGGTAGAAAACCCAGCAAAGCTTTCCTCAATAAGATGATCAACCAAAATACAAGATGTGCTCCTTCTCCTTGACTCCTTAGCAGATCTCCTCAACTAGTGCACACTCTTCCACAAGTGAGTGAATGAATTAATGAGGAGTTCACCTCCTCTATTTATACTTGACTTCCAACTGACTAAAAGACTTATGGGGCCGACCTCACCTGGAGAAGTCTAATAACCCCTAAAATATAACTACAGGGCCGACCCACACATGGTGGGTCTAATAACCCTAGTTAATACAATCCCTTGGAGGAATAACCATCTCCAGATACATGATAGGGTTACCTCGGAGGAATGAAACATCTCCGGAATAATAAAGTACAAATATAATATTCTTTGAAGTTACAATATTCAACACTAGGATCGTTACTGAGAGAATAACATGTACAACATATCAATCATATCAATCACAACAAGCAAACACATAAGACAATAGACACACAGAGTTTCCTTGCGGAAAACCATAAAGGTGAAAAACCCCAATAACTTCCTCAGAGATAGATAGAATAATGATACAAAACCCAAGCATAAGAGATAGTCTCCTAGCAACCGCTTCTCCTCCTCCACTAGTGCGCCACTCTCCAATGAGTGTTTAAGTGAGAAAGTGAATGATAAAAAAGAGTGCCTCCCGCACTCTATTTATACTTGACTTGGCTTGCCTAATAACCTTACAAGGTCGGCCTCAACTTAACCATATAACATAATGCTGACAGGGATGACCCCCAATAGGGTGGTCTAATAACCCTTTAACACACATGACTTATATAGGGCCAACCCCATCAAGGTGGTCTAATAACCCATCAAGTATAAGTTACGACACTTACAATATAAATGACAACACTTCCATATAGAGGAATAATAACATCTCTATAGGAATACAATATACATATATGAAATACATTCTGAAGTTACAAATACATCAACACTCCCTCTTGACTAGGAAGGTATTTCTCGACACAGATCTGCTAACACAAGTCTTCTTCTCTGAATCATTGTCATCATCACGACTGTTTCTATCTCAATCAATCTCTGAACTACTTGTCATAGGAAGTTCTATAGAGCCAACCCTTTTTCATGTTGGATGTAGGCCCACCACCTGTAGGTATTCATCATCACTGGCCATACTGTGGATCCCAGGACTTATTACGTGCATCAACAAAACCTAGCTCAAACTATAGGATCTTTTACATGTTGACTATCACAAAACCTTAAAAGAGTGTCTTGCGACCTGCAAGAACTCTACAGAGTATCCTAGCTCAGACTATAGGATCTCCAAGGCTGATTACATGTGACCTCCACCACAAAACCTTAAAAGAGTGTCTTGCAACCTGCAAGAACTCTACAGAGCATCCCAGGACTGATTACGAGCTTACTGCTCAACCTATCGGATCTCCAGGGCTGATTACATGTGGTTAGGAAAAACCTTTAAAGAGCATCTTGCAACCTGCAAGAACTCTACAGAGCATCCCAGGACTGATTACGAGCTTACTCCTCAACCTATCGGATCTCCAGGGCTGATTACATGCCTCTCATAGAAAAACCTCGAAAGAGCATCCTAGCTCAAACTATAGGGTCTCCCAGGATCTTTTCTATGCTACATGCACAACTTGTCCACCACCACGGAGTATCAACCTGATACTCACCATACATCATCCTGATGTACATGATCATCCTGATCATCATCACTACATCATCCTGATGCAAGTCATCCAGAGCATCGTCCTGATACTCATCACACATGATCATCCTGATCATCGTCACTGCATCATCCTGATGCAAGTCATCCAGATCATTGTCACTGCATCATCCTGATGCATATCATCTAGAGCAACATCCTGAATTTAATCATCTGTGATCATCCTGATCAAACAATATATCCATCTGATGCATATAGAGTATCAACCTGATACATATCATCATACATGATCCACCTGATCATATAATGCATCCACCTAATATATACAATGCATCCACCTGATACATACATAAGTACATGATCCACCTAATCATGCATAAGTACATGGTCCACCTGATCATACATAAGTACATGATCCACCTGATCATATAATGCATCCACCTAATAAATATATAAATACATGATCTACCTGATCATATCAAGCATCCAACATGATGCATATACAAAGCAGTAATTGGAGCATCATCCTGATGCTCATCATCCAACGCTTACATCCACAGCCATTGGAAGGATCCTCCTCTCACCATGCTTGGAATGGCTCCTGCAAATGTGTCCATCACTTCTTCCTTGAAGTGTCGTCAATATGAAGAACACCAAGCCTCTCTCTGAAGTACTCAAACTTCACTTTGGCTAGTAGTTTCATCAACACATCTGCAACCTGCTCATCCATTGCAACATACAGGAGCTTCACTGCTCCTTTCTGCACCATATCCCTGATATAGTTTTATTTGATCTCAATGTGCTTCGACCATCGTGTACCACCGGATTCGTAGACGGCTTCACACAACTCTGGTTGTCACAAAAGATACCAGTAGCCTCCAACGGGAGATCAAATAAATCAAACAGTAGCTTCTGGAGCCATACTACCTCACAACTAGCCAAACAAGTTGCAACATACTCTGCTTCGGCTGTACTCAGTGCTATGCAAGACTGCTTCCTGCTAAAACAAGATATCACACCTGATCTCATACTGAAGCAGCACCCAGAAGTGCTCTTCCTATCTGCAGCACAGCCTTCCCAAACTGAATCAACATAACCTTGCAAGTTAAACTTTTGATTTGTATCATACTTGAGCTCATAATCAACCATACCCTTCAGGTACATCAAGGACCCAATCATCTGATGATACACCATGACATCAACCGACTCAGATGAAGCATCACACAAAAGCTTCAGGTTCGATGCCACAGGTGTGGCAATGGCCTTGTAGTCCATCATCCCGAACCTCTTCAGGATCTCTACTGCATACTTCCCTTGTCCAAGGAAGATCCCATCTTTTCTGTGAGCCGCGAGATCCACGCGTGCAGCTCATTTGGAAACGATGCCCAAAAAATATCATGAATATCTTCCCACAGATATCTATCCAACCACTGTGTGTCAGATAGACGCCAATGTCTATTCTCTTTCCTTGCAAAGTCTCTTCTAGTCTTGTCCCACCAAGGTTGGATTTTTGTCTTTTCAAGATGCCAATTCTCAAAGCCTTCCGGGAACTGGTAATCTTCGTCACACATCATGATTGTAACTCATCACAGATTCTAGCATGGCAACGGAACCATTTGTTGTCTATAACTGACCCAGAGGTTTTCTATAAGACCCAGGTTCTTCGCGGTTTCTCTTAGACCAACAAAACCCCTTTGCACGGGCCCTTTCAGCAACAACCTGTGAGCAGGTTGAGGTCTCACCCGAGGTGTATCTATGGGGTACTATGGAATCAATTTTCCACAGTAAGTGATAAGTTGCTTGGACGGACGTACTGCGCAACATAACATGGGGGTTTGTGCTGCAAGGTGAGACTGTGCAGCGATGGACAACGCTGCGGTCTGAACCACTATGTTCTTCTACTGCGGGACTTCTCTTGAAGCTGTGAACAATACAACTTTACTCTATATGTGGATTATCTTGAAACGCTTAAGGCACTGAGACGAATATCTCTCATCAATTCGTTCAGGCACTTAACTAACTACTCTTCTAACCTTCATTCATTAAGTCGGGTGGCTGCGATTTGAACATATATAACTATACAATCCAACGGTTAAGAATCCTTTTACTGCATACAAGAAAGTGCTTAACCAATTGACTAATTCACTATCTTCAAACACAACACTAAATGTTCATCATTCGTCTATTCATATAGAACTTAACATATCATTTTCATACTTCTTCTGAAGGCAAATGCATATCAAAGTTGTCACGTCCCCTCCCATCATACCAGCTAGATGGAGAGGATCGCGATGTTAAACCAGGCATCCAGCCCCATACATAGTAAACAAGCATTCAAATTAAAATAAAGATATACATATGAAAGTGCATAACAGACGTGATGCTAAACTGGGCGTCTAGCCCCATGAAACTTTTAACCATAAGCATTCACATGATATAACAGAGACATATGGAAATGTATGATTTTAAGAAAGTCAGCGGAATATTAAGAATTGCACATCCATCATACATTTAAGATGTTCATCAAATAAGTAATTGCAAGTTAATACAGGAGAATACTTATCTCAATAAGGCAGTCCCAAGCAACTGGCTATGCAACTGCAACGTTCCACCCAACCATAGGCCAGTTGTGCTTATCAACCTCTTGATGCAACTGCCACCCCCGAGCTGGGCATGATTACTACAAGGAACCAGGGAACAGCAGACTCACACATAGCCAATCATACACCAAGATGAGCCAAGCCAATCTGCAATTGGGTTTATCAGGCTGCTAGGAAATGGGAAGGAAGAATTGCTAAGCTAGTGAGCTCAACCACAGAGCTATGGGTACCCCTCCCAGATCTATTCAGCTTGGCACTCACAATGCCTACACAACCAACACCAGGAAGTATTCTCTTCACTACCACACAGTCCCTCAAGCCATACCTTCGTTTCTAGTGCTCTCAGGGTGTGCATAGAAAAGTATCCAGCCCTCTTGATCTTCTTGAGAGGTTATCCCCCCCCACACTAGGTTTATCAAGCTAATTCTGTCCACTACCACTCCAGTTTCTTGCTTATAGGTTCAAATCAAACAAGGATGCTCATAACAGCAAAACTACACTTGCTGAGCATGAGAAAAACATTTCAACAGTGGAATGCATGAGATGGGGTTTCCGGAGCTTCAGAAAAACGTGGGTAGACTCAAAACGAATTGGCAACTAGGAAAATTCGACTAGGAGAGCAACCCATTCCAAAAAAATGCCCCAAGGGCAAAAACGACCTCTCCCTCAGTCCAAAATCGCGTCCCTCCTTCCCCAGCTACTGCAAAATACCAAAAACGAGTTCCTGGGCATGGAAAAATGCAGGGTTATGGTGAAAAACGTGAGGATAAATTCCAGTGAGCTCAGTCTGCATGAGAGGAAGAACGTAATGCATGAAGAATTGCCTAAGGAAGCATTTCATGGGGGTTTTCTTGCCCAGCAAGCCAAAAATATGATTTTCAGGTTGATGGCTTGCCCATGCACGAAAATCTGGCTGCCATACTTCTCCAATCCCAAGACAATAACTGCCCCAACCAATCTTTGGAAGAATTAAATGATTGGGTGCATGAGACAAAATGGGTAGTTGGTGGTTTATGGGTTTCCCCATTGACACATGGATTAATACCATTGGCTCAAGGGTTTGAATAATCCCCCCCCCCCCCTATTCCTTGTAGAATCATGCCCCATCTCTTTGTTGCATTGCATATCTAGTTGTGGGTATTTTTCATTAAAATTCGCATTTACATGATGTCTCATTTACATTGTGCCCATCTAGCACAAGAGTCATAAGCATCTAGTTTAATTGTCGATACATAAACGCTAAATCAATATTTACATCATTTACGATTTAATACAAAGGGGGCCAAAATGGGGACGTGACATTCCCCTCCCCTTACATTAGCACTGTCCTCAGTGCTCATCAAAATTGAACAAAAATGGATATGCCACCCTCATGGCATCCTCCAGCTCCCATGTAGCCTCATTGGGACCGTAGTGCCTCCATTGCACCTTTACCTGTCCGATGGCTCGGTTCCGGAGCAATGTTACCTTCTTGTCTAGGATGCACAACGGATCGGTTTGGAATTCTCCCTCCGGTTCCACCTGGATCACATCCCAATTAATCACATGGTTAGGATCATGTACATATTTCTTAACCAAAGAGACATGAAAAACATTATGAGCTTTAGTGCTAGCAGGCAATGCAAGTCTATATGCAACTGGCCCTATTCTTTCAAGCACTTCAAATGGCCCACAATATCTAGGTGATAGCTTGGCACAACTCCCAAGCTTCAAGGAACTCTTCCTTGATCTTACTCTAAGATACACATGATCCCCAACATTGAATTCCCTATGCATTCTATGTTTATCTGCATAGCTCTTGTGTCTATCCTGGGCTGCTTTTAAATTTTGCCGGATTTTTGCAACCTCTTGTTCCATTTCCTTCAGCAATTCTGGCCCAAGTACAATTCTGTTCACTGGATTGTCCCAAGTCACTGGTGTCCTACACCTTCTGCCGTACAAAGCCTCATATGGACTCATTCCCAATGATTCTTGCTGCCCATTATTATATGCAAACTCTACCAGGTGTAGATAATCCTCCCACTTGGATGGCTTGTCCATTACATACATGCGAAGCATGTCTTCAAGCACCTGATTTACTCTTTCTGTTTGCCCGTCTGTTTGAGGATGGTACGCGGTGCTAAAGTTCAACTGTGTACCCAAATATGCAAAGAGACCTTTCCAAAAATTGGAAGTGAACTTGGTATCCCTGTCCGAAATTATTGCCTTAGGCAACCCATGTAATCTGAAAATTTCCTTCATGAAAATAACTGCAATGGCATCGGATTTATGTGTGGACTTAACCGGTATGAAATGTGCTGCCTTTGTTAACTTGTCCACCACAACCATGATGGAATCATGTTGTCTCCTAGTCATTGGCAATCCTGTAATAAAATCCATGGAAATTATTTCCCATTTCCATTCTGGGATTGGCACTGGGTGCAATAGACCTACAGGGTGTTGGTGTTCAACCTTCACCTGCTGACATTTCATGCACTTAGAAATGTATTCAGCAACATCCTTCTTCATGCCTGGCCAGAAATAATATTTTCTTGCTGTAGCAATTGTTTTCTGATATCCTGGGTGACCAGAGTATGGGGCTTTATGGATCTCATCAATAACCATTCTCCTTAAATCTGCCGCATTTGGAATATAGACTCTATTCTTATAAGTAAGAAGTCCGCCTTCTTCCAAGTGATAGGCTTCATTCTTCTTGCCAAGATCTTGTTGCCGCAATTTTCCCTTTATCTGCTCATACACTTCATCCTCAACCATATGGTTAACAATCTGCTTCCTCAAATCTGGTTGGCAAGCACTAAGCGCTGACACATGCATTTCATGTGCCTTCCTGCTGAGTGCATCGGCCACCTTGTTTTCTTTCCCTTTTATGTGTTTGATTTCAAAATCAAGTTCACACAAAAATTCCAACCATCTAGCTTGCCTAGCATTTAACGTTGGCTGATCAAACAAGTATTTCAGTCCACAATGGTCTGTCCTAAACTCAAATTTTCTTCCCATTAAGTAATGCCTCCACATCTTTAAAGCATGTACTATGGCTGCAAGCTCTATATCATGAGTAGCATAGTTCTTCTCATGCTCCTTCAACTTTCTTGACTCATAGCATATCACGTGGTTGTCTTGCATAAGAACTCCTCCAAGTCCTTGATTGCATGCATCGGTACACACCACAAAGTCTTTTTCTGGGTCTGCAATTTTCAAAATTGGTGCACTTGTAAGAAGATTCTTCAACCGTTGAAAACTTTCCTCACATCTTGGTGACCATTCAAACTTTATCCCCTTCTTTTCCAAAGAAGTGATCGGGTTTGCAACCTTGGAGAATCCTTCGATAAACCTCCTGTAGTAACCAGCAAGGCCCATAAAAGATCTCACATCAGTCACATTCCTTGGAGTTGGCCAATTCATAATGGTTTCAATCTTCTCAAGGTCTACAGATATCCCTTCGTCGGAGATGATGTGACCCAAATAATGAATTCTATCTTTATAAAAGTCACATTTGCTCAACTTGGCATATAGCTTATGCTCCCTTAGTAATTGCATTGTCATTCTCAAATGTTCTTCATGCTCTTCTTCATTCTTAGAATAGATGAGAATGTCGTCTAGGAATACAAGAACAAACTTATCCAAATACTTGCTAAAAACATTATTCATGAGACACATGAATGTAGCTAGTGCATTTGTGAGACCGAATGGTACCACTACAAACTCATAGTGTCCATACCTCATTCTAAAGGCGGTCTTATGAATATCTTCTTCTTTGATTCTTACCTGATGGTAACCAGACCTCAAGTCAATCTTTGAAAATACCTTTGCTCCTCTCATTTGGTCAAAAAGGTCATCAATTCGGGGCACTGGGTATTTGTTCTTCATAGTGACTTTGTTCAACTACCTGTAGTCAATACATAACCTGAGTGTTCCATCTTTCTTTTTCACAAATAGAACAGGTACTCCCCACGGGGACACACTTGGCCTAATATATTTCTTTTCCAACAACTCTTGTAATTGCATTTTCAATTCTAGCAATTCCAGTGTACTCATCCTGTAGGGTGTCTTAGACACTGGTGCCGCTCCTGGAACAAGTTCAATTGTAAAGTCAATGTATCTCTTTGGAGGGAGTCCTGGAATCTCATCAGGAAAAACATCCCTGAATTCTTGCAATACCTGATAGTCCTCCAATTTCAGAGTTTCATTCTCTGCTGCCTCTAAAATGTGGGCTGCATACAATTGACATCCCTTCCTATAGAACTTCTTCAGCTGCATGGCTGAAATCTGTCTAACAGAAGTCACCTTTGGAATGCCTTTTACAACCCTCGGGTTTCCTTCTTCGTCCATGCATTCAAATGTCTTATTGTAGCAGTCAAGTTTAACCCTGTGTGCTTCTAACCAATCCATTCCAATGAGAATATCATAGGAACCAAGTGGCAAAATATTCAGATCTGCATAAGTGAATAGCCCATCCATCTCTAATGGACATTTCTCTACTATTTCGCTAACTTTTCTCTTGGTTCCAGTGGCTAGTTGAACTAACCATGATTTACTATGCTTTAATTTCTTGAAGGCACAAATCTCAACAATTCTAGGAGTGACATAACTGTGAGTAGATCCAGGATCAATCAAAATAGAAACAGATTGCTTAGCAATCTTACCTTCAACTTCAACCACATTTGACTGATGATCTGCCTGGTGGTCCTCTACTGCTGCATAGATTCTAGGGATTGTCCTCGCCACTTGTCCCACAGTTTCAGCTCCCTGGATGTTGTGAACTTGATTTACATTCCCATTCCGATGTGGACAGTTCCTAAGCACGTGCTCTCCTCCACAACCCCAACATTGAAGTGGTTCTCTTGGCTCCTTTGGATCTCTTGGCTTGTCTCCCATCATCCTAGTTGGCTTAGTCACAACCTGCGATGGTGCCTTTGCTGATTCCTGAATTGAGGAGGCTTGAACCCCTTCTTCCTTTGATCAAACTTTTCATTTTTCTTATCCTTCCATGCCTTATGGAATTCTGGTTTGCTTCTGTTTTGATCAAAGCAATACTTGGCCTTTCTTATGGCCTCCTCTAGAGTTCGAGGTTCATCGAACTCAATTCTATCTTTATATGACTGGGGCAGTCCACTTAGGAAACGCTGAATTTTCACCTTATCATCTTGAATGTACTTGACATACCTCAGCAGCTCCAAGAACTTGTTTGCATATTCTTCCATGGTCAACTGTCCCAATCTTAGCTCATGGAACTCTTTGATCTTATCGTCATAGTACCTATCAGAGAGGTACTTCTGCTTGAAGTATTTCTTGAACTGCTTCCACACAATATTCCTTTCGTTGATATTCTTCACTTACCTGGTGTGTTCCCACCATATAGATGCTCTTCCATTCAAGTTGAAGATGGCTACCCTTACCTTCATATTTCCCGAGTAGTCTTGGACTTGGAAATACTTTCTCATCCCAAGAAGCCAAGCCTCAGCTTCTTGACTGGACTTTATCTCTCCATCAAACTTTTGCCTTCTTAAATTCCCCATGTGAATTGTTCTTGTAGTGCTTCTTCCTCTTACTCATGCGAGATGAAGAGCTTGAATCCTCAATGGATTCTTCAAAGTCAGATGATTCATGAGAGGAGGTTTCTGGAGTATATGTTCTGTCTATAGAAACTCTTCTTGGGCTACTGGCCCTCTTACGGGAATTTCTTCTAGAGCTACTCCCACCCCTTTCTGGATTTGATATCTGATGCCCAGAGTTTATTTGCCTTTGGATGTCTGTCAAACTCTGTAGCATAGCTGCATTCAGCTGATTTTGTTCTTCCTGAGCTTTAATCATCCTTTCATTATCTTCTCTGCAACTTTGCAACTCCACCCTGAGGCTTCTCATGGTGGCTGCAATACCTGGAGGAGTCTCTTGATTTCTTCTCCCATTAGATTCTGTTTCAGCATTTTCAACATGTATGTTCTCCCCCATGGCATCTGTCTCAGGCTCATAGGGATCCTGTGCATCATCCATGTTGATTTTCTTGGCCCAACCAAGATCCAAAACTTTCCAACTGTACTATCTAGAGTGTTACCCTGCTGTAACTGTGACTCTCTGAAATGTGTTCATCAACACAATTGTTAGCTGCATTACATTCTCAAAATTCACAAATTACATCATGCACATGGGAAAACCTTACGTTGACAATCATAGAATTCTCTTACAACCAACAACATACGAGGAGAAAAACAAAAAGGGGGTCAAGGGGGATTGCCCCCTTGTGGCTTCCCTGCGCCACTGCAGGGCGGGTCGTTTTTTTTTTTTTTACAAATTATGCCACGGTCGCGGGGCGGTTTGGCGACGGCTTCCACAATTGCGGAGCAGTTCGCCGAACGCTTCCGCAATGGCGGGGCGATTTGCCAAACGCTCTCGCAATTGCGGAGCCATTCGGCGAAGGCTTCCGCAGTTGCGGAGCCATTCGGCAAATGCTTCCGCAGTTGCCGAGCCATTCGGCGAAGGCTTCCGCAATTTCGGAGCCATTCGCAGAATAATTCCGCCGTTGCGTGGAATGCTTCCTCGGTTTCGGGTGATTTTTCGGAACGATTCGACGAAGTCTTCCGTAGTTGCGGAACGATTCGCCGAAGTCTTCCGCAGTTGCGGAACGATTTAGCGAAGTCTTCCACAGTTGCGGAACGATTCGCCGAAGTCTTCCGCAATTTCGAAATGACTTGCCGGACTCTTCCGCGTTGCGGAACGATTCGCGGAATCCTTCTGCAATTTCGGAAGAGAATTCCTTCCGAAAATTTCCTTTTGACGCCGACACTTAGAAAATTTTTCACTTAAAAAATTTTTTTCTCCGCTGTTTCGGAGCAGTTTGCTGAATTCTTCTGCAATTTCGAGAAGATTCGCGGAACTCTTCCGCAATTGCGGGAAGGTTCGCCGAATTCTTCTGCAATTGTGGGAAGGTTCGCGAAACCTTTCCGCAGTTTCGGGACGGTTCGCGAAACAGACTTAAAACCAAAAATTTTCCGAAACAGACTTAAAACAGAAATTTCCAAAAATAGACATAAGAAAATTTTTGAAATCTTCCCTTGTAATTGCTATCAGATTTGGCCCATAGAGGTCCAATGCTGCAACGCAGCTTTGATACCATTCTGTCACGTCCCCTCCCATCATACCAACTAGATGGAGAGGATCGCGATGTTAAACCGGGCATCCAGCCCCATACATAGTAAACAAGCATTCAAATTAAAATAAGATATACATATGAAAGTGCATAACAGACGTGATGCTAAACTGGGCGTCTAGCCCCATGAAACTTTTAACCATAAGCATTCACATGATATAACAGAGACATATGGAAATGTATGATTTTAAGAAAGTCACTGCGGAATATTAAGAATTGCACATCCATCATACATTTAAGATGTTCATCAAATAAGTAATTGCAAGTTAATACAGGAGAATACTTATCTCAATAAGGCAGTCCCAAGCAACTGGCTATGCAACTGCAACGTTCCACCCAACCATAGGCCAGTTGTGCTTATCAACCTCTTGATGCAACTGCCACCCCCGAGCTGGGCATGATTACTACAAGGAACCAGGGAACAGCAGACTCACACATAGCCAAGCATACACCAAGATGAGCCAAGCCAATCTGCAATTGGGTTTATCAGGCTGCTAGGAAATGGGAAGGAAGAATTGCTAAGCTAGTGAGCTCAACCACAGAGCTATGGGTACCCCTCCCAAATCTATTCAGCTTGGCACTCACAATGCCTACACACCCAAAACCAGGAAGTATTCTCTTCACTGCCACACAGTCCCTCAAGCCATACCTTCCTTTCTAGTGCTCTGAGGGTGTGCATAGAAAAGTAGCCAGCCCTCTTGATCTTCTTGAGAGGTTACCCCCCCCACACTACGTTTATCAATCTAATTCTGTCCACTACCACTCCAGTTTCTTGCTTACAGGTTTAAATCAAACAAGGATGCTCATAACAGCAAAACTACACTTGCTGAGCATGAGAAAAATGTTTCAACAGTGGAATGCATGAGATGGGGTTTCCGGAGCTTCAGAAAAACTTGGGTAGACTCAAAACGAATTGACAACTAGGAAAATTCGACTAGGAGAGCAACCCATTCCAGAAAAACGCCCCAAGGGAAAAAATGACCTCTCCCTCAGTCCAAAATCGCGTCCCTCCTTCCCCAGCTACTTCAAAATACCAAAAACGAGTTCCCGGGCATGGAAAAATGCAGGGTTATGGTGAAAAACGTGAGGATAAATTCCAGTGAGCTCAGTCTGCGTGAGAGGAAGAACGTAATGCATGAAGAATTGCCTTAGGCAGCATTTTGTGGGGGTTTTCTTGCCCAGCAAGCCAAAAATACGATTTTCAGGTTGATGGCTTGCCCATGCACGAAAATATGGCTGCCATACTTCTCCAATCCCAAGACAATAACTGCCCCAACCAATCTTTGGAAGAATTAAATGATTGGGTGCATGAGACAAAATGGGTAGTTGGTGGTTTATGGGTTTCCCCATTGACACATGGATTAATACCATTGGCTCAAGGGTTTGAATAATCCCCCCCCCCCCTATTCCTTGTAGAATCATGCCCCATCTCTTTGTTGCATTGCATAGCTAGTTGTGGGTATTTTTCATTAAAATTCGTATTTACATGATGTCTCATTTACATTGTGCCCATCTAGCACAAGAGTCATAAGCATCTAGTTTAATTGCCGATACATAAACGCTAAATCAATATTTACATCATTTACGATTTAATACAAAGGGGGCCAAAATGGGGATGTGACAAAAGTTCTCTCATAACATC
This sequence comes from Larix kaempferi, assembly GCA_027924585.1. Lineage (NCBI taxonomy): Eukaryota > Viridiplantae > Streptophyta > Pinopsida > Pinales > Pinaceae > Larix > Larix kaempferi. Next base: position 8,518,661 of record BSBM01000182.1, on the reverse strand, counting down.
ATGCAAGGAAACATCTAGATATTCATTTACAGAAAATACAGATAAGCATTCATTCATAACACACAATCACACAATGCAATATTTAACGTGGTTCACTCCCCCGGGTGGGAAGCTACGTCCACAAGAATGGTTGGTAATATATTTCCTTTAAAAGGGATGGGGACAACTGTTATTAGTCTGCGCACTCAGCTGTAGACTCTCCTTCCTCTCAGATAGGTCTCTGCGCACACAGCGGCAAAACCTTTACAATCTTCTCGACTCAGAGATTTTACAATACAATAGCCAAAATTGTAACAACAAAAAGTAGAGAGTAACCCCCAAAATGTAACCCCATCCCATACAAAATTGTCTTCTTTTATCGATCATGCCCGAAGGTCATATCTTTACAATGCCGAAGACCTAAACCCAAAAACCCTTAGGGTTTACAAAACTGTGCCGGTTTCCCTAAACCGACTTGTTGGCATCTGGTAGGGTCTACTTTACTGTGGCAGTCCTCCATGTCTTCATTCTGTCACTATTGGCCTTCCTGTCGCATGCGTGCCAACAGGTCTCTTTCACTGAACCGTTCATCTCTAACGGTTTCGCTCACTAGGCATGCCAAGCCATCGCTTTCCCTGAGCTATCCTCTCCTTAACAGACTCGTGCATTGGCCGCTTGCCTGATTTGCTCGTGCCCGCCGCTCGGCACTCTTGGAGCATCTTTCCAAAATTAGACCATTACTGGTCCATCCGATACCTGCACCTGATCCTTGTCCATCACTCCGCTTTGATGGCTCCACGTGTCCTGACTGCTTCGCAGCACTGCCTCCTCGCAGCGCTGGTCTTTGCGGTGCTTCCAAAATTTGGATGCTATGCACAGCTTCACAGCCTAATCAAAACTTGGATGTTGCGCACAGCTCTGCAGCACCCTCAACACTTAGAAAAAATTATATTTCTGAGCTACGCTTAGCTTGGCTTTCCCTGCTTATCAAAAAGGTGTTACCAAAACTTTATCCCAACCTAGGCCCAACACAACTTTACGGAATACTTTGACCTTCGACAAACTCACTCTTAAGCAAACTTTATATAAAGATAATTCTTGCTAAAACATAAGAACCGAAACATTTAAGTGAAACTTATGTCGAAGTTACTCCGCGTTAAACTAGAACTTTTACAACCGTGAAATATATATGGAAATATTGGTTTCTTTTATAGACAGTAAATGTAAACAAAATTTACACAGGTGAATATGAAGAAGATGTGCCGCATGCATTAACCAATATTCTTGAGGATGAACACAAATAACTATAGACTTATATATTACCGCAGTAAAACAAACAAAATTGCCACACTTACAGAGAGATGAGTTTTACTTCAATCTTTCACCATTTTACAGAGCTTGGGATCGTAATACATTACAAGACCAATTTCTTCTTCTCCTTTCACTCTTGCTCTGCACAATTTCTCTCTTTCACATCTCTCACTGAGTTTCAACTATGAGCTTCTACATATAGAGTTTCATAACAACCGACTTAAGATCGCTTCACTTGGAAGCTACATGATTGCATTAAACACTGTAATTAATTCTTACCTAAGAGTTCTTGACATGCGAACTACTAACGCAATTACATTAATACAAACTTGACGTGCGCCGGATTGGCTGCGAACTTACTGACAAACTGACACTGCAGACTCTGCGCGCTGACACAAAAACGACTGACAGAGTCGGCGCAGTAGATATGCGATCAGCTCATTAATTACATATTTTCCAACAGGGCACGGGGAGAGATGTGAGGAGTAGAGGTAGAACGATGGATAGGTGGAACATTGGGTGGTTTGCGAGGATTGCAGAGAGTTGTGAGAAGCGAATGGAGTGGATTGGACGTGAAGGTGCAATAGAATGATGAGGGGGGAGTGAAAGGACGTGAAGAGGTTGTAGTGAGGGGATAGAACGTGCAGGAGATGGACTGTGTATGGGTGCAGTGGAATGGTGTGTGGGCGTGTGTGCAGTATGGAACTGGAAGGCGTAGGTGTGTGTGAGCGAATGGTAGTGAAGGTGCATAGGGATGGGAGTAGGAGGGAAGACTATGGAGGATGTCATGGAGTTTGGGGGATGAAGGAGATAAATTGTAGGGTAGCTTGTGAGGAATGAGTTCAAAAGGGAAAGGAGCAAAAGAGCATGAAGAATGTGCATAAATGAGAGATGGATGTGTGGGCCAAGAGGATCTGAAACTGTGCTCTTATACCAATGATACACTGAATCCACGTGTTATAGAAGAAAATCCATCTTCAGTAATAATAGATATATAAATAAATGTTGAATGAATAGATGATATGAATATTACAATGATTGGCCCGCCTTAAATATAGCTTGGGCACCAATATTGAGGAGTCACAACTCACATCCTCTCATTCTAATTATATTTAATATTCATTGATTATTATTAAGTATTATTTGTTATGATTAGTGTATCTTATTATTTATTATTTTTATATTTGTAACAGAAGATCAAAAGTATCTCTCTATTTTAACTAGCCTAAAGAATAAAATCAACATTGCTAAAATAAGAACAAACTCTCATGAGCTACATAGTGAAACAGGGCACTTTCCAATTCCTAAAACGTCGTGGTATGAAAAAATCCGTCATATTTGTGACACAAAGATGGATGAAGACTAAAATCTCTTTCTCATAGAATGGTGTGCATACACCAAAACATTTTCTACAATAATGACCTCCTTAACCTTTTAACTCATCACAACTATGGTGATTTATGAATACTTCTCTTAAATATTTTTTAGCATAGAAATACAATTCTAATAAAAAAAAGTGACTCCTTTCCTTTTTAAGGTTTGATAGACCAAATTTGGTCTCAGTGGATGTTAATAGCTATCATTATCATCATCATCAATTATTTTATTTATGTATAAATATAATATTTATTTTTTATTTTTTAATTTTATATATAATGTTTAATAGATCATAGTTAGAAGGATCGACCCTCCATGAATCCTGCCACAACAAACCCTACTCCCACAAAGGAATAGCTCGAATGGACAATGCCAAGTATCCACTGCCAAAGAACGAGACAGTGGCCACCATTATTTTTGAAATCAAAGAACCAAAACAGTCATCAATTAAATCCCTTGGAAAGAAGGAAGTGATTGACACCAATTTAGAATTATTCCTTGAGAAAGAAACCCTTTTTCCATTGTTTGGCCAGGTTGCAGTCTCCTTGCTTCAATCTATGAATAAAACACCGTCTTTCCCTCTAATATATTTCTCTTTGACCTCTAGTTACTTTGTACCAAATATTTTTTTATTGTTTGAACCAAATCTATGCTCTCTGCAAATCCAACTTAGGATCAATGGTGCTAAACAACAAAAAATGGAGGATTTGGTCGAGGATTCTAAAACCCTTCCAGATATGGCCCTATTCTCTATCTTTGTGTGATCTCTTTTAGGGGCCTCACTCTATCTTAGAGTGTGCTCTTTCGACTTGTTTCCTCATTCAAAGACCAGATCCAAATATTAACAGGAATCCATCCCTCCCAATTTTCAGTAGCTCCTTCATGAGGGATGACAGTTTCAATATGAACTCTTCCTCGATGATTATGGCATAACTCAGAATGCCATAATTTTCTTAGTTTCAAGAATGAAAGGAGAATCCAAAGGTAACTTTTCCTCATATTCCTCCCAACCTTTCTCTTTTGAATATGATGTGAAGATGGGACCTTTTGTTTTTGTGGCTAAAGAGATTTATGGCTTGGCCTTCATAGTGGAAAAATCAGAAGATGCTTCAACAATAGAGGTAGAATATCCTTGGGTCGATTCCCATGAAAGAATCTCCACGCAACATGATATATTCTATCACTTCAATGGGATTTGTCCCTCTGCAACTATGTTATGGGAATGGATGAAAGAAACATGGACCTCATATTATGAACCTTTCCTCTGTTCCAAGGTCTATTTCATATTACTTTTTACTAAGGCAGAGGATTGTCAAAAAGTATTTCGAAGTGTATATTCACCTTTTCCCACATATGTGTTGAGCTTTATATTAGTCGTGGGATACCAGACAAGATCCTCATCAATTGGAAAGACAATATCGTTTTCTCACAACCAGCGGATTACAAGAATACCGCTTTTTGTTGCAAATCTTGTAATCAAACTAGCCACCTTCAGGAAGCTTTTCCTTCTTTTCACGACACTTTCATTCATCCTTCTAGTGTCAAGAATATATATAAGGTTTGGTATGAGTCAAAGAGAAACAAGTGTAATCCCCCCCGTGAAATATTTCCCACGGCCTTAAAAAACTCTTTAGCCAATTCACCTCCTTCAAATTCAAAGAAGCCTCCTTCATTCTCGATGCAACCTCTAGAATCTGGTGCAACACCGGGCCACCTCCATCTTCATCTCAACCCTCTTGGGTCCTCCTTGATGATGAAAAAATTAGTGATATGGATTTACTTACAATATCTCTCTCAAGTGGTAAGAAATTTCCACACAAATAAGACAACTTGGATAGTGATAAAGAAACAATCATTGCAGCTGATATTTTATTTCTAGGATTTCTTCCAAAATTTGTCCCTGGTTTCAAAAACATCCACTCCTAACAATTGCTCAAGTTGGATTGATGTCTGCAAGGAAAAAGGAAGAAAGGAACCTCTCAGGCCAACTCAATGACCTGGCCTCTTGGTTGGTATTGTTGTCTTACAGTGCCCATCTTGTGTCTCTTTGTCTATTGTCTAGTCTTAGCTTCGTCTTAGTTTCTAGGTTTGTTTATGTTCCTCCTTGTTCTCCTCTATTCAAATTGACTGATGTGATTTTTTGTAAGTCAAATCTCGTAGCTAGGATGAGACTCTTAGAAATCCATCCTTGTCAAGGGTTGGTGTGTCTCAGGCTGGGTGAAATCCTTTGGTGATGTTGATGGCTTAGATGGCCTTGGGTCATGGTTTCTTAGACCAAAGGCTAGTCCCACAAGTCACAGACATTCTAGCAAACAAAAAAAATGTTTAGTAAGTCAAAATTAATTATAGTAAATGTTAATCATCATCATCATCATCATCATATCATATATATATATATAATTACTATTATTTTAATGTTTTATTTAAATCAAAATATTTATATCTTCAAGTAAAAAAAAATTATAAAAAAAAGAAATGTATATAAAGGGAAATTGAAATGAGATATTCATTAATCAACCAATTGAAGGGAAAAAGTGAGCATATTGATGCAATGCTAACATGCAAATAAGAGTTAATGATGGATTTACTAGAGATGCACATGATTAAATTAATCACATTAACCCTAGATGATTACAAGGGAGTCTATGAAAAAATGGATTTGTCCTAACCATTCATAACTTGGGGACTCTTCCTCGATTTGAACCCTATTATGAGATTATATCTATTTTAAGAGAATGGTATGTTTCCCTAAACCTATGTTATCATCTCTTTAAAATCGACCATATATACATCTACCATACCATGAACACGAAGTTACAAATAGACATGTCACTATAATTGTCACTAATTTAATCCCATGATCTGATCCAAATAAAAAAATTGCTTGCTGAGCTAATGTGTTAGCTGCATAGTACATCTGAACATCAAATATCTCATTACAAGTCACTTAAAGTTGCTAACTCAATAATAGCTACAAGCTTATGCTAGATGCAAATTTGAAATGAATCGCATCCACTCTAAATCTAGAATTGTAATCCATGGTGAAAGGATTTGGCATGGGTTGAAGATTGCTTGGTTCAAATTTCAAATTTCTACATTATGCATGTCCTTAGATGGAATGAGGAGGACAGACATGGATGCTGCCATTAATGAACTATAGTTTAAGGTCGAAGACATCAGGTTATAGTTGAAGAGAAACAAATATTTTAAAATTTCAAAAGGAGGGAAACAACTTTGCACAAGCAATCTCTATGCAATTGATGTTACATTGGCATCATTTTTAATGAGCTTTTTGCTCTGTAGATAGGATTTCATGGATGGATAACCACAAGTATGCTAGGGAGAGTCGTCATTGTTTGACACACGATAGGCTTGTCTTAAAGGCTAATCTTTTTGGTGCTAGTGATCAAAATTGAATTCTTACCATCTCTTCTAAAGAGTTCAAACCAATTTTAAAAGGAATATTAAAAAATCTCTCTTCAAAAAACTTGAAATTTTTAACTCACTTGTCATTTATGAAGGGCACCAAATATTACGAAATTTCAAAAGAAGGGTTACATTTTGAACAACCTATCAATGTTTCTAATCTGGACAGTTAGGTATTTAATGATCATCATACCTTTAATATTACATGAGGATGGATGTAAATCATGATCAAAGTCTAAGGTTCAATACCCACTACTTGCCCTTTGTATCTAAATATTAATATCATCTCTATTTTTGCTAGCTCTCATATTTTCCCAAATACGATGTACCCTTATGCAACATTAAATCCATCAAACAACTCACACCCACATAATCATATCACCATATTGTATTATCCACCATTTTAAGTGTCACTTAAAGAAAGCTTCCTAGAGAAGCTTGGAAACCATTTTGTTATACCCACTTGAATCCATGTGTATGCAAATTATTGATCCTTGTCAATATGTATTGTCATTGCAATCACTATCCATACTTAATGTGTTCAAATATCACCATCACCATAATGACATTTAATTTGCAAATTGAAATGACATTGGAAAATTATTAGTAAGATTAATTGCAACTATGTGGCTCAATGACAGTTTTGAAGAGAAAAGAATAGACATTGAATAAACCCAAGCAAATGATCTCATCTCTCTTTTTTCATGTTCACATATTGTATTTCTCTAAATATCTCTAATATGTTGGGTTCATTGTTATTTTGTTTCATTGGTAATGTTGTGTGTCCATATGTATATCCCATGCCATTATTATATCATTGGCATCTAATATTTGATGATTATCTAAGCACATTTTACATTGGCCTGTGGACAACTTAAATTGTAATCCATGACATCCCCATTATTGCAATATATACTTAATGGTAACAAAACACATTAAATACTTGAATGTAATTCCCTCAACAATCCATCAATCTTTTGCAGGCTTGGTTGATTAAATACTTGAATGTAATTCCCTCAACACTAATCCATCAATGTTTTGCAGGTTTGGTTGAAAGCTCATTGTAAAGATAATGCATAGTTTTGCTTTGTTTCACATAAAAGTGTGTTATAGATTTTGTCTAAGATAAAAACCTCCTTTACACTTAGTGAAACTTTCTAGCTTGTATGTTCTTGATTAAGTTTAGATGTGAACCTACACAAAATGAATCTTGTTCACATCACAAAACCTAAAATTGGAATTATAATATTGAGAAATATGATTCCATTCATTCAATTTTCTATATTATCAAACCCTCACTTCTTTGTTGTCGTGGTTGATCATGAACATTCTCATTTTATCGATTCTAAGCATATTTATCTATCACACTCTTTCAATTTCTTATTGTTGTTATAGCAACATTGATATCAATACATGTCAAATATTTTGAAAATACCCCATAACTCTCCTTCCTTGTGCCTCATGCAATATTTATGAGATGTATCATTTGTAGAATTAATTCTTGTAGCAACAGTTTCAATCCTTGCATGTTCTTAAGTAAGCTATGGAGAGTGAAACATGATTGTTGTTATCATCAAATCTATGCATTAGGTATTACAATGTAACATCCATTCTAGCATGCATTTTTTCATGGTTTGAGAGAGAAAGTGAATAATCAACATCCACAATAGAAATAACATACTTGGTTTGTATTAATAATGAAATTTATCTCTATGCTTGTATGGATTTTAAGAAGTTCCAAATCATGATATATGTGCATGTTCTTAGACACATATAAAATAAATAGGCTCTCTTTAAGGCTCCTTTAGTGTTTTAATATCATTTTCACCACTCAACAAATGTCTCAAGGTTTACTACAATTTCTTATTTTCTCATGAAATCTACAATAAACATTACAAATGTGCTTGGGAGTTTAAGGAATGTTGGCTTCCATGGTTAAACAAAATTACATTTAAATCTTCATCACTCTTTAAGAGTTTGCTATTAAAAACAGACCAGAGTCTACCATTACATATCGCAGAAAAGCTTCTAGGAGCAGCATAAAACATTGCTCAGAACTATATCTAATAAACCCTATTTCAGGCCAGCCATTAATAGGTAGAATAAACAATCCATTAATGTCATTAAAACCATACACCAATTCCAGCTCTTGATATTGGTAGAATAAACAATCTGGAGATCATCCTTTTGTCCGTGTGAACATGAAGAATATATATGTGAAGCACCTACAACAATTAATTAATAAGAATATGCGAAATAGTAGAAATGACAGAACTCAGAATCACTTTTATATTGATCACAGGCCACTTTGAGGGGGCAACCTCCTATGAGCAAGCTCAATACAAATAACTTCACGGTGCCTTCATAGGTCTCAACACACACTTATATACTAAGTCTAGGCACCAATACTATGGGTCAAAACCATGGGACACTACAAACTATTGATCAACAATACTACGGGCAACTTACAAAGCATATGCGCCAACAACAATAACACAAACTATTGATCAACAAATAATACGGGATGACTTACAAAGCATATGCGTCCAACAACAATATACTAACAAAGTAAAGACATGGGTTCCTAACATCCCCTCCCCCTTAAAAAAAGCTTTGTCCTCAAAGCTGTAGATGTGGAAATTATTGTTGAATCTGAAGGAGTGGTTCCCATGTAGCATCCTCTGGTTGCATGCCGTGCCACTGAATTAAGACCTCTGTGATAGAGCGAGAGTGAAGCTGACGAGTGCGCCAATTGAGGATGGCCTCTGGCTCCAAAAGGATGGATCCTTCATTATCCAGTTCGGGTAAAATCGTTTGTCCACTGATGTTGGTGCCAAGAACTTTCTTCAGACAAGAGACATGAAAGACTGGATGAATGCGGGAAGAAGGAGGAAGTTCCAATTTATAAGCAACGGACCCAATCTTCTGAAGAATCTGATATGGCCCATAGAACTTTGGAGCAAGCTTATGACGCCCTTTGAGTTTCAGGGAGGTTGCTTGTACGGATGGAGACGAAGAAAAACCATATCACCTACTTGAAAAGTGCGCTCAGAACGGTGCTGATCAGCTTGTTGCTTCATGCGATTTCTTGCCATGTGAAGATTGTCCCGCAAAATGCGAAGAATCTGATCGTGGTTTGGAAGGACCGTGTAAACTTCCAGAACTGGTGAACTATTGGGGGTGTATGGAAGAAGAACTGGAGATGCCTGACCATAGACTGCTTCATATGGGGTCATTTTAGAGGCAGTGTGATAATAGGTATTGTACCACCATTCAGCGAGAGGGAGCCACTTTTCCCACTGATGTTGTTGTTCAGAGGTGAAGCAACGAAGATAAGTTTCCAAGCATTTATTGATAATTTCAGTCTGACCATCTGTTTGTGGGTGATACCCTGAACTCATCTTCAGTTTGGTGCCAGTGTGACGAAATAGTTCTATCCAAAAATGACTGGTGAAAGTCGCATCACGATCCAAGACAAGGAAGAAGGGATGCCATGAAGACGAAAGATCTGGTCCAAGAAAATTTGAGCGATTGAGGAGGTTGTATATGGATGGATGAGAGCACAAAAATGACTATATTTGGAGAGGCGATCAACCACAATGAGAATCACTATCTTCCTGCCATATTTAGGGATCCCTTCAATGAAATCCATAGAAATATCTGTCCAAATCCATGTAGGTATGGGCAAGGGTTCGAGCAATCCTGGAAGGAGTGTTGTTTCACCCTTATTGCGCTAGCAGGTATCACATTCGGCCACCATATATTGAATTGTCCTTTTCATGCCCTACCAAAAGAAGTTACGTCGTGCCCGTTCATACGTTTTGTGGAAACCAGAGTGCCCTACCGAGGGAGAAGCATGGAGTTCATAGAAGACAGCCTATTGAAGATCTATGCTCTGGGGAAGCACCAGACGACCCTTGTATCTCAGAGAAGCACCATCCCAGGAGTAATGTGGTACAAAAGAAGGGTTGTTGGTCAAGCGTTGGATGATTTGAGATAAGGAAGAGTCATTGACATAACCCTGTTGAACAGATTGCAACCAATTTGGAACAAGCATAGAAATAGCTGAAAGAGAACCTTGGGCATCAAATGTGCGAGAAAGAGCATCTACCACAATATTGTCTTTACCCTTCTTGTAAGTGATCTCATAGCATAACCCATGAGTTTGCTAACCCATTTCTGTTGTGCTAGGGAGGAGACACGCTGTTCCAAGAAATATTTCAGACTCTGGTGATCAGTCTTGATGCAGAAATGATTCCCTAATAGGTATGGGCGCCACTTCTGTACTGCAAGCAAAATAGCCATCATTTCCTTCTCATAGGTAGAGGCAGCTAAATTCTTACCTGAAAGGGCTTTGCTGGTGAATGCAATGGGGTGTTCATCTTGAAGGAGAACAGCACCAAGTCCATTTCCGCAAGCATCACTCTCAATAGTGAAGGGCTTGGAAAAATCGGGCATAGCTAGAACATGTGTAGTACACATAGCTTGCTTTAGTTTGTCAAATGCACACTGAGCAGCATGTGTCCATGTAAAAGCATCCTTTTTCAATAGAGAAGTTAATGGAGCTACAATCTTCCCATAATCCTTGACAAACTTGTGGTGGTAGCCAGTCAACCCCAAAAAACCATGAAGGCTCTTGAGTATCTGAGGAGGTAGCCAATTGTTCATGGCATCGATTTTGGTAGGATCCACGCAAACCCCTTGTGCTGAGATAATGTGCCCGAGATACTCAAATTCCTTCTGTCCAAAAACACATTTATACTGCTTGGCGTGGAGATGATGGTCAGAGAAAAGTTGCATGACAAGATCCAAATGCTGGAGATGTTCATCCCATGTTTTACTGTAGATGAGGATTGTTAATTTTAGTATTAAATTACAATACTATAGGATCTTTGCTGAGAGAATAACATCTACAGTATATCAATGCATGACAATCATAATATGACAAGCATCACAAGCATCACAAGAATCAAAAGCATAGAGACAAGAGACACAGAGTTTCCGTGGGGAAAACCCTAAGGTGAAAAACCCCACAACTTCCTCAGAGATAGAGAGAGCAATGGCTCAACCAAAATACAACCAAATAACACTGAGATAGTCTCCTAGCAGATGATCCTCCTCCTCCTCACTAGTGCGCCACTTTTCAGAGAGAGAGTGAGTTACTTTTCCGAGTGAGTAAAATAGAGATCTCCTATCTCTATTTATACTCACCTTTTTTCCCAGTGACCTACTGGGGCCGACTTGTCTACTTGGATACATCCACATTATATTATATATTAATTAGGGCCGACCCCATAAGGTGGTCTAATAACCCATCGGTAAGTACACACACTTGCGACACTTGTCAATCCACATGACGACACTTCCTTATAGAGGAATAACACATCTCTTATAAGGGTACAATAAATATATATATAATACATAGATGAAATACATTCCGAAGTTACATATACATCAACACTCCCTCTTAACTAGGAAGGTATTTCTCGACACAGATCTGCTAGACAAGTCTTCTTCTCTGGATCATCGTCATCGATGCATCGTCATCATCATCGTCACTGCTGCTACTATCTCAACCAATCTCTGACTCTACTCGTCGTAGGAAGTTCTACAGAGCCAGTCCTTTTTCATACTGGATGTAGGCCCACCACCTACAGGTCTTCGTCATCACTGGCCATACTGTGGAATCCTCAGGACTTATTACATGCGTCACAAAACCTCGAAAGAGCATCCCAGGATGTTACGGGTACACAACTCCAACCTGTAGGATCTCCCAGGGCGCTATTACATGTGACCCCACCACAAAACCTCGAAAGAGCATTTCAGGATGTTACGGGTACACAACTCCGACCTGAAATCTCCCAGGGCACAAATTACATGTGGTCCACCACAAAACCTAGCAAGAGCATCTCAGGATGTTACGGGTACACAAATCCGACCTGAAATCTCCCAGGGCACAAATTACATGTGGTCATGGAAAAACCTCGCAAGAGCATCTCAGGATGTTACGGGTACACAACTTCGACCTGAAATCTCCCAGGGCCCAAATTACATGCCATAGGAAAAAACCTCGCAAGAGCATCTCAGGATGTTACGGGTACACAACTCCGACCTATAGGATCTCCCAGACATGCTCATCTGCACAACCTGATCCACGGCCACAGAGTATCAACCTGATACTCACCATACATCATCCTGATGTATTCATGATCGTCCTGATCATCATCACTGCAACGTCCTGCTGCATGTCATCTGGAGCAACATCCTGAAGCTCATCATCCATGATCATCCTGATCATCACTGCAACATCCTACTGCATGTCATATGGAGCAACATCCTGAAGCTCATCAATGCATCCACCTGATGCATACCAAGTATCTACCTGATACATATCATCATACATGATCCACCTGATCATTAATGCATCCACCTGATGCATGCCAAGTATCTACCTGATACATGATACATATCACCATACATGATCCACCTGATCATACAATGTATCCACCTGATACATATATAGATACATGGTCCAAGCATCCAACATGATGCACATACATACATAAATGATCCAACTGATCATATCCATCATCCAACATGATGCATACATATATAAATGATCCAACTGATCATATCCAGCATCCAACATGATGCATACATACATAAATGATCCAACTGATCATATCCAGCATCCAACATGATGCATACATACATAAATGATCCAACTGATCATATCCAGCATCCAACATGATGCATACATACATACATAAAAATGATCCAACTGATCATATCCAGCAGAAACCAGAACATCATCCTGATGCCCATTATCCAGCGCTTACATCCACAGCCATGTGAAGGATCCTCCTTCCAACATGCTTGGAATGGCTTCAGCAAATGTGTCTATCACTTCTTCCTCGAAGTGTCCTCGATCTGAAGAACGCCAAGCCTCTCTCTGAAGTACTCGAACTTCACTCTGGCTAGTGGCTTCGTCAACACATCTGCAATCTGCTCGTCCGTCGCAACATACAGAAGCTTCACAGCTCCTCTCTGCACCATATCCCTGATATAGTGATATTTGATCTCTATGTGTTTCGACCTGTCATGAAACACTGGGTTCTCGGATAGCTTCACACAACTCTGGTTATCACAGAAGATACCAGTAGCATCCAACGAGAGATCAAATAACTCAGACAGTAGCTTTCGTAGCCATACTTCCTCACAACTAGCTCAACAGGCTGCAACATACTCTGCCTCAGCTGTACTCAGTGCTACGCAGGACTGCTTCCTGCTAAACCAAGAGATCACACCCGATCCCATACTAAAGCAACACCCAGATGTGCTCTTCCTATCTGCAGCACTGCCTGCCCAATCTGAATCAACATAACCCTGAAGGTTAAACTTTTGATTCGCTTCATACTTGAGCCCATAATCCACTGTACCCTTCAGGTACCTCAGAAAATGCTTTACAGCAACCAGGTGAACACTCCTCGGATCCGTCAGGAACTGGCTCAATGTGTTCACAGCAAAGCAAATGTCTGGTCTCGTGTTCGTCAGGTACATCAAGGACCCAATCATCTAACGATACATAGAGACATCAACTGGCTCAGATGAAGCATCACATAGAAGCTTCAGATTCGATGCCATAGGTGTGGCCATGGCTTTGCAATCCATCATCCCAAATCTCTTCAGGATATCTACCGTGTACTTCCCTTGACCAAGGAAGATCCCACTTGCACTCTGCCACACCTCCATACCTAAGAAATAGTGCATCATTCCCAAATCTTTCATATCGAATTCAGCTGCAAGCTTCCTCTTAGTATCTGCAATCAGTCTGTCATCTCCTGTCACAAATAGGTCATCCACATACAGGAGTAGAATCACTGGATTCCCTTCCTCAACCTTGTAGTAAAGGTTGGAATCTGCTTTACTCTTGGTAAAGCCCAAACTAGATAGGAAACTGTCCATCCTACCATACCAGGTTCTGGGAGCTTGCTTCAAGCCATACAAGGCTTTCTTCAATCTGCATACATGTGATTCCCTGTCATGTATTTCAAAACCGAGTGGCTATTCCACATATACTTCCTCTTCTACTACACCATTCAGGAAAGCAGTCTTGACATCCATCTGGTGTATTTTCCATTTCATTGCTGCAGCCAGGGCAAGTACTGTTCTGATGGAAGTATATCTGGCTACAGGTGCAAAGGTTTCTTCATAATCTATTCCTTCTTTCTGAGAGAAACCACGAGCTACGAATCTTGCTTTGTATTTTTCCACACTGCCATCTGCAGCATGCTTGATTTTGTAGATCCACTTGGAAGTCACAACAGACTTCTCTTTAGGTCTTGGGACAACATCCCAAACATCATTCTTCATTATTGATTGGTATTCCTCAACCATAACATCCTTCCATTCTTTCTTTTCTGCTGCCTCTTCATAACTGGAAGGCTCTTTGTTCATAATATCACAGAGTAAAACAACATAACTGGTGTGTGATCTGGTTCTCTTCTTTGCTCTGTGTTCTTCTTCTGGAATGCCAAATCTTTCTGCATCATGAATGAGCTCTCTAGCCCATACAGGTTTCCTCTTGTGAGAGTTATCCTCACAGGGTGGATCTATAGGTTCTTGTGGATCTTCAAACTCACGATCAGTTTCTGGAACTGCTTCAATCATGGTAGTGTCCTGAAATCTTGTTTCCTTAGGTTCTTCATAAACTTCAGTAGGTGCCTTTCTTGATTTGATGAATGCTGAGTTTTCATCAAATGTTACATCCCTACTGACATCAATCTTCTTGAACCCTGGAAAGTATATTCTGTAAGCCTTCGAGCTTTCACTATAACCCACAAAGATGCCCTTCTTTCCTGAAGGATCTAGTTTAGTCCTCTTCTCTTTTGGGACATGAGTATATACTGGACAACCAAATATTCTGAGATGGCGGACTTCAGGTTTCTTACCAGAAAAGACCTCTTCTGGTGTCTTGTTGTCCAATATCTTGTGGGGTGTTCTGTTCTGCACATATACAGCTGTTCTAGCTGCTTCTGCCCATAGATGCATAGGAAGATCTTGGTCATGCAACATTGCCCTTGCTGCTTCCATGATAGTTCTGTTCTTCCTTTCTGCAACTCCATTCTGTTGAGGATTATAAGGAGCAGTCAACTCCCTCTTAATCCCTGAATCACTGCAAAGCTTCTTGAAGTCATTTGAGGTGAATTCTCCACCATTGTCGGATCTGAATGTTTTGATCTTCTTGTCAGTTTGATTCTCCATCAAGGTTTTGAATTCCTTGAATTTGTCAAGCACCTCATCTTTGCCTTTCAAGAAGTATACCCAAGTCTTCCTAGAGAAGTCATCAATAAATGATACATAGTAAACATACCCACTTAGGGAACTGGATGACATGGGGCCACATACATCTGAGTGGATGATTTCCAGAATGTCTTTTGCCTTGCTTTCACTGCTTGGGAAAGCCTTCTTAGTGTTCTTTCCTTTTCCACATCCTTTGCAAACACCTTCATGTTTGGTCTTGATTTCAGGAAGACCCTCTACTGCCTTGCTTGCAATTGGAAGTGCCCTATAGTGCATATGAGCAAGTCTTCTATGCCAAAGTTCACTTGGCTCCATGGATTCATGTACCATGGCATGTTCAGGTTGTCCCTTCAATTTATACAAGCCTCCCTCTTGCTCTCCAATCACTACTGCATCATCTATGGTCTTTCCCTTTGCCCACATTAGGACTTGTCCATCCACAAATGCAACCCTCATACCTTTTGCATCCAATGCATAGATGGAGAGTAAGTTCTTCTTGAGCCCAGGTACATAAAGTACTTCTTTCATCTTCAATGATTTTCCAGAATCTAGGTTGTAGGAGGCTTCACCACTTCCTTTGATTGGGTATTGATAATCATCCCCAAGTTTCACCTTATGGGGTGATTCATGTTCAGATAGGTTCACAAAGGATTCTTTAAACCCAGTCATGTGTTTGGAAGCCCCACTATCAATCAACCAATCATTACATCCATGGGAGATGGTACCTGTAAGAGCAGAAATTAGAACATATTCTTCTTCACTTGATGAGTCATCATCACTACTACTTTCTGCCCTAGCCTTCTTCTTTGGAGGTTCATCATCTTCGGCAGCATGAGCATGAAACCTTCTTTTGCTTCCCTTCTTCTTCTTACTGAAGTTGTTGTTATTATCCCTTTTGTTCTTGGGACAATCTGAAGCAAAGTGACCCTTCTCATTGCATGTGAAGCATCTTAGGTCCTTCTTACTCTTTTGATGGAATCTTTTGTGGTGAGAGTGATCCTTCTTGGTTTTGCTTCTTTTGGTGTGAGCTGCAAGAGCTTGATCTTCTCCTCCCATCTTTTCCTCACGAGCTATAAGTCTAGCTTCTTCTTGAGAGCATTCTTCCCTCAATCTGTTGAAGGAGATCAATTTCTTCCTTGCACAAATTCCTTGAATAAAGGAATCCCATGACCTGGGTAGGCCATTTAGAGTGGTCATCACCACTTCACCATTCTCCACCATTTCATCTACTGCTTCTAATTGTTCCTTGATCTGGGAGACCCTTGAAAAGTAAGACTGAATGGTTTCTCCATTCTGAAACTTCACTGCCTTCAATTGGTTCCGCAGGGTCATCTTCCGATTTATGTTCTTTCCTTCAAATAGCTTGGTCAAAGATTCAAACATCTCTTTGGGTGTCTTAAGAGAAGACACATGAGGTATGAGATGGTCTTTGATAGAATCAGCAATGATTCTCTTTGCCTTGACCAAGTTCTTCTTGTGCAATGCCTTGGCTTCTTCATCCTCTGGGATAGGGATGTCTTCTTTCACATATGAGTCCAACTCATTCTCTTCCAGGATTAACCCAATCCTATACTTCCAGGCTCGGAAGTTATCATCCCCTTCAAGCTTATCCTCAGGCTTGGTGTGGAGAGACATCTTTTAAGAGTACTTCAAATGGAAATAGAAAAGATTTAGGACTTACCACTTGAAGTGCTGAAAACTGGATCTGGTCCCGGATTAGGGTTTGTCAGAGAAACCCTAAAAATTCAAAATGTGAATTTCAAAATTCCGAAAGGATAGAAAGATGCGCCTTGGAGAGCTGATCAGCCTAGTACATTCAGAATTTGAGATCAGCAAGGTCTTGCCCTTCAAAATTGCCTTTTTGTCCTCCAGGGTTCACTAAGGAGAGCCCTAAATTAGGGTTTGAGTTTCCCGGAGATCTACTTAGCCAAAAATCTCGATCCAAAGCTCAAACCTTCGATTTTTGCAAGGAGCTTCCAGCTGTGCCTTCAGTTTCCAAAAATTCCTATTTTTGTGGAAACCCTAATTTTTAGGGCCAAATCTGAAAATGCTCGGAACTGAATTCTGATTGGACAGATAGATGCGCCTTGATGAGTAGATCCAATCTACTATACTGAATTTCAAAAATCTGTGGAGAGAAACCCAATAAACAAGGAATACAAGCTTCCGTCACTGCAAAATGTCTTCTTCTCAGTTAAGCTCTGATACCATGTTAATTTTAGTATTAAAGTACAATACTATAGGATCTTTGCTGAGAGAATAACATCTACAGTATATCAATGCATGACAAGCATCACAAGCATCACAAGAATCAAAAGCATAGAGACAAGAGACACAGAGTTTCCGTGGGGAAAACCCTAAGGTGAAAAACCCCACAACTTCCTCAGAGATAGAGAGAGCAATGGCTCAACCAAAATACAACCAAATAACACTGAGATAGTCTCCTAGCAGATGATCCTCCTCCTCCTCACTAGTGCACCACTTTTCAGAGAGAGAGTGAGTTACTTTTCCGAGTGAGTAAAATAGAGATCTCCTATCTCTATTTATACTCACCTTTTTGCCCAGTGACCTACTGGGGCCGACTTGTCTACTTGGATACATCCACATTATATTATATATTAATTAGGGCCGACCCCATAAGGTGGTCTAATAACCCATCGGCAAGTACACACACTTGCGACACTTGTCAATCCACATGACGACACTTCCTTATAGAGGAATAACACATCTCTTATAAGGGTACAATAAATATATATATAATACATAGATGAAATACATTCCGAAGTTACATATACATCAACAAGGATATCATCAAAGAATACTAGAACAAATTTCCGCAAGTAGGGTTGAAATATTTTATTCATTAAGGCCTGGAATGTGGAAGGAGCATTAGTAAGGCCAAAGGGCATGACCAAAAACTCATAATGGCCATCATGTGTGCGGAAAGCTGTTTTAGGGATATCATCCTCATGAACCCGAATTTGATGATACCCAGAACGAAGATCCAACTTGGAGAAAAGGTGAGCCCCATGGAGCTCATCAACAAGCTCATCAACAATAGGAATTGGAAACTTATCCTTGATGGTGAGGTGATTAAGTGCTCAGAAGTCAATGCAGAGGCGCCATGACACATATTTTTTGCGGACAAGAAGAACTAGAGAAGAAAAGGAACTAGTGCTTGGGCGAATAATACCTTGCTTCAATAAGTCCCGAACGAGCATTTCAATCTCCATTTTTTGGTGAAATGGGTAGCTATAGGGACTGATGTTGGGAGGAACGCTACCAAGAAGGAGCTGAATACCATGGTCTTCTGGCCTGGAAGGTGGCAATCCCACTGGTTCAGCAAAGACACCTGTATATCGATCCAGAATTTGTTGTAGATCCAAAGGAGTAGTGGAGACCGCTGATGGTTGCATCTGAATGGAATGGATCTGAGCGATGACACCATGTGAATTCTTCTTGAGGAGTTTTTCCATGCGATGTGAACTGATGATGCTGAGAGAACCTGGTTGTAATCCTGTCAATGTGTGTTTTTGGCCATTGAGGGAAAACTGCATCCAAAGTTCAGCAAAATCCCATAAGATAGGGCCAAGTGTGCGTAGCCATTGAGCGCCCAAAACCACATCACATCCACCTAAGGTCAAGGAAAACATGTCAAAGCACAAGGTATAATCTCCCATAGAGATACGCACATTTTGACACTTCCATTTGCAAGGTAAGGTGCCCCCATTGGAAACCATGAATTCAAAGTTGGAGCAAGGATGGATAAAACAATCAGCTTGTTTGGCGATCCGAGGGTCAATGAAATTATGAGTGCTACCAGAATCAATGAGTATTGTAAGAGGAAGCTTCTTGAAGTAACCCCTGACCCGCATTGTTTGGGGGGTGGTGATTCCAGCTAAAGAATGGAGAGATATCTCTGGCTAGTCATCCTGAGACGGAGGGTCAATAGGTGGTTCCTGAATGTCGACCGGAGCATCCATTGTTTCTGGATCTTCGTCACCAATTTCAGAGGCAGGCGGAGAATCCACATCCAAGAGATAGAGCTTTTGCTGAACACATCTATGTCCTAGAGTGAATTTCTCATCACAATTATAGCAAAGCCCCTTTTCTCTGCGTGCTTGCATCTCTGTTTCAGACAAACGCTTGATAGAAGTTGGTCAAGGAGCCTGCGGTATAGGTGGTTGTTGAGAACCCGTATTTCAGAAGGGAACAAAAGTGGGCTTGGAGCGTTGTTGGGCTGCAATCTTGTCTTCTGCCAACTTAGCCAACCCTAGGGCTTCCATCATTGTGTTGGGACAGAACATTTTGACCTCAGAGCGGATGGCATCCTTTAGACCACTGATAAAACAACTCCGGTAAAAGTCATCAGACAATCCTTCAGTGTGGTTGGCTAGTTTCTCAAATTCGGTTTGATACTCTCTCATAGTGCCAATTTGGCGAAGTTTAGTGAGGGATCCTGTGAAGTCATCAAAAGCACTAGGACCAAATCCTTGCAAAAGGAGATGGAAAAAGTCTGGCCATTTTGGCTCTTCATGAGCCTTGATGTACCAATGGTACCATTGAGGAGCTTCCTGTTCCAAATGAAAGGATGCAAGTGGAACTTTGTTGACATCAAAAGTATTATGCAGACTGAAATACTGTTTTGCACGATAGATCCATCCAGTTGGATCAGTACCATTGAAGCGAGGAAAATCAAGCTTCGGACCACGGAAATTGCTGGAAGAAGAGACTCCATTGTCTGATGAAGACTCGGACTGTCGTTTGTTGTTCATAGCTGAATGTTCAAGATGGAGGCCGAGAAATTTTTCATCTAGATCCTGGAGTTTGGCTTGGATGGCTGCAAGTGCGTCTTCCATGGTTTTTTCTCCTGCACAGGTGACAACCATAACAAGGAGTTTTTTTTTGGGGGGGTTGACTGGGTAGGAAAAAAAAAAAAAACTGCTTCAGTAAAGGAAAATCTGGACTTGGGAAAAAATCTGAAGGGTAATTGAGGTTTGACTAGGTTTTGGACACTGTCGAATAGACAGGGAAGCAAAAATGAGGATTTCAGAAGTGGGGTGTAAGAATGGGAAAATTTGGTAGAGGGGGACAACGAAGCAGAATTCAGGAAGGAACTCTGTGGTAAAATTTGAAGGTGATTGGGTGAAATGTTAGGAAGTTATGGCAAACCCTAAAAATAGACAAATGTGGGATTTCAGGCTTTGGGAAGGGCAATTGGGGATAGGATCCTCAGGAATGAAATATGCAGAATGGGATGACAGGGGCTCCCATAAAATTTCAAGGAAAATAGAGTGAAAACAAGGGAGATATGGAGAAAAAACTGGTTTTTTGTTTCTTCAGACTGGAGCGGCTACGGATCGGAAGGGATCTGGAACAGATAAATCTGCAATGGCCCAGAAGTGAGCAGGATTTGAAACGTCGCCGAATGGATTGAAAACGACTGGATCTGGAACGACTTTCAGAATGGATCTGAACGGCTGGATCTGAAACGGTGCAGCAGTGATCGACAACAGTTCAGCTGAAAATAGATATGGACCCCAGGTATGTGCGGCTTCCTAACATTTCAGGGGTTTCACTTGGCCACCAATGCTATCTGACGGCTTGCGTATTGGGGCAGTACCCCTCACTCCATGGCTCAGGTAAAACTGATAACCGCTTTGCCACAAATGATAGCTTTTGGTTTACTTCATGGGTGGGAACTAGTCAATCAGGTAGGGGTCATTGCCCTTTTTGCTGGCAGGCCCTCTCAATGGGCCAGCTACTTCGGGGTTCCTGTGGTATTCCTCACAATGATTTTTAGGGCTTATGCCCAAGTACTTCCCACAGTTAAGCGGATAGGGATTATTCCCAAATCCGAACCTGCAACAAATGCGAAAAAAAAATTGGGTGTTGGGGACTAGGAGTTGTTGCTCTCCCTAACATTACTTGATAGATCCTATTTTTTATTATTTTGTTTTATGGAGGTACCATTACACCCTCTTTGATGTTTGGTGGTACCCTCTTGGTTAGTGCACCCTCCTTGTCTATTCCAAGTCTCTTGTGATGCTCCTCATGTGCTAGTGCGCCATCACTGGATATTTTTAGCATGCACTCCTTGAAAGAAGAGTGTAACTCCCCTCTTATTTCACATTTTTCTATTCTAGGAAAGGGAATCTCCAATTGTAACCTCTCTCTCATGAATTGAGTAACTCCCAATGAATTTAAGTTACCTCTCTTGGAATTTGAGTCACTCCCTTGGGAATTCGAATGGATATAGAAGGATTTGAATTGGCTCTCTTTCACTCTTCTTCGCTCTCTTTGATCTCTCCAGTGCACGAAAAATGCTCTCTTGTCTGGGAAATACACGCTCTCAAGTAGAAGATGCATTGTATTGTAGGACGGTTGAGGGCCTTGTAATGAGGTTTGAATACCTTGTAATGGGGATTGAATATTGATATATTCTTACACAACATGAGTCCATATCCCATTTCTTGTCTCTATCCAATCTAGCTCATAAGTGCTAGGTGAGGGTGGTGATATCCTAAGGGACTGTGTAGTGAGGGGATGCACAAATTACCAAGTAATGTAAATGGAAGGGAAAGTTGATATGGCAAAAGGTGTAGTTGTGGTATTTTCATGGTGTTGAGAAGGGCTCAACCATATGTTCTAATTTAGATATTTCTTAGCATTTCTAGGTTGTGATACTAGTTCCATTGTGTTCAGAACGTCATTTACACTAAGGAATACCTTTTTTTACTGAATTTTTTTTATGTATGATTGGGATACAACTGTTTTTGTGTGGCAGTGTTCCCGGTGTTGAGATGACTGCACCATACCTTTTGGTTTGAGACTACCCCTCCTGTGGATCTATGGCCTCAACATGGGGGTGACTATCATGTTGAAATATGCATGAGCATGTTATTTCTATGGCTGGGTGGAACATTTTCCTGTTAAGCTAGTTTCTTTTAATTAAGATGAGTATTTTGTTATATGCTTATTTATTGTAATTTCTAATGTATATATGTTCTCATGGATCTGATTTTAATGTTGTTTACATGGCTATAGGTGACATCCATGAGATCTAATGTTATTATCATTTATATGGATGTAGATAGAAACCTTCATATCTGATTTCCTTTATGTTTATCTGGCAGTTAGTAGAGCTGATTTTTAACATTGTTAATGCACTAGTAGAAAAATGGGTGATAAATGACCAGGGGACCAAAAATGTTGGTCACCATGCAAAATAAATGACAAAAAGATTGGTCACCATAGTGTTTTTAAGTGAAATATGACCAAATTTGAGCAATTTTAAGTGATTACAACTAAAAATGACTAAAAAATGACTAATTTAGTCATGGGATAAAAAATATGACTAATTTAGTCATGGGATAAAAAATATGACTAATTTAGTCATGTGATAAAAAATATGACTAGACAGTCTAAGTTAATAATTATGTAAGATGTCCTAATTATCAAATATTTCCTTATATATCACACACAAATTAAGAGTGTCTATATATAATATAATATAGGATTTTATAATTATATATAACATGTTTCTATATGTCTCTAGATATTTCAATATTGTAATTGACGTAATAAGCCTAATTAGTTTGCAATGACTAAATTATAGTTTTCATTAATGACCACAAAGGAAAGAATTCTCCATGATATTTAACCTGCTCCATTTACTTGGCAGTATAATGTTGATGCTCAACATCAACATGATTGCAATGTGTTGAAACATGAAACCATAGGCAAACATACTCAATTTTTTTGCAAGATCATTCCATCTGTATCATCACATCCAGTTTGAAGTGCTTATTTCACTATTTTTCTTTTGTATTATCCCTTCGACAAATCCGCCAAGTTGCATAATTTATGTCATCATAATTTGGTTGAGTCAAGTCTTGGATATTTTTCATCTTTCCCTATGAGGATTGCCATGTCATGAAGTTGATGTCATTGTGTTGGGCTCGTCGCATTGGTCATGTTCATATTTTGGTTGAACAAAACCATCGTCGTTCAACCCTCTTGGTAGTGTGTTAAAGTTTTGGCAAGTTCATGTATTTTGCATCATGTTAGCTAAAAAATTTCAGTTTCATAACCTCCATTAATTCTCCATATGCATCAATTCATCATGGTTCTCCTTATGATTGATTTCATAAAGTTCTGAAGTCCTCCCTAGTCCCTCCCTTGCAAAAAATCACCAATATCCTCTATTTTGAAAAGAAAACAAAATTCCTCTTTTTTTGTAAAAAAACCTTCATTCTCATCTCCTTAAATAAAAATAAAAATAATAATAAATTTTATGCCCTCATAATCCCTAACCCCTTAGCTTTCCCTTTCCCATTTAAAATAAAGAAATTATAACAAACCCTTGTTTCCCCTATATCCCTATTAACATTCCCTTTTTCACCCATATATAATATATTAATATATTATATAATTATTATATATATTTATATAATTAGTATATGTAATATATGTAATATATTTTTAATATTAATTTTAACAAATTCAAAAAACAAGAATATAAACAAAACAAATATAATAAAGAGAGGGAAACTAAATAAAAAAAACATCAATGGGTATGCTCTCCAGTGGTATTATAGGT
Source organism: Larix kaempferi (assembly GCA_027924585.1). Lineage (NCBI taxonomy): Eukaryota > Viridiplantae > Streptophyta > Pinopsida > Pinales > Pinaceae > Larix > Larix kaempferi. Next base: position 8,494,663 of record BSBM01000182.1, on the reverse strand, counting down.
ATCTGAGGGAAATTGGTGGGCATCATCATCATCTTCCTCTTATCAAATGTTTCCTCCATGAGAGGTAAGAAAAAACATCCCAATTTATTTTCATTTGAAACTCTCATTAGCATTCATTGTATAGCTCCATTTTTAGCACTGCATAAATTGAATTTGAACATTTGAAACCCTAGATACCCTAAGTATTTGCATGCTCGACCATGAAAACAAAAACAGCGAGGCCCATGAAGCCAAAAATAATGAATAATCACTGTCGTATTGGTATTATCACTGCAACAAAGAGGTTTCCCTGGAACCCCTAGAATAAGAGTCTCAAATGGTTTGCAGTGAGTGTCGCGATGGATTTGTGGAGGCCATGGCCACTAGCTAGAGAGCTCATCGTGATCGCTTGGTTAACAATGTCCAATCGAGGTGATAGAGACATGCTATGGTTGAAAGGGTCGCTGACATCTCTTATCACCGACATGTGCTTAGGGTTTTAAGGTTATTTACACGGGCCTCCCAAGGTAACCCTCGGAGGGATGGAACCCCAGGGGAAACATGGATTTGAGATGGGAATGAGAATGAGGGTTGACTGAGTTCTGGTTTCAGGTCACATGGTGATGATGGATTAGATTTAGGGAACCCACATGCTGATTCAGACGACAATCAGCCAGATTCTGGCAGTTGGCAAATGGTGACTGATCATGATCAGATGAATTCATGCCACCCATAGGTTTTTGATGTGTAGGAGACTGACGAAATTGTGTTGGTTGATGCCAATGTGTGGATTGATTAATTCCAATGTGTTGATTGGTAGGAATTGCATCAAGGATAGAAATCTCAGGAGGAGTAGTGATTGAATTTGTGCTATCTAGAATGGGATATGTACACAAAAGCTCAGATTCGTCAGGTTATAGAGGGATACCTTCATAAAAACTTAGATTGATGAGGTGAGAGATTGATACTTGCATAAAAAATCATATTGGTCAGGTCCAAAAGACATGCAAACAAAGTTTGATTCTCACTGGTTATCCGTATTTTATCTTTCGTGACATCAATCATTATTGCGAGCATAAGAGCGAGTTAAATTTAAAAATGACATTCAACTCTTGCAAAAAATTGATGTGTTTGATCAATATTTTTTTCGCATTCGATCAAACCATCTTGAGGTCACCTGGTTCTAAATCTACTTTCTAATGTTTTGTGGGATAAATCATTTACGTAGTTCCCATCTTGTATGTTTCCTTGCGCGTTAGGCGATCATTTATGCACATCTACTATCATAGCCATACCCGTGGTGATTTCTTGATTGAAACTAGTCCCAAATTGTTCCAATAACAATGGTTTCATGATAACCCCCACGAGTTATCCTTTAATTCCTATGTCACTTAATTTAATTCCATAATTAGAGTTTGTCCATTGTTTCCTAAGTTATTAATTTAATAAAAAATTTATATTTTACAATTTTAATTATAATTCCTTATGTTTATATATATATATATATATTACATTATAATTCAAATTAAAACATTTTAATTACAATATTGAATTTAAACCCTAATTAAATTTTTTCCTCAATTAATTATAAAATATTTTTAAGAAAATATATATAATAAAGAAAAAATAAATTTTAAATTAAACATGCTTATATGATATAATAAAGAAAACAAATTAAATTAAACATACTTATATGATATAATAAAGAAAACATATTAAATTAAACATACTTATAAGTTGGTGGGATTGCATGTGGCCATGCATCTTCACCTTTTTTACTGATCCATGAATGATAATAATAAAATAACAAAGAAAAATAAGAGTGAGTAAATCCTGACCTCAGCTCATTTCTCTGCACTTAAAATTTTGACTAGCTCTCTGCAACTAGGTTTCTAGGCCACTTTAGGCTAGGGTATGATCGACGGATTTCCTTCATGGTGTTGGAATTGATTTAATACTGAGAGGGGGGTGAATTAGTATTAGCGCAGCTATTATCATTTTTTACATTCTTTAATAGATTAGCCTTTACTTAATCTTTATGTTCTGTTATGCATCAATAAATAAACATCCACACATATATGCACCACATAAACAACACATAACACACAAGATTTTTACGTTGAAACCAAAATGGGAGAAAACTACAAAATGCTTCTTTATAGTGAGAAAGAATACATTCAAGGAAGAACTGACTTGCTTTGTTTACTAGAACCAACTGGAAGGAGACACCAACCCCCTGGTTTTACAGGCACCGACCTGAAGGAAGCTTCCACTCCCTGTGTTTCTCCAACACCGATTGGAAGGACGCACCGAACCCCTATCTTCTTTTTTTTACAGGAACCAACCTGAAGGAAGATCCAAATCCCTATCTCCTTGCCCCGTCCGACCACCCTGATGTCTTATGTATGTTGATGTATTACCGAAATTCAAATATGCGCACTTCTTTAGATATTCTGATAACAATTCTATTGTGTGCTACCTTCGTATGTAGACTATACTCTATCATTGCGTTGCATACATCACTTGACTTCTCATTCCTCTCAAATCATACTTCTGAATATGACTTACTTCATGTACTGTGTGCTTTCTTGATACTGCAGTATGTGTCTCTGTTATCTCAACGTTCTGCTCTATGTGACTGCAATGATCAACTGATATTGTGCTTTCAATTGATAGTTTGTTGTTTTGAAATAAAGCACATGTAATAGATGGAACTGCACACTTCATGATGTGTCTGGTCTATTTAAGTCTTTCAGTCTCTCAAATAATCTACAACGTCTTCTGCATCAAATGATTCATCCATTCTGTTTAACACACTTATCTCAGATCATCTGCATCATAATGCGCCTATGATAATTTGCAAGAGATCTAGCAACTGTAGCAACTCACAATCAAACTCTCAAGTATGTTGCAAAGAAGAGACACTCAATAATCACTCATAAACGCAGAATAATAGACGAAATATCAATATCATACAATGAATAAGAATGTAGTGAATGTGTTACAATGATAAGTGATGAGCCATCATCTAGGATTTGAATTAGCCAAGTAGGGAATTCGAATCTGAGCTCAGAGTCTATCTTGGAGATCAATGGAGACATCATCCAGTCAACAGTATCAGTCATAAATGGTAAGAGCCAGTCAAGTGTGTCCAACTAAGTCTAACAGGACCATCTAGGCATAAATCAGGGAATGGAAACTCCAAGGACGATGCATGAGGCTGTCAAACAATGAAGTACAACTCCAGAACTAGATAAATGGAAGCTACAAGTAGTCAGCATGAGCAATCAGTGGAATAACTACTCAATCAGTGCACTAACTTAAGAATAACTCCCGGTAGGTGAGATAAGGCGCCCTAACTAAGTGATAATTGGTGGTAGGTGAGTAAAGGCGCTCTAACTGACAGTGGTAGGTGAGAAATGGGTACTTGCTAAGTAGATAAGTCAAGGAGGGCGCATTAGGTAGGTAGGAGGCCAATTGAGAGCTAAAGACAAGCTCTGGAGAGCTAGAAGCAAGCTCTAGGTGCTGGGGAGACAACCATGATGATGACTGGATGCACGCAGTGGCATGCAAATGCATGCAGCATGCAGTTTGCATGCAAGCATGCAAAATATAAAAATGATGGTGTGAATATTCCAATAGTGCTTATCGAATCCTAGTGTTGTTTTGTCGTTGTGCATCAGATGGAGTTCTCAACATCGCACACTTTCACTTATTCTCATATGCATCAGCTAGACATCTGCGCAATATATGATAAAATTCAGTTATGTCTTTGCACTTCTGTCAGATCCTAAAAACTTTGTGGCACGGTGAATTTATTTGTATTAAGATTTCTCAAAGGAGGTTGCCCCCTCGAAGTGGCCTACGATCAATAAAAGTGATTCTGAGTTCTGTTATTATTGCTATCCCATGTATTTCCATTAATTAATTATTGCAGGTTCTTCACACAAATGATTTTGGACATACTGAATCTTGAAGGTAAGATTGACGTGGAATCCATCGAAAATTGGGTGCAACAATTGGAATCCTATTACTCTTTGAATCAACCCTTAGAAATTAACAAGACCACCATTGCAGCCTTAACGATGTCAACGTCTGTGCACTACTGGTGGGAGAACCTCTCGACAAAGATGGAGAAAAGCAGAGACCCCATCGACACATGGGATAAATTCGTCGAACACATGCGAAAGGAATTTTACCCACCCAAATACCTTGAGCAATAGTATAAGAAGTGGCAGCAGCTAAGGCAATGGAAAGACCAATCAGTACAGAGTTACACCGACGAGTTCTATCGATTCATGGCTAGACTTGGCGTCCAAGAAGAAGATAAATTGCTTGTTCTGAAGTACATCAGTGGATTATCTCAGTATATTTTGCAAGAGATGGAATGTCTGAATGTCAATATGCATGCGGATGCATTCCACTATGCCAAAAAACTTGAAACCAAGGAGAAAGGGAAAGCACCCTTCGCAACAAAGTCAACATCAATACAACCACCCAAAAAGAAGACATCAGCCGACCTCGACAAGTCAAAATCTTCTCAGCCGACTCCACCAAAACCAGATCACGGCAAAAATCCTTTTCAGAAAAAGGAATGTAGCAAACAACCACCCAATGGGAAATGGTGTAATTACCACCACTCATCTTAGCATGATAAGTTTGAATGCAAAGCTCGGAAGACATTTTTGGTGAAAGTGTCGACATCCGACGTGTTCAAAAAGACGGTGGAATAATCTGATCCAAACGTAACAACCCTTCTGGCATCAACATCGACCACTCTAGCAGCCTCGACTATCATCGACGAGGAGGAACGAGAGCGCCTATTCCATACATGGATATGGGTTCTGCACAATCCATTACATCTTATTATGCACAATGGTAGCCAGAAGAACTTCATTTCTGAAGATCTTGTGAAGAAACTAGGTCTTGTCACGACTCCGCACCCTCAGCCTTACAACATCAGTTGGCTGAAGGATGGACAGGAACTACAGATCACCCGACAATGCAAACTCCCCTACTTCACAAAGCCTTTGAAGCTGAAGTACTCTGCGACGCAGCACCACTCTTCGTAGCCGACGCCCTGTTTGGGAAACCTTACCTATGGGATCACCATGGAAGTTATCAGTCACGACCGCAGAAGGTGATTGTCAAAATCTAGAATCTATGGTACAACATTCTAGAGTGAAGACCTACACCAATGGTTTCAATGATATCTGCTAAACAAACAAAGAATCTCATCAATCATGCTTAGAAGTTCGCGTTAATCATGATCAAACTGCAACATTCTAGGAAGACTGCAACGACGAGTCGACTCACCAACTGTAATGTCCCCAGTTTGACCCCATGGCAGTAACATTATAAATGATGTAATATTGTTATGAAATTATGGTGAGGAGATCAAGGCCAAGGCCCCGCCATCGATTTAATGATGCATATGATTTGCATGCTAGCAATGCACACTGGAAATTCAAATATCATGTAATATGCGTTTTAATAAAAATACCCACAACTAGCTATGCAATTCAACAAAGAGATGGGGGCATGTTTTCACGGGGAATTGGGAGGGAAAACATTCAAAACCTTGAGCCAATCAAGTCAATCCAAGTGTCAATGAGAGAACCCATCAAACCCTCAACTAACCATGTTGACTTTTGTACCCAATCATTGATTTCTCCCAAGAGTTGGTTGAGGAAGTTAATGCCTTGGGGAATGGGAGGTATGGCTGTCCAAATTCGGGTATGGGAAAACAACCCTGCATGGGAATTCGCATTTTGCTTCTTGGGCAAGAAAAGAGCCATGAATTTCTCCCCCAAGCCATTATGCAACCATCATTCTTTCTCCCTCACGAGTTTAGAGCTACCTGGGCATTTTCCAGGCATGGTTGCTGCGTTTTTGTTCATTCTCCTAATAGAGAAGGGCGTTTTTGTGTTGTATACCAGTGGGGAAGAAAGGGAAATCGAACGAGGGTTCAATAGAGACCGTTTTGGGCTGTTGAAGGCTAATATAGTTGGGGAAGAAATCGTTTTTCCTCCCTGTGGTTGTTTGCCCCATTCCACAATCCGTTTTTGGTTGGGAACGTTTTTGGGAAAACCCATGGCCATCTTATTGTAAATCCCACTATTTAAAATGTGTATCCCTGCCCCTATTTGTGCTTACTGTGTGAGAGAAGAGTATGTTGGGTATGGGTATGGGTATCCATGGCTTGGGCTGGAGCTTGAGTGCAATCATCTAGGGTTCAATTGTATCCTGATAAACCCAGCTATGGACTGGCTTGGCTCAGATGAAATGGTTAATGGGTTGTGTGTGAGCTGGAATGTTCCCTTTCCTTGTGAGAATCATGCCCAGCTCGGGGGTGGCCTTCGAACGGACTCAGTATAAGCTGTCGAAGAGCCTATGGTTGGGTGGAACGTTGCAGCGACATAGCTAGTTGCTTGGGGAAGTTGCAAAATGAAGATAAGCGTTTTTATGTCTATGTATTTACTTCTGCAATGTTTAATTAATGATTGTTTTGATATGCTGGATGGGCATGAATTGTGTGTGTGGATTAAATTTAAATTCCGCTGTGCATACTGCCTAATTGTATCTGCACACCAATGTTTAAATTCTTATGATTCTAATTAGTGGGCTGAGTTTTATGAAATGCCCAAATTTTAGTGCCATGTTTCCTTCCTTGCATTGGGTCAGCAGGTGGGTACATTACACCAACCAAAACAGCTCCTGACAGAAGCAGTTGATCGACAACGCACTCGACGAGTATCAGAGTTTATTCCAGGATCCGAATGGAGTACCTCGACATTTCCAAGTAAAACACTCCATTGAACTTGCTCCTGGTTCTTCTTTTCCTAACACATCTGTTTACATAAGATCCATTCTCGAAAATGAAGAGATTCGCAGATAAATCCAAGATTTGATCGAAAAAGGTCATATCCAACCCAACTCCTCCCCTTGTGGAAGTCCATCCGTCCTCGTTCCAAAGAATGACAGGACTTGGCGCATGTGCATCGACTACAGGGCACTCAAAAAAAAATTGGTAAAGAATCGCTACCCTTTGCCACAGATATATGAGCTCATCAACTATTTGAAAGGTGCTAAATTATTTATTAAGCTCGACCTCAAGTCAGGATATCATCAGATTCCAATCGAGCCCTCAGATGTGTGGAAAATTGCTTTCAATACCGAGGAAGGATTGTTTGAATGGTTAGTCATTCCTTTCGGATTAACCAATGCTCCTGTGACCTTCATGCGATACATGGATAACACTCTTTGACCTTTCATCGGCAAATGGGTCATTGTCTACCTTGACGACATATTGATTTTCAGTCGATCATGGGAAGAACATGTCGAACTGCTTCAACAAGTCCTCGATACTCTCTAGCAACATCGACTTTATTTGAACATGGACAAGTGTACTTTTGCGATGAAAAACATCAAATATATGGGGTATGTAATTGAATCTGTAGGCATTCACGTCGATCCAGACAAAGTACATATCCTCAAAGATGGGTCCATTCCTCAAAGCATTCAATAACTAAGAATTTTTCTTGGTTTGGCGAACTTCTATCGACGGTTCATACTCGGCTTCTGTCACATAGCCTGGCCCTTGAATCAGTTGACGAAGGGAAATGGAAAAATTGTCTTCAAATGGACATCAACACAACAAGAATCTTTTGAACAGCTCAAGCACAAGCTCTGCACTGCACCAATACTTGTGTTACCTGATTTGCTTGAACCCTTTGAGATTGAGACAGATGCATCAGACTATGCCTTGGGTGCAGTGATCACTCAGTCTATTCACCCAGTCAATTTTCATTCCGAAACTTTTAATGACACTGTTAGAAGATATTCGACGTACGAAAAAGAACTATACGCCATTATGCAAGCTCTCAAGCAATGGAGGCATTACATCCTTGGAAAGGAAATGGTCATCCTCACTAACCATAAGCCTATACAGTTTGCTCTGAACCAATCAAAACTACAAACAACTTGACGTCTTAAGTGGATTAATTACCTACAACAATTCAAGTTGGTGATTAAGTATCAGAAAGGTAAATCTAACGCCGTCACTGATTGTCTAAGCAGACCTCCCATTAATATCCTTTTTACAATGATGAGTATGCAGGGATATGACACCACTACTTGGCCTTAGTTGTATCAAGAATACATCAAATTTTCACCAGTCTAATGACAGCTTCAGATTGACAGGTCGTTGACCGCCGACTATTTCCTGAAAGTCACCTTGCTATAAAAGCTTGGACAACTTTGTGTACCGACCAGTGAGCATCGACAATAGCTCATTTGGGATGCGCACTATAGCAAGACCGCATGACACTTTGGAGTAGCAAAGACACTTGATATTATGCAGAAGTATTTATTTTGGCCTACACTTAAAACCAATGTCAGCAAGTACATTCGATCATGTGTGGTTTGTGCCATTGCTAAACCGCCTAATCGACGACAGGGATTGTACACACCTCTGCTAGTGCCTAGTCGACCATGGGATTATATTTCAATGGACTACTTGACGGCATATCCTACTACCAAACATAAGCACGATGCAATCTTAGTAGTAGTCGACAGATTTTCCAAGATGGCCATTCTCATACCATGTAAGAAGACCACGATAGCGCAGCAGATTACTCAGCTCTTCTTCACGCATGTTTGGAAACACTTTGATTTACCCACAACCATTAATTCTGACAGAGATGCCAGATTTGTCAGCCTATTTTGGAAGACTCTCTGGAAACAACTAGACACACGACTCTCATTGTCGACAACTTTCCATCCTCATACCGACAGACAGACGAAAGTTGTGAATTGCTTGGTCATACAACTACTTCACATGTACAACCACAAGCATTGACGCACATGGGATGAAAGTCTTCCATACATACAACACAGTTACAATCGTGCTCAACACAACTCTACAGGTAAGAGTCCATTTAAGATCTGTTACATATTTCAACCCTCATCTCCTATCGACTTGATCATCTCCTTGACACAGCCAAACTCTGACACCGACTACAGCCAGCGAGAAGTTGATAAATACTTAAATTTTCGAGAACAAATCTGCGACATCCAGAAGCAAGCATAGGGAATGTTGCAACGTGAAAACGAGAAAGCTAAGGCCCGACACGACAAGCATCGTATCCCTGATTCATTCCAAATTGGGGATAAGGTCTGGTTGCATCTCAAGAAGGAGCACTTCACTGGCCCTATTGTTAGGATATTCCTATACCCTAGTCCTACCATCATCTCATTTATTTTCATTGTCAGCCCTGCATGCAGTATGCATTTTGCATGCATGCATCCCAATCATCAGTCCCAACATCTAGCCCTCAGTTAGTTATCCCCTGGAGCTTCTCTTAGATCATTTTTAGCCCTCCTAGACCAGGAGGCGCCCACTTCTCACCCACCACTTGAGAAGGGATCCTTTTCTCACCTACCAGTCTAGTTGCACTTCAGTTAGTTGAGTTATCCTTAGTTCTCTTCTTGATTTAATGATAAACTGACTCTTAACTGACTGTATCACTCCAATAGACCTTCGATGAGACTAGACTACCCATTCTGACTCCAGATAGCTCCTCATGCGCCCTCCACTAAGCCTCCTTCATTCAGTTAGTGCCTCCATGTGCCAGTTACACCTACCACACTCAGTTAGACTCAGTTTGACTAATGGTTGGCAGTTACTTGTGCATTGATGACTCCACCGATGATGAGATAGACTTCTAGTTGTGCCGCTTTGATGACACTCAACTGATTTTGGATCTATCCATGCAGGCTAATTCAAATCACACCTAGTGTATTCGAATCCTAAGCATTGTATAATTATTGTTTTACTATTCAGATTAATGTAACATGTGTAATTATTCTGCCTCTATCTGAGCTCCTTTGGATCTATGTTCAACTGCTCTATTCTTCTTTTATTATTCCTAAATTCTTTCAATGTGAGGTTTACATCATCTCTTGGATCTATTGTGAGCATTTTCACATGGTATCAGAGCCATTTGAGAGTATATTCTACCTCCATTCTTGAGAGTTTTTTGCAGGTATTTCGAAGTTCTAGCAGTTGCAGCAGTAGTATTAGCAGTTTCACCTTTGCACTCGTTCCAGCAGTCAAGATGAACAATTCGAATGCTCCTTCCTCTCCTATGATCCTCACTCCCTTCAATTACTTTGAATGGAAGCTTGAGATGAAAATGCACTTGTGTAACAGACAACTATCCAAATTGGTATTTGAAAAAGATCCCATACCACATGTAGTTGTGGAGAAAACCAAGCATCTAAATAAAATGGATGAAGCCTTTGGTTTCATGTGCCTTCATATGTCTAAAGATATTTTGTTTCATGTTGAAGGAGTGAAGTCTCCTAATGAGTTATGAAAAAAATTGGAGACTCTTTTTGGCAAACGTCACGATGGGCTAAGAGGCCACATTCTCGAAAATGAATTGGTTTCCCTACAACCTAGCAATTTTGAGAGCATTCAAGAATTCTTCTCAAAATTTAAGAACTTGGTTTTGCAATGCAAGCATTGTGGCATCACTAAAACTAATGAACAATTGGTGCTCTCCATTCTGAGCAAACTAGGATCTCAGTTTTTAGTCTTTGTATCTACCTCTATTCTGGATGAATGTCAATCCCTAGATGGAAGTTTCCAAGCTTAGATGTCTTCACTGAAGCTCTCATTCAAGAAGAGGACAAATTGATTCAAATGGGTACCATCAAGGCCTCCAAAGATCTAGATCTTCTAGCTGGAGAAGCAAGTGGGACGAATGTAAAAGGGAGGCAAAAGAAAAAAGATAAGAAGTCATCTAAATCCAAGCTGAATAATAAGTCAAGTCCATCAAAAGGAGCCTCTAGCTCCAAGAAGGACAAACATAAGAGATCTACATGTCCCTACTGCAAGAGAGGAAACCATCCCGAGGAAGCTTGCATGCACAAGAAAATAGACCTACTAACCAAGCTTCTTGAACAAAACAAAATTGCTATTCCAAAAGATGCAAAGATGTCTATTTCTGGAAGTGGATCTAATGGTCATGAAGATTTCCATGCATTGATGGATGGTTTTTCAAAATCAAAGGCCCTCCTCATAGATTCTGGAGCCTCCAACCACATGGTTGCCTCTAAAGAATCATTTTCCTCTTTAGATCTAAATGATGGGCATACTATTCACATGGGAGACAACTCTCAGATCTCTTCCAAAGGGTTGGGTACAGTACATATGGAGCATGGCAAGTTCAAGGATGTTCTATTTGTTCCCTCCTTGATGGCAAATTTGTTGTTTGTATATCAGATGACTCACACCAGATCACCTAAGAAGGTGACTTTTGGTCCTGACACAATTGAGATTACAGAGATCTCCACTAGGAAGACAATAGAAAAAGGGTTTGCAAATCATGCCTCCAAGGAATATGAGTTCTCATTTTCTTCCCTTCTCTCTTCCAACTTCCTCAGAATATGATGAAGATTCGAGTGACTCTTCTTCTAATGAAGATATAGAACAAGATCTTGATGTTGAGATCAAAGTTCAAGAACATTCAGTTTCATATCCAGAACCAATACATGTTCTCAATCCAGAGCCAAGGCCAATATGAGTCACACACTCCTTGCAGCCACTGAGAACACAGTTGAGGATTCATTTGATCACAGAACTACAAGAATTCAACATCATGCCAACCTTGCATTATGCCATCTACCTCTCCATGAGAGATGCAGCATGATGGTGGGGTTCTCTCTTCCATCTATTTGGAAGACTCATCATGATCCATTCGTTCCAGTTGCAAAAAGAATTCCTGAAAGACTTGCTTCGTCTAGTACACCCTCTACACAGTGGGAGGCACATCAGAAGACTAGATCTAGATCTAGCACCTGTTTTGGCATCCTACATAGGATCAACTTGCCAAGTTTTTTGAAAACCTTTTCACTGCTGAAAGCTTCTTTATTTTCTGCTTAGTATGAAGGTTCTTTGAGTTATTTTCATGTTCATAGAGCCTAGTTTTAAATCATAGAACTCTTTAGCTTTTTCTTCATAGTACTGTTCAGACATAAACTTCTTCTTAAAGTATCTCTTAAAATTACGCCAAGTTACACTCTTTTATTTAATGTTTTTCACTCTTTTTATATCTTGCCACCATATATCTGCTTTCCCAGTTAGATTATAAATGGCCATCTTAGCTTTCAACTTATATGAGTAATTATAAATTTGAAAGTATTTCTCCATACCTGATAGCCATGCTTCGGCTTATTGTCCCTTTTCTATCTCACCGTTAAACATTTGGGGTTTTATCTTTTTAAACTCCATTGAGATCTCTTCATATGGCTTGTAATTCCTCTTTTTAGGACTGCAGTCAGTATCACTGCTATCACTGGAATACTTATGTTTCTTTTTATGTGTTTTAACTTTAGCTTCAGAAGAGGAATTACTTTCATCATTAGAGAATTTTAATTTCTTACCTTTGTGTTCATAAGACATGGTTCCAGATTCAGACTTAAATTCTGTTCTTTTATCTTTTCCCTCATTATGAAGTTTATATAGTAATATATGATTTAGTTCTTCCCGTGCCTTCAGAATTCTTTCATTTCCTTCCTTAACAGTTTTTATTTCAGCTTTTAAATCTTTAACAGTTCAAAGTAGTTCAGATGAATTATCATTTAATTCTACGTACGTATATATTTTCTTTCTTAACATGTTCCTGTTCATGATTATTTTGTTCATTATGATGGGATCCATCCTCGGCCGATTCCTTTGGTCCTTCCATTACCTACAGAAGATAGATATCGAATGTTCTATACATAAACAATTGTTAAACAAAGTCAAAAATTTGTTTTTCTATTTTAAATTTGAATGCGCGAGTTGAGCCACTTTCAGGACTAGTGTTTGAACTTGTGCTCTGATACCACATGTAACACCTCCAAAAATCCATCAAAATTAAAAAAAATTATATGTACTATAAATGCTACAATTTACTATGTGGAAATATATATTTGTGAACGTTTAACTCTTTTTTAACTACTTACTACATTTGTATTAGCAACACTTATTTGTTTACAAAATTCATCATTTATTTAATGCGTCTTAACCACTGAATATAGGGTTCTTTTGACTGTCTTTAATATGATAATTCATTTCTTATGATGAGGTTGATATTTAATTTGTCATTCTTCTAATCGTAATATGATATCGTAGTTATGATTACGACGTTAATATTGAACATGTATTTCTTTTGTTGAAGGGGTTCTTGGTGACGCCCTGGTGCTTACTTAGCTTATTAATCTAATGCTTCATTATAACTTGGGCAAGTTACAAGTCTGGTTTACATCCATAAATTTGGTATTATGACCAAGGTTATCATGGCTATACACAACTTCTTTGCATAGTTAATAATGTTTCAAATATAAACTTGGTCATTTCTTCATTATAGGGTTGGAGATACCTAACCAAGTCTTGATGGTGTTTATCATGATCCAAAACTATATAACAATCGTTCAAATAGCAAACTGGTGCCATGGCAATAATCCACGGTGTGAAAAATGGGTAAGAACTATAGCGTAGAATATTTAAATTTATGATAAGGTGGTTGGCAGCTGTATAAAATTTAATGAGGCCATGTGATTCTTGCCAACTCGGCTCCTCGAGTATAAAACCCAAAACCCTATCATCGAAAGGGCGTTACAAGGGTCATTTGGCTCATTTGCAAAATGAAGAGCAAAGCTATTTGGAGCTCTCGGCCACCATGATGAATGAACTACCTACGCAGAGGTTTTCTGAGATGGTTTCTGTTATGGTTCAATCGTGGTCATGGTGTTTGGTTATTTAGATTTTTTCATGCGTATACTAGAGAGTCAAACTCTCGGCTCTTTGATTTCTCATCTAAGTGAAAGCTCAGACAGAAGTCGAAGCTTGCAAAGGTATGACTCTGTGTTTCACTCGTAATAGTTTTTAACTATTTGTAAGTTTCCTTTTATGCATTTTTGTTCAACCTTTTAACCTCTTTCCTTCTTGTGCTGATAGAGAATTGTCCTGCCTCCAGGTCTCGACTTGGGTCTTGGCATTAGCTTTGGGTAAAGGAAAAGTAACTCCAATGGCTGGATACCATGGTAAGCTTCGGGACTTCCACCCAATGACACCTCTGTCAACAAATTTTAGGGTTGTTGTTTGCATTTCCCCTCTATAGTAATTTTTTGATAAAAGAATGAGTCATTTGACATCATTAGGCAGCATTGATAATGTAAAATATTTTTCTGGCTAAAATCCAGTGTTGGGTTTCAACCGAATGTTTCTTTTTTAAGGATTTAAGTAGTTTTGTTTATCTATTTTGGGAACCCTAGTAATCCCCGAGCAGTGATATTATGCTTATAATCCTTTTAATGGAAAATAGAGTTACTCTACTGATTTCTCTCGGCCTCTTCGACACTTTAACTGTTTGTATTTTTAAAATATATGTGTAACTCATTTGGGCCAAGCCCTATTTTATAAATTTTTGTTTTGGTATGTAATATGCCAGTTTTGGTTTTGTGTTGTAATGTTAATTAATTTTGGTTGTAACAGGGTTTAAACCCTAAACCCTGTCATGTACTGAATCTATATATTACATAAACCACACATGGATGAGCTCTCGCGAGACTCGAACCCTTGAATTGTGTTAAACTATTATTGACAAACCTAACTATTTATTATTACGGTAATGATGCATTGCTATATGGCCTCGAGCTCTATCCAAACTGAGCGATTTTAAAGAAAAGGTTTAATGTATAAAAATAGAACCTGTCAATTGTATGAAGAGTTGATTAAGAGTTATTTGATTTATCAGTACTAGGTCTTGTAAATTCGATGTCGTAAGATGAATACAGAGATACGTGATAACATGTTTATTTGGCTAAGTGCCTGTAGATTAGGGTTTTGTTCTTTCCGTTGTTTGTTTGATAGAGAACTACAAGGTTTTCATTTTGATCTTTGACTAAAATATTGTAACCGGAGTCTATCGATTAAGTTGGATAATTTTAAAGTTGAAATGATTGCATTCTCATTTATTTCTAGAATGTTCTTTGAGTTTTTAAACTCTATTTGTAATAAGGGTTTCATATTTCTTTATAGCCGGTAATGGGAAATCTTGTTTTAAATGAATACTTTGTTTATTAAGAGAAGTCTGGGCATAGCCCCAAGCTTACAACATGCTCAAAATGATTTAATAACTTTGTTTTTAAGTGTGAGGTCGTAATATTTTATAGGATAAATCTAACTGCGATCATTTTACTTATATGTTCTGGATTAGATGAAATAAATGTTATTGAGGTTTCGCCAAACTAATATTAGTTATTTCTGTATGTATGCTAAAATGCTTGGGGAGTATTTTGGAACTAGA
The DNA here is from genome assembly GCA_027924585.1 of Larix kaempferi. Taxonomy (NCBI): domain Eukaryota; kingdom Viridiplantae; phylum Streptophyta; class Pinopsida; order Pinales; family Pinaceae; genus Larix; species Larix kaempferi. The sequence continues at coordinate 8,479,325 of BSBM01000182.1, read as the reverse complement.
TGAAGAACTCTAAACTGTGTCTGATTTTAAGAGTTTACTATAGATCTTGTTGAAACTTATAAATGGTGATTATAATACTTTGCTTCTATTCATAATAGTGATAATTTTGTAATGCTTTCTTGTAGGGTATAGATATTGGTTTATGAAGATGTACAGTGTTATTCTGTCAACAAATTATACTAATAAAAATTATGAAATAGATGTAATATATATACATAAAATGATTCTATAATAGATATATTGTTTATACGATGACAAATATTGATATAAGCTATTTCTATGAATTTATATTTAGCACAATTATTGACTGAAAAACAATGGGATTTCTATCAGTATGTACACTTGATTATTATTTAAACTAGCTATTGTTCTGTCATAGTATGAACTGTAAAAGAAATAACCTGTATCTTTTAAGTTTTTTAAGTATTATTTCAATATACATTTTATAATTATGTCTAAATCTTATTGCAAAATAAAGGATCAACATTCTAATCGGAATATTGAGATCATCCTAATCTATTACCTAAACAAACTTCTCTGTACTAGAGTATATCACAAATGTGAAAGGAAAAATACAGAGAAGGTTTATATTCATCATTTTATAATTCCATAACCTATTCATTCAATAATTTATGTAGAAATAATTTATTAGTTCAGTACTCTATCAATTTTTAACATTTAAATAATCATTCGGAAGCATTGAAACCTACCAACTTCAGATATCATTCTTTAGAATATATAGAGTAAGATTTAGAAAATAATAAGATGAAATCAATGTAGAACCAGTTTAGACTATGTAGGTGTCATGTCCCAAATTTTGCATTTGGTCACAATGGCCTAAGCTAGCCATATTCATGAGAGTTTGTCAAATTAATGTTAAGGGTCAAATAAATTCCAAGGAGGAAAATTACTAGTTTCCTAGGTTGTGGGTGGAAGCATTGGGATTTGAAATAAGAAGGATAATAAATGATGTGTGGACATTATAATAGCATAAATATTTAATAAAGGAGCTAAATAAATATATACAAGGGAAAATCAAAGTGGCATTTGACTGAAGACACATGGAGGAAGTGGGACCCACACAAGCTAGATTTTCTATGCCACATGGCATCCTCCTCTTTTCATTTCGAATCCATAAGAAGCCAAAGGGTCTTGGGATGAGTTGGAAGGTCAATAAACTTGGCATGAATCAATTAAGGTCGAAATGGAGTGGAAGAGTAACTCCCATGAAAGAGGAAGAGGCATTTTGGAGCTAGTGAGACATTTGGACTAGATTCCCTAGCTCTATGACAACAATGATGAAGATGATATGACACCTATGACACAAATCAGACCTGAAGGATGACATCTAACATATATTACATTTCAGGGCTAAAACTAGCCTCCAAGAGGGTTCTCAAGGGAGTTAGGGCAGCTAAGATGCCTCCACATGTGATTTGGTGGAAGTGGGAGACTAGGAATTGTTGTACAAGTGGCATCCTTTGGAATCTCTTCCCAACTTGAGTTGGAATGCATCTCTTGGAATGAATTCAACCCATAGAGATATTGGAAACTTTATAAATCTCATGAATAAAGAATGAAAGCATCTTTTGATCATTTTTAGAATTTGCTATTGCATTTGTGAGAGAGGAGCTAGTGGATGACTAGTTTCTTTCCTTAGCCAATTTCGAGGGTGAAAAATTCTCATCCAAGTTGGTTTTTGGAAAGGCCATTCAGGTATTTCATGGAGCCTTAATGGAGTCTTTATTTGCAGGTGTAAGCTACAGGGAATCTCATGGTTTCTCCTAGTGTAGGTCACTCCTTCAACCATTTCCAGTTTTCATTGCATATTCTTGATCCTTGAGGGAGGGTGTTTTTTATTTGAAAGATGAGTTGCATAAGTCATATGAACACTCCATAGCATCCAAAAACATTATAAATATGTCTTAATATCATCCAAGTACCTTCTGTAGAAATTTGGGAGAATTTGGATTCATTTGGAAACCAAGGAGCGAATACTAGTCAAAGAGAAATTGCTAGTCAAACTCCCTACTTTGGACAGAATCTTAAAGGGGTCTACATAAGCCTTTTGTTGGTCCTATATCATCCTTGAACATCATAATCAATTCATAATATAATTCATATACCTTATTAGAATATTTGGTATAATTTGGAGCAAATTGGAGACCTAGACATCAAAACTAGTCAAAGGTCGAACTAGGGAAAAAAAGTGAAAAATTTGCTATTTTATTAAATTCATAAAAAGGGACATTATAGTGGTGTCAGATCATGGTCCTTGCACCTGTGAATTAATATCATACATTGAAGAATAAGTTTCAGCCATTTCTTACTATTATGATGAATCTTATGAGTACAATTCTTATGAGGAATATGCAGATGATTGTGAGCAATATGAAGCAGAATGTGAATGGTATGAGGAAGAGGTGCCATCATGCCACACTTCTTACAATTTCAGGAGGAATGAAGATTATGATTATGACCATATGTATGATAAATATGCGTATGTCACACCACCAAAGGATAATTCTATGGATGAGTTACAAAGATGGAGAGCAACATATAAAACCTTGCCCCAACAATATCAAAGATATCAAGCATATCTTGCTTCAAAGGAAGATACACAAAATGCCATTTCTTTTGAAGACTATGCTTATGGCTTGTTTGCAGATAGACCCACAAATGAAGATGTGGAGTTAGTGAAGAAAGGTCTATGTCCTTCTTGCAAAAGACCTTGGAGAGAAAATCATATATGTGAATGAAAAGAGCAATGAAAAATCGGAAGCTTCAGGGAATGTAGGTATTTCCATCTGGAAGAGACTTCTTAGGTACTCTTCAAAAAGAGAATCCAAATGTATTGATATTAAGGACACCAAGGGGAAAATTACATCAGATTGATTGGAGGAGAAAGAGGAAGATACATCCCATGAACTTGAAGAAGATCCTATTGAAAATATTGAAGATCATTTCGAGACACATTCTACCTTGGACATGGATCAAGGAGCATCTACTAATGGATGCTTGAACTATGAAGGATTACCTACTGATGGGTGCTCACACCTAAATGTTGGTGACATAGAGATCACTTTTGACAGTATTTCTGCAAGTCAAAATTCCCTTAAGCATGAAATGAAGACCTTGTAGCAGTTGAAGAAGAAACAAGATCAACTTCCCCATCACCACTTGAGCTTCATGAAGTTGGTTCAAGTAAGAAGGAAGAAGATGAGGAGGTTCATTTGCAAGAGCCTCATTTTATTGAAGGATACTTAAAGATGAATGAAAATAAGATCCAAGAGTCCCTTAGCATCTCCATGACACTTAAGCATTGGTGTCAAATTCTTCTTGGAGAGCTACTTCATTAGAGGAAACATCCTTCCTTGAAGACATGGAGAAGATTCAAAGAGCAATGTGCCACATCAAAAGTAATTTCATGTCTTTGGTTTTTTATAGAAACCATTTGTTTGAGATTAATGAATTTTTACATGATACATACTTGAAGAATAATGAGGATAATCAGAAGCTCACAATTCAAAATGAGCAACTTCTTGAAAAGTTGCAAGACACTTCTTCGTATGTTTCAGATTGTCAAATGGTAGATTGTTTGGAGGATTCTCATGACATGGTAGATGATTAGAATAGTGGAAATTTGAATATGCTTAATGTGTTTGAAGATGATCTTGAAGAGATCCAAACACTGGATGTGATGGAAGAGGAACTTGAATTGTTTATTGATGAAGGTTATGCAATTTTTAAACAAAAGCATGATTCCTCTACATTGGAACCAATCTATGACAAAGGTTTCACACTTTTGAATGAGTTGCATGATACTCCCCATATGGATCCATCCCATGATGAAAATTATGCACACCTTGATCATTTGGGTGAGTTAGTTCATTCTCCTACATCCTACAATTCCATGTTTTGCAGCATTAGCCTCAATAAAGAATGGGTGAAAGGGTTCTTTTTGATGGTGCCACATGAGGAGTATGGAACTCCTAGATTTACCTTTTATGATGACATGGTTGGAGCACATTCTTATTCACATTTGCAGCAGCATCCTTTGTTACTTTATGATGATGCACATCTACATGGATGCACCTATGATATGCATTTGAGTCACTTGAAGACTCATGGTTTTTCTTGCTCAACACTTGGTTCATTTGATGTTAGAGGAACTTCATCCAAAACTAGGGTGAATAGATTTATGATTGGAAAAAAAAAAATTTGGAAGCCACATACTTTGTTATATCTTGATGATTCTCACATTAATGGATGTATGGGTGAGACTTCTTTGAGTCATTTGAAGTCTCCTTGTTTTTCTTACTCATTATTTGGTTCATATTTTAGTGGAGATTCTTCATTCACTTCTTGGATGAAAGAATACATGGCTAGAGATTTTGATGCATATCACATCTTTTTGAAGCAGCATGATAGGACATGGGATCCTCACCTATGTCATTGGAAAATATTTGATTGGTTACTTGTGTAAAATTAGTCACAGCAGATCTATTGAACAAGAATATCAATCACAAAGATGTAAAACAATTTGGAGTAAAAACTGTGTAAGAGAGATGCATCAGTGCTCTATAATCTAGAATGGTAGAATTACAATACAATACTAGCACAATGAGTGAGCAATTCAAATTAGCCAAGGAGGTAATTCGAATATACTGCATGGCATATCTTGGCTCCAACTAGGAGTCCTCATCATCAATCAGTGGTGGTCATCAATGCACAAGTCACTGTCAGACAGGTGTCAAACTGAGTCTAACTAAGTGTAATAAGTGTAATTGATGGTAAGTGGCACTAATGTAGGGATGGAGGCTCAGTGGAGGGTGCATGAGGAGTTAACTTCACTCAGAATAGGTAGTCAAGTCTCATTGGAGGTCAATCGGAGTGATAACAGCATTGAGGAGTCAGTCTAGCCTCAAATCAAGGAAAGACTGGTGGCTAACTGAAGTGAATGGACTGGTAGGTGAGAAAAGGCCCCCTTCTGTAGTGGAAGGTGAGAAGTGGGCGCCTCCCTGACTAGGAGGGATAAATATGAGTGGAAAGTAGCTCTCGAGTGCTGGAAGACTAGGGACTAGGTGCTGGAGGCATCAAACTGGTGACTGGGCAGCATGCAGGTGCATGCAATGCATGTGTGTGCATGCAATGAATGCATGCAAAGTACATAACTGAATGATGAGATATCCTAAAACCCCCCCTCAAGATATACTATGATGTAAAAAATAAAATGCAAGGCCCTGGTTACTAAGACCAAATGTCACTCCAATACAATAATCCAAAAAATTCTGAAAATAAGCTAAGTGAGGAAAGAGTGAAAACCCAGTGGGAAGAAATCCCCCCCTCAAGATAAACATAAAAATGGATCTAATCTGTCTCCACCATGATGGAACTTACCCCCAATAGTGAACGGAGGTAAGAGAATTTCTTCTCAGTGAAGCTCTTGGTGAAGATGTCTACAATTTGCTCATCGGTAGGGCAATATTGCAGAATGATAGTGCGATCATGCACCAACTCTTGGATGTAGTGCATATGAATCTCAATGTGCTTGGTCCTTTGCCACTGAACTAGATCGGTGGAGATCTTAATATCACTTTGATTGTCACAAAATAGGACAGTCGAATTAGTGCTACCAAAATCAAACTCGGAAAGAATACCCTGCAACCAAACTGCCTGAATACAGGCATTGACTGCCCCTCGATACTCTAACTCTGATGAAGAAAGTGCAATGGCTGCCTGATTTTTGCTTGACCAGCAAATAGGGCCATATCCATTCATGAAAACATATCCGTAAGTGGACTTCCGATCTATGCTATCACCCACCCAATTTGAATCAGTAAAACCAATGAAATCTAGCTTAGAATCTGCAACATAATGTATGCCAAAATGTCTCGTACCTTGCACATACTGCAAGATCCACTTAGTTGATCGCCAATGAAGCTTATGGGGATGCTGCATATACCTTGATATAGCACTCATAGCATAATATATATCAGGCCTTGAGTGTGTCAAGTAGAGTAGTGAACCAATCAACTGTCGATACATAGTGTAATCTGCAAGCGGTGTAGAATTTCCCTCTTCAAGACTGATTCCTGAGAGGAATGGAAACGGAGCAGCCTTACATTCTACCATATTAAAATTTAATAGTAGGTATTTAGCATATTTTTTCTGATATAATGTGATCCCATCAAATTTTTGAGCTATCTCCAAGCCCAAAAATTGCTTAAGCAATCCCAAATCGCTCATATCAAAAGCTAGATTTAAAGCGGTTTTTAGCTTGTTGATTGTAAGGAGAGTGCTACCAGTAATGAGAAGATCATCAACATATAAAACAAAAATCAAAAAATTTCCTTTAACTTGCTGTAGGTACACATTCGGATCAAATTTGCATCTTTTGAAATTCTAAGAAAGAAGGAAGGAGTCCATCTTTGCGTACCAAGCTCTTGGGGCCTGTTTTAATCCATACAAAGATTTCTTCAACCTACAAACTAATGATGGATCTAATAGGTATCCTTTCGGCTGCTTCGTATATACTACTTCATCAAGGTATCGATGTAGAAAATCACTCTTCACATCCATATGGTGCACTTCCCAGTGCTTGGATGCGGAAAGGGCCAAAACTAGGCGGAGGGAATCCATCTTTGCAACCAGTGCAAAAGTCTCAGTGTAGTCCACTCCTTGGACTTGGTAGAAACCTTTTTCCACCAACCTAGATTTGTATTTTTTGATAGAGACATCAGTAGCAACCTTTGTGTGGTAGATCCACTTGCATTGAACTAATTTTCTTCCAGGTGGAAGAGAAACTAGCTCCCATGTATTGTTCTTTTGAAGAGAACTGTACTCTTCATCCATGGCGGTTTGCCATCGTGGATCTCGGTGGGCATGATAGTATGATTTGGGATCTGAACCAATCATCGAATAAAAGTTTTCAGATAATAATGGATCAAAAAATGAAAGAGCCTTACCTTCTCTTTCAAAGTTTGCTCTTGTTCTCCTTGGATCAACAGGATTTCCAATGTTTGCAGCAGCAGATTGTAGAGTGTTTCGGGCCCACTTTGGTAACTGAGGAGGATCATTGTGGTCAGATTCCAAACCTGATATGTCATTGCCATCAAATTATGATAAAATATCAGAGATATCAGATCCAATGCTTTCTTCACATTCTCTTGAATCTTCTTCTTGTGGAGGCTACGGATTGGTAGTGTTTTCCTCGACTAGTTTCATATCTGGCAGCGGTTCTTCAAACTTCACACTTCGCTCTATGAACATCTTTTTGGATATGATATTCATGAGTTTATATGGTTTTGATTCTTCTCCATATCCTATTAGGATACATTCAATACTTTGTGGATCCAAAGTTTTTCTCTTATCAGAAGGAATTCTAGCCCATGCAGTGGAGTCAAAGGCCCTCAAATTGAAGACATCCGGTTTGTGACCAGTGAATGCTTCGAAAGGCATTTTAACTTTCACGGATGAATGTGAAACTTGGTTTTGAATGTATACAGAAACATTTGTGGCTTCAGCCCAAATATTTGCAGCCAAACCTTTTGACTAAAGCATACAGGTATCCATCTCTTTCAGTGACCGATTCTTCCTTTCCGCTACACCGTTCTGACGGGGTGTGTAGGGAACTGTATGTTGGATCTGAATTCTTCTTTTGGCACAAAGTTGTAGAAACTCGGTATTGATATATTTTCCACCATTATCATATCTAAGAGCTTTGATCTTTCTCTCAGTGGCGGTCTCAACAGAAGCCTTAAAATCCTTGAATTTTTCAAGCACTTCTGACTTGTTTTTGAGAAAAAATACCCAAGTAAAGCGGGAGAAGTCATCGATGAATATCAAAACATAACTTGAACCATTCATGGACATGTTTGGAAGTGGACCACTAATATCAGAATGTATGAGACCCAAAATAATAGAATCTCTGCTAGCTTTACCGCGGTCGAACTTGTGCTCGGGGTGCTTCCTAACAATGCAACCGGGGCAAATTCCCTTCAAGGAATGGAGTTGCGGAACACTATCAACCATGGATTTCTGTTGTAACAGCAGAAAATACTTGTAATTAAGGTGTCCAAACCTTTCATGCCAAATCCTACTAACCTCGTTGCCATGAGTGAGGAGAGCAGTGGGCTTTTCAAGTGGCACAAAGTGAGAAAACTCATAGTATTTTGCAGTGTGGTTTGCCTTTCCGACTGCAATAAGTCTTCCACTTTCAATATCAGAAATTTCAACTTTGTTAGGGATGAATGTAACTTTCTTCGGTTCACCAGTGTGTGTCATTTGATACACAGAAAGTAGATTTGAAGCCAAGGAAGGCACATAGAGAACATTCTGAAAACTTCCATGCTCTAAATGGATGGTACCTTTACCCTTTGAAGAAAATTTTGAGTAATCTCCCAAATGGATGGGGATGGAGCTGCTTGGATCAAATGAAGAGAAGGAGACAATATTTGTAGTCATATGATTCGAGGCACCAAAATCTATCAGTAGAGTGGTGGGTTTCGAAACAGTTGCCATGAGTGCTTGACCTCTTTCATGATCATCATTTCTATCCTTCTTCCGTGCACCATCAGGAAGAGTTATGTTATTATTTTCCAAAAGAAGGGCCATTTGATATATTGTCTTCTTCATGCATGAACTTTCAAGATGAAAGCCACGGTTTCAATAAGTACATTTAGATTTTTCTTTACCCTTTTGCTTGTTCCTTGAACCGGATGGTGCATCCGATGGTTTGCTTTTCTCTCTTTACTTGTTAGGTTCGAATTTGAGCTTCTCCTTCTTTTGATTTCCTTTGCCATTCAAATTCTTGGATCTTTGAACAAATAGGGATGAATCTTTGGAGCTTATGGACCCCATTTGAATCAACTTGTCATGCTCTTTGGTAACGTATTCAATGAAGGCTTTCAAGGTAGGCATCTTCCAATTCGGGGCAGTTAGCCGATCGGAATTGAAAGTAGAGACAAATGCTACGAAATATTTACCAAGTTTTGAAAGAATGGAGAGGATCAATTGCTTATACTCTTTGATAACTCCACTATTCTTCAATTGTAAGACAAATGCTTGAATCTTGTGAAAAATTCATTAATGGTCTCGAAATTTTCAGGATTCAATGCAATCAATTCAATTTCCAATTGAAAATACTGCATGTCATATTGCTTCCCGAAAAGCTTCTCGAGTTGCTCCCATACTTCCTTTGGAGTAGTCAATCCACTGAGGTGAAAGTGAAGATCCTTGGAAATATTGAGGCAAAGAAGACCATATGCTTCATCCAACTTGTTGAAGTGATTTGATTTTTCAATGAGTGTATTGGGCTCAACTTCGAGGCCCATGGTGACTCAGTAGTACCCTCTTGAGCACAACATAATCTCCATGTCATTCTTCCATTCAAAATAATTGAAAGAAGTGAGTAGCTTAGAATAAGAAGAATCCATCTCAATGATAGCGAATGCAATTGATGGAGATGATAAACTTGCAAATCACAATCAAAACAAGAATAGTAAGGTCGAACAATCCAACCTTTTAGAGTTGCATCACACCTGGGATTGCAGATCAAACAAGCTTGATTGATCCAATGTATCAAGTCCAGTAATTCTGTGGAAAACTCGGGCTTCTGGAGCGGATTGGAATTTTTTTTTCATCCTTGCATGCACATGAGATTTTGCATGCCAAAACTTCAGTAATTTTGAGCAAATTCACTCAATTCTTCATGTAGAACACCTATAGGAGAGAGATCTTGTCCCTGCAATGGCTCTGATACCATGTCAAATTAGTCACAACAGATCTATTGAACAAGAATATCAATCACAAATATGTAAAACAATTTGGAGTAAAAATTGTGCAAGAAAGATGCATCAATGCTCTATATTCCAGAATGGTAGAACTATATTCCATAATGGTAGAATTACAATACAAAACTGTCACAATGAGTGAGCAATTCGAATTAGACAAGGAGGTCATTTGAATATACTGCATGGCTTAGCTTGGATCCAACTAGGAGTCCTCATCATCAAACAATGGTGGTCATCAATGCATAAGTCATTGTCAGACAGGTGTCAAACTGAGTCTAACTGAGTGTAATAAGTGTAACTGATGGTAAGTGGCACTAATGTAGGGATGGAGGCTCAGTGGAGGGCACATGAGGAGTTAATTGCACTCAGAATAGGTATTCAAGTCTCATCGGAGGTCAATCGGAGTGATAACAATAGTGAGGAGTCAATCTAGCCTCAAATCAAGGAAAGACTGGTGGCTAACTGAAGTGAACTGGACTGGTAGGTGAGAAAAGGTGCCCTTCTACAGTGGAAGGTGAGAAGTGGGTGCCTACCTAACTTGGAGGGCTAAATCTGAGTGGAAAGTAGCTCTTGAGTGCTGGAAGTCTAGGGACTAGGTGCTAGGGGCATCAAACTGGTGACTGAGCAGCATGCGGGTGCATGCAATGCATGCAGAATGCATGCAAAGTACATAACTGAATGATGAGATATCCTAACAACTTGATGCTTGTATGCACTTGGAAAATGGTGGTGTACTTGCTTGGAGGTATAAGCACTTTCATGATTCTTTGATGAAGCATCTTCTTTATGTTCATTTTCATTATGATGTTATGTACTTTGATGATATATATTTTGTACTCATGATGTTGGGAAGAATGCATACAATAAATGGGATCCAGGAACTATGAATTGGAGAGCACTTCTAATTGTTGGAGTGGATTCCCCACTGAATAAAGTGATTTTAATCAAAGTAGTGCAGTAGAAAGCATGGTGGTTCCTCTCTAAAATCTTCGTGGAAGCTCAAAGACTCAAAGTTGGGCAACTCAGTGGCAACTTCAAAGAAGTATACAGAAAGCAGGTTCTTCAACACCCATGTTTGAAATTGCTTGAGGATAAGCAATATTGGGAAGGGAGGATTTGTCATGTCCCAAATTTTGCATTGGGTCACAATGGCCTAATCCCATTGGCCATATTCATGAGAGTTTGTCAAATTAATGTTAAGGGTCAAATAATTGCCAAGGAGGAAAATTACTAGTTTCCTAGGTTGTGGGTGGAAGCATTGGGATTTGAAATAAGAAGGATAATAAATGATGTGTGGACATTAGAATAGCATAAATATTTAATAAAGGATCTAAATAAATATATACAAGGGAAAATCAAAGTGGCATTTGACCATGAAGAAACATGGAGGAAGTGGGACCCACACAAGTTAGATTTTCTATGCCACATGGCATCCTCCTCTTGTCATTTCGAATCCATAAGAATCCCAAGGGTCTTGGGATTATTTGGAAGGTCAATATACTTGGCATGAATCAATTAAGGTTGAATTGGAATGGAAGAGTAATTCCCATGGAAGAGGAAGAGGCATTTTGGAGCTAGTGAGACATTTGGACTAGATTCCCTAGCTCTATGACAACAATAATGAATATGCTATGACACCTATGACACAAATCAGACCTGAAGGATGAAATCTAACATATATGACATGTCAGGGATAAAAATAGCCTCCAAGAGGGCACTCAAGGGAGTTAGGGCAGCTAAGATGCTTCCACATGTGATTTGGTGGAAGTGGGAGACTAGGAATTGTTGTACAAGTGGCATCATTTGGAATCTCTTCCCAACTTGAGTTGGAATGAATCTCTTGGAAGGAATTCGACCCATAGAGATATTGGAAACTTTGTAAATGTCAAGAACAAAGAATGAAAGCAGCTTTTGATCATTTTTAGAATTTGTTATTGCATTTGTGAGAGAGGAGCTAGTGGATGACTAGTTTCTTGCCTTAGACAATTTCGAGGGTGAAAGATTGCCTTCCAAGTTGGTTTTTGGAAATTCCATTCAAGTCTTTCATGGATATTTAATGGAGTCTTTATTTTCAGGTGTAATCTACAGGGCAGCTCATGGTTTCTTCTAGTGCAGCTCACTTCTTCGACCATTTCCAATTTTCATTGCATATTCTTAATCCTTGAGGGAGGGCTTTTCTTATTTGAAAGAGGAGTTGTATAAGTCATATGAACACTCCAGAGAATCCATAAACATTATAAATATGTCTTAATATCATCTAACTACCTTCTGTAGCAATTTTGGAGAATTTGGATTCATTTGGAAACCAAGGAGCGAATACTAGTCAAAGAGAAATTGTTAGTCGAACTCCCTACTTTGGCTAGAATATTAAAGGGGTTTGCAAAATCCTTTTTTTGGTCCTATATCATCCTTGAAAATCATAATCAATTCCTAATATCATTCATATACCTTCTCAGAATATTTGTGATCATTTGGAGCAAATTGGAGACCTAGACATCAAAACTAGTCAAAGGTCGAACCAGGGAAAAAAAAGTGAAAAATTTGCCATTTTATTAAATTCATAAAAAGGGACATTACAGTAGGTGGGAAAACACCCAAATAAGACCATTCCTCCCAACCATATCCTGAAAGAAGCTAATATCACTTGCTTTAGGACCCCCGATCCTGTTCACTGAACCACTAGGATGAAGATTCTGTGTAGAAGCATGTGACAATCTCTTTGTATCACAACAATCATGAAGACTTGCATATAAGCTCTCTTCAACTCAACAGCATAAAAAAGTCTTACTCTGTAACTCATTAGATAGAATTCCCCTCATCTCTTGTGTGCTCAACATAGCCATTTCCAGCAAACATAAGGAAAATGTTGTGAGCTGTTAGGAACCCATGTCTTTACTTTGTTAGTATATTGTTGTTGGACGCATATGCTTTGTAAGTCGTCTCGTAGTATTTGTTGATCCATAGTTTGTGTTATTGTTGTTGGCGCATATGCTTTGTAAGTCACCCATAGTTTTGTTGATCCATAGTTTGTATTGGCCCATGGTTTTGACCCGTAATAATTGTTGATCTATATTTTGTATTGGCCCATGGTTTGTATTGACACATGGTATTGACCCATGGTATTGGCACCTAGACTTAGTATATAAGTGTGTGTTGAGGCCTATGAAGGCACCGTGAAGTTAATTGTATTGAGCTTGCTCAAAGGAGGATTCCCCCTCGAAGTGGCCCGTGATCAATATAAAAGTGATTCTGAGTTCTGTAATTTTTGATATCTCGTGTATTTGAATTAATTAATTATTGCAGGTTCTTCACATCTAATATCAGAGCACTTTCTTGGGCTCATTCGGTGGAATTTCTGCCAATTTTTTTTTCCGCATATGTTGCAAGTTATGGTTGTCACCTGCGCAGGAGTAAAAACCATGGAGGAAACACTTGCAGCCATCCAAACCAAAATCCAAGATCTGGATGAAAAATTTCTCATCCTCCATCTTCAACATTCAGCCATGAACAATAATCGATAGCAAGAATCTTCTACAGCCAATGGGTTCTCTTCTTCCAGCAATTTTCGTGGTCCGAAGCTTGAATTTCCTCGCTTAACGGTACTGATTCGACTAGATGGATCTATCGTGTGGATCAGTATTTCGGTCTGCATAATACTTTTGATGTCCAAAAAGTTCCACTTGCATCCTTTCATTTGGAACTGGAAGCCCTTCAATGGTACCGTGGGTACATCAAGGCTCATAATGAGCCAAAATGTACAGATTTTTGCCAACTCATTTTGCAACGATTTGGTCCTAGTGCGTTTGATGACTTCACCGAAGCACTCACTAAAATTCGTCAAAGTGGCACTATGAGAGAGTATAAAACAAAATTTGAGAAACTAGCCAATCACACAGAAGGATTGTCTGATGAATTCTACAGGAGTTGTTTTATCAGTGGTCTTAAGGATGAAATCTGGTTAGAGGTTAAAATGTTCTGTCCCAACACAATGATGGAAGTCCTAGGGTTGGCTAAGTTGGAAGAAGACAAGCTTGCAGCCCAACAACGCTCCAAACCCTCTTTTGTTCCCTTCCAAAATATGGGTTCTCAACACCCTCCCATCCCACCAGCTCCTCGACCAACTCCTATCAAGCATTTGTCTCAAAAAGAGATGCAGGCACGCAGAGAAAAAGGGCTCTCTTATAATTGTGATGAGAAATTCACTTGGGGACATAAATGTGTTCAACAAAAGCTCTATCTCTTGGATATGGATTCTCCGCCAGCCCCTAAAATTGGTGAAGAAGCTCCAGATACAATGGATGATCATGTCGACATTCAAGAGTTTCCTATTGAGCCCCCATCTCAGGAAGACAAACCAGAGATATCTCTCAATGCTTTATCCGACGTCACCACCCCCCAAACAATGTGGGAAAAGGGATACTTCAAGAAGTTCCCTCTTACAATACTCATTGATTCTGGCAACACACATAACTTCATTGACCCTCGGATCGCCAAACAGGCTAATTTTTTTATCCACCCTTGCTCCAACTTTGAAGTCATGGTTGCCCATGGGGGCACCTTACCTTGCAAGGGGAAGTGTCACAATGTGTGTATCTCTATGGAAGATTATAACATGTGCTCTGACATGTTTTCCTTGTCCTTAAGAGGAGGTGATGTGGTTTTGGGCATTCAATGGTTACGCACACTTGGCCCCATCTTATGGCATTTTGATGAACTTTGGATGCAGTTTTCAGTCATTGGGACACAACACAAATTTATGGGCTTACAACCAGGGTCTCTCTGCATGATCAGTTCACATCGCTTGGAAAATATCCTTAAGAAGAATTCACATGCTGTCAATGCTCAGCTCCATTCCCTTGAGATGCACCCACCAATGGTCTCCACTACTTCCTTGGATAGATATGCAGGTGTCTTTGTTGCACCAGTGGGCTTGCCACCTTCACGAGACCTTTCCGGTAAGCATTTTGCCGCATCTACATCTCAACAGGACATGATGGCTATTTTGCATGCAGTACAGAAGTGGCAGCCATCCCTATTGGGGAATTATTTCTGCATCAAGACTGATCTCCAGAATCTGGAAACTTTCCTGGAACAATGGGTCTCCTCCCCAACACACCTGAATTGGGTTCTCCAACTCATGGGTTATGACTATGCGACCACTTACTAGACGGGTAAGGACAATATGGTGGCAGATGCTCCTTCTCGCACATTTGATGACCTAGTTTCTCTTAAAGCTATTTCTCTGCTTGTTCCAAATTGGTTGCAATCTGTTCAACGGGGCTATCTCCTCTATGAACTCCATGCTTCTTCATCAGCAGAGCACTCTGGGTTCCTCAAAACGTATGACTAAGAACAATGTAACTTCTTTTGGCAGGGATTGAAAATGACAATTCAACGGATGGTGGTTGACTGTGATACTTTCCAGGTCAACAAGTGTGAAACGACCCTCCTTTCGGGATTGCTCGAACCCTTGCCCATCCCTAGACAGATTTGGACAACTATTTCTATGGATTTCCTGGAAGCGCTCCAGTGGTATAGTACCACATCTAAAAGGACACCATATGAAGTAGTCTCTGGATAGGCACTGCCAGTTCTTCTTCCATACACCTTCAGCAGCTCCCCAGTTCAGGCAATTCACTCAATTCTTCCAAACCACGATCAACTTCTTCTCATTCTGTAGGACAATCTTCACATGGAAAGAATTCGACTGGAACAGCAAGCCGATCAACACTGTTCTGTGCACACTTTTCATGTCGTTGATATGGTTCTTCTTCGTCTACAACCTTCAATGCAATCCTCCCTAAAACTCAAAAGGTGCCAGTGGCCCGGAATGCAACCCAAGGATGCTACAGGGGACCCACTCCTTCAGATTCAGCATCAATTTCCACATCTAAAGCTTTGAGGACAAAGCTTTTTCTAAGGGAGAGGGGATGTTAGGAACCCATGTCTTTACTTTGTTAGTATATTGTTGTTGGACGCATATGCTTTGTAAGTCGTCTCGTAGTATTTGTTGATCCATAGTTTGTGTTATTGTTGTTGGCGCATATGCTTTGAAAGTTGCCCATAGTTTTGTTGATCCATAGTTTGTATTGGCCCATGGTTTTGACCCGTAATAATTGTTGATCTATATTTTGTATTGGCCCATGGTTTGTATTGACACATGGTATTGACCCATGGTATTGGCACCTAGACTTAGTATATAAGTGTGTGTTGAGGCCTATGAAGGCACCGTAAAGTTAATTGTATTGAGCTTGCTCAAAGGAGGTTGCCCCCTCGAAGTGGCTCGTGATCAATATAAAAGTGATTCTGAGTTCTTTTATTTTTGATATCTCGTGTATTTGAATCTATTAATTATTGCAGGTTCTTCACATCTAGTATCAGAGCACTTTCTTGGGCTCGTTGGGTGGAATTTCTGCCAATTTTTTTTTCGCATCTGTTGCAAGTCCGTATCTGGGGATAACCCCTATCCACTTAACTTTGAGAAGTACTTGGGCATAATCCCTAAAACTCATTGTGAGGAGTACCACAGGAACCCCAAAGTAGCTAGCCCATTGAGATGACCTGCCAGTGAAAAGGGCAATGACCCCTACCTGATTGACTAGTTCTCACCCGTGAGGTAAACCAAGAGCTGGCGTTTGTGGCAAAGTGGTTATCAGTTTTACCTGAGAAATGGAGTGAGGGGTACTTCCCCAATACGCAAGCCGTCAGACAGCATTGGTGGCCAAGTGAATCCCTTGAAACGATAGGAAGCCGCACATACCTGGGGTCCATATGTATTTTCAGCTGAACTGTTGTCAATCACTTCGGCTCCAGATCCAACCATTTCAGATCTATTCTGAAAGTCATTCTAGATCCAGTCGCCATTTCAGATCCAGCCGTTTTCGATCCCTTGCGCGCTCTTGTAGATCGATCTGTTGCGGATCCCTTCTGCACCACTGTTGCCGATCAATTTCTGGGGAAAAAAAAAGATCTGGTTTTCGGCCATATCTCCCCTGTTTCAACTCTGTTTTCCCTAAAACTTCACTGATATCCCTGCAATCCCATTTTTCATATTTCATTCCTGAAGACCCTATCCCAAATTCCACTTCCCAAGACTAGAAATCCCACATTTGTCTATTTTTAGCGTTTGCCATAACTCCTTCAATTTTAAACCAAATGCCTTCTAATTTTGCCACCGTGTTCCTTTCCTAATTCTGCTTCTTTGTCCCTCTCTACCAAATTTTCTCATTCTTTCACCTCGCTTCTGAAATCCCTATTTTTTGCCTCCCTATCCATCAGAAAGTGTCTAAAACCTACTCAAACCCCAATTACCACTCCAATTTTTTCCCAAATCAAAATTTTCCTTTACTAAAGCAGCTTTTGTTTGTGTTTTTCTATCCATTCCAAAAAAAAAAAAAAATCTCCTGGTTATGGTTGTCACCTGCGTAGGAGTAAAAACCATGGAGGAAACACTTGCAGCCATCCAAACCAAACTCCAAGATCTGGATGAAAAAATTCTCATCCTCCATCTTCAACATTCAGCCATGAACAATAATCGACAGCAAGAATCTTCTACAGCCAATGGGTTGTCTTCTTCCAGCAATTTTCGTGATCCGAAGCTTGAATTTCTTCACTTAACGGTACTGATCCGACTAGATGGATCTATCGTGCAAATCAGTATTTCAGTCTACATAATACTTTTGATGTCCAAAAAGTTCCACTTGCATCCTTTCATTTGGAACTGGAAGCCCTTCAATGGTACCGTGGGTACATCAAGGCTCATAATGAGCCAAAATGTACAGATTTTTGCCAACTCATTTTGCAACGATTTGCTCCTAGTGCTTTTGATGACTTCACCGGAGCACTCACTAAACTTCGTCAAAGTGGCACTATGAGAGAGTATCAGACAGAATTTGAGAAACTAGCCAATCACACAAAAGGATTGTCTGATGAATTCTACAGGAGTTGTTTTATCAGTGGTCTTAAGGATGAAATCCGGTTAGAGGTTAAAATGTTCTGTCCCAACACAATGATGGAAGTCCTAGGGTTGGCTAAGTTGGAAGAAGACAAGCTTGCAGCCCAACAACACTCCAAACCCTCTTTTGTTCCCTTCGAAAATATGGGTTCTGAACGCCCTCCCATCCCACCAGCTCCTCAACCAACTCCTATCAAGCATTTGTCTGAAACAGAGATGCAGGCACGCAAAGAAAAAGGGCTCTGTTATAATTGTGATGAGAAATTCCCTTGGGGACATAAATGTGTTCAACAAAAGCTCTATCTCTTGGATATGGATTCTTCGCCAACCTCTAAAATTGGTGAAGAAGCTCCAGATACAATGGATGATCAGGTCGACATTCAAGAGTTGCCTATTGACCCCCCATCTCAGGAAGACCAACCAGAGATATCTCTCAATGCTTTATCCGGCGTCACCACCCCCCAAACAATGCGGGTCAAGGGATACTTCAAGAAGTTCCCTCTTACAATACTCGTTGATTCTAGCAGCACACATAACTTCATTGACCCTCGGATCGCCAAACAGGATGATTGTTTTATCCACCCTTGCTCCAACTTTGAAGTCATGGTTTCCCATGGGGGCACCTTACCTTGCAAGGGGAAGTATCACAATGTGTGTATCTCTCTGGAAGATTATAACCTGCACTCTGACATGTTTTCCTTGTCTTTAGGCGGAGGTGATGTGGTTTTGGGCATTCAATGGTTACGCACACTTGGCCCCATATTATGGCATTTTGATGAACTTTGGATGCAGTTTTCAGTCAATGGGACACAACACAAATTTATGGGCTTACAACCAGGGTCTCTCTGCATCATCAGTTCACATCGCTTGGAAAATATCCTTAAGAAGAATTCACATGGTGTCATTGCTCAGCTCCATTCCCTTCAGATGCACCCACCAACGGTCTCCACTACTTCCTTGGATAGATATGCAGGTGTCTTTGTTGCACCAGTGGGCTTGCTGCCTTCACGAGACCTTTCCGGTAAGCATTTTTCCGCATCTACATCTTAGCAGGACATGATGGCTATTTTTCATGCAGTACAGAAGTGGCAGCCATTCCTATTGGGGAATTATTTCTGCATCAAGACTGATCTCCAGAATCTGGAAACTTTCCTGGAACAACGGGTCTCCTCCCCAGCCCACCTGAAATGGGTTCTCCAACTCATGGGTTATGACTATGCGACCACTTACAAGAAGGGTAAGGACAATATGGTGGCAGATGCTCCTTCTCACACATTTGATGACGTAGTTTCTCTTAAATCTATTTCTCTGCTTGTTCCAAATTGGTTGCAATTTGTTCAACATGGCTATCTCCTCTATGAACTCCATGCTTCTTCATCAGCAGGGAAATCTGGGTTCCTCAGAACGTATGACCAAGAACAATGTAACTTCTTTTGGCAGGGATTGAAAATAACAATTCAACGGATGGTGGTTGACTGTGATACTTTCCAGGTCAACAGGGGTGAAACGACCCTCCTTTCGGGACTGTTAGAACCCTTGCCCATCCCTACAAAGATTTGGACAACTATTTCTATGGATTTCCTGGAAGTGCTCCAGTGGTATAGTACCACATCTAAAAGGACACCATATGAAACAGTCTCTGGACAGGCACCGCCAGTTCTTCTTCCATACACCTTCAGCAGCTCCCCAGTTCAGGCAATTTACTCAATTCTTCGAAACCACGATCAACTTCTTCTCATTCTGTAGGACAATCTTCACATGACAAGAATTCGACTGAAACAACAGGCCGATCAACACCGTTTTGCGGGCACTTTTCACGTCGCTGATATGGTTCTTCTTCGTCTACAACCTTCCATGCAATCCTCCCAAAACTCAAAAGGTGCAAGTGGCCTGGAATGCAACCCAAGGATGCTATAGGGGACCCACTCCTTCAGATTCTGCATCAATTTCCACATCTAAATCTTTGAG
Organism: Larix kaempferi; assembly: GCA_027924585.1. NCBI lineage: Eukaryota > Viridiplantae > Streptophyta > Pinopsida > Pinales > Pinaceae > Larix > Larix kaempferi. The sequence continues at coordinate 8,459,609 of BSBM01000182.1, read as the reverse complement.
GACAAAGCTTTTTCTAAGGGAGAGGGGATGTTAGGAACCCATGTCTTTACTTTGTTAGTATATTGTTGTTGGCGCATATGCTTTGTAAGTCGTCTCGTAGTATTTGTTGATCCATAGTTTGTGTTATCGTTGTTGGCGCATATGCTTTGTAAGTTGTCCATAGTTTTGTTGATCCATAGTTTGTATTGGCCCATGGTTTTGACCTGTAATAATTATTGATCTATATTTTGTATTGGCCCATGGTTTGTATTGACACATGGTATTGACCCATGGTATTGGCACCTAGACTTAGTATATAAGTGTGTGTTGAGGCCTATGAAGGCACCGTGAAGTTAATTGTATTGAGCTTGCTCAAAGGAGGTTGCCCGCTCGAAGTGGCCTGTGATCAATATAAAAGTGATTCTGAGTTCTAATATTTCTGATATCTCGTGTATTTGAATTAATTAATTATTGCAGGTTCTTCACATCTAGTATCAGAGCACTTTCTTGGGCTCGTTGGGTGGAATTTCTGCCATTTTTTTTTTTTGCATTTGTTGCAAGTTCGGATCTGGGGATAACCCCTATCCACTTAACTGTGGGAAGTACTTGGGATAAGCCCTAAAACTCATTATGAGGAGTACCACAGGAACCCCAAAGTAGCTGGCCCATTGAGAGGACCTGCCAGCGAAAAGGGAAACCACCCCTACCTGATTGACTAGTTCCCACCCGTGAGGTAAACCAATAGCTGTCGTTTGTGGCAAATCGGTTACAGTTTTACCTGAGCCATGGAGTGAGGGGTACTGGCCCGATACGCAAGCCGTCAGACAGCATTGGTGGCCGAGTGAATCCCCTGAACCGATAGGAATCCACACATACCTGGGGTCCATATCTATTTTCAGCTGAACTGTTGTCGATCACATCCACTCCAGATCCAGCCGTTTCAGATCTATTCTGAAAGTCGTTCTAGATCAAGTCACCATTTCAGATCCAGCCGTTTTTTATCCCTTGCGCGCTGTTGTAGATCCATCTGTTGCGGATCCCTTCCGCGCCACTATTGCCGATCCATTTTTGGGAAAAAATATATATATATATATATTTTTCGGCCATATCTCCCTTGTTTCAACTCTGTTTTCCCTAAAACTTCACTAACATCCCCGCAATCCCATTCTGCATATTTCATTCCTGAAGACCCTATCCCAAATTCCACTTCCCAAGACTAGAAATCCCACATTTGTCTATTTTTAGGGTTTGCCATAACTCCTTCAATTTTCACCCAAACGCCTTCAAATTTTGCCACCGTCTTCCTTTCCTAATTCTGCTTCTTTGTCCCTCTCTACCAAATTTTCTTATTCTTTAACCTCGCTTCTGAAATCCCTATTTTTTGCCTCCCTATCCATCAGAAAGTGTCTAAAACCTACTCAAACCGCAATTACCACTCCAATTTTTTCCCAAATCCAAATTTTCCTTTACTAAAGCAGCTTTTGTTTGTGTATTTCTATCCATTCCAAAAAAAAAAAAAAAAATCTCCTAGTTATGGTTGTCACCTGCGTAGAGGTAAAAACCATGGAGGAAACACTTGCAGCCATCCAAACCAAACTCCAAGATCTGGATGAAAAAATTCTCATCCTCCATCTTCAACATTCAGCCATGAACAATAATCAACAGCAAGAATCTTCTATAGCCAATGGGTTCTCTTCTTCCAGCAATTTTGGTGATCTGAATCTTGAATTTCTTCGCTTAACGGTACTGATCTGAATCTTGAATTTCTTCGCTTAACGGTACTGATCTGACTAGATGGATCTATCGTGTCGATCAATATTTTAGTCTGCATAATACTTTTGATGTCCAAAAAGTTCCACTTGCATCCTTTCATTTGGAACTGGAAGCCCTTCAATGGTACCGTGGGTACATCAAGGCTCATAATGAGCCAAAATGTACAGATTTTTGCCAACTCATTTTGCAACGATTTGGTCCTAGTGCTTTTGATGACTTCACCGGAGCACTCACTAAACTTCGTCAAAGTGGCACTATGAGAGAGTATCAGACAGAATTTGAGAAACTAGCCAATCACACAGAAGGATTGTTTGATGAATTCTATAGGAGTTGTTTTATCAGTGGTCTTAAGGATGAAATCCGGTTAGAGGTTAAAATGTTCTGTCCCAACACAATGATGGAAGTCCTAGGGTTGGCTAAGTTGGAAGAAGACAAGCTTGCAGCCCAACAACGCTCCAAACCCTCTTTTGTTCCCTTCCAAAATATGGGTTCTCAGCGCCCTCCCATCCCACCAGCTCCTTGACCAACTCCTATCAAGCATTTGTCTAAAACAGAGATGCAGGCACGCAGAGAAAAAGGGCTCTGTTATAATTGTGATGAGAAATTCACTCGGGGACATAAATGTGTTCAACAAAAGCTCTATCTCTTGGATATGGATTCTCTGCCAGTCTCTAAAATTGGTGAAGAAGCTCCAGATACAATGGATGATCAGGTCGACATTCAAGAGTTGCTTATTGACCCCCCATCTCAGGAACACCAACCAGAAATATATCTCAATGCTTTATCCGACGTCACCACCCCCCAAACAATGCAGGTCAAGGGATACTTCAAGAAGTTCCCTCTTACAATACTCATTGATTCTGGCAGCACACATAGCTTCATTGACCCTCAGATCGCCAAACAGGCTGATTGTTTTATCCACCCTTGCTCCAACTTTGAAGTCATGGTTGCCCATGGGGGCACCTTACCTTGCAAGGGGAAGTGTCACAATGTGTGTATCTCTCTGGAAGATTATAACCTGCGCTCTCACATGTTTGCCTTGTCCTTAGGCGGAGGTGATGTGGTTTTGGGCATTCAATGGTTACGCACACTTGGCCCCATCTTATGGCATTTTGATGAGCTTTGGATGCATTTTTCAGTAAATCGGACACAACACAAATTTATGGGCTTACAACCAGGGTCTCTCTGCATCATCAGTTCACATCGCTTGGAAAATATCCTTAAGAAGAATTCACATGGTGTCATTGCTTAGCTGCATTCCCTTCAGATGCACCGACCAACGGTCTCCACTACTTCCTTGGATAGATATGCAGGTGTCTTTGTTGCACCAGTGGGCTTGCAGCCTTCACGAGACCTTTCCGGTAAGCATTTTGTCACATCTACATCTCAGCAGGACATGATGGCTATTTTGCATGCAGTAAAGAAGTGGCACCCATCCTTATTGGAGAATTATTTCTGCATCAAGACTGATCTCCAGAATCTGGAAACTTTCCTGGAACAACGGGTCTCCTCCCCAGCCCACCTGAAATGGGTTCTCCAACTCATGGGTTATGACTATGAGACCACTTACCAGAAGGGTAAGGACAATATGGTGGCAGATGCTCCTTCTCGCACATTTGATGACCTAGTTTCTCTTACAGCTATTTCTCTGCTTGTTCCAAATTGGTTGCAATCTTTTCAACGGGGCTATCTCTTCTATGAACTCCATGCTTCTTCATCAGCAGGGCACTCTGGGTTCCTCAAAATGTATGACCAAGAATAATGTAAATTCTTTTGGCAGGGATTGAAAATGACAATTCAAGGGATCGTGGTTGACTGTGATACTTTCCAGGTCAACAAGGGTGAAACAACCCTCCTTTCGGGACTGCTCGAACCCTTGCCCATCCCTACACAGATTTGGACAACTATTTCTATGGATTTCCTAGAAGCGCTCCAGTGGTATAGTACCACATCTAAGAGGACACCATATGAAGCAATCTCTGGACAAGCACCACCAGTTCTTCTTCCATACACCTTCAGCAGCTCCCCAGTTTAGGCAATTGACTCAATTCTTCGAAACCGCGATCAACTTCTTCTCATTTTGTAGGACAATCTTCACATGGCAAGAATTCGACTGAAACAACAAGCCGATCAACACCGTTTTGCATGCACTTTTCATGTCGCTAATATGGTTCTTCTTCGTCTACAACCTTCCATGCAATCCTCCCTAAAACTCAAAAGGTGCCAGTGGCCCGGAATGCAACCCAAGGATGCTACAGGGGACCCACTCCTTCAGATTCTGCATCAATTTCCACATCTAAAGCTTTGAGTATAAAGCTTTTTCTAAGGGAGAGGGGATGTTAGGAACCCATGTCTTTACTTTGTTAGTATATTGTTGTTGGACACATATGCTTTGTAAGTCGTCTCGTAGTATTTTTTGATCCATAGTTTGTGTTATTGTTGTTGGCGCATATGCTTTGTAAGTTGCCCATAGTTTTGTTGATCCATAGTTTGTATTGGCCCATGGTTTTGACCCGTAATAATTGTTGATCTATATTTTGTATTGGCCCATGGTTTGTATTGACACATGGTATTGACCCGTGGTATTGGCACCTAGACTTAGTATATAAGTGTGTGTTGAGGCCTATGAAGGCACCGTGAAGTTAATTGTATTGAGCTTGCTCAAAGGAGGTTGCCCCCTCGAAGTGGCCCGTGATCAATATAAAAGTGATTCTGAGTTCTGTTATTTCTGATATCTCGTGTATTTAAATTAATTAATTATTGCAGGTTCTTCACATCTAGTATCAAAGCACTTTCTTGGGCTCGTTGGGTGGAATTTCTGCCAATTTTTTTTTTTGCATCTGTTGTATGTTCGGATCTGGGGATAACCCCTATCCACTTAACTGTGGGAATTACTTGGGAATAAGCCCTAAAAATAATTATGAGGAGTACCACAGGAACCCCAAAGTAGCTGGCCCATTGAGAGGATCTGTCAGCGAAAAGGGCAACCACCCCTACCTGATTGACTAGTTCCCACTCGTGAGGTAAACCAAGAGCTGTCGTTTGTGGCAAAGCGGTTATCAGTTTTACCTGAGCCATGGAGTGAGGGGTACTGCCCCAATACACAATCCGTCAGACAGCATTGGTGGCCGAGTGAATCCCCTGAACCGATAGGAAGCCGCACATACCTGGGGTCCATATCTATTTTTAGCTGAACTGTTCTCGATCACTTCCGCTCCAGATCTAGCCGTTTCAGATCTATTCTAAAAGTTGTTCTAGATCCAATCGCCATTTCAGATCCATCCTTTTTCGATCCCTTGCGTGCTATTGTAGATCCATCTGTTGCGGATCCCTTCCGCACCACTGTTGCCGATCCATTTCTGGGAAAAAAAAAATCTGTTTTTCGGCATATCTCCCTTGTTTCAACTCTGTTTTCCCTAAAACTTCACTGACATCCCTGCAATCCCATTCTGCATATTTCATTCCTGAAGACCCTATCCCAAATTCCACTTCCCAAGACTAGAAATCCCACATTTGTCTACTTTTAGCGTTCGCCATAACTCCTTCAATTTTCACCCAAACGCCTACAAATTTTGCCACCGTGTTCCTTTCCTAATTCTGCTTCTTTGTCCCTCTCTACCAAATTTTCTCATTCTTTCACCTCGCTTCCGAAATCCCTATTTTTTGCCTCCCTATCCATCAAAAAGTGTCTAAAACCTACTCAAAACCCAATTACCACTCCAATTTTTTCCCAAATCCAAATTTTCCTTTACTAAAGCAGCTTTTGTTTGTGTTTTTCTATCCATTCCAAAAAAAAAAAAAAAAAATCTCCTGGTTATGGTTTTCACCTACGCAGGAGTAAAAACCATAGAGGAAACACTTGCAGCCATCCAAACCAAACTCCAAGATCTGGATGAAAAAATTCTCATCCTCCATCTTCAACATTCAGCCATGAACAATAATCGACAGCAAGAATCTTCTACAGCCAATGGGTTCTCTTCTTCCAGCAATTTTCGTGGTCCGAAGCTTGAATTTTCTCGCTTAACGATACTGATCCGACTAGATGGATCTATTGTGCAGATCAGTATTTCAATCTGCATAATACTTTTGATGTCCAAAAAGTTCCACTTGCATCCTTTCATTTGGAACTGGAAGCCCTTCAATGGTACCGTGGGTACATCAAGGCTCATAATGAGCCAAAATGTACAGATTTTTGCCAACTCATTTTGCAACGATTTGGTCCTAGTGCTTTTGATGACTTCACTGGAGCACTCACTAAACTTCGTCAAAGTGGCACTATGAGAGAGTATCAGACAGAATTTGAGAAACTAGCCAATCACACAGAAGGATTGTCTGATGAATTCTACAGGAGTTGTCTTATCAGTGGTCTTAAGGATGAAATCCAGTTAGAGGTTAAAATGTTCTATCCCAACACAATGATGGAAGTCCTAGGGTTGGCTAAGTTGGAAGAAGACAAGCTTGCAGCCCAATATCGCTCCAAACCCTCTTTTGTTCCCTTCCAAAATATGGGTTCTCAACACCCTCCCATCCCACCAACTCCTCGACCAACTCCTATCAAGCATTTGTCTGAAACAGAGATGTAGGAACGCAAAGAAAAAGGGCTCTATTATAATTGTTATGCGAAATTCACTCGGGGACATAAATGTGTTCAACAAAAGCTCTATCTCTTGGATATGGATTCTCCGCCAGCCTCTAAAATTGGTGAAGAAGCTCCAGATACAATGGATGATCAGGTCAACATTCAAGAGTTGCCTATTGACCCCCCATCTCAGGAAGACCAACCAGAGATATCTCTCAATGCTTTATCTGGCATCACCACCCCTCAAACAATGCGGGTCAAGGGATACTTCAAGAAGTTCCCTCTTACAATACTCATTGATTATGGCAGCACACATAACTTCATTGACCCTCGGATCGCCAAACAGGCTGATTGTTTTATCCACCCTTGCTCCAACTTTGAAGTCATGGTTGCCCATGGGGGCACCTTACCTTGCAAGGGGAAGTGTCACAATGTGTGTATCTCTCTGGAAGATTATAACCTGCGCTCTGACATGTTTTCCTTGTCCTTAGGTGGAGGTGATGTGGTTTTGGGAATTCAATGGTTACGCACACTTGGCCCCATCTTATGGTATTTTGATGAACTTTGGATGCAGTTTTCAGTCAATGGGACACAACACAAATTTATGGGCTTACAACCAGTGTCTCTCTGCATCATTAGTTCAGATCGCTTGGAAAATATCCTTAAGAAGAATTCACATGGTGTCATTGCTCAGCTCCATTCCCTTCAGATGCACTCACCAATGGTCTCCACTACTTCCTTGGATATATATGTAGGTGTCTTTGTTGCACCAGTGGGCTTGCCCCCTTCACGAGACCTTTTTGGTAAGCATTTTGCCGCATCTACATCTCAGCAGGACATGATGGTTATTTTGCATGCAGTACAGAAGTGGCAGCCATCCCTATTGGGGAATTATTTCTGCATCAAGACTGATCTCCAGAATCTGGAAACTTTCCTGGAACAACGGGTCTCCTCCCCAACACACCTGAAATGGGTTCTCCAACTCATGGGTTATGACTATGCGACCACTTACCAGAAGGGTAAGGACAATATAGTGGCAGATGCTCCTTCTCGCACATTTGATGACCTAGTTTCTCTTAAAGTTATTTCTCTACTTGTTCCAAATTGGTTGCAATCTGTTCAACGGGGCTATCTCTTCTATGAACTCCATGCTTCTTCATCAGCAGGGCACTCTGGGTTCCTCAAAACGTATGACCAAGAACAATGTAACTTCTTTTGGCAGGGATTGAAAATGACAATTCAACGGATGGTGGTTGACTGTGATACTTTCCAGGTCAACAAGGGTGAAACGACCCTCCTTTCGGGACTGCTCGAACCCTTGCCCATCCCTACATAGATTTGGACAACTATTTCTATGGATTTCCTGGAAGCGCTCTAGTGGTATTGTACCACATCTAAAAGGACACCATATGAAGCAGTCTCTAGACAGGCACTGCCAGTTCTTCTTCCATACACCTTCAGCAGCTCCCCAGTTCAGGCAATTGACTCAATTCTTCGAAACTGAGATCAACTTCTTCTCATTCTGTAGGACAATCTTCACATGGCAAGAATTCGACTGAAACAACAAGCCGATCAACACCGTTCTACGTGCGCTTTTCACGTCGCTGATATGGTTCTTCTTCGTCTACAACCTTCCATGCAATCCTCCCTAAAACTCAAAAGGTGCCAGTGGCCCGGAATGCAACCCAAGGATGCTACAGGGGACCCACTCCTTCAGATTCTGCATCAATTTCCACATTTAAAGCTTTGAGGACAAAGCTTTTTCTAAGGGAGAGGGGATGTTAGGAACCCATGTCTTTACTTTGTTAGTATATTGTTGTTGGACGCATATGCTTTCTAAGTCGTCTCGTAGTATTTGTTGATCCATAGTTTGTGTTATTGTTGTTGGCGCATATGCTTTGTAAGTTGACCATAGTTTTGTCGATCCATAGTTTGTAATTGCCCATGGTTTTGACCCGTCATAATTGTAGATCTATATTTTGTATTGGCCCATGGTTTGTATTGACACATGGTATTGACCCATGGTATTGGCACCTAGACTTAGTATATAAGTGTGTGTTGAGGCCTATGAAGGCACCGTGAAGTTAATTGTATTGAGCTTGCTCAAAGGAGGTTGCCCCCTCGAAGTGGCCTGTGATCAATATAAAAGTGATTCTGAGTTCTGTTATTTCTTATATCTCATGTATTTGCATTAATTAATTATTGCAGGTTCTTCACATGAGCCCCCTGCTCAATTCGATGGATATAAAGATTACCTAGGCCTTTTGGATAAGTTTAACATTTAATGAGCCACCTGTTCAGTTCCACCATCCTTGGGGAACATGACCACATTTTTAGGGAAGTTTCCCCCTGCAACATCTAGTACGTGAGTGCAGATGCTGCCACTTTTCAATTGCCTTCTACACCAGTTCCATTCCTCCTATTGGGTCATTGAAAACTCTTCAAAAGTCCTCTTTGGATGAGTGTCTCCTATTTTAATTTATTAAATAATAATAATATTCAATTACAATCATCCTTAATATTCAATTACAGTCATCCTTAACCATCCTTGGTCAATAACATAAAAATTTAGAATAAGTTTTAAAGTAATGTTTTTCCACAAACATAAAATGTTTTCAAGTCTAGGTAGGTTATAGGCCCATTCAAGAAGCTCAAACCTTTGCGATATGGTTCGTACAGCATTCTTCGATAGATTGGAGAAAACTCTTTCAACATTCCTGCATGCCTGGGTTTGCATCTAGTATTCAATGTGGATCTACTTTGGCCATACCATGCACCACTGTTGGAACAGAATGACTTGCAAACAACAGAACCCGATGACATCCATCCAGATGTTTAGGAGCCTCTTCCTTGCGACACCATTGTAGGACGACGAGTACACCATGCAAGGACAAACACAATTCCCTTGTTTCAGGTTGCTAAAGCCAGACAGATCCCAACACAATGAAAGTGGTACTCTTCTACTGAACTGACCGACAAGTTTCCTCACCTTCACGAGCAAACAATGGGGACCATTGTTTCTTAAGGAAGGAGGTATGATCCACATCGCAGTTGGAACTATTGTCGGATGCCGACTTCAACAAGTCATCGTCTTCGACACAACTCCGACGAGTTTCGACTTCGACATGGCTTCGACACACTCCGTGACTTTGACACAACTTTGGCAATTTGTCGAACTGCGACATGAATTCGACATGTTCTGCGACCTCACACTTTTACAATGTCGACATGTAGTGTCGACCTGCGACTTGCGCAACACCATCTTGCGACATGCGACTTTCAAACTTCAACAGACTATCTCTCTGTCTTCCAGTCGACTGTAGCAGTTGAACTACCGAATCGTTATAACTTCGTTTGTATATGAACGTAACGGGAAAGAACCCAAGCGTCTCAACAACACTCTCTATATAAGCATGTAAACTATTGTAATATACAAATACATACAATCAAGTCATGAACTTATATCCAGTAATAGAAATCAGTTCACATTCCTGCATATTGTTTGTGTATATTTACATTCTATCTGTGTAGTGTATTCTTGCTTTGCGCATTATGTTTCTTAAGCTTTCGACATAACAGAGCCGACTCATTTAGTCGAACTGTTGTCCCCCTCGTGCTTCTAGGTGTTTAGACACTTAGGAGTTAGTTAAGATCAACTTGTGTAATATATCCGTTAGGGATAGTGTGTTTCTTTAGTATGCATTAGTATGCATTTGTAAATACTTAATCCGACGGTCACGATATGTTTCCGACATAGAGTGATCCGACGGCTCAACTTCTCTTAGATCAAACCTAACCTTGATCCATGGCTTAACACCTGATTGGTCCATGATCTCTATTTAAAGAGCATGGAGGGTCATTGTTTAGTTGATCGATTATGAGAAGCTCATTTGTAACTTTCTTTCTTTGCATAATAAATTGTCCTGTAGAAGCTATTTGGTCGAGGCTGTGGAGTGTTTCCCTCAAGAGAGTTTAAACCACGTCAAAACATCGGTGTGTTGATCTGTGATCTGTTTGTGTGAAGTGGTTTCTCTTGGTGTTCGGTCCTTTGGTAGTACCCTGTGTACCTGAACATGGTATCAGAGCTTTTATGAAGTGTCGCTTCCGGTTATGATCTAGATCTTGAATTGTTGTTGCCGAAACTCAAAAGGGTTTCTATTTCTGGTATTTCTATGCATTTCTGGGATTTGGGAGGTGTTCCATTATGTCCGGAGCATCGTTTCCATTGGGAAATAGTTTTCGTTTGATCGAAAATGGTTCCCGGTTGCTCCAGAAATGCGTATTTCATCAGATTTGAAGGTATAATGTTACAGTGACGCATTTTTTTATTTTTTTTTTTTAAAAGGAAAAAATATCATATTTCATTTTTTTTTTACTGTTAGATTTTTTTTTTTGGTTCGGATTGTGGGTTTCCCTTCTGTGTATGCTCTTTGCCGTGCACCTTAAGCGATCTCAGCAAATCAGAAACAGAAAGGGAAAGGGTTTTTCTCGGCTGCGTATGCTCTTTGCCGTACACCTTGTGCGATCTCGGCAAATTAGAAACAAAGAGACAACGTAGACTTTCCGGGCAATCTAACAAGATCTAACTCCACATAGTTAATCCCACCCCCACTAAAGCATTACAAGGTATAACACCGGAAGAAGCATGGAGTAAAACTAAACCTGATGTAAGTCACTTCCGTGTGTTTGGTAGTGAAGCATGGGCTCATGTTCCGGATGAAAAATGGAAAGGATTGCAGCCTAAAAGTGAAAAGTGCATATTTGTTGGATATTCTGAAGATGTAAAAGGTTATAGACTTTTTCAACCACATTCTCATGATATAATCATTAGAAGAGATGTTAAATTTGATGAAAATCTCTTGGCCTGCGAGCCTAACTCGACGATTGTGCCATCTTTGGCCTACGAACCTGATTCAGCGTTTGTGCCTTCTTCTTCTTCTTCCAACTTCCTTGATAGGTTTCCAACTCCAGTTTTTTATGATGAAAGTGAGGATGAAAATCCACCTCCGCCTACTCATGTTCCTCCAGTTGCACCAACACAAGTGCTTCCTCGATGGGTCCGTTCAACATGTGAAGCAGTTGGTGATCTTGCCGGTGATCCTAGAGATCAACGTCGAACACGTTCTCAGTTTCAGTGAGCCTATTCTCTTTTGGCACAAGTTTCCGAGAATCATGATCCAGAAACTTTTGCACAAGCTTCAGGGAATCGAGATTGGGATGCAGCCATGGATGAAGAATATCGTTCCTTAATGGCGAACGATACTTGGGATCTTGTACCTCTTCCAAAAGGAAGAAAACTTGTCAGATGTAAATGGGTCTACAGAACTAAGTATTCATCAGATGGAAGTGTTGAAAGACTTAAGGCAAGGTTAGTTGCCAAAGGTTTTTCCCAAGTTGAAGGGATTGACTACAATGAAACCTTTGCTCCCATCGCAAAAATGAACTCCATTCGCCTTGTTCTTTCCCTTGCAGCTTTACACAACTGGGAAGTCCATCAAATGGATGTCAAGTCTGCCTTCTTACATGGTGATTTACAGGAGGAAATTTACATGAAACAACCTCCTGGCTATGTTCAGAATAACTCTAGCCTTGTCTGCCACCTTAAGAAATCCTTATATGGCCTTAAGCAAGCTCCTAGAGCTTGGTATGCCAAAATGGATAACTTTCTCCTTGACACTGGTTTTTCTAGATGCCATTCTGACCCCAATGTCTATACCAAGAAAGTAGGAAACCATCTCATCATACTTGTTCTATATGTTGATGACCTTATTCTTACTAGTAGTGACCCTAAGCTTATAACCCATGTGAAATCCAGTCTTAAACAAAATTTTGAAATGTCTGACTTAGGACATTTGCATTATTTTCTTGGTCTCCAAGTCCTGCAAACCAAAGAAAGAATCTTTCTTTCTCAGTCTAAGTATGCTTGTGACCTTCTTCGTCGCTTTCACATGGAAGATTGTACACCAGCCCCTTCTCCCTTCCAGTCTGGAGTCAAACTTTCTACCACTTGTACTTCACCTGAAGTCGATGCCACCTTGTATCGTCAGCTTGTTGGTAGTCTCTTATACTTGACTCATTCCCGTCCTGACCTTTCCTTTGTCGCTGGTCGTGTTGCCCGTTATATGCAGACACCTCATGAAAGTCACTGGAAAGCAGCTAAAAGAATACTTCTATATATTCGAGGTACAGTTCAGTTTGGGATTCATTATAGTACAGGGGGGAAACCTTTGTTGGTTGGTTTCACTGATTCAGATTGGGCCGGCAATCCTAATGATCAAAAGTCTATTACAGGTTATGTTTTCAGTTTGGGATCTAGACCTATTACTTGGGCTTGTAAGAAACAACAAGCTCTTGCTCTTTCTTCAGCAGAGGCAGAATATCGAGCAGCAGTTAATGCCAGTCAGGAAGCTTTATGGCTTCGACAGATCCTTTCAGAGTTTGGCTTCGAGCAGCAGCAGCCTACTCCACTTTGGTGTGACAATCAAAGTGCCATCAAGCTTGCCAAAGATCCAGTTCTACATCAACACAGCAAACACATTGAGCTACATATGCACTTCATCAGAAATCTTGTTCATGATCGTGTTCTTGAAGTGCTCTTTTGCCCTACAGATGATCAAGTTGCAGACATCTTCACCAAGTCTCTTACAGAAGCAAAGTTTTCTAAACTTCGATCTATGTTAGGAGTTCAGGAACTTGTCATTAAGGGGGGATAGGCTCTAATGCCTCCTTCCTTCTCCTAATAGTGTCACTTTTGTAAATCCTTCAATCCTATCCCAAGTTGTTCTTAAGGGGGGATGTTAGGATATTTAGACACTTAGGAGTTAGTTAAGATCAACTTGTGTAATATATCCGTTAGGGATAGTGTGTTTCTTTAGTATGCATTAGTATGCATTTTTAAATACTTAATCCGACGGTCACGATATGTTTCCGACATAGAGTGATACGACGGCTCAACTTCTCTTAGATCAAACCTAACCTTGATCCGTGGCTTAACACCCGATTGGTCCATGATCTCTATTTAAAGAGCATGGAGGGTCATTGTTTAGTTGATCGATTATGAGAAGCTCATTTGTAACTTTCTTTCTTTGCATAATAAATTGTCCCGTAGAAGCTATTTGGTCGGGGCTGTGGAGTGTTTCCCTCAAGAGGGTTTAAACCACGTCAAAACATCGGTGTGTTGATCTGTGATCTGTTTGTGTGAAGTGGTTGTTCTTGGTGTTCGGTCCTTTGGTAGTACCTTGTGTACCCGAACACTAGGCCATGTGCGGATCATAGAATTTGATGACGGATGCGCTCTCCAGAAAAGATGAATACGTTGGGGCATTAATTTGTGCAATTTCCATTCTACAACCATATTGGGTATTAGCAGCAAGGGAAGAATGGAATAGCGACCTATCTGTGTGGATTCTCATTCAAAATATAGATAATGATCACAATGTATCAGATAATTTTGTGTGGAAAAATGATTCAGTATGGTATAAGGATTGCTTATATTTATGCAAAAACTCCCAACTCAAACAAAAGATCCTCTCGGAATTAAACACCTCTCCTATAGGTGGGCACTCTAGATTCCTGAAAACTTACCACAGGATCAAGAAGGAATTTTTTTGGGAAGGTAAATCTGATGTTTAGAGGTTCGTGGCCGAATGTTTGGTTTTCCAACAAAATAAGGGTGAAATAGTTAAGACCAGAAGACCTCTACAACCATTAGACATACCTTGCCAACGTTGGGAGGAAGTCTCAATGGATTTTATCACAAGTCTACCCAAGTCAAAAGGAAATAATTTTATTCTGGTGGTTGTTGATAGACTCACAAAGTATGCACATTTTTGTGCACTCTCTCACCCTTTTAATGCAAGTACAATAGTTACATCCTTTATGGAAATTGTTCAGAAGTTACATGGAAATCTAAAGATTATTGTAAGTGATAGAGATCCAATTTTCACTAGAAAATTTTGGACTGAATTATTTTCTTGCTTGGGTACCCAATTGGCTCACAGTTCTTCTTATCATCCTCAATCCACCCTCAATCTTATGGGAAAATTGAGATAGTGAACAAATGTTTGGAAGGCTATCTTTGTTGTTTTGCATCTGATAAATAGACACAGTGGGTGAAATGGTTGTCTTTGACAGAATGGTGGTACAATACTTCTTTCCATACATCATAAAAAATGTCTCCATTTATGGCACTTTATGGGTACCCGCCTCCATCTATCACATCTCCCTTACAAGAAAAATATAAAGTTCAAGACGTGGAAGATCACATATAGCACCAGCAAGAACTTCTCGAGATACTTAAGGACAACCTTGCTATGTCAAAAAACAGGATGAAACAATAAGCTAATCAACATTGCAGTGAAAGGAGTTTCGAAGAAGGGGATTGGGTATTTCTGAGGCTACAACCTTACAAGCAGATGCCCCTCAAGCAAATAAATAAGGACAATAAATTAGCACCCAAGTAGTATGGTCCTTATAAAGTGTTACAACATATTGATAGTATGGCTTACAAATTGGAGCTGCCTTTATCTTTAAGAATACATCCATTTTTTCATGTTTCTTGCTTAAAGAAGGTAATAGGACACAAGATCCCAATTCAAATAATATTTCCAAAGCTTGATGAAGAAGGAAAAGTCATACTGTAACCTGAACAAATCACTCAAACAATCACCAAACAACTATGAAATCGGGCTATTACTGAGTACCTCATCAAGTGGAAGAACTTACCAGTTGAAGATTCAACATGGGAAGATGAGTCATTCATACATAAGCATCCACAACTAATCAATAATTGAGGACAACACTTGTCTGAAGGGGAGGGGCATGTTAAGCCATAAATGTGGGCACATTTCCTCCTATATTGTGATGTATTACATTAGTTTTGATGTCGTATTTGGTCCATTAGTTGTGATTTTCATTTGTATCGTTATATTAGTTATGTCATCGTGGGTCAGTGAGTTGTAATTGTGCCTCTTAATCTCCTATATATAGGAAGGGGATCTTTTCATTTGAGTATCTTGTCTTGTCTTGTCTTGTGTACTTAGTACATTGTATAAGGAGGTTCCCCTCTCGAAGTGGCTTGCTATTTATCTTAGTTCTTCATGCTCTTTTTGAAAATTTGTTGCATAACATTCAAGGAACTTGGTTTCGAACAAAAATAAAACAAATTTTTTTCCAAAAAAGAATTAATGTCCCAATAAAGGAATATAATATTAAAGATTCTTATCCTAGATTTACAACAAAGCTCTCAATTTGTATGAACATTTATTGTTTTGAAACTTATTTCAAAAACAAAAAATGAGATTCACTAATAAGTAGTATAGCAAAGATTGCAAACATTTGATCAAATCCTTGAAATTATTAATATAAATGGTTATGAAATGCCAATTGAAAGAAAAATAAAACATTAAATATTTACAATATTCATCTTAAATTAGGATTTAAAACTATTAATATAAATGATCACAAATACTAATGGAAAGAAAAATTCAACATTAAATATTTATAATATTCTTTTTTCAGCAAAAAAAAGCGTACTATTGTTATTCAAAAGGAATCAAATAGTACAACGATGTTCGAGTCTCAAGAGAGACACATAGGCTTCAAAAAACATACAAAACCTCCAGCCATATGCAATATTACCAAACCAAAAGTAATGGTTTATACTTTCCCATATCTTGGACTGTTCAATAGCTATACCCAAAAATGATTGCTCAAAAGATAGAAATATCCTAGTCATAAAAATAAACAACACCCATATCCTAGATGTGAGAGTTCTGCCATTCTTCCCAAATTAGAAATCCTTCCTCACCATCCAAAGCTTGCTTCGACAATTTGTCCACCATGACATTGTGATCCCTTTAGATGTGATCAAAGGATATCCCCCTGCCAAGCTTGATTTCATCCCTAGTTCACTTGCACCAATGAAGGAGTGATGTAACCTTTAAGTTAAAATCTCCACAAACCCATTTAATGGTGAGTGGAGAATGACCAAACACTTTGAGATAATATTCATCTTATACTATGATCTAAAACTATTAACATAAATAGTTACAAAATGTTAATTAAAATAAAAATACAACATATATATTTATATTATTCATCCTAAACTAGAATCTATAAAATAAGAAAGGAATCATAAAAAAAAATTCTTTATATATAAAAAATGTAAGATATAAAAAAATTTACAACTAAAAAATATTTATTACTATTTAATATAAATGAAACCTATATTAATTTTAATTTCATACCAATTTTAATTTCATGTAAAATTTAAAATAAAACTCATTATGTTATAGAATAACTTTATTTAATTTTTCTTATTAAATACATTACTTACATTCAACTTACCTGACAACAATTCTCTCGTAAATTAACCCTCTTATACGTTCACATTTTTATTAATAACTATTTGTAACATTTTAAATACATTACTTACATTCAACTTACGTGACAACAATTCTCTCGTAAATTAACCCTCTTATGCGTTCACATTTTTATTAATAACTATTTGTAACATTTTGCTCCGCAACATATATTTTTATTAATAACTACCGCTAAATCCGGCCAAAATTTTAATAACATTTCTTGCCTAACAACTAACAGTTATTTCGTGGTCAGATTTCCCTCCACGGAGAAACATATTTCGTGGTCAGATTTCCATATTCTCACAATGTAATTACCTAAAGAACTCCATCCCTGATATCAATTAATTTATTATTCTGATGCTTGCAGATGGTCTGCCATAGCCTCACAGCTCCCGGGGAGGACAGATAACGAGATCAAGAACTTTTGGAGTACTCGTCTGAAAAAGCGTTTGTTGAAGATGGGACTCGATCCCTCGACCCATGCACCCATAACAGAAGCCAATCCCACTGATCCAGAGGGGTCTGAGGCCTTGGCCCTCACGAGGCACAAAGCACAGTGGGAAAACGCAAGACTGGAAGCAGAAGCTAGGCTCTCCAGAGCAGCACTGCGCATGTCCTCTAATTCTTCTAGTGCTGGTTACCACACCAATAACAATGCCACAATGCCTAACCATAATCCACGTCCCGCTGATTATTTCTTAAAGATATGGAATTCAGAGGCTGGTAAGAACTTCAGAAAGGAGAATCATCATCCCAATGGAGGAGGAGGCGATCTTGTTTTATCGTCTCAAATTCCTCCCACTTCAGTTTCCTCCCTGTGCTGTGCTTCTACGGCTACCCAAAATAGTTGTGGTAAGTCTTTGAAGCCAAATGATTATAATGGCTTCCAACAGCGGAATTCTGCGTCATGTGAATGGATTGGGGACTGTAATGTGAACATCCCTGAAGAAATTTCATGTTTTGCTGATATGAACATCGGCCAGACAGAAGATAATGCCGCCGAGGAATTAGGTTTTCCGGAGATTCTTCTGGATTTCACTGATGACAACAATGACAACACCAATAGCATTCAGTCAGAATTGATTGCAGGTTTTCAGCAGCCGCCTGCTTGGCCATGGCCGGAATTACATGACGAAGAATTGATTGCAGGTTTTCAACAGCTGCCTTATTGGCCATAGCCGGAATTACATGAAGAAGAAGTGAAGCAGGTTTTCACCAGCCGCCTTCTTGACCGTGGATACTGGATCATTATGTTGTTAATATGTTGTTTAGATGTTATTCATCTTCAGAATTGTTTATGTCTGGATACTGGATTGTTTATTGTTTATTCATCTTCCGAATTGTTTATTTAAAGGGAGTGATGGATTTTATAATATATAATTTCTTATTTTACATTACATTATGTTAAGTAGTGAAAACATTGTTAATTTATCGGAGTTAAATATTATCGAGAAATTTACTTATTTACTACCTTGTATCTTTTTTCTTTTTTTTTAAGAAAAAAAACTTTCATTTTATTAAGGAAGGATCAAAATTACAATCGTCATCATAACAAAGATCCAAGTGCTAACCGAGCCACCACGAAGTTTTAGATTTTCCCACAGAACCCTTAACCCCAAACTATAGTCATTCGCCACCAGCAACATAAGCATAACAGAGCTAGCACGATCGAACCGTTTACAAAAAAAAAACCCACAGGAACCGAGAGCTATCACCAAACAGAAACTACTTGCCCCAAATCCCAAACCATACGAGGCCAAACCCCGATTACAAAAAGAAGATGCCATACATAACATACAGTGCCCAGAGAACAGTCCAACCACCAGAGGACCCGAATAGGGACCAAAAAACATCAAAACAAGCCGATAAGCCGATAATTACCATGCCGAAAATCTCCCAGACGAAGCACTGCGTAGCCCAAGCAGAGAACCGGCTCCAAGAAATGCCATCATCGAGATGGTCCAGCCTCATCTTCGATGATCACAACCGGAGGCGCCTCCACAGCCTCCCCCTTACCACACAGATTTATCTCATGCAGGTTATCCACCTTTTTGGGCCGAGTAAGATACGAAATCCCAAGGTCACCAGCTAACGCATCCAACTTCATGTGGATCCAATGAGATTCCTCTGCATGGTCCTTACAGAGTTCTTCCAGTTTCTTCAGCCGCGGTGAAACAGACAAAATGTCACCCCGAGTTTCCAAACACTGAGCTGCAATCAAAGTCTTGGTAACCCACAGAGTGACAACATCCCTATTGTACAGAGCCATACGACCCAAAGTATTGCCTGGGTTGTGGATCCATTCAACCATCGCTACTGCCTCCTCAGGCAGTCCTTTCTCCCATACCAGGCACCATAAATCAGCTTCAATCTCCTCGACTTCCTGCTGCACTCCCGACGAAAAGAAATGTCGAAAGAATACAGCCGTCGTAGCAGCGTTCCATTGCTCCCGACTAGGGATAGCATGCACAGGGGTGCCCCCACCAGCATTACTCGACTCCCCATGAGCACGTCTGCCTCTCCTAATAGTTCTCCCTCTCGACGGCATGACCACAATTCCCTTACTAACACTTTGCACACCCCAATAAGAAACAACAGAACTACGCCAGGCACCAGCGTAATCTTGACAGTTAGCATTGTGACTGCTACCACCCCTGAACATCAAATTTAAAGGGAAGCCGCCCCCTGCCTCCATTAAATCACTCATCATGAGCCAGACTCTGTAACGATTAAACCTGTCCCAGACCTTCGTCACATCCACCCTCCACTGATCATAATAATTCATACTATTCATGCGAGGCCGATCTTCCAAGGCCTTTGCACACACCAAATCTCTAAACTTAATAGCCCCGGCAGATAGAAAGACACGGAAAGCCACACCTTCGTCCTTTTATCAGTTTTACCTGATCGCCATCTGTCAAGATCATTCATAGACGGGTACCAACTGTTATCAAACATCGGATTAGGAGTTAATCTGTCGTCAGCATGAGTCACCTTGCCTCCACGATCACACTCAGAAATCCTTATACATTCACTTCGACATGTAGCCAACGGTAAGTTCAAGGCCTCCCCATCCCATCTTACATTAATGCCACTGGCACCCAGATTAGCCAGCGCATCAGCCAGACAGTTGGCGCTCCTCCTAACGTGCTGGAAGGTAAGGAAATTGGATGAAGAAATTAAATTACCCAGGCACATCAACCGCCATGCCAGATTCCACGATGTTGCCAGTTTATCAGCCCGTGTCCCATTGTGGAGTTTGCTAGCCATCTGTATGAGTATCTTAGAATCCCCTTCCATGATAACACAGTTTAAACCACGACGAGCCACCATGCTTAATCCCTGCAGCAAAGCTTCACATTCAGCAACATTATTGGTTTCATCGCCCAGATGACCATAATAACTGAACACTACCTCACCCTGATCGTTTTGCAGCGCACCACCATACCCAGCCATTTTGGGATTACCCTTTGATGCTCCGTCAAAGTTCAACTTCAGCCACCTAGGTAATGGTGGCGACCACACATTCGGACTCTCCTGCAACTTAATGCCGGTGTTGTGGCGCCCGACAAACTGTGGAAGCACCATGATACCCCAGGTACGCAGAATCCGTAGCTCATTATCCAGTATGTTTAGATCCTGTTCATTCCACAGAGATAATTTCAGTGTCTCAGTAATTCCCTGCTGAATATGCCCCCAAACCATCTTCCACGTACTACTTTTGCCAGTAAAAAGACGCTTGTTTCGTTCCTTCCACACCTCCCATAGAGTAAAACCAGGGAAGAGTTGACATATCATGTTAAGAATTTTCCCTTGGAAAGGGTCGACCTGCCATTGTCTAACAGTTTCCCCTGGAGCATTCCTAACACGATCAGACCTGTGGAAAATTCTGATGCCTTCATCCCAAAGAGTGGATGAAAAACTGCATTCGTCTAACAAGTGTGCTATTGATTCTTCATGCTGGCCACAAAGTACACAGAGGGAAGGTCCCTCAAACCCTCTTTTCATGATATTATCCCAGGTGAGGATTCTACTTCTTAAAACCAACCAAAGGAATAGAGTTATTTTAGGCCAGAGTTTGGCTCCCCATAAACGTTTCCAAGTGTGGTCTGCCACAAGAGTCACAGAGTTGGTCTGAAGATTATAAGCTTCTTTAATAGTGAACGTACCTTTAAGTTGATAACCCCATCGGAGACTATCACGCCCCCTCTGTGTTTTTATCTGCC
This sequence comes from Larix kaempferi, assembly GCA_027924585.1. Taxonomy (NCBI): domain Eukaryota; kingdom Viridiplantae; phylum Streptophyta; class Pinopsida; order Pinales; family Pinaceae; genus Larix; species Larix kaempferi. Next base: position 8,438,688 of record BSBM01000182.1, on the reverse strand, counting down.
TGTTACACACAGTCTCATAAAAATGCCTACTAATATCATCCCCATAGTTGGCAATCCACCATTCCTATGGTTTCCAGATACGAAAGCCTCTGTCATCATATTCCTCCTTCCAGTATCTATTCACCCTCAACCAATTTTGGTGGATAATAGGGTTATCATCAGGATTAACATTCACCAGTGCCATAAGAGGGGGTTCTTGTTGATAGGCATCCATCCAAATATTAGCTGAAGCTCCATCCCGTATTTCCCAAAAGCTGTTTTTTCTGACGATTGCACTACCAGCTTGTGCCATATTCCAAATATGAGAGCCTTTCTCAGGTCACTCTTCCCGAATCCAGTCCTGCTATCCCATAGTCGGAGTGTAATTTTTTCCCCAAAAACTAGCCCATTGCTCATTAGAGTGGGTGAGCCAACGCCACCAGATCTTGGCTCCACAAACAATGCTAAGCTCCTCCGGATCCATAAGACCTAAACCCCCCTCTATCTTAGTTTTGCAAAGAGTTTTCCAATCGACCAAAGTCCACTTCCTATGTTCCTCCGTGCCTCCCCACAAGAAGGTGCATTGGAGATTCCTGATTTCCTTCATAACCGATTTGGGGGCTGCCAGAACAGAGAACATATACAGGGGCATCTAGCTTGCAGAATAGATTTTACGAGGACCACTCTGCCCGGGAGATTTAATGATCAAAGCATCCAATTGGAAAGTCTGTCCTTCATTCTATTTAACAGATCTTCCCAAGATGCCTTTTTAAGAGTACCCTCAGATAGCGGAGCCCCAAGGTATTTGGTTGGAAGGGAGCTCTTTTTGAACCCTAGAATTCTAAGGATGTTCCTCTGACTAATGGGAGGAGTGTTAATGAAAAAAACCAGAGACTTATCCATATTTATCGTAAGCCCCGAAGCTCGTAAGAAAATGTTCAGAGCCTGTTTGATTTGTCTAGCTTCCTGGACATAAGAGTGGCCCATAAGCAATGTATCATCTACAAACTGCTGGTTGGTGATGGCCTTCTCATAAGGCAGAAATTTAAGACCCTTGATGCGTCCCTGTTCAACAAGATGAGAGATAAGTATTCCAAGACCTTCCGTCATGAGCACAAAGAGGAACGAAGATAGGGGATCACCCTGTCGGATACCTCGAGAGGGTTTGAACATAGTAGAGGGATTCCCATTGACCAAAATAGAGAAGAAAGCCGAGGAGGTAAGATTAGCTATCCATCTAATCCAAATATCACTGAATTCAAAGGATCTTATAATTTATTTCATGTATGACCAGTTTAGTTTATCATAAGCTTTGGATAGATCTAATTTAAGCAACATCCCGGCTTTTTTAGTGCTCCTCAGAGAATGAAGAACTTCATGAGCTAGAATAATACCATCCATAATTTGACGGCCTTCCACAAACCCCGACTGTTCCAGGGAGATCAAAGAAGGAAGAAGGGGTTTAAGCCGATTAGCAAGGACTTTCGTGATGAGTTTATAAATAATTTTACAGAGAGAAATAGGTCTAAACAGATCATCTTTGTCTACCATTGGGGTTTTGGGAATCAAGGTTAGAAAGGTAGAGTTCAGAGCCGGGAGAACCCCTCTCATTTTTCAGGATTCCTCCACCACCTGCCAAACTTCCTGTTTGATTAAATCCCAAAAAGTATGAAAAAAATAGCAGTGAACCCATCCGGTCCAGGGGATTTCCCATCCTCCATTTGATTCATAGTTTTCTCAACTTCCAGGAAATCAATTGGACGGATAAGCATTTCATTCTGCTCATCAGTAATAAGGCGGGGAATAACCTCTTTGATCATCCTACAAGCCTCGGTACGATCATCAGGAGTTTCCGTTACCACTTCCTTGAAATGATTGGCCAATTCCTGTGATATGCCCTCATGAGATTACACTACCACCCCCTCATCGTTCTGCAGGTTACAGATCTGATTGTATTGTATATTCTGAATGGTAGCACGGTGAAAAAACTTAGTATTCCGATCCCCATCTTTCAACCACATGTTGCAGGATTTTTTCTTCCATAAGATCTCCTCCTGCCGCTGTCTTTGAAAGAGTTGCTCAGCCAGTTTCTTTTCCCTCAAAGCAAGCTCGGGAGTCACTCCTGTCTACATGATACTCTCCTAGATCTGCTCCATTTTTAAGTCAAGTTTTTCTTTTTCAACTTGTATGTTTCCAAATACATCTTTATTCCATCGCTTAATGTGTTGTTTGAGCATCTTCAATTTTTGTTGAAAGAAATACATTTTCGTACCAGGGGGTGGAATAGACATCTGCCACCATTCTTCCACCCGAGTTGCAAAATCTTCATGTGTTAACCAGAACTTCTCAAACCTAAAAGGCTTAGTCATTTTAGTTCCTATGTTACTCTACATCAGGGACACCAGCCAATGATATGATCCAGAGGATGCAATCAGTCGGGAAGTCAGAGCTCCTCCCATAAGCATGATACTTTTAGACAGAAGAAATCTGTCGAGCCTAGCTGCCACCAAATGCTCCCCTGCCCTTCTGTTGTTCCAAGTACACACCATGCTCCCCAGGTACACATCAATCAGGTTATTAGCCTCAATGAATTCATCAAACAAAGTATTTTTAGGAGTGAGATATCTTCTGCCACCTCTCTTCTCGGATAACGACCTGATCATGTTAAAATCTCCACCCACAATCCAATGGGTGCCTTCAAACATTCTCCTCAAATTAGTCATGCTACTCAAGAATTGTCGTTTCTCAGGGTAACTACTGGGTCCATAAACATTGGTCAGAGTACCTCTTACATCCGAATCGATGACATGGAAATCCACAGAAAGACTAAACTTAGTAGACATAAAATTATAAAGAGAAACTTGCCTAGGATCCCACATCACCACCATTCTGCCTGAATGACCAGTCACGTCCAGTGCCATACTTTTACAGTGTTTCCATAGATTCTGAGCATTGGCTTCTAATTGATTTCCTAAACATTTAGTTTCTTGCAGCAAAACCACAGTAGGTTGTTCCTTCATACTTTTATTCTTAAGGGTTTTAATTTTACGAGGACCATTGGTACCTCGGATATTCCATGATAAAAGTTTCATCACACACTGTATCTGGCTGAGAGGAGAGCCTCTTGGATTGTCTGGTATTGATCATAATGTACCAGTCGTGCCCCAATTTCCTCGATCCTATCCCTATTTGATCGTCTTCCCCTCTTGGAACTGCCATCTTTTAATTTACTTTTATTCTCCTTCGGTTTCAAAGGACCGATTCCCAAGCTAGGGTCGGCTTAGTTTTCAGGATAGCTTCCTTCAGCAGCTGAAGTTGATTATCAATGATGGAACAAACCTCAATATTTGTGCATGCCTCTTCAATACCATCAAGATCCAGGTCCCCGAGTTCCATTTCGTCTTGATCCTCATCCATATGTTCATTTTCTAGACGAGTTTTACCACCAGATGTAATAGGTTTATCAATCACAGCCTCCACCACCAGAGGGACTTCAACAAGCTAAGAGGGTTCTTGATCACTTCCAGGAGGAGCGTTTTCTTCCAACACGGGCTCCAAGGCTGCAAAACTATTAGTCTGAACAACCTTCTTTCACAGATCTGGGCCATTATGTCTCCTTCCTGTCCGTCTTCTATTAGTGACTTTGACAAAACCATCTTGTTGATGCCCCAGATATCGTAGCATCAATCAGAAAGGGATTCTCCCCGAGAGACGGTCCCAATTAGACTATCTCCCGTTTGGTGTAGGGAATCCGTCCGGTTAGCGGTTCCGGCAACCGTGGTTTTGGACTTTAAATCCGATTTTACCGGTTATGGCCCGATCCACCTTTCTTTTGGATTTTATGTGTTTTATATGAGATGCACATGCCTAAATTATACTTAGTCTAAATGCAACTGAAACAGATTTAAATTTAGAAACAGGAACACATCTACCTATCCCTGCAGGGGAACACGCTTAAGGGGAGAGCAATCAGCTGTAACAGATATCATAAGCAACGAACAGATAACTATTATTTCTCACGGTCAAAGCTACAGCAAGATGAGGATCTTGAGAAGATAGCTTCTCATTTAAAATGGAACGCATCTGTTGCTCAGAAAATAAACAGAGAAAAGCTACAGGATTAAGGAAACAGATCTACACTGAACCTACAGAACGAATTTATTGCTTATGAACAGAAGAAATCAAAATTATTTGATCTAAGTAACAAGAATAAAGAAACCGCTCTAGATAGAACGAAACTGGAATTAAACTAAAAGATCCCTGCAAGGAGCAATTAAAAGCATGAACAATGAGCCATACGAATTATCCTGAAGAAAGAACAGTTAGCCATTCGTTCTAGAAGAAAAATCTACAGCAATGGTAAAAGTATCAGCAGGTAGCTCCTGATTTAATATGGAACGCATTCATTGTCCATGAAATAGAGAGAACGCATGCATAGATAAGAGCAAAATCATTAATACAAAGAAATAATTCAGAAGTCAAGAATGATCTCACATTGCAGAATTGCAGTCATTAGAATAGTCCAACATAAAGCAACCCAACATTCCAAGCAAAACGTCCATCTCCTGTGGCTTCTATTAGAAAATTCAATTTACAGAGCCGATACAAGATAGCTCATATCATTCGCCCAAAATTTTCATTCCCTGCCAAAAGTCCCCCTCTCCTAATCTCTTCTAGCTCCTATTTATAGTTACAAATTTGCCCTCTGGGCTGACACCTAGCATTCCCCCTCTGTCTTTTACAGGAATTTCTACTAAAATCGACTACCAAAATGGCCATTCCTTTTACAAAAATGTTTTGACAAAATTAGGGACAGCTGTCCCATGGCTTAAGCCTTACATGTTCAAAATGTACATAACAGAAAATTTATTAACATCCGAGCGTTCCCTGCTGGGCACGTGTCTGTCTGAAGGGAGTCGTCCAGCTGAATTCGGTTTGCTTCATTCCTGTGCGTGAGCTTCCGATGGCAAAGGGTCGCCCAAATTGATTGTCACTGGTGCTGCCTGGGAAGAGGACCTCGAATCCCCTGCTGATGCTGCTCTTAATTGGGAAGGGGGAACGAGACTGGCCAAATTTTCTGCCATTGCTGGGGAAGATGCTGCTGGGAGCGGGGCTGCCGGATCCACTGATGTTTCTGCTGCTGCTGCAGCTTTCCTGACCTCCTCTTCTATGTAGCTGTGCCACACACCTGTATCCCTTATGATTATGTTTGCTGCAGCAGGAAACAGGATTTTCTGAGAAGTTACATTCTTCCCGAGCTCTATTTTAATGCTTTGTACTCCCGCTTCAGCAACTTGATATGTTTCCTTCAACAGATGATTGTGAAGTGTTGATGAACCGATGTAATGTTGGAGATCATCCATGGCAAGAACATCAATGCTTTTTACATACTCCATCTAGACGCCTAGCTCTTCTTTTAGTTGAGATAACCGCTGCTCCTTTCCCGGGAAATCTTCTAGGGTCTGAGGGAAACTCAATGAGCAGTTATCGTGGACTCCTTTGAGATTTTGGTACAGGTTGTTGATTCTCTCTGTGGTCTTCTGCACACTGGCCATCAGCTTATTGGCACAGTTCCGGCCAAACTCCAACAAGGCTATATCTTCATTAAAATCTTCCACTGTCTTAAAAGGAAGATGAGGGGGAAAACCTCCTTTCCCTTCCCTCCATGCCATCTGACTTATGACATTTGCTTTGACACGGGTATTCTTAGCCTTGAGCCTGTGGGCTTCCGCATTAACCTCCTTTAGCCTGACCGCCATGGCCTTGAGTTTGCATACCTCATCAGTGATTAGCTCTTGAGAGCCATGCACTTGCTGTAGTATATTGCATGACAGCTCGTGGAAGGGGGACATATCCAAGGTTCTGCTTTCCGCTTGCTCTAAACGTTCAGTTAATGCCTGCTTGTCTGTTTCTAGCTGGGAAGCCTTTTCTTCTGCTCCATTCTTCTCCGCTTCTGCAATCATTATCTGGAGTGCTAGCTGGTCCTTTTCCTCCTCCAGGTAGCTGTACTTATTCGCCAACTCCTTATGCTCGGCGTACAAGCAATTGTATTTATTCACTATCAGGTCTCTCTGGGCTTGCTCATTAGCCACATTTCGTTGCAAGGTACGTGCTCTTTTCTTTGTCAATATATTTTCTTTGACTATAACCCCTACATTGGCAAATGATGCTTGTGCTGTTGCTATAACTGCGGAGGCCATGGCAATGGGATCCGCATCTGTGTTCTGCATGACAGCGACCTCTCGGTGAGTAACTATGTCGTCATGGAAGGGACTTTTAATCCTCTCTTCTGATTGGAGGACCATTGTTTTTCTTTTCTTATCATAGACAAACTCATTCCATTTGGACACCGTACGCTTCCCAGATGGAGTGTACGGTACAATTGGTCGGTTTATGATGTCTATGTCTTCTTCCATAGGTGGGGTCCGGACTTCCTGAGCGGGGTCTGTCCCTTCCTTTTGGGTACTAGAGCCACCTGCCTGAGAGGTGTCTATCTCCATGTCCTGCGCACCGGACCCACCTGTTTCGGTATTTTCCCTTGTCCTCAATTCTTCTTCCGCCTTCTTCCTTGCTTCAGCTCGCTCAATTTCTGCTTCTTTCTGCTTTTGGGCTTTCTCAGCCTCCTTCCGCAGTCTTTCATTCTCAGCCTCTTGTAGCTTTCTTGCCTCCTCGGCTTCCTTTTGCAACCTTGCCTCTTCTCTTAATCTGAGCTCTTCCTGAGCTCGGGCATCCTTGGCTTCTTTCTCCTTTTGCTGGATGGTCTTCTGGGTTTTGTTTGAGCTAGAGCTCGCTCCAGTACTTTGGCGACAGATCCGTAGCTCAGCCATGTTGCTGATGCCTCTGAAAGCTTCCTCCTCGGCATCGGGGTAGTGGGAATATTCGAAGTTCGCATAGTTCCCCTTGCAATGCTCAGCCACTTTACCCTTTCTGTCGTTCCTGTGGAAGATGACCTCACCGAAATGGAAGGCCCTCAACTCTTGAACAAATTCATCGGCAGAGGCCACCCCTGAAAACTTGTAAGCACCTATGCAGAAAGGTAGGGGGGGAAAGGAAGCCTTGTGTATCTTGTGGAGGAATGCTCCAATCCCATCCAAGAAGAGTTGTCTTACTGCTTCCTTGAGCACCACATAGTCTGTGGCATACTGCGGCAATATGTATGGGGGCTTAGTCCCTCCGAACATTCTCAAGTAGGTACCTTGTTCTGAAAAGTAGAAATCCCCATAATCCTCAAGGACTTCCAAAGCGTTTTGGGACAGGCAACTTGGTTCTTCCTTGAACATTTTCTCGTATAGGGGCATGATGAACCCCTCACAAATGAGTTTGTAGCTGGGCTTGTAATTCTGAGCCCACAACATCTTGAATGCAGTGTAGACCGGGGCTGTGGCCCTATCCCATGTACACCCCAATCCGGGGAACTCTATCTTGGCCAAGATACAATCTATCAGGTATGAGGACATGAAGAATTCAGCCTTCTTCGAGGCCAGCCCGGGCTTAGCAGCACTTATCATTGAGGCCAGACTATCTGACAAGATGGTGGCCCAGTCAAACACTGTCCCCTTAAATGCCACATAGTGAATGATAGGGACCCACTGAATCTTGTATACTGTGCCATCGGGCATGCCGAAGATTCTACACAGCATCAGGGCGATCAACCTATAAGGAGCTCTTAGATTCTGTACGTCATACTCCTCCCTCTCTTTCTTCCTCAAATGTTTCCCTTGCACCAGTAGCTTTTTGGCCATCTCGACATTGTCCATCTGGCTTAACCATTCATCGGTCAGAGCTTGCTGGACACGGGGAAACCTGTAGGCTGCCGCCAGATACGCGGGTTGAAATGAGGCGATAGCCATGTTCCCGCTATCATTTATCACTCTCCCATCAGCATCTGCATGTTGGAGTATCCACCCGATCACTTCAGCACAGGGGAACAGCTCAGGGCGGGTAGCGGCTCTAGTTATGCCTGAGGCTCTGATATTTTGATAGATCGGTGCCTCCTCCAGCAACATATCTGGGATCTCTTGGTCCCTGATCATTCTGTATATGTCATCCCATCTGATTTCTGGAGGGACACCAGTGGTGCACCTGGTGTCTTGGAGCGAGGTTTCAATCTTAGGAGGAGCAGGTTTCTTTTCTGTCATCCTCGCCTTCTTCTTACTGGGTTTCGGCATATTGAATTATCCCTGATAACATCCATATACAATTCATCATGAGTTTGAGCAACAGGTTGTATGGTTTCAGCAGAGAGCAACATTGTCTTAATGAGATAAATCAACGAAGCATATATATAGGAAGTAAAACATTATTTCAATTATAAGACACACATTGAAACATTTGAAGCTCTTAAAAAGATGAGTGCGGGATAAGCTATGTTGCGGACGCTATTGGTCTTATTGGACCGATAGGTGATTCGCGGAAGCAATCGGCTTCCGGTTCCGCCTCGCGGAAGGAGAGGTCTTTCGCTATGGCTGCGGTTGGAGAGGTTGAAGGCGGGGAAGAGGCGGGTTGACTCGGTGAGGGCTATGGATGCTATCGTCACACGCGGCCACTTGCCGAGTCACTACGGGAGGCTTTAGTCTGAGCGAAGGTAACGGTGCCGGGGACAAACTGACGGGGAGAGCTAGGGCGGCTTCAAGTTTCGACTTTCTTAGCTTAACCGCTTACGGGTTTCGGCTTCGCGTGTAGGGACTGGGGTTTATGGAAAAGGGCCCAGGGTTCACGGTCAGGGACATGGAAAGCCTATAGGGTTTTGTCAACTTAACCCACGACGAGGGGCGCGGCCCGGGGTTTAAAACAAAACAGGGCATGGTTAACCGCCCACACCCACCAAAATAAAATATAACGCTTTCACGAAGGCCTAAAATGATTTTGTAAAACGGAAACTCCGTTCACTGTACCTGACGGGCAAAACATAGCCCTTGACGGGTGTTTTGCCCGTCACAATCCCACTAAAACCCATTATTTTCCCCAAAAGGACAATTCAGTGGTGGAAATCAGAGTTAAGATCCTACCTGGCACCGTGGGGATTGCTTGAGCAAGGTGGCTGCGAGCACGGATGCGCGAGGTGAGCTGGAGCGATTTGCACGGTATCACACGTCGCTGGCCGGTTCAAAACAATGGTGCATTGGTCGAGCCCCCCGCGGTATATTTTATAAAGAATGGCACGTGTGAGCACTTAATTGGGTAGGTGGCGTGGTTAAAGCGGGGTTTAAATTCGCCGCGCGTAGCGGTCACGTCAAAGCACCTCGGTTTCCGTGCGACCGTCACTTGCGGGGCCAGTTTGCGAATTGCATCCGCCGTTGCGGAAGGGTTCAGTGAAAGCTTCCGACGTTTCGGGGCTTAATGCGGAAAGGAAACTTGAAGCCTTCCGCGAGAGACCGTCGTGTAGCGGACGGGTAACGCCAAAGCTTCCGCTTTTTCGGAACGATATAGCGAATGCTCCCGGTATTTTCGGAAGACTTTTGCGAAAGCTTCCGTGGTCCAGAATTTCAAAGTTTCGTTGATTTTTTCGGGAAGGTTCGGCGAAGGCTCCCGTTGGTTTCGGAAAGCTTTTGGGAAAGGCTTCCGCCGTTTCGGAAGCAAAACTTATATTTTCCGCAAATTCGCCCGGGATCGTTTCAGAGTCCTTTCGCCGAACGGGGTAAGCGATTGGCCTCCGCTGTTTCGGAAGGGTAGCCCGGAGGCTTCCGCGTTTCGGGAGCAAAAGCTGAAGGCTTCCGCGACAGCTTCTTGAGAAAATTCTAAGTCTTTTCATGGTTTCGGAAGGCAATCGTGAATTTCTCCGCGGGACTTATCCAAATGGCTTCCGCCGTTTCGGGACGTTTTCATGAATTCCCCCGCCGTTGCGGAAGGGTTTCATAAAACGTTCCCGCTTATTTTCTTTTGGAAAGATACCGCGGCGGCTTCCGCTGTTTCGGAAGGGTTCCTTGAATTCCCCCGCCGTTGCGGAAGGATTTTACGAGGGCTCCCGCGGTTGCGGAAGGGTTCCCTGAAAACTCCCGCCGTTTCGGGTGGGCTCACTTAAACTCCCGTCGTTGCGGAAGGTTGAAACTAAACATTCTCTAAGTCCTTTGTTCCCGCAGTCTTCTCATCGAAAGAAAATCTAAGTCCTTTTCGGGAGACTAAGGTGAATGAGCCCCGCCATTTCGGGAGGTTCGAGTGAAAGGCTCCGCCATTTCGGGAACTAAGTTGTTTCGGAGCTTGAACTGTTCCGCAGAAGCAACGATTGAAAATTTTCCAAGTGCTTTTACTTCGGAAGAAAATGATGAACTGCTTTGTGTTATTTCGGCGAGTTTATCCGAATGGCTTCCGCCGTTTCGGAAGACAGAGCTGAATTGTTCCGCCGTTTCGGATGGCTTTGTTGAATTCCTTGCCGTTTCGGGAGAACAACGCGAACCTTTCCGTGGTCGCGGAAGACTTGATCGAAAGCTTCCGCCGTTTCGGGTGGTTTTGCCCAATGGCTCCCGCGGATTTTGACAAAGGAAATCTAGGTCCTCCTCTCGGAAAGGTTGGACGTTTGACTCCCGCTGTTTCGGGACAAAGTCCGGATTACTTCAAAAACGTTTGGGCAAAACTAAGTTATCTTTTGGCTTAATGGGGAGAACATGGACGGATTGACGGCAAGCAGCTCAGCAGGGAAGGAAAATTTTATGTTGAAAACAGAGCGGATGCCTGGGATGTCTTCTCAAACAGACTTTGTACGAAAAATACAGGAGGGGCCCCAACATGTACAAAATTTTGGGGAGGGGTGTTGCTGCAACAACAATGGCGAGTCGCTGGCGAACACAGATCTCTGAAAAAATACCCTACATGGTCCGGAACTTCATTAAAACATCCGTCTCGGGTGCACTACTCAGCTGAGCATTTTAGACGCATGCGGGGAAAGGAGCACTTTTCCTGCTAGTCATTGGGAAAGGGGAGCTTCGACCGAGGCATCTTCACCACTCTCAGAGGGCCAGCATATGAGATTCATTTTAGGAGGGTCATCCCTCAAATGGTCACTACTGCCGGACTCCACAGGATTTGCAACACTTCCTCATGGACACTATTGTTCTTGTTCCTCATTCCCATGCTGCTGGCATCCTTTGGGATGCTTGTATTTTGGACAGCTTAGCTGTTTGAGCCTTCCAGGGATATTTTCTTTTGGACCGATCTTTGATTTGGGCTCCTCAATCCATAATGTCCTTTTGTGTGAGTTAGAGGTTTTATTGATTTGATCAAACTTCACGGACGGAGAGGAGCCTATTTTGAGCTGGGCCTTTTGGACAGCCTTCTTGATTTTACATGTCCCTTTTGTTTTGTCTCATCCATGCTTTAATTGAGGCGAGAATCCCTGGAAAACAGACTCTTGAATGTAGGCCATTTTGGCTTTTAAATCAGCAGCATGGAGTCATTTCAATACCCCGTGTCCTCGAGAAGTGCCACTTTCCATGGGTCCAACTTAGGTAACCTTTCTTGAGATGCCTTTGAAGTGTGAGAGTGGGTGGAGCCCAACGATAGTAGTGAAGATGGCCATGGGTCTCTGCTATTGAACAGGATTAGTGTGACTAGCAGGGTAGGCCTCCCGCTTTTTTGATTATTTCAGCGAGAGCACAGCGGGCCGGGTTTACTGAGCAAGGTTCCAGACTCATGGGTTGCAGGTTTTCTTTGAGAAAGCTATCTTCAACGGGAAACTCAAACGGGTGCTTCAGAAAACAAAACCTATTGAAAAGCTCAAATAACAAAACAGGAAACAACATGGCCGAAAAATAAAACAGCTAAAAGCGAAAGCGAACAAACAACTTTATTTATGTACAGGAAGTCTCACGGAGACTCACGCGAAGTACTGTTTCAGGGCGAGGCCATTGAGTGGAAGGGCTACTTCCTCTCCCTCGAGATTTGTCAATTTATAAGTGGATGGGCCCAATTTTGCAGAAATTTGGTACGGGCCTACCCATAGATGTTGAAATTTCGTGTGCATTCCTTTGCCTTCGTGATTATGGTCCCATTTCAGGACTAAATCCCCAACTTCAAAGTCCCTCTTGCCGGATTTCCTCTTGTCGAACCATCTCTTAACTATGTCCTGGTGTTGATGAAATCGGTCTTTAGCTTTGTGTCGGGCTTCTTCCAGTCGAAGCAGGGTGTTTATCCTGGATTGTAAGGCTTGGCTACCAGAACCCCGAGAGGCTTGGGACAATTGCAAGGATGGCAGCAAGATGTTTGGGGGAAGTATGGCTTCCTTGCCATAGACAAGAGTGAAAGGGGGAGACACCTAAAGCATTCTTCGGGGTTACCCTATCTGCCCATAAGGCATTTGGGAGAGCCACATGCCAACTTCTCTGGTTTTCTATCACTGTTTTCTTAAGGATTCGAATCAGATTCTTGTTTGAGGATTCAGCTAATCCGTTTCCCTGAGGGTAGTAATTGGCTGAATAATGCAACTTAATTCCCCATTCATAAACAAATTCATTTATCTTGCAAGATGAAAAATAAGTAGCATTATCAAAAACAAGGGAAATTGGAACCCCAAACCTGGTTATGATGTTCTCTTTCAAGAAGCTGATAACTGCATCTTCATTGATCTTGCGCAGCGGGATGGCCTCCGTCCATCTGGTGAAATAGTCGGTAGCTGTCAGAATGTATCGGTGTTGCAAGGAAGAATTTGGATTTATTTCCCCGATAACATCTATGCCCCATTGCTCAAAAGGTTCAGAGATGATGACAGGCTGCAATGGGCCTGCGGCCTTAGGTAACTTCCCAGTGCTTCTTTGACATACATCACAGTTTCGTGCGTACGTGTGGGCATCTCGAAACAGAGTGGGCCAGTAATAACCAGCTCTCAATATCTTGTGTGCTGTCGTCTCTCCTGAATAATGGCCACCTGCGGGGCCATCATGCAATTCTTTGACAACTTTGTTTGCATCCTCCTTTTCCAAACATCTAAGAAGGACTCCGTCATAATTCTTTCTAAAAAGAATCCCATCAATGATTTGATAGGGTGCCGATTTCAATCGGAGTGCCCTTCTTTGTTTAGAATTCCAGTGCTCGGGTAGATATCCCTGCTGCAAATAGTGCACTAGATCTCTATACCATGACTGGGGAGCTGTGAAGATATGGCATACCTCAACCGAATTGAGCTCGGCTTCATTTCTCCAATGGTGCTCTTCATCAGTCGAGTTTCCCGCCAGTAACTTGCATAGACCTTGTCCTTTGATGATTGTAGCAGGTTTAAATTCCAAATCATACTCCTGCAGAGCTGTGACCCAGTTTCCTCTCCTCTCTCCCAATTCCTTTTGAACGAAAAGGGATCTAACAGCTGGGTGGGGAACTATGACTTTAGTTCTGTTCTTCAAAATGTATGGCCTAAATTGCTTGACTGCTTTGAAGACCGCGTAAGCATGCTTGTCCACTACGGGGTAATTCAGCTCAGCCCCTTGCAGACCAGTGCTCATAAATGAAATTGGGTATTCGTCCCCCAACTCCACCTTTTGCGTGAGTACAGCTGCGAGAGAATCATCCGAAGCGAAGGTATACAAGATGAAATCTTTATCAAAATCTGGACTTCTTAAGGAAGGAGCTTTGGCTACAGCTGTCTTGATATCTCTAAATGCGTCCTTCTCCAAATTTGTCCACTTAAATTGCATGCTTTGTTTAACCATCTGTTGCAATGGCTTAACAATTTGTGCAAAATCCGGAACAAATCTGCGGACAAAATTAATGGTGCCCATGAAAGACTGCATAGATTTTTTGTTGTGAGGCATCGGAATCTTATTAATAGCTTGGACTCTTTCCTGGTCGATTGACACTCCCTCTTTGGAGATGATATGACCCAATAGCTTACCTTCGGGTACAGCGAACACGCTCTTCTTGGGATTTAAGGAAATACCATACTTCCGGCAACGATCAAAGATATGTCTCAGATGAACAACATGATCTTCCCTTTTCTTCGAAAAGACTGTAACATCATCTAAGTAAACAACAACGCATTGCCCACCCAATCCTCGGAAGGCAATATCCATCGCCCTTTGGAATGTAGCTCCAGCATTTATCAGACCAAACGGCATTCTCCTGTAAGCGAACGTTCCCCACTTAGTCCTGAAGGTAGTCTTGAGACGATCTTCTTCAGCTACTAACACTTGATTATAGCCAGAGAACCCATCGAGGAGAGAAAACAATTCAGATCCAGATACCATTTGTAGGATTTGCTCCATTGAAGGCACGGGGTAGTTGTCTTTATCTGAGGCTTTGTTTAGATTTCTGAAATCTACACATAGCCTAATCTCTCGTGATTTCTTCCTCACGGGAACCAAGTTTGCAACCCATTCGGAATGCCTAACTTTGAAGATTATCTTTGCGTCCAGGAGTTTCTTTAATTCCTTTTGGATCAGCGGTTCAAGAGTGGGATGCATCCTCCTTAACTGCTGCTGAAATGGTTTGACACCCGCTTTCATTGGTATAACATGCTGAATGATGCGGACGTCATATGTTTTCAGATCTTCATAGGTCCATGCAAAAACATCCTTGTACTGTTTAAACAACTTAATGAACCTTTCTCTTTCTCCTGGTGAACAGCATTTGCCAAGGTTGACAAATTTTGGTTCTGCCTCGGTACCCAAATTAACCAACTCATGTTGCATTGATGAGCTGTTAGTTTTGGTATTAGCTGGTCTTTTGAATTTATTTTGAAGATCGAAAAGCATTTCGAGGGACCTTACCCCTTTTGGCATGAAATTTCCCTTCTCCTCTTCCTTCTTCATCAAATCATCATCATGTTCTTCCTCATCTATTGCAGCTCCTTGAAAACTGTCTTCATTTGTCAGGAAGCTGATAATCTGCTCGTCATCATCGAAGATTCTGAAGTTTGTGATGTTATCGGGAATGGAAGGCCTGAAAATCAATTCAATCGAGCATTTATTATTTGTCGGCACCAATCTAGAAGCAGATGTTGCTAACAAATCGGCAGCAGAATTTTGCAACCTAGGAATTGATTTTATATTGAAAGCGTCAAAATACATGATTAAATCCCATACCTCAGCCTGGTAACCTTTCAAGTGCGGTGAGAGGCAATGAATGGTGTTTCTTACCTTTCTAACTACTATCTCGGAGTCACCAAAAACCTTCAGGTACTTAACATTTAAGCCAATGGCCTTCTTTAAACCATGCACCAAAGCTTCATATTCAGCGGTATTGTTAGTACAATCGAATTCTAATCTACAAGACAAAAAATACTTGTTCTTCTTTGGATCCATTAGAACACAACCGGCTCCGGATCCTTCCAGAGTTTTAGAACCATCAAAGTATAATGTCCAAAAGGTATCTTTAGATTCAACTAAGTTAGTTTCTTTGTGGTCTACGTTAGCAACTAAATTGACTATGTTACAATCAACCTCATCAGTCCGAGAAAAATGAAGGAGATCGGACTGTTTGTCTGATTCATGGCAAAAGGTTTCAGATTGATAGTTACCCGGATCCATTTCCAAGAAGTAATTTCCCAGGACCGAGGAAGAGAAAGCTACAGCCTCATTCTTTTCTTCTAGCTGGGTTACGTTTTGTTTCATATGAGGTTCCCTAAGAATTTTAATCTGATTCTGCCTGTTCTGATAAGGCAGCCATAGATGAGACCAATCGGTAGCAAAGTAGCCGCTCAACTTGGTAGACCAATCCCTACTCAGAATCAGCCCATAAGCTTCAGGAATATCGACCACCATTATGTCAATGAATTGGCAAACTCTAGGGTCGGCTGACAGTCTAATTAGAACATCTTTCATCTCCCCTATAACCTTGACAGCAGTCCTGTCTAATTGTATGATTTGAGCTGGAGATGGTACGGGCTGCCCATTAATTTTCTTACAAATTGAAAGTGGCATGACGTTTGAAGAAGCTCCGGAGTCTACCAGACAGTTATGCACATTGTGATTAAAAATTTCGAATGTCAGCAGAAATGGCAATGTTTGGGATTTGGATTTCCCACCGATGCTAGCTTCGTTAATTTCAGGATTGTCTTGAGAATCTGTTAATGTAGCGCTGGGTTTTGGTTGTAAAACATGAAGTAGTTTGTCTCGTTGATGGGGCAAGCTACACATGTCAAATATTGATACGTTTGCTTTAACTTTCTTGATATCTTCGATAATATCATACCCTATATCGGATTCATTCCCAATTCGAGTGGACTGATCTGTTTTGTTCAAGGTCTCCTTAGGCGGCTGAACTGTGTTATCAGCACTTGGCTGTTTGGCCGCTGTCTGGTTTACTTTGGGCTGTGGTGGGATGATTGGTATATGCCTCCTGGGCGGATCCTTTGTAATCTTAGGCTTATGGGAAGAGGTGGATGGGACAGGATCCGCAGTTGGGCCCTTGCTGCGAGTAGCAACATTTATGGTAGAGGGAGAGCTGTCTGCGTAATCTTCTTCTACTAATTCAGTCATAGGTATCCAATCCCACAATACCATAGTAGTGTCCGGGGTTGGTTCCTCTAACTCAGGGCCTGACTCTTCTGGAGGATCATCCTGGTCTGGGATCTGAGAATCTAACATTTGGTTCATGACCAAGCTCATGGAATTGATCCATTGAGGGCAGCTCTTCTCCGAGTGTGGTTCTTGGTGAAAGGTGCAGAAATTCTCCATCCCAATCTCATTCAAATTTAGAACAGGGGCAGTGTTCATTGGTGGGTGAGACTGTTCCCCGTCTTCCCTTCTCTTATAGAATGGCTTGAAAGGTTTCCTAGATGTATTAGCAGCCTTGTCCTTTTCAAGATCTACGATTTTGTTAGATAACTTCTGCATCATCTTAACTACGTTTTCCATATCCGTAGATGGCTCTTCTTTGCCTTTCGTGAGGAGCAAAGGTTTCTTGCTAGCTGCTGGTTTTGTTTCCACATCTAAGGCATGTTTAGCTATGCTATCAGCCTCTTCCTCTACCTTTCGAGCTTCCTCAAAATTCTCTATTAGGGTCGTTTTCTTGGATCGTTTTACAAACATTGCGATTGGACCTTCAAGAGCTGTTGTGTAGTATTCAATCAAAGACTCTTCTGTGGGTTTGTTAGTTTCACTAAAGTTATTTAACAGCGTTGTGAATCTTTGATTAAAGTCTTGAACCTTTTCCTTCTTCTCCATTCTCATGGATAAGAGCTCTTTCATAAGCGTGGCTACAGTTTTTTGGTTCCCGTATTTCTTGAGGAAACACTTTTCGAAATCATCCCAACTAGAGATTGAGCTGGGTTGAAGGCTAAAGTACCAAGATGATACCTTAGGCTCGAATGTATACGGAAACAACCTGCAGACTACGTCTTCATGTTGTACATTTAAAAGGTTCAGAGCTAAGTAAAAACTCTTGAGGTGATCCTCTGCCGAAATGGCCTTCCCTGGATCGTACTTAGGCAAGACCTTTTCTGGATTTTTAGGGAGATTATGGAATGGTCCAGCTAAGTTCAGCGCTCCCCTTGCTCTCCAGGCAGGTACAGCCATGTTTGGGTTCGGACGTGGAGACCCTGGTGGAGAATTGTAAGGTGAATTCGGTGGAGTACTTTTGGGAGTGGTAATTTCTTCGAGATTTTCTTGGTCTGACTTGTTAAGAGTGCCGGAGATTTCTTCCAACGTTAGATTTACCAGTTCTTCAAAACTCTGAACGAGGATCGAATCACGGGTATATTGCGGCTCCTTTCTGGGTGTAGTTTTCTTAGGGAGGAAGTTGACAGCGTTTAACCCACCTAGCTGTCTAACGTAAGATCTAGTATGTCTTCTCAAGTCCTCTATTTCTGCAAAAGGAACAGCGTATAAAGCTTCCTGAGGCTCAGGGTCAGAAACGAGGCGTTCTTGGTCTGTTAATCCAAGATCTGGGCTGTTTGAAAAGTTTTCTTCAAGCGGGTTTTCAGTGTTATCTATGACCGTGGAAGATTTTCCTCTATCAGCCATGCACTTCAGGCCCTCCTTCTAGCGCCAAAAACTGTTGATGCCCCAGATATCGTAGCATCAATCAGAAAGGGATTCTCCCCGAGAGACGGTCCCAATTAGACTATCTCCCGTTTGGTGTAGGGAATCCGTCCGGTTAGCGGTTCCGGCAACCGTGGTTTTGGACTTTAAATCTGATTTTACCGGTTATGGCCCGATCCACCTTTCTTTTGGATTTTATGTGTTTTATATGAGATGCACATGCCTAAATTATACTTAGTCTAAATGCAACTGAAACAGATTTAAATTTAGAAACAGGAACACATCTACCTATCCCTGCAGGGGAACACGCTTAAGGGGAGAGCAATCAGCTGTAACAGATATCATAAGCAACGAACAGATAACTATTATTTCTCACGGTCAAAGCTACAGCAAGATGAGGATCTTGAGAAGATAGCTTCTCATTTAAAATGGAACGCATCTGTTGCTCAGAAAATAAACAGAGAAAAGCTACAGGATTAAGGAAACAGATCTACACTGAACCTACAGAACGAATTTATTGCTTATGAACAGAAGAAATCAAAATTGTTTGATCTAAGTAACAAGAATAAAGAAACCGCTCTAGATAGAACGAAACTGGAATTAAACTAAAAGATCCCTGCAAGGAGCAATTAAAAGCATGAACAATGAGCCATACGAATTATCCTGAAGAAAGAACAGTTAGCCATTCGTTCTAGAAGAAAAATCTACAGCAATGGTAAAAGTATCAGCAGGTAGCTCCTGATTTAATATGGAACGCATTCATTGTCCATGAAATAGAGAGAACGCATGCATAGATAAGAGCAAAATCATTAATACAAAGAAATAATTCAGAAGTCAAGAATGATCTCACATTGCAGAATTGCAGTCATTAGAATAGTCCAACATAAAGCAACCCAACATTCCAAGCAAAACGTCCATCTCCTGTGGCTTCTATTAGAAAATTCAATTTACAGAGCCGATACAAGATAGCTCATATCATTCGCCCAAAATTTTCATTCCCTGCCAAAAGTCCCCCTCTCCTAATCTCTTCTAGCTCCTATTTATAGTTACAAATTTTCCCTCTGGGCTGACACCTAGCATTCCCCCTCTGTCTTTTACAGGAATTTCTACTAAAATCGACTACCAAAATGGCCATTCCTTTTACAAAAATGTTTTGACAAAATTAGGGACAGTTGTCCCATGGCTTAAGCCTTACATGTTCAAAATGTACATAACAGAAAATTTATTAACATCCGAGCGTTCCCTGCTGGGCACGTGTCTGTCTGAAGGGAGTCGTCCAGCTGAATTCGGTTTGCTTCATTCCTGTGCGTGAGCTTCCGATGGCAAAGGGTCGCCCAAATTGATTGTCACTGGTGCTGCCTGGGAAGAGGACCTCGAATCCCCTGCTGATGCTGCTCTTAATTGGGAAGGGGGAACGGGACTGGCCAAATTTTCTGCCATTGCTGGGGAAGATGCTGCTGGGAGCGGGGCTGCCGGATCCACTGATGTTTCTGCTGCTGCTGCAGCTTTCCTGACCTCCTCTTCTATGTAGCTGTGCCACACACCTGTATCCCTTATGATTATGTTTGCTGCAGCAGGAAACAGGATTTTCTGAGAAGTTACATTCTTCCCGAGCTCTATTTTAATGCTTTGTACTCCCGCTTCAGCAACTTGATATGTTTCCTTCAACAGATGATTGTGAAGTGTTGATGAACCGATGTAATGTTGGAGATCATCCATGGCAAGAACATCAATGCTTTTTACATACTCCATCTAGACGCCTAGCTCTTCTTTTAGTTGAGATAACCGCTGCTCCTTTCCCGGGAAATCTTCTAGGGTCTGAGGGAAACTCAATGAGCAGTTATCGTGGACTCCTTTGAGCTTTTGGTACAGGTTGTTGATTCTCTCTGTGGTCTTCTGCACACTGGCCATCAGCTTATTGGCACAGTTCCGGCCAAACTCCAACAAGGCTATATCTTCATTAAAATCTTCCACTGTCTTAAAAGGAAGATGAGGGGGAAAACCTCCTTTCCCTTCCCTCCATGCCATCTGACTTATGACATTTGCTTTGACACGGGTATTCTTAGCCTTGAGCCTGTGGGCTTCCGCATTAACCTCCTTTAGCCTGACCGTCATGGCCTTGAGTTTGCATACCTCATCAGTGATTAGCTCTTGAGAGCCATGCACTTGCTGTAGTATATTGCATGACAGCTCGTGGAAGGGGGACATATCCAAGGTTCTGCTTTCCGCTTGCTCTAAACGTTCAGTTAATGCCTGCTTGTCTGTTTCTAGCTGGGAAGCCTTTTCTTCTGCTCCATTCTTCTCCGCTTCTGCAATCATTATCTGGAGTGCTAGCTGGTCCTTTTCCTCCTCCAGGTAGATGTACTTATTCGCCAACTCCTTATGCTCGGCGTACAAGCAATTGTATTTATTCACTATCAGGTCTCTCTGGGCTTGCTCATTAGCCACATTTCGTTGCAAGGTACGTGCTCTTTTCTTTGTCAATATATTTTCTTTGACTATAACCCCTACATTGGCAAATGATGCTTGTGCTGTTGCTATAACTGCGGAGGCCATGGCAATGGGATCCGCATCTGTGTTCTGCATGACAGCGACCTCTCGGTGAGTAACTATGTCGTCATGGAAGGGACTTTTAATCCTCTCTTCTGATTGGAGGACCATTGTTTTTCTTTTCTTATCATAGACAAACTCATTCCATTTGGACACCGTACGCTTCCCAGATGGAGTGTACGGTACAATTGGTCGGTTTATGATGTCTATGTCTTCTTCCATAGGTGGGGTCCGGACTTCCTGAGCGGGGTCTGTCCCTTCCTTTTGGGTACTAGAGCCACCTGCCTGAGAGGTGTCTATCTCCATGTCCTGCGCACCGGACCCACCTGTTTCGGTATTTTCCCTTGTCCTCAATTCTTCTTCCGCCTTCTTCCTTGCTTCAGCTCGCTCAATTTCTGCTTCTTTCTGCTTTTGGGCTTTCTCAGCCTCCTTCCGCAGTCTTTCATTCTCAGCCTCTTGTAGCTTTCTTGCCTCCTTGGCTTCCTTTTGCAACCTTGCCTCTTCTCTTAATCTGAGCTCTTCCTGAGCTCGGGCATCCTTGGCTTCTTTCTCCTTTTGCTGGATGGTCTTCTGGGTTTTGGTTGAGCTAGAGCTCGCTCCAGTACTTTGGCGACAGATCCGTAGCTCAGCCATGTTGCTGATGCCTCTGAAAGCTTCCTCCTCGGCATCGGGGTAGTGGGAATATTCGAAGTTCGCATAGTTCCCCTTGCAATGCTCGGCCACTTTACCCTTTCTGTCGTTCCTGTGGAAGATGACCTCACCGAAATGGAAGGCCCTCAACTCTTGAACAAATTCATCGGCAGAGGCCACCCCTGAAAACTTGTAAGCACCTATGCAGAAAGGTAGGGGGGGAAAGGAAGCCTTGTGTAGCTTGTGGAGGAATGCTCCAATCCCATCCAAGAAGAGTTGTCTTACTGCTTCCTTGAGCACCACATAGTCTGTGGCATACTGCGGCAATATGTATGGGGGCTTAGTCCCTCCGAACATTCTCAAGTAGGTACCTTGTTCTGAAAAGTAGAAATCCCCATAATCCTCAAGGACTTCCAAAGCGTTTTGGGACAGGCAACTTGGTTCTTCCTTGAACATTTTCTCGTATAGGGGCATGATGAACCCCTCACAAATGAGTTTGTAGCTGGGCTTGTAATTTTGAGCCCACAACATCTTGAATGCAGTGTAGACCGGGGCTGTGGCCCTATCCCATGTACACCCCAATCCGGGGAACTCTATCTTGGCCAAGATACAATCTATCAGGTATGAGGACATGAAGAATTCAGCCTTCTTCGAGGCCAGCCCGGGCTTAGCAGCACTTATCATTGAGGCCAGACTATCTGACAAGATGGTGGCCCAGTCAAACACTGTCCCCTTAAATGCCACATAGTGAATGATAGGGACCCACTGAATCTTGTATACTGTGCCATCGGGCATGCCGAAGATTCTACACAGCATCAGGGCGATCAACCTATAAGGAGCTCTTAGATTCTGTACGTCATACTCCTCCCTCTCTTTCTTCCTCAAATGTTTCCCTTGCACCAGTAGCTTTTTGGCCATCTCGACATTGTCCATCTGGCTTAACCATTCATCGGTCAGAGCTTGCTGGACACGGGGAAACCTGTAGGCTGCCGCCAGATACGCGGGTTGAAATGAGGCGATAGCCATGTTCCCGCTATCATTTATCACTCTCCCATCAGCATCTGCATGTTGGAGTATCCACCCGATCACTTCAGCACAGGGGAACAGCTCAGGGCGGGTAGCGGCTCTAGTTATGCCTGAGGCTCTGATATTTTGATAGATCGGTGCCTCCTCCAGCAACATATCTGGGATCTCTTGGTCCCTGATCATTCTGTATATGTCATCCCATCTGATTTCTGGAGGGACACCAGTGGTGCACCTGGTGTCTTGGAGCGAGGTTTCAATCTTAGGAGGAGCAGGTTTCTTTTCTGTCATCCTCGCCTTCTTCTTACTGGGTTTCGGCATATTGAATTATCCCTGATAACATCCATATACAATTCATCATGAGTTTGAGCAACAGGTTGTATGGTTTCAGCAGAGAGCAACATTGTCTTAATGAGATAAATCAACGAAGCATATATATAGGAAGTAAAACATTATTTCAATTATAAGACACACATTGAAACATTTGAAGCTCTTAAAAAGATGAGTGCGGGATAAGCTATGTTGCGGACGCTATTGGTCTTATTGGACCGATAGGTGATTCGCGGAAGCAATCGGCTTCCGGTTCCGCCTCGCGGAAGGAGAGGTCTTTCGCTATGGCTGCGGTTGGAGAGGTCGAAGGCGGGGAAGAGGCGGGTTGACTCGGTGAGGGCTATGGATGCTATCGTCACACGCGGCCACTTGCCGAGTCACTACGGGAGGCTTTAGTCTGAGCGAAGGTAACGGTGCCGGGGACAAACTGACGGGGAGAGCTAGGGCGGCTTCAAGTTTCGACTTTCGTAGCTTAACCGCTTACGGGTTTCGGCTTCGCGTGTAGGGACTGGGGTTTATGGAAAAGGGCCCAGGGTTCACGGTCAGGGACATGGAAAGCCTATAGGGTTTTGTCAACTTAACCCACGACGAGGGGCGCGGCCCGGGGTTTAAAACAAAACAGGGCATGGTTAACCGCCCACACCCACCAAAATAAAATATAACGCTTTCACGAAGGCCTAAAATGATTTTGTAAAACGGAAACTCCGTTCACTGTACCTGACGGGCAAAACATAGCCCTTGACGGGTGTTTTGCCCGTCACAATCCCACTAAAACCCATTATTTTCCCCAAAAGGACAATTCAGTGGTGGAAATCAGAGTTAAGATCCTACCTGGCACCGTGGGGATTGCTTGAGCAAGGTGGCTGCGAGCACGGATGCGCGAGGTGAGCTGGAGCGATTTGCACGGTATCACACGTCGCTGGCCGGTTCAAAACAATGGTGCATTGGTCGAGCCCCCCGCGGTATATTTTATAAAGAATGGCACATGTGAGCACTTAATTGGGTAGGTGGCGTGGTTAAAGCGGGGTTTAAATTCGCCGCGCGTAGCGGTCACGTCAAAGCACCTCGGTTTCCGTGCGACCGTCACTTGCGGGGCCAGTTTGCGAATTGCATCCGCCGTTGCGGAAGGGTTCAGTGAAAGCTTCCGACGTTTCGGGGCTTAATGCGGAAAGGAAACTTGAAGCCTTCCGCGAGAGACCGTCGTGTAGCGGACGGGTAACGCCAAAGCTTCCGCTTTTTCGGAACGATATAGTGAATGCTCCCGGTATTTTCGGAAGACTTTTGCGAAAGCTTCCGTGGTCCAGAATTTCAAAGTTTCGTTGATTTTTTCGGGAAGGTTCGGCGAAGGCTCCCGTTGGTTTCGGAAAGCTTTTGGGAAAGGCTTCCGCCGTTTCGGAAGCAAAACTTATATTTTCCGCAAATTCGCCCGGGATCGTTTCGGAGTCCTTTCGCCGAACGGGGTAAGCGATTGGCCTCCGCTGTTTCGGAAGGGTAGCCCGGAGGCTTCCGCGTTTCGGGAGCAAAAGCTGAAGGCTTCCGCGACAGCTTCTTGAGAAAATTCTAAGTCTTTTCATGGTTTCGGAAGGCAATCGTGAATTTCTCTGCGGGACTTATCCAAATGGCTTCCGCCGTTTCGGGACGTTTTCATGAATTCCCCCGCCGTTGCGGAAGGGTTTCATAAAACGTTCCCGCTTATTTTCTTTTGGAAAGATACCGCGGCGGCTTCCGCTGTTTCGGAAGGGTTCCTTGAATTCCCCCGCCGTTGCGGAAGGATTTTACGAGGGCTCTCGCGGTTGCGGAAGGGTTCCCTGAAAACTCCCGCCGTTTCGGGTGGGCTCACTTAAACTCCCGTCGTTGCGGAAGGTTGAAACTAAACATTCTCTAAGTCCTTTGTTCCCGCATTCTTCTCATCGAAAGAAAATCTAAGTCCTTTTCGGGAGACTAAGGTGAATGAGCCCCGCCATTTCGGGAGGTTCGAGTGAAAGGCTCCGCCGTTTCGGGAACTAAGTTGTTTCGGAGCTTGAACCGTTCCGCAGAAGCAACGATTGAAAATTTTCCAAGTGCTTTTACTTCGGAAGAAAATGATGAACTGCTTTGTGTTATTTCGGCGAGTTTATCCGAATGGCTTCCGCCGTTTCGGAAGACAGAGCTGAATTGTTCCGCCGTTTCGGATGGCTTTGTTGAATTCCTTGCCGTTTCGGGAGAACAACGCGAACCTTTCCGTGGTCGCGGAAGACTTGATCGAAAGCTTCCGCCGTTTCGGGTGGTTTTGCCCAATGGCTCCCGCGGATTTTGACAAAGGAAATCTAGGTCCTCCTCTCGGAAAGGTTGGACGTTTGACTCCCGCTGTTTCGGGACAAAGTCCGGATTACTTCAAAAACGTTTGGGCAAAACTAAGTTATCTTTTGGCTTAATGGGGAGAACATGGACGGATTGACGGCAAGCAGCTCAGCAGGGAAGGAAAATTTTATGTTGAAAACAGAGCGGATGCCTGGGATGTCTTCTCAAACAGACTTTGTACGAAAAATATAGGAGGGGCCCCAACATGTACAAAATTTTGGGGAGGGGTGTTGCTGCAACAACACATCTGTATCATTCTACTCATGTGTACTGCTTCCTGGGATATCCACAGGGAGGTTAAGGTGACATTCCATGGAAATATGTCCGTGGGTATGACATCTCTGACACTGAAAGGGGATATGTTCATAGTCCAGGGTTTGGAACCACTCAGAATATTCCTAGTTAAGAGTGATTCCGTCAGGGAGAGTTTTGGAAATATTCATATAAACATAGATTTGGGCATACAAGAGATACCTTCCTTGCTTAGTTTGATTAGATATTTTGACAAATGTCCCAGAGTTCCTCTAATGGATTTTAGAATGTCCAGATCCCAGTATTTCGTAGGCAGCGAGTAGAGACGAATCCACATTGGGACAATTGAAAGGTCCTCCTTATCAGGGTTGAAATGATCCTTCCATATTCTCAAGAATAGATCAGCAGAGTAATAAAAATAGGGTCCTCCCTAAAAAATCCGGTCCTTATCCTCAACATTGAGGAAAACAACAGTAAAAAAACCCTTAGAGCCCAACAACGGGTCAAAGTGGCCTTTAGGATTCCATGTCGAGTGAATCCACCATGTCAATGCTTTCTCTGTAGGCCATATCCCCATAAATTTCCCTATCAATGCATGATCCATCATATGCTATATTCTTTCCTTCACCCGGGTGGGGTTAACAGTAATAGCCGGGCTGCTGGGCGATTTTGGGATGCAGGCCCTCTGTCCGGATTCACCTCTGACCGGCTCCTGCTTCTCCATCTGCGGGCTCATACCCTCTCCTCCTATCCCATTTTCATTTACTGTTAATGACGAGCCCTCATTTGGCGGAGCTTTACCTTGTGGCAAAGGAGGGGAGAGACCCCTCCCCTGTGACTGCACCAGCACTTGGCCGCACTCACAAGAACTTCAATGCCCCACACGACCCTCACAGTGATAACCCAGCCAACGAAATCAATCGTTAGAAATAGGCATTGCTTGAATCCTTATTCATACATTCTCAATACTATATACTTGAAACAAAACTCTACAAATATATAATTAAATTTAAATTACATTCACCAACTACCTTGTATCTTTTAATGTAAATAAGTATACACAATTTATTTTACATAAGGGAGTACCACCAATTTAGAAATTAAGTTTATTTTACATAAGGGAGTACCACCAATTTAAAAATTAAGGAGTTTCATTTTTTATCTTTATTATGTCACATTCAATCCTCAAAAATCCTAATTCCGAGCTACGGCATACACACAAATATATCCAACAATTAAAAATTGTTCACACTATCAATACTTCATCAAGTCACACACAGAGACAACTATTTCCTTAGCACAGTTCAGACACACAAGGAACTATTCTTTTATCAGACATGAATTCATTCATTTACACAGATACATGCATAAATGTCCTTCTTCATTCACACATAAGGAACCTGATATAAGCAAGATCACTTCCATTGGCCTGATCTACATTGTTTGGCCACCCTCAGCCAGATTTACACTATTTGGCTACCTTGTTATGCCTCTTAGGCTTACAAAATGTATACAACAGGGTTCTGAAACCAATCCCGGTTCAAATCCAGAAACCTCTCAACACACTCCTAATTCACATCAACTGTCATCTAATTTTAGCAAGCCCTTAACCCTAGCTCTATGACTCACTCATGAGATCATTGAACCTCCATCGAATGTACCCACTAATTGTGGGATTTGTTTCATGACTCATCCAACGGACTCACCTAAATGACTCATCACTCACGGTTACACCTAAATCTCGTCATCATGAGACCCTTGTTAACTCAGTGCCTCAATCCCTAAATTTTTCCCTGATCAAGAAGTCATTTAGAGCAAATTGATGCCCTTTTTCCACAGTTTCTAGTTGGGCTGGCACATGTTGTCTTTGAGCAAGAAGAGCCCAACTAGGTTCGATGCAGAGTGTATTCTTCCAGACTGTGTCGGTGGCACAGATTGTCTTTGTGCATCCTGCATTTCCCCTCTCAGGTGCAGGTTGCCTTCATGCAGCTTGCGCCGGGTTGGTTAATTTGGATAAAGGTGGCTTTTGATCAATTTATAGAACTTGGATGAGGTGGATCTCTATCCCTAACTCCTATGTGAGTTATCCCACGGTTCTCTAACCTTAAGGGAGCATCCCTTAGTCCTTGTTATACCTCTATGTTTCACAGTGTCGCATCCCCATCACAAAACAAGTTGACGACATCTTCCCTACTGTTTTGAACCATCTAGAAGAGACAGATGATGAGTCAACCTTGAAGGTAAACCCACCCTGGCAAGTTTTGACTCACCTTGGACTTTATTTCCACACAGTGCCGCGCCCTGTAGCATTTGCAAAGCGCGGCACCCTTTTAATAGTTTTTGCCCTTGGCTTGTGGGATCTTGGATTTTCGAAGATGATGGAAGATTGGGTTCCTTGATTCGATCCCAACTCATCTCCTTCGATTAGAAACCCTGATCCACTTATCCATCCTTAGATCCACCTATCTCTCTTGTTGGTTAACCTCACCATTCACTATAAAAGAGAGGCATGCCATTGGGAAGGGGGAGGACTCTTGAGAGCACCAAACTTATGGTCTTGCAGCATTGTGGAGATAGCTAGAGGAGAAGACACTTGGAGTTGAAGGATTGACTTGGGCATCAAGCACCCTTTGTAAGTAATCTTCAAGTTGTAATGGAATAACTTGTCTTGTTTCCCCAAATCATTTGTGTTAATATTGTTTTAATGATATGATTTGTATCTCTCATAGATTTAGATCCTAACTCATGTTTTCAGATTGCTAGAGAATAGTACATGCTTGTGTTTTGGTTCCATTGTTAACAGGTTTACTTGGAGGACTTGGAGCTTGGAGCAAATATCAAAGACAAGCGTTTGGATACAAGGTCAGTTAAACTCCTTTCTATTCTCTTCAGCATTTTAATTCTGAGATGTTTGTTAGATCTAGGGATTCAAGGTTGCATTTGTTTTGTCTGTTCTTAGCCTAGAGTTAGTTAAAGCCTACTTTAGCCTAAGGGAATTTTGACTTATCCGTAGGGCAGAATTCCACATAACAAGAATGGCGACTCCGCTGGGGAGTGATTACTGCTTGATTGGTTCAAATTCACAGTCATTTATCTTTGAATTATCAGTCTTTTGTTGCACTTCAAACCACCTTGAATTTTGGTCTTTTTTGACCCTTATTCACCCCTCCTCGCAGTATTTATCTCCCTGTTTTATTACTGAGTCCCCTGGGTTAGCAACAACCCTGAAAACTTGATTTTTTCTTTTCCAGTTGCGTTTTCTTTCCCTCTTGCCACAGTGCCGCGCCCTCTTAACCACTTCCAGCGCGACATTTACACAGTGCCGCGTCCTAGGCATTCATACCAGCGCGACAGTTACAGAGTGCCGCGCTTCAGGCAGTCTATAGCCCACGGTAGTGTCTGCAAGTAGGTAAATTTTTTTAATTTTTGCTTGGTTTCCTGAGTTTCTCCCTGCCTCAGATAGTCTTTACTGTTGCCTGTTAGCATCCTGGTTAATTTCCAGTCTGTTTGGTCTGCTTATTACATGGTTTGTGAGCTTGATTGATTGATTGAATTAAGTGGCACTTTTGACATATTGGTCATTTTTCAATTTGATTGCATTTGACTTGGCTTTTCCCCACAACCAACTCAACACCACTGTCTTCTGTTACTGAACACTGTAGTTTTACAGTCATATTGTCATTATCATTTTCAGTAAATTAAAAAGATCATTGGTTGAGAGCAAATTTGTTGTTTAATTTGAAAAAGTCTAGTGGCATTTTGCATAGGGAAATGAACCATTAATTTTGCCATAAAAATTCTCATCATAGAAGCATTGTAGATTGTAAAATCAGTGCATTGAAAAGCGTGTTTACTTCAGTTTGGCTTGGTTTATAAATCGAAAAGAAAAGAAAAATCTTTTACTTTGATTGCTTGTGAAAGTTGTTATGCATATTGGATCGAAGAACCTCTATCTTTACCTTAGCTAGATTTCATCGAAGACAAAGGCTTGTTTATGATTCATTCTCATTTGCATGGTTTGAGTCGTCATAACACCATCAAGTCTCACATCCACTACCCGATTGAGTAAAGACATCCACTAAAATTAATCACCCTAATTAAACCAACTTTAACCTCACTTGAGGAAATCAAAAGAATTTGGTAGTTAGGTAGGACACCGGGGATAGGCATCAAAATAATTCCCCCTTGTCATTTTCATCTGAGACATAGTCGTTGTCTTTAGGGAACTAAAATACTCTAGTACTTATTGACACGGTCACAGCCAGTTTGTGGAGGGGCCTCCTGACTGTTTCTAACTGTTCAGGGGTTAAACGGCCGCGAGATTGAGAACCGGACGGACTCTGTGGAATACCGCACTCCACTTAGCCCTAAGGCAACATCGATCGCTGTCTTCTTCGGAAGGCTGAAGTGCCCAAAACCTTTTCCGACGTGTCATGAACGAGGTGGCTTAGTATCTATTCTACTAGGGCTCTTTTACCCAGGATCCCTTTCGGTAGAGGGATATCCTTCTTATATCGGTCTCTCATGTTGTATTGTTCGACTTGGATTTCATCACCTTGCGAAGGATACAGCCTGTTGAGGTCTCCAGCTCTTAGTTAGGAGTTTGCTTGGCGTCTCATCTTTGTAGAGGGTCATTTTTTCTTTGTAGGGACTGCTTGTTGGCATTCTGGCCATTTTTGTTGATCAGCTCGCTTATTGAGACACCGGTCTCAGTATAGATTTTAGAGCTTTCTTTTTTGGCCTGTGAGCCTTGCTTTTTCTAGCTCCTCTTTTGCACACTCGGCTGCATTAGAGTTTTTGAGTTCTTTGTTTACGGTACTGCCTCCGATTTTCATTTTCCTGTCATCATGTCAGATCAACAACGAAGATCACGAAGACAACAGGGCCTAAGCCCTCCACCACCACCACCGCCACGGACTTCTGGTCCGCCTGCATCACGCATTCCTGCTCCTCCTGGCCGCGGTGCTGGTCGAGGCAACATCCCACCGCTGATCCGTACAACATCTTCAGTTACGCCTGTAACTGCCACACACAGCACAGTCTCAGAATCCATTGCAGCTTCTATGACCACTAGCATGTCTGAGGCTTCCACTGTCACCTCACCCACTGTCATCCCAGATTTATCTGTAACAGTGGGCACAGTTACAGCAGCTGAACCTAGCACGACCCAGAGTACTAGACCAGAGGTCATCCTTCTACCGGAGGCCAACACTTCCCGTCCATCAGACACTTTCCACGATGATATAGACGGATCTATTGGCACCACGGAAGGGTCCGACCAGGACATACCTGGCCTAATTTCATTCCCAGGCGGCTACGTTGAGATCGTTGAAGATACTCGTCTACCTGACACACCTTTTGAACCTGATTATGGCTTCATTACTTCCCAGACGGAACTTCCGCCTGTTATTACTACGTCACCCAGTGTTCATCCTCAGGAGACAAGTTCTTCTAGCAACGTACCTCGCACTTTTCATCTACCCAACATCCCACCGGGAGACAAAATTATGGCTTCCATCCAGTCTAGTATGGTTAGCCTAGCGAACTCTCCGTTAGCATCGGCACAATTTAGACGCAACACAGAGAAAATGCTTTCGACAGCGTCTAGATACCCCCCTGTTTCTCGTCCTTCTGACTATAGGGATCCCAACGTTCCGTCTAGCACAGAATTTCATCATTCCTTTGCAGACGGCTCAGGACCTTCAGACTTTACCACACCTAGGTTCCTGCCGGATCCCCAAAATCTTTTTCAGGATATGAACTCGGACCCAGTTCTCGATGGTCCTCCTATTATTGAACACGTGATGGACGACGCTGATACTCCTGGGCTAAATTCCCCACATTTGCTGTCATCACCAATGTTTGGTGCACATTCTATGAGGGATAACCCAGTTTTTTCTCCGTCCTCACCTGTCCAATACGGACGACCGCCTCCGCTAATCGGTACTTTTGGCGCCGTTGGCCAATCCATGCTATCATATTTGGCTAGCGGCGGAAGAACACCTAGTCATACTGCTGGATCTTCCGTTTCGACCGGAGGATCACCTTCGGCCACCATTTATACTATTTCAGGAGGTGGACAACTGACTGCAATGGTCCCTAACTCCAACTTACAAACCCTCCCTGGTGGGCCATCAACCCAACCAGCTGGGGGGCAACCTTTTGTTGGGAACCCCATCGTTAGTCAACAACCTCCCACTGGTGGGCCATCAACCCAACCAGTCGGAGGACAACCTTTTGCTGGGAACCCAATTCCCAGTCCACAACCTCCTCACATAGGGTCATCCAACCTAAATACTGGCGGACAACCTATTGGCTCATTCCAACAAGTTTCCCAACCAGCAGTGTCTACTCAGTTCGGTATGTACAATCCACCTGGCAGTGGGCAACCTTATTCCGGTGTTCCAACCGGACCTTACTCTCAACCACCCCTGTCAGGTATGCTTCCTTCTTGGGATCATCAAATCCCACAGAGTGGGGGGTACTCACTTTTTGGAAACTGGAACCAAGCTGGGGGGCAATCTCAGATTCCCCCCAACCTAAATTCCGGCTTCCCTTACCCTTCAGCTGCTACAACTCCATGGAACCCATCACTTCAATTTCCACTCGTTCCTCAAGCAGGAACAAGTCTTCCATGGACACCACCGTCGCAGCCACCCCCCAACCCTACTATGGGAAATCCTCCACTTACACAGTATGGTGGCAACATCCCTGGAACACAACAATTCCAAGGAACTTTTTCCCAACAAGGAACAGCAACCATTCCTGGGTATCAACAGCCTCAGGGTACTTTACCCACTCAGCAGAACACCTACCAACCGATTGCTTACAATCAACCGGTTAACCAGATGGCTTACTATCCGCAGAACTTCCAGCAGTATCCAGCGGGAAATACGTATGGGTATAACACACAGCAGCATGCTATCCAGGGCCCTCCAGGGTTCTCTGCACCACATGGTTATTACTCATTCCCGCAGACCAACCGTCAACTTCCCTTTTTGGCCACACTTGATCTACCTGATTTGTCGAGGCTTATCAACGATCCTATATGGCATGAACCTCACTGGCCTCCTATCCCAGCCAAACTACCATCGGACATTCCCAAGTTCGATGCTAAGCCCGGGGAAGACCCCAAGAACCACGTGATGACCTTCCATCTTTGGTGTTCATCAAACTCCTTGATGGATGATTCCATCCGACTTCGGCTCTTCCAACGTACGCTTACCGGAACGGCAGCAAAATGGTATATCGAGCTGCCACAGCACTCTTTTCGTGATTTCAACACTTTGGCTATGCAGTTTCTGACACATTTCCAGCTTCCCATCTGGTATGAGACTGGAACAGAACTGCTAACTTCACTGCGTCAAACCACTTCCACACACATCTCGGATCACATCCACGAGTGGCGAAGACGCCGTAGGCTAATCAAGGCACCTATTCCAGATCAGCTACTTGCTGATTGGTTTACAAAATCCTTTTTGCCTCCCATAGCCAGAGATATTTCTATGCGCGGACCTGTTACGGAAGAACAAGCCATCTCGGCAGCACAATACATGGATTTAGTATATACTCAATCCGGTACTTTACATGAACTCCTTCCGCATGCTTCCCGCGTTCACACTGATCCTACAAAACCTACTACTGAACCACCCATTGATGGTATTGTTGGTTCAGTTAAAGCTCAGCCTGCCACCAACTCGACGGGGCAACAAGATTCTGCTTCCCCCGCTTTTACCCAGACCGCTTCAAAAGCTTCCACTTCCCCTGCTGTCTCCTCCGAAGTGAATGCAGTCCAATCTACATCACAACCATCTGGAGGAAAGAAGAAAAACAATCGTGGTAAACCTAAAAAGAACCAGCAGGAGAACCCCAAACCACAACCTACCCAGAATGATCAAAAACCACGTCGGAAAGCTAAGTTTCCCTGCTTGATTTGTCAAGATGATCATTATACGCGTGACTGTCCCTACAAGGACGAGGTCCATAAGTTCATTAAAGGATCCTCTAGACCGGCAGTGCTAACTGACCCTTTCCCCCAACAGCAACAGCAAATGGTTGCCCAAGAATCCCCACAAGGGGGCAACCCGACCAATCCTTCCCGTGGAGAGACGTCCACAAACCGCGAGATCCTAATGACAAGTAATGAGGAGATTAATATCACCACTCGTTCAAAGACGTATGACAATCCTCCAAGTTCAACCAAACAATCGGAGACAGCCAAAGGCAAGTCTCCTGTTGAAGATCTGATTCCTATTCCCCCCCCTAATGGTCACCTCCATATTGAGAGACCACTTATGGATACAGTGCTACGCCCACCCAAGGGCACCATACGAAAGGCGACGTTCAATCCGAATGCGCGAGCTGCCCAAAACTACAACATTGTTGAAGATTTGGCTCAAGCACCTTGCGCTATGTCAACTCTCGAGGTTCTCCAACACTGCCCCACGCAGCGTAGAACCCTACTTTCAGCACTGGGGGCATTGGATCCAGATACTTCAAACTCCATCATGTTTAACTTGGAGCACGCTAAACCTAGGCTTTCTCACCAGTTAGCCTTCCAGGTGCATACGAAAATCCATGGAAATGTTATCCACCGCACAGTGTTAGATGAGGGTGCTTCCACGTCGATTATGTCTTTGAACTGCTGGAGAGCCCTCGGCTCGCCTGAGGTCACAACTTCTCCCACTACTCTTAGAGCGTTTGATGGACATGGTTTTCAACCATACGGACTCATCCCCTCAATCGGTGTTGAACTGGGGGGCAAAACAGTATCCGTACACATCGAAGTCGTAGATGCACCTTTGGATTACAATCTCCTACTTGGTCGGAACTGGTTCTATGCCATGACCGCCATAGCATCTACAGTCTTCTGGATTGTACAATTTCCTCATGAAGGGAAAATTGTCACTATTGATCAATTGGATTACTGTATCCCAGACTCCCATCCGAACTCCGCCAATACCGTTCCATTATTGGATCAACCACGGTACCGGTTCCAAGACATAGGTGTTGGTCTCATGAAGGATTCATCCCTCATTGGAGTTTTTCCAGAGCTGGGAACCCATCTTCAACCAGTCAACATGATTTCATCACATGTCACCCCGTCCGATGATTCATGGGTGATCCCGAGTCCTACTCAGATCCAAGGCTATGGTAATTCCATGCCTTTGAACCGAAACCTTGCAGCTTATGACGCGATCCAATCAGCCACAGATTGGGTCGACTGTTCTACTGATCACACAGTGGCACAGCTCTCGACTGAAACTCATACACGCCCACCATTGTTTGATCCTCTCAACTTGATTTTTCCTACTGACGAATCAATCATAGAGGTTATGTGCGGTAATGAGCCACCATGGGGAGATTTTCATCATCGATCTTCATTCCCCACCATCCAGTCACCTTTGGATTACAATCTCCTAGTTAAAGCCTACTTTAGCCTAAGGGAATTTTGACTTATCCGTAGGGCAGAATTCCACATAACAGTCCTCTCCCCATGATCTTCAACCTACTCTATCCACTTGGTCTTATAAATACAAATCTCCTCTCTATTCCAAAGGGAGGAAGTCTATAGCACTTACATAATGGTGGAATTAGCCTAGGTGATCCCTATCCATCTCTTGGGAGGCTTATATTTCCTTTGGAGGCTTTGGCTTGGCTTGTTGGAGGAAGAATGCAGTGTTAAGGCTTGGGTTGTAATAATATCTCTACTTTGTATTTCCTACTCTTTATACAATAATATAAACTCTTTGCATAAATGTTATTGTGTTGATCATGTTTATAGTTTACTTCCTTAACTGTTTACTTAAATCAGTTAGTGTTTAGACATGTTTTACTGCTTGTATTGTTTCCACATGTTTTGTCAGGTCTTGCAGCTACGGATTTGACTACCGCAGAACTAGGAGTAATAAAGAGGAGAAAGATCTACAAATATGAAGGTAAGACGTCGAATTACTCGATCTAGGAAAGTAGCTTTATGTTCTGTCTTTATTTGTTCTAGATTCACATTGAACTAGGGAGATTTGGTTCGTGTACGCTCGAGTAGATTGTCCATACTGAGGAATACTATGTTTTGATTTCAATTTGAATGTGTTGTTCATTGATTTCTTTGTGAGCCATTTTTTTTCCTCCTACGCCCCTCCCATCATTAGATCTTGTCATTAGAGAGTCTGTTGACTTGACCTGACTCTGTTGGGATCAGTATCATACCTTTTACTCTTCATTTCTTGGAGATATTTGTTATTTTTCTACTTGTTATTCGCTCGACGCACCTGGGTTGTGTCTCCCCTAAGCCGCTGTATCTCTAGCGCACATACCCAAGAACAACCTGTGTCAATGGCTCACTTTTGCTTAGTATAACCTGTGCCATTGACGCACTTTCTCTGTGTACAACCTGCACCGAGCACTCTGATACATAGCAGTAGCCTGTGCCGACCCCTTAAATCTTAGCGATCATCAGGGATTTTCTCCATTTTTGGTTTTTGGTCTGATTTTCTGAGCTCTATGTACTACTTCAGTCACATAACCCCTAGACATAGCATACTGCCATTTTCCTCCGTTTTTTGGTCTTTTTTGAGATTTGGATTCATGTTTGGCCCTTTGAGTCAAAACTAGTGTTTTGCTTGCATTTTTAAGCGAAATGGATTCTATTTTTGGAAAACAAATTCCCCCTCATGGCCCGGGGGGCAGCGGGGGGCATGAATCGTGTATCCTACAGTTGTTTTGACCCATATTAAGGTTTTGAGATAATTTTTGGTTTGGTGTGGATTGGATTGTTTTAAAAGACTTGAAAAGTGTGGGATATCCATGTCTTTTTAAGCCTCTTTTCCTTGGGTTGTGCATCTTGTTTCCCTTACATGCTAAGCTATCTAACGATTGTTTGGAAAGATTGATTCCTTGTCTCCACTTTAGTTCAAAGAGAAGCTTGATTTTGTTCCTCTTTTGCTATATTCACAAATTTGGAAAACATAAATATTCTTCTTGCTCTATTTGATCATTTGACATTCGTGGTCTCACACTCATAAGAAGAAGAAAGGCTTGTTTCAGATTTGTGTGCATTTGAGTGCTTTTCTTTGTCTTGCATTTGATTGGAAACGTTCGTGGAATCCTTCTTTCCATAGCTTAGATGTGTCTTTTTCAAGTGTAAAAAGATAGGAAACGGATTAGAATTATTGCATTTGGTGTTCATAAAAAGATCTCTTTTATTGCTTCAGGTTAGTTTTGGTGCATCTTTTACTTCTTTCTATCATTATGAAAATAACTAAAATTGCATTTGCATTGGGTTGTGAATTTGGGAAGAAAACATATCTCTCTCTCCTTCTTAAGTAGGACTTCATAGAAGAGAAGACTTGCATTTTCATATAGATCAGATTTGCATCTTGTGTAAATTCCAAGTCTTCACCTCATGGATTCACATAATCGTACAATATAAAATTAAGCGCTAGTTTAAGTTAAAACTTATAGCAACTTGTGTGTTAGGTTAGTTACATGTTCTGATGTCATAGAACGTGGCAGCTATCATTATTTTCCTGCACTGCATCCCGGGGGCACTGTAGTTCTTCCACGTACCAACCGGTATATCGAAGGCTCTTTCACGTACCTTAGGGTATATCGAAAGGCACTTCATGTACTGGGTAGTATATCAGAAGGCTCTTGTCGTAAGGTTGTGCATTAGACAACACCACGATGGATTTGAGCTCCCACGTACCTTGTGTATATCGGGAGACACTCCTAGGATTCCTAGAACCATCCGAGCAAACCTTTTGACCATCTTGTTGTCGCAATATGCCGAGAAGAACACTCGGGGAGATTACTACGCACGTATTGTTAGGTAGTCGGGTTATACGACCAAGGGTGTGGTCCCAATCCGCCTTGGTTAGTGCTTTGAAAAATTGGGCCAAGTATAACTGTTGGACCCTATAGTATATAGCGAGTTGTAACATCTTGACACACTTGTGAGGATCTGGCTTTTACATCCCTCCCGTTCACAAGTTTTCCTGTTGCTTTTAGTTTGAGTAGCATTTCTTGTGCATGATAATTAGAAGGAAATAGAGAGTTTAGATATGGAAACCTCTTCTGGGACTACCAATCAAGAGGCTCCTTTTCAAGGGGTACCTTGTGTCTTTCCTCCAATTGGAGATATTGGTCCTCCCTTTATTGCCACTTTAAATCTTCCTGGATTAACCATAGGATTACCAGTATGGTTATTCAATCCGGTGATTCCGGCTGTACCCAATGTTTCAAATGTTAACTCTCTGCCACGAGAGTGTCAATCCAAAATTGCTCCTTCCTCTTCTTCAGATGCTTCTTCTTCCGTTTCTTCTTCCTCGCCTGACCAAAGCAGTAGTGTTAGTAATCAAGAGGATAAGAAGAAGAAGAAAGGGAAGATAAAGAAGAAGAAGGATAAGAAAGAGACCAAGCATCAACCAGTTGCCTCTAATGGCACTCATCCTATTCGAACACCTCGTAGACCCAAGTTCCCTTGCAAGCTTTGCAAGGGTGATCACCTTCTCAAGGATTGTCCTGGTCTTTCCAAAGTGTTAGAAGAGTGTTCTAAAGCCTCCAAACCACCCGTATCATCAGCCTCTGGACATCATACTGATGATATCCCATCAACCAATGACTCTATGGTGAAGAGTCGAAAAGGTAAAGTCAAGAATCCTTGTTTGTTATGCAAGGGCATGCATCTTACTTACCTCTGTCCACGCATGGATGAAGCTTCACAATTGTTGGAAGACATTACTGTATCTCAAAAACACCTTCCAACTGGATGTTGTAAGTCATCCATTGACCCCCTATTGGTTGATAAAGTGGTCGATCCAGCCCCATCCTCGGTCGATCCCACTCTTTCTTCAAAGAGTGAATTTGAATTGGTTGAGTCGATATCACCTCCACTAGATCCCACTCTTTTATTGGAGAATGCCCAGACTGAAGTAGTCACCATGATAAAATATTCATTTCATCCTAGTCTTCTAGTTGAGAGTGAATTAGAAACCGCTGATGTTTTCCTAGTCAATTCAGATTTTTCTAGGCAAGGGGAAATCTTGTCCATTCCCATAGGACCCTCTCCAAGCAATGAGTTCATTTCCTTTGATTGGAATGGTCTAACAGAATCTCGTCTTCCTCCGAGTGTTCCTTTTTAGATATATGTAGGAGTTTCTGATAAGGAAATATTTTGCACTATAGTGGATGAGGGAGTTTCTGTTAGTATTTTGTCCTCAACTGCTTGGAAAGCTATAGGTTCCCCTCAGCTTGTGCGAGGCACTGACCAGATATTGGCTTTTAATAGAAGTCCTACTGGACCTTTAGGGATCCTTCCTCAGTTACCTATTTGCTTTTAATTTATTTTTATATAAATTAGAGTAAATTGAGTTTTAGAATTAGAAACTAATTTTAATGTAAATGTGGTAGATTATATAAAATGATATCATTAATGAAATTGTGCACTTATCATTGATGATAGTGTACAAAAATGATAGTATTCATCATCATTAATGAAATCTTTAGTACAAAGACTACATGCCAAGTTTTTATTATTATTATTATTATTTTGTTTAAACAATTTTACATTCAATTTGTCATTTCAAAGTCTTTAACCAATCATAAAATAGAACTAACAAATTTTAAATATTTAACAAAATAATTTATATTTTCAAAACACTAAATTTAATACATAAATATTACAGAACATTGAGAAACATTATGAATTTGTTTTAGGATTAATATAAAATCATAGTTTATGTATGAGGAAATGATAAATTCACATAAACATGCAAAGAAGAAATAAAATATTATATTATTACATTAATTATATTATAATAAAGTATTATTGATTAAATTTTTAATTCCAATTGAAACCTAACTTCATAAATAACATTGTGAATTTGTTTTAGGATTAATATAAAACCACACTTTATGTATGACGAAATGATAAATTTACATGAAAAAATAAAATATTCATATTATTACATTAATTATATTATAATAAAATATTATTGATTGAATTTTTAATTCCAATTGAAATTTAACTTTATTAGTCCATCTTAAAAAAATACCAAAAAATTCCATTGTATCATTGGATAGTATAAAAATTTGATCATATCATTCCATCATATAAGTAAAAAATTTGAGGATTTTTGTAAGTTTCATACATAAACTTCTTCCAATTAAATCAAATTACAATTATTCCAAAATAAAGAAAACTTAATCATAGTGTTATTTAATTTATTTTGAGAATTTTGATAGGAAATGAAGACAGGCTCTAATTTTGGGCTAATTTTGATTTTTCATAGATGAAAAAATGAGATTCATTTGTTATGGAAGAATACATATGTGTTCACAAATGAGTCCAATATTAAGATGTTTCTAATAAAACATAATAATAAAGCATGAGAAAAAGTGTCTTTAGGGTTATAAATAGTAAATTAAATATTAATATTTTATTATTAGCAAGTTTCTTTGTTGTATGATTTTTTTTATTATATGATTTATTTAAAAAAAAAAATATATATTAATTTGTTGTGTGTCTTTATGTGAGTGTGTGATGTTAAATATAATGTTTTTGATATTTGTTTTTAGATATTGTTTTTAAATTTGCAATATTTATATTGAATAGAGTTTTATGTAATGTTAAGTAAAGTTAAATATAGAAAGTCAATTGTAATGTTTATTTCTTTTAAAGAAAATCATACTTAAAGTAGATTTTGTCTACTTTCAAATCTCTATTAAGTAGAAATAAAATTTTATTTATACTTTATGAAGTCCTTGATTAATTTATAAAAGGAATTCTCACTCTAGGATTTCAAGTTCCATCAATGTCTTTAGCTTCCGAGGGTCCTCTTTTATGCTAATTTGACATGTGTAAATAGTAATTGAGTAGCAATAGAATTTTATGTATACTTTATGAAGTCCTTAATTAATTTATAAAAATAATTCTTAGTCCCCATCAATGTGTTTAGCTTCGAAGGGTCCTTGTATATGATCATTTGAGATGCATAGATAGTTCCTTTTACATTCTTATGTTATTAATAATTGCAAATTATTATAGTGAAAAACTACAAACATGACCTATAGCAATTTTGACATGTTGC
Source organism: Larix kaempferi (assembly GCA_027924585.1). Lineage (NCBI taxonomy): Eukaryota > Viridiplantae > Streptophyta > Pinopsida > Pinales > Pinaceae > Larix > Larix kaempferi. Next base: position 8,398,592 of record BSBM01000182.1, on the reverse strand, counting down.
AAAAAATTCTGGTGTTGATCTTTTTACGTAAAATCAAGAAGGTTCCCCTCCCCCACTTCGAAGGTCCCCCACCCCTCATTTATGAGTCACCTTGCCATTGCTCCTTTTTTTAATCAACATCATATATGCTTTCTATATTTTGTTTTTTATAAAAAAAAAAATTAGTCATGCTATGCCTTTTTGTATTTTAAATTGTTTCGTCTCTCCAATATAATCCTACACATTTTCCGTTGTTCGAGCTACACCTATTTGGCTTGCACTGGTTTGATGTGGTTTTTTGTACAGAACTAATGATGTTTTTTTTTTTAAATTGTGTTTCATGACATCTCTGCTTATTTCCATTTCATGTTTTGTTTATGTATGTTTTGTTATTCTTTAAACAATGTGATCAACATTTTCCTTTTCCTTTTCCTTTTCCTTTTCCCGCATAACTATGAGTCATTATCATAATTAGCGTGGCCTTGGACCATTACTTTTAACTCTATACCATTTCTTACACCATGAGAATGGTCCCTTTTGTTAGAAGTCTCGAAATGGAAATCATATCATGCTCGTGGGGAAAATATTTCCTATGTCAAGCTTGTGTGATGGCATACTGGAGCATGTATATCAAATTAATGGAACTATTATGGCCCACCCATTTGTTGAACGTTTAGTGGGTTTGTTGGGAATGTTATTTAATACCTACAAGAGCCATTTTTCTATTGAAAAAAACCAAATATTTATTATTTTTTTTAGTTCAATGAATTTCCTTGTATATAAATTTAACATAAATTGAATGTTTTGACATCACTTTGCAAAATGTATGCTATATCCAATATCTCCATTCTTATCTCACTAAAAGGTACATGTGGATGGAAATGTAGATGAATCCAAAAAATGATTTCGACTTTGTAATTGTAACTGGTGAATAATGTTAAACCCTTGGCATAGTTAGGTGTTAATCAAATGCTACATTTGTAGAAATCCATTAAGAAATTTTGCTTGATGGTAGCATTGGATACCCTTTTGAGTTTACCAATAATCAAGAATATAATTTAAATCCAACACAAGAGAAAAGATGGAAAGCTACAGAAACACCTATAGGCATCAAGAGGAAACTAGACATATTGGATATTGAAGTGTTGCAATCATATTTAATGGAAAGAACACCAAATGTTGAAAGCATCGAAGAGAACATGGAGGAACTTATGCATAAACAATCAAGAGTTAAAGTTGGGTGTGATTCAGTAGAACAAAACATAAGTGTTGATTCCACTGTATTTGCATCTTGGGAACAAAAAGTGAATAGTTTAACGAAAGAATTTGTTGAGGAGAATCTCACTCTCAAAGTATATTCAGAAAAGGGAACACCTAAAATAAAAATCCATGTGAAAGTTGTGGTATTGATTATGGAACAGGCGAAGTATCTTTCGAAGCATGGACACTTCGCAACTTCAAAACAATCACATGAAAACAAGGGCCCATCAACGTAACATTACAACTTGGTGGGAACTAGTGAAAATCCTTCATGAAACATAGAGAGGTAGACAACAGTGGTTGGAGATCGATTTGAGATTGATCAAGCCATCAAACTACTAGATGATTTCAACAAGACACAAGATCCAAATTTGTTCAAAGTGGTGGAAGCAACACTTGCAGGATACGAGGATAAGAGGAAAGTAAAAGTGGAATGTGAGTGCGGTGCATTAAAAGGTTTTATTTAGTACCAGCAAGTGGCAATATTGTTATTTCTCTAAATGAACACATGAAATCAAAGAAGCACATTTCTACTACAAATGAGGCTTCACATAATACAATGAGTTGAGGAATGGCACAGTTCGGAGACCCAAGAAGCCTACCAATGATAAGTCCCAACAAATTTTGACTATGTTCTTAGTCCCATCATCAACACCACTATCACATAGGGGTTCTACAAGTGAAAATCCTTCTCGTTCAGGTATGTTAATTTCACAAGTTTAAATTTAATTTGAATATGACATTGAACATAATTTTATTTGTTATCTTCACATTTGATTGCTTTTATTGTCTTGTTGTAGATCATTTATCTTCCTTGATACTACAATGTTGGGGGTATTGGTATCCATATAATGATAAAAATGGGGAGATATTGAACACAAAGATTCTAATGGATGATCAAACAGGTGGGAAATTATGTGCTATAAAGAAGCATACCAAGAGGATGATACGTTATCATGGTACTGAATACCATATTGATGGTACATATAGACATATTCATTTCCAGAGGGCTTCTCAAACCAGGATCCCTTTTGAATCATTGATATGAAAGTTTTGTAAGTTGATTCCAGAATGTGATGATTTTCGGATGTGTTTATGTCGCGAATCAAGGAGCCTCATTAAAAGACATGGACGAGATACATGGAAAGGGAGAAGAGTAGGATTTTTTATTAAAAATGAGCTCAGAAATGTTGCAAGGGTTACAAATACTAGCTATAGATAAACAATGAGAGATCTTTGGTGGGAGAAGACAAAGGTTGTTATACTCTCTATTAGAATAAGGTCCCTAAAGGACAAGTTGTTCGAATCTGCAGAAAGGAAAGATGTATTTAGGTTTTGCAATGATGTGTGTGAGGCACATAAACAAGGAAAATTACAAGGTAAAGGTGCAATTTGGGAATTTGTCCAGGGTATGTTTCACAACCTGACATATCCAAAAGAAGGGAGAAGGTATGGTGCATCCACTAAATCCATTTATGAGATGATTAAGTTATGGGGGGGGGTACTAGATTACATAGCTTCATTAGCTTGAATTTAGATGGTCCTTCAATATGTACAACTTTAAGACAAGTGAGAAAATCACTATCATATATTATAGGGGAGCATGAGTACATTTTTGAGGAAATTGGAAAGGTTGAAACGCTTCTTATAAATACAAACATGGTATAGAGGGTCTGATTCATGTATGCCTTGCTGAAGATGAGACCGTTGTGAAAACATATGTTAGGTGGGTAGCAAAAAGTGATACATTGGTGGGTTGTTGTGGTAATAAAGAAAATCATCAATGCTAATCACATTTCTTGGTGACTATGGGTGAGGGAGCTACAGACTATGACATTATTACAAACACTTTTAAAAACAATGTAATTGATTGTTATGCACGTGCCATTATTGTAAACCCTTTACATGAAAAGATTCCCCGTTCGGTTGTGGTTGTTCATCCAACATGCAATAGGTTCGATGCAAATTTTGTTGTAAAGAAATGGGAAAAAATAGAATTTATGTGGAGGAAACACGTGGAAATTTTTTTGGGACCTATTATTCGTCATTCATTTGATGGGGATAGTAGAAGAAGACAACTTATGTTGAAGGCTTATTCTTCAACAACAGGTATTCGATATCAAATCCCTTGGCAAGGGTAGAGGCTATATGGGTTGCATGATGGTGGAAACGTAACATGACTACATGACGATGATTATATACACAATGGAAAAAAGCTATTCAATTTTTTGTTTAGTGGTCGACGAGATTTGATTCTTGGAGAAGAGTTGATACGTTTTAATCATGTCAGAATTGTTTATAACATTTTTAAAGTCGATGATCACAAGCATAAAATTGAATATATAGAGAAGATGGGTTGACAAAATTGGGGTTCAACACAATGCATTGCTTTGAGGCATGTCCAAAGGTGTTTAAAATAGATGAGAAGTACACCAAGTGATAGGCTTAGAGAACACTAGGTACATATATTTATCTAATGATTGTTGCTGACTACATTGACATTTTTATGTCTCATTGTTTGACTCTTCGAGAAAGAGTGCGAAATGCTTCAAGAGTTCAACATTTTTTCATGTTATGGTTATGTTGGGTATGAAAACAATCTCATATTAATGCCAACATAAATTTCATTAGCAAAGAGGCATATTAGGATGTGAAAATTATGTTCCACTTTGCTATTTTATTGATGATATTGTTTCGAGATCATTACTCTAACTTGCCATATATGTATTGCACTTGACTGGGCCAGATGTGTGTAAAAACTTCTTTAGCAAATTCAGTGGGATGGTTGGATCAGAGAGAGCCTATGATTTCATTGATTGGATTCATGTTGTTTGAACTCTTAATAGAGTTTTCGAAGAAGAATCAAATCTCGAAGGGATTCACTTTAATAAATCTCATAAGAAACAAGAAAGCATATGGAATAAATTGCACCAACAAACAATAGAGAATCATGATGTATTATCACATTATGGTTCAATACCTACAGATGATAAAATTATAGAAGCTCTTAAAGTAGGAGTGAATGATGCAAAAAACCTTTTGTCAAGTCTTGGCATGCAACTAGAAGGACACACACAATCTTCTTGGTGCTTGAAACCATGGACAAATGATCAAAACTATCCAATATTCCAAGTAGTGGATGAAGTATTTGATGATTCTCCACTGAATCACTCCAAATCAATATTCCAATCTTCATCTTCATCCATATTCAATTTTATTGCAAACAATGGAAATTGAGTGGAGGCATGAGTTAGATGAAATTTTAGATACCATTAATGAGAGTGTGAACACAACTACCAAACCAGTGGTAGAGCTTGATGGTAAGGATATGTTCAAATCTTGTTTGGTTAGGTAGTTGAATGGAAATCCAACATTATCCAAAGATAGGTTTACTAGAGTGAGAAATGGGGTCTACTTTAGGCGAGATTAAAGGGCTTAAGAAAAGGGTGTTTCAATCGATTTTGGAATTGGATCATATTACGGGGTTTTGTTTGAGAGCAACTCAATACATGTAGTTGAACATGCCACAAGAAAAGGTGTTTCTCGAAGTACCAAACATTAGATGAAATTTGGATGAAAAATGGGCCTTTTAACCCTAAAGTACAATTCCTTGTCATCACATGTTAGCCAATCAAAATGCTTTAAAATTCAAACAAGTTGAATGTAAAAAAATTGGAGGGAAAAAATAAAAAACTACTTTTTTGAATTGTATTTTCAACTTATCTCCTTGTAGGTTTACTCAAATTTCAAGTGGGAGCACTCGTCGGATGCATAATTAAATTATGCATCCAACGAGTACCCATGATTCATACTTTTAACAACATCCATACCATGAAAAATCGAAAATACATTAAAAATGTGTTTTCTCTCACTAGAAACACGTTTTTTTAATGTATTTTCAATTTTTCATGGTGTGGATGTTGTTAAAAGTATGAAACATGGGTACTCGTTAGATACATAATTTAATTATGCATCCAACAAGTCCTCCCGCTTGGAATTTGAGTAAACCTACAAGGAGATAAGTTGAAAATACGATCCAAAAAAAAATAGTTTTTTTACTCTCTCTCTACTATTATTTTATTATTTTCCTTAGGAGGCCCATTTTTTACCCAAATTTCCTCTAATCGAAGGTTTTTCTTGTGGAACTTGGTACATTGGAAGGGTTCAAAGAATACAAAAGAATGGCAATAGGGTGTTTGATTACCATAATGACATTGATCTTTTGGATAGTCTAGAAGGTGTTGAGCTTCAATTTTGTTGGTACAATAAAATAAAAGAACAACGTTTGTACAAATATAATTTGAAAGATCATCTTTTTGTACAACTTGAATCTGTTATAGCAATGAACAACTTATCATACAACAATACGAATGACACATACAAATTAGAAGAAAGTGATCACAATTTTTATTTTTTTGTCAGAAATCTCAACAAGATGAATTTAAAGAATAATGTAATTTATTTTTCCTTATTCATTCCCATCTAATAGATAATTTATAAATAATTATTGGTTGTATTTTTGTTGATTTCATGTAGCAACGTCATCTTTATTTTATACTTTTTTGCCTCAAGTGCAGTGAATGGTTCGAATGGTGAATTTTGGGATAAACCAACCTAATTTTTGCCACCTACTTTTTCCTGTAAGTTTCTTTGACCATTCATTTTTTGTAGTCATATTTAAGTTTTCAAGATAGATATTGTGCTAGTGTAACCATCCATCTTATGATTTTAAATCAAATTTCAATACAATTTCGGATTTCACATGATGATTTGATTGTTACAAGTACATGGGTGGATGCAAATTCATATGTCATTCAAGATGTCAACCTCATGTCAACGAGATTTAAAAATCAAGGCTAAAGGTGTTGGAAGGTTCTCAATCAAGAAAATTGACATTGTGGAAGATGGAGAACTTGCTTTCCTATATACTAGTGGTCATTTAGAGCTGATGTCAAGATCATCTAATCAAATACTAAATTTCTTTACATGTTTTCAAAATTCGAGGCAATGCTTGTTTTAAAATTTAGTAGTTTTTTAGTAGTGGAAATTGAGAAGGTGACTATCTTGAGTACATTTTCTGTCATATATAGCACCAAAACTATAAGATAAACTAGTACTTTTGAATTAACAATGATTATGACTTATTATATCTTCCATTTTGATTTATAAAAATATATGTGAATGTTTATAATTCATTTAAACTTTATGGATTTATGTGTGAGTTAATTTTTTTTCACCCTTTCTTCTTCCAGCAGAGACTTGAATTTTTTTGTAAAGATCTCGAGTCAACTTCTGCGATTGTAATTGGCTTGTTGAAAATTTGATAATATTTCAACTATTACTGTTAACTCCAGTGTGTTAAATTTTTGTGGGGTTACTCTTTTTGTTGCTTAGTGAAGTTATTTAGATACACGGTATGATTCTTGGAATAGAAGGCGCTACAATATTAGAATTTTTTGGCATTAAGATAACCTGGGTGATAGTATTGTGTTCTTTATACCGAATTTTATTGATGTGATTTCCAAAATTTAGTGTCGCTACTTGTTATGAATATGTATGCAAGATTTTACACTTATTATTGAGGTTGAGTTTGCTAGTGTTAAAACTGAGGCAATCTTGTAACATTATACTCGTTGTTCTATACGAGGACAATTTCCAAAGTGTGTTTATTTTCTAAATAGAAGTCACATTGCAGCCTATGACACTATTTAGTATGCTTGAATATGCATTTGGTTCCTTGTCAAATCCAAAGTTAAGATATGTAGCTAATCGAGAGTTTTGGAGTTGAACAATTGTATTGTATTTTTTGTCGGCATTCTAGTAAAAGATATCTCTTCATTTTTTAGGTTTGGTTTTAGGTGGGTATTGAGATTAAATCAAACCTTTCTCTACGACAACCAAGAAAAGTGAGATCAATCTTTCTTGGCTCACTGGAACCAAGAAAAGTTAGATCAATCTTTCTTGACCAATTATTTCTTTCAACTTTTTGTATTCTTCTTTAATATTTTCAGATTGTCAGTTAGGAATAATTGTTAGATTGAGTTATATTTGGCACATTCATAATTGTAATTTCAATTCTTATATGCAAGGCATCCATCTTAAGATTGTATTGGAACTGACATGAACATAAGTGAAAATCTAACTCCTTATTTACATACCCTATGTGTTATCGCTGCCATGAAATGGTATCATATAATTTTCACCATTTATGTATCTTTATAACTATTTCCAGCTTGAAACTTAACAATGAACATTTTTCCCTCTTCTATAAAGATACAAAAAAATAGATATCACCCAATAAAAGGTAACTAAAGTTTGTTAATTCCCTTAATTGCAAGAATAAATGGAGGAAGTGGAGGCAATTCATTGCATTTTGTGATTGACCCAAATCTAAGCTATGCACATGATCATATGGTGTTATTAGAAAGTAAGAGGAATTTTTCTATATTCATTTGGGGGTTCAAACAACAATGATGTTTGTTTTGATAGGAAGGTGAGAAGTCCATCCATGAAAGGGTTTCAATTTTGCATTTTTATGGAGTTTAATTTATTAACCTTATAGAAAACATGAGATATCTATGGCTATACTTGTATTTACATGATATAAAATTGATAGATTGACAGGCTATGGTGTGAAACATATGCAATTATCATATTTTCTAAGCATTACAGTGACTATTGGACTATCAGTATTTTACATCCTTTGTTACATTGATCTCTTGATTGGGTTGCCTTTTAAGCATTTTTCCTTCCCCGTTACTATTTTGTTTATTCACTCTCCCAAGCAATCTTGGTGGGATCATTATTAACATTAAACTATTATTTTATTTAGCATCTTGTTTACTTATACTAAGATGTGTTAGGGATAGTCTTTAATATCCTATGAACGGTCGTGCTATGTAACAAGTTCACGGAGTGAACCCCCCATGGTTAAGATATATAAAATAGGAGAGGAATCAAATTTCTTGAGGTATAATTTTTTGGTTTATATATAAAGAATTTAAGATAAAAAAAATTTACAACTAAAAAAATTGATTTATTGCTACTTGATATGAATGTAAAAATTGATTTATTGCTGCTTGATATGAATGAGCTTCATGATACTACCCATATGGATCCATACCATGATGAAAATTATACACTTTTTGATCATTTGGGTGAGTTAGTTCATTCTCCTACATCCTACAATTCCATGTTTTGTAGCATTAGTCTCAATGAAGAATGGGTGAAAGGGTTCTTTTTGATGGTGCCACATGAGGAGTATGGAACTCCTAGATTTACCTTTTATGATGACATGGTTGGAGCACATTCTTATTCACATTTGCAGCAGTATCCTTTGTTACTTTATGATGATGCACATCTATATGGATGCACCTATGATATGCATTTGAGTCACTTGAAGACTCATGGTTTTTCTTGCTCAACACTTGGTTCATTTGATGTTGGAGGAACTTCATCCAACACTGGGGTGAATAGATTTATGATTGGAGAAAATTTTTGTTGGAAGCCACATACTTTGTTATATCTGGATTATTCTCACATTGATGGATGTATGGGTGAGACTTCTTTGAGTCATTTGAAGTCTCCTTGTTTTTCTTGCTCATTATTTGGTTCATATTTTAATGGAGATTCTTCATTCACTTCTTGGATGAAAGAATACATGGCTGGATATTTTGATGCATATCACATCTTTTTGAAGTAGCATGATAGGACATGGGATCCTCACCTATGTCATTGGAAAAGATTTGATTGGTTGCTTGTGTAAAATTAGTCACAACAGATCTATTGAACAAGAATATCAATCACAAAGATGTAAAACAATTTGGAGTAAAAACTGTGCAAGAGAGATGCATCAGTGCTCTATAATCCAGAATGGTAGAATTACATTACAATACTATCACAATGAGCGAGCAATTCGAATTAGCCAAGGAGGTAATTCGAATATATTGCATGGCATAGCTTGGCTCCAACTAGGAGTCCTCATCATCAATCAGTGGTGGTCACCAATGCACAAGTCACTGTCAAACAGGTGTCAAACTGAGTCTAATTGAGTGTAATAAGTGTAACTGATGGTAAGTGGCACTAATGTAGGGATGGAGGCTCAGTGGAGGGCGCATGAGGAGTTAACTGCACTCAGAATAGGTATTCAAGTCTCATCGGAGGTCAATCGGAGTGATAACAGCACTGAGGAGTCAGTCTAGCCTCAAATCAAGGAAATCCTGGTGGCTAACTGAAGTGAACTGGACTGGTAGGTGAGAAAAGGTGCCCTTCTGCAGTGGAAGGTGAAAATTGGGTGCCTCCCTGACTAGGAGGGATAAATCTAAGTGGAAATTAGCTCCTGAGTGCTGGAAGACTAGGGACTAGGTACTGGAGGCATCAAACTGGTGACTGGGCAGCATGTGGGTGCATGCAATGCATGCATGCAAAGTACATAACTGAATGATGAGATATCCTAACACCCCCCCTCAAGCTATACTATGATGTAAAAAATAAAATGCAGGGCCTTGGTTACTGAGACCAAAGGTCACCCCAATACAATAATCCAAAAAATGCTGAAAATAATCTAAGTGAGGAAAGAGGGAAAACCCAGTGGGAAGAAATCCCCCCCTCAAGCTAAACATAAAAATGGATCTAATCTGTCTCTGCCATGATGGAACTCACCCCCAACAGTGAATGGAGGTAAGAGAACTTCTTCTCGGTGAAGCTCTTGGTGAAGATATCTACAATTTGCTCATCGAGAGGGCAATATTGCAGAATGATAGTTTGATCATGCACCAACTCTCGGATGTAGTGCATATGAATCTCAATGTGCTTGGTCCTCTGCCACTGAATTGGATCGGTGGAGATCTTAATAGCACTTTGATTTTCAAAAAATAGGACAGTCGAAGTAGTGCTACCAAAATCAAACTCGGAAAGAATACCCTACAACCAAACTGCCTGAATGCAGGCATTGACTGCCCCTCGATACTTTGCCTCTGATGAAGAAAGTGCAATGGCTGCCTGCTTTTTGCTTGACCAACAAATAGGGCCATGTCCATTCATGAAAACATATCCATAAGTGGAATTCCGATCTATGCTATCACCCACCCAATCTGAATCAGTAAAACCAATGAAATCTAGCTTAGAATCTGTAGCCTAATGTATGCCAAAATGTCTCGTACCTTGCACATACTGCAAGATACGCTTGGTTTCCTGCCAATGAAGCTCATGGAGTTGCTGCATATACCTTGATACAGCACTCACAACATAATATATATTAGGCCTTGAGTGTGTCAAGTAGAGTAGTGAACCAATCAACTGTCGATACATAGTGCAATCTACAAGCGGTGTAGAATTTCCCTCTTCAAGACTGATTCCTGAGAAAAATGGAAACGAAGCATCCTTACATTCTGCTATATTAAAATTTAATAGCAGGTCTTTAGCATACTTTTTCTGATATAATGTGATCCCATCAAATTTTTGAGCTATCTCCAAGCCCAAAAATTGCTTAAGCAAGCCCAAATCGCTCATATCAAAAGCTAGATTTAAAGCGGTTTTTAGCTTGTTGATTGTAAGGAGAGTGCTACCAATAATGAGAAGATCATCAACATATAAAACAAAAATCAGAAAATTACCTTTAACTTGCTATAGGTACACATTCGGATCAGATTTGCATCTTTTGAAATTCTGAGAAAGAATGAAGGAGTCCATCTTTGCATACCAAGCTCTTGGGGCCTGTTTCAATCCATACAAAGATTTCTTCAACCTGCAAACTAATGATGGATCTAATATGTATCCTTCTGGCTGCTTCATATATACTTCTTCATCAAGGTATCCATGTAGAAAATCACTCTTCACATCCATATGGTGCACTTCCCAGTGCTTGGATGCGGAAATGGCCAAAACTAGGTGGATGGAATCCATCTTTGCAACCGGTGCAAAAGTCTCAGTGTCGTCCACTCCTTGGACTTGGTAGAAACTTTTTTCCACCAACCTAGCTTTGTATTTGCTTATAGAGACATCAGCAGCAACCTTTGTGCAGTAGATCCACTTGCATTGAACTAATTTTCTTCCAAGTGGAAGAGAAACTAGCTCCCATGTATTGTTCTTTGGAAGAGAACTGTACTCTTCATCCATGGCGGTTTGCCATCGTGGATCTCGGTGGGAATGATAGTATGATGTGGGATCTAAACTAATCATCAAATAACATTTCTTAGATAATAATGGTTCATAAAATGAAAGAGCCATACCTTCTCTTTGAAATTCTGCTCTTGTTCTCCTTGGATCAGCAGGATTTCCAATGTTTGGAGCAGCAGATTGTAGAGTGTTTTGGTCCCACTTTGGTAACTGAGGAGGATCATTATGGTCGGATTCCGAAACTGATATTTCATGGCCATAAAATTATAATAAAATATCATAGATATCAGATCCAATGCTTTCTTCACATTCTCTCAAATCTTCTTCTTGTGGAGGCTACGGATCGGCAGTGTTTTCCTCGACTAGTTTCAGATTTGGCAGCGGTTCTTCAAACTTCACACTTCGCTCTATGAATATCTTTTTGGATATGATATTCATGAGTTTATATGGTTTTGATTCTTCTCCATATCCTATTAGGATACATTCAATACTTTGTGGATCTAAATTTTTTCTCTTATCAGAAGGAATTCTAGCCCATGCAGTGGAGCCAAAAACCCTCAAATTGAACACATCCAGTTTGTGACCAGTGAATGCTTCGAAAGGAGTTTTACCTTTCACGGATGAATGTGGAACTCGGTTCTGAATGTATGCAGCAGAATTCATGGCTTCAGCTCAAATATTTGCAGCCAAACCTTTTGACTCAAGCATACAGGTAGCCATCTCTTTCAGTGACCGATTCTTCCTTTCCGCTACACCGTTCTGCTGGGATGTGTAGGGAACTGTATGTTGGATCTGAATTCTGCTTTCGGCACAAAGTTGCAGAAAATTAGTCTTGATATATTCTCCACCATTATCAGATCTAAGAGCTTTGATCTTGCTCTCAGTGGCAGTCTCAACAGAAGCCTTAAATCCTTGAATTTTCCAAGCACTTCTGACTTGTTTTTGAGAAAAAAATACCCAAGTAAAGCGGGAGAAGTCATCGATGAATGTCAAAACATTACTTGAACCATTCATGGACATGTTTGGCAGTGGACCACTAATATTAGAATGTATGATACCCAAAATAGTAGAAGCTCTGCTAGCTTTGCCGCGGTCGAACTTGTGCTCGGGGTGCTTCCCAACAATGCAACCGGGGCAAATTCCCTTCGAGGAACGGAGTTGCGGAACACCATAAACCATGGATTTTTGTTGTAATAGAAGCAAATACTTATAATTAAGGTGTCCAAACATTTCATGCCAAATCCTACTAACCTCGTTTCCATGAGTGAGGAGAGTAGTGGGATTTTCAAGTGGCACAAAGTGAGAAAACTCATAGTATTTTGCAGTGTGGTTTGCCTTTCCGACTGCAATAAGTCTTCCACTTTCAATATCAGAAATTTCAACTTTGTTACGGCTGAATGTAACTCGCTTTGGTTCACTAGTGTGTGTCATTTGATAATAAAAAAGTAGATTTGAAGCCAAGGAAGGCACATAGAGAACATTATGAAAACTTCCATGCTCTAAATGGATGGTACCTTTACCCTTTGAAGAAATTTTTGAGTCATCTCCCAAACGGATGGGGATGGAGCTTCTTGGATGAAATGAAGATAAGGAGACAATATTTGTAGCCTTATGATTCGAGGCACCGGAATCTATCAGTAGAGTGGTGGGTTTCGAAACAATTGCCATGAGTGCTTGACCTCTTTCATGATCATCATTTATATCCTTCTTCCGTGCACCGTCGGGAAGAGTTATGTTATTCTTTTCCAAAAGAAGGGCCATTTGATATATTGTGTTTTTCATGCATGAACTTTCAGGATGAAAGCCACGGTTGCAATAAGTACATTTAGATTTTTCTTTACCCTTTTGCTTGTTCCTTGAACCGGATGGTGCATCCGATGGTTTGCTTTTCTCTCTTTGCTTTGTAGGTTCAAATTTGGGCTTGTCCTTCTTTTGATTTCCTTTTCCATTCAAATTCTTGGATCCTTGAACAAATAGGGCTGAATCTTTGGAGCTTATGGACCCCATTTGAATCAACTTGTCATGCTCTTTGGTAATGGATTCAATGAAGGCATTCAAGGTAGGCATCTTCCAATTCGGGGTAGTTAGCCGACCGGAATTGAAAGTAGAGACAAATACCAAGAAATATTTACCAAGTTTTGAAAGAATGGAGAGGATCAATTGCTTATCCTCTTTGATAACTCCACTGTTCTTCAATTGTAAGGACAAATGCTTTAATCTTGTGAAAAAGTCGTTGATGGTCTCAAAATTTTCAGGATTCAATGCAATCAACTAATTTTCCAATTGAAAGGACCGCATTTCATATTGCTTCCCGAAAAGCTTCTCGAGTTGCTCCCATACTGCCTTTGGAGTAGTCAATCCACTGAGGTGAAAGTGAAGATCCTTGGAAATATTGAGGCAAAGAAGACCATATGCTTCATCCAACTTGTTGAAGTGCTTTGATTTTTCAATGAGTGTATTGGGCTCAACTTCGAGGCCCATGGTGACTCTGTAGTACCCTCTTGAGTGCAACATAACATCCATGTCATTATTCCATTCAAAATAATTGAAAGGAGTGAGTAGCTTAGAATAAGAAGAATCCATCTCAATGATAGCGAATGCACTTGATGGAGATGATACACCTGCAAATCACAATCAAAACAAGAACAGTAAGGTCGAACAATCCACCCTTTTAGGGTTGCATCACACCTAGGATTGTAGATCAAGCAAGCTTGATTGATCCAATGTATAAAATCCAGGAATTCTGTGGAAAACTCAGGCTTCTGGAGTAGATTGGAGATTTTTTTTCATCCTTGCATGCACATGAGCGAATGCACATGAGATTTTGCATGCCAAAACTTCAGTAATTTTGAGCAAATTCACTCAATTCTTCATGTAGAACACCTATAGGAGAGAGATCTTGTCCCTGCAATGGCTCTGATACCATGTAAAATTAGTCACAACAGATCTATTGAACAAGAATATCAATCACAAAGATGTAAAACAATTTGGAGTAAAAACTGTGCAAGATAGATGCATCAGTGCTCTATATTCTAGAATGGTAGAATTACAATACAATACTGTCACAATGAGTGAGAAATTTGAATTAGCCAAGGAGGTCATTCGAATATACTGCATGGCATAACTTGGCTCCAACTAGGATTCCTCATCATCAATCAGTGGTGGTCATCAATGCACAAGTCACTGTCAGACAGGTGTTAAACTGAGTCTAATTGAGTGTAATAAGTGTAACTGATGGTAAGTGGCACTAATGTAGGGATGGAGGCTTAGTGGAGGGCGCATGAGGAGTTAATTGCACTCAGAATAGGTATTCAAGTCTCATCGGAGGTCAATCGGAGTAATAACAATAGTGAGGAGTCAGTATAGCCTCAAATCAAGGAAAGACTGGTGGCTAACTGAAGTGAACTGGACTGATAGGTGAGAAAAGGCGCCCTTTTGCAGTGGAAGGTGAGAAGTGGGCGCCTACCTAACTAGGAGGGCTAAATTTGAGTGGAAAGTAGCTCCCGAGTGCTGGAAGTCTAGGGACTAGGTGCTGGAGGCATCAAACTGGTGACTGGGCAGCATGCAAGTGCATGCAATGCATGCTGAATGCATGCAAAGTACATAATTGAATGATGAGATATCCTAACAACTTGATGCTTATATGCACTTGGAAAATGGTGGTGTACTTGCTTGGAGGTATAAGCACTTTCATGATTCTTTGATGAAGCATCTTCTTGATGTTCATTTTCATTATGTTGTTATTTACTTTGATGATATATATTTTGTACTCATGATGTTGGGAAGAATGCATACAATAAATGGGATCCAGGAACTATGAATTGGAGAGCACTTCTAATTGTTGGAGTGCAATACAAGCAATGGGACCTTGGATAATTCTTAGTCTCATTGGTTTCAATTTTTTGGGGGAAACAAGTAGTATGGGGAATGGATTCCCCACTTAATAAAGTGAGTTTAATCAGAGTAGTGCAGCAGAAAGCATGGTGGTTCCTCTCTAAAATCTTCATGGAAGCTCGAAGACTCAAAGTTGGGCAACTCAGTGCCAACTTCAAAGAAGTATATAGAAAGCAGGTTCTTCAACACCCATGTTTGAAATTGCTTGAGGATAAGCAATAGTGGAAAGGGAGGATTTGTCATGTCCCAAATTTTTCATTGGGTCACAATGGCCTAATCCCATTGGCCATATTCATGAGAGTTTGTCAAATTAATGTTAAGGGTCATATAATTGCCAAGGAGGAAAATTACTAGTTTCCTAGGTTGTGGTGGAAGCATTGGGATTTGAAATAAGAAGGATAATAAATGATGCGTGGACATTATAATAGCATAAATATTTAATAAAGGATATAAATAAATATATACAAGGGAAAATCAAAGTGGCATATGACCATGAAGAAACATGGAGGAAGTGGGACCCACACAAGCTAGATTTTCTATGCCACATGGCATCCTCCTCTTGTCATTTCGAATCCATAAGAATCCCAAGGGTCTTGGGATGAGTTGGAAGGTCAATATACTTGGCATGAATCAATTAAGGTCGAATTAGAATGGAAGAGTAATTCCCATGGAAGAGGAAGAGGCATTTTGGAGCTAGTGAGACACTTGGACTAGATTCCCTAGCTCTATGACAACAATAATGAAGATGCTATGACACCTATGACACAAATCAGACCTGAAGGATGACATATGACATATATGACATGCCAGGGATACAAATAGCCTCCAAGAGGGCACTCAAGGGAGTTATGGAAGCTAAGATGCTTCCACACGTGATTTGGTGGAAGTGGGAGACTAGGAATTGTTGTACAAGTGGCATCATTTGGAATCTCTTCCCAACTTGAGTTGTAATGAATCTCTTGGAAGGAATTCAAACCATAGAGATATTGGAAACTTTATAAATGTCAAGAATAAAGAATGAAAGCAGCTTTTGATCATTTTTAGAATTTGTTATTGCATTTGTGAGAGAGGAGCCAGTGGATGACTAGTTTCTTGCCTTAGCCAATTTCGAGGGTGAACGATTGCCTTCCAAGTTGGTTTTTGGAAAGGCCATTCAGGTATTTCATGGAGATTTAATGGATTCTTTATTTGCAGGTGTAAGCTATAGGGCAGCTCATGGTTTCTTCTAGTGCAGCTCATTCCTTCAACCATTTCCAATTTTCATTGCATATTCTTGATCCTTGAGGGAGGGATTTTCTTATTTGAAAGAGGAGTTGCATAAGTCATATGAACACTCCAGAGAATCCATAAACATTATAAATATGTCTTAATATCATCTAACTACCTTCTATAGCAATTTTGGAGAATTTATATTCATTTGGAAACCAAGGAGCGAATACTAGTCAAAGAGAAATTGCTAGTCAAACTCCCTACTTTGGCCAAAATATTAAATGGGTTTGCAGAAGCCGTTTTTTGGTCCTATATCATCCTTGAACATCATAATCAATTCCTAATATCATTCATATGCCTTCTCAGAATATTTGTGATCATTTGGAGCAAATTGGAGACCTAGACATCAAAACTAGTCAAAGGTCGAACTAGGGAAAAAAGTGAAAAATTTACCATTTTATTAAATTCATAAAAAGGGACATTATAGTAGGTGGAAAAACACCCAAATAAGAGCATTCCTCACAACCGTCTCCTGAAAGAATCTAATATCACTTGCTTTAGGACCCCCGATCCTGTTCACTAAACCACCAGGACGAAGATTCTGTGTAGAAGCATGTGACAATCTCTTTATATCACAACAATCATGAATACTTGCATATAAGCTCTCTTCAGCTCAACAACATAAAAAAGTCTTACTCTGCAACTCATTATATAGAATTCCCCTCATCTCTTGTGTGCTCAACATAGTCGTTTCCAACAAACACAAGGAAAATGTTGTGAGCCCCCTACTAAATTCGATGGATATAAAGATTGCCTAGGTCTTTTGGGTTAGTTTAACATTTAATGAGCCACCTACTTAGTTCCACCATCCTTGGGGAACATGACCACATTTTTAGGGAAGTTCCCCCCTACAACATCTAGTAAGTGAGTGCAGATGCTGCCACTTTTCAATTGGCTTCTACACCAATTCCATTCCTCCCAGTGGGTCAGTGAACACTCTTCAACAGTCCTCTTTGGATGAGTGTCTCCTATTTTAATTTATTAAATAATAATAATATTCAATTACAGTCATCCTTAATATTCAATTACAGTCATCCTTGATATTCAATTACAGTCATCCTTAACCATCCTTGGTCAATAACATACAAATTTACAATAAGTTTTAAAGTAATGTTTTTCCAGAAACATAAAATGTTTTCAAGTCCAGGTAGGTTACAGGCCCATTCAAGAAGCTCAAACCTTTGCGATGTGGTTCGTACAGTATTCTTCGATAGATTGGAGAAAACTCTTTCAAGATTGACATTCCTGCATGCCTGGGTCTGCATCTAGTATTCAATGTGGATCTACTTCGGCCATACCATGCACCACTGTTGGAACAGAACAACTTGCAAACAACAGAACCCGATGACATCCATCCATATGTTCAGGACCCTCTTCCTTGCGATGCCATTGTAGGACGATGAGTACGCCATACAAGGAGAAACACAATTCCCTTGTTTCAGGTTGCTAAAGCCAGATAGATCCCAACAAAAGGAAAGTGGTACTCTTCTACTAAACTGACCGACAAGTTTCCTCACCTTCACGAGCAAACAATGGGGACCATTATTTCTTAAGGAAGGAGGTCTGATCCACATCGCAGTTGGAATTATTGTCAGATGCCAACTTCAACAAGTCATCGTTGTCGACACAACTCCGATGAGTTTCGACTTCGACACAACTTTGGAAATTTGTCGAACTGTGACATGACTTCGACACATTTTGCGACCTCACAGTTTCACGACGTCAACATGCAGTGTCGACTTGCAACTTGCGCAACACCATCTTGTGACATGCGACTTTCAAACTTCGACAGACTGTCTCTCTGTCTTCCAGTCGATTGTAACGGTTGAACTGCCGAATCGTTATAGCTTTGTTTGTATATGAACGTAACGGGAAAGAACCCAAGCGTCTCAGCAAGACTCTCTATATAAGCATGTAAACTGTTGTAATATACAAATACATAGAATCAAGTCATGAACTTATATCCAGTACTAGAAATTAGTTCACATTCCTTCATATTGTCTGTGTCTATTTATGTTCTGTCTGTGTAGTGTATTCTTGCTTTGCGCATTTTGTTTCTTAAGCTTCCGCCATAACAGAGCCGACTCATTCAGTCGAACTTTTGTCCCCCTCGCGCTTCAAGACCATGTGCGGATCATAGAATGTAATGACAGATGCGCTCTCCAGAAAAGATGAATACGTTGGGGCATTAATTTGTGCAATTTCCATTCTACAACCATATTGGGTATTAGCAGCAAGGGAAGAATGTAAAAGTGACCTATCTGTGTGGATTCTCATTCAAAATATAGATAATGATCAAAATGTATCAGATAATTTTGTGTGGAAAAATAATTCACTATGGTATAAGGATTACTTATATTTATGCAAAAATACCCAACTCAAACAAAAGATCCTCTCAGAATTACACACCTCTCTTATAGGTGGGCACTCTGGATTCCTGAAAACTTACCACAGGATCAATAAGGAATTTTTTTGGGAAGGTAAATTTGATGTTTAGAGGTTCGTGGCCGAATGTTTGGTTTTCCAACAAAATAAGGGTGAAATAGTTAAACCCAGAAGACCTCTACAACCATTAGACATACCTTGCCAATGTTGGGAGGAAGTCTCAATGGATTTAATCATAGGTCTACCCAAGTCAAAAGGAAATAATGTTATTATGGTGGTTGTTGATAGACTCACAAAGTATGAACATTTTTGTGCACTCTCTCACCCTTTTAATGCAACTACAATAGTTACATCCTTTATGGAAATTGTTCAGAAGTTACATGGAAATCCGAAGATTATTGTAAGTGATAGAGATCCAATTTTCACTAGAAAATTTTGGACTGAATTATTTTCTTGCTTGGGTACCCAATTGGCTCACAGTTCCTCTTATCATCCTCAATCCGTGCCTCAATCTTATGGGAAAATTGAGATAGTGAACAAATGTTTGGAAGGCTATCTTTGTTGTTTTGCATCTGATAAATAAACACAGTAGGTGAAATGGTTATCTTTGACAGAATGGTGGTACAATACTTCTTTCCATACATCATAAAAAATGTCTCCATTTATGGCACTTTATGGGTACCTGCCTCCATCTATCACATCTCCCTTACAAGAAAAATATAAAGTTCAAGACGTGGAAGATCACATAGAGCACCAACAAGAACTTCTCCATATACTTGAGGACAACCTCGCTATGTCAAAAAACAGGATGAAACAATAAGCTAATCAACATTGCAGTGAAAGGAGTTTCGAAGAAGGGGATTGGGTATTTTTGAGGCTACAACCCTACAAGCAAATGCCCCTCAAGCAAATAAATAAGGACAATAAATTAGCACCCAAGTAGTATGGTCCTTATAAAGTGTTACAAAAGATTGGTAGTATGGCTTACAAATTGGAGCTCCCTTCATCTTTAAAAAGGTAATAGGACACAAGATCCCAATTCAAATAATATTTCCAAAGCTTGATGAAGAAGGAAAATTCATATTGGAACCTGAACAAATCACTCAAACAATCACCAAACAACTATGAAATCGGGCTATTACTGAGTACCTCATCAAGTGGAAGAACTTACCAGTTGAAGATTCAACATGGGAAGATAAGTCATTCATACAGAAGCATCCACAACTAATCAATAATTGAGGACAACACTTGTCTGAAGGGGAGGGGCATGTTAAGCCATAAATGTGGGCACATTCCCCCCTATATTGTGATGTATTACGTTAGTTTTGATGTCGGATTTGGTCCATTAGTTGTAATTTTCATTTGTATCGTTATATTAGTTATGTCATCTTGGGTTAGTGAGTTGTAATTGTACCTCTTAATCTCCTATATATAAGAAGGGGATCTTTTCATTTGGGTATCTTGTCTTGTCTTGTCTTGTGTACTTAGTACATTGTATAAGGAGGTTCCCCTCTCGAAGTGGCTTGCTATTTATCTTTGTTCTTCATGCTCTTTTTGGAAATTTGTTGCATAATGTTCAAAGAACTTGGTTTCAGACAAAAATAAAACAAATATTTTTCCAAAAAAGAATTAATGTCCCAATAAAGGAATATAATATTAAAGATTCTTATCCTAGATTTACAACAAAGCTCTCAATTTGTATGAACATTTATTGTTTTGAAACTTATTTCAAAAACAAAAAAATAAGATTCACTAATAAGTAGTATAGCAAAGATTGCAAACATTTGATCAAATCCTTGAAACTATTAATATAAATGGTTATGAAATGCTAATTGAAAGAAAAATAAAACATTAAATATTTACAATATTCATCTTAAATTAGGATTTAAAACTATTAATGTAAATGATCACAAATACTAATGGAAACAAAAATTCAACATTAAATATTTATAATATTCTTTTTTCAGCGGAAAAAAGCGTACTATTGTTATTCAAAAGGAATCAAACAGTACAACGATGTTTGAGTCTCAAGAGAAACACATAGGCTTCAAAAAACATACAAAACCTCCAACCATATGCAATATTATCAAACCAAAAGTAATGGTTTATACTTTCCCATATCCTAGACTGTTCAATAGCTATACCCAAAAATGATTGCTCAAAAGACAGAAATATCCTAGTCATAAAAATAAACAACACCCATATCCTAGATGTGAGAGTTCTGCCATTCTTCCCAAATTAAAAATCCTTCCTCACCATCCAAAGCTTTCTTCGACAATTTGTCCACCGTGGCATTGTGATCCCTTTAGATGTGATCAAAGGATATTCCCCTACCAAGCTTGATTTCATCCCTAGTTCGTTTGCACCAATGCAGGAGTGATGTAACCTTTAAGTTAAAATCTCCACAAACCCATTTAATGGTGACTCGAGAATGACCAAAAACTTTGAGATAATATTCATCTTAAACTACGATCTAAAACTATTAACATAAATGGTTACAAAATGTTAATTAAAATAAAAATACAACATATATATTTATATTATTCATCCTAAACTAGGATCTATAAAATAGGAGAGGAATCATAATTTTTTTTTCTTTATATATAAAAAATTTAAGATATAAAAAAATTTACAACTAAAAAAATATTTATTACTACTTAATATAAATGAAATCTATATTAATTTTAATTTCATACCAATTTTAATTTCATGTAAAATTTAAAATAAAACTTATTATGTTATAGATAACTTTATTTAATTTTTCTTATTAAATACATTATTTACGTGACAACAATTCTCTGGTAAATTTTTTTTTTTTACTATAACGGTTATGAGGCTTTCAAATTATTTACTGGCAAATAGCCTGCCTGTGGCTTACAATCCAATCACCGCTATTTTATCTAGTGTGTTCAGGATAACTGAAGATCACATAGTCACTTCCAGTATCTAACTTCAAAGGAAATTCTAACAGTTCTAAAATACAGTTACAGAATGAATTACAACCTGACCTATAACAGCAAATAAGGCAGACTCTTGATAAAAGAACCGAGACCAGTCGAATAGCTTCAGGACAAACGCCGGTGGGGCCAGGAACATCCAACGACCTTGGCTCAGACGCTGCCAATGGGGTATGCCCAACACAAAGCAAGTCGTCAACTAACTTCTCCTTAGCCACCAGACTCATCACGATCACTCCAGTGCTCACAACTAAGATCTCCAGGGAAGACGAGAGGTTCAGAAAGCAACACGGAGAGACAACAATGATCACTTTGGGCCGACAGACCACCAATGATCTCGTCGTCCATACTTAACTGGACATGACCTCCGATTCAGCATCATTAGACAGACTCTCGGAAATGTGGAGCCAACCAGGGGCCTCCACTTGCTTGCAGAGAAAATCTTAACAGACGGAAGGGAACTATCATCCTGCTAAGTCCACGGGACAACTTAGAAGAGCGGGGGAGTTCTGTGAAGTCATGACCAATGGGAACCATGGCTTCTGAGCCTCGTGATTCACTGAGACAATTGAAGCAGACCAGTAAGGGGCAATTAAGGGATCGGGAAGTTAGAGATCTTCCCGTTGATCTTAAGCTCTCCTCTGCACAGATCAGAACCCGAATTTGCCTCAAGATCCGCCAGATGATTCAGTCCCCTGAGCACGTGGAAGAATCGGAGCCTGCCAAAGTCAGCAACTCGAGTTTGTATCCTGGAGTACGTCTGAGACAAAGAGAGATGAGTCGGACGTCGCTTTCGAATCATTGACTGAATAACTATTTTGGAGTCCCCAATTACCACCAAATATGAGATATTCAAATGCCTTGCCTGGGTAAGACCTTGCTAGAGAGCAAGATATTCAGATTTGTTGTTAGAGAGGATGCCTAGCCCCCAGGAGAAGGACAAAATTATATTTCCATCCGGGCTGAGTATGATCCCCCCTCCTCCTGCCTTCCCTGGGTTCCCCTTCGAAGCCCCATCCACCATCAGGACGTGCTTCTTAAGAGACGATCTCCACATAAGGAAATCTTGCTCACCGATCCTGATTTCCCACGATGAGTGGTGCGAAAGCAGAGGTTTGGTTATCGAGAGCAGAAGCGGATCAAGATCATTAAACCAGACGTAGATGTCCTTATCTGGAAGGGACTCATTCTGGAGAAGAGGTTTGGAGGACACAAGATCACTGACATGTACCTTTACTTTTGAGGCTAGCCGGGCTGGTGGAACAGCGATTTCTCTGAATATTCTGCCATTTCTTTCCAACCATATGATCCAGTACATTATTTTCGGGACCCAACTCCAACAATGCTTGAGGAGAGACAGGTTTGCCAACGGGAAAGGGGCCCGATTCGTCCAAGAGTAGAACAGTTCCTTGACGGTATGGGGAAGAATGAAGTTAAGAGGCCCCAAGACAAGCCTCCAAAGCTCAAGAGCATAGGGACAGAGGACAAAGAGATGGTCAGCAGACTCCTCGCTACACAAGCACAGCGGGCAGCTCGAGGGACCTGCCCATCCCCTTTTTTTAAGATTATCAGAAATGAGGATACTTTTATGCAGTAGGGACCAGCAGAAGAAATCAATTTTAGGCAGGGAGGGTGTAATGTCCCTTGTTAGGAATTTTATTAAAATTGCAATTTTCCACTTTTTTCCTTGGTTCGACCTTTGACTAGTTTTGATCTCTAGGTCCCAAATTTGCCCCAAATGATCCCAAATATTCTGAGAAGGTATATGAATGATATTAGAACATAAATATGTGTTTCAGGGATGCCTTTGTACCTTTAAAACACTTCTGCAAATACTCTTTCAATTCTGGTCAATGTAGGTAACTTTACTAGTGATTTCCCTTTGACTAGTATTGGTCTCTAGGTCTCAAATTGACTCCAAATGCCTTCAAATATTCAAGGAAGGTTTATGAATGATATTAGGAATTGAATATGATGTTCAGGGATAACATATGGCCACCAAAAGACCTATGCAAACTCTCTTAAGATTCTGGACCAAGTATGCAATTTTACTAGTAATTTGGGGTTCAAATCCCCCTGAGGTAAGTACTGAAAATGGCTTCCCAAATGCCTCCAAACCCACTCAAATTTATGAACAGAGGTATGTAATGTGTTAAGTATTTTATTAAGGTCTCATATTCACCATTAATGGTTTATTACAACTTTTCTCACCCTCTCCCATTCAACTGCAAAAATCCCCAATTCGACCCTTGGGGAAATGGCACTATTTCACCTCCCAATACAACTAAACTGAGTAAAAATGCTTCAAATGCTCAAGTACAGTACATGAAACTTGTAGAAGACATCCATGGTATTATATTGATCACAAATATATCATAGAATCATCCATTCATTCGAAATCATCATCAATACATTGGTTCACAACAAGGTAGTGGGGAAATGGCATTGTTCTTCCATTAAAAATGAGATTTATACATTTCTACTTGGAATTTCGATCTGAAACTTTCTGGAGATGAAGAAAAGAGTATTTAATTCATATTACAAAATAAATGGGGCATTAGAAGCTCCCCCAAAGAGTACAATAGCTCACCAAAAACGCCCTCCCTCAAGGATCAAGAATATGCCATCAAAACTGGAAATGGTTGAAGGAGTGAGCTGCAATAGAAGAAACCATGAGCTGCCCTGTAGCTTACACCTGCAAATAAAGACTCCATTAAAGCTCCAAATGAAAGGTCTGAATGGCCTTTCCAATTGCCAACTTGGATGGGAATCTTTCACCCTCGAAATTGGCTAAGGCAAGAAACTAGTCATCCACTAGCTCTCCCTCTTCACAAATGCAATCGCAAATTCTACAAATGATCAAAAACCATTCTCATACTTAATTTATACATTTTATAACCAACATTATCCTTCTAAGGGTCGAAATCCTCTCAATAGATTCAATAGATTTTCATTTAGGAAATATTCCACATTTGCCACTTGTCTCCTAGTTCCAACCTTCCATCTTCTCCCAAATTCGATTTTGAGTCTCTTAGGCTTCTCCAACTCCCAAATTCGCCTTCTTTGAGCCTATTTTTTGGGCTGACATGTCATAGTGGTCAGATGTCAGAGGTCAGGCCTGCAATTTGTCATAGTTGTCATAGATTCTCCATCATTGGTGTCATAGGGGCTAGGGAATCTAGCCCAAGTGTCCACAAACTTCCACTTTGACTCTTTATCTTCCATGGAGGTTACCAATCCTTCCCAATTCGACCTAATATGCTCAATGACATGTGTTATGACTTACCAACTCACCCAAGAGTGTTCACATTCCCATTAATTCGAATTTGCAAAAGAGAGATACCATGTATTATGAAAAATCAAGCTAGTGTGGGTCCCACATCCTCCATATGTCTCCAAAACCATTTGTCACTTAGGATTTCTCTTGAATTTCTTTATTCACTCTATTTATTAAATACTTGAACCCTTCTAATGTCTAAACATCATTTATTATCCCCCTTATTCCAAATCCCAAAGCTTCCACCCCAAACCTAGGAAACTAGTAATTTTCATCCTTGGCAATTATTTGACCCTTAACATCAATTTTACAAACTCTAATGAATATGGCTAATGTGATTAGGCCATTGTGACCCAATTCCAAACTTGGGACATGACAAATCCTCCCTTCCCAATATTGCTTGTCCTCAAGCAATTTCAAACATGGGTGTTGAAGAACCTGCTTTCTGTATAATTCTTTGAAGTTGCCATTGAATTGCCAAACCTTGAGTCTTTGAGTTTCCATGAATATTTTAGAGAGGAACCACCATGCTTGCTGCTGCACTACTCTTATTAAAATCACTTTATTAAGTGGGGAATCCATCTCCCATGCTGCTTGCTTCCCCCCAAAAAAATGAAACCAATGAAACAAAAATTATTCCAGGGTCCCATTGCTTGTATTGCACCCCAACAATTAAGAGTGCTCTCCAACCTACACCATTAGATAAGAGGATTCCTGGATCCCATTTTCTTGTATGCATTCTTCCAAACATCATGAGTACCAAATATATATCATCAAAGTACATAACAACATAATGAAAATGTACATCAAGGATATGCTTCATCAAAGAGTCATGAAAGTGCTTATACCTCCAAGCAAGTAGACCACCATTTTCCAAGTGCATACAAGCTTCAAGTGACCCATCAAATCTGCTCCAATGACATAGGTGAGGATCCCATGTCCTATAATGCTGCTCCAAAAGGATGTGATATGCATCAAAAGATTCAGCCATGTATTCTTTCATCCAAGAAGTGAATGAAGAATCTCCACTAGAATCTGAACCAAATAATGAGCAGAAAAAACAAGGAGACTTAAAATGACTCAGAGAAGTCTCACCCATACATCCATGAATGTGAGAATCATAAAGATGTAACAAAGTACGTGGCTGCCAACAAAAATGTTCTCCCATCATAAATCTATTCATCCAAGTGTTGGATGAAGTTCCTCTAACATCAAATGAACCCAGTGTTGAGCAAGAAAAACCATGAGTATTCAAGTGACTCAAATCCATATCATAGGTGCATCCATGTAGATGTGAATCATCATAAAGTGACAAATTATGTTGCTGCAAATGTGAATACGAATGTGCTCCAACCATGTCATCATAAAATTTAAGTCTAGGAGTTCCATACTCCTCATGTGGCACCATCAAAAAGAACCCTTTCACCCATACTTCATTGAGACTAATACTGCAAAACATGGAATTGTAGGATGTAGGAGAATGTACTAACTCACCCAAATGATCAAAAAGTTCAGGATTTTCATCATGGGAAGGATCCATGTGGGTAGTATCATGCAGCTCCTTCAAAAGTGTGAACTCTTTGTCATAGTTTGGTTCCAATGTAGAGGAATCATGCTCTTCTTTAAAAATTGCATAACCTTCATCAAGAGGCAATTCAAATTCCTCTTCCACCACATCAAGTGTTTGGATCTCTTCAAGTTCATCTTCAAACACATCAAGAACATTCAAATTTTCACATTTCTCATGATCCACCCTGTCATGAGAATCCTCCAAACAATCTACCATTTGACAATCTGAAACATAGGAGGAAAAACAAGTATCTTGCAACTTTTCAAGAAGTTGCTCATTTTGAATTGTGAGCTTATGAATATCCTCATTATTCTTCAAGTATGCATCATGTAACAATTCATTAAGCTCAAACAAATGGTTTCTATCAAAAAGAAAAGACATGAAATTACCTTTGATGTGGCACATTGCTCTTTGAATCTTCTCCATGTCTTCAAGGAAGGATGTTTCCTCCAATGAAGTAGCTCTCCAACAAGAATTTGACACCAATGCTTGAGTGTCATGGAGAATGCTGAGGGACTCTTGGATATTATTTTCATTCATATTTAAGGACCCTTCAAGAAAATGAGGCTCTTGCAAATGAACCTCCTCATCTTCTTCAATTTTGCTTGGACCAACTTCATGAAGCTCAAGTGGTGATGGGGAAGTTGATCTTGGTTCTTCTTCAACCGCTACAAGGTCTTCATTATCATGCTTAATGAAACTTGTACTTGTAGAAACACTTTCAAAAGTGATCTCTATGTCACCAACATAGAGGTGTGAGCACCCATCAGTAGGTACTCCTTCATAGTTTAAGCATCCATCAGTAGATGCTCTTTGGTTCATGTCTAAGCTAGAAGGTGTCTCAAAATGATCTTCCATATTTTCAATAGAATCTTCTTCATGCTCTTGTGATGTCTCTTCCTTTTGCTCCTTAAAGCAAGCTGATGCATTTTTTCCCTTGTTTTCCTTAGGATCAATATATTTGGAATCTCTTCTTGAATAAATCTCAAAAGCTCTCCTCAAGGAGGACATCATTTCATGCACACATATATGATACTCGCTCCAAGGGTTTTTACAAGAAGGGCATAAACCTTTCTTCACTATCTCCACATCTTCATTTTTGGGCCTATTTTCAAAAACATGTTCAGCATAGTACTCAAAAGACATGGCATTTTGTGTATTTTTGCTAAAAGCAAGATATTCTTGATATTTTTGATATTGTTGGGGCAAGGTTTTATATTTTGCTCTCCATCTTTGGAACTCACTCATAGAATTATCCTTGGTTGGTGTGACACACTCATATTCATCAGATTTAAAGTCATAAGAATAATCTTCATTTCTCTTGAAATTGTAAGAAGTGTTGCATGATGGCACCTCTTCCTCATACCATTCACATTCTGCTTCATATTGCTCATAAGCATCTGCATATTCCTCATAAGAATTGTACTCATAGGATTCATCATAATAGTAAGACATGGCTTCCAATTATTCTTGAATGTATGTACCTAATACACAGGTGCAAGGACCATGCTCTGATACCACTGTAATGTCCCTTGTTAGGAATTTTATTAAAATTGCAATTTTTCACTTTTTTCCTTGGTTCGACCTTTGACTAGTTTTGATCTCTAGGTCCCAAATTTGCCCCAAATGATCCCAAATATTCTGAGAAGGTATATGAATGATATTAGAACATAAATATGTGTTTCAAGGATGCCTTTGTACCTTTAAA
Organism: Larix kaempferi; assembly: GCA_027924585.1. Taxonomy (NCBI): domain Eukaryota; kingdom Viridiplantae; phylum Streptophyta; class Pinopsida; order Pinales; family Pinaceae; genus Larix; species Larix kaempferi. The sequence goes on along the minus strand of BSBM01000182.1, from coordinate 8,370,177 downwards.
ACACTTCTGCAAATACTCTTTCAATTCTGGTCAATGTAGGTAACTTTACTAGTGATTTCCCTTTGACTAGTATTGGTCTCTAGGTCTCAAATTGACTCCAAATGCCTTCAAATATTCAAGGAAGGTTTATGAATGATATTAGGAATTTAATATGATGTTCAGGGATAACATATGGCCACAAAAAGACCTCTGCAAACTCTCTTAAGATTCTGGACCAAGTATGCAATTTTACTAGTAATTTGGGGTTCAAATCCCCCTGAGGTAAGTACTGAAAATGGCTTCCCAAATGCCTCCAAACCCACTCAAATTTATGAACAGAGGTATGTAATGTGTTAAGTATGTTATTAAGGTCTCATATGCACCATTAATGGTTTATTACAACTTTTCTCACCCTCTCCCATTCAACTGCAAAAATCCCCAATTCGACCCTTGGGGAAATGGCACTATTTCACCTCCCAATACAACTAAACTGAGTAAAAATGCTTCAAATGCTCAAGTACAGTACATGAAACTTGTAGAAGACATCCATGGTATTATATTGATCACAAATATATCATAGAATCATCCATTCATTCGAAATCATCATCAATACATTGGTTCACAACAAGGTAGTGGGGAAATGGCATTGTTCTTCCATTAAAAATGAGATTTATACATTTCTACTTGGAATTTCGACCTGAAACTTTCTGGAGATGAAGAACAGAGTATTTAATTCATATTACAAAATAAATGGGGCATTAGAAGCTCCCCCAAAGAGTACAATAGCTCACCAAAAACGCCCTCCCTCAAGGATCAAGAATATGCCATCAAAACTGGAAATGGTTGAAGGAGTGAGCTGCAATAGAAGAAACCATGAGCTGCCCTGTAGCTTACACCTGCAAATAAAGACTCCATTAAAGCTCCAAATGAAAGGTCTGAATGGCCTTTCCAATTGCCAACTTGGATGGGAATCTTTCACCCTCGAAATTGGCTAAGGCAAGAAACTAGTCATCCACTAGCTCTCCCTCTTCACAAATGCAATTGCAAATTCTACAAATGATCAAAAACCATTCTCATACTTAATTTCTACATTTTATAACCAACATTAGCCTTCTAAGGGTCGAAATCCTCTCAATAGATTCAATAGATTTTCATTTAGGAAATATTCCACATTTGCCACTTGTCTCCTAGTTCCAACCTTCCATCTTCTCCCAAATTCGATTTTGAGTCTCTTTGGCTTCTCCAACTCCCAAATTCGCCTTCTTTGAGCCTATTTTTGGGGCTGACATGTCATAGTGGTCAGATGTCAGAGGTCAGGCCTGCAATTTGTCATAGTTGTCATAGATTCTCCATCATTGGTGTCATAGGGGCTAGGGAATCTAGCCCAAGTGTCCACAAACTTCCACTTTGACTCTTTATCTTCCATGGAGGTTACCAAACCTTCCCAATTCGACCTAATATGCTCAATGACATGTGTTATGACTTAACAACTCACCCAAGAGTGTTCACATTCCCATTAATTCGAATTTGCAAAAGAGAGATACCATGTATTATGAAAAATCAAGCTAGTGTGGGTCCCACATCCTCCATATGTCTCCAAAACCATTTGTCACTTAGGATTTCTCTTGAATTTCTTTATTCACTCTATTTATTAAATACTTGAACCCTTCTAATGTCTAAACATCATTTATTATCCCCCTTATTCCAAATCCCAAAGCTTCCACCCCAAACCTAGGAAACTAGTAATTTTCATCCTTGGCAATTATTTGACCCTTAACATCAATTTTACAAACTCTAATGAATATGGCTAATGTGATTAGGCCATTGTGACCCAATTCCAAATTTGGGACATGACAGAGGGGGAGTTCCACAGGTTTTTCCAAAGGAAAGGATCTTGCGGAACCCAAGGGATAGAGAGATAAGCAGAGTAACCAGCTGCAACTGTGTATTTCCCAGAGGCGGAGCCCCAGCCTCTTTTGTCCTTTTTCCCGGAGGAGATAGGAGAAGATCCCTGCAATTCCTGCTGAAGAGGCTCTGCTTCCCTTTTCAAGTTTGGAGGGAAATCCCCTAAATCCCAAGAATTCCACGAACAGGTGCTATCCTGATTCCAGGCAGAGATGTCCCACAGTGTGATCTGATTTCTGGAGGTAAGCCATTCCCTAATATTATCCAGCTCAGGATTCTGATTTAGCGGCGAGTGTCCCAAAATGCAGTCTTCCCAGAACTTGATTTTCTTACCATTTCCCGGAATCCAGAAGAGCTTGGAGGTGATCAAATCCTTTGCTTTGGAACAGAGATTGAAGATAGGGGAACCCCTTCGGGTCACCAACGACCTATCCAGGCAACGCTCTTTCTGACCCCGAAAATACTTGAGACGGAGAGCCTTGGTGCTCCAAGAGGTTTTCTCGTGGACCAATCTCCACAGAATCTTCCCTCCCAGCGCCAAGTTTTGAGCACCAATATCCCTTAGTTGCAGCCCTCCCTCAGCTTTGGGATATTTAACTTTATCCCAATTAACTAGATGCATTTTCCCTTCACCATTCTTTCCTCCCTCCCACAGAAACCGCCTCATCAGTTTGTCCATCTGGAGGAGGACAGCCTTAGGGGCCAGAAGGATTGAAGCTTGGTAGACCGGGACGGCAGTTAGCACAGAATTTATAAGTATAATTTTCCCTGCTTTATTCAGCCAAGAGGCTCCCCAGACAAGGATTCTGCTTTTGAATTTATCGAGGAGAGGGAGCCATAGGCTGTTCCTGGGCTTGTCTTTAACTAATGGAATTCCAAGATAGTTAAAGGACTCCCATGAGGAGGTACCTTCCCTATCAAGGGCCCTGGATATATCAAGCATATCCCTGGGCAAACAGTTCCAGCCATATACTTTGCACTTTCTGAGGCTTAACTCGCTTCCAGATACCTTCTTGTAGGCGTCCAGCTCTTCTCTTAATTTCACTGCCGATCTGAGAGAAGCACGGCTTAATAACAATGTATCATCCGCGAATTGGGTGTGGTTGACATTCTTTACTCTTGGGGCAATGTTAATTCCGAGGAGAGAGCTTTGCTGGAGGCAATTGTCTAATTGGAAGCTCAAAACAGAAGCTTGGATGGCATAGAGCAGGGGAGACAAGGGGCAGCCTTGCCTTAGGCCTCTAGATGCCTGAAAAAAGGAGGCAGAACGTCCGTTTACAAGGGGGGCAATCCATGGGTTCGAGATGCAGGCTTTGATCCAGCTGATAAGCTGAGGGTGGAAACCTAAATTTGACATAACAGCAAACAGAAATTTATGACGGACTCTGTCGAATGCGTTGGCAAGATCAAGTTTGACCACCATTCCCTTCTCTCTTCTCTGGCAGCTCGAATGAATCGCTTCCTGCACCAAGATAATGTTGTCCTGGATGTGGCGTCCTTTGACAAACCTGCCTTGGTTCTCAGGGATGACCTTAGGGAGGACATGCTTGATTCTATTGGCGATAATTTTGGTTATCAGTTTGTACCCCGTATTGCACAAAGAGATGGGTCTGAATCTCGAAAAATTTTGGGCTCCCTTTTCTTTTGGGATGAGCGCCAGGAATGAGGAGTTTGTACTCCCTCCGATCTTGTGGCTACATTGAGATTTTTTAACCATTCTTATCAAATCTTTTTGTATAATATCCCAGCATGCAATATAGAACCTACCCGTGAATCCGTCAGGCCCAGGGGCCTTGTCAGGATTCATACCCAAAATGACTTTCCTTATTTCATCTGCCGTGACTGGGGCAATAAGCTTGAGGTTACTTTCAGCATCCACCAAGGGCGGGATCAGATTCAGGGGGTACCCGTCAGAGAGATGGGCGACCGGGTTCTCTTCCGTAAACAACTCCTGGAAGAATGCGTGGGCTGCCTGCATAATCTCTTCATTGTTTCTAATGGTTTGGTCCTGGAAGTTAATCTCTGAAATTGAATTGTGATTTTGGCGGGCCTTTGCTTGCTTGTGGAAGAAGGAAGTGTTCTTGTCTCCAGCTTGGAGCCACAGGCTCCTGGATTTTACCCTCCAGAATTCCTCCTCTCGCCTCAAGGCTCTATGCAGCTTCTGTTGCAGATCGTTCTCTTGTTCCAACTCAATAGCTGTGATCGGACCCCTTTCCATTGAGAGTTGGTAGCAGCTGAGTTCCCTTTGGGCTTTTGTCCTTTCTTGAAGGGGAGAGCGCAAGTTCTTAGCCCAGGTCTTAAGGTCCCTCTTAAGCCTTCTGAGTTTCTCTTCCCAAACAAAGAATGGGGATCCTGAGACAGGGTGACTCCAAGAATGGTTGACAATATCCGTAAAACCTTCCGAGGTGGTCCAAAGAGGGCTGAAGCGGAACGGAATAGGACCCAACTTATCCCCTAAGGAGAGAGATAGGGAGATAGGCTTATGATCAGAGGTATACGAAGGAAGAATGGTTGAGACAGCATAGAGCCCCAGATTCATGAAGGAAGAGTGAATGAGAAATCTGTCAAGTCTGGCTGCAATATGCCCAGGACCTGCTCTTTTATTCGACCAAGTGAATTTTCCCTTGGAAGGTTTGATATCTTGAAGGTCCCAATCCAAGATAATATCTTCAACCCACTCTCTGGAGGGGTCTCTGACCAGGGAGCCTCCTTTTTTTTCCCACAAAGCTAAAGTGACATTAAGGTCACCTGCTAAGACAATGTTTTCCTGAAGATTGAGGCTAAGGAATCGGTTGAGCGACTCCCAACACTCTTTTTTTTCCGAAAGCAATACAGGGGCATATATATTAAACAGGCTTACCAAGTGACCCGAATCTGTATGACGGAACTTGGTAAAGAGCCAGTGGGTGGTTACTTCATCTTCAATGAGGTCCATCGAAGAGGAGTTCCAAAAGGTGGCCAGGCCTCCTGACGCTCCTCTGGAGCTTACAGCTCTGCCCGAACCACGCTTCCATAAATGGGTGCTTGCTTTGAGGACTTCCGAGTCCTCCATATTCGTCTCCTGGATTAGCAAGACTTCGGGATTTGACATTCGAACAAGATCTTTAACTGCTTTTTCTTTCACTTTACTGCCAAGTCCTCTACAGTTCCAGGAGACGTACTGCATTACTGTCTAGATGGGGAAGTGGGGACTCCCTTAGGAGCCTTGCTTGCCTTGACTCCAGATCTGGTTGTTATCATGCCAGGGATGGTTTTTTGAGACCCGGCTGCAACATCCCTGTAGGATTTTTCATCCCTCTTTTTTCTGTTGGATTTTCTTCCTCTTACGGCAATTTCAGGGGTTTCCATTGAGCTGCTGGTCTCAGTGGCGTCTTCATCTGACTCTGCCTCATTTCCAGTTTCCAGGGAGACATGTTCTTCATCGGACTTCTGCTGCTCCTCTGTCAGGGTACACTCGGTCTCAGGGGGGGCCAAAGGTTGGGAGGCAGAGGGAGGGGGCGAAGAAGAAGGCTGGGGGACAGGCGCAGGCCCAGCTGGGGGAGCTTCACCGGCCGCAGGGGATGGACCAACCCCCTCGTCAGGGTGCTTTTCTTTACTCTTATGGGGATGTTTGGATCTTTTTACCTGTTTCCACCCTTCCGTTGGTTCATTATCCTGCGTTTGGAGTTTGGGGCAATTCCTCTGAAAGTGTCCATGTTCCTGACAGTTCCTGCATTTGAAAGGCAGGTGTTCATAGTCTACTTTTTGATAATGAGTCCAGCTTCCTACTTTGAGCTTCACTGCTTCAGGGAGACCCGCTTCCAAATCAACTTCCACGCAGATTCTGGCACAAGTGTAATTCGTCTTGGTTGCAACCTTGTCAATGAACCGCCCTATTCCGTTGCCAATTATCTGTAAAGTCTCAGAGCTCCAGCAGTGGACAGGGAGGTTGGGGAGTCTCACCCAGACAGGGACTTCCTTTGGTGTATCCACGTTAGGGTCGAAATCAGGGGTCCATCTGTTAAGATAGAGCCCCTGCGTGCCCATGAAGTAGGGGCCGTTTCTGAAAATCAAATCCCTATCTTCTTTGTCAATAAATTCGAAAATGAAGTAACCTCTTCCCACAGGGTAACAGGTTACGCCATGGTTGAGGTGCGGCTTCCAATTCCGCTGAATCCAATCGTCTGTAGTCTTAGGGGAAGGCCAAAGGCCCATGAACTGTCCGACAAGGCCTCTCTCCGCCAGGGCCAAAGCTATCTTCACAGGTTGAGACTCAGGAATGGCGATTTCGGGGACTTCATCCAGTTTCTTGATGAATTTAGGGACAGATGAAGGAGCAGATCGCCTACCACCACGGCTAACAAGAAGCCTGAAGGCGTCAGCGTCCGAGAGAGGAGGGGGGGGGGGGCGATTCCCCACCCCAAGGGCCTGCCATCGCAGCCGCGATCGAACCAAAAGTCGAGCCCTAGCTACCACCGGGCCGAGCCGAAGCGCCATGCAGAAGGCTAGGTCAATTAGTGTAATCTTTAAAGAGTTCTCTGGTAAATTAACCCTCTTATACGTTCACATTTTTATTAATAACCATTTGTAACATTTTGCTCCGCAACATATATTTTTATTAATAACTACCGCTAAATCCGACCAAAATTTTAATAACATTTCTTGCCTAACAACTAACAGTTATTTCGTGGTCAGATTTCCCTCCACGGAGAAACATACTTTAAAACTTCAGTGATGTAGTACTGAAGCAGCTGTCCTGTAACAAAGACTATTGAATATGGTTTGCCCCCACTTCTCGTGGCCGTTGCGTCTGTGATAAATACATAAAACTGGCACTGGAGATTATTGTTCTAATTATCATTCTGGGAAGCATTCGAAAGACTAATAAGATAACAAAGATTGCAAACATTTGATGAGTTTCTTGAAACGTCACAAAATGCTAATTAAAAGAAATATACAACATTATATATTTATAATATTTATTATAAACTATGAATTATCAAGTAAGAGATGTTTAAGTTGTAATTTTTTTCATTTACAATTTAAAAAATATTTGATATGAATGTAAAATAAATCTATATTGGTTTTAATTTTAAGTAAAATTTAAAATAAAACTTATATATATTATCTAATAATTTTAAATATTTTTTCTTAAATTAATAACAAATTAACAGAATTGTTCCATCTTTTAAATATAATCAAATTTATATATAATCTCATCCTTATCCTTCTAGTCTATTTCATCCACATTTTTATTAAGAACTACTTATAACATTTCCTCCACATATATAAATTTTAAATATTAATTATGTAACTTTTAGACACTCTTCTGCATTCACATTTTTATTAATTACTTGTAATATTTTCTTCCATAAATATATATTTCTAATTACTTCTTGTATTTTCCTCCATTTTTTGTTAATATATTTATTATTATTACTATATTTCTTTTGTCTTTTGGAGAAATAATATGATTTATCTTTTGTTTATCTTTTTTAAAAATGATGTAGTATAAATATTATACCTTTTCAATAACATATTTTTTCTGTTTAATTTTGTTCATATTTCTGTTGGAAATTTTTAAAAAATCTTAAAATCACATATATTAACAATAGAGATTGCATTATTTGGGTGCCATGAATTATTTGAGGGTGCTGAATTTATTTATGAATTCAAAAATACAATTTAAACGGGTAGAAATTTGGATTTTATCAAAAAAAATTACAAGCAACCAAATTCCACATTAGAGTAGAAAGTAGAATAAATAGACTACTCCTTTAAAAATAATATGTACCCACTAACCACCATTAATATATTTAATGCTTTAAGATAGAAACCATTAAATGTAGTATTACAGATGACCTAACCAAAAACAACATTAAATACAATACTACTAGATTCATATTCCCATTCTCACATAAACATCTCTCCTTACCAACTTTAATAACTTACATTTGGTTTTAACTGTGTACCTCATTCTTACAATTTTCTATTGAATATGGTTAGCCCCCACGTCTACTCGTGCATCTCATGGACGTAGAGTATGAGATAAATACATACAACTGGCACTGGATATTATTGTTGTAATTATTCCATGGCATAGTTCCACAGTAAATGGGGTGGAACTAAGATTCTGCCGGTTTTTATGACCAGATCTAGGGAACAAATCGCTGGAAAAGCGGGGCGATTTGAGTTCCTAGCTGGTCTGTTTACATACAGATTCCATATGTTTACCCATTAAATAAGTGTATATATAAAGCAAAAGTACAGTTATTAAGTATTGGTCAAAAATGGATTCTGACTAAATTTCACAGTAAAATAGAAAACATAGAATAAATAGACTACTCTTTTAAAAATAATATGTATCCACGGGCCACCAGTAATGTATTTAATGCTTTTTTTTTTTTTAATAATATGTATCCACGGACCACCAGTAATATATTTAATGCTTTTTTTTTTAAATAATATGTATCCACGGGCCACCAGTAATGTATTTAATGCTTTTTTTTCTTAAAATAATATGTATCCACGGACTACCAGTAATGTATTTAATGCTTTTTAGATAAAAACCATTAAATCTGAGATCACCTGTGTGATCTAACAAAAAAAACAACCCGCATTCTTACAAGTTTAGCAGATCTATACAAAGAATATTGAATATGGTTAGCCCCCACTTCTACTCGTGCATCTCATGGACGTAGCGTCTTAGATAAATACATAGAACTGGCACTGGAGATTATTGTTCTAATTATCAGTCTGGGGAGCATTCGGAATAGTACAGGTCTAAGATGGGTAGAGCGCGAGTCTCTGAAAAAACAAGGGGTTTAAAAAAGGGCCCCTGGTGTCATGAGGAGGACCAAATTCTGATCAACTACATTCAGAAGAACGGGCATAGCAGTTGGCGTGCGCTTCTAGAGCTAGCTGGTCTGTTTACAGATTCCATATGTTTACCCAATAAATAAGTGTCTATATAAGGCGAAACAGTTATTACGTACTGGCCAAAAATAACATCTAAGATCGCCAAAAACAACACCAATAGCATTCAGTCAGAAATGATTGCAGGTTTTCAGTAGCGGCCTGCTTGGCCATGGCCTGAATTACATGACGAAGAATTGATTGCAGGTTTTCAACAACTGCTTTATTGGCCGACATGAATAGATTTTTTTTAAATACTTTCCATAATTTTTTATTTTATGAGCGGACATGAATTTTTTTAATTATTTTATTAGTAACAAATGTTACATCACAAACATTACAACATCTCCCCCATACTGAGCTGTAGAGCACCTGGTTTCACTCAATGTAATGAAGATATTTTGCTTCATAAAATTTTCCAAACTTATCCAACAATTAAGGATGTATAAAGATGGGTATCTTTTGTTTGATAAAGTTTTCCAAGTGCCCAACAATTACACAATGAGGATGTATAAAGATGGGTATCTTTTGCTTAATAAAGTTTTCCAAGTGCGCAACAATTACATAGTTAGTTCAGTAGATTTGCATTGAACATAAAAAAAATGTTTTCCATCATCATAAAATGTGTGATAGAGAAAAAGAATGACATGTATTGTTTATTCTAATTATTCTAATTGAGTTGGTTTAGTTTTTATTTATTTTATTATTATTATAGTTTTAATATATTAGCATAAATTTATCTTAAATTTGAATCTATTAAGTATTAAGAAGTTTTTGGTTTTTATTTATTTTATTACTATTATAGTTTTAATATATTAGCATAGATCCATCTTAAACTTGAATCTATTAAATATTAAGATGAATTCAATTTTTTGAGACGTAATTTTTTATTTTAAATTTTTTACACCTCAATAAAAAATTTACACTTCAAGAAATTAGATCATTCTTAATTAAAAATGCTTAATAGATTGCTGATTTAATTTTTATTTATTTTATGAATGGACATAAAGAGTTTTAGTTACAATTTATTTTTGATAAGTTATAAAACTACAACAATCCACCCATACTATATTGTAAACACTTCGCTCTATACAATTAACACATATTTAAAAACATATACTTAATAACTCTTTACAATATTTAAAATTTAAAATTTTATAATTTTAAATAATAATAAAAATACTAGTAAAAAACTATGAAGATTCTAAGTCATCATAGAATGGGCTAATGGAAGATATAGAATGGGCTAATGGAAGATATAACCTTCCAGTGTTGAAGTTAGCACAGTGATGTCATTGGATTCATAATATGATTATCTCTTTCTATGAGAGCCCATTGGTGTCATTGGATCCATAATCTGATTGTCTCTTTTTATGAGATTTCTTTTTTCCATATTTAGAGAAATTTCAATAAGGAAGCTGAATAACACCACCGAACAAGGAAGTGTCACCGACGATAGTATAATCTTTAGCGTGATGTTTCACACGCCGTCGCTTGTCCCGTGAATAATGCAGAGGAAACTTCAAAGTTTGTAGATATACAATGACATCCCCATACCAAGGGTCCTCAGACGAGATAAGAAATAAGTGTTCATCTACAAAAGAATCTTCGTGGATGAAATCCTCATTAAGTCTTGGAAGGTCCGACATAAGCTCAACAAACACCAACGATTTCATTGACTTCGCCGAAGCAAAATCGAGATCGAACTCCTGAAGGATCACAATCCATTTATTGTATTTCCCCCCTATAAGGTGTCGTGATAGCACGAACTGAAACAGATTGATGAGCGCTACAACTATGGTCGTTCTAAGAAAAATATAGTGTCGTAACCATTGGACTGCATGTACAGTCGCAAGCACCAACTTTTCCACGTGAGTATATCTCAGTTCAACGTCTGTTAGATTTCGACTGAGGTAATAGATGGCATGCTCGATGAGTGCATCATCAACCTGAACTAATACCATTCCAATCGTCTCTTGAGACGTATCCACATAAAGTATAAAATTGCGTGCAAAGTCGGGTGGACTAAGCACAGGGCCTGATACCAAAGCTTTCTTAAGGGCATCGAAAGACTGCTGGGCTCGCTCATCCCAGATAAACGGTGTGTCTTTCTTCAACAAATGCACGAAACCTTTCGTAAGATTAGCATAATTGACTACAAAACGATGCAGAAAAGTAGCTCTCCCTTGGAGGCTCTGAAGTTGAAACAAGTTGTGCGGAGGAGGCAACCAAAGTATTGCCTCAACTTTGAGAGGATCGACTCTAATACCCTCTTTTGAAACTGTAAATCCTAGAAGGTGACCAGACCTCACTGCAAAGATGCATTTATTGGGATTCAATCGGATCTTGTAGTGTATACATCACTCGAGAATCCAACGAAGGTGCTTGGGGTGGTCCATTCTCTTGCGAGAATGGCCAACAAGATCATCCAAGAAAACCTCCATTATACTTTTAAGGTCATGAAAGGAATAGGTCATGGCACGCTGAAACGTAGCTCCGACGTTTTTAAGGTTGAAGAGAATTTTTCGATATGCGAACATACCCCAAGGACAAATTAAAGCAGTCTTATGTTGGTCCTCGGGTTTGATTTGAATCTGGTTATACCCTGAAAAGCCGTCCATAAACGAAAAAATATCACTTCCCGCACACGCATCCAAGATCTGATCAATGAATGGGGTGGGGAAATTATCTTTCGGACACACACAATTCAAGTCTCTAAAATCTGTGCATACACGGATCGTTCCCTACTTCTTATCCCCAAGAACGGGGTTTGACACCCATTCGGTAAGGGGAATGGGGTAGATGAAACCAGCTTTGAGCAATTTCTCCACCTTTGCCTTGATAGCGGCTTCCTTCCTAGGGTTTACAGCATGAAGATGTTGTCGAACCGGTTTAGCATGAGGATACATTCTAATCTCGTGCTCGAAAATACTAGGGTCTATTCTTGGCATCTCCTTGTATGACCAGGCGAAAGCTTCCCGAAGCTCAGTAAATAATTCGGTGTAGATGGCAACCTCCTCATAAGAGCAATCATCACCGATGTAAACATTCTCAATCTTTCCAGGAGTACGAGAGATGTTGATCGGTTGAGTCGGGGAAATATTAGCCATGTTCCCCTCCGCATAAATCTCATGTGAGCCCAAAAGAGCCACAGGGTGACCAATCATCTCTGCAAGAGTCGTCTTAAACTCTTCTTGCTCGGCAAGATCGAGGTTGGGAAGGAAATAAGAGTGATGATGCATATTCTCCCAAGGTCTCTCACTACCACACATGGCCTCGATAATAGCTTCATCTAAAGATAAAGTACTATCAAGGCAATCGTTTGAACAAGACGAGTCGACTGCCCAAACTGGCAGCGTAACAGGATCTTCCTCATCTATTCGAGGAGAGGGGAGATCCGGCTCTGTAGTGGCTTGCTGAATCTCTTGATAAGCAAGCTCAGCAGTAGAAAGTGGCATAGACATCCCAACGTGCGCAATGTCTCCAGACGTAGAACTCGTGGATGGTAAAGTCCATGGATCATCAAAATATGATGTCCGGAACGGTACATTATGCAAGAGAGGAGGCGCATTGTCGGAAACGGTTCCAATAAAATTCACGAGTGCAAGGAAATCATAAGATCCCATCAATGAAGGGTACATACCAACACCCATGCTCCTAGTTGCCGACTGAGAGTCTATAACTTGCAGGACTACTGATCCCGTAGATGTTGTGGGAGGATTAATGAAGTCCAGCTAATCGATGGTCACAATCTTTCCTTCGTGTGGAAAGCAAATGATCCTGAAAACAGTAGACGCGACAACTTTCATAGTGTACATCCAATTCCGACCTAGTAAAAGGTTGTAGTCGATGGGCGCATCAACCAGTTCGACTTCAATAGGCACAAGTTTACCTCCTAGGCGGACAACAAGGGAAAGGATTATCCCATGCGGCTTAAATGACCTACCGTCAAATGCAGTGAGCATGGTCCTAGACGTGAGTAGAGGAGGAGAGCCAAGAGTTTTCCAACAAGATAAAGACATCACTAACACGGAAGCGCCTTTGTCAACCACCATTCTTTTAACGAAAGTTTTAAGGCACTCCACATGGATTTGAAAAGCCACGTTGTAAGGTAAGCGAAGTTGAACATCAGTAGTGTCGAACTTGATGACATTGGGACTCCCCCCATCCTGAACTCCTAACGCACACAAAAGGGCATGCCTTTGAGAAGGACACACCTGTAAAACTTCAAGAGCCGACATGGCAGATGGAGTTTGTCCCAAATCTTCTACAATGGAGTAGTTTTGGGCGGCTCGGGCATTGGGATTATGCGTAGAGTGCTTAAGCACACCTTTCGATATCTGTGGCATAATAGAGGGTTTCTCGATATGCAAGGAATTATCAGGTTGAGGGGGAGGCTCATTCCCCATATTAGATTGTGGTGCACCATAATCACGTTGACGAGTAGAAACACTAACCTCTGATTGGACCATATTCACGCATCCATAACCACTAGTATTGGAAGAAGACGTTGGAGTCTCATTAGGTCCATAACTAGCGGTGAGATCATGCGAAGCCATGTTTTGATGATGATGAGGAAGGGGATCCTTCAACACAGTTGGGCTTTGTTCCAAATTCTTCGATGTTTCTTCGATTCGAGGACACAAGTGAGTAAGATGATCTTCCCCACAAATCTTACAAGGAAATTTCACCTTACGCCTATGTTTACGGTCCTCACTAGCATTTCCACCTTCCCGATGAGGGTTGGAATTCTCCTTATGAGGGGTATTGCGATTGCTATTATTGTTCCCATTATTTCCACCCTTACTGTTATTTCTCCCCTTCTTCTTACCACCAGGCTGCTGGTTACCCGATGGTTTTTTCGTTTGCACAGTGTGTACATCGGACGATGAGGTGGAAGTGGACAAGGTGTGAAACTGTTCGGGAGTAGACTGGTTTAGCGACAAATTTTGCATTTGATTAGCCACCAATTCTACCGGGAAAATACTTGCAGATCCTACAATGCCGTTGCCATGCGGTCCAGGAACTGTCTTGGGCTCATGTCTTATTCGCGGTGCGTTAGGGATGATGTCGTACAATATGCTAGACTGAGAGTATAGTAAATCTAACTGCTAGACTTTTAAGATGGCTTGTTCCTCAGTCATAATACCAGACATCGAAACGTTCTTAGTAATATATGGGAGTAGAGACTTGAGGGACCATTCCAACAGAAACTCTGGAGGAATGTTGGATTTCACTAATCGCTTCCATCGACACCACTCTTGAACGTGATTAGAAATATGCATGGCCTTATTCTGACGGAAGGTAGACAAAAGTTCAGTACCAGTATCGTAATGAACCAGAAATTGAAAATGATCCAAGAAAACCAAAGCGATCTCAATGAATCCCCTATAAGTGTTCCTCGGCAACTCAACATACCACTTCGTAGCTACCCCCTTGAGGGTGCATTGAAATAGTCGCAATCTAACAGAATCATGATTCAATGAGTTGGAAGAGCACTAAAGGTGAAACGTCGTGACATGATCACCTGGATCCTCACCACCTTTCCCATCAAATTTAGGAATGTCCGAAGGAAGCTTGGTAGGAACCGGAGGCCAACTAGGGTCGTGACACACCGGATCATTCGTGATCTTCGAAAGATCTGAACCTGAAGGATAGGAAGGACCAAATGCTTGACCATGAGCATTAAACTGTTGATTATGTGGTCCCGAATGACCATAAGCTTGACCATGGCTTCAAGGTTGATAACCTCCTCCGACCTTAGCCGTATGAGAGTAAGCAGGTATATATGTGTTTTGAGCACCATATTGAGGTGGGTTGTACTAATGGCCAGCACCGACTGTATTGTAGTAAGGGTTACCACCATAAGTATGGGGCATATACGTACTATTCGTAGCGGGAACCGTGTTGTAATAACCATGATTATAGGGTATGTTCCCACCCCCAGCATAAGTGTTAGGATTAGCGTGAGCAGTCATGTGGTGACCATAAGAATGAGATGTATTCCCAACCCCAACATTGGTGTTACTAGTAGCGGGAATGGTGGCGTTATGACAATGAGGATAAGGTATATTCCCACCTCCTACATTAGCATTACTAGTAGCGGCAGCGGATGTAAAAGTATGCGGTATATGTCCACCACCGTGGTTGGGAGGAGTGTTAACATTTGCAAAAGTAATCGTAGGTTGACGGGTAGCGACATGTGTATTAGGTGGTGGATGGCGAGTTGGGTTGCGAACAATGTTCCTATTAGGTTGGGTAGTCCTAGGAGGCGGTCATCTTCCAACATTAGCATTGTTAGGAGGAATGTGACCGGTCCCCATACTATTTGTATGAGTGGACAACATGGTGCCCCCGGCGAGGGTATTACCCCCAATGGGTGTAGTGTGGATAACACCATGACTAGTGCTAGCGTGACTACCAAAAGCAGTGGAAGGATCAATTGTGTTGTAGTTAGGCATACCAAAAGAGAATGCAGTAGGGTTGATCGTAGGACCAGTATTGTCATGTAACTCTAGCATCCAGTATATAAAATTTGTTCAGATATCCACATCATCTTTTTCAGGATCTTGCATGCAATTAGGGTTTGCATGCAAATTCTAGGGTTTGCATGCACTCTGCATGCATCCCAGTCACCAGGTTGATGCCTCCAGCACCTTAGCCACCTTTTTCTAGCACCCGGGAGCCACTTACATCAGATTTTTAGCCCTCCTAGCCTGAAAGGTGCCCACTTCTCACCTACTGCCAGAGAAGGGCGCACTTGTTCACCTACCACTGCAGTTCCACTTCAGTTACACTCAGTTAGCTCCGATTCTCCCTGATTTGAGGCTAGTTTCACTCCTGACTGACTGTTTCACTTCCGTTGGACCTCCAGATTGACTAGATGACTTGTTCTAACTTCAGTTAGCCTCCCATGCGCCCCCCACTAAGCCTCCTTCCCTTAATCAGTGCTACACACTTCAGTTACACTTGTTACACTCAGTTAGACTCAGATTGACACCTGGATGACTGGTTCTTGTGCATTGATGACCACTACTGATTGATGATGAGGACTCCTAGTTGGAGTCAAGCTAATCCATTCAGTGATTCGAATGACCTCCTTAGGCAATTCGAATTGCTCAGTCATTGTGACAGTTTGTATTGTAATTCATTCACCCTTTCTGGGATATTGAGCACTGCTGCATGTTTTGCACAGTTTTGCACCATATTTTCTATGTTCATCTGTTGTGATTGATTTACTTGTTCATTAGATCTGCTGTGACTAATTTTACATGGTATCAGAGCCATTGCAGGGACAAGATCTCCTTTCTACAGGTGTTTTTACAAGAAGATTTGACTGAATTGCTAAAAATTGCAAAAAGTTTTGGCATGAATTATCTCAAGGGAATTCGCTCCTGTGCATGCAAAGCTTAAAAATACTTCCAATACCACTCTAGAAGCCTGAGTTTCCACATAATTCCTGGATCTGATACATTGGACCCATTCAACATTGCTTGATCTCCAATCCCAAGTGTGATGGAACTCTAAACAGGTGGATTGTTCGACCTCATTGTTCTTGGTTTTACTGTGATTTGCAGGTTATTGTCTCCATCCTTTGCATTCGCTACACTATGCATGCAAGCTCATCTACATCAGTGTGACTCGCTCCTATCAATGGAATATTCTTCTTCAAAGCTTATCCTCACCCCATTCAATTATTTTGATTGGAAAGATGATATGGAGATCATATTACGTTCAAAAGGTTACTACCGAGTCACTCTTGGTCTTGAATTGGAGCCAAACAATGTGTCAGATCGAACCAAACACTACAACAAGCTTGATGAAGCTTATGGTCTTCTTTGTCTCTCCATCTCCAAAGATCTTCACTTCCATCTCAGCAGATTGAAGACCCCAAAATCTATATGGGAGCAACTTGAAACACTATTTGGCAAGCAGGACGAGCTTAGGGATTTTCAATTAAAGAATGATTTGATTGGCCTTAGTCCTGAGAATTTCGAGACCATTAATGAATTCTTCACAAAATTCAAGAACTTGAACATGCAGTTGAAGAACAGTGGAGTTATCAAAGAGGATAAGCAATTGATCCTCTCCATTCTCAGCAAGCTTGGTAAAGATTATTTGGTATTTGTCTCTACTTTCAATTCCGGTCGGCTAACTACCCCGAATTGGAAGATGCCTACCTTGAATGCCTTCATTGAGTCCGTCACAAAAGAGCATGACCAGTTGATTCAAATGGGGTCCATAAGATCCAAAGATTCAACCCTATATGTTCAAGGACCGAAGATCCCGAATGGTAAAGGAAAGCAGAAGAAGGAGAAGCCCAAATTCAAGCCTCACAAGCAAAAAGAGAAAGGCAAACAAACGGATGCACCATCCAGTTCGAAATCCAAGCAAAAGGGAAAAGAAGGTAACCAAAAATCTAAATGTACTTATTGTAACCGTGGCTTTCATCCCGAAATTTCATGTATGAAGAAGACTATAGATCAAATGGCCCTCCTTTTGGAAAAGAACAACATAACCCTTCCTGACGGTGCAAGGAAGAAGGATAGGAATGATGATCATGAAAGAGGACAAGCACTCATGGCAACTGTTTCGAAGCCCACTACTCTCTTGATAGATTCGGGTGCATCGAATCATATGGCTGCAAATATTGATTCTTTTTCTTCATTCGATCCAAACAGCTCCATCCCCATCCATTTGGGAGATGACTCAATAATTTCTTCAAAGGGAAAAGGTACGATTCATGTAGATCATGGAAGCTTTCAGAATGTTCTCTATGTGCCTTCCTTGGCTTCAAATCTTCTTTCTGTGTATCAAATGACACACACTGGTGAACCGAAGCAAGTTACATTCAGCCCTAATATAGTTGAAATTTATGATATCAAAAGTGGAAGACTCGTTGCAGTTGGAAAGGCAAACCACACTGCAAAATGCTATGAGTTTTCGCACTTTATTCCGCTTGCAAAGACCACTGCTCTTCGCACACATGGCAATGAGGTTAGTAGGCTTTGGCATGAAAGATTTGGACATCTAAATTATAAATATTTTCTGCTGCTATCAAACAAATCCATGGTAGATGGTCTTCCACAACTCCGTTCCTCGAAGGGAATATGCACTGGTTGCATCATTGGGAAGCACCCCGAGCACAGATTCGACCGTGGCAAAGCTAGCAGAGCTTCTTCAATATTGGGATTGATCCATTCTGATATTAGTGGTCCGCTACCCCATATGTCATTAAATGGTTCAAGGTATGTTTTGACATTTATTGACGATTTTTCCCGCTTTACATGGGTATTCTTTCTCAAAAACAAGTCAGAAATGCTTGGAAAATTCAAGGATTTTAAGGCTTCTGTTGAGACCGCCACTGAGAGCAAGATCAAAGCTCTTAGATCTGATAATGGTGGAGAATATATTAAATCCGAGTTGCTGCAACTTTGTTCCCAAAGCGGAATTAAGATCCAACATACAGTTCCCTACACACCCCAGCAGAACGGTGTAGCGGAAAGGAAGAATCGGTCACTGAAAGAGATGGCTACATGCATGATTGAATCAAAAGGTTTGGCTGCAAATCTTTGGGCTGAAGCAATCAATGTTGCTGCATACATACAGAACCGTGTTCCACATTCATCCGTGAAAGGTATGACTCCTTTCGAAGCATTCTTTGGTCACAAACCGGATGTGTCAAATTTGAGAGTTTTTGGCTCTACTGCATGGGCTAGAATTCCTTCCGAGAAGAGACGAGCTTTGGATCCACAAAGTACCAAGTGCATATTGATAGGATATGGGGAATAATAAAAAGCATATAAACTCATGGATATTAGATCTAAAAAGATATTCATAGAGCGCAGTGTGCAATTTGAAGAACCGCTTCAAGAATTGCAACTAGTCGAGGAGAAGACTGCAGATTCACCGCCTTCACCAGAAGAAGATCCGTGCAGCGATAATGAAGGTATGAGTTCTGATATTTCTGATATTGTAGCAGCATATGATGATCATGACATATCAGGTTCGGAATCCAACCATTATGATCCTCCTCAGTTACCAAAGTGGGCCCAAAACACTCTTCAATCTGCTGGTTCGAATCTTGGAAATCCTGCTGATCCGAGACGAACAAGAGGAGGCTTTCAAAGAGCAGGTATGGCTCTTTCTATTGCTGATCCATTTCTTCCTGAGATTTGTTATTTGATGGCTGGTTCAGATCCTACATCATACTATTCTGCTCACCGAGATCCGAGATGGAAAAGTGCCATGGATGAAGAGTACAGTTCTCTTCAAAAGAACAACACATGGGAGCTAGTTTCTTTTCCACCTGGAAGAAAATTAGTGAAGTGTAAATGGGTCTACCGTACTAAAGTTGCTGCTGATGGCACTATCAGAAAATATAAAGCAAGGTTGGTGGCAAAATGTTTCTCCCAAGTCCAAGGAGTGGACTACACTGAGACCTTTGCACTGGTTGCAAAGATGGATTCCATCCGCCTTGTTTTAGCTATTGCCGCATCCAAGCACTGGGAAGTGCACCACATGGATGTGAAGAGTGCATTTTTACATGGAGACCTTGTTGAAGAGGTATATATGCAGCAACCAGAGGCTTATACATCAGATCCATCATTGGTTTGCAGATTGAAGAAATCTTTGTATGGGTTAAAACAGGCCCCAAGAGCTTGGTACGCAAAGATGGACTCCTTCCTTCTTTCTTAGAATTTCCAAAGATGCAAATCTGATCCGAATGTGTATCTTCAGTGAGTTAAAGGTAATTTTTTGGTTATTGTACTTTATGTTGATGATCTTCTCATTACTGGTAGCACTCTTAATTCAATAAACAAGCTAAAAACTGCCTTAAATCTAGCTTTTGACATGAGCGATTTGGGCTTGCTGAGTCATTTTTTGGGCTTGGAGATAGCTCAAAATTTTGATGGGATCACTATATCTCAGCAAAAATATGCTTCCGACCTGTTATTGAAGTTTAATATGACTGAATGTAAGGCAGCCCCATTCCCATTCCTCTTAGGAATCAGTCTTGAGGAGGGAGATTCTACACCGCTTGTAGATTGCAGTATGTATCGACAATTGATTGGTTCACTACTTTATTTGACACACTCACGGCCTGATATCTCATATGCCATGAGTGCCATGTCAAGATATATGCAGCAGCCACATGAGCTTCATTGGCGAGCAGCCAAGCGGATCTTGCAGTATGTGCAAGGTACGAGACAGTTTGGCATACATTATGCTGCAGATTCTGAGCTTGATTTCATTGGTTTTACTGATTCAGATTGGGCAGGTGATAGCATTGATCGGAAGTCCACTTCTGGTTATGTTTTCATGATTGGTCTTTGCTATGAATAAAATAATAATAAAATAAACATCAACATATATATATATATATAAATAATAATAATAACAACAAACAAGAATAATATAATAATATAATTAATTAGTGAAATGGTGTAACTCTTTATGAAGAGTTGCATTAGACACCCTTTAAACAATTATAAATACGGGAAAGTCTATCTTGTAAAAGACATCATCTTTTATCATCATCTAATATAGTATTCCTATTTATTATTCAATATGAGAGTCGGATTCGACTATTAAATTAGTGAACGGATACGTTCACCGCATTTGGTATGAGAGCCAGGATTGTAGCCACCAATCTAGGACCTTGTCCAAAACCAGGCCCATGGCCCAAAGAAGTAAAAAAAAAAGAAAAAGGAAAAAGTAAAAGAAAATAAAAAGAAGAAAAGAAAGACAAGTAAAAAAGAAGAAAATAGAATATAGAAATAAATAAAAAAGAAGTGAGAAGAAGTGAAAAGGAAAAAAAAAAGTAAAAGTAAAGTGAGAAGAAGTGAAAAGGAAAAAAAAGAAGTAAAAGTAAAGTGAGTAGAAGTAAAAAGTAAAAGTAAGAAGTGAAACTGCACATGGTTTTAAGGTGCACATGGTTTTGTGAGAAGTGGGTTTGGTTTTATTCCCTAAGAACAAACCAAAAGTGAGATTTGAACTTGGGTGGGGAAGGTAACAATCATTCTTCCCAACCACCTAATCTACACACAATCCACAAAGAAATTAATCTAAAGCAAAAGGTTAACCAACGTGGAGATTAATTAATATTGTTCCATAATTGTAAAATATTACAATTGTTTGGGAAATATGTAATATTAAAATAATATTATTATTACATTTAAATAATAATAATTATTATAAGGGCAAAGCAATTATTGTTAAAAAAATAAAATAAAATTTGAAGATCGGTTATCACCAAAGAAATCAAAGGAAATCATCCCACCGTCAAAAAAGTCAGAAACCATGGACTCCGATTTGCGAGAAAAATTAGAAGCCGTGTTAAAACGTTATCTAAAAGACAATGAAGAATTGCGCGACATAAATAACAGTTCAAAAATAAGAATTGAATTACAAGAAAGGGACAATGAAATAAAAATCTCTGACCAGGAAAGGCGTATAGAAAAAATGAATGTGCAAATTGATGAATTAAAAGCTGAAAATAAATTCAATCAGAGGTTAGGAAATCAAGATATAAAGAAGGAAATAAATAATTACGAAGCAGAAATAATACGCTTGAACAAAATTGTTAGCGACAAAGATGAAGAACTAATGCAGTTACGACATAAATTAGAAAGTCAAGAATCAGAGGTCAGCCAATGTCGACAACAGATAAAAGTTCTTCAACAACAAAGTGACAACTCTAAAAAAGCACACAAACTGGAGATCGCAAAGTGTAGTAAAACACTATCCAACAATTCCGAAGAAATTTTCAGATTAAGAAATCATAACAAAACACTAGTCACAAAAATTAAGAAGTTGAAAAATAGTAGGAAGACAGAACAATCTATGGAAGACATTGAAGGAAAACTTCTAGACAAGCACGAAGAAAATAGCTGCATCAGAAGTCATAATGAAGATCTTAAGGAACAACTTAAGAAGTCTGAAGATGACAGAAAATCGCAAGTAAAATTGATCAAGAAGCTTCAAAATGATAACAGACAGTTAGGAAACAAGTTGGAAAAGATACAGAATAAAACATTAAAACCTCAAGAGACGAAAATAAAAGTCCCAGCTCAAATCAATGCTCAAAGACGACACTCGTAAAAGAAAATGACATTGTGAAAATTCCCTATCGACACCCCAACCATAAAAACCGATATTCTGAAAAGAGGGAAATGTCGAAAGACGATGGTACTAATGTGATCAAAGCTCTTAACGACAGATCAGTGGGGAATCCCAACAGTCAACAACAAATCAATTTGGGATGGATTGACCCATCCACATATCGGAAGTTATGCTCTACACTTAGAAGTTCGTACCGACATGTTTCGTCAACTACAACGTCATAAGGAACGGTGCGACAACGTTATAAGGCTTTGAGGACAAAGCCTTTCTAAGAGAGAGGCAATGCTATGAATAAAATAATAATAAACATCAACATCAACATATATATATATATATATATATATATATATATATAATAATAACAACAAACAAGAATAATATAATAATATAATTAATTAGTGAAATGGTGTAACTCTTTATGAAGAGTTGCATTAGACACCCTTTAAACAATTATAAATACGGGAAAGTCTATCTTGTAAAAGACATCATCTTTTATCATCATCTAATATAGTATTCCTATTTATTATTCAATATGAGAGTCGGATTCGACTATTAAATTAGTGAACGGATACGTTCATCGCAGTCATGGTGCTAATTGCTGGTCCAGCAAAAAGCAAGCAGCTATTGCACTTTCTTCAGCAGAGGCAGAGTATCGAGGGGCAGTCAATGCCTGCATTCAGGCAGTTTGGTTGCAGGGTATTCTTTCCGAGTTTGGTTTTGGTGGCACTACTTCGACTGTCCTATTTTGTGACAATCAAAGTGCTATCAAGATCTCCACAGAACCAGTTCAGCGGCAGAGGACCAAACACATTGAGATTCATATGCATTACATTCGACAGTTGGTGCATGATCGCATCATCATTCTGCAATATTGCCCTACTGATGAGCAAATTGCAGACATCTTCACCAAGAGCTTCACTGAGAAGAAGTTCTGCTACCTCCGTTCACTATTGGGGGTGAGTTCCATCATGGTGGAGACAGATTGATTCATTATTATGCTTTAGCTTGAGGGGGGGCTTTCTTCCCACTGGGTTTTCCCTCTTTCCTCACTTAGTTTATTTTCATCATTTTTGGATTATTGTATTGGGGTGACCTTTGGTCTTAGTTACCAGGGCCCCACATTATTTTTTGCACATCATAGTCTAGCTTGAGGGGGGGTGTTCGGATATCCACATCATCTTTTTCAGGATCTTGCATGCAATTAGGGTTTGCATGCAAATTCTAGGGTTTGCATGCACTCTGCATGCATCCCAGTCACCAAGTTGATACCTCCAGCACCTTAGCCACCTTTTTCTAGCACCCAGGAGCCACTTACATCAGAGTTTTAGCCCTCCTAGCCTGAAAGGCGCCCACTTCTCACCTACTGCTAGAGAAGGGTGCACTTGTTCACCTACCACTGCAGTTCCACTTCAGTTACACTCAGTTAGCTCCGATTCTCCCTGATTTGAGGCTAGTTTCACTCCTGACTGACTGTTTCACTTCCGTTGGACCTCCAGATTGACTAGATGACTTGTTCTGACTTCAGTTATCCTCCCATACGCCCCCCACTGAGCCTCCTTCCCTTAATCAGTGCTACACACTTCAGTTACACTTGTTACACTCAGTTAGACTCAGATTGACACCTGGATGACTGGTTCTTGTGCATTGATGACCACTACTGATTGATGATGAGGACTCCTAGTTGGAGTCAAGATACTCCATTCAGTGACTCGAATGACCTCCTTAGGCAATTCGAATTGCTCAGTCATTGTGACAGTTTGTATTGTAATTCATTCACCCTTTCTGGGATATTGAGCACTGCTGCATGTTTTGCACAGTTTTGCACCATATTTTCTATGTTCATCTGTTGTGATTGATTTACTTGTTCATTAGATCTGCTGTGACTAATTTTACATAATTATGCAGAAACGAAGGATCGAATGGGTCGTCCTCGGGCGGATTTGGACCGAACAAACTAGGTTGAGTCCCGGGTGGATCCGGACCAAACAAACTAGGTTGGGTCTCAGGTGGATCACCCCCCAACGCCTCACGAGGAGTAGGGGTGTCTGAAGTGTGCTCGACTCTACCCGATGGAGTTGTAGGGATTTATTCCGTATCCGAGTGTGTAGCAGTCATGACGTCTAGGACGTATGTCTCGTATGAATCCGAAGACTCGGAGGGAGCCTGCCGACCTCCCCTAGTGACACGGCGTGAAAGCTCGACAAGTTTTAAACCAACCAACCGACAGGATCGGCGGAGAGTAGGACTCCACGCCTCGATATCTCCAGAGATAATATAAAATCATAGCGTCCCCTAGCGGCCAACTATCGATAAAAAACAGTAAATCAAAATCACACACCTAGAGAAACTACAACCAAGAGCAGACAAACAGAGTGGCTAAATGAGCTCTCGACACTAGAGCTGGTATGTCTCACCTAGGAGAGGCTTGAGACTCCCAAAATGTAGCCGGAGGTAACATAATCAGTTATAATGGCCCCCAGACTTCACTGCGTGCACAGGGTCAAGTCCCTATACAATGGCAACTGTGCTGTCCGACTGATATCTGACTTAGGACACAAACAATATAACCACTATAAGCACCCTATGTGATACCTAGGTAAGGCAACTATGGTCACCGCAGTATAACCAATGCTCAGGGGGACAGTCGCAGGTGGGATCCGTCATATGGGCAGGTTAGCTAAGCCCGAAGCACCAGAGGACGAACCTCCGGTACCCCCAGATATGAAAAAATAATGGAAATATCTCCCACGTTCAGCCGGTATTGGAGGGCTATCTCCGCAACCAACCTCCCGTGACCTCGTGCTTAACTCTGGTCTGAGTAGAGCTTCCTGAGAACACCAATGTATACCATGGATTTCACCACTCCCTGGTCAGACACATAATGTTCCCTCTAGTAGTCTTGGATCGTTTACTCACAATGATCTATTGCAAGACTCTAAACCTATGCTAGTTGGTGTACCCTATAAATAAAATCGTTCTAATCAATTTTAGATTAAGCGTTAATTTTAATGGCCGTGGCTACTCAAAGGATATGGTCATGAAACTAGTGATGTATATGACTCAATAGTATGCAAAATCGTCAAATCCTAGACTCATCTATCCAACAAAAACAATGCCACTAGCCTGTAAGATCAATCCAACGGTTTCGAAATAAAAAATGCAACTCTTTTATACTTTCAATGCACAAGCAAAACCTAAATGAAAGCAGCAAGCACTCAATGCAAAATGCAGTACATAAAAGTAATTTTTTTTTTGTATTTTCACTTATAAACAAAAGGAAAATGCAATTTTTTTTTTTGTATTTTTTCAATATAGTTAAATGAAAAATGCAAGCAAAATCCTACTATTTAGTTACTGAAATGCAGAGGAGATCACTAAGACAACCCAGCAGATCCCAAACAGTAAGACTCAGCCAATGGAATGAGATAGATGGGTAAAAACCAACATGGAAAAATCCAAAGATGGGTAAAAACCAACAAAAATAAAACCAAGAGAAAATAGGAGTTATGGTCACGAACAAGGCATGGAACAGTCAAGAATTAGGCCAATAAAGACTCAGGATCATCCAAGGCCAACCCAGCAACAACCAAAGGTCATGAAACAACCAAATATGGATTTGTATGCTACTGTCAAAGGAATACCTGTGGGTACCTGCATGCAATAGTGTAAACAGAGGCGGGTGTACGCGGGCAGAGCTAAGCTCACTCGCGGGTAGGGAAAAGCAAATGGGAAAACAAAGAGTCCAATGGCTCAGAAAAAACCAGTTTTCTATAGTGTATCTCAACAGCCAATCAGTGACGCAGAGCTTCAACAAAAAACAACTCTAATTAAGGACTAATGCTCAAAAATCCCCAAAAATGGATGTTCTCCCCAGCGGAGTCGCCATTTCTGTGTTGGAGAAAACTTCCTATGGCTTGGGGTGGACCACAACAGACAGCTGACTACCAAAAATTAACTCAATTCTCAGTGCTATGCTATATAAATGACAATGCTAAGATAATGAAGAACATAACCAACTCGATCCAAATGTTTGATGCAGATCCCCGTTGGAGCTTTCAATCCGTGCACTTGAATCTGCAAATTAGTCTTGACAACCAATATACAACAAGTGCATATAGTATATAAACGACATTAACATCATCAATAGCAATGGCCCATGATATTATAAGTAAATGCAACCCAATGTAACATAACAACATTCACAACATTAATGGACAAGAATATGAGTATTTCTATTAATAAATAACAAGAAGTATAATGTGATACGACTTCTTGTCGGCAACCAATCTAAACCAAGATCTGGGTCAATCCACTAGTGCCTCCACCACTTCAATCCTCCATGGAATGGAAAACTCAAACTATGATAGGAGTTTGGAAGGTGAACATAAAGGGTTCAGAACTACAAGGATCAATGAGTGTAGACTCAAGATAGGGAAAAAATCCACTAGAGTTCTCTTGCTCTCCTTTCTCCTCCCATCCATAAGCCATATGTTCTCAATATATAGTCCTCTCAAAGGTAGGTGAAAGGACACATCGAGGCGTTTCTGGGGCAAATGGAGGGACAAAGGTCACCCAATGACCGCTTTTGGGGAGTAAAAAGTAATTAACTAGTGATTTTTACCATTTTACATGCTACCTGCAGGCTATAGTGATACAACTCGCAGGTACGCCCACTGTAATGATGCAGCTAGTGTACAAAGGAAAAAATAGGGAAAATAGTGTGTTTGAAGGATATAAAGTGGATATGAGTCAGTAAAATGAATCCTGTAGGCCAAAGAGTGATGATGCTCACAAGGTGGAAAATTACATTGTAACAATATCTAGTGTTCTAAACTTCAAAAATATGAGCACCAAATCCCAATTCCAGGGAAAATATCCCCTATGGAGGGACAATATGGTGGTTTGGGACCACACACATGGACCATGAACCCCATAGTAAAATCTCTAAATCCATCTGCATTAATAAAATTTAGTAAAATATTGTACAAATTCATTATCAAAATTGTAATTTTCCATTGGCAGTGTGATCCACAACTAAAAATGACTAACATAAACGACTAATTCACATTAATCGTTGTTAGATAGTCATATTTATATTCCCGTGACTAAATTAGTCATTTTTATTTTAGTCACTTTTTATCTAGTCATATATTTTATCCTGTGACTCAATTAGTCATTTTTAGTTGGCTTATTTAAAATTGCTCAATTTTAGTCATTTATCCCTTGAAAAAACAGTGGTGACTAACGTTTTTAGTCGCCTAGTCACTTATCTCTCATTTTGTACTATTGGAAGCTTTGAAAGGTTTGGTCAAGGCTTACAGACCCTCTACCTTGTAAGATGCACTAATTTGAACCAAAGACTTGCAAGACTCTAGTCCGAGGACCATATTTCCTCCTAGGACTGTTGGTCCTACTCAGTTCAAGAATCAAATGCCACCCATGAAGAGTCCTTTTGGAAATTTCAGAAAGGATAACTATTCTAAGGATCGAGATGAATTGAGAAGAAGGAAGCTGTGCTTCACCTCTCAAGAGCCATGGGTTCCGGGACATAGATGTGCTAAAGGAAAGGCACACTACATTGAAGTTTACTCAGACAACGAAGCTGAGGAAGTAGAAGAAGAGGCCCCAATATATGCAGAAGTGGAGTATGAGACTGCAGAAGAAGAACCTACCCCCGAGGTGAGCAAGATTGCAGTACTTTCAGGGGTTCCTCACTTCCATACACTTAGATTCAGAGGATTAGTTCAAGGAAAATCAATCACTGTGTTAATGGATGGATGATAAATACATAACTTCATTGATTCAAATCTGGTTGAAAGGAGGAAGCTACCTACTGAAAATTTCGGAGGATTCACTGTTATCATTCTAGGTAATCATTCTATGAACTGTTGTAGATGGCTTCCTAAATTGCATATTTCTATAGAAGAACATACCATTACAGATAGCTTTTATGTTGTGGATGTGGCTGATACTAACATGCTTTTGGGAATACAATGGTTGTATTCCATTGGGAAGCATTCAATAGACTACCAAGTTCCTAATATCATCTTCAAGGGAGAATATGGAAAGGAGGTAGTGTTGAGAGGGATCAACACCTACCAAAAACAAGTGGTGAGTGCACACAGTATGAGATCCATATTGAGGTGTGGAGACATTGAATGGGTTGTAGAATGCCTAATCACCACAAAGGGTACCTCACTGGAAGTATCCCAATATCTAGAAGACATTCAGAAGATGCTCCAAAATCATAAGAAGGTGTTTTGGGACCTTCCTCATGGTAGGCCACCCGATAGAGGAGTGGAGCATAGAATTGAATTGGAGATAGGCACTTCACCTATCAAAGTACATCCCTAAAAACACCCAAAAAGATTCAAGGATGAGATAGAGTGAACCATGAAGGAACTGCTTGACTTGGGGTTCATTAGACCAAGTTCAAGTCCTTTTTCCTCATCGGTAGTCCTTGTGAAGAAGAAAGATGTGACCATGAGGATGTGCATAGATTACTGAGCTCTCAACAAGAAGACTATCAAGAACATATATCCTATTCCAAGGATTGATGAGATTATGGATGATATCTATGGGGCCAAGTACTTTTCAAAGATTGAACTTCGATATGGTTACCATCAAATCAACATGAAAGAAGAATCCATCCAGAAGACAGCCTTCCGGTGTCACCATGGACACTTTGAGTTTCTGGTTATGCATTTTGGCCTAACCAATGCACCTGCAACTTTTCAATCTTGAATGAATAGAGTGTTTAACAGGTAGCTCCATAAGTTTGTACTTGTTTTATTTGATGATATTTTGATCTATAGTAGAACTTGGGAAGAGCATTTGCATCATTTGGATATTGTACTAACAATCTTGGTAGATCAATCTTTTTATGCAAAGCTAGCCAAGTGTGAGTTTGGAATGACTAATATTTTGTATCTTGGTCATGTGATTGGGAAAGATTGAGTTAAGGTTCACATGGAAAAGATCCAATCCATTATAGATGGGCCAAGTCCTAAAAATATCACTGAACTGAGAGGTTTTATTGGGCTATGTACCTACTTCCAAAATTTTGTCAAGGGTTTTTCCAAGTTGACATCTCCTTTGACATATCTCACTAAGAAATGAGCCTTCCATTGGTCAGAAGAATCTTGGAAAGTGTTCAATGGAATGAAAGAGGTAATGAGAAGTTGTCCACATGTACTGCCAACTGGGATGCCATGTCATTCCAAACTTCCACATGGTTCCTTAGAAGTCTGCCACGTCACTACCTGAGCCGAATATTTATTCGCTCACACAAATAATTTACCAAAATACTTGGTAAACTAGATAGGCCATAATAAATGGAATAATATTGATAATGGAATAGATAAAAATGATAAGATGAGATGGTGATTACATAGGTTTGGTCGCCTTTAAATATGGTCAGACCATTAAGACGAGAAGACACGTCTTTTCCTAACTATTAACTATTGACTATTAATTATTTAATTATTATTCTTTATTTATGTTCGTTACATTGCCTTCCCCTTAAGGGAAGCTTTGTCCTCAAAGCTTATTTGACGACAATGATTACGTCTGATTTTTTTTTGCTTGTAATGTTATTTCTTGCTCTTTAGTCTTCACGACTTTTGATGAAACAAGGCGATACGAATTATGAATTCCAAGGGAGAAATGTCGCATTGTCTCTGATGTGGTCCATCCGAGATCTATTTTTATCAGATCTATTTGATCGCTTTGTGTGACATAACTTTTTATTTGATGCTTAGTGTATTGATTCGATGTCCTTGCTTGTTTGACATCGTAATTCCTCTATGTATGTTCATTTTGACCCTGTTGTTGGTCAAAATGATGTTTATAATTTGGGTGATGATAAGGAGATCTTGTTGTATGTTCTTTTGCTTCGTTGCTCTGAGCTGGAAGTTGTATTTTAGTCCCTTGATGTTTAAAGGTTTCGTTCTGTATCTTTTCCAACTTTTTTTCTAATTGCATGTTATCATTTTGACATTTTTTAATCAATTCTACTTGCGATTTTCTGTCATCTTCAGACTTCTTAAGTTGTTCCTTAATATCTTTGTTATGACTTCTGATGCAGCTATTTTCTTCTTACTTGTCAAGAAGTTTTCCTTCAATGTCTTTCGTAGATTGTTCTGTGTTTCGACTATTTTTGAACTTCTTAATTTTTGTGACTAGTGTCTTGTTATGATTTCTTAATCTGAAAATTTCTTCAGAATTGTTGGATATTGTTTTATTACTTTTTGTGATCTCTGACTTATGAGTCTTTTTTGAGTCGTCATTTTGTTGTTGAAGATTTTTTATCTGTTGTCAACATTGGTCAATCGTTGATTCTTGATCCTCAAATTTCTTCCGTATCTACTTCAGTTCTTCGTCCTTGTCATTAACGACTTTGTTCAAGCGTATTATTTCTGCTTTGTAATCATTTATTTCTTTCTTTATATCTTGATTTTTCAATCTCTGATTGAAATTGTTTTCGTTTTTTAATTCCTCAATTTGCGTAGATAATCTCTCAATACGGATTTTTAGATAATGATTCTCTTTCTCTATAAATCTCTTAGACATATCATGTGTCGTCGTGTCAAATGCTTTGTCCAATGCTACTTTTATTTTGGACCACAATTCTGATTCGGAAATCGCCATAATTCCTGGTTTAGGACGATAATTTGGTCTTTCTAGATGATCACTGGTCTTGACTTTGACGATAATTAGTCTTCGTTGACTTGATTTCTTTGATTTTGTCTTCTCTGATGAGCGATGATATTCTTTGACTTCTTCGATTTGGTCTTCGACTTATTTTGACAAGGAGTCTTCCTTTGATTTGGCTTTCCTTTGTCTTCTTTGGTTTTGATTTTTGCTTTCTTTGATTTGTTTTCTTCAATTTTGTTCTCTTTATATTAGGTTAAATAACCCTTTTTTTTCCAAAAATAATTATTATTTTAATAAAATAATAATAATAATTTTTTCTTTTTTTTAAATAATAATAATTATTAATAATATTATTATTATTTATGTCTTAGGTAAACTATATATATATATGGTTTAATATATAGTTTTTTTTTCAAATATTAAAATATTTAAACAATTATAATAAAACTATTATAATGTTTAAAATTTAAATTAAAAAAAAATAAGTTTTAAATTTAGGGTTTGAGGAGTAGGTAGGCGACAGGAGGAGTGCGAAGGTGGCAGGGCTGGACGAGAGATGGATGGGGGAAGAGCTAGAGGATATGGCCACGAGGCAGACTAGAGAAGTTGGACATGAGGGTAAGGGGGGACGGCGTGGTAGATGGGAGGATATTGGGCATGTGGAGTGAAGGATAGTTGGTGGGGACTGGATGTAGAGTAGCGGGAGCAGAGGATGTAGTTAGCAGGGAGGGAGCAGGGAGGGCGGCGCAAGTGCAAGCACAGGCATAGGGCTGCGCGAGTGGAGGGGAGAGGATGGTGGGGGAAGGAGGGTGGGGATACAACAGAGCAGGCATAGGGAGGAGCAGCGTAGAGGGATCAGGAGGGAGGTGGCACGAGGTAGTGGGGGCGGATGGGAGGTGGCAGTAGGTGTTGGGAAGTGTGGAGGTAGGGGATGCAATGGAGGAGAAGCTGATGGAGGGAAAGCGTGGGGAAGTGCGGAGCAATAGGTGGGAACGCTGTGCGGGGAGTTGGGAGGTGATGGAGTGTGGTGGTGGACGGATGGGCGCAGAGGGTGCTGGGTTGAAGAAGGCGCAAATGTGGGAGAGGCGAGCAGATTGGGGCGCAGGGAGAGGAGGAGAGGAAGAGGGTGATCGATTGGGCAGGCCATGGGTAGGTTTAGCAGGAGGAAGAGTTGGAGTGGAAAAGGGACGATGGTGGAAGAAGGTAGGTGGGCACTTGGATGTGGAAATGCGTGGTGCAGTGGCGGAAGTAGCAGAGGTTATAGTGAAGTACGGAATGTGCTTGAGTGTCACTGCTTGCTTCAGGTTGTTTCTTTCACGTAAAATGGATTTTTTTTTTTTTACTCTTCAAGTAAATGGATTGAATGGCTAAAAGATTGGCTGGGACAAGGTCCTTAGTTTCAGAGATACTCTGAGATGATGGCTACCCTCCTGATCAGAAGCTAGCTTTGATACCAAATGAGCCGAATATTTATTCACTCACACAAATAATTTACCAAAATACCTGGTAAACTAGATAGGCCATAATAAATGGAATAATTTTGATAATGGAATAGATAAAAATGATAAGATGAGATGGTGATTACAGAGGTTTGGTCGCCTTTAAATATGGCCAGACCATTAAGACGAGAAGACACGTCTTTTCCTAACTATTAACTATTGACTATTAATTATTTAATTATTATTCTTTATTTA
This sequence comes from Larix kaempferi, assembly GCA_027924585.1. Lineage (NCBI taxonomy): Eukaryota > Viridiplantae > Streptophyta > Pinopsida > Pinales > Pinaceae > Larix > Larix kaempferi. The sequence continues at coordinate 8,337,925 of BSBM01000182.1, read as the reverse complement.
TGTTCATTACACTGCCTCAAGGCCATGTGTCACCCTTTCAATGGTGCCACATGGAACCCCTTTTTTCCATTTTGCATGTTTGGTCTGAACTTCAGAATGTGATGTCTTCGCCATACGGAGTCTGTTTGAGGTGTCATTTGTGTCATTGGAAATATCTCACTGAGCTCTTCACGATGGTGTTTTTCTTCCTGGTAGATGATCACTTTCATTATGGAGTGTCTTCAAATCCACCTAGATCATTATATGGTATTGTTGTAACCAAGTTGCAACAAAAGGCTAAGTTTGGATCCATGAAAGAGATGCCACCAAATCATGTGATACCGGACACCAATGGGCATTTCAACTATTTAAACCCCCATTTGAATTGTTGACGGGAGACTCCATGGAACATGTAGGCCATTTGAAGAGTGACTCTTTGGAGAGATCTTGGGAGAAGAGCTCCACGACTCTTGGAGTATTTTTTCTTGGAGGATTGATGTGAGTTTTCAATTTGAATCCATTTTTTGAGATGATTCTTGGAGAATATGGTTTTGTTCGAGGCTTGGAGCTCGAAGAAGTTGTTGAGAGAGTATGGGTAACTGCATTGTGAATTATCCTCATGTCCAAGTTTTATTAGCTCTTTGGGAAAAAGGAGGCAAGCATGCACTTGCTTTACTTCTGCAGTCTTGTAACCAAAGGATGATCTGTTAAATCTTGTGCACTGATGCAATTGTTGGTCTTTGACACTCTTGATCCAAAGTACAAAGGTGAAGGATCTGATGAGGGTGTGACTTTTCAGAGGAAGTTGTTGTGTAGAAGAAGAGGTGAAAAAATAGTGAAGGCGTCCTACAGGTGAATCCATTGTGATGTATATTTTATGTATTTGTGCATCATTTGTTTATGGATCAATATCTCTTTTTGGAGTAGGCCTAGATACGTAGCTAGGGGGTCTGGAAAAATCCGTTATCATATCATGTTATGGATGTGATTGAAATGTCTTGCATTTTTATGTGGTCGATTTTATGATGCACACTTAATGATATGCTCATGTTCACATACAACTTAACATATAAAAAAAAACAATCCTATAATGATCCCTTTGTTTAAGTGAGTTTCGAATTGTTTTCAAGCTCACCTCGGGGTGAGATCATATACACTATAAAAAATGAGTCAATAAAAGGATGCATCATATCATTCATCAATCTCATGAAAGTTGTAGGTGCACTACATAAACCAAAAGGCATCAATAACAACTCACGCAAACCTTTCCTTATTTGTAATGTTGTCTTCCACATGTATTCTACTTTAATTCTCACTTGATGTATCATGATTTGTGGTCCAACTTCATTAAGAACTTGGCTTGTTTCAATTGATCCAACAAGTCATCACTGAATTGAGAGGTTTTATTGGGATATGTACCTACTACCAGAAGTTTGTCAAGGGTTTTTCCATGTTGACATCTCCTTTGACATATCTCACTAAGAAAGGATCCTTCCATTGGTTAGAAGAATCTAAGCAAGTGTTCAATAGAATGAAATAGGTAATGAGCAGTTGTCCTTTTCTTGCACTTCCAGATTTTTCTCAACCTTTTTTTCTTTAGTGTGATGCTTTAGGGAATGCGATTGGATCAGTCTTGATGCAAAATAAGCACCCCTTGGCCTTTGAGAGTAGAAAATTGGAGCCCCATGAAAGGTTATATTCATTCTATGACAAACAGACGCTAACCATCATGCATGCACTAGTCAAGTTCAGAGGGTGTTTGGTAGGTGGTAAGTTCATTATCAAGACTGATCACAACACTTTGAGGCACTTCTTAACCCAAAAGGAGATGAATGATAGGCAACAGCAGTGGGTAATCAAGGTCCAAGCATATGACCTTGATATTGAATATAAGAAGGGTAAGATGAACATTGTAGCTGATGCACTTTCTAGAAAACCTACACTTGCATTGCTCAAATTTCATGATGATTGGAAAGTACAGCTTGGGGTAGGTACACAAAGAACCAGTTTTCTTGTGATTTGTTTGATGGATTAATTCATGATGATGCTTACACGATTCTCAATGATATTATCTATTATAAGGATAGGATATTTTTGGTTCCAGAATCCATACTAAAGAAGAAGATACTTGAGGCTGCCCATGATGTGCCTCTAGCAGGACATCCGACGTTTGTGAAGACTTACAAGAAAGTGAAGGAAAGTTTCATATGGAAAGGACTAAAGAAGGAGGGGATGGAATATTTCAGGTCATGTGTGGCATGTCAGCAAAACAAAGTAGAGCATACTCATCCAGCAAGGCTCTTACAACCACTTCCCATTCCTGAACATAAATGGGAAAGTGTATTGATGGATTTCATCACCGAGATTCCAAAAATACAAGGTAAAGACAATATATTTGTTGTGGTTGATAGATTGAATAAATATGCACATTTATTTGTTGTCACAACTAATATTGCATCCATCCAAGTGGTTGAAATTTTCATCAAAGAAGTCTTCAAACTTCATGGCATACCCATGTCCATCATCAGTGACAAAGATAACAAGTTTACTAGCAATTTTTGGCAAGAACTATTCAAGCTAGTGGGGACAAGTTTTAACATGAGCACTAGCTACCATCCATAGATTGATGCCCAAACAAAACGAGTGAACCAATGGATGGAAGGGTAAGAAACTATGTCACAGGCCAACAAAAGTCATGGACCACTTGGCTCCATTTTGGAGAGTTTTGCTACAACACTGCTTTTGATCTCTCAATTGGTATGTATCCTTTCAAATATCTTTATGGATATGATGCAATCACTTTTGATGATCTGATATTTGGTGACTGTAAGACACATAAGGCAAAGGATTGGCTCCAAGAGAGTCAATACATACTCAGAACTCTCAAGGACAACTTGCAGGTAGCACAAAACCAACAAAAAGGGCATACAGACAAGCATAGAATTGAGTGAGCTTTCCAAGTAGGAGATCTGGTATATTGGAGGTTGCAGCCCTATCACTAGTACAAAATGAGAGATACGTGACCAAAAAAATGACCAAAATACGCATATAAATGACCAGTTTTGATTTGGCGACCACTGGTGGCTAATTTACGGTCTATTATCACGCGACAAAAAATGTGGTCATATTTAGTTTGGTCATTTATAGGTTCTCTTGTGGTCATATATTTGGTCATTAATTAGGTCATAGTTTTGGTCATTAATTGTCACGATTAATGGCCAAATATACGACCAAATTAGTGACAAAAAATATGGCCAAATTAATGACCATAGACAGGCTATAACTGACCAAACTAAAAGCAACCACATTCTTGGTCACATGATAAGAGACCGGAAATTAGCCACCAAAACTGTCATTTGGTCGTTTATATGCGAATTTTGGTCATTTGTTTGGTCGCTAATCTCTCATTTTTTGGTCACTAATTTATTATTTTTTAGTCATTTTATATGCAAATATTCACTTATTTTAGTAAATAGGTGTCACATCCCTGGTCTCCCTGTTTCCCTTCAGAGGCGATGGGAGACCAACTGATACATTTTTTTTTCACAATTCTCTTTGTTTTTACACACAGCCGCAATGGCCTCCGATCCACAATCCGCAATCCACCCTGCCGCAATCCGCAGTCGGAATTTGGAAGTCAGATTTCCAAATCCACCTCTACGACGAAATCCCGCTCTCGACTTCCACAATCCGCAATGCAGAAGTTGGAAGCCGGAAGTCAACTCACGACCTCAAAAATTTACTCGTCCGACTTCCGCAATTATGCAATCCCCATGCCGAACTCAAAAGTCGGTATCCTCAAATCATCATCTCGGAGAATTTACTCCTCCGATTTCCGCAATCCACAACTCATGTTGCAGATGTCGGAAATCGGAAACCTCATTTCGTAACTCGGGGAAAAACAACCTTCCGACTTGTGCAATATGAAATCCACCTTGCGAATGTGGAAAGTCAGAAATCCAATGCACCAATCCCCGTGGAAATTGCCTTCCGATTCTCGCAATCCACAATCCGCCTTGCAGATGTAGAAAGTTGGGATTCCAACGCACCGACCCCATGGAAATCGCCCTTCCGACTTCCACAAACTGTAATCTGCCTTGCGGATTTAGAAATTTGGAAGGATAACCACTCCATTCCAAAGTTCGGTCCCCGACCTCTGCAATCCGCAATTCGCATTGCGGATTCGGAAGGTTGGGACCACATACCCCTGCAGTTGCAAACTTCCCAAGCTTATAAATTATTCATCCTTGGGACAAAATGGACAAGTATGGTACCGTTGGAAAGCTATTGGAGATATCTATCCACTGGTGTGATCCCATACCACATCTGAGTACTTTGAATTGGCCATATTTCCAACTAAATCATAGCTCAAACCACCTCAGTTTTTCTTTACCCTGCTGCAAGGACCTTTGTTTCCCTCTGCCATGGATTCTCCCTTCACCTGACGCACAAATGGGTCATGAAACACAATAAGAAGGTTATCTACTTCATTTTTCCATGTCCAGATGAATCCAAGCAATCCCTCTTAAAGGTGAATGCAATGCATAACTAAACAAATACTATGAAACCAAAGCTAGTCAGTGCATCTACAACATGCAAGGTTAGCAGCACATTAAACTCATGCAAATGATGAAGTATTCAAACATGAACTCAGCCTCATACTCAGGCGTATACATAGTTTCCTATTGATCAATTTTATGTAATTCTTCATTCAATAACTTGAACGTAACAAGAATAACATAACATAGGGAAACTAACATAATTTTACACCACAGAAGCACTTATCTTCGGAATGAAGCTGCCCAAGCAATTGGCTAAGTGAGAGAAAATTTCTACGCAACCTTAGGTCTCTATCCATCCTATACTCTTTCATCTAAGAGACCACCCCTGAGTTGGGATGTGTATCCACTAAGGAGGGATAAAATATAGGCTCTCTCATAGTCAAGGTTCAATTCCAATGCTAATCCAATGTACAATTGGGTTTATAAAGCATGCAAGGGAACAGGGAGGATGATGCTAACGCAGTGAGCTTAGCCACAGAGCTACATGCATCTCAGGATACTTAGAAAACATAACACCCACAACACCTACCTCACCCAACACAAGGAAGGCCCTCTTCTCTGCTGCACAGTCCCTCAAGGCCCCTTCCCTCCAGTGCTCTTCAGGGTGACCATAGAAAGGTCCAAACTACTATTTTCATGAGACTTTAACCTTCATTGGGTTTATCAAGCAGATCCAACCTCCGTCTTGCCTTCTTCTATGTTATCCTAGCTGGGATCTTCTCAGAGTTACGGCTGAAACTCTGTCTCGCAACTCGTTTCTTCCACTATCTAATCAAGGTCTTTTAAAGGGTTTTCTAATATTCTCACGCTCTGTAATTTATCCCTAGGGTCTTAGCCATGCATATCCAAATCTAGTTTCTTCCTATGCAAGGTTTCTATGTGCTTTCAGCTCTGCAAATTCGCGCTTACACAGAATCGTGATTTTTCTCCTTTTGCTTCATGGCTCAGCTCTGCAATCCATCATTACTCAGGGTCGTTGGTCAACAATGGGATAGGGATTAGGGTGAGAGAATTACTAGGAGGTAGAGTGTCTTAAGGGACAATAAAAACAGAGCCATACCTTGCCATACGTATTTTCAAGGCTGCTCCATACTCCATCGACCTCATGGACTGGTTTTGTCAACCACCCTCTTACAACAGAATTAAATGTCAACATGGGGAGTCAAAAGGATTCACAATTTGACATGTGGCATCATGGGTTCCAATCCCACAACCCCCTCACCTCTCCCTACTGGATACACATGGGCCCTTCTCATCGGTTGCCTCCTTAGCAAGTTTCCTTGGTATTTTATTGCAATATTTAATATTTACATCATTTACAATACCGCATGGTTTAATAGCACATGGATAATCAAAATGTCAAATACTTGCCTATTAAAAAAAACCTGAACATCCTCTAGTGGGGCCTTGGCCTTGAGCTCCACAGTAGAAAACACACATTACATGTATACAATATTTACATTGAAGCCAATAAACCCTAATGGTAAAAAATAGGGGTATTACAATTCCTTCCCCCTTAGAACAACACCATCCTCGATGTTCTCAAAACTGAACAAAAATGGGAATTCCTCTCTCAGGGCATCCTCCAGCTCCCATGTAGCCTCTTCGAGACTAATGTGCTTCCATTGCACCTTCACCTGTGCAATGACTTTGTTCTGGAGAAAATTGACCTTCTTGACGAGGATGTGAATAGGATCCACTTGGAACTCTCCCTTTGGTTCCACCTGTATCACATTCCAATCAATTATGTGATTAGGATCATGTACATATTTCTTAAGCAAAGAAACATGGAAAACATTATGAGCTCTCATGTTAGCAAGCAATGAAATTCTATATGCAACTAGACCTCTCCTTTAAAGGACTTCAAATGACCCACAATATATTGGTGCCAACTTGGCACAGCTCCCCAAATTCAAGGAAATTTTCCTCAGTTTCAGTCTTAAGTAAACATGATCCCCAATTTGAAACTCCTTATGCACCCTCTTCAAATATGCATAACTCTTCTTCCTATCCCGTGTTGCCTTCAAATTATTCCTGATATTAACAATCTACTACTCCATCTCCTTGATCTTATTTGGTCCAAGCACTACCCTGTTCACTCGGATGTCCCAACTCACTGGAGTCCTGCATCCTTTTCCATACAATACCTCAAAAGGAATCATTCCTACAGATGATTGGTGTCCATTGTTGTATGTAAATTATACCAAGTGTAGGTAGTCTTCCCACTTGGATGGTTTATCCATCACATACATTCTCAACATGTCTTCAAGAATCTGATTCACCCTCTCAGTCTGACCATCTGTTTGAGGATGAAATGTTGTACTAAACTTCAGCTGAGTCCCCAATTCCTGGAATAATCCCTTCCAAAAATTGGATGTGAAATTTGTATCATGATCTGAAACTATTTCCTTGGGAAATCCATGCAATATGAATATATCTTTCATGAATATATTGGCTATGTCATTTGTCTTATGAGTGGACTTGACTGGAATAAAGTCAGATACCTTTGATAGCTTGTCCACCACTACCATGATTGAATCATGCTTCCTCACTGTCATTGTCAGAATTGCTATAAAATCCATAGAAATTACTTCCCACTTCCATTTTGGAATGGGAAAAGGCTGCAACAATCCTGCTGGATGTTGATGTTCTTCCTTGACTTGTTGGCACTTTTGACACTTAGCAATGTACTCATCTATGTCCTTCTTCATCCCATTCCAAAAGTATTGCTTTCTTGCTGCTGTTATAGTCTTCTGATATCCTAGATGTCCAGAATATGGCATTTGGTGTATCTCATCCATCACTAACCTCTTCAAATCTGTACTATTTGGAATATACAGTCTGGTACCTTGATAAATGAGAACATCATATTCACCAAGATGATACCTACACATGTTTCATCCACATTTCCCTATTGCACTTTTTCTTTGACTTGAAGGTAAGCTTCATCACTGGCTTGAGCTTCAAGAACTCTTGCCTTCAAATCTCATTTACACATACTTATTGTTGCAACATGGAATTTTCTGCTAAGAGCATCTGCAACCTTATTCTCCTTACCTTTGACATGCTTAATTTCAAAATCAAATTCACAAAGGAATTCCATCCATCTAGTTTTCCTAGCATTCAGATTTGGTTGGTCAAAAAAATATTTCCAGCTCATGTGGTCTATTCTGAGCTCAAATATTCGTCCCAACAAATAATGTCTCCATCTATTGAGAGCATGATGTGACAGAGCTGTTTTGTGGAATCCCTGTGTTTCTTCTGTTCATTTGTGATAATGCATGTTGCAATATATGAATGATGCGATGTTTCCTTGCTGCAATTAATGCTTTACTGTTATATTTATTGCGATGGTGAATGTCTCTGTTGAATGATGCTATGAATATAAATGATGTCTGAGTTAAATGCATAGATCTATTTTTGAAATGTCACAATAAGTCAAGTAGTTGAGCCGCAACCATCCTCCTTCATTCGGCGGAAACATGGTTCCATCAACTCTCCCTTGAACATCTCGGGTGAGACCTCATCTGCTCTACATGTGTCGCTGGACGGGGTAAAACCTGTCTGGGCCGGTGCTCAGGGAGATCGCCGTGGTTTGGGTGTCGACAGTGAGTGGAACCCCTATCGACTGGGTTTGACACAACAAATGGTTCCGTTGCCGAGACCATAGTGCGAAGTGAAAGGAGGATATGTTGTGGCATCCGAATCAACCGAAAATACAAAACTGGTTTGATCAGAAGTTGCAGGAATTTGCTGAAGAAGAAAGTTGGAACTCTCGAGTAATGGTAGATCAGTGGGTGGAAAGATATATTCACGACCATCCACACGAATATTTTTTCTACGAGTTCCCACTCATCTTGTATGAGTGGTTGGCGAAGCTGACCTCTCAGAAGAGGAACTTCCAAGGTGATGAACCGATGACCTGGACCCTAGAGCTGAACCAGGAGCTGCAGGAAGTCGACAACAAGGCATCGCAAGATTTCGAAGTTTGGCTTGACAGTATACTAGAAGGATATATCACTGAATTTGCGGTCGACGTGAACAAGTCCTATAGTGAAGCTGAGAGATATTTCTTCCGCGGACCCCGGGGAAGGTTTCTGTTGTCGCTCCAATAGTTTATTAAAATGCTTATGTGTGAGAAGGGTATATTGAAGATGCATTTAGATCAGTAAAAACCCTGGGGGGCGGAGTCCATGGGTACAACGATAGTGGGGGGGCAGTACATGGAATGATAAGGGGTAGATGGGTGTAGGTCATGACGAGGCTGTGAGTGAAGCTGAGGAAGAAAGTGGTATTACAAGGGGAGGAACAAGGTTTCGACAGGAAAAGAGGCAGAGGACGGGAGAAAGTCCTGTTGTGATCGACAAGGACAACCAGGCTATGCCCAGGATAGAGGCAGGACCAAACCCCAGCAACAACGTACCCACACCTCCACTCACTATCTCTCAACCAGTAAAAAATACCACTTCGACACCACCATGTTCATCGAGCCAACAGAAGTTACTTAATAGTAGTTCAACGACTGGAAGAAGGAAGCCCAGGATGGCGGGCGAGGACACAAAGTTACCGTTGTTTCATGGAAATGGGATAGATAACCCTGAGTAATACTGGTTTTTATGTGAGGTAGTATGGACCATCAAGCAAATTACCAATGATGATGCTAAGAAAGGACAGTTAGCGACAACTCTGCGAGGTTGCGCATTAGACTGGTTTATGAAGTTTGTTCTAGACCCTACAGGAACTCCGGAGAAGACACTGGATGATATCAGGATAGGGATGATTGCAGAATTCAAAAAACCTAAGTCCGAAGCACAGTATATTACAGAACTAAAAGAGATTAAACAGTATCCCAATGAAACGGTGTGGGAATTTGACCAGCGATTTAAGACGCTGATGGCGAGGATTATTTTTGATATGAGCATGGTTCAACACAAGGAATGGTTCATCGCAACATTGCTCCCACACATTCAATTACCGCTGATGCCAAAGAACATTACGACCCCAAGTGAAGCTCTGGAGATTGCAATGCAGTTGGAATCTTCACAGATTGGTGAAAACATAGCTGGGATTTCGCAGATTCAGACACAGCTGGATAACTTGACCATACAACTGCAAGATCTTAAGAAGGGCAAGGAACAACAAGAAGTAGTTTGGTGTACGCGATGTCGAGGAGAAGCGCATGCTAAGGATAATTTCCTAGACTTCCGTAATTATCTAGTTTTAGGGGCACCAAACCCGTTGAATGGTGGTGGTATGCCATGGTGTTGCATCTGTCAGGTATATGGGCACCATCATGAGGAATTCCAATACATGCAGAAGATTGTCACAAAACCGATGAATCTGTATTGTACATTCTGTAAATATGTGGGACATGAAGACAAAGATTGCCATGCATATGTATTGCTTCATGAGAGAACATACGATGCATTCTATGTGAAGGACGACCAGCGTGTGATGGGTCCATTTTTCAGGTATTTGATAACCCTTTTTCCACAGTCCAGCTCAAGCAATGGTAACGAAACGCATTCAATTGTGGGAAAGGTGTTTTACTTTCATGATTTAATGAAATTGTTTTTATGATTAATATTGTATGTTAGAATGCGTATCAAATAAACTAATTATATGCAAACCAAGCGTGATTGAGTAGGTTTAGGATCATTAAAAGATGGACATGTAGAAGACTAAAGGATCACCAAGCTCGGCGCCTTGTTTCCTGATTTATAGAGGACGCACTCCCGCTTTCAAGATGAATCGGTGTTTTGACAATCAGTTAGGATCAGATTTAAATTGTATAAATATGGACCTCTCGGGTAGCGAGAGGCCACTACTGTTATTTTGGAGAAAGACATTATTTTTAACGTTTTCTGCACTATTGAGATACTGAGAAGTACAAACTTCTATTTTGACATGGATTTTATATATTAATGAAAGATTGATGATTAATTCCAGCAAGCGTTTCTGAGTTTTTAGTCTCTCCTGAGTATGGATTGGGGAGGGACCCTCCAACACGTAGGTCAGGAGATTCCTATTTGCAGGTATTTTTCCAAGTATACATTTTACATTGATGAACAGTTATATGACATATGGGAGCGCTTGAATGATTCATTGTTTTCTGTAGTAGTTTAGAATGCATTACATAATACATTAAAACGATTTCAGTAGTCCTGTAGGTTCTTTCTTGCAACGCATATTTTTATCAACAATTACATGTGTAATAGCTTTGCTTTCAATGTCATGGTTTAGATCTGGAGTTCACTGCAGTTTCTCATCGTGATTAGTTTCTTTTAACTTCTTAGTAATAGGTGAGTAAGCATAGAATGATCGTATTTCAATTCTAGATTGGTAAAACAAGTTAGATCAAGACTCCAATTTTGTGCATAGATAATAGTTACAGACTTTATTTCCCCAATAGTAGAATAGCTCTGTTATGATATTTTCATTCTCAGCATTTAGTTATTTCAGCATTTTAATTATTTCAAATAGATTTACTGTTTTGGTATCTTCATTTCTTAGAATAGATCAACATCTAATTACTTCAGCATTTTAATTATTTAAAATAGGTTCCCTGCTTTATTTCTCATAACATATTTACTACTTTCAGCAATTCAATTCTTTTAATTAGATTTATTGCTTTCCAGTATTTAATTCCATAGCATAATTAGTTTTCACATTTAGTAGACAATCTTTAGAACATCGGTACTGACATTTAACTGTGACAAGAGATTATCCTATAAGAGCACAGATAGTGCATGCATCTCTCAAGTTTGTACGTTCCCCAAGTTGACATTTAAAGTAGGCTCTTGGTATAGCTGCCCTCATTAGGCATCCACATTAGGAGCTCACCACTTTTTGGCGCCGTTGCCAGGGAGGTGCTAAATCTTTGAGGAGACATCACCTAAAAACCACAAAAAGAAAACAAAAATTATATAAAACAAAAACATAAATATCTTATACCAATGAATGCCTCGTCGGAAAAGGGATAGGTTTGGCCGCTTTCTACCCAAGCATTCCATGAGCAACAACGGTAATAACAGTTCTAACCATTCTCAGTTTGAATTTCTACACTCTGAAAATGAAACTGACTCCACATACGATCCAAACAGAAGCAACTTCACTACCAGTTCCAGCTCAAACACCTCAATGGAAAATAAAGAGGAAGAACCTAGGGAGCTTTTCACTTTTCCCATTAGCATACCTCTCGGAGATGCCAGAATGAAGAACATCAATCCTAATAATCTGCCAGACTTTCATGGGTTGACTTTAGAATATCTTGACACATTCCTGTTTGAATTTGAGGTAGTTTGCAGATCATTTGATTACACTACTGATGCACAAAAGCTTAGGCTTTTTCCTTCCACACTGAAAGACCTATCACTTAGGTGGTTCATGAGCCTTGAAGGAAATAGTATCTTTAGATGGGATCAAATGAAACAGTCATTCTTAGAAAAATATAGGGACTACTGCAAGGCCAAAGATACTAGGGATGAAATCTTTAGGATGCAACAAGGAGATAGAGAGTCATTAGAAGATTATGCCCAAAGATTTCAACTCAGCTACAAACGAGCCAGCCATTGCACATTGGATCCTGAATCACTAAAGCTTGTCCTTCTCAGAGGTGTAAAAGAGGAGAATTTTGAAGTCTTAAATCTCCTTGGAGATGGAGACATATTCCAAAAAACTTTTGACCAGATCCTGTAAATCTTCAAAAACTACTCAAGATCTAGGAAAACTAAGAATGGGACGAGGGATACACATACAACCACCAATGGATCATCATCCTCAACACCAACACTTACAAAATATGATTTAGGAAACCTGCTGGATGACATGAAAACTGACATACTGCAATCCCTAGCCATGCAACTTGATGCTCTTCAAATAAAAAAGAAACAGGATGAAATTAACCAAGCCTTGGTAGTATTTTGTCCTCGTTGTAGGAAGAAGCATGAGAAGGGGCAGTGCACCTTGAACACAATAGAAGTATGTGGTCTTTGCACCGATGACCATTCCAGTGATAAATGTCCCCTCTTACCCTCATGTAAGGCATCTATTCAAGACCCAGCAGCTGAAGGATTTGTAGAACAACTCTGTTTTATAAATCATAGGAGGAATAATTTTGTTAGGCCATATCAGCAGAGCAATCAAACTTACTATAATCAAGGACAGCCAAATTGGAACTCTGCACCGACTCCATGGCAAGCACATCCAAATCAAAACCAATGGCAACAAAACCAGCAAGCATATCAACCATCTTATCAACAGCCATATTATCCACCGTCTTACCCTCAATACCCCCCACCGTTTCCATCCACCACAAATTATGCAAACCAGTACCCCCATCCATCAAATTGGAGGGCGCCATTACAATAGCCACTCATTATGCCACCCCCCACAACCTCAACCATCCCCCAGACCTCCACCTATTCCAGCCCAACCAATTCCAAATCCTAATAATAACAGGCCCCCACAACAGCAGCAGGTTTATAACACTGATATCACACAATTCCCAACTTATGTTGTAGACACCATAGAAATAAATGAAATAAACCTACGATCTGGAAAAATGTTGCAGAATACATCCCCACACAACATCCAACAAACTGTACCTGAAGTTCAAGACCACGCATTAGAACACTATGTTCAGCATCCTGATGAACCAGAACCGCCTGAGGAAGAAATTATACCACTCACACAAACTAGAAACCCTCCATTTCCAGAAAAACTTGTCCGGAATACAAGAGAAGAGGAAGAGAATATAATATTAAACGAATTCAAACACTTAAACATCCAAATCCCAATATTACAAGCCATAAGGGATGTGCCCATCTGCAACAAATTCATTGGAGAAAATTGCCTAAAGAAGCCAGGAAGGAGGAAGCATGACCCACCAACTATTAATGTAGTGGGACAATTGGCCAATTTGATGCTAGGTGTCATAATAAATCCTAAATATCTTGATCCTGGTAGTCCTGTAGTAAGCGTCACCATAAATAACAAGCAAATAAATAAAAGCTTAATTGATCTAGGAGCTGCGATCAATGTCATGAATAAAGAAACCATGTTATACCTAGGACTCCAATCAATGGTAAGACCAACCACAACAGTACTCCAACTAGCAGACACGTCCACTGTGAAGCCCGAAGGAATGCTAGAAGACATTATGATCAATATCGAGTCCTGGGAATATCCAGCTGATTTTATAATAATCGAAATCAAAAGAAAACGTAGTGGCTATCCAATTATCCTGGGTAGACCTTGGTTAGAAACTGCGGACACTTACATAGGTTGTCGATCAGGAAATATGACAATCACCAGTGGACATACCAGGAAGAAGATAACAATCTACCCACCAACAATGAAATCCTCAGAGTTAGAATATTGAAATTTGACTGATGATTACCAGAACACACCAAATCAAAACCTCCGACCTATCCTAACAATTGATGCTACAATATCTTTAAAGGAAATAGATGAAGATGGCCATATAGATAGATTTATACAAAATATATCTCCTAACAATCATGTTATTCAAGAATTTTTTTCTACAGAAACAAGTGAAAGTTCAAAACAGAGCATGGATTACTTATGGACAGAAGTAATGCCAGAACAGATTGAGAAGGTAAAAGTCATGGAAATTAACCCTGGCAAAACAGTCAACATAAATTCCAATTTAGAACCGGACCAAGAAGAGAAATTGATGAAGATACTAGCACAACAAAGTAAAGCATTTGCCTGGACATATACAGATATGAAAGGAATACATCTTGATATCTGCAAACACTACATTTACATCAAAGAAGTTTCTACTCCCATCAGGCAACCACAAAGAAGGCTGAACCCTGCACTAAAAGACATAGTAAAAAAGGAATTACAAAAGTTATTAGACGCAGGGTTCATCTATCCAATATCTGATAGTGAGTGGGTCTCACCACTAGTCATAATGCCCAAAAAAGGAGGCAAATGGAGAATTTGTGTGGACTACAGGGAGATGAATAAAGCAACAAAGAAGGATCATTTTCCACTTCCATTTATAGACCAGGTACTGGATACATTATCTGGAAACAAGTACTTTTCATTCCTAGATGGTTTCAGTGGTTACAACCAAATTTTAATACACCCAGCTGATCAAGATAAGACGACCTTCACATGCCCATGGGGAACTTACGCCTATAGGGTCCTACCCTTTGGTCTATGTAATGCCCCAACAACATTTCAAAGAGCCATACTGAGTATTTTCTCCGATTTTCTGAATAAAAAAATGGATGTATTCATGGATGATTTCACACCTTATGGATAGAGCTCTGAGCAGGCATTGGAAAATCTTGAATTAATATTAAAAAAATGTATTGAGATGAGCTTGTGCCTAAACAATGACAAATGCAGGATGTTAATGGAAGAAGGAATTGTTCTAGGACATCATATATCATAGAGAGGTATAGAGGTGGATCAAGTCAAAGTATCAGTTATCAAGACACTGCCCCCACCTGTCAAACAAAGAGATGTGAGAAGCTTCGTTGGACAGACAGGGTACTACAGAAGGTTTATTGAGAATTATAGCAGAATGGCTGCCCCCATGTTTGCACTTCTCACAAAAGACAATGAGTTCATATGGACAAGCAACTGCATGTCCGCCTTTGAAAGTCTTAAACAGAAAACCATCACAGCACCAATACTTCAAGGACCAAACTGGGAAATTCCATTTCACATTCACACCGATGCATCAGATAAAGCAATCGGATCTGTGCTTGGGCAAGAACAATACAAGAAACCCTATGCCATATACTATATAAGCAAAAATTTGGCTGGGGCAGAACTCAACAACACAGTCACAGAGAAGGAATTTCTGGCAGTCATACATGCAATCAACAAATTCAGGCATTACATTACAGGATACCAAAGTTTTATCCATACTGACCACTCAGCGATCATATATCTTATGAACAAGCCTAATACCAGTGCAAGAATTATTCGATGGATGCTACTTCTACATGAATTCGACATCACTATAATAGATAGACTAGGCAAGCATAATGTCGTAGCAGACTGTTTTTCAAGAGTAACACATGGGACAGATAATGAATTGGTCCAAGATAACTTCCCTGATGAGCACCTTTTTGCCATATCAATAAAAATTCCATTGTTTGCTGACATAGCAAACTATTTGGTATCCGGGAAGTTTCCAGAGCATTACAATTATAAAGAAAGGACAAAAGTAATAAGACAAAGTGCCACATATACATGGATAGAGGGCATGCTTTTTAAACAGGGACCAGATCAAGTACTTAGAAGGTGCATTAGGGAAGATGAGGTACATGACATAATGCATGCCACCCACAATGAACCCTGTGGAGGACACTACACTGCAAAAAGAACAGCCTACAAGATCTTGCAAATAGGGTATTCTTGGCCAACACTCCACAGATATTCTTATGAGTATGTGTCCCATTGTGACGATTTCCAGAGAATGGGAAAGCCAACACAAAAACAAGAAATGCCACTACATCCACAAATATCTTTAAAGGCATTCGATAAGTGGGGATTCAATTTTGTTGGCCCATTCAACCCACCGTCCAATTAGAAGAGCTACATCCTTGTATGCATTGATTACCTTACAAAATGGACAGAGGTAGTAGCACTGGCTGCTGCAAATGAAACCAGTATGGCCAAATTCTTTACTGAGCAGATCTTTCACAGATTTGGGGTGCCAAGAGAAGTAGTTTCAGATCAAGGACCACAATTCACATCAAATTTAATTGAAGACTTGATGAAAAGAAACAATGTAAAGCATAGACAGTCATCCTCCTAACACCCTCAAGGAAATGGTCAAGCTGAGGTAACCAATAGGGAATTAGAGAGAATCTTGACAAAAACTGTCCAACTTCACAAAAGAGATTGGGCTGACAGACTTAGTGAAGCATTCTGGGCTTACAATACTACATGGAAAACAACAACAGGATTCACACCTTATGAACTGGTCTATGGGAAAAAGGTCATGCTACCAATCGAATTTGAAGTAAAAACATTAAGAATTGCAGCCGATCTAAATATGAACCTATCAGACATTCAAAAAGAACGCATGCTACAGCTAAATCAATTGGATGAACACCGCCAAGAAGCACTTACACATACTGAAATCATCCAACAGCAAAGAAAGAAATGGCATGACCAACATTTGAAGGATAAGAAATTCAAAGAGGGTCATTGGGCACTACTCTACGACTCCAGATTTCACACATTCAAAGGAAAGCTAACCACTAGATGGCTTGGACCTTACATCATCCAGAAAATTTACGACAATGGGGCTGTGAGAATTATTATAATTGATGATGATGAGTTCCCCATGATAGTGAATGGGCATCGCATAAAACTCTACAAACAACCAAAGTCCAAAGAAGAATTTACACAAGTACTCTACCAGCAACAATTGATGTTGATAGAGCATGCTCCAAAACAATAAGTTTCAACACATTTCATGAAAAAAAAGCACAAAAAAAAGAGAAAAAAGAAAAAAACCAAAACAAAAAAAAAGAACAAAGGGATAACAGGAAGTACAGGGCATCAACCTATTCAAGCGAACCTGCACAATAATTCAAGCGAGGCTGCCATCAATTCAACCGAGCCTGCAAAATATATCAAGCGAGCCTACACAATAATTCAAGCCAGGCTTCCATCAATTCAACTGAGCCTATAAAATATATCAAGCGAGGTTGCCATCAATTCAAGCGAGGCTGCCATTTATTCAAGTGAGCCTGATATCAATTCAAGCGAGCCAGCCACATCTACATGCAGAAGTCAGTCTTCATCTCCTACGGAATTCATCAAAGACACACCACGCCAACCTTTTTCAAACATATTCAAGAGAGCCTGCAAGTTATTCAAGGGAGACAATCACATCCAACCATGCAATCATCCAAATATAAAGCACAATCGCCTGAGTCGTATCAACAACTGGCACAATTTTCAAAAGCACATTCTCAGCAAATTCAAAACGCGTAAAACGGAAAAAGCACCCTACGCACGTAACTACTAACATGCAAAAATCAACTACAGACACCGCCAAGACATACTACAGAATCCACCATGCATGAAAAACGGACCAGATCATCAATGCAAGTACGCATACATACCAAGGTAATCTCTAAAATGATTTTATTTGATTTTTACGGTAAAGCACTTTCCCATGATATAGTCGTTTCTAGTCAGCTGAGGATAGCTTCCATTTCAAATCGGCGGCATGGTGGAATTACCTTCACAACTCATGATTGCTACCAATGTCCCGTCACTCGCAGAAAATCATGATCGCAACCTTCACCACATGAAGTACAGAGGTCGATCATGAGAAGGCAGAGATCGATCATGAAAAATAGGGGATTAGAAGTGGCAAGTACAGGTATGATGAAAAGAATAGGTGCAGAAAGGCAGTGAATCAGGGTGCAGCATATTCCATGATTTTGCATATAAGTAACCACCCGGAATTCCTGAGAAGCAGCCACCATTGTGTTCCTTGAGCCTGTAGGCAGAGCCCGACCAAGTTAAAAGTATAAAACTGCATTCCACAAGCCCTGGTTTGTCTGGTTATAAAGAAGATTCGAAAAATGACGAAGGGTTTTAAAAAGAGTGAACCGGAAGATCACAGTGCCATTTATCAAAGCCCGAGAGTCCTGCAGATCATTCGCAACTCAGGCTAGATGCCATTTATCCTTGGATTGAGAGGATACCATACAGGGGTAGCCCAGGTATCTAAAATCCGAGTCTCCAAGGAGAAAGAAAGGGAACCCAGCCCCTTGATTACCAATGTGTCTGATGATGACATTGATCCTTTTATAGATCAAAAGGATCCCACTACAGATAAAGAAGAGCACGAAGAAGAAAACGAAGAAGAGGATGAAGAATAGGAAAGGAATGAAGAGGAAAAACAAGATACAGAAGAAGAGATGGATAAAGAAGAAGGGCGGAGCTTACAGGAGCAAGGCAACTTTCAGGAAAACCCTCCAGAACGTAGTGAAGACCCCGAGGTCATTTTCCAGCTCGCTGAAGCACGAGCAAAATTGGAAAGGCTTAGAAATGAGTTGGCAACATTAAGAATTCGGCCAGGAAGCCAGGCCACACCTCCCCCATTCTCAGCCGAGAAAACACAAATCCTAAAGATGCACCATGCAAAAGAGCTCCGGCTGGCCGAGCAAAAGAATTTAGCGCTGCAAGAGAAGTTGGTCGAAGCACAGAGTGAATTAGCAAGGAAGGACCAGGAAATTATCAAAATTAAGGATGTTTTTGCCACTACTATCGGCATATATGAGAGACTGGGTGACCTCAGACCACCATCGGCGGTCTATGCAGTTTATTTACAAGAGAAATGGGGTGAATTCCAGCTCTAGAGGATGAAGAAAGATCTCCCTATAGAGGTAAGCACTCCTAAAGAATTTATTGATGCATCATTAAACTCCATAGAGCTCGAGAAAGACCAATTGAGTGAGTTCTTCTTGCACAATTTCGTAGTTTCTAGCTCGCTCAACTGGTCGCCAAACCCATATGTGGGCGATTTCCAGTTAAGGGCATTGTGTTCGTGGATGAACCATGAAATTGAGCGAGCCCAGGACTATCATCTCTATGTGGCATCCAAATGGAAAACTCCATTAATGATCAGACCTGAGCCAACTCACCCTGAGGGAATAATCTATAATCACAGGATCCTCACTTAGGACGAGGAACTGATACCCATTCTCCTCGCAAAACAACAGGAGGTGGTGAGTTACTTTGACATTACACTCCGCAGCACACAAAAGGAAGTTAATGAGTCCATCAGGGAAAGGTGGAGCAGGGTGCAAAACGATCTAAAATGAAGAGAACTCCACTCTCCCCTCAGGCTTAAGGATGCTCTCTTCAAAACCATACTCTACGAAGAATCCCTGGCAAGAAACCAACTAAGGTGGATTGGGATGAGACTGAATCCACCATTCTTTCTTTCCCCAGTCCTCAAAGAACAGATTAATGAAGAGGAGGAGAGGAAGGCATGGGCCCGGGAGGATCATAATTTTGGATATCTCAGACAGGCAGGGGCACCTAAGGTGGCAGCATGGGATATCAGGGAGGTCATCGACGAATGGAATAAGTCACCCAAGGATGGGTGAATCCTTCAAGTAGGGGAGAGAATGATGGGTCCATTTTTCAGGTATTTGATAACCCTTTTTCCACAGTCCAGCTCAAGCAATGGTAATGAAACACACTCAATTGTGGGAAATGTGTTTTACTTTAATGATTTAATGAAATTTTTTTTATGATTAATCTTGTATGTTAGAATGCATATCAAATAAACTGATTATATGGAAACTAAGTGTGATTGAACAGGTTCAGGATCATTAAAAGATGGACGTGTAGAAGACTAAAGGATCACCAAGTGTAATACCCCATTTTGACTCTTAGGATGTATTAGCATTTAAGGTAAATAATGTGTACATGTAATGTATGTTTTCCTAGCGTGGAGCTCAAGGCCAAGGCCCCGCTAGTGAAAGCCCGAATTTGATTTAAAAGGGCAAGCATTGATATTTGATGCCCATGTGCTCTTAAGCCCTGGAAATTGTAATAGGATGTAAATAAACATTATGCAATATAAAATTCCAAAACTGGCTATGGGAGCAACGAATGAGAAGGGGCCATGTGTATCCACTAGGGAGTGGTGAGGGGGTTGTGGGATGAACCATATGTTGCCAAATGTCATTGTGAGAACCCATTTGACTTTCCTGGCTGACATTTAATTTTGCTGTAAGGAAGTGGTTGAAGAATTCAGTCCATGGCTTCAATGGAGCATGGGCAGCCCAGAAATTCGTATGGAAGAGTATGGGCTCTGTTTTCTTGTACCACAAGCCACTCTACCTCCTAGAAATTGGTTCTTCCTCATTCCCATTCCATTGTGAAACTTACCAGCACCATTTGCCATCCAAAAACGAATTGCCAGCAGAGTGAAAAACCAGAAATCGCGACTTTGAAAGAACCCACGTTTTGAAGAGCCAAAAACGCCCAGATTTGGCATTGGATAGTGAAATCCAATGGGGGATCCATTGGTATGAACCTTGGGGTGAATTTGGGAGCATTAGCTATCCCGAAATCCCTAGGAATACCCATTTTTTACGGCCCAGAAATGAAGTGACGGGATTAAGTTATTGGATAACAGAACTGTGAGAAATCCAAGTGTGAATGACTGAGCAGAGGTTTGGTTTGCTTGATAAACCCAGTGAAGGCTAGAATCTCAAGGAATTAGTAGCTAGACCTTTCTATGCCCACCCTGAAGAGCACTGGAGGGAAGGGACGCCTGAGGGACTGCGCAGCAGAGAAGGGGACCTTCCTTGTGTTGGGTGCGGTAGGTATTGTGGGTGCCATGACTGCTGAGATCATTTGAGATGCCTGTAGCTTTGTGCTTGAGCTCACTAGCTTAGCATCCTCCTCATTGGTCATCCGTATGCTTGATAAACCCAACGGTGTGTTGGCTTAGCATAGTTGATGACCGAAACCATGGCTGTGAGTGAGCCCAGCTAGTTCTTCCTTAGTGGATACACAGCCCAGCTCGGGGGTGATCTCTCAGCTGAAAGAATACAGGCTGGACAGAGATCTATGGTTGGGTGGAACGTTGCTCTCACATAGCCAGTTGTTTGGACAGCTTCATCTTCAAGATAAGTGTTCTAGGTATTATAAATTATTTGCATTTTGTGTTCTGCAATATGTTAAATTGTCAATGTTTAATGAAATGAATTGATTATCTTAACTTGAAATCTATGCATGGCATTGGAACGAGATTGAGTCTCTATATGCTGAATCATCCTCTACTGTGATATATGTATATATGTTAGGCATTACTGTTTGTGTGCTTGCTATTATGTTTAATTCCGCTGTGTTTATATAGAGTTGATTTTGCATACAGAAGTTTTTAATTGTTATGAATTTATGAAAAAAAAGAATATTGGGGCTAAGTCTGCCAAAAGCCCCGTGTGTTGTTAACGTTTCCTTCCCTGCAATTGTTGATGGAAGGGGACGTTACAGAGTGGTATCAGAGCTCTAGGTTCAACACTACGGCTGTTGGGCCCTTCACAGAGATATAAATCATATTATGTACATGCATTTTGTATTTGGAACTAAGATGCATTAAAGAAACCTCAAGATCGCATGTCTTCTATTTATTGGAATGGGAAATCATTTCCATGACTGTTTGGGGATTTTTGCAAGCTGCTTGCATTGATTGCATTCTATGAAATAGTGGAAGGAGTGAGAAAATTCATTTTCAGGTTGAATGCTTGCTCTAATTTGTCCCCAATGCTGTAGCATTCAGTTTGTATTTGTTTGTTTGCCTCCATGGAGGAGAGAAAGGAGGGGCAACCTCTGCCATCTTATATTGTTTTGTTGTTGTTGTTGTTAATTGTTGTGCATAGGAGATGATGCATCATGTGCTGGAGACCTTGATTAATGATGAATCCATGTTCCTTGAATGTCCATGATGCTTTGAATGCATGAACTTGAATGTTGAGCATGGTTGGAAATGAGTTCTGTTTGTTAATTTCTTGAGTAAAAACATGGACAGTCAGTTGTTACAGCCCCATGTCTGAATGATGATTTTTACTTACAATGAACCCACATTGTGTGTCCGATTGATGGTTTTCGGAAGTGAGGAAAGCCTGCAAATTACGCCCTTATACTCATGAGTTTCCTTGCCCATGCTTGTTGGCTGCTTGAAGATTAATTGTGAATCCATTGGTTGGATTGTTGAATGTGAAATGAAAAGAAAATCCCTTATTAGAGATGCAAGTTCTTGTCATTCTCTTAATGTTTTTATGCAAGTTTGATCTGTAGTAGTTCACCTCTGTAAGGGGACGAAAGGGCACATTCCTGCAAATTTTCTAACTGTTGTGAAAAGTTGCAGTTGCAGGCAAGAGACAGAATGGTTTTGATGTGGAATTGGGAAGTTGGGGGCGACACTCTGATTGGGAAAAATGACAGGGTCAGACTTATCAGATGAAGAATAATATCACATAGGTGCATAGATCTCTCCAAGAGCTTTCCAACGGTACCAAATTCGTCCAATTTGGTTAAGGGACGAGGGAGATATGACCCCCGCAAGCACACAGTTTGCGCACGGATTGAGCGCGGATCGCGCACAGATTGCGCGCAGGTCACGCACAGATTGCGAGCAGATTGCGCGCAGATTGCGTGCGGGTTGCGCGCAGGTCGCGCACAGATTGCGCGCGGATTACACGCAGAGTGCGTGCGGGTTGCGCATGGATTGCGGGCAGGTCGCACACAGATTGCGCATGGATTGCGCGCAGATTGCGTCCGGGTTGCGCGCGGATTGCGCGCGGATCGTGCACAGATTGCACGCGGATCGCGCACAGATTGCGCGTGGATTGCGCACGGGTCACGCACAGATTGCGCGTGGGTCGCGCACAGATTGAGCGCGGATTGCGTGTGGGTTGCGCGTGGATCGCGCACAGTTTGCGTGCGGATTGCGCGCGGATCGCGCACAGATGGCGCGCAGATTGCGCACAGATTGCGCATGGATTGTGTGTAGGTTGCGCATGGATAGTGCGTGGATTGCGCGCAGGTTGCGCACAGGTTGTACGCAAGTGGCACACAGGTGGAGCACAGTTTGCAAAGGGAGTTAAAAAGGAAAAGTAGTTAAACCCAGAATTTTATAAAAGATGAATGGTGCATCGAAATTGAGATCCGCAAATTGCTGAGTGTTCCTTGTTATATGGACTAACTTCGCCCAATATAAAAGTTTTTGTGATTCTTCATAGATTTTCTTCCACAGGTGGCTGAAGTTGGCATTCTGGACCAAATACAATTGTGTAAAATGTGCAGAATTAGAGTGAAAGTTGTCATTTTTGAAGAGATGCAGTTCCTGCACCCGATGTCGGAATGGAGCATGAAGATAGGCATTGGAAAGCTTGTCCAGCAGGGAACAATAATGCCTGACCAGATTTTGAATGAGGTCTACATATATCATAGATATTTAGTGCAGAAAAGTGCCAGTGGTTGTTTTGGCAAAATTATTGTCAATATGGGCAAATTCTAGAATTGCATGCCTGGAAGTAGCATGCCATGAAATCGAACCAGCTACGATGTGAAAGAGGAATTCCATGTTACGAGGAGGGATCGAAAAGGGAAGAATTCCTTAAACCCCTGTTTGTTATCACACTTATAATTATGAAATTGTCATATGGCATAAAAATGTTAAAATGTAAGGGATTACATAGATGTATATGCACTAGATGGCATCTTAACAAACATTGCATAGTGCATATGGAAATGCTTGTGTATAAATGGGATATTGCATATTGGTAGAATAATGAAGTCTGCATATGCAATGAACCACTAATGGAGAATATTGTGGTTGATAATCACTATTGATGTTGGTATTGGTTGTAGGACCAAAAATAGCAAAGAGCATGGCTAAATGTGTTGAGGATGTTGTTGCATGAAGCCAACAACCTTATGCAGAAATGATGGTGCAACAAATCTATGATCATAAAGTTGGCAAAAGGACTGAGCAGCCTTGGTAAGAGGCCAACTGATCAGGTAACATCAGGTTATGTTAATGGTAACCATGCAGGTAATGATTATTGATGCCAAATTGCATGAATGTTGAAAGAGAATTTGGTAAGATCTCTTCAACTATGTTTGAGCTATGATGAATTAGTTTGCATGTGATATTGAATACCGATTGGGACTGTTAACCTACCAAGCTTGGTGAGGTGTGGGAAAGTGAGGGAAATGATCCTTACACCCTATGACTGTTTAGAAATCTCGATGCATTCATATGAATTTATATCATGCCATGTGTATGTTGGTTATGTGCTTAATAACCAAAGCAAGTAAGGACTGGTGGTCCTGATTATGGTAATGCAAGTTATATGAAATGGTCATGTTTCGATCATAATATGCTTGAATGCATAGTACTCATGAAACAATGCAAGGTAGCATTGAGTAGATGTGCATTAAGAGACTTTATAAATCTTGTGATGCATTGTATGAATGCATAGGGATGATGCATATGTTATTGCAAAATAAATAATGAATGAAATGATGCATTGATGATAATTCTAGGATCATTTCATGGGTTGTTATGAATGCAGAATAGTAAGTGCATGAAGAGCCCAATCGCGATCGATGGGATGCTAGAGTGCTCTGTGGAAGGACAGAGTTGTATGAATGATATGACTGTGAAATAATGAGTATCCCAAAGTCTCATTAAATTGCATAAGTGATGTGACTGTACCTTGCATCTGAGTATGCATGAAACAAATCTGAAAACATTCCCATGAGAATAATATCACAATTGCAAATCAAATTTCTGTGAGAAACAGATTTGAAAATTTGAGCTAGAGCTTATGAGAAGGAATCTCATGGTTGAGAGCTCTAAGTTCTGTTAGTAAGAAAAGTTGTAAATCTCAGATTTGTAAATGTTTCGGATTTGAAATTTTGCTAATAATTGCTAATGATAATTTGGCTTATATGAAAATGTGTCAGGAGGACATGCTGTAAGTGGATGCTCATGTATGGCAGCGGGCATAAGACCATAACGGGCAGAGTGGTGTCACTTACAGGAGCCAAACAATATGAGGATAGCCTCATGGATAAGAAAACCCATTTCTGTAGTAGACAGAGTTGCAAATTCATACTGAATTTAATTATTAGTGCCATGGATTGGTTATGGAACAATCAGATTTGAATGGTACTGTTAAATGTTGCTGACTGTTTGGCTGTTTAATAAGTGTGCCAGGGAGACACATTGCAGTAAGACCGAGAGAGAGAGGTCCTGCGGAAGCCAAACTTCATGGGAAGGGATTCCATGATTTGAAAATGGGTTTCAGGTGAAATGCCATAACACATTATTAATGTCTCATCTGCACTACATGATTGGTAAACAATATGAGTGGGATGGTGAAGATTATGTCAGTAAGACATATGAAGGTTATGTAACATCAAAAGGAATTGGGATGGCAAACCGAGAGACTGTCAACTCAGAGAAGGAGCCTCCATTCCTCATTAAAGAAGAGAAATAGCATTTGCAAAATGGATAAGTGTTCCATAAACCCTGAATGATATATATATATATACATACATGCATGTCTATTTATTAGAGTTAATATGCAGAGCATGTTTTGA
The DNA here is from genome assembly GCA_027924585.1 of Larix kaempferi. NCBI lineage: Eukaryota > Viridiplantae > Streptophyta > Pinopsida > Pinales > Pinaceae > Larix > Larix kaempferi. The sequence continues at coordinate 8,312,234 of BSBM01000182.1, read as the reverse complement.
TTTTATTTCCATTATGGCAGACTGCTTGAAGTATGATTAGGACCTTCATAGTTCACATCAGTAAGGAGTGCACGCCTTCCTGGTGCTGAGTTATGTTAGGGATGCCAATATTGACTACGCCTTAAGGAAATGGACGCATTCCTGGTGTTTCAAGGTTGGATAGTGAATGTTATGAAATATGTTTACAGTTCTAGAGCAGCAATACTAATGAGCTTGCTATCCATTTTGTGTTGACAGATTATACATATGAAATTCAGTGCTGCACATTAAAGGGAAAAGTGAGGAAAAGAATACTCAAGAGGACTGTATGAGCAGTGGTAACCCTTGTGTAGGGTGAGTGGGTATCATGGGGCCATGATAGCCTGCAGTTAATAAAGTCACCTAAAAGAATTCTTAAATGGAACCGTCGGCTTACACAAGAGAAGAAGTGCCACCCTTGTGTGGGTGAAGAATTGTCATGCGCATTGAGGGATTGTGATACATGTGAAAGGCTGATGCAAGCCTAAGGCAGAGTAGTGGAGCCTTGACCTGTAATGGTCGGTGGCGCAGTTACCTTCCATTGGCCGATGACCCAGACGTATGTGCTGGCTCGGCAATGGAGAGGGCCAACCAAGTATGGGACTGGTTGGGCACCACCAAATGCTTGGTAAACCCAGTCGGCGTGAAGGTGTACTGGTAGGGCATTAATTATTTGATGATTTGGAGCAGCCTGCGTGCTGGCCAAACATTCTATTCTGCAGGAGGATCGCAAGGCTTATAAAGTAAAAGCAGGACCCTGTGGACCAGAGAGGAAATGCACAATACAGATAAGTATTCAGTTTCATTTATTTCTTGTTTGGAATAATGAAGATTACAAGTATAAGCTTGTAACAAGTGAGCTGATGCATTATTGTTTCTTTGTTGGAAACCTTGGTCAATGCAGGAAGCAAGGACCCTGAAAGAACTAAAAGCTGCTTGGTAAATCGAGAAGTGACTGGTTGAGCATTGATTAATTGATGTTGTGGAGCAGCCTGTGCGCTAGCCAAACATGCAAGAGTATTGATGTTTTGGAGCAGCCTGCGTGCTGGCCAAACATGCAAGAGTATTGATGTTTTGGAGCAGCCTGCGTGCTAGCCAAACATGCAAGACTATTTGATGTTGAGGGGTAGCCTGCGCGCTGGCCAAACACCCAAACCCATAGGCGATTCCGAGGCTTGTAAAGCAAAGAAGGACCCTATGGAATAAAGTGAAGACATCTAGTGCAGATAAGTATTTGGTTATCTTGTAATTTCTTGCTTATGAATATACATGTGTATATGATTTGGTTATGATTTCCTATGAAAATAAACTAAACATGTGAATTAATTCAATGTTTGAGTGTAGGTATTGCTGGAAGCAATGTCTATGAAAGCATCTCAAGGATGCGTGTGGACATGTAACCGTCCTAAAGGGCTCAGCATGAGCAGTAATGAAAGATGGCGCTAGTGGAACTGTGTGAGTCCTAGCAGCCATAAAGTTTTCAGACTTATGGATGAGCTGGAAGATCCGAATCAGCAGGAGCAGCTCGTGAAAATCAAAGGACTTGGTCCTGAAAGTTCAAAGTAAAGAACAGAATGCAGGGCAGATCTGCAAATTTTTTGAAGTTTTGGGACATGTGTAAATTGTATATGTATGCCTAAGTCTTGGAACACCGAGGACGGTGTTATTCTAAGGGGGAGGGGATTGTAATACCCCATTCTGACTCTTAGGATGTATTAGCATTTAAGGTAAATAATGTGTACATGTAATGTATGTTTTCCTAGCATGGAGCTCAAGGCCAAGGCCCCGCTAGTGAAAGCCCGAATTTGATTTAAAAGGGAAAGCATTGATATTTGATGCCCATGTGCTCTTAAGCCATGGAAATTGTAATAGGATGTAAATAAACATCATGCAATATAAAATTCCAAAACTGGCTATGGGAGCAACGAATGAGAAGGGGCCATGTGTATCCACTAGGGAGTGGTGAGGGGGTTGTGGGATGAACCATATGTTGCCAAATGTCATTGTGAGAACCCATTTGACTTTCTCGGCTGACATTTAATTTTGCTGTAAGGAAGTGGTTGAACAATTCAGTCCATGGCTTCAATGGAGCATGGGCAGCCCAGAAATTCGTATGGCAGAGTATGGGCTCTGTTTTCTTGTACCACAAGCCACTCTACCTCCTGGAAATTGGTTCTTCCTCATTCCCATTCCATTGTGAAACTTACCAGCACCATTTGCCATCCAAAAACGAATTGCCAGTAGAATGAAAAACCAGAAATCGCGACTTTGAAAGAACCCACGTTTTGAAGAGCCAAAAACGCCCAGATTTGGCATTGGATAGTGAAATCCAATGGGGGATCCATTGGTATGAACCTTGGGGTGAATTTGGGAGCATTAGCTATCCCGAAATCCCTAGGAATACCCAATTTTTACGGCCCAGAAATGAAGTGACGGGATTAAGTTATTGGATAACAGAACTGTGAGAAATCCAAGTGTGAATGACTGAGCAGAGATTTGGTTTGCTTGATAAACCCAGTGAAGGCTAGAATCTCAAGGAATTAGCAGCTAGACCTTTCTATGCCCACCCTGAAGAGCACTGGAGGGAAGGGATGCCTGAGGGACTGTGCAGCAGAGAAGGGGACCTTCCTTGTGTTGGGTGCGGTAGGTATTGTGGGTGCCATGACTGCTGAGATCATTTGAGATGCCTGTAGCTTTGTGGTTGAGCTCACTGGCTTAGCATCCTCCTCATTGGTCATCCGTATGCTTGATAAACCCAACTGTGTGTTGGCTTAGCATAGCTGATGACCGAAACCATGGCTGTGAGTGAGCCCAGCTAGTTCTTCCTTAGTGGATACACAGCCCAGCTCGGGGGTGATCTCTCAGCTGAAAGAATACAGGATGGACAGAGATCTATGGTTGGGTGGAACGTTGCTCTCACATAGCCAGTTGTTTGGACAGCTTCATCTTCAAGATAAGTGTTCTAGGTATTATAAATTATTTGCATTTTGTGTTCTGCAATATGTTAAATTGTCCATGTTTAATGAAATGAATTGATTATCTTAACTTGAAATCTATGCATGGAATTGGAACGAGATTGAGTCTCTATATGTTGAATCATCCTCTACTGTGATATATGTATATATGTTAGGCATTACTATTTGTGTGCTTGCTATTATGTTTAATTCCGCTGTGTTTATATAGAGTTGATTTTGCATACAGAAGTTTTTAATTGTTATGAATTTATGAAAAAAAAGAATATTGGGGCTAAGTCTGCCAAAAGCCCCGTGTGTTGTTAACGTTTCCTTCCCTGCAATTGTTGATGGAAGGGGACGTTACACCAAGCTCGGCGCCCTGTTTCCTAATTTATAGAGGACGCACTCCCACTTTCAAGATGAATCGGCGTTTTGACAATCAGTTAGGATCATAGTTAAATCGTATAAATATGGACCTCTCGGGTAGCGAGAGTCCCCTGCTGTTATTTTGGAGAAAGAAATTATTTTTAACGTTTTCTGCACTATTGAGATACTGAGAAGTACAGACTTCTATTTTGACATGGATTTTATATATTAATGAAAGATTGATGATTAATTCCAGCAAGCGTTTCTGAGTTTTTATTCTCTCCTGAGTACGGGTTGGGGAGGGCCCCTCCAACACGTAGGTTAGGATATTTGTAATGTCTCTTGTTAGGAATTTTATTAAAATGGAAATTTTTCACTTTTTTTCCTAGTTTGACCTTTGACTAGTTTTGAGCTCTAGGTCCCCAAATTGCTCCAATTGCTCCCAAATATTCTGAGAAGGTATATGGATGATGTTAGAACATAAATATGTATTTCATGGATGCTTTTGGACCTTTAAAATATTTCTACAAATCCTCTTTCAATTCTGGCCAATGTAGGGAACTTTATTTCCCTTTGACTAGTATTGGTCTCTAGGTCTCGAATTGACTCCAAATGCCTTCAAATCTTCAAGGAAGGTGTATGAATGATAGTAGGACTTGAATATGATGTTTAGGGATGATATATTGCCACCAAAATACCTCTTCAAACTCTCTTAAGATTCTGTACCAAGTATGCAATTTTACTAGTAATTTGGGGTTCAAATCCCCCTGGGGTTAGTACTGAAAATGGCTTCCCAAATGCCTCCAAACCCACTCAAATTTCTGAAAAGAGGTATGGAATGTATTAAGGATGTTATTAAGGTCTCATTTGCACCGTTAATTGATTATTATATCTATTCCAACCCTCTCCCATTCAACTGCAAAAATCACCAATTCGACCCTTGGGGAAATGACACTATTTCTTCTCCCAATGCAATTAAACTGAGTAAAAATACTTCAAATGCTCAAGTACAGTACATGAAACTTGTAAAATACATCCATGGCAGTACATTAATCACAAATTAATCATAGAATCATCCATTCATAATCACAAATTAATCATAGAATCATCCATTCATTCGAAATAATCATCAATACATTGGCTCACAACAAGGTAGTGGGGAAATGGCATTGTTCTTCCATTAAAAATGCGATTTATACATTTCTAATTGGAATTTCAACCTGAAACTTTTTGGAGATGAATAACAGACTATTTAATTCATATTAAAAAATAAATGGGGCATGGGAAGCTCCCCCAAAGAGTACAATAGCTCACCAAAAACGACCTCCCTCAAGGATCAAGAATATGCCATCAAAACTGGAAATGGTTGAGAGAATGTGCTGCAATAGAAGAAACCATGAGCTTCCCTGTAGCTTACACCTGCAAATAAATACTCCATTAAAGCTCCAAATTAAAGGTCTGAATGGCCTTTCCAATTACCAACTTGGATGGGAATCTTTCACCCTCGAAATTGGCTAAGGCAAGAAACTAGTCATCCACTAGCTCTCCCTCTACACAAATGCAATTGCAAATTCTACAAATGATCAAAATCTGGTTTCATTCTTTGTTATTGACATTTATAAAGTTATAATGTCCTCCATGGGTTGAATTCCTTCCAAGAGACTCATGCCAACTCAAGTTGGGAAGAGATTCCAAAGAACGCCACTTGTACAACAATTCCTAGTTTCCCACTTCCACCAAATCACATGTGGAAGCATCTTAGCTGCCCTAACACCCTTGAGCACCCTCTTGGAGTCTATTTTTAGCCCTGACATGTCATATATGTCATATGTCATCCTTCAGGTCTGATTTGTGTCATAGGTTTCATAGCATCTTCATCATTGTTGTCATAGAGCTAGGGAATCTATCCCAAGTGTCTCACTAACTCCAAATTGCCTCTTCCTCTTCCATGGGAGTTACTCTTCCTCTATATTTCGACCTTGGATGAGTCATGCCATGAATAATACCTTTTGGACTCCCCCAAGTATGTTACCATTCACCTTGAATTCGAATTGGTGAGAGAATGATGCCAAGTGTAGTGGGGAAATCTAGCCATATGTGGGTCCCACTTCCTCCATGTGTCTTCATGATCAAATGCCACTTTGATTTTCACCTGTATATATTTATTTAGCTCATTTATTAAATATTTATGCCACTCTAATGTTCAAACATCATTTATTATCCCCATTATTCCAAATCCCAAAGCTTCCACCCCAAACCTAGGAAACTAGTAATTTTCCTCCTTAGCAATTATTTGACCTTTAACATCAATTTTACAAACTCTAATGAATATGGCCAATGTGATTAGGCCATTGTGACCCAATTCCAAATTTGGGACATGACAAGATTCCTATTTGCAGGTATTTTTCCAAGTATGCATTTTACATTGATGAACAGTTATATGACATATGGGAGCGTTTGAATGATTCATTGTTTTCTGTAGTAGTTTAGAATGCATTCCGTAGTACAGTAAAACGATTTCAGTAGTCCTGTAGGTTCTTTCTTGTAATGCATATTTTTATCAACAATTACATGTGCAATAGCTTTGCTTTCAATGTCATGGTTTAGATCTGGAGTTCACTGCAGTTTCTCATCGTGATTAGTTTCTTTTAACTTCTTAGTAATAGATGGGTAAGCATAGAATGATCGTATTTCAATTCTAGATTGGTAAAACAAGTTAGATCAAGACTCCAATTTTGTGCGCAGATAGTAGTTACAGACTTTATTTCCCCAATAGTAGAATAGCTTTGTTATGATATTTTCATTCTCAACATTTAGTTATTTCAGCATTTTAATTATTTAAAATAGATTTACTATTTTTGTATCTTCATTTCTTAGAACAGATCAACATCTAATTACTTCAGCATTTTAATTATTTAAAATAGGTTCCCTGCTTTATTTCTCAGAACATATTTACTGCTTTCAGCACTTCAATTCTTTTAATTAGATTTATTGCTTTCCAGTATTTAATTCCATAGCATAATTAGTTTTCACATTTAGTAGACAATCTTTAGAACATCGACACTGACATTTAACTGTGACAAGAGATTATCCTATAAGAGCACAGATAGTGCATGCATCTCTCAAGTTTGTACGTTCCCCGGGTTGACATTTAAAGTAGGCTCTTGGTATAGCTGCCCTCATTAGGAATCCACATTAGGAGCTCACCAGCATGCTGTATAACAACTGCAACCATAGCCGCAGGTGGCCCAGTTGCTACCTCTACCGCAAGTGCAATATGTACCGCAGCAGCAACCACATCAGTTCATACCACAATATGCTCTGATGCAAATCGCTCCACAGCAGCCACAGTATGTTCAACAACCACCATATGTGCAACAAGGGCAAGGCATGCAAACGAATCCTATGCAGCAACAGTTCAATCAACCATAGTACCAACAACAGGAAGGATTCCTCAGAGGATTCCGGGCTGGACGAGGTGGAGGATTTGGTTGCGGAGGAGGACGAGGAGGTCGCGGACCTATTCAGTGCTATCACTGCGCGGTATGGGGACATTAACAGTGAGATTTCCCACTGTTGCAGACTTCATGTACATTTTGTTTTGTTACAGATCATACAGTAGAAAACTGCCCGCAGTTGATTGCATGATGGCAAGCAGGGAACGTTCCACAGTTGAAGAATCAGACTCAGGCACAACAACCAGTACAGAATCAAGTGCAGCAACTAGCGCAGAACCAAAAACAAAGTCCAACTCAGAATGCTAACCAGAACGCGAATCAACTGGGGAATCCACCGCTAAACCAGAATCAAGGTGCGAGTGTTGCGACGATTTCTTCGGAGCCAAGGCCACAAGATGCAGCTGTCGTAGTTATCACTCGTGGAGGTACAACGGCAGGAGGGGATAGTTCACACCCGCCCATTCGATTGGAAGGGAAGAAGAAGGTGTCATTTGACATTGAGTCAGAGCGTGATGCATTCTTTCAAGCACGTCGTGCGATGGACCAAGATCATAGTAAGGCTATTATTTGTGACATGCCCCTTGTCTTTGATGCTAATTCAGAGGCAGGACCGTCGGTGCAGTCTGGAACCTTGCAGAATCTCTTGGAGAGTTGTTTATTGTTGGCAAGTAATTCCGCTGCTATTGCTGAGATTGAGGGATTGTTGCAGCATCCATCTAGGGGATGGCAAGAGTCCGCGGTAAACTCGTTACAGTGACGAAAGATAGGTAAGGAGATGTGCATGAACATACAAATTGGGGACTATGAAGTTGATTCGGTTATTCTGTGTTAACTTTTCAGAATTTACTTCAATCTGATCTAGGATCTTAACTGAGAGAATAACATGTACAACAAATCTACAACATATCAATCATGGACACAATAATGCAAGCACACAAGAGACATAGAGTTTACTTGGGGAAAACCATAAAGGTGAAAAACCCCAATAACTTCCTCAGAGATAGATAGAGCAATGATACAACTAGAATACAAGAGATAGTCTTCTCCTAGCAGCAGAGCCTCCTCCTCCACAAGTGCGCCACTCTCCAAAGTGTGAGTGAGAGAATAGAATGTGTAAAATGAGAGAGACACACTCTCTATTTATACACTAACTTGACTTGACCTTTACTCAACTAGGTTGGCCTCAACTTAACCACTTAACATAATGCTGACTGGGCCGACCCCCACTAGGGTGGTCTAATAACCCTTTGACCCACATGGCCCACCCCGAATAGGGTGGTCTAATAACCCTTTGACCCACATGACTTATACAGGGCCGACCCCAACAAGGTGGTCTAATAACCCATCAAGTATAAGTTACGACACTTACAATATAAATGACGACACTTCCATATAGAGGAATAATAACATCTCTATAGGAATACAACCAATTTCGTATATAGGAATGATAACATCTCTATAGGAATACAACCACTTCCATATAGAGGAATAATAACATCTCTATAGGAATACAATATACAAATATGTGAAATACATTCCGAAGTTACATATACATCAACACTCCCTCTTAACTAGGAAGGTATTTCTCGACATAGGTCTTCTAGAACAAGTCATCTTATTTGGATCATCGTCACTGGATAATCGTCATCGAGTCATCATCATCGTCACTGCTACTACTATCTCAATCAATCTCTGAATCTACTCGTCATAGGAAGTTCTACAGAGCTAGTCCTTTTTCATAATGGATGTAGGCCCAGCACCTGCAGGTCTTCTGTCATGTCCCAAATTTGGTATTGGGTCACAATGGCCTAATCACATTGGCCCTATTCATTAGAGTTTGTCAAATTGATGCTAAAGGTCAAATAATTGCCAAGGAGGAAAATTACTAGTTTCCTAGGTTTGGGGTGGAACCTTTGGGATTTGGAATAATGGGGATAATAAATGATGTTTGAACATTAGAATGGCATAAATATTTAATAAAGGAGATAAATAAATATATACAAGTGAAAATCAAAGTGACAAATGGTTTTGGAGACATATGGAGGATGTGGGACCCACACTAGCTTGATTTTTCATAATACATGGTATCTCTCTTTTGCAAATTCGAATTAATGGGAATGTGAACACTCTTGGGTGAGTTGGTAAGTCATAACACATGTCATTGAGCATCTTAGGTCGAATTTGGAAGGATTGGTAACCTCCATGGAAGATAAAGAGTCAAAGTGGAAGTTTGTGGACACTTGGGCTAGATTCCCTAGCCCCTATGACACCAATGATGGAGCATCTATGACAACTATGACAAATTGCAGACCTGACCTCTGACATCTGACCACTATGAAATGTCAGCCCCAAAAATAGGCTCAAAGAAGGCGAATTTGGGAGTTGGAGAAGCCAAAGAGACTCAAAATCGAATTTGGGAGAAGATGGAAGGTTGGAACTAGGAGACAAGTGGAAAATGTGGAATATTTCCTAAATGAAAATCTATTGAATCCATTGAGAGGATTTCGACCCTTAGAAGGATAATGTTGGTTATAAAATGTACAAATGAAGTATGAGAATGGCTTTTGATCATTTGTAGAATTTGCAATTGCATTTGTGAAGAGGGAGAGCTAGTGGATGACTAGTTTCTTGCCTTAGCCAATTTCGAGGGTGAAAGATTCCCATCCAAGTTGGTAATTGGAAAGGCCATTCAGACCTTTCATTTGGAGCTTTAATGGAGTATTTATTTGCAGGTGTAAGCTACAGGGCAGCTCATGGTTTCTTCTATTGCATCTCACTCCTTCAACCATTTCCAGTTTTGATGGCATATTCTTGATCCTTGAGGGAGGGCGTTTTTGGTGAGCTATTGTACTCTTTGGGGAAGCTCTTAATGCTCCATTTCTTTTGTAATATGAAGTAAATACTCTGTTCTGCATCTCCAAGAAGTTTCAGGTCGAAATTCCAAGTATAAATGTATAAATCTCATTTTTAATGGAAGAACAATGCCATTTCCCCACTACCTTGTTGTGAGCCAATGTATTGATGATGATTTCGAATGAATGGATGATTCTATGATATATTTGTGGTAAATATAATTCCATGGATGTCTTCTACAAGTTTCATGTACTGTACTTGAGCATTTGAAGTATTTTTACTTAGTTTAATTGCACTGGGAGAAGAAATAGTGCCATTTCCCCAAGGGTCGAATTGGTGATTTTTGCAGTTGAATGGGAGAGGGTTGGAACAGATATAATAATCAATTAATGGTGCACATGAGACCTTAATAACATCCTTAATACATTCCCTACCTCTGTTCAGAAATTTGAGTGGCTTTGGAGGCATTTGGGAAGCCATTTTCAATACTTACCCCAGGGGGATTTGAACCCCAAATTACTAGTAAAATTGCATAATTGGTCCAGAATCTTAAGAGAGTTTGCAGAGGTATTTTGGTGGCCATATATCATCCTTGAACATCATATTCAAGTCTTAATATCATTCATACACCTTCCTTGAAGATTTGAAGGCATTTGGAGTCAATTCGAGACATAGAGATCAATACTAGTCAAAGGCAAATTACTAGTAAAGTTCCCTACATTGTCCAGAATTGAAAGAGTATTTGCAGAAGTATTTTAAAGGTCCAAAGGCATCCTTAAAACACATATTTATGTTCTAATATCATTCATATACCTTCTCAGAAGATTTGGGATCATTTGGGGCAAATTTGGGACCTAGAGATCGAAACTAGTCAAAGGTTGAACTAAGGAAAAAAGTGGAAAATTACAATTTTAATAAAATTCCTAACAAGGGACATTACAGTGGTATCAGAGCATGATCTTGGCACCTGATGTGGTATAATATTCATGAGGACAATAATTCAGGTACCACCATTAGATATTGAAACCGAAAGTGCTTTTGTTGAAGAAAAAAAAAGTAGGAGAAGAAGAGCAAATTTTTTGAGGAAACTATGACTAGGGATGAAAAGGGAGCCTCATATGATGGTGAGGAGCATATAAAAATTATGAAAACAATATTTGAAGATATGACCAAGCAAATTAAGGAAGGATTCGAATTGTTTTCTATCGAACTTGTGGAAAAAATTATTGATTTTAAGGAAACCAAGGGGCAAAATGCAACAGCTTGCTTGAAGGAGCAAAAGGAAGAGACATCACAAGATAGTGAAGAATATTCTATTGAAAATATGGAAGATCATTTCGAGACACCTTCTAGCTTAGACATGAACCAAAGAGCATCTACTGATGGATGCTTAAACTATGAAGGAGTACCTATTGATGGGTGCTCACACCTCTATGTTGGTGACATAGAGATCACTTTTGAAAGTGTTGCTGCAAGCCCAAGTTCCATTAAGCATGATAATGAAGACCTTGCAGCAGTTGAAGAAGAACCAAGATCAACTTCCCCATCACCACTTGAGCTTCATGAAGTTGGTCCAAGAAAAAATGAAGAAGATGAGGAGGTTCATTTGCAAGAGCCTCATTTTCTTGAAGGGTCCTTAAAGATGAATGAAAAGAAGATCCAAGAGTCCCTCAGCATTCTCCATGACACTCAAGCATTGGTGTCAAATTCTTGTTGGAGAGCTACTTCATTGGAGGAAACATCCTTCCTTGAAGACATGGAGAAGATTCAAAGAGCAATGTGCCACATCAAAGGTAATTTCATGTCTTTGCTTTTTGATAGAAACCATTTGTTTGAGCTTAATGAATTGTTACATGATGCACACTTGAAGAATAATGAGGATATTCATAAGCTCACAATTCAAAATGAGCAACTTCTTGAAAAGTTGCAAGATACTTGTTTTTCCTCCTATGTTTCAGATTGTCAAATGGTAGATTGTTTGGAGGATTCTCATGACATGGTGGATCATGAGAAATGTGAAAATTTGAATGTTCTTGATGTGTTTGAAGATGAACTTGAAGAGATCCAAACACTTGATGTGGTGGAAGAGGAATTTGAATTGCCTCTTGATGAAGGTTGTGCAATTTTTAAAGAAGAGCATGATTCCTCTACATTGGAACCAAACTATGACAAAGAGTTCACACTTTTGAAGGAGCTGCATGATACTACCCATATGGATCCTCCCCATGATGAAACTTCTGTACTTTTTGATCATTTGGGTGATTTGGTTCATTCTCCTACATCCTACAATTCCATGTTTTGCAACATTAGTCTCAATGAAGTATGGGTGAAAGGGTTCTTTTTGATGGTGCCACATGAGGAGTATGGAACTCCTAGATTTACTTTTTATGATGATATGGTTGGAGCACATTCTTATTCACATTTGCAGCAGCATAATTTGTCACTTTATGATGATTCACATCTACATGGATGCACCTATGATATGGATTTGAGTCACTTGAATACTCATGGTTTTTCTTGCTCAACACTGGGTCCATTTGATGTTAGAGGAACTTCATCCAACACTTGGATGAATAGATTTATGATGGGAGAACATTTTTGTTGGCAGCCACATACTTTGTTACATATTTATGATTCTCACATTCATGGATGTATGGGTGAGACTTCTTTGAGTCATTTGAAGTCTCCTTGTTTTTTCTGCTCATTATTTGGTTCAGATTCTAGTGGAGATTCTTCATTCACTTCTTGGATGAAAGAATACATGGCTGAATATTTTGATGCATATCACATCCTTTTGGAGCAGCATTATAGGACATGGGATCCTCACCTATGTCATTGGAGCAGATTTGATTGGTCACTTGAAGCTTGTATGCACTTGGAAAATGGTGGTCTACTTGCTTGGAGGTATAAGCACTTTCATGACTCTTTGATGAAGCATATCCTTGATGTACATTTTCATTATGTTGTTATGTACTTTGATGATATATATTTGGTACTCATGATGTTTGGAATAATGCATACAAGAAAATGGGATCCAGGAATCCTCTTATCTAATGGTGTAGGTTGGAGAGCACTCTTAATTGTTGGGGTGCAATACAAGCAATGGGACCCTGGAATAATTTTTATCTCATTGGTTTCAAATTTTTTGGGGAAACAAGCAGTATGGGATATGGATTTCCCCACTTAATAAAGTGATTTTTATCAGAGTAGTGCAGCAGCAAGCATGGTGGTTCCTCTCTAAAATCTTCATGGAAACTCAAAGACTCAAGGTTGGGCAATTCAATGGCAACTTCAAAGAATTATACAGAAAGCAGGTTCTTCAACACCCATGTTTAAAATTGCTTGAGGACAAGCAATATTGGGAAGGGAGGATTTGTCATGTCCCAAATTTGGTATTGGGTCACAATGGCGTAATCACATTGGCCCTATTCATTAGAGTTTGTCAAATTGATGCTAAAGGTCAAATAATTGCCAAGGAGGAAAATTACTAGTTTCCTAGGTTTGGGGTGGAACCTTTGGGATTTGGAATAATGGGGATAATAAATGATGTTTGAACATTAGAATGGCATAAATATTTAATAAAGGAGATAAATAAATATATACAAGTGAAAATCAAAGTGACAAATGGTTTTGGAGACATATGGAGGATGTGGGACCCACACTAGCTTGATTTTTCATAATACATGGTATCTCTCTTTTGCAAATTCGAATTAATGGGAATGTGAACACTCTTGGGTGAGTTGGTAAGTCATAACACATGTCATTGAGCATCTTAGGTCGAATTTGGAAGGATTGGTAACCTCCATGGAAGATAAAGAGTCAAAGTGGAAGTTTGTGGACACTTGGGCTAGATTCCCTAGCCCCTATGACACCAATGATGGAGCATCTATGACAACTATGACAAATTGCAGACCTGACCTCTGACATCTGACCACTATGAAATGTCAGCCCCAAAAATAGGCTCAAAGAAGGCGAATTTGGGAGTTGGAGAAGCCAAAGAGACTCAAAATCGAATTTGGGAGAAGATGGAAGGTTGGAACTAGGAGACAAGTGGAAAATGTGGAATATTTCCTAAATGAAAATCTATTGAATCCATTGAGAGGATTTCGACCCTTAGAAGGATAATGTTGGTTATAAAATGTACAAATGAAGTATGAGAATGGTTTTTGATCATTTGTAGAATTTGCAATTGCATTTGTGAAGAGGGAGAGCTAGTGGATGACTAGTTTCTTGCCTTAGCCAATTTCGAGGGTGAAAGATTCCCATCCAAGTTGGTAATTGGAAAGGCCATTCAGACCTTTCATTTGGAGCTTTAATGGAGTCTTTATTTGCAGGTGTAAGCTACAGGGCAGCTCATGGTTTCTTCTATTGCATCTCACTCCTTCAACCATTTCCAGTTTTGATGGCATATTCTTGATCCTTGAGGGAGGGCGTTTTTGGTGAGCTATTGTACTCTTTGGGGAAGCTCTTAATGCTCCATTTCTTTTGTAATATGAAGTAAATACTCTGTTCTGCATCTCCAAGAAGTTTCAGGTCGAAATTCCAAGTATAAATGTATAAATCTCATTTTTAATGGAAGAACAATGCCATTTCCCCACTACCTTGTTGTGAGCCAATGTATTGATGATGATTTCGAATGAATGGATGTTTCTATGATATATTTGTGGTAAATATAATTCCATGGATGTCTTATACAAGTTTCATGTACTGTACTTGAGCATTTGAAGTATTTTTACTTAGTTTAATTGCACTGGGAGAAGAAATAGTGCCATTTCCCCAAGGGTCGAATTGGTGATTTTTGCAGTTGAATGGGAGAGGGTTGGAACAGATATAATAATCAATTAATGGTGCACATGAGACCTTAATAACATCCTTAATACATTCCCTACCTCTGTTCAGAAATTTGAGTGGCTTTGGAGGCATTTGGGAAGCCATTTTCAATACTTACCCCAGGGGGATTTGAACCCCAAATTACTAGTAAAATTGCATAATTGGTCCAGAATCTTAAGAGAGTTTGCAGAGGTATTTTGGTGGCCATATATCATCCTTGAACATCATATTCAAGTCTTAATATCATTCATACACCTTCCTTGAAGATTTGAAGGCATTTGGAGTCAATTCGAGACATAGAGATCAATACTAGTCAAAGGCAAATTACTAGTAAAGTTCCCTACATTGTCCAGAATTGAAAGAGTATTTGCAGAAGTATTTTAAAGGTCCAAAGGCATCCTTAAAACACATATTTATGTTCTAATATCATTCATATACCTTCTCAGAAGATTTGGGATCATTTGGGGCAAATTTGGGACCTAGAGATCGAAACTAGTCAAAGGTTGAACTAAGGAAAAAAGTGGAAAATTACAATTTTAATAAAATTCCTAACAAGGGACATTACATCTTCGTCATCACTGGCCATACTATGGAATCTTCAGGACTTATTACGTGCATCACAAAACCTGGCTGCAGCATCCCAGGCTATTACGAGCACACGTCTCTACCTGTCGGATCTCCGAGGAGCACATTACATGTGACCCATCACAAAACCTGGCTGAAGCATCCCAGGCTGTTACGAGCACACAGTTGTACTTGTCGGATCTCCCAGGAGCACATTACACGTGATCTCACCACAAAACCTGGCTGAAGCATCCCAAGCTGTTACGAGAACACAGCTCTACCTGTCGGATCTCCCAGGAGCACATTACATGTGGTCCACCACAAAACCTGTCTGAAGCATATGAGGCCTTTTTCATCCTGTCCAGATCTCCCATGAGCAAATTACATGTGGTCATGGAAAAACCTGGCTGAAGCATCTGAGGCCTTTTGCATCCTGTCCAGATCTCCCAGGAGCAAATTACATGCCATAGGACAAAACCTCTCAAGAGCATCTTAGGATGTTATGGGTACAAAACTCCGACCTGAAGATCTCCTAGGGCACAAATTACATGTCCTCCTAGAGCAATGTCTCGAAAGAGCATCCCAGGCTGTTACGGGTACACAACTCCGACCTATAGGATCTCCCAGACATGCTCATCTGCACAACCTGATCCACGGCCACAAAGTATCATCCTGATGTACACATGATCATCCTGATCATCATCACTGCAGCATCTTGCTGCATGTCATCTGGAGCAACATCTTGAAGCTCGTCATCTATGATCATCCTAATCATACACTGCATCCACCTGATGCATACCAAGTATCTACCTGATACATATCATCATACATGATCTACCTAATCATACAATGTATCCACCTGATACATACACAGATACATGATCCACACAATGTATCCACCTGATACATATCAATATACATGATCTTAGTATCCACCTGATACATATATAGATACATGGTCCAAGCATCCAACATGATGCATATACAAAATACATACAAATGATCCAACTGATCATATCCAGCATCCAACATGATGCATACATACATAAATGATTCAACTGATCATATCCAGCATCCAACATGATGCATATATACATAAATGATCCAACTGATCATAACAAGCATCGTCCTCTTCAGATCATCTCACCGTCCATGAAGCACATCCCAGATGCACATCATCCAACACTTACACCATCGACATGGGAGAACACATCTACCACCATTCGGGGAAGGCTCCAGCCTTTACTTTTTTACCATGGGAGATCACATCTACCACCATGTGAAAAATGGCTCAGCAATTACATCACGACCAAGGGAGAACACATCAACCATGTCAGAAAAGCTCATGTGCATCTGCATCTTCCAGACTCATCATTTCCCTTTGGAAGGAACCTTGATCTGAAGTGCACCAAGCCTCTCTTTGAAGTACTCAAACTGCACTCTGGCCAACGGCTTGTTCAATACATCTGCAACCTGCTCATCCGTCGCAACATACTCTGCTTCGGCTGTACTCAGTGCTACGCAGGATTGCTTCCTACTAAACCAAGAGATCACACCTGATCCCTATCTGTAGCACTGCCTACCCAATCTGAATCAACATAACCCTGCAGGTTAAAATTTTGATTCGCATCATACTTGAGCCCATAATCAACTGTACCCTTCAGGTACCTTAGAATATGCTTTACAACAACCAGGTGAACATCTCTCGGATCCGTCAGGAACTGGCTCAATGTGTTCACCGCAAAGCAAATATCTGGTCTCGTGTTTGTCAGGTACATAGAGGACCCAATCATCTGACGATACATTGTGACATCAACCGAATCAGATGAAGCATCACACAAAAGCTTCAGGTTCGATGCCATAGGTGTGGCCATAGCCTTGCATTCCATCATCTTGAACCTCTTCAGGATCTCTACTGCATACTTCCCTTGTCCAAGGACGATTCCATCTGCACTCTGCCACACCTCCATGCCAAAAACAAATAGTGCATCATCCCCAAGTTCTTCATCTCGAACTTGGCAGCAAGCTTTCACTACATGTCGGCAATCAATCTATCATTTCTTGTTACAAACAGGTCATCCACCTACAGGAGTAGAATCACAGGATTCCCTTCCTCAACCTTGTAGTAAAGGTTGGAATCCGCGTTACTCTTGGTAAGGCCCAAACTAGATAGAAAGTTGTTTATCCTACCATACGAAGTTCTGCACATACATGAATCCCTGCCATGTGTCTCAGAACCAAGTGGCTTCTCCACATACACTTCTTCTTCAACTACACCATTCAAGAAAGCTGTCTTGAAATCCATATGGTGTATCTTCTCTATCATCACTGCAGCTGATGGAAGTGTATCTGGCTACAGGAGCAAAAGTCTCTATGCTACCACCTGCAGCATGCTTGATATTTTAGCTTCTCTTGGAAGTCACTACAGACTCCCCTTCAGGTCTTGGGACTGCATCCCAAACATCTTCGTGATCGACTGGTACTCCTCGATCATGGCATTCTTCCCAGATCCTGGGAACTTCAATGTCTTCAATATTTTCAATAGATAATTTTGTTGCTGAACAAATGTTGTAGTCCTTCTTTTGTAGGTGATGGTATACAATCTTTCCTACACAACAAGTTAAATTGTATGATTAAAAAACATCTCATAGTTTTTAGAACAAATTCTTACACATAAATAAATATGGCATACAGTCATGCAATTATCTTAGCCAATGCTTCAATACAACATTTATCCATATTCCGTAACTTTCTAGATGCCTTCCAATATCTACCAGAACATTGTTAAGAGTGTGCACAACTCCTAACATGTATGCAAAGAGGTTTCATTCTAGATAAGTAGCAATGGAATGTTGTACAGTGACATAGGCCACTTACCCATGTATATTAGTAGTATATTGTTCATTAATGCAACTATTCTAATATGCATAATACACAACCTAATTCTAGGAACAAAAGCATATACATCATTGAATAAAATTATGTAAAAAATGACAATTCAAATACTTATCTTTGTTTGGTTGCTGTGTGGACTCCCTCTGAATCTTTGCAACTCCATTCTGATGTGGATTGTGAGAAGTGGTCAACTCCCTCTGAATATCTGCATCCTTGCAGAAACTACTGAAGTGTGCTCCTTTGCTTTCTTACAGGAACAACTGGAGTGTGCTCCCTCTTGATCTTTGCTTCCTGGATTACCTGTCCTTGAGCTTACATCCATCCTTAATCACTATGCATGCTTATTAGTATCATCATTGTGTTATCCTTGAGGTCTCATACATAATCACACATTTATTAGTATAATCTTAATACTATCAAAACACAATAGTCTTAAACATGTATAGTCATGATCATTCACAGATAATAAACATTAGTATTCAAGGTTTCAAAGAAGTCTTCTTTTACTCATGCATATTCTTATTGGATCATAGGACTCTTCTGATTAGTTAAATCATCAATGCATAAACCCGTGATTACTCAAACCTATACCTTCATGATTCTTCTAGTTAGTCATATCATCAATTATGGTAAGAAACATAATATGCATACATCCATGACTATTCAAACCTATGACTTCATCAATAATCATTATCAACAACACAACAATATAAGATCCTAACACAAGGTAGGATTCTAGCTTGATATAGGAAAAACATACCTGGATTAGCATGCTAGCTAGATATGTCTAACATACCCGCATAATGTCTTCTGGTTCTCTTCAGTGACTTGTGCTAGTAACCTGCATGTCTCATAAGTTAACCATTGTAGAACCAAGTTATACATACCTCGTAAATAGATCTTCTATGCAATCCATGACAATGGATGAATCTTTGTCTTCATGTGACCATGATCATATGTTCTTGAAGTAGAACATGATTTGTCTTTCTTGGTATACCTTTTATGTTAGCAGACAACATAAACCTCATACAACACCATAATGCATTAGTACAATCATAAGTGTCAACACCCTAACCAATGAATATCTTCTATCATGCATTCATAATTTTGTTAAGGTGATACGACAAATCTCAAATCAAGATTGTACTAACCATAATAATCATGAAGACAAACATACCATAAACTTAAACATGAACAAATCTTGAAACATACCTCGATGAGTCATACCTGTCGAGATTGCTTGTAATCTTCTTATGTAAGGCCTTAGCCTCATCTCCCTCTGAAACAGGAACTTCTTCACTTATGCAGGTGACCAATCCAAATTCTTCTAGGATTAACCCAATCCACTTGATTTGCAAGAACTGGACCTGGAGTTGGATTAGGGTTTGTCAGAGAAACCCCAAAAATTCAAACTTTGAATTTCAAACTTCTGAAAGGACACTGTGGATTCATTGGATGTGACCCAGAACTGGGGTTTGATGAATCCCACTCTTCTACCCAATCAAAAGGTTTGATCCAAAGCTCTAAGCTTGTATTTTTATGAGGAGCTTCCCGCCGTGGTCACAGATTTCAAAAATTCCCATTTTTGCGGAAGCCCTAATTTTCCACTTTTCTGATCAAAGTCCCGAACTAGGGTCTGATCAAGTCTGGCCTTTTGCCCAACCAAAAATTCTGATCTTGGTCTCTAAATTTTGATTTTGATGAGTAGCATTCAGCCGTGGTCTCCGATTACAAAAATTCCAACTTTATGAGTAGCATTCAACCATGAATGAAGGTGCTCAAAAATCATTTTGTTTTGATAGAAATATGTACTTGATTGTTTCTGGTGTAACTCTGAACTTTTCGATCCACAAGGTCTGAAAACATTTCTTGAGATATCTCGACCTGTCATATTTCTATCTCGATAGCTATTACCTCAATTGGATTCTCTGAGAGAGAGTTATGCCAAGTGTCGTAATGTGACCTATTTATGGGATAAAACAGGAGAGCGAACTTGTACGGTGTGCCACGTGTCACTGGTTCAACTTCAGCATCTAAAAAATGTTCCTGAGATAGTACAGTCTGTGTACTACCTGTCACTTTTTATGAAATTTCATTTGGATCTTCCTAGCCCAAGTTATGACCTTTTTCCCAAGGTCACCTGATTTTGACTCAGATCTGGAAGAGGCAGAAACCCTATATTGTACAGATCATAAATCACAAAGTAAAATGAATTAGAGGTTGTCCTTTGGATACAAGGTATATGGGGATCTTACCTTCGACCTGTAAAAGTTTCAGACCCGACAACGTCTCCAAAACGGATTTATAGTGAAAGTGCTACGATGACTGGTTTTTGCTATATCAAGCCCTAGCATTGTAAGTGCAACAAGTGTCATACATGCCATATCATGCCTTCTTTCAGGCTAGCTCTGATACCATGTTAACTTTTCATAATTTACCTCAATATGATCTAGGATCTTAACTGAGATAATAACATGTACAACAAATCTACAGCATATCAATCATGGACACAGTAATGCAAGCACACAAGAGACATAGAGTTTACTTGGGGAAAACCATAAAGGTGAAAAACCCCAATAACTTCCTCAGAGATAGATAGAGCAATGATACAACCAGAATACAAGAGATAGTCTTCTCCTAGCAGCAGAGCCTCCTCCTCCACAAGTGCGCCACTCTCCAAAGTGTGAGTGAGAGAATAAAATGTGTAAAATGAGAGAGACAAACTCTCTATTTATACACTAACTTGACTTGACCTTTACTCAACTAGGTCGGCCTCAACTTAACCACTTAACATAATGCTGACTGGGCTGATCCCCACTAGGGTGGTCTAATAACCCTTTGACCCACATGGCCGACCCCCAATAGGGTGGTCTAATAACCCCTTGACCCACATGACTTATACAGGGACGACCCCAACAAGGTGGTCTAATAACCCATCAAGTATAAGTTACGACACTTACAATATAAATGATGACACTTCCGTATAGAGAAATAATAACATCTCTATAGGAATACAACCAATTCAGTATAGAGGAATAATAACATCTCTATAGGAATACAATATACAAATATGTGAAATACATTCCAAAGTTACATATACATCAACATTCTGGATCTTGGTTCAAATGTCAACATCTTAACCAAGTAGGCATGGCAGAAAATGGGGAGCCCCCCATTGAGCTAGTCTCCTGTACAGCTCCGGCTAGCTAATCACGCCAAGGTGACACCGATTAGGAGAGTTCCACACCTGGTGGTGGACATTGAGGGAATGAAGACTTATACTGACTTTGATGTCATTGAATTAGTTGAAGGGGGAAGCTCTTATCCCGTGTTGTTGGGGTGAGATGCTCCTGCAACAATTAATTAATAAGAATATGCGAAATAGCAGAAATAATAGAACAGAATCACTTTTATATTGATCACGGGCCACTTCGTGGGGGCAACCTCCTTTGAGCAAGCTCAATACAATTAACTTCACGGTGCCTTCAATGACCTCCACACACACTTATATACTAAGTCTATGCCCAATACCATGAGTCAAAACCATGGGACATATAATACTACAGGACGACTTACAAAGCATATGCGTCCCACAACAATATACTAACATAGTAAAGAGAAGGGTTTACATAGGTTCCTAACATCCCCTCTCCCTTAGAAAAAGCTTTGTCCTCAAAGCTTTGGTTGGAGAAATTGCTGCAGAAGCTGAAGGAGTGGTTCCTCAGTAGCATCCTCGGGTTGCATTTCAGGCCACTGACGCCTTTGGAGTGTCAAGGAGGATTGCTTGGGAGGCTATAGATGAAGAAGAACCCTATCAGCTGCATGGAAAATGCGCTCAGAACGGTGCTCATCAGCTTGTTGATTCAGGCGAATTCTGGCCATGTGAAGATTGTGCTGCAGAATGAGAAGAATCTGATCGCGGTTTCGAAGAACCGAGTCAATTGCCTGAACTGGGGAGCTGCTAAGGGTGTATGGAAGAAGAACTGGCGGTGTTTTTCCATAGACCGCTTAATATGGTGTCCTGTGAGATGTGGTATTGTACCACCAGAGCGCTGCTAGGAAATCCATAGAAATAGTTGGCCAAAGCTGTTTAGGGATGGGTAAGGGTTTGAGCAATCCCGAAAGGAGTGTCGTTTCACCCTTGTTGACTTGGAAGTATCATCGTCAGCCACCATCTGTTGAATTGTCATTCAACATTGTTCTTGGTCATACATGTTGCAGAACCCAAAGTGCCTTGTTGATGAAGAAGCATGGAGTTCATAGAAGAGAGAGCCCTGTTGAACATATTGCACCCAATTTGGAACAAGCAGAGAAAGAGTTGTAAGAGAAACTGGGTCATCAATTGTGCAAGAAGGAGCATCTTCCACCATATTGTCCTTACCCTTCTTGTAAGTGATCACATAGGGATAACCCATGAGTTGGATAACCCATTTCAGGTGTGTTGGGGAGGAGACCCATTGTTCCAAAAAAATTTCTAGACTCGGGAGATCAGTCGTGATGCATAAATAATTCCCTAATAGGTATGGCTGCCACTTCTGTACTGCATGCAAAATAGCCATCATTTCTTGCTGAGAGGTAGATGTGGCTAAATTCTTACCGGAAAGGTCCCGTGAAGGTAGCAAGTGCATTGGTTCAACAAATATACCTGCATATCTATCCAAGGAAGTAGTGGAGACTGTTGATGGGTGCATCTGAATGGAATTGAGCTGAGCGATGACACCGTGTGAATTCTTCTTAAGGATTTTTTCCAGGCGATGTGAACTGATGATGCAGAGAGACCCTGGTTGTAAACCCATAAATTTGTGTTGTGCCCCATTGACTTTAAACTGCATCCAAAATTCAGCAAAATCCCATAAGATGGGGCCAAGTGTGCGTAACCATTGAACGTCCAAAACCACATCACATCCGCCTAAGGGCAAGGCAAACATGTCAGAGCGTAGGTTATAATCTTCCATAGAGATACGCACATTGTGACACTTCCCCTTGCAAGGTAAGGTGCCCCCATTGGCAACCATGACATCAAAGTTGGAGCAAGGATGGACAAAACAATCAGCCTGTTTGGCAATCCGTGGGTCAATGAAGTTATGAGTGCTACCAGAATCAATGAGTATGGTAAGAGGGAGCTTCTTGAAGTATCCCCTGACCCGCATTGTTTGTGGGGTGGTGACGCCGGTTACAGCATGGAGAGAGATCTCAGGTGGGTCGTCCTAAAATGGTGTGTCAACAGGTGGGTGTTGAATGTCGATCTGATCATCCACTGTATCTGTAGCTTCTTCACCAAGTTCTAAGGCAGGCGGAGAATCCACATCCAAGAGATAGAGCTTTTGTTGAACACATCTATGTCCCCGAGTGAATTTCTCATCACAATTATAGCAAAGCCATTTTTCTCGGCGTGCCTGCATTTCTATTTCAGACAAATGCTTGATAGGAGTTGGTTGAGGAGAAGGCGTGATGGGAGGTCGTTGGGAACCCATATTTCTGAAGGGAACAAGGGTAGGTTTGGAGCGTTGTTGAGCTGCAATCTTGTCCTCAGCCAGCTTAGCCAACCCTAGGACTTCCATCATTGTGTTGGGACAAAACATTTTGACCTTTGAGCGAATTTCATCCTTGAGACCACTTATAAAACAACTCCTGTAGAATTCATCAGACAATCCTTCTGTGTGATTGGCCAATTTCTCAAATTTTTTCTAATACTCTCTCACTGTGCCAATTTGGTGAAGTTTAGTGAGTGCTCCTGTGAAATCATCAAAAGCACTAGGGCCAAATTGTGGCAAAATGAGTTGGCAAAAATCTGTCCAGTTTGGCTCGGGATGAGCTTTGATGTACCAACGGTACCATTGAAGGGCTTCCTGTTCCAAATGAAAGGATGCAAGTGGAACTTTCTAGACATCAAAAGTATTATGCAAACTGAAATATTGTTCTGCTCGGTATATCCATCCAGTCGGATCAGTACCATTGAAGCGAGGAAAATCAAGCTTCGACCCATGAAAATTGTTGGAAGAAGAGAACCCGGTGGCTGCAAAAGATTATGGCTGTCGGTTATTGTTTATGGCTGAATGCTGAAGATGGAGGCTAAGAAATTTTTCATCCAGATCTTGGAGTTTGGTTTGGATGGCTGCAAGTGCTTCCTCCATGGTGTTTGCTCCTGCACAGGTGACAACCATAACCAGGTGTTTTTTTTTGTGGAATGGGTAGAAAAACACAAACAGAAGCTGATTTAGTAAAGGGAAATTTGGATTGGGGAAACAATCTGATGGGTAATTGGGGTTTGACTAGATTTTGGACACTGTCGAAAAGACAAGAAAGCAAAAAGGGGGATTTCAGAAGCGGGGTGATAGAATGAGAAAATTTGGCAGAGAGGGACAAAGAAGCAGAGTTCATAAAGGAATTCTGTGGTAAAATTTGAAGGCGATTGGGTGCAATATGAGGAAGTTATGGCAAGCCCTAAAAATAGAAAAATGTGGGATTTCGGGGTGTAGGAAGGGGAATTGAGGATAGGGTCCTCAGGAATGAAATATGCAGAATGGAATGACAGGGGTTCCCTGAAAATTTCAAGGGAAACAGAGGTAAAAAACAAGGGAGATATGGAGAAAAAACCCTTTTTTTTTTTTTTTTTTTTTTTTTTTTTTTTTTTTTTTTTTTTTTTTTTTTTTTTTTTTTTTTTTTTTTTTTTTTTTTTTTTTCAGACTGGAGCGGCTACGGCTCAGATTTATTATTATTATTATTATTTTTAACAGACTGGAGCGGCTACGGCTTGGAAGGAATCTGGAACAACGCCGAACGGCTGGATCTTGCAAAATGGATCTGAAATGGCACAACAGTGATCGACAATAGTTCAGCTGAAAGTAGATATGGACCCCAGTATGTGTGGCTTCCTAACAGTTCAGGGGTTTCACTCGGCCACCAATGCTGTCTGACGACTTGCGTATTGGGGCAGTACCCCTCACTCCACGGCTTAGGTAAAACTGATAACCGCTTGGCCACAAACGACAGCTCTTGGTTTACCTCACGGGTGGGAACTAGTCAATCAGGTAGGGGTCGTTGCCCTTTTCGCTTGGCAGGTCCTCTCAATGGCCAGCTACTTTAGGGTTCCTGTGGTACTCCTCACAATGAGTTTTAGGGCTTATGCCCAAGTACTTCTCACAGATAATCAGATAGGGATTATTCCCAGATCCGAACCTACAACAGAAAAAATTTAGGCAGAAATTCCACCCAATGTTCAAAAACCGGATTTATATTGCTCAGAATCGCTATTATAACATGTTTCCGGAACTGGAACAACCACTCTGCTTTTACCCATGAAAGCGGAATAGAAATCTGGGCACTCGGTCAAAAGATTTTCTCGCCGCAATTTCTGCAGCCGTCATCGAAATTCTGAAAAATTGCTAATTTTAAATCCGCGATATCTCCACTTTTAGAACTCCAAATGAGATGATTTTTTTTTTGAAACTGCATATTTTTGAAAGAGGAATTCGGATATGCAATCAGTTTCTTCTGATTTTGTGCATATAGTTTCATAAATTGATCTGAAAGTCGCCGCCCAAAAAAAGAAAAAAAAAATTTCCCACTTGTTCCAAGGAAAGTGCTCTGATACCAGATGAGATGCACCTGCAACAATTAATTAATAAGAATATGCGAAATAGCAGAAATAATAGAACAGAATCACTTTTATATTGATCACGGGCCACTTCGAGGGGGCAACCTCCTTTGAGCAAGCTCAATACAATTAACTTCACGGTGCCTTCAATGACCTCCACACACACTTATATACTAAGTCTATGCCCAATACCATGAGTCAAAACCATGGGACATATAATACTATGGGACGACTTACAAAGCATATGCGTCCCACAACAATATACTAACATAGTAAAGAGAAGGGTTTACATAGGTTCCTAACATGGGGATTGGATGGGCTAACGACAGTGGAGTAGTAAGCAACTTTAAGAGGTGGATGATGACTTTTGAAAACCACGATCTCAGAGTTATAGCCCCGTTGGATCCGGTTGAAGGACGAAGATACATTGAACCAATAAAGGATGAAGTTCCCAGCGGATGGGACCATGCATTCAATATTTCAGAAGATTATATTCATCCGACTGCCAACGGTGAGCTCAGATGGTGCAATGACAGCTCTGCGTCTTCTGACTCTGATGACGCTTTAGAACATTGGCAAAATCGCTTGCATGAGGTGTCGCTCTGCAAGTGTGGGTTAGTCACGCAGTCATTATGCCATGTTGCGACTGAAACACTTACACTACCAGTATACGAAGGGTTTCCTGGCTTGTTTAAATTTATGGCAGAATTCGAGGAAAAAGTCTCAGAACCACAGCGATTGCTGGTGTTGGAGGAAGCACTGAAGGCTGCTCCATCACCCTGGTGGGCGACACATAAGAAGTTGATCGCAGGTTGGCCAAAGTGTCGGGGATTGATGACGGTTCATTTCAGCGATGCCAAGGTTTACCACACATGGAAATATGATGGTCAGAATGACCCTGGTAGTCATTTGATGGAATGTCAGACATTGTGGGCATCGCGACCACGAGATCAGTGGGTCCATGCCTTTGTCCATACATTGGACTAGATGCCACGATCATGGTACACTGCAACTGAATTGCGAGGAGAAATTATGACTTGGTTGGAGCTGAGAGTTTGCTTTACTCATATGTTCAGCTTCGCGGATGCCAACCCCGATGTCCATAATGCTCTGCAGCTCATCCGTGACGTGGTTCTGAAGGTTGTTCAAGTGGCATATCCTGCGGATCCACATACACACTGCCGAATGCAATCCATGATGGAATGTTACAATATCACTGGTGGGCTAGAGGATGGCGACGATCCGCGGAATGTCAATATTCCGAAGTTTGAGGGAAGTCGCGATGTTGTAGCACCTGATGCACCAAGTGATCCAATCAAATTCCGTAAGGTCAATATTGGGACAGAGGCCAGTCCAAAATTCGCAAATGTTGGGGACTATTGGGATGATGAGATGATGGGGAAGGTCACAGACTTGCTACATGAATTCCAAGACCTCTTCCCTACGAAAGTTTTCTGAGATGAAGAGAATCTTGGGCGATCTGGGGGAGATGAAGATTTTGTTGAAACCATATGCTAAACCAATAAGGCAGCGACCCTATCAACTGAATCCGTGCCATAAGGAAAGGGTCAAGGTAGAACTTGATCGCATGTTGGATGCTGGTATTATTGAACCCGTTGAAGAGTCAGAATGGATCAGTCCTATGGTGGTGCAGGACAAGAAGACCGGTGAAGTGCACATTTGTGTCAATTTGCGAAAGTTGAATGACGCCTGCTTGCATGATCCCTTTCCGACCACATTTAATGATGAATTTCTCGAAGGTGTGGGCAGCCAAGAGATGTATTCTTTCACGGATGGTTTCTTGGGCTATCATTAGATCCTCATTGCAAAGGAAGACTGCCACAAGACAACTTTTGTGACAGAATGGGGCTGTTTTCAGTACACGGTGTTGTCGTTTGGGTTGAAGAATGCACCTGCGATATTCTCGTGGGTTGTCGTTGCCACATTCAGAAGTTTTTGCAGGTATACATGGATGACTGGATAGTCTACGGCTTGATCAGTGATCATCTAGAAAACCTACGGTTGATGTTGGAGCGTTGTTGAAAACATAAGATATCGCTGAACTTGAAGAAGTGCATCTTTTGTGCACCATTTGGAATACTTCTAGGTCACATTGTGTGCAAACAGGGGTTGTTAGTCGACCCGGCAAAGATCGCGCTTATTCTGAGCTTAACCCTGCCGACTTACGTCAAGCAAATAAGAGTGACACTGGTACACACCGGGTATTATTGTAAGTTCATCAGGGGTTATGCAGCCATCACGGCCCCTATGGAAAAGTTGCTGAAGAAATACGCAGTATTCCAGTGGATCCTTGAATGTCAGGATAGTTTTGAAACGTTGAAGGCTAAGATGGCTTCAGCGCTGATACTAGTATTTCTGGACTGGAGTAAGGAATTCCATGTTCACATTGATGCCTCATCGATCGCACTGAGAGTGGTGCTAACGCAGCTAGGAGAGGGGGATCTAGATCACCCCATTGCTTTTGCATGCCGAAAGTTGTCATCAGCAGAAAGAAAATATACCACTACCGAGAGGGAAGGCCCGGCGATGGTTTATGCGCTGCAGAATTTTCAACATTACTTATTGGGCGGAAACTTTAAGATGTTTACAGACCATTCTGCATTAAAATACCTGGTCAATAAGCCTGTGTTGTGGGGGAAGATATGTCGCTGGCTACTTCTTTTTCAGGAGTTCAATTTTGAAGTAATTGTGAAGCCAAGACATTTGAATGTTGGACCTGATCATCTATCACGAATTGAGACAAGAGAGGAGCCAACTAACATCGAAGAGGGGTTTCCTGATGCGCAACTCTTTAAGGTTGAAGTGGCCGATGGATACTATGAAGAAATCATTCAGTATCTAACAGCAAGTACCGCACCCAAGGAATTCACCACCAGTTAGAAGAAGTAGTTGGTGGTCAAGGATGCAGATTTCCAGCTGATTGCAGGTGAGCTATACGAATTGGGACCAGATGAGATACTGCGGCGTTGTGTTTTTCCTCATGAGCAAGGGAAGCTCTTGGCAGAAGCACACACAGGCGTGGCTGGGGGGCACTATGGCAATCGTGCGACTTCCAGGAAGGTGCTTCATGCAGGGCTTTGGTGGCCCACGCTGCACAACGATGCGACAGACTATGTGCGGTCCTACGATGTTTGTCAGAGAACAAGGAAGCCGTCCAGAAAGGATGAGATGCCACTGAGACCTCAACTGACATTGCAGCCATTTGATAAATGGGCAGTGGATTTCGTGGGACCAATCAACCCACTTGGGAAGCACACTGGTGCACAATACATCATCCCAGTGACAGATTACTTGACAAGATGGGCGGAGGCTGCACTAGTCATTGATTGTTCCACGGCCACAGCCACGCGGTTCTTGTTTGACAACATCATCACTCGCTTCGGCTGCCCCAAGATATTGCTGAGTGATCAAGGTAGCCACTTTCTCAATCACACCATCAGCGCATTGACGGAGGAACTGCAGATATAGCACAAGAATAGTACGTCATATCATCCACAGGAAAGTGGAATGGTGGAAGCTTTCAACAAGATATTGGAACATGCGCTTACAAAGGTATGTAACGTGAACCGTGATAACTGGGATTTGAAAATCCCAACAGTATTGTGGGCATATCGCGCCACATGTGAAAGGTTGACAGGACAGACACCATTCAAGCTGGTGTATGGACAAGAAGTGATTATGCTTATGGAATACATTGTTCTGAGTCTGCGCATAGCGGCAACAACAAGCATGGATGCTGCAGCGGCATTAGAAGAACGCCTAGCACAGTTAGTCCAACTGGAAGAAGATCGCTTTATTGTAGGATTCCACCAGAGTGTGGAGAAGGATTTCCAGAAGGCTTGGCACGATCGCCACATCAAAAACAAATAGTTTCAGCAGGGTGATTTGGTGCTATTGTATGACAGCAAGTTTATGAAACATCCAAGAAAATTGCAGATGCATTGGCTTGGTCCATATCACATCAGTCGCATAAATTCAAGAGGAGCAGTACAGTTGCAGTAGTTAGATGGGGCAATGCTCCCAATGCTGATCAATGGTAGCTGGTTGAAGCCCTAGAGGTCAGGCTTGGAGCAGTGCCATGCTTGAGTCGCATCGGTAAACAAACAAAACAAAAAAATGCAGGTTGCTCGGTGGCAGGATGGCACACCAATAGGGAAAGAACGAGCAAGCAGGGAGGCTTGTGCCGCAGGTTAGGAGCGGTTTATGATAGTGGCAGGACGACGACTGGGTCAAGTCAGCAATAAATACTAAAAGTTCAGACAGTTAATTAACGACGCTCATTCAAATGATGAGCATTAATGGCAGATCCGACCAATCGGATGACTAGATCGACAGCGGATATGGGTCATTAAGACAAGATTTGGTCCGAGTTAATGTAGGATTTAGTCATGATTACGAGGGATTCGGTTGGGCACTATAAAAATGGGCTGAGGCTGGTCGGAAGGCACCTGTTCGTGACGAGTGATTTTAGTTGCCAATTGTTGAATTGCACAAGGTTGGGGTGAGTTGCAGGGAGCAGTTGAAGTGTGTTGGGAAATTCCTAGGTTGAGCAAGGTTGAGCCATTTGTTGGCATTGCGGGAATCAAGAACGGCATGCCGAGTGAGCCGGAAACAGTGGAGATATCCAGTGAAGCCGAGTCACCCCTCATCCCTGCTCCCATTGAGAAAGAGGTCAATCTTGTAGATGAAGTTGCTACCATGCTAGTGGGATCATCCTCCATGGTGCGCCAGAAGAGGTGGGGGACGCAGCTTAGCTACGAGAGGTACGGGAAGCGGCACACCCATTCCACTGCCAAAGTGCTGGAAGGCGTCCTTGCGGAGAGCCCATCGAGCTCAGGGTTTGTGTAATCCACAATGCATGCAGGCTTTTTTTCTGCGGATATCCCAGGATACCAACCTCCATGCCGAGCTGGGGTGCAGCCGAGGAAGGTCACTAAGAATCAGCAGTATCAAATACGGATGCCAGCAATCTCGCTAGGAATGTGTTGTACCACCGACATCGTACCGGCCTTGATGCAGCTGTGGTACGATGATCACGAATTGTTGGCACTGGAATATGTGATGACGGAACCCTTTCAGCCATGAGCACCAAGGGAGACCGGTCCAGCACCCCGCATTCCACATGACTGGGCGTTCGGCCTAGCGAAGTCTGGAATGTTGGGGTTGATCTACATGCCACATTTCAGGAGGTTGACGGAAGCCAATACCTGCATCAAGCAATTGCTGGCTTGTTTTCACAGTGGGGTGTTATGGTTGGACAGACAGGTCACTGTCACAGTGGACCTGATTTCTGAGATCTCAGGCTTGCCAAAGGATGGGGTCGACCCTTCGCAATATTTTCAGGGAAAGAACAACGACAAAAAGCTTGCGGCAAGGTTGCGGAAGCGGTACAAAATGCAGAAAGATGGACGGGCTTACCGCTTGGACACTATCAACAAGCTCACAGTCAATATTGGGGCATGAATCTTGGATACCAAAATCCTGTGGAATTCTCGACCCAATCAAGGAAACTTCGGGGTTATCGCCTGCGCAGGGCTATGTGCGACAGGCATGTAGATGAACTGGTCCCTGTTTTTGCTCAACCAGTTAATGGAGGACACGCTGGAGGCCCAAGTAGGACAACGGTCATTCACTTATAGCTGGCTATTGATATTAGTCGCATTGGTTTCCTGGATGGAACTCGACAATTATCAAGGAATGGATGTGGATGAGGTGCAAGAATGCAAGGGCATGCGCTACCAAAACCTGTGGTGGGTACAAGAACCGGAGTGGCTCAAGGATTGTGCCACGCAGTTCTGGTTTTATTGGGAAGCACTGCAGGTGGCCACTGAGCGGATTCCATGGTTGACTCATGCCACTGTCGAGAAGTACAAGGGGATTTCCTGGTTCGCGATCGGCCCACACAGTATTTACGTCAAATCCCTCCACGATATGGATAGGTAGTGGTTGCAGACCCCCTATAAGTTAATAGATGAAGAATTGGATTCGATCATCGATGACTGGCTGGTCGAATGGCGTGTACCAGTTATTCAAGAGGAGGAGTCTACGAGTGTCACGTCCCCACCCATCATGCCAGTGCAATGGAGAGGATCGTGATGCTAAAACTGGGCAATTGGCCCCGATACCTACTAAATAAAAACAACCACACATATAGAAAGACAGACATGCAGATGTACACATCTAAGCAAACACAGCAGAAGTAAATACATAGGCAGAAATACTCATCTTTATTGCAATCGTCCCCAAGCAACTAGCTATGTCGCTGCAACGTTCCACCCAACCGTAGGCTCTTCGACAGCTTATACTGAGTCCGTCCGAAGGCCACCCCCGAGCTGGGCATGATTCTCACAAGGAAATTGAACATTCCAATTCACACACATCCCACTTACCATTTCATCTCAGCCAAAAACAATCATTGACAGGGTTACACATTTACAACAACGGTGTCCACAAAACAGGGTCTACATTGGCTCTCCCAAACTCATGGATTCACCCAAGCGAACTGTGGAATTTTGATTTCAACCCCAGGGAGCAAAACAATTTCTCTCCACTGGTTAGGATCCTTTCCAATGGCCTAAAGGACCTCTAGGAAGACCCAAAACATTCTGCTCTCTTCCCCCACTGGTGACCAACACAAAAACGCCCCTTCCCAGCTAAAAGATGAAGGGTAACACCGAAAAACGAGGGAGGAAAACGCCCAGGTAGCTAGAGCTGCGTGAGAGAGCAAGGCCCTCGTGAATAATGGCTTAGGGAGAAATTTCGTGGCTCTCTTCTTGCCCAAGGATACCAACACGTTTTTCCATGAAGGGTGGCTTGCCCATACCCGATTTTGGATAGCCATACCTTCCCATTCCCAAGGCAATAACTTCCCCAACCAACTCTTGGGAGAAATCAATGGTTGGGTACAAAAGTCAACATGGGTAGTTGAGGGTTTGATGGGTTCCCTCATTGACATTTGGATTGACTCTATTGGCTCAAGGGTTTGAATGTTTTCCCTCCCAATTCCTTGTGAAATCATGCCCCCATCTTTTTGTTGCATTACATAGCTAGTTGTGGGTATTTTTATTAAAATGCATATTACATGATGTTGAAATTCCAATGTGCCTGGCTAGCACGCAAAGCATATGCATCAATAAATCGATGGCGGGGCCTTGGCCTTGAGCTCCTCACCATGATTTCATAACAAATATTACATCATTTATAATGTAAATGCCATGGGGCCAAACTGGGGACATTACAACGAGGATACCATCCGATGTGCCAGCCATGGATGAACCGTGTCATATGTCAGATGAGGAATCATCACAGACCCCTATGGATGATGAGCGTTAGGTTGAATAAGGCAGAACGAAAGGACACCAGGACCATAGGACAATCAGTGGGATCCCACTGTCGTTAGAGGCACAGCTTGGACGCCTCATACTAGCAATCACTAATGCATCCATTGGGGTGGCTCAAGCAATGACAGTAAAGGAGGATGAAGGTCTCCATGCGATCACTGCTCTTCTAGATTCCTTGTGTGATATGGTTTTGAAGAAGGCACCGGAAGGAGCATCAGTGCAGCCAGTTGGTGCAATCAGCACTGAGCCGCGGGTCAGGAATGTCGATATTCCCCCGACTGCGATTGTGACTGACAATGAGGCTTTGAAAGGCTTGTTGCAGTCGTTAGAGAAATTGACAATCAACATCAATGCACTACTAGCGAAGGAGTTGGACACTATGCAGACAGTTTCCAACCGGGAGATAGCAGACAGGATGCATGAGATCAGCGGTAAGTGTCTGTGCTTATAGGAGAGCGAGGTAGTTGCTAAGGAAGTGATCTCGGAGTTAATAGGGAGGGCCACTATAGCGCGATAGGATGTGGACTAGTTGGAAGAGGACATCACAAAAGAATGAGCTGAGAAGGCTCGAGTAATTGAAGAATTGAAGCAGGCACAGGATCACCTCATTGTGGAGAAGGCCGCCTTGTGGGATTAAAATGTGCGGGTAGAGACTTCCATCACTAAGGCTTGTCAGCATGTGCTGGAGCCCACTGCAGAGTTGGATGTGACTCAATGCGTGCAATGACTTGGGGCTGTCATTGCTCAACTGCAACATGACAATTAGGAGTTGATAGCCCTGATCGACTCTGGCACACCCCAAGCGCAGGTGGAAGACCGCAAACGTGCCATTGAGGAGGTAGCAACACAGATGGAGGAGCTAGAAACGATGGAGACAAAACTCACAGCAGGCACTGTACAGTTTTGGGGATGCATTGTTCAGGATGAGCAGATTGAACAATTGACCAAGCTCAGGCAAGAGGCAGAGGGGCAGTTGGAAAGTCTAAAGATGATGATGCACACGATGCCGCCAATGGAGCAGGTTGCCAAGTCCATGGACTTAAAAGAGTTGCAGCAGCGAATCGCCAAGGCCGATGAGTGTCAGAAGAAGCGCATTGCGTAGCTAGAGGAGTTCTAGGAGATTGGTGGTCAGTTTATGACTAAAGCCAGTGAAGTACTCCAGGCTGTACAGGAGGGTCGCCAATAGGTTATGGCAAAGCTGAGTGAGCATCCATCTTCCCAGGATGTAATCGACAGCTAGGTGGTAGCTGTGGCAGTCGATCAACAGTACGAGGATTTCAGGGTTAAGACCACCGAGTACACCATGTCCTGCTGACGTGGCTCGAGGGCGAGCCACAAGATTGTGTTGGGGGCCTGTTGGAAGGTGATTAGATGGGTCATTATCGCTGCACCGCGAGTGCTGCGATGCCACGAAAGGCAGAAAATTGAGCGTAGATGATGATATTTCATGCAATTTTTTGGTTAGTTTTGTACCGCAGTATGTGGGTTTTTGGGTCATTTGGACCACAATAGATATATTTTGGGTCATGTACTTGAAGCGTCGGTTAGGAAGTAGTTAGAAAGTGGACAAGCAATGTAAAGGTGGAATCCTATAAATAGATGCAGGATTGTAAGTGTTGGATCATCTGGGATTGTGTATCTTAGATCTGGAGATATCGGTGAGATCTGTGTTTTGTGGAGTATGAGCTGAAGACTGAATGTTTTGTATCTGGGTTTTTGCGGAGTTAATATGATGTGACAAAGATGTTTTGTGGAATCCATGTGTTTCTTCTGTTCATTTGTGATAATGCATGTTGCGATATATGAATGATGCGATGTTTCCTTGCTGCAATTAATGCTTTACTGTTATATTTACTGTGATGGTGAATGTCTCTGTTGAATGATGCTATGAATATAAATGATGTATGAGTTAAATGCATAGATCTATTTCTGAAATGTCACAATAAGTCAAGTAGTTGAGCCACAACCATCCTCCTTCATTCGGCAGAAACATGGTTCCGTCAA
Organism: Larix kaempferi; assembly: GCA_027924585.1. Taxonomy (NCBI): domain Eukaryota; kingdom Viridiplantae; phylum Streptophyta; class Pinopsida; order Pinales; family Pinaceae; genus Larix; species Larix kaempferi. Next base: position 8,277,334 of record BSBM01000182.1, on the reverse strand, counting down.
CTCTCCCTTGAACATCTCGGGTGAGACCTCATATGCTCTGCAGGTGTTGTTGGACGGGCTAAAACCTATCTGGGATGGTGCTCAAGGAGATCGTCGTGGTTTGGGTGTCGACAATGAGTGGAACCCCTGTCGACTGGGTTTGAGTCAACACATGTACTATGGATGCTAGCTCTAAGTCATGTGTGGCATAATTCTTCTCATGATCCTTTAACTTTATTGACTCATAGCAAAATACAAATCCTTCTTGCATGAGCACTCCGCCTAGCCCTTCAATGCAAGCATCTGTTCATACTACAAAATCCTTCTTTGGATCTGGAATCTTCAAAACATGCCCGCGTTGGTAAGAAATTCCTTTAGTTGTTGAAAGCTTTTCTCACATTTTTTAGACCATACAAACTTGATATTCTTCCTCTGCAATGATGTAATTGGATGAGCTATTTTGGAGAACCCTTCAATGAACCTTATGTAATATCTTGCAAGACCCATAAAAGATCTAACATCTGTAGCATTCCTTGGAGTAGGCCAATTGTAATATCCCTCATTCTGACCTTAGACTATCTTGGATGCTATGTAAATAGTCCAAGGTGTGTTTCCCTAGTGTGGATCTCAAGGCCAAGGCCCCACTAGTGGATGCTTATGTTTATTTTCATAGGAAAGTATGTGGTATTTTGATAACCCATGTGCTAGTAAGCCATGGAAGATTGTAAATGATGTAAATAATGCTATGTAATAAAATACTAAGGGTTGGCTATGGCTGCAAAAAAATGAGGGGGAACTATGTATCCACTAGGGTGGTGAGGGGGTGTTGGGATGGAACCCTAGGTTTCCATTTGTCACCCTGAGAACCCTTAGACTGTCCTAACTGCCATTAATGGCTGCTATAAGGAACTGGGTGAAGGACGATGTGCAGGAGGTCATGGAGTATGGGAAACCCTGAAGTGACGGATGGCAGGGTATGGAGTTTGGTTTCCTTGACCCGCACGTTAATCCATCCCTGGAAACCATATTCCCCATTCCTAGATCATGGTTGTGGGGACACAAGCTTCAGCTGGAACCCTTAGGAAACACAACAATAGAGAGATGGGGGCCGTGAAAAAAAAGGAGGAGAATCATGGGTCTATGCAGGGCCGAATTGTAGAGCCGAGTGCACTTAGGAAACCTTGCATAAGAAGAAGAATGATGGGGTTAACCTTGGTTTTGACTCTGTGGAAGAATTACAGATCCTAGCCATGGAGAAAAAGGGAAATCGCAATCTGTGTGTGTGAATTGGTAGAACCAAGAACACCTAAGAAAACCATGTGGATGAGTCGAATCGAATGGGACTGCCATAGACTAGACCGTGGAGAAGAAAACCTAAGTGGGAAGGAGCCTAGAGGTCTTATATTTTTTTCCATATCCCTGTAGATGAATCCTTGGAGCTAGAAACCCTTACCCACCTTCCCATTTGCATGACAAAGCTAAGTGTTGGTTGGATTCCCTAATTGACTGTGAACCCCTATTGTGAGTGAACCTGAGAGGGACTCCTTAGTGGATACATAGCTCTATGGACTGCAACTTTCCATCCCAACCATAAATCTATGCCTAGGTTCCCATGTGGTGTTATTTCATGTCTTTATGCTATGCTTTTTATGTTTGAGTTATTGGTTGATGAACTACATGATATTGGATCAACAAGGGACTGTGTATGAGATGATTTATGGGGATGAATGTCCATGCCTTCTATTCATTTTGTTGTACATGTTATAGGTTAATGAATGCCTAACTCATTGAGTGTGAATGATACTGCTTTATTTATAGTTGCTAAGTGTATGCATGCATCTATCTACTCATGGAAATGACCCATTGATGAATAGGGATGCATGCCTATGCTTGTTCCAAGTATGTTGTGTATGATGTTATCTCACTGTTGCATTGAATTAGTTGGTAAGGACTGTTATGGTTGATAGGTGTGTGTGTTAGTATTGCTAATCCCTGCTGTGTGTGTCAATTGCATGGTCCTTGCAGCCTGCATCCTTATCCTTATGCTGGTACTTATAGGTGATTATGTTTGAGGGATAAGACTAAACCTTGCATGCTTTCCTGACTCTTCCTAGGAGAGGATATGTGCTTGTATGTCATTCTGATTGTGTGAATCATGTTTCATTCCTTCTGTTCATGGAGCATGCTTATGCCTATTAGGAAACCCCTTGATATTAATTTTGAATTGTCCTTGAGGAATTGGGATAAGTATGGTAAATGTGAAGGACATTCCAACCTATACTTGTATAAGAATAGACACCCCTGTGGATCAGATGGAGGAGGGAAGACTTAGCAGAAGTGGAGCAGAGCCTATGGCAAAAGGGAAAAGGCACTTAGGTGAAGTTATAGACTAGAGTTTCAGTTAAAAAAAGGACTGGTTTAGTGTGCTCATATTGGGTAGAGGATCATACCAATGGATAGAGATATCCAAGAGCTTTCCAACGGTACTGACCTTTCCCAATTTGTCCCAAGGATAAGGGAGTTATGACCCTTGGAAGGTTGCTTGGAAAGTTTGCAGGAGCAGAGGCGGTGCTTCTGCAGTTCCACATCCTTAATGCAGATTGCGGATTGTGGATGTTGGAAAATAACATTGGATTTGGACATCTGCATTTCTGAGTTCCGCAATGTAGAAGGGGGAAAATCTTCAGGAATTGGAATTGGACTTCCACATTCCGACATTCCGCAATGTGGATTGCAAAATGCGGAAGGAGAAATTTTCCAGAGGATTGAATTTGGGATTTCGCATTCCCGCATTCCGCAATGCAGATTTCGGAACGTGGAAAGAGAAATTACAGGAAGGGTTATTATGGGGATTCTTCATTCTGAATCCTGCAATGTGGATTGCATATTGCGGAATGTGGATTGCAGATCAACGGCCATTGCGATTGTGTGTAAAATTTGAAGACAAAGAAGAAGGAAAAAAGGATCTGAGGGTCTCCCAAGGCCTCTGAAGGCCACCAAGGAGGTCGGGGAACATGAAAAAGTGGTATCAGAGCCCAAGTTACACCACTGGTGCTGCTTGGGACACAACTAGAAGCTTCAGGCATGATTAGAACTTCGAAAGAACAGAGAACGAGCCCAACGGCCATATAACATTTATACTGGGTGTGATCTGGTAACCAATAGAGACAGTCTAGTCAGCATAGAGAGGCCAAACCTGTTCCAGCTAGACACCTATCCTTTTACCAAGAAAAAGCGTTGAACAAATGGACGCATTGGTAAGTGCATAGAATCCCAGGAAGGTCCGAGTCGGACTCAACCACAGTGTCTGAGGGAAATCGAAACAGTAGGGAAACACTGATAAGAGGGAAATCTCTCACCCTAAACCATTTCTGTTACAGCATGAGAATGGGGACATGATTAGAAAGGGACAACTCTTTGACCCTACCATGTTCTTATATTTATGTTTTTTGAGCTTTATGCACAGAAAATTAGGGCATGAGAATGATGCCAGTAATCAGATAGTTGCAAATACATATGCACTAGTGGGCATGTTGTTAGGTATTGCATATTGCATGAGAAGATGTTGTGTATGTGTAGGATGTGTCATGTTGGTAAAACTTGTGAAGATGTGCATATGCAATGAACCCCTTAGATTAAATATGGTGGTTGTTAATCACTACTAATGTTGGTATTAGTGTAGGACCAAAGACAACATAAAGCATGGCTAAATATATTGATGTTGTTGTTACATGTGCCCAACAACCTTATGATAGAGGTTAGGGAAACATTCTGTGAGCATGAGAATTGATGGAAGGGTTGTGTAGTCTTTGGTAAGAGGCCAGATTGATGAGATAACACCAAAGGTGCTAATGGGAGTCATGCAGGTATGTTCTCTTTGTGCAAATGGTATAAGTGTTGAAGGGATAGGGTAAGAATCCCTTGAGCCATGTTTACATATTGTACAATGGTATGCATGTATGGTTGAATGCACTTAATGGGAATGCCATATCACAATGGCATGGTGAGGTAGGGAGTAGTAAGGGCTAGGGACCTTCTACCATGTGACTGTTAAATGTTAGAATGCATTCATATGAAATTACATCATGCGTTTTACATAGCTTGGTTATGATTTTAATAACCAAGCAAGTAAGGGATTAGGGTCCTGTATGGTAGTGCATGCTAAGTGAGATAGTCATGATTAGAGCCATATGTGTTTGGAAGGGTAGGTGTACACCGGAAGATTTTGTAAATTTGTGGTTATGCATGGAGAGAATGCACATTAAAGGATTATGTGAATGTTGTAAATGTGCATGCATGCGTATGTGTGCACATGTGAGATGCATTGTGTGAATGCATGGTGGTGTTATGCATATGTTCATTACAATTAGATAACATAGGTGTTTGACCTAGGTTTGATACCTTACTTGTTAGGATAGTTTGATAGCTTTAATTTTTTGCAACCCTTGGTTTTTATCTATTTTCCCCTTTATCCTAAAGATTTTGGCTTAGTTTTTGATTTCATGTTTTAATATTCTAAGTATTTGCAATATTTAGATTTTAGCCTATGTTCCTATAGGATTTTTTCGAATTTCATTCCAAAAGTTTTAGTTTGCATATATTTCATATGAACTGACAGCATGTGATAAGTGTTCAAAAGAATTGGTACGATGCCATCTTTCCAAAACATTATTATTCTGCAGGTGCCATCATTTCATTAAATGAATTTTGGAATTGATGCCTGGTTTGAGTTATGACATCTGGTTTCATTGATTCCATGGATGTAACATTCATTTGAAGCCACGATGTGATATGATTTTTCATTTTACCTTCTGCACTTGGTAAGAAATTCCATTGCTGCGAAGAAATTATGATTTGGATAAGCAAGGGTCCTGAATAGTACTGCAATGAAACCCCATTTCCTTCCCATGATTGTTGGTTATCGATAAATCAATTTTCGCTTAGAAAGATGAGATATTATGGTGTTAGTGTTGCAAGAAAACTCTCCTCAGAGTCCTATTTCAAGCATTGCCTCCTCAACCACGTCTATAGTCATGGAAGAACAGAAGAAGCCTCTGCCGAGTGGACATTTGCTCAGAATTGAACCCAGAAACGTGGAGTGGATGAAGGAACTTCCCATGGCTGCTGAAAAACTAAAAGAAAGGGGATGGTTTACTATGTTCGAAAAAATGGGTGATCATCACGAACAGGTTTCAAGGGCTTTCTGCCGAAATTTCAATGGATCGACGGTTAAGATTGGTATGCTTAAGTTTTTTGTAACAGAGATGTCCATTTCTCAAGCTATCGATGTGAACCCTGTAGGAGAGAAATGGTATAAACGACAAACCATTCATGAGGATTATAGCCAATACCTCTTGCCAGCGCATCAAGATCCGGACTGGAGTCAAGGTATACCTAGGGTTTTCTTACAGGGGCAATGGCAAGATATCCTATATATCATACAGAGGTATATCACCTACGAGGGAAGATTTGCAACTGTCTATAGGTATCATATGAGGCTTCTGCAACATGTTTTAGGTATCAAAGATCTAAATCTTCCATTTTTCTTGTTCAAAAGTCTAGAAAAGATGTCTTCTAGGGTTCGAAAGCATCCCAACTCTGATAGCCACAATATTTACCATCATGGTTTAATTAAATTGCCGATTGAACAAGAATTGAAGAAGGGGGAAAAGTCATGGTTTTATTTTCTGTTTTGGTCGGGTTTCAGAGGAGAAGTGGTAGAAATCAAAGGAAAGAAGAAGTCAAAACTGTGTAAGAAAAATTCCAAGGAATGTTTGGACAGTAAAAAGAAGGATTCCCAGCCCGAAAACGGTGAAGGACAAGAAGAAATTAGTAATATGGAAGTGCCCGAGAATGACAATTCTGTCATAAGTCCAATAGCTGCAACAGAGAATAAAGATCCTGATGGAATTTGTTCTTTCCAGGAATTATTAGAGCATACAGAGAAAGTATTTGAACCTGATAAATTTTGTGTTAGGCCTAAAACTCAGTCTATTAATAAGCTCAGAATGAACATGAGGGCCCTGTTGAATCCGAAATTCAAAAAGGCTCAGGTCATAGATTTAAAGGATTCTTCTACAGAGGACGAGGAAGATGAGAAATCTAAGAAGTTAGAGTCTGTTGTGCATCAGGTTTTAAATAATATTAAACAGAGTCTCAAAAAAGTCCTAGAAATCATCCCCAAAGGTCATACCCAAGCATTTGAAAATGGAAGCATGATTACAAATACTAATTCAGTTTTCTCAGGTATAGAAGTTGGAGAACCATCCAAAAAGATGTCAGATTATTTTGAAAACATTGCTCCAGGGTTTAATGATGAAGAGATGACCTGTGAAAAACCTGAGGATAACATGAAAAAGTTAGAAGAAATGAAAGATAAGACAGAGATGAACCATTTCAAACAGCAAAATGAACAGATTAATATGATAAATGATGGTTTGATGAAAGCAAATGCGATGTTGAAGCAAGATTTACAGGAGCTAAATCAGAATTATGCAGAGGCAATTCGGTTAGCAAATAAAGCTGTTAAGAGAAGGAAGATGGCCCAGAAGCAAAATGAACAATTAGAGAAAAATCAAGAAGAGCTCGAGCTGAAGGTGAAACTCATGCAACAGGAATTGAATAGGCTGCGAAAGAAATCAAAGGCCGTAGATGAATTGGCCACTCTAGCAGAAGCAGCGAGAAGACTCTAAGAAGGTTTTTTGTCTTGACATGTGTCAAGTAGAATTTAGACTATATCTTTTCTGATTTTCTTTTGCTATATTTAGAATACCTAGCCTTAAAAAGTGGATCTTAGAAACAAACTTGAGGAATCCTATCTTTTGTTTAAAGCTATATATTATGTAATATTTTGGGACAAATGGGGGACACACATGGTAGTTGAATTACTAAGAGACTGTGGAGATTGTCGATGGTTACTTGTGTAAGAACTTCTCTTGCATTTTTTAATGACATTTAATATACTATATGGAGCTAGGCCTTTAATCTATTCTTGTTTTTAATGTTCTCTGGTTCAGTTTGAACTCTTTTATGCATTGGATGATATGTAGATGTTTTCTATGTTTCATGTCATGTATGAATGTGGATAATGAATTCTTATTGATATTTGAAAAGTGTTTTCGAAGAATCATACCTTTTATATATATGCTACAGATATGAACTATTTGCTTATGGTTTGCAGTTATATATGTATTGAATGTTTATCTCCTGTACCTTAATGCTCTGTCATCCATTATTGCAAGAATTTTGTCTTTTTACATTTGTATTGCTAAAGTATTCAGACATTGTATCTCTGCTTTGCTATCCTTATTCATTTGATTTACATTGTTATCCAAACAAAACCTATAAAAACAAACTTTTATTTGAGGTTCCTGAACACTGTTGCTCCTGTAGTCTAGGTAGCAGACTTTAGGGAAAACATCGTTTGGCGACCATACTGGGGAGGAAGCATACAGGTTCTTCCTCTATTTTAAATTGACTAAGAGCTTAATTGTTGGGTGAACAATATCAGTGAATGGTTGTTAGACTACAATTTTCACCTGGTTTTAATAAAAGGGAGCAGCTATGGCTCCGAAAAAGGTTGGGACAAGGGCTAACCCTTCATCGCCTCTACTTCCAGGAGTTCCAGATCCCGAAAAAATACTCAGAGATGCTAGGAAGCAATTAAGTTCTACTGCATCAGGAAGATTTTTGTATCCTTCATCTTTAAAGATCCTAGATCCTTCACAGTTTGGTTTTCCTTTTGAAAAACCACCTACTGAAGAAAGTGAACAAGACTTGTCTTTTCCTACCTCTCAGATTGATAATTTTCAAGTCTTTACAAACCCCTTATTATCTGAAGAGGAAGTCAAAGCTGAGTTCTTATTTTCACCTTACATCCCTCTTACAAGTAGAACCCCAATTCCTCAATCCAAGTTTAAAACTTCCCCTTCTTCATCAAACCAATCTAGTTCAAGCTCAATTAAACCAAGTCTCACTAGCTCAAAAATGGCTGGTCAACCCCCTAACTATATGGAACATATAGTAGTTGCTAGGTATGCCCCACTAGTTATGCCTCAACCTCTTCATGCTCTACTTGGGGGAGACTATCATAAGTATCTCCCTAAATTCAATGGTCAAGGAGAAGTAACAGCAGAAGAACAATGGAATTCTTTGTTTAGTTATGCAGATAATCTGAATATTGAAGCTCAGGATGTATGGATGTGAATGTTTGTTCAGAGCTTAGATGGAGAAGTTAGAAAATGGTTCAGGGAATTGCTTGAGGGATCAATAGATGGCATAGAAGCATTAGAGGAAGCATTCATGAAGTGATGGGGTGATACAAAAGATCTTCTTTATTACATTACTGAATTTGGGGCTCTAAAAAGAAAGAAGGATGAACCAGTTGTTGAATTTTCAAAAAGGTTTAATAAAATGTACAGCAAAATACCAACAGAAATTAAACGTATAGAAACCTCTGCTAAACTTACCTATGCAAACTCATTTGATTCTAATTTTTCGTTGCATCTGAGAGAAAGAAGGGAAGTGACTTTATTTAATATGCAGGAAGCTGCATTAGAGGTAGAATCAAACATGTTGGCATCAGGTAAGCTTAAAGAACAATCATAATACTTTAACCAAGATAAAAAGGGGAAGAAAGAGATGCCATCAGCTTCAATGGGTAAGACACCAGACAAAGTAGAGGAGATGAATAAGGTAATAAAAAATTTGTCTGCCAAAATCAATAGATTAGAAATGGAAAATAAAAATCTAAGTAGACCTTTGCCAGAAGGAAATCCTAATCAGAACAGACGACCTTTTGTACCAATATTTGTGCCCAGGGAAAGGAGAAACAATGATATTCAAAGAAAAATAAATAATAGTGAAGACCAAAGAGTTCAGCCCCCTTTTCAAAATAATTTAGTTGAAGAAGAGGAGATTGAGGAATTGGAATATGAAGAGTTGGATCAGAATATTAACCATCTTGAAGAAGAGTCATATGAAAGTTTCCTTACCAAAGATCAGTATCAAAATTCCAAAATTATGTATGCTTCTTATACTTCTCCAGATGATATCTATCAAAAAGATCCGAAAAAGTCTTATAATCTGAGGTCTGGTGTTAAACAAGTTGTTCAAACTCCCAAAAAGAAAGTTACTTTTCCTAATAAACAATATCCAGATCCATCATCAAAGAAGAAGCATAATCACAGGTTTGATAAAGCTAAGATTACAGAATTGGAAGAAGTTAATAAAAGTAATTAGGGTTTTAGCTTTGAAAATGAACTGAGTAAAGTGAAGATTCCTATTCCCTTGACATAACTTATGAAGAGTCCATCTTTTAGAGACCATGCTTGTAGGATGCTGAAAACACAAGTTAATGAAATCTCTTCTGATGTCATAAATTTACATGATGAGCATCCTACTATTTTGGTTGGTTCTACCTCACCAGACAAAGTTGAAAAGAAATCAGATTCCCTTCCTCCTTTCTATGTTACCTTAATAGTTCATGAGCAATTACTTCATAATTATTTATTGGACTCTGGAGATTCTAATAACCTAATGCCTAAATCTGTGATGGAATCCCTTGGTCTGAGTGTCACTAGACCTTATCATGATTTATTTGCTTTTGACTCAAGAGCAGTTCAGTGTTTAGGGGTGATAAAAGACCTTGTTGTTAATTTGACACAATTACCTATGAAAAGCATTATGATGGATGTGGTTGTTGCCGATATTACACTCAAGTTTGGTATGTTGATTTCTAGATCATGGGAAAAAAGAGTGGGGGGCACTTTACAAATGGATTTATCCTATGCTACCATTCCAATTTTTGGAGGAGAATAAAGGAGGCTTTACAGAGAAGTACAGTTAGCCTACTTAGTAAGTGATAGCAATAACCCAACAAATCATCCAGTATATGCTATAGATGAAGACTTGGGATCATGTATTTTGCATTTAAATGAAGAAACATTTGGCGTTCTGAGGGTTGAAAAAGAAAAATCAGTCCGTTATAGTACTACAAAACAAGATGAATTATGGCAAATGTACTTTGATGGTTCTTCATCTAAGGAAGGAGCAAGAGCTGGAATTGTTCTCATCTCTCCTGAAGGAGAAAATATTTGTTTGATTTATAAATTGGAATTCCAAAGAACTAACAATATAGCAGAATATGAAGCATTAGTACTGGGATTAAGAGCTGCAAAAGATTTGGGAATTCAACAGTTGGTTGTTTTTGGCGACTCCGAATTGGTTGTTCAGCAGGTCAGAAATGCATATCAGGTAAAGCAGCCACTTTTAAAAGTCTATAGAAATGAAGTATGGGATTTAATGGACAATTTCTTTTCAGCATTTAATATCTCCTTCATTCCTAGAGATCAAAATCAAACTGCAGACTCATTGGCTTTAGCAGCAACATTTTTTAAAGTCCCACAGAACACTTAACTCAGGTATCCAATTGAAGTCAGGCATAGGCCTTCGATTCCTGACAACATAAAGCACTGGAGGTTTTTTTTAGGATGATTTGGAAATCAAGAAATTCTTGGAATTGACAGGTGAGTTCTCAAATTCTCAGATTGATGAAGAACAGGATGATAATACAGATGAATTTCCTTCTTTTTCTGAACAGTCAATTGCTGATCATAAGATTATTGAACTAAAAGGGAATTTCATCCCAAAAGGTTTAGTTCCACTTGAAAGGTTGTTTCTGAAAGATGATACATTGGAAAAACCTACTGTAAAATCCTCTGAAGAAAATGTTAGTGATTACAACATTGGAACTGAAAATCAACCCAGGTATATTAAACTATCAAAACTGTTGACAAAAGAGTATAAAAACAAGTATATCAGTTTGCTTAGAAGATTTGTGGATATATTTGCTTGGTCATATGAAGATCTCAAAACATATGATACTAGCATTATTCAACATAAAACTCCTCTAAAGCCAGATACTAAACCTTTCCAGCAAAAACTCAGAAGAATCAATCCTGCATTATTACCAGTTATTGAAAAGGAAGTAAAGAAATTGCTGGATGCAAAAATCATAGTACCTCTTCGGTATTCAACATGGGTTGCAAATTTGGTCCCTGTCCGAAAGAAAAATGGTGAGATTAGATTATGTGTTGATTTTCATAATCTAAACAGATCTTCTTTAAAAGACAATTATCTTGTGCCAAAGATAGATCAGATTTTACAGAGGGTAGTTGGAGCTCAGAGGATATCAATGATAGATGGGTTCTCAGGGTACAACCAAATTGTTGTTCATCCAGAAGATAAGGAGAAGACTGCTTTTACTACTCCCTAGGGAACTTTCATGTATGATAAGATGCCATTTGGTTTAATGAATGCAAGAGCAACTTTTCAGAGGGCTATGGATATAGCGTTTGTGGGTGAAAGAGAGAAATTTGTGGTGATTTATCTTGATGACATAACAATTTTCTCAGATTCATACAAGAATCATCTTAAGCACCTTGAACAAACCTTTGAAAAGTGCAGGAAGTTTGGTTTGTCTCTCAACCCCCAAAAGTCCCATTTTTCCATGCAAGAAGGAAAACTCCTCGGTCATATTGTTTCTGTAGATGGTATTAAAATTGATCCAAAGTGTGTGAAAGCAATTTTAAAAATCACAATCCCCGGGAATAAAAAAGAAATACAATCATTTATTGGAAAAATCAATTTTCTGAGATGGTTTATTCCTAACTTTGCAGAGATTTTCAAGCAAATAACTAAGATGTTAAGAAAGGATCAAGAGGTAAAATGGACTCCAGAAGCAAAACTATCTTTCGAAAGGATAAAGCAAGCACTTACAGAAGCACCATTTTTGGTAAGCCCTGATTTTTCTAAAGACTTTATCACTTTTCTTTTGCCTCTAAAGACAGTATAGCAGCTGTATTATTACAAAAGAATGCTGAAGATCTTGAACAACCTATTTCATTTTTTAGTAAAGTTTTAAGGGACTCAGAACTGAAGTATAGTATTTTGGAGAAACAAGCTTATGTGCTGGTCAAAGCTTTAAATTTTTTTAGGATTTACTTACTGCATTCAAAAATCACAGCTTATGTCCCAAATGCAGCAGTGAAAGAGATATTAACCCAACCTGATTCTGAAGGAAGAAGGGGTCGTTGGATTGCCAAAATAATGGAATACGATATTGAGATCAAGCCAACTAAACTTGTTAAAGGCCAAGGTTTGGCTAAATTGCTTACAGATTCTAATTGTCAAGCATTAGGATTGAATGTTGTTTTTAATGAAGTATCTGAAGAAGAAAATGCCCAGCATGAAAAGGAAAAAGAGCAGGTTTTCCAGAAATATATTGATTCAGTTTGGTATGGTGATATAGTATATTTTCTTTTGTTTCTACAATCTCCACCAGATTTGGACAAAGGAAAATTGAGGTCTTTGAAGTTAAAAGCCATGAGTTACTGTATCTATGAGAATAATCTATTTTGGAAAGATCCTGCAGGTATTCTGCTTAGATGTGTTGATAAGGAAGAAGCTGAAGTTGTTACAAATGAAATGCATAAAGGAGTGTGTGGTGGGAACCGTTATTGGAAATCTACAACCTTCAAAATTCTACGAGCACGTTATTATTGGCCCAAAATATTCTCAGAAGTTTTTTCCTATGTAAGAGCTTGTGTAGAATTCTAGATATTTGCAGGTAAGTAGAAATTGATTTCCTTACCCCTCAAAACTATTTCAACTGAAGCTCTGTTTAGTCAGTGGGGGATGGATTTTATAGGAGAAATCAATCCACATTCCAGTGGTAAACATAGGTATATTTTGACAGCAACTGATTTCTTTACAAAATGGGTAGAAGCAATTCCTACTAGAAAGGCTACTGATCAAGTTATATTTAATTTTCTAGAAGAAAACATTTTAAGTCTATTTGGTTTCCCTAGGAAATTAATCACAGACAATGCCCCTGCCTTCAAATCAAAGAAAATGATCCAATTCTATGAAAGGTATGGGATTATGATGAAGCATTCTACTCCTTATTACCCATAGGGTAATGGTTTGGCAGAGTCTACAAACAAGAACATTGTCAATAGCATCAAGAAGTTACTCTCAGAAAATAAAAAGGCATGGGACAGTAAGTTGAAATATGCACTTTGGGATAATCATATCACTACAAAAAAGGCTATTGGGACCTCTCCTTTCCAGCTTGTTTATGGAACTGAAGCAGTTTTTCCTATACAATTGGGTCTCCCTGTCATGAAATTTATGTAAGACAATCTTGAAGAGCCAAATCAGATACAACATAGAATTTTCCAAATGATTGAACTCCAACAAGAAAGAGAACTACTTGTTGAAAAGGCCCATTTATATAAAGACAAGGTAAAACAAAGCTTTGATAAAGGGGTCAAAGAAAATAATTTCTTTCCGGATGATTTAGTACTTAGGTGGGATGCAAGGAGAGAGGACAAATCAAAGCATGATAAGTTTGATCACTTATGGCTTGGTCCTTTCAGAATTATCAGAAGTTTGGAAAATAATACATTTGTTCTTCAGAATTTGGAAGGTGATGAGTTAGCAGGACTTGTCAATGGAAGGTTCCTAAAGCATTTTTATACCCAATAAAATAGTAGCAGGTTTATCCACATTGTAAATACCATCAAGTTGCAGATTGTTTGAATAAGACTCCATGGCCCAATGGATCAGTAGATTTTTGACAGAAAATAAGGCACTGGAACTACAGTTCTTGGAAAATCACAGGGAAATGCCATCCCCCAGTTGGAGCCAATGTTTGACCTAGGTCTGATACCTTGTTAGGATAGTTTGATAGCTTTAATTTTTTGCAACCCTTGGTTTTTATCTATTTTTCCATTCATCCTAAAGTTTTTGGCTTAGTTTTTGATTTCATGTTTTAATATTCTAAGTATTTGCAATATTTAGATTTTAGCCTATGCTCCTATAGGATGTTTTCGATTTCATTCAAAAAGTTTTAGTTTGCATATATTTCATATGAACTGACAGCATGTGATAAGTGTTCAAAAGAATTGGTATGCTGCTAGCTTGCCAAAACATTATTATTCTGCAGGTGCCATCATTTCATTAAATGAATTTTGGAATTGATGCCTGGTTTGAGTTATGACATCTGGTTTCATTGATTCCATGGATGTAACATTCGTTTGAAGCCACGATGTGATATGATTTTTCATTTTACCTTCTACACTTGGTAAGAAATTCCATTGCTGCGAAGAAATTATGATTTGGATAAGCAAGGGTCCTGAATAGTACTGCAACGAAACCCCATTTCCTTCCCATGATTGCTGGTTATTGATAACTCAATTTTTGCTCAGAAAGCTGAGATATTATGGTGTTAGGGTTGCAAGAAAACTCTCCTCAGAGTTCTGTTTCAAGCATTGCCTCCTCAGTCACATCTACAGTCATGGAAGAACAAAAGAAGCCTCGACCGAGTGGACATTTACTCAGAATTGAACCCAGAAACGTGGAGTGGATGAAGGAACTTCCTGTGGCTGCTGAAAAACTTAAAGAAAGAGGATGGTTTACTATGTTCGAAAAAATGAGTGGTCGTTACGAACAAGTTTCAAGGGATTTCTACTGAAATTTCAATGGGTCGATGGTTAAGATTGGTATGCTTAAGTTTTCTGTAACAGAGATGTCCATTTCTCAAGCTATCGGTGTGAACCCTGTAGGAGAGAAATGGTATAAACGGAAAACCATTCGTGAGGATTATAGCCAATACCTCTTGCGGGTGCATCAAGATCCGGACTAGAGTCAAGGTATACCTAGGGTTTTCTTACAAGGGAAGGGGCAGGATATCCTATATCATACAGAGGTATATTACCTATAAGGGAATATTTGCAACTGTCTACAGGTATCCTATGAGGATTTTGCAACATGTTTTAGGTATCAAAGATCTAAATATTCCATTTTTCTTGTTCAAAAGTCTAGAAAAGATGTCTTCTAGGGTTCGAAAGCATCCCAACTCTGATAGCCACAATATTTACCATCATGGTTTAATTAAATTGCTGATTGAACAAGAATTGAAGAAGGGGGAAAAGCCCTGGTCATATTTTCTGTTTTGGTCGGGTTTCAGAGGAGAAGTGGTAGAAATCAAAGGAAAGAAGAAGTCAAAACTGTCTAAGAAAAAGTCCAAGGAATGTTTGGACAATAAAAAGAAGGATTCTTAGCCCGAAAACATTGAAGGAAAAGAAGAAATTAGTAATATGGAAGTGCCCGAGAATGACAATTCTGTCATAAGTCCAAGAGATGCAACAGAGAATAAAGAGCCTGATGGAGTTTGTTCTTTCCAGGAATTATCAGAGCATACAGAGAAAGTATTTGAACCTGATAAAGTTTGTGTTAGGCCTAAAACTCGGTCTGTTAATAAGCTCAGAATGAACATGAGAGCCCTGTTGAATCCGAAATTCAAAAAGGATCAAGTCATAGATTTACAGGATTCTTCTACAAAGGACGAGGAAGATGAGAAATATAAGAAGTTAGAGTCTAATGTGCGTCAAGTTTTAAATAATATTGAACAGAGTCTCAAAAAAGTCCCAGAAATCATCCCCAAAGGTCATACCCAAGCATTTGAAAATGGAAGCATGATTAAAAATACTAATTCAGTTTTCTCAGGTATAGAAGTTGGAGAACCATCCAGAAAGATGTCAGATTATTTTGAAAACGTTGCTCCAGGGTTTAATGATGAAGAGATGACCTGTGAAAGACCTGAGGATAACATGGAAAAGTTAGAAGAAATGAAAGATAAGACAGAGATGAACCATTTCAAACAGCAAAATGAAGATATTAATATGATAAATGATGGTTTGATGAAAGAAAATGCAATGCTGAAGCAATATTTACAGGAGCTAAATCAGAATTATGCAGAGGCGATTCAGTTAGCAGATAAAGCTGTTAAGAGAAGGAAGATGGCTCAGAAGCAAAATGAACAATTAGAGAAAAATCAAGAAGAGCTCAAGCTAAAGGTGAAACTCATGCAACAGGAATTGAGTAGGCTGCGAAATAAATCAAAGGCCCTAGATGGACTGGCCACTCTGGTAGAAGCAGCGAGAAGACTCTAAGAAGGTTTTTTGTCTTGACATGTGTCAAGTAGAATTTAGACTATATCTTTTCTGATTTTCTTTTGCTATATTTAGAAGACCTAGCCTTAAAAAGTGGATCTTAGAAACAAACTTGAGGAATCCTATCTTTTGTTTAAAGCTATATATTATGTAATATTTTGGGACAAATGGGGGACACACATGGGAGTCGAATTACTGAGAGACTGTGGAGATTGTCGATGGTTACTTGTGTAATAACTTCTCTTGCATTTTTTAATGACAATTGATATACTATATGGAGCTAGGCCTTTAATCTATTATTGTTTTTAATGTTCTCTGGTTCAGTTTGAACTCTTTTATGCATTGGATGATATGTAGATGTTTTCTATGTTTCATGTCATGTATGAATGTGGATATTGAATGCTTATTGATATTTGAAAAGTGTTTTCGAAAACTCATACCTTTTATATATATGCTACAGATATGAACTATTTGTTTATGGTTTGCAGTTATATCTGTATTGAATGTTTATCTCTTGTACCTTAATGCTCTGTCATCCATTATTGCAAGAATTTTGTCTTTTTACATTTGTATTGCTGAAGTGTTCAGACATTGTATCTCTGCTTTGCTATCCTTATTCATTTGATTTACATTGTTATCCAAACAAAACCTATAAAAAAAACTTTTATTTGAGGTGCCTAAACACTGCTGCTCCTGTAGTCTAGGTAGCATACTTTAGGGAAAACAATAGGAAATGATGAATAATTGGTAATTATGAGATCATTTGATGAGCAGCTGTGAATGCAGGAAGGATTATGTGGAGGTAGTCATGATGAGAGGGATGCCAGAATGCTCTGTGGAAGGATGAGTTGCATAAAGGATATGGCTGGGAAGTAGTGAGTATTGAAGGTTTATTAAATTACATAAATAATGTGATGGCGTCCTTTAATTTTTTTATGATAAATATGCATATAAAATACACCTATACATTTCATTGTAATAAGATGTTAGGAGTTGAAAGTGCTTACATTGTTGAGTGTTATGATTTTGAAAACTCTTCAATAACTATTGCAACAATGAAATATTATGTACATGAAAACTCACAGGTGTTTGGACTGATCTAAATTTTCAGACTTCAGGAAGAAATGTCTTGGACATAGCAATGAGGGTAAGTCCATCTTAGAGGATGAAATCCACTATGTGCAAAGAACGAGAATTATGAGAAGGATCTCATGACTACAAATCAATTTCTGTAGTAGACAAAATTGTAAATTCATGTTTGGATTTAATTATTAGTGCTATTAAAGGATTAAGGAAACCGGATTTGAATAATGATTGTTATGTGCTACTGACTGCTTGGATAATCCAAGATTGTGTAAAAAGGATAGGTTGTAGGGGATGGTTGTGTTATGGTAGCAATCCAAAACCCTAATGGGAAGAGTGGTGCCACTTACAAGAGACAAATGGCATGAGGGTTCCTCACCTTCACTCTATGATTGGTAAACAATATGAGTGAGATGGTAAAGGTTATGTCACTGAGACATATGTGGGTTATGGAACATAAAAAGGAATGAGATGGAAAACTGAGGGACTGTCAACACAGAGAAGGGATCCCTCATTCCTCGCAAATAAAGAGAACATACATCTGCAAGTGGATAAGTGTTCTGTAAACCCTAGCTGAAAATACAAATGACTCATTAATAGTGTTAATATGCAGAGCATGTTCTATTTTGTTATATTATTTCAGACTACTTGAATTATGATTAGGACCTGCATAGTTCATATCAGTGAGGGGTGCACACTTTTCTGGTGCTGGGTTATGTTAGGGTTATCAATATTGAATACACCCAAAGGGAATGGACCCATTATTGGTGTTTCAATATTTGATAGTGAATTTTATATGTTTACAATTTCAGAGCAACAGTACTAATGAGCCTGCTTACCCCTCTTATGTTGTCATCTTGAACAGATACAATTTGGTGCTGCACACTAAAGAATCAAAGTGGAGAGGGTGTTATGAGGGGTTGTGGGGAATGGATTCTATGTGCACGAAGGGTTGTTATGTGTATGAAGGGTTTTTTTATGTGGGAAAGGTCGATGCATGCCTATGGATCCGTAGTAGAGCCTTGAACTAGAAATGGTCATGGTGCAGGGAAAACCAGGTATGGGACTAGTTTCGCACCATCAATGCCTGATAACCTAGTTAGTGTATTGGCTAGGCATGGACTATTGGATTGCCATGGAGTGGCCCATGGGATAGCAAAAATACAATTCCATAGGTGATCCCAAGGCTTGTAAAGTAAAGAAGGATCTTGTGGACTAGAGAGGAAATGTCCAATACATATAAGTATTTAATTGTCATCTATTTCTTATTCTGAATAATGAAAGATTTCATGTATAAGTATTATAACAACCAAACTGATACACTATTGTTTCTGTGCTGGAAACATTGGTCCTTGTAGGAAGTAAGAACTATGAAAGAATCTTAAGGATGCATCTGGACCTGTAACTATTCTAGAGAGATTAGTATGAGAAGCAATGAAGGATGGTGCTAGTGGACTTGTGTGGGTCCTAGCAACCAAAGGTTCTGTAGGAAATCACGGGGAAAGAGTTCCCTAGATGAGAGGCCTGGGACAGACCGTAGACACTAAGTGTCATAGCCAAGAAAGGACAAGTCAAGCATTCACATTGAAGTTAAAAAGGCTAGGAGCAGAAACCACAGTGGTGGTGTGGCTCCAGATTGGAGCAAGACTAAAACTCGTACTCTTCTATTTCCTTTTTATTGATGCACCTATAAAATAGAAATATGTTGAATTCATGATGTGTCTGCAAAATTAACTCTGTTTAATTGCTTGAAATGAATTGAGAATGCTGAAATAGTTAATTTCCTGTGAGAGGATGAACATGAATAAGTTCATATGTATGTTGGGATAGCATGAAAAGTATGGAAGTCTCATGAATAAAGCATGGACTCTTCATGACAATTAGGTGAATAATTGACTGATTTTTAATGTTTATGTATGCCTAGCCTAACAAGAATTACAATAATGAACTTCACTGGTGAGAAATTGAAATCAAATTGGTTGCAACAGTTACAAGGCCAGTGGTGCTAGCAATAAAGTATGGAAAGTTGCACAAATTGACCATGGAAGTAGACCAAAGGCTATTAGACTTGGCTGGAAACCTTCTTCAAACAATTGCCAAGACACAAGAAAATCTTGGAGAAATGATCAAGCTACAAAGGCAACAAAATGAGATGAACCACAAGGATTTGCAGGACTCTATTTGTCTCCAAAGCATTCTGGAAGCAACCAGCAGTGAAAAGGGCAGTGGATCAATGAAGAGGCATTCATATAATCATCCCACTAAGAAACGTTCCGGGTGGGAAGACTCCAAGGAAATTGAGCAGGTAAAGATAAAGCAACCAATGAAATGTTGGAAATGTGGGGGAGAGCATTGCCTCCGCAACTGCCCAACAAGAAACAATAAGAAAGCTAGTAACCATGAATATTTCAGGCTTGCGGATCAGTTGGAAAGCAAGGGAAAAGAAGGGATTGATGTGGAGAAATGCCCACCTACAGAGCTAGAAGATCAAAGCTAGCTGGAGCAACCTGTGGAAGCCAAAGGAATTGGTCGTGAAATTTCAAATAAAAGGGATGAAATGCAGGTAGACCTGCAACATTTTTGCAATTTTGGGACATGTGTAGATTGTATATGTAATCCTAATTGTTGGAACACCGAGGACGGTGTTATTCTAAGGGAGGAAAGATGTCATATCCCCCATTATTACCTTAGACTATTTTGGCTGCTATGTAAATAGTGCAAGGTGTGTTTCCCTAGTGTGGAGCTCAAGGCCAAGGCCCAACTAGTGGGTGATTAGGTTTATTTGTATAGGAAAGTATGTGATATTATGATAATCCATGTGCTAGTAAGCCATGGAAGATTATAAATGACGTAAATAATGCTATGTAATAAAATACTAAGGGTTGGATATGGCTGCAACAAAATGAGGGGAACTATGTATCCACTAGGGTGGTAAGGGGGTGTTGGGATGGAACCCTAGGTTTCCATTTGTAACCTTGAGAACCCTTAGACTGTCCTAACTTCCATTAATGTCTGCTGTAAGGAAGTGGGTGAAGTACGTTGTGCAGGAGGTCGTGGATAATGGGAAACCCCGAAGTGACGGATGGTAGGGTATCGAGCTCAGTTTCCTTGACCTGCACATTACTCCACCCTTGGAAACCGTATTCCCCATTCCCAGATCTTGGTTGGGGGGACACAAGATTCAGCCATAACCCTTAGGAAACACAATAGAGAGGGGGCCGTGAAGAAAAAAGCACGAGAATCGCGGGTTTGTGTAGAGCCGAATTGCAGAGCCGAGTGCACTTAGGAAACCCTGTGTAAGGATCAAAATGATGGGGTTACCCTTGGGTCTGACTCTGTGGATGAATTATAGATCTTAGCCATGGAGAAAAAGGGAAATCATGACCTATGTGTGCAAATTGGTAGAACCGAGAGCACCCAAGAAAACCTTGTGCATGAGTCAAATCGATTGGGACTTCCATATACCAGACCATGGAGAATACAACCTAAGTGGGAAGGATAATAGAGGTCTTATATTGTTTTCCATAGCTCTGTAGATGAAGCCTTGGATGTAGAAACCCCTACCCACCTTCCCATTTGCTTGACAAAGCTAACTATTGGTTGGATTCCCTAATTGACTGTGAACCCCTACTATGAGTGAACCTGAGAGGGACTACTTAGTGGATACATATCCCCAGCTCGAGGGTGATATCTGATTGGTGAAATAATAGATGCTAGGTAGAGATCTATGGTTGGGATGGAAAGTTGCAGTCCTATTGTTGCTGCAACATCCTCCCCCCAAAATTTTGTGCAAATATTGGGGCCCCTCCTTTATTTTTTAAGCGAAGGAAAGTTGGACTAAAGTCAAAGACATCAAAACCTTTTTCTTTACTTAATTTTTCTTGAGAAAAAAATTCGCTTGTTTCCTCCGAGTTCGATTTTGTTGTTTTGGCCCAAGTAAAACTCATGACTTTAAGTTAAAGTAACGGCAGAAGAACTCATCCAACTCTTCCGCAATGGCGAGAAAATTTGGCGAAGTTAAAGTATTAGTGGAAGAACTCACCAAGTCCGTCCGAAACAGTGGAAGAACTCGCCAAGTCTTTTCGAAACAGTGGAAGAACCCAGACAACTTTGCCGCAACGGGCGGAAGACTTGGTTGAGACTTGAACTTCACCGTTTCGGGAGAACCACGCAAGCTTTTCCAGAGCCTTTTCCACCATTGTTCCCGCATTAGCGGAAGAACTTGCCGAGTCTCTCCACAATGGCGGAAGAACTCGCAAAAATTTTCCGCAATGGTGAGAAGAAGTGAACAAGTCAGACCTATGTGGAAAAATTCAGGTAACTTTCCAGCAACGACGAAGAAAAACCCGACAACTTTTCTGCAACTTCATGCTCGCCTTTTGCAGAAGAACTAGGATAGTTTCCCCTGTTGGGTCCAGGAAATGCCCCTTTTTGGCTACCTCTATTACACCTTTTTGCCCCAATTCCATCCTATTTTCATGAGCTATATCCATGTCTTTCCAGATCAATCTATAACATTGACAGGTATAATTTGTTATTACTTTATTTGTTTTTATGCCTAAGACTGTTAAAGATTATGGACTTTAGTCCTTGGTTTATACTAATTTATGTGACTTTATTTAGCCAAGGCCTAAAAGTGCAAGTGTATCAGCCCAGCAGTGCCAGCTGTGACTCTTCCAGCGTCAGCTCCTCATATTCTAAGGGATAGCACATCCTCCATGCGAGCTGTAACAAATTTCCACTGTAACAGATCCCATTGAAGAAGAGCCTAGCTGCAACAGATAGGTGGCATTCCAGTCATCAAGTCTATTGATCCAATTGCTATCGGGACAGCAACATCCTTCAGTATTAATTGTTATACCTCTATATTCCACAGTGTCGCATCTCCGCCACAAACAGAGTTGACGACACTTCCCCTGCTATTTGAACCACCCAGAAGATGAATGAAATTTGAAGGTAAATCTACCCTGACAAGTTTTGACCCAGCTGAGACTTTATTTGACTTTATCTACTTACACTACCGCGCCTTGCTCATTTATCTGAGCATGGTACTCCACACTACCGCGCTATGATGTTTCCACAGAACGCGGCAGTACCGCGTTGTGCTAACACTACAGAGCGCGGTACTCTTTTATTAGCCTTTTTTCCTTGGCTTGTGGGATTTTGGATTTTCGAAGATAATGGAAGATTGGGGTCCCTGATTCGATCTCAACTCATCTCCTTCGATTAGAAACCCTGATCCACTTATCTCTCCCTAGATCCACCCATCTCTCTTGTTGGTTAACCTCACCATTCACTATAAAAGAGAGGCATTCCATTGGGAAAAGGGAGGACTCTTGAGAGCACCAAACCTATGGTCTTGCAGCATTGTGGAGATAGCTAGAGGAGAAGGCACTTGGAGCTAGAGGATTGGCTTGGACATCAAGCACCTTTTGTAAGTATTCTTCAAGTTGTAATAAGATAACTTGTCTTGTCTTTCCCATTTCATGTGTATTGTTTAAATCTTTAACATGGAATGTATCTAATCTAGATTTGGATCTAACATTTACATTCAAGGTATTTGGAAGTTGGTATGTTTGTTCTTTGATTGGTCTTAATAGGTTCTATATCGGAGCACTTGGATCGAAAAGCTGGAAGCGGGACAAACGTCAAATTGAAAGGTATGTCATATATCTCATTTGTTTCTGAATGCACATGATCTTGCTGTAAAAGTTAATTTAAGAATCTCAAGGTAGCATTTGTTTTGACTTGTTTCTTGCTTTAGAGTTAGTTTAAAGTCTGCTTTAAAGTTAAGAGAGTTTTGGCTTATCCGTAGGACAAAATTCTACATAACAAGAATGGCGACTCCGCTGGTTTTGATTACTGCTTGATTGATTCAGTTCACTGTCACTCATTTGCTGATTGTGATTTGTTTTATTGCACTTCAAACCAGTTTGAATCTTGGTCTTTTTTTACCTTTATTCACCCCTCCTCGCTGTAATTTTCTCCCTGTCTGATCACTGAGTCCCCTGGGTTAGCAACAACCCTGAAAACTTTATTTTCTTTTCTCAAGTTGCAATTTTTCCTTACCTTTCCACAGTACCGCTCCCTCTGAACTGCTTATAGAGTGGTAGTACCGCGATATCGGCATTAGTACCAGAGCGGTACTGTCACAGTGCCGCGCTCTAGTCAGACCCTGACACGCGGTAGTGTCTGCAAGTTTTTAAATTTTTTATCTTTGCTTGGTTTCCTGAGTCTCTCTCTGCCTTAGATAGTGTTTACTGTTGCCTGTTAGCATCCTGGCCAATTTCCAGTCTGTATGGTGTGCTTATTACCCAGTTTGTGAGCTTGATTGTTAATTGAATTAGTGGCATTTTTGACATATTGGTCATTCTTTAGTTTGATTGCATTCACTTGATTTTTTCACCATAACCAACTCAACACCACTGTTCTCTGTTATTGAACCCTGTAGCTTTTACAGTCATATTATTTCTATCATTTTCCGTAATCAAAAAGTTATCATTTGAGAGCAATTTTGTGGTTTAAATTGAAAAAGTCTAGTAGTATTTTGCATAGGGAAATGAACCATTAATTTTTCCACAGAAATTCTCATTGTAGAAGCATTGTAGATTGTAGAATCAGTTCATTGAAAAGAGTGTTTACTTCAGTTTGGATTTGTTTATAAATCGAAAAGAAAAAATCTCTTGCTTTGATGTTTGCTTGTGAAAAATTTCATGCATATTTGATCGAAGAACTCTCTCCCTTCCTTAGCTAGATTTCATTGAAGACAAAGGCTTATTTTTTATTCATTCTCATTTGCATGGTTTGAGTCGTCATAACACCATCAAGTTTCACATCCACTACCTGATTGAGTAAGACAGCCACTAAAATTAATCATCCTAATTAAACCAACTTTAACCTCACTTGAGGAAATCAAAAGAATTTGGTAGTTAGGTAGGACACCAGGGATAGGCATCAAAATAATTCCCCCTTGTCATTTTCATCTGAGACATAGTCGTTGTCTTTAGGGAACTAAAATCCTCTAGTATTTATTGACACGGTCGCAGCTAGTTTGTGGAGGGGCCTCCTGACTATTTTTAACTTTCAGGGGTTAAACGGCCGCGAGATTGAGAACCGGACGGACTCTGTGGAATACCGCACTCCACTTAGCCCTAAGGCAACATCGATCGCTGTCTTCTTCGGAAGGCTGAAGTGCCCAAAACCTTTTCCGACGTGTCATGAACGAGGTAGCTTAGTATCTATTCTACTAGGGCTCTTTTACCCAGGATCCCTTTCGGTAGAGGGATATCCTTCTTATATTGGTCTCTCATGTTGTATTGTTCGACTTGGATTTCATCACCTTGCGAAGGATACAGCCTGTTGAGGTCTCCAGCTCTTAGTTAGGAGTTTGCTTGTTATCTCATCTTTGTAGAGGGTCATTTTTCTTTATAGGGACTGCTTGTTGGCATTCTGGCCATTTTTGTTGATCAGCTCGCTTATTGAGACAGCGGTCTCAGTATAGATTTTAGAGCTTGCTTTTTTGGCCTGTGAGCCTTGCTTTTTCTACCTCCTCTTCTGCACACTCGGCTACATTAGAGTTTTTGATTTCTTTGTTTACGACACTGCCCCCGATTTTCATTTTCCTGTCATCATGTCAAATCTACCACGAAGATCATGACGACAACAGGGCCAAAGCCCTCCACCACCACCACCGCCACGAACTACTGGTCTTCCTGCATCACGCATTCCTGCTCCTCCTGGCCGCGGTGCTGGTCGAGGGAACATTCCACCGCCGATACGTACAACGACTTCAGTTCCACCCGTAACTGCCACTCACAGCACGGTCTCAGAATCTATTGCAGCTTCTGCAACCACTAGCATATCTGAGACTTCCACTGTCACTTCACCCACTGTCATTCCAGATTTATCTGTCACAGTGGACACAGTTATAGCAGTTAAACCTAGCACAACCCAGAGTACTAGACCAGAGGTCACCCTTCTACCGGATGTCAACACTTCCCGTCCATCAGACACTCTTCACGATGACATAGACGGATCTGTTGATACCATTGTAGGATCCGACCAGGACATACACGGCTTGATTTCAGTCCCAGGCGGATACATTGAAATCGTTGAAGATACTCGACTTCCTGACACACCCTTTGAACCTGATTATGGTTTCATCACTTCCCAGGTGGATCTTCCGCCTGTTATCACTACGTCACCCAGTGTTCACCCGCAGGAAACGAGTTCTTATAGCAACGTACCTCGTACTATATCTCTACCCAGCCTCCCCCCGGGACACGAAATCATGGCTTCCATCCAGTCTAGTATGGTTAGTCTAGCGAACTCTCCATTAGCATCGACACGGTTTAGACGCAGCACAGAGCAAATGCTCTCATCAGCTTCTCGATATCCCCCTGATACTCGTCCTTCTAACTATAGGGATCCCAACATCCCATCTAGCACAGAGTTTCGTCACTCCTTTGCAGACGGTGCAGGACCTTCGGACGTTACCATACCTAGGTTCCTACCGGATCCCCAAAACCTTTTCCAGGACATGAACTCGGACCCAGTTTTCGAGGGTCCTCCCACCACTTAACACATTATGGATGATGCCGATACCCCTGGGCTAAATTCCCCGCATTTCCTGTCATCACCTATGTTTGGTGCACATTCTATGAGGGATAACCCAGTTTTTTCCCCGTCCTCACCTGTTCGATATGGAAGACCCCCTCCGCAAATCGGTACTTTTGGTGCCGTTGGCCAATCCACGCTATCATATTTGGCTAGCGGTGGAAGAAAACCTAGTCATACTACTGGATCTTCCGTTTCAACCGGAGGATCACCTTCAGCCACCATTTACACTATTTCAGGAGGTGGACAACCGACTGCAATGGCCCCTAACTCCAACATACAAACCCTCCCTAGTGGGCCATCAACCCAACCAGTTGGAGGACAACCTTTTGTTGGGAACCCCATTGTTGGTCAACAACCTCCTCCCATAGGGTCATCCACCCAACCAGTTGGAGGACAACCTTTTGTTGGGAACCCCGTTCCTACTCAACAGCCTCCTCTCATAGGGCCATCCAACCCATCCGCTGGCAGACAACCTATTGGTTCTATCCAACAACTATCCCAACTAGCAGCATCTGCTCAGTACGGTATGTACAACACACCTGGCAGCGGGCAACTTTATCCCGGTATTCCAACCGGACCTCATTCTCAACCTCCCCCGTCAGGCATGCTTCCTTCTTGGGATCCTCAAATCCCACAGAGTGGGGGGGTACTCACTTTTTGGAAACTGGAACCAAGCTGGGGGGCAATCTCAGATTTCCCCCAACTTGAATTCTGGCTTCCCCTACCCTTCAGCTGCTACAACTCCATGGAACCCATCACTTCAATTCCCACTCACTTCTCAAGCAGGAACGAGCCTTCCATGGACACCATTATCGCAGCCACCCCCCAACCCTGCTATGTGAAATCCTCCACTTACACAGTATAGTGGTAACATCTCTGGAACACAACAATTCCAAGGAACTTTTCCCCAACAAGGAACAACAACCATTCCTGGGTATCAACAACCTCAGGGTACCATACCCACTCAGCAGAACACTTACCAACCAGTTGCCTACAATCAACCGGTTAACCAGATGGCTCACTATCCGTAGAACTTCCAGCAGTATCCCGCGGGAAACACATATGGGTATAACACACAGCAGTATGCTATGCAGGGCCCTCCAGGGTTCTCTGCACCACATGGTTATTACTCATACCCGCAGACCAACCGTCAACTTCCCTTTTTGGCCACACTTGACTTACCTGATTTGTCGAGGCTTATCAACGATCCTATATGGCATGAACCTCATTGGCCACCTATTCCAGCCAAACTACCATCGGACATTCCCAAGTTCGATGCCAAGCCCGGGGAAGACCCCAAGAACCACGTGATGACCTTCCATCTTTGGTGTTCATCCAACTCCTTGATGGATGATTCCATCCGACTTAGGCTCTTCCAATGCACGCTTACCGGAACGGCAGCAAAATGGTACATTGAGCTGCCACAACACTCTTTTCGTGATTTCAACACTTTGGCTATGCAGTTTCTGACTCATTTCCAGCTCCCCATCCGGTATGAGACTGGAACAGAACTGTTAACTTCACTGCGTCAAACCACTTCTACACATATTTCGGATCACATCCATGAGTGGCGACGATGTCGTAGGCTAATAAAGGCACCTATTTCGGATCAGCTACTTGCTGATTGGTTTACAAAATCCTTTTTGCCTCCCATAGCCAGAGATATCGCTATGCGCGGACCGGTTACAGAAGAATAAGCCATCTCGGTAGCACAGTACATGGACTTGGTATATACCCAATCCGGTACTTTACATGAACTTCTTCCACATGCCTCCCGCGTTCACACTGATCCAACAAAGCCTACCACTAAACCCCCCATTGATGGTATTGTCGGTTCAGTCAAGACCCAGCTTTTACCCAGGCTTTTTCAAAAACAACTACTTCTCCTGCTGTTTCCTCCGAAGTGAACGCAGTCCAATCTACGCCACAACCATCCGGGGGAAAGAAGAAAAACAATCGTGGTAAATCCAAGAAAAACCAACAGGAGAACCCCAAGCCACAACCCACCCAGAATGACCAGAAACCACGTCGGAAAGCTAAGTTTCCTTGCTTGATTTGTCAAGATGATCATTATACGCGTGACTATCCCTACAAGGACGAGGTCAACAAGTTCGTTAAAGGATCCTCTCGCCCAGCAGTGTTAACTGACCCTTTCCCCCAACAGCAACAGCAAATGGTTGCCCAAGAATCCCCACAAGGGGGCAACCCGACCAATCCCACCCACGGAGAGACGTCCACAAACCGCGAAATCCTGATGACTAGTAACGAAGAGGTTCATATCACCACTCGTTCAAAGACGTATGACAATCCTCCAAGTTCAAACAAACAATCGGAGATAGCCAAAGGCAAATCTCCCGTTGAAGATCCCGTTCCTATTCCCCCCCCTAACGGTCATCTCCATATCGAGAGACCGCTGATGGACACAGTGCTACGCCCACCCAAGGGCACCATACGAAAGGTGACATTTAATCCAAATGCACGAGCTGCCCAAAACTACAACATTGTTGAGGATTTGGCTCAAGCACCTTGCGCCATGTCGACTCTCGAGGTTCTCCAACACTACCCCACGCAGCGTAGAACCCTACTTTCAGCACTGGGGGCAATGGACCCAGATACTTCAAACTCCATCATGTTTAACTTGGAGCATGCCAAACCCAGGCTTTCTCATCAGTTAGCCTTCCAGGTACATACAAAAATTCGTGGAAATACCATTCATCGCACTGTATTAGACAAAGGTTCTTCCACGTCGATCATGTCTTTGAACTGTTGGAGAGCCTTAGGCTCACCCGAGGTCACCACTTCTCCTACTACTCTCAGGGCATTTGATGGACACAGTTTTCAATCTTATGGACTCATTCCCTCAATTGGTGTCGAACTGGGGGGAAAAACAGTATCCGTACACGTTGAAGTCGTAGATGCACCATTGGATTACAATCTCCTCCTTGGACGGAACTGGTTTTATGCCATGACCGCCATAGCATCTACAGTCTTCCAGATTGTGCAATTTCCTCATGAAGGGAAAATTGTCACTATTGATCAATTGGATTACTATATCCCAGACCTACATCCAAACTCCGCCAACACCGTCCCGTTATTGGATCAACCTCAGTACCGGTTCCAAGACGTTGGTGTTGGTCTCATGAAGGATTCATCCCTTATTGGAGTTTTTCCAGAGCTGGGAACCCACTTTCAACCAATTAGTATGATTTCATCGAGTATCACCCCGTCCAACGATTCATGGGTGATTCCGAGTCCCTCTTAGATTGAAGACTATGGCAACTCTATGCCTCTAAACAGAAACCTCGCAGCATATAACGCGATCCAATCAGCCACCAATTGGGTCGACTGTTCTACTGATCACACCGTGGCACAGCTCTCGGCTGAGACTCATCCATACCCACCACTTTTTGATCCTCTTAATTTGATTTTTCCCACTGACGAATCAATCATGGAGGTTATGTGCGGTGATGAGCCACCATGGGGAGATTTTCATCATCGATCTTCATTCCCCACTATTCAGCCACTTGAGCCGGATACAAAATCCAGCACTTCACTTGGGACGGTTCAAACCAAGTTCCCCATTTCCCTCGGCGAGGTATTTTCAGAAGGGAACTTGGCCAATCTTATGGAAACCACTCCCATCGATATTTCAGTGAAGCCTGGTATCATGGAAAATATACACATCGGCAAAACATGTACTCCCCTCGAAACGGAGTTCTATAGTGCCTACTTCAAAACTTTCCGCGATGTTTTCGCTTGGAGTTATGAAGAAATGCCAGGGATAGACCCCTCGATCGTGGTCCACGAAATTCCTACTTTCCCTGGAGCCCGACCTGTTCGGCAAAAGCTTCGACCCGTCCATCCTCGTATGGCAGCCGCCATTAAAGTAGAAGTCGAAAAACTTTTGCGTGCTGGTTTTATCTATCCTGTCCCATTGACAGAATGGGTATCCAACATCGTTCCCGTAGCCAAGAAACAGGGAACGATTAGAGTCTGTGTTGATTACCGTGATTTGAACAAGGCTTGTCCCAAGGACAACTACCCAACTCCGTTTATCGGCCAGATCATCGATAACTATGCCGGAAGTGTTATCTTTTCATTTATGGATGGCTTCTCTGGCTACAATCAGATCGATATCCTCCCAGCCGACCAGCACAAAACGACCTTTATCTGCCCTTGGGGGATCTTTGCATATCGAAAGTTACCTTTTGGCCTGAAAAATGCCGGGGCAAATTTCCAACGGGCGATGTCCTACGCATTTCATGACATCAAACATATTGTAGAACCATATCTTGATGACCTTCCCGCTCATTCTCGGACCCGGGAAGACCATCCAGACCACTTAAGTGCCATTTTCGAAAGGTGCCGTTGCTACAATATACGTTTGAACCCGCATAAGTGCGTCTTTTGTGTAGAAGCTAGAAAACTGTTGGGCTTCATAGTCTCCAAAGATGGGATACGTCTAGATCCCGCAAAGGTAGCAGCTATCATAGCTCTGCCTTCACCCACCAATATTCCAGAACTTCAATATTTGCAAGGGCATGCAAACTTTCTACGCCGTTTTATCTGCAATCTGTCCGAGATAACAAAAGGCTACATGCGGCTTCTCAAGAAGAATGTTCCCTTCATCTGGGATGATGAAGCCCAACGCTCCTTTGACAATCTAAAGGCAGCCTTAACCAGAGATCTCGTGATTCAACCCCCCGATTACACACGGGACTACATTCTTTATCTCACAGCCTCAATTTCCACCATTGGTATGGTGCTGGTCCAGGAAGACCAAAACGGCATAAACATGTGGTATATTACCTTAGTAAGAGTCTTCTTGACTCCGAAACCCGCTATTCACATGTTGAAAAACTGGCTCTGGCAACAGTATTTGCTGTCCAGAGATTCCGCCATTACATCTTACTCCGCCGGACCACTGTTATAGCCGACTTCAACCCAATGTATTACATCCTCACACGTCAGGTGCTTGGGGGAAAATACTCTCGTTGGATTGTCATCCTTCAAGAGTTTGACTTGGAGTTTGTCAAGGCTAAGTCCAAGAAGTCTTTGGTCTTCGCGGAGTTAATTTGTAACTTGCCTCATGCTACTGAGCAACCCGAGCCCATTGATTCTCTTCCTGACGAATCATTGTTCCTCATTAGCACATCTGATCCACGGTATGGGGATGTTCTTTTATATCTCCAAACCAAACGCTTCCATCCCGACCTCACTCGCGACGAACGGCGACGCATCCGACATCACGCAAAATACTACCTCATAGTTAACGATACTCTATATCGGCATGGTGTCGACACCGTCCTTCGACGTTGTTTGACCTTAGATGAGGCGGAACGCATTCTCAATGACTGCCACGCTGGAGCATGTGGTGGTCATCTCTCTGGGATGGCTACGGCCCAGAAAATACTGCGAGCAGGTCACTTCTGGCCCTCAATTTTCAAAGACTGCATTGAAACAGTCAAGAAGTGTCCGCCATGTCAATTCTTTCATAGCAAATCACACTCGCACCTTGCTCCACTCCATCCTGTTGTTGCCGTCGGCCCTTTTTCCAAATGGGGCATCAATTTTATGCACTGTAAGCTCACTTCAGTCGGGGGGCATAGCTATGTCATAGTAGCTGTCGACTATTTTACAAAATGGGCTGAAGCAATGCCTACGTATGCTGAGGATGGCAAAACAGCAGCGCAGTTCATATTCAATCATATTATAGCTAGATTCGGTGTGCCACAGTCTATTGTGACCGATCATGGTTCCCATTTCAGGAACCATATGATCGAAGAACTAAGTGCCAAACTGGGTTTTCGCCATGAAAACTCAACCCCTTACTACCCACAAGCTAATGGCCAAGTTGAAGCCATTAACAAAGTCCTGAAACGAATGATTCAGCGCATTGTGGGTACCCAGAAATCCAACTGGCACTCAACTCTATTCTCAGCACTGTGGGCATACCGAACCTCAGTCAAAAGTGCTACTGGGTTTACACCATTCCAACTGGTGTATGGCCTAGAAGCCATTTTGCCGATTGAATGTGAAATACCATCACTCAAGATAGCCATAGAGCTACTTCCACACACCACTTCCGAAGAGGAACGGTTTCTATACCTAGCCAAGATAGATGAAACCCGCCATGACGCTGCTTTGGCTAATGAAGCTCACAAAAAACGCATCAAAGCTCAATACGACAAATCCGTTCAACCTCATATCTTCAATGAGGGTGACCTCGTACTTACATATGATCAGATGCATGATAAGCTTGGAAAAGTTAAACTTGAATCTATGTGGTACGGCCCCTTCATTGTAAAACGTGTCTTAGAAAAAGGAGCCTATGAACTAATCAATTGTGATGGTACGCCATTGGCATGGCCCCGCAACGGGCTATACCTCAAATGTTTCTACGCATGAGGTTACCCTACGCGGGTTACTTGTTGTACATAATGTACTTAGTTTGCTTTTGCTTTCTTTTTGGTGTGCGCGTGGACCTCATGTATCCACTCTTACTTTGACTCGTGACTTTATGCGCAGATGTCTACCTACTTTGGATTCGCCGACGGTGCAAGCCGACACACTTGGAATCTCGCTTCCGCAGCGTGGGTAATCTATTCCCTCACTGGCGAGTTGATTTCTTCAGGAGCCAATTGTTTAGGTCCTGCAACCAACAATATCGCGAAGTACCATGCGGTCATTGGTCTCTTGACGGAGGTTGCTTCACTCGGGATTGACTCCTTATCAGTCTTTTTAGACTCCCAACTCGTGGTTTCTCATCTAAACCGTGTTTACATAGTTCGTGATCCTATGCTACTTCGTTTATTTCGGAGAGTACGCCTCTTGGAACGATCATTTAATTTTATCACATATCAACACATACCGAGAGAATTCAATTGTATTGCTGATTCATTGGCTAATTACATTTTGGATTGGCATCTTTCCCATACATAAACACATCATAAAAAATAAAATGCACAAGTCATTGTAAATATTTAGATCATAAATAGGTCCATATCACTGTATATAAGAGTGTTTTTTCAAAAATACATAAAGTTTGTGTCAAAGACAAGATTGGGGATCGAATCCCATATACAAAATTTGGCCCTCAAAGCCTACATATCGTGTACATGCCGCAAAAAGATCAAAAGACCATCTATGGAGATCTAGGAGGCCTATCATGTCCCTCATCGGACTCCTCCCGCTGCTGGTGGTAACATACTACAGCTCGAACCACCTTGCGAAGAAGTCGACTGATACGACCGGGCACACCTACAGTATGCCGCTGGAGGTGGTAAGGGATGTCATCCATCCTCATAGCAGGGATGCCATGAGTCAATCCCTGCAAGTTCCTCTCAATGTCCCGAACACCTCCTGCCTCGTCTTCATCCTCCTCCTCGTCAGGAATGGCTTGACGGTCAACACCACCACGACGTAGTGGCGAGTACCTAGCTGGTCTCTGTGGTCCACAGTCTGCAACATGCATGCGAACATACATTAGACATCTTTTACACATTCTAAAAAAGTAATAAAAATTATATATTCAAAAAGAAAAAACATATCCATGAAGGTCATACCTGTGTTGTCCCAGTCATCATCCTCTGGCAGTGCCAAGTCGATGTCATCGCGAAAGTCCACCCCTGCATAGGGGTAGTCATCGATCATAACTATCTGCTCGTCGAGCCAGGAGAAGAAGTCCTCACCAAAGGCTAGGCGCTGAGGACCCCCGAGACGCCCTGCATAGTCACTCCATCGAGCCATCCATGGCTTGGTAGGTGGACGGCGAGGCATAGATATCTGTGGGCGCAGCAATGGAATCCTCGCTAAAATGAAAGTGACCAGGATGCTTCCATAGCCAAACTGGGAATTATCTCCGGCTCGACACTTGTGCACTTGTTCCTTGAGATTGGTCAACACCGCCTTGCACCAGTTAAATACTGTTCCAGCCATACATTCCACTGCTAGGTTCATCTGTGTGCGGGACGCCTGGTGCGGGCTCACACTCCCTGCTGCACGTGTGATAGTGAATAAAACAGTTCTTAAAGGAAGTTTTGTAACATCTTTTATGACCACTTTTCCGCTTTTCTTACTTGAGCCCTGACGGCAATACCGAGCAATCAGTACATCTGTGCTCGTCTCTGAAGCAGCATATCCAGTAAAGTTCACCCGGGCCCCTCTTTTTGAGAGGCCCATGAGGAAATAAATATCCTCAAGCTGAATTTCCAAGACGTGCTCTCCCACTCGGAAAGCTTGGATGTCAGGATCCCACAGTTGAATCAGATGGGTAAGGAGTTTAGGTTGCTGGAAGATGCCTTTGGTCTTAAAAAACTTCAACAAACCACATTCTCGCAATGCGGTCACGGTTAGTAGGTCATTTTCAGCCGCCAAGTCATCTATTTCGTGCTCCCTTTCTTTCCAATTGACCATTTTGACCCAAATGAATTGCAAACTCCTGCAAAAGGTCAAAAGGAACTTTCAGTAACTATTTGACATCCTGGTTTCAGCAAAATTTTTTGAAGAAAAACGATTTTTACATCTTAAAAATCGCCTTCATCGCGCCTGAGTCATATATTGCCGCGCAGTACTATACAGTACCATGCTTTATCTTGAGCATACAGGGCGGTACTGTCGAATAGTACCGCGTTTCCCAATATGGGACCCACGCGATACTGTGAAGGGCGATTTTTGCCCAATAGGGCTCGCCCAAAAAATCAAATTTTCCTACTGAAATCAAACAATTCGTGAATGAAATGAAAGAGCAGTTGAAGAACTCTTACCTGGCACAGACGGTGGTTGAAACGGTGCCCTAGAACTCCGGATATGGGTCCTTGAAATTCTGCTCTTCAAAAGGGTAAAAATCTCCTCTTTGGGTAAGAATACAATGAAATGGTAAATTTCTATTTTTACCATTCTTTATATAGCATTTTTTACCTATTATTTTAAATGGTTAAAATAAAACCCTCTTCACATTGCTAATATCCAATTTTTGAGCAATTGTTGACAGGATCCTCGGTAAAAACGCAATACATTCACACTGGTGTTTATTCATGATTTGACCTTCATTTTTTGAGCCCACTTTATCTTTTTCGTGCTCTGGATTTAAAACTTGAAAAAGATTCCAAGCGCTTTTACACCCGTGTCGTGCTTGTCAAACTCAAGTAAATGGTGTCGAGTACGGTCAGCTTTACTCATGCTCGTTAAACGATGAGGAAAGTATTATCCTGGTTGTATTTTATTCTTTTTTCGGACCAGAATAATCAAAAAGTTATGAAAAAGACCATAGGAGTCCATAGTTAAGCTCTTTTCAGACTCCCTAAAATTGAAAAGATTGCCAAGTGATCTTGACTCTTTCACACTTGTAAAAGTATTTGAAAGGTCGTCTATTCGGTGATAGGTTACCCCTTTTTCGGCCAGTCTAGACTATTTACGAGAAAGGTATACCTCAGTCAATCTCGGCTAGGAGAGTTCTCTCGGGAATTGTTTTACACTTTTTCGGGATCGAGGGACTAAATTTTACGAAAAAGTACATTATGGAGCTTCCTTTAAGTTTTTCAGGCTCTCTAAATATGAAAAACTACCGAGTTTTCCTTCCTTGGACTCGTTAAAAAATTAACATCGAAGGACCCACTTTGGGACGAACCCCTCCTTTCTCAGGTTCGTAAAACGTGTGAGATTGGACTCATCCATGAGATGAGCTACATCGAGCATCTGTTATCCTCTTCAATCTCGCAAAACAAGAAAGAGGTACTTGTCTATCATGTCGGGGAAATATGGGGGGATAAGTCAAGTTTATGGCATCTTGTCAGTCGTTACCTTTGAACATGGCATGTGTCTGTCTCTTGTCTATATTGGGTATCCATTTTTCATTGAGTCATGGTCATCGTCATGAGTCGTCTCCCTGGCCACGAGCCCACTCATCCGATGTCTATCCTCTATTTGTCAATAATCCCTGCTGCCAAGTCCTGTTACATGCCGTTATATGTTCAAAGGGTTGCATTGTTTCAAGTCATTCATTGTGTCAGGCCTCCGCTGTGTCAGTACATACTCCATTGTTTCATCATCTTATCATTTGTGCCGATTTCGTGTCGATGATGTGGGAAATATCATGGCCCACCTTCGACGAGTCTATTCCTGTCGACACCAAATCACTATCCGGGAATTAGACTTAGGAATCAACCATCAGTACCTTGGTACCTGCATGCCTCAATGGCAGGTTTCCTCGTGTTTGACAGTAGGTTCACATCATTGACCTCTGATCAAACAATCTCTCGGATGCTCGACATCAACTCATTCATTCGCATTTCGTTGAGATGTACTGTTGATACCTTGGGAATCATCGTCCTCATTGGTGATCTCCCTCGCATTTGTTAACGGTCCACATCATTGACCGGTAATCAAATGGTTTCTACCATGTTCGACTTCAACACCTTGTAATCACATGGTTAGATTCGTATCTTTTGCGATCGGGTAAAAGACCCTGGGCGCACCACTGTATCTTGACTGCGCCCAGGTTGCGATGGAGAGGTCCTCTGTATTGTCACACAGATCCACTTATTGTATTGGTCATGGCTGTGTCATTATTGTCTCATGGATCTACGCTTGTTCATAGTAGCCATGATCTGTCCACAGTCTACATCATCTCAGTACTCATGGATCTGCAATGTATTGGTCGGCAGCCATGCTTTGAGTCATTTTGTTTCCGAGCATGGGGATGCCCGCCTCGGTGGTATATCTAACACTCTGTTTCTTTTTCAGCTCAGTCTCGTTCTCCTCGACGCTATCTCTGCACATTATATTCGTAAAGTCTTTCGGCCATCAGTCCCTTCTAACCTCACACTTTAGGGGGCATCTGTTATACCTCTATATTCCACAGTGTCGCATCTCCGCCACAAACAGAGTTGACGACACTTCCCCTGCTGTTTGAACCACCCAGAAGATGAATGAACTTTGAAGGTAAATCTACCCTGACAAGTTCTGACCTAGCTGAGACTTTATTTGACTTTATCTACTTACACTACCGCGCCTTGCTCATTTATCTGAGCGTGGTACTCCACACTACCGCGCTATGATGTTTCCACAGAACGCGGCAGTACCGCGTTGTGCTAACACTGCAGAGCGCGGTACTCTTTTATTAGCCTTTTTTCCTTGGCTTGTGGGATTTTGGATTTTCGAAGATAATGGAAGATTGGGGTCCCTGATTCGATCTCAACTCATCTCCTTCGATTAGAAACCCTGATCCACTTATCTCTCCCTAGATCCACCCATCTCTCTTGTTGGTTAACCTCACCATTCACTATAAAAGAGAGGCATTCCATTGGGAAAAGGGAGGACTCTTGAGAGCACCAAACCTATGGTCTTGCAGCATTGTGGAGATAGCTAGAGGAGAAGGCACTTGGAGCTAGAGGATTGGCTTGGACATCAAGCACCTTTTGTAAGTATTCTTCAAGTTGTAATAAGATAACTTGTCTTGTCTTTCCCATTTCATGTGTATTGTTTAAATCTTTAACATGGAATGTATCTAATCTAGATTTGGATCTAACATTTACATTCAAGGTATTTGGAAGCTGGTATGTTTGTTCTTTGATTGGTCTTAACAGGTTCTATATCGGAGCACTTGGATCGAAAAGATGGAAGCGGGACAAACGTCGAATTGAAAGGTATGTCATATCTCTCATTTGTTTCTGAATGCACATGATCTTGCTGTAAAAGTTAATTCAGGAATCTCAAGGTAGCATTTGTTTTGACTTGTTTCTTGCTTTAGAGTTAGTTTAAAGTCTGCTTTAAAGTTAAGAGAGTTTTGGCTTATCCGTAGGACAAAATTCTACATAACATTAATAGCACTATTCAACACGCTATATCAGTTAGCTGTAACTGCACAGCATGAAGATCATAGATCTTCATTGCTGCACGATTTTTGTGGATCTGAAACTGTCTTTCTTTTTGTATAAATCCCAGAAGGCTCTCCTAGCCTGGGGTTGGACAATCATTACTAGTGTAAGTTGTAACAGAGCATTGAAGCTCATGATCTTCCATTAATAATATGAGAGCATAATTCTTCACTTCTAATTTTTAATTAGCTATGACTCTCGGCATCTCTGTTAGAAGGCTAGGGCCCGCCTTCTCACAAAGATAGCTGATTTAAGTAGGTAGAATAGTTTAAATTCATTTTTGTTGTGTGGTGTGGAAAGTTGTAGACATTGCTGATAGCTGTAACAGAGATTAGCTTCCTTGTTGGTAGTTAACAATTGCATCTTGAATAGATGTAGCAGAGTGGTGTGACAGTTGACTGTGTAGAACAATTCAATTAATTGCATGTGTGTTTTAATCCGCTGTAACAGCCAAGCTCGATTCCAATCAATTGGTAGTTATTTATGCTTTCTAGGACTTCCATTATCATCAGTAGAGTTCAAGCTTGTATTTCAATTCTGGTTGTTGTTGTATCTTTAATTGCATACATAGATTAGATAGATAATGTTGGAGTTACAATAGTCACTGGATAGATCATTTTGGTAAAGGTTGAATGCTGTAGTTTGATGATCATAAGGATTTAACTTCTTGCAAAAGTAATCTCGTCTCATTTCATTATTAGATCATTAACTTTCTGGATTGATTCTATAAGAAGGATTGTTTCAATTGGGATTTGTAGATGTGTGAATTAGATTAGTTTCTTGAGAATGAGCTGGCTGAGCATCTAGGTAGGATCATTACTTACATTCATTAATCAACTGCTTAATCTGTTTATGCATAGATTGAGCTCATTACCTTTGAAATAAAAGACCTTCCTGGGTTTGACAATTTATATTGATCATTCTGTGTGTTAGCTTTAATTAACTGACATATAGAGTGCCCAACATTTTGGCATCGTTGTCGGGGATGGTAATAGATAGACAGAGTTAGTAGTTGGTTTCATTTTATTTTACTTTAGTTCAATATTTTTTACGGCATGCATGAATACAAGAAAAAATAATCGGGAACCCCCTTTGAATACTAACATCGTAGGTGGAAGAGGTCGAGGTCGTAATGCAGGTCAGGGGAGACACACTTATATTGACGAGATAATTGCTAGAGCCGATTCTTCCACTATACCACAGCGGAACTCTATAGACAGGGGAAATTCTATTCCTCCTAATCTTGAACATTCAACATCCATAGTGGAGAATACAACAGGACCTTCAACTCCTGTTGCAGAAAGTAAACTCCCTGAAGATAAGGGAAGTGTTGTAGGTGCACCAGATAGAGAGGAGATTTATCATATTGACGGAACCGGAGTTACTAAAGCGGTGTGGTTGGAAACTCGCAGAATAGCAGAAGAAGAAAGAAGGAAAAAAGAAGAAAGGAGAAAAGAGGAAGAAGCTAAAGCAGAGGAAGAACGCATAAAAGAAACTATTGAATTTTGGACCAAAACCATGGCTGGTAGAGAACAGGGGGGTGAGAATGAACATGAGGACCACTGGGAGGAAGAAGAAGAAAATAATCAGCCTGGTAATACTGTGGCTACATTAGAATTCCCTATCCTTCAGACACCTGGACCAGCTCATATGAAGAATATCTCACCATCAGTCCTCCCTAATTTCCATGGTAAGTCCTCCGAGGATCCTGATGAGTTTCTTTTTGAGTTTGATATTCTCTGTTGCAGCTATGATTACACCTCCAGTGCTCAGAAGCTGAAGCTATTCCCAGCCACCTTGAAAGGAAATGCTCTGCACTAGTTCATGAGTTTGGGTCGTGAGACCATTACTACTTGGGACCAAATGAAGAACACCTTCCTTTCTAAATATAAAGAATATTGCAGAACTAGAGATAGAAAGGAAGAGTTGTTCAAAATGGTTCAAAAGGATGAAGAGAGTTTGGAAGACTTTGTGGAGAGATTACTGTACAATTTGCAAAGATCTGGTCATGCTAAGATTGGAAAGGATGTGCTCAAGATCATCTTGCTAAGAGGAATTAGGGAAGATTTCCTTGATATGTTGAATCTGCTGGGTAAAGGGGATATCTCGAAGGAACCTTTTGAAAAAATTGTTGAATTATGCCGAAGGTATTCCAGGGGATCTTCCAGAACCAGCAAACAAGACAAGGATCGAGATCAGGATGTCTTCACTAGGACTCAGAAGTCAGCTAGTGGAGGTGCCACTCAAGCAGAAATAGGAAACCTACTGGAGAACTTTAAAATAGATATGATGAGTTCCCTATCCTCAGAGCTAGATGCCATGAAGGAAAAACAGAAACAAGTAATAGAAGATCTTACACTTGGAGTATTCTGTCCCAAATGTAGAAAGAAGCATCGACTGAAGGAGTGCCTGTTGGACAAAGCATAGGTATGTAGGATATGTGAACTCGAGCATGAAACTAAAGAGTGTCCTTCATTACCTAAGGCTAAAGCAGTCCTGCAGGCATCTATTCCTAATGTAGAGCCAGCATACTTTATGGCACAGAAGAAACCATGGCAGCCTAGAAACCAAGGTATGAATCCAGATCCAACATTTTTTCTGCATAATATGAATGGAATGAACAATATGCATAATATGAATACACAATTCCCTTCACATTTTCCAACAACCAGTGGCATCCATCTTAGAACCCAATGCAAAATCCTAATTCATGGACACCATGGCCACATCAGTCAAACCAAGCTCCTTGGAATTCCAACTGGAGGAACCCTTACCAAGGAAATAACTTTCCCCATCACCAAACTCAGTATCAAAAATACCCTCCTCAACAGTATCAGCCTCAACAGTATCAGCGCCAGCAGTATCAGCAACCATAGCTCCCTTTCTAGAACAATGCCGCAACCATGAATGCACCACTTCGACCCCAACTAC
Source organism: Larix kaempferi (assembly GCA_027924585.1). Taxonomy (NCBI): domain Eukaryota; kingdom Viridiplantae; phylum Streptophyta; class Pinopsida; order Pinales; family Pinaceae; genus Larix; species Larix kaempferi. The sequence goes on along the minus strand of BSBM01000182.1, from coordinate 8,236,830 downwards.
CTGCACAACCTAACCCAAACCCAAACAATAAAGCAGTCCATCAGTTTGAGACTGCCAACATGCCTGCATACTCCATTACTCAGATTCCTTTTAATGATATACAATTACGATGAGGGAGGGTAGTGGAGCCTATTATCACTGAGGATCTGTCATCCCCAGTGACTGAAACTGGAGTAAATCAACACTATTTAGCAAGCCCCATTATTGAGGATGTTGATACTCCTACTAAAGTAGCAGCTGAAACTCAGGAAGCAACACACAATCTTCCACAGCCTACACAGTTGAACAGAGAACCACCATATCCTGAACAATTGCAGCTGCAGAAGACACTGGAACAACCCCGATTTGATCTCGTGGGAGAGTTGAAAAATTTATATGTTAAAATTCCACTGTTACAGTCCCTTCATGATGTGCCTATTTATGCTAAGACAGTTAAAGATTTGTGTGTTAAGAAACCAGGAAGAAGGACCAAGGATCCTCCCACTGTCCACGTGCTGGGAAAACTGTCAGAATTAATAATGGGAAAGGCCCCTGTGGCAAAGTATGATGACCCTGGGAACCCAACTGTTATAGTGCACATAGGGAACACACGGATTCCAAATGTCTTGGTGGATTTGGGCGCAGCTATTAATGTTATGACCATAGAAACTGTGAAGGAATTGGGACTCACTAATCTTCGGCCAACCCCTACTGTTTTGAAACTTGCTGATAGATCAACGATCAAGCCTGAAGGAATTCTAGATGACCTTGTAATCTCAGTGGACTTGTGGGAATACCCTGCAGACTTTTTGGTGTTACAGCCAAAATCTCAGTTGGGGGGACACCCATTGATCCTGGGAAGACCACGGTTGGCCACAACTTATGCCTATATCAACTATCGGCCAGGTTCTATGACCATTTCAGATGGGACTGAGATCAAGAATCTAACCTTATACCCTCCAGCTCGACCAAGCATAGAAGCTGATACTCCATTATGGGTAGATTTGGAGGAGGAAGAGGGAGTTCAACCACTATTAACCATAGGGAGAGCCTTGACATTTAAAGATGAAACAAAGGATGTTGCCATTAATAGTTTCATCAGTGAGCCCACGTCAGTCAATAAGAATGTTTATCAGATCTTGGACAGTACTTTAGTTGCAACATAACAAGAAAATCTTATAGAAGAAACTCTGATCGGTGATGACATGTGATTCCAGTACTTAAGAATTCGAAGAGTGTTTCAGTGGAAGTTGAGCCAGGAAAAACATTGAATATTAATCCTAATCTGGCACCTAGAGAGCTGGAACAGCTAGTCACTCTGCTGAAACAGCGTAGGGGAGCTTTTGCTTGGGAGTACACAGATATGAAGGGAATTCCCTCTCATCTGTGCACTCATCACATCTATATTAAAAGTGACTCCAGGCCTGTATGCCAACCCCAACGAAGGATGAACCCGAACCTGAGAGACATAGTGAAAGAGGAAATCCAGAAACTGTTGGAAGCTGGATTCATATATCCAATTTCAGACGGTGAGTGGGTTTCTCCACTTGTGATCGTGCCAAAGAAAAATGGGAAATGGAGGGTCTGTGTGGATTACAGAGAGTGGAACAAGGCAACGCAAAAAGACCATTTCCCCTTACCTTTCATCGATCAGGTCCTTGATACCTTGTCTGGGAAGAAGTATTTCTCTTTTCTGGATGGCTTTAGTGGCTACAACCAGATTCAGATTGCTCCAGAAGATCAGGACAAAACCACTTTCACTTGTCCCTGGGGGACTTTTGCATACCGAGTACTTCCTTTTGGGTTGTGCAACGCACCAGCTACATTTTAGAGGGCAATGATTGGAATCTTTTCAGAAATGGTGAATGATTGCATGGAAATATTTATGGATGACTTTACTCCATATGGTGATAACTATGAAGAAGCACTGAAGAACTTAGAAAAGGTGTTCAAATGCTGTGAGCAAAGTCAGCTCTCTTTGAGCACTGAAAAGTGCCACATGATGATGAGTGAAGGAATAGTGTTAGGGCACTTCATCTCTTCTACTAGTATCCAGGTAGACCCATCTAAAATCAAGGTAATCGAAAACATACCAACTCCTAGAACTCAGAAGGATGTGTGTAGCTTCTTGGGGCATGCTGGTTATTACAGAAGATTCATAGAAAATTTTTCCAAACTGGGTTCTCCTTTGTTCACTTTGTTAATGAAGGATGCACAATTTATATAGAATGACGCATGCCAAACAACATTCACTGAGCTAAAAAGGAGGCTGTCCACAACACCCATCTTAAGAGAACCCAATTGGGCTCTGCCTTTCCATATTTCTTCAGATGCTTCAGACACTGCCATTGGAGCATTTTTGGGACAGCAGGAAGGTAATGCTCCTTATGCTATTTATTATATTAGTAAAAATCTGTCTCCTGCTGAACTGAATTATACTGTCACAGAAAAATAATTTCTCTCCATTTTTTATGCCATCAATAAGTTTAGGCATTATATTACTGGATATTCTACTTTTTTTCACACTGGTCATTCTGCCATCAAGTATTTAATGAATAAACCAATCACAAATGCTAGAGTTACTAGATGGCTGTTACTGCTATAGGAATTTGATATCACAATTATTGATAGACCAGGAAAGGAAAATGTTGTTGCAGATTTCTTATCTCGACTTACTAACAGTGAGGACAATTTACCAGTCGAAGATTCCTTCCCTGACGAACATTTGTTCACAGTATCAGATCATTCCCCATGGTATGCAGATATTGCTAACTTTTTGGCTGTAGGTAAGCTTCCAGCACATCTGTCGAAGAGAGAAAGAAAGAAAATCATACAGTAGAGTGCTAGGTACTGCTGGATTGATGGCCATCTTTTCTACACTGGGATTTATTTAGAAATTAGAAGATGTGTTAGAGAGGATGAAATCTTCAGCATTCTTAAAGCTTTCCATGATGAGCCCTGTGGGGGACATTTTGCTGACAAGAGGACAGGTCATAAAGTTTTGAGAATGTGCTATTTCTGGCCTACATTATTCAGGGATGTGAAGAAGTATGTTCAGGCATGTGATAGCTGCCAGAGGATGGGCCAACCCAACAGATTAGATGAGATGCCTTTACAGCCACAGCTCGTGGTTGAACCATTTGATAGGTGGGCTCTAGATTTTGTAGGGCCTATCAACCCTCCCTCAAAGCAGAAAGTTCATATCTTGGTTTGCACAGACTATATGACTAAATGGGTGGAAGTTGTAGCCTTGGTCAAGGCCAATGACTAGGCTGTGATTGATTTCCTGTATGAAGGAATTTTTACTCATTTTGGAGTACCCAAGGAGATCATTACAGACGGTGGACCACAGTTTGTATCTCACAAGCTGCAAGCACTGTTGCAGAAATTTCATATTCAACACAGAATAACCTCACCATATCATCCACAGGCCAATGGGCAGGTGGAGAGCACAAACAAGGTTATTGAGGCTATTTTGACAAAAATAGTAAAGAGCCATCGTAAAGGTTGGGCTGAAAGACTTCCAGAGGCACTATGGGCCTATCGTACTACTTGGCGTAACACCACTGGTTTTTCCCCATATGAGCTAGTATATGGCAAGAACGATGTTTTCCCAATTGAATTTGAAATCAGAACTTTGAAAACAGTTGTTGAAGCAAATCTGGATTTATCAGAGGCTCAGAGGAATCGACTGAATCATCTCAATGAATTGGATGAGAAACGCACAGCTGCAGTGCATCATACAGCTTTAATCCAACAACAGTGCTCTAGATGGCATGACAGATTTATAAAGAAAATAGTCTTCCAGGAAGGAGACTGGGCCCTGTTGTATGATTCACGGTTTAAGAGGGATTTTAAAGGCAAATTGTGCACTCGTTGCTTGGGACCCTATCAGATAGATCGGGTATTTGATAATGGAATAGTCTGATTGATCACCATTGATGAGAACAAGGTACCATTATTTGCAAATGGTCATCGGTTGCAACTGTATCACAGGCCGATCTCAAGGGAGGCTTTTATTTCACAAGTTGCATCTGATCCAGAGTATCAGTTAATGTCAAGACAGGGATTTTTAAAGCCTGTGAATTCCTAAAAGTTGCAGTTTCCACACATATTTTTGTACATAAATAATCGGTTTTTCTTTCATTCTGTATTTTATCTATTTTTAATTTTTCTTGCACTTGATCGGTTTGTTTTTAAGAACTGTGTGCAGGAACTTATTGGAGGAGCAGTAGCCGTGACTGGGCCAGATGACTGCAGACACCCCATATTTGTTCCTGATCTAATAAAGCTCTTTGAAGAAGATGGATATTTCATGGTCTTCCACAAATAAAATTTGCTTATACTACAGTTGGACGTAGCTGCGACTCCGCCACATTTTCCCATTCTGCGACTCCGCTACATTTGGCCATTCTGCCAAATTCGCAGCTGCGACTCTACTACATTTGCCCATTCTGGCAAATTCATAGCTGTAACTACGCCACATTTGCTCGTTCTGCCAAAATTCGCAGCTGCGACTCCGCCACTTTTGTCCATTCCGCTAAATATAGCAGTTGAGACTCCGCGGCCTTTGTCTATTCTGCTAAATCTAGCACCGTGGCTCCATTCCTTCCACTTCATTATAGCTCCTTCCGTATAGATGCGACTCCACCATTTTTCGTTTATTTTGCTAGATTTCGCAACTGATACTCCGCCAGTTTGTCTGTTCTCCGATTAATGATGCCAATAATGATGTGACTAGGCGTCAGTTGTGGTGCTTTCTCCACACGGTCCAACCATGATCCACCACGAAGGACAATTCAGATGCCTTGAGTAGCTTTCAGCCTGGGGGGAAAGGGCCACGTACTTCGGCACATGTGCATTTACATCCGCCCGGACGACAGCCGACCGCAATGATTAATTCATGGCTCAAATTCATATACGCAAGGTACGGGTCCTATCTTTTACATGATTTGGCAGAGCATTAATACGGTAATAACGATTATGTCCTGTCATAACCCTCGATTAATGAACCGAATTGAATCACACTTTAAAGATTAAGTTAAAGGTCATAATTGTGATTATTTTTTTATTTTATTTTTTTCCCGTCACCTTACCTGATTTTGCACCTGTTACTCCTATCTGCCAACCTTGTCGCTTCCATAGAACGTTCATACTATCATAGACTAGCTTGAAACCTGATTCTTGAACCCCAACGACCCTTTGCATGTTCGTAAGCTGCAACTCTCCATTTCTAAACCAGAAATTGTGGAGGTCTAAACCTTGAGGAGAGGTTAAAATGGGAAATCCAGTCAGACACGAACCTGTGAATACAGACGCTGTGCATGCCAATGCAGAGGTTCTCAATATTTTTATAGCAGCAGGTTGGGTGGAGTATTTTGAATGGTTGAATGGTTTTCACACTGAAACCACATTGCAATTCGCCCTCAGCCTGACTGATACTCATGCCGAGGTCAGAGGACTGCGTGTGGATGTTACAGAAGAAATCATAGCTGAGGTTACTAGTTTCCCCATGGTGGGAAAGAAGTCATTTGGGCGGAAAGTACATAATGCAAATGCAGTGAGGGAATTTCTGTTAGTAGGAGAACAGGTTATTCCAAAGCTCCGTGGGCTGGAACTCGCATGCTTACCACCACCCTGGAATCAAGTTGCAGTCTTTGTGAAGAGATATATTTCTTGTGGAGTTAGGTACCAAGTTGTTTCATTCTCTGAACTTCCCTTACTATCTCATTTACGACATGGTATCTTAGTAAATATACCATTCTATCTGTTTAAATCCCTACAAACCATGGCTGGCTATGCAAGAACGTCCCAGCACCCAGTTTCCTCCCTCACTAATCATGGTTTAATTAAATTATTGGTCCTAAGAGCCATTGCAAATCGTCATTTAACTTGGGAGCAATTTTTGGCTGGGGACACACCAATCAGACAACCTGTATTAGAAGAGGGAGGTGCTGGTGAGGATAGTGAGGACCAGAGTTCCTCAAACCTAGTTGGGGGGGAGGTTGGAGTAACAGAAAGTCAGGCCAATAATGAAGGGGAAGTAAGTAAAGAAGAGGTTGGAGTAGCAGAAAACCCTATAATTGAAGGAAGTGTGATGGAAACACTGGAGCAGGAGGTAGAAAAATTGGAATTTGTAATTGCAGAGTCAAGTACTTAATTGAAAGAAGCTGAAATTGGAGCAGCTGTTGAAGCTGCGACAGTTGAAGCTGCAATTGCAGAAGTAGGAATTCAGAAGGAAGGATATTGGCCATAAACAGTAGCAGAAGGAACTGTTAAATTTTGAACATTAATTTACAATACTCTAGGATCTTCACTGATAAAATAACATATACAGTATATCAATGCATAACAATCACAATAAGCATGACAAGCATCATAAGAATCAAAAGCATGAGAGACAAGAGACATAGAGTTTCTGTTGGGAAAACCCTAAGGTGAAAAACCCCACAACTTCCTCAGAGATAGAGAGAGCAATGGCTCAACGAAAGTACAACCAAAATACACTGAGATAGTCTCCTAGTAGCAGATGATCCTCCTCCTCACTAGTGCACCACTTTCTGAGTGAGAGAAGTGTGAGTTTCCGAGTGATGAAAATAGAGATCTCCCGATCTCTATTTATACTAGCCTGTTTGCCCAGTTACACTATGGGGCCGACTTGTCTATCTAGATACATCCACAATATAATATATATTTCAGAGCCAACCCCACACATGGTGGTCTAATAACCCATCGGCAAGTACACACACTTGTAACACTTGTCAATCCACATGACAACACTTCCTTATAGAGGAATAACACATCTCTTATAAGGGTACAATAAATATATATGAAATACATAGATGAAATACATTCTGAAGTCACATATACATCAACACTCCCTCTTAACTAGGAAGGTATTTCTCGACACAGATCTGCTAGACAAGTCTTCTTCTTGGGATCATCGTCATCGATGCATCGTCATCATCATCGTCACTGCTGTTGCTATCTCAACCAATCTCTGACTCTACTCATCATAGGAAGTTCTACAGAGCCAGTTTTTTTTCATACTGGATGTAGGCCCACCACCTGCAGGTCTTCATCATCACTGGCCATACTATGGAATCCTCAGGACTTATTACATGTGTCACAAAACCTAGCTACAACATCCCAGGCTATTACGAGCACTCAACTCTACCTGTCGGATCTCCCAGGAGCACATTACATGTGACTCATCACGAAACCTGGCTGAAGCATCCCAGGCTGTTACGAGCACACAGCTCTACCTGTCGGATCTCCCAGGAGCACATTACATGTGATCTCACCACAAAACCTGGCTGAAGCATCTGAGGCCTTTTTCATCCTGTCCAGATCTCCCAGGAGCAAATTACATGTGGTCCACCACAAAACCTAGCTAAAGCATCTGAGGCCTTTTTCATCCTCTCCAGATCTCCCAGGAGAAAATTACATGTGGTCCACCACAAAACCTGGCTGAAGCATCTGAGGCCTTTTTCATCCTGTCCAAATCTCCCAGGAGCAAATTACATGTGGTCATGGCAAAACCTCGCAAGAGCATCTCAGGATATTACGGGTACACAAATCCGACCTGAAATCTCCCAGACATGCTCATCTGCATAACCTGATCCACGACCACAAAGTATCATCCTGATACTCACCATACATCATCCTGATGTACACATGATCATCCTGATCATCATCACTGCAACATCCTACTGCATGTCATCTGGAGAAACTCGTCATCCACGATCATCCTGATTATACAATGCATCTACCTGATGCATACCAAGTATCTACCTGATACATATCATCATACATGATCTACCTGATCATACAATGTATCCACCTGATACATATATAGATACATGGTCCAAGCATCCAACATGATGCATATACAAAATACATACAAATGATCCAACATACATATAAATGATCCAGCTGATCATATCCAGCATCCAACATGATGTATACATACATATAAATATAAATGATCCAACTGGTCATCCAAAGTAGAAACCATAACATCATCCTGATGCTCATCATCCAGCACTTACATCCACAGCCATGTGAAGGATCCTCCTTTGAACATGCTTGGAATGGCTTCAGCAAATGTGTCCATCACTTCTTCCTCGAAGTGTCATCAATCTGAAGAACGCCAAGCCTCTCCCTGAAGTACTCGAACTTCACCCTGGCTAATGGCTTCATCAGCACATCTGCAATCTGCTCATCCATCGCAATGTACAGGAGCTTCACAGCTCCTCTCTGCACCATATCCCTGATATAGTTATATTTCATCTCTATGTGTTTCAACCTTTCATGAAACACTGGGTTCTCAGACAGCTTCACACAACTTTGGTTATCGCAGAAAATACCAGTAGCATCCAATGGGAGATCAAATAACTCAGACAGTAGCTTCCATAGCCATATTGCCTCTCAACTAGCTGAACATGCTGCAACATACTCTTCCTTAGATGTACTCAGTGCTACGCAGGACTGCTTCCTGCTAAACCAAGAGATCACACCTGATCCCATACTGAAGAAACACCCAGATGTGCTCTTCCTATCTGTAGCACTGCCAGCCCAATCTGAATCAACATAACCCTGCAGGTTAAACTTTTGATTCTCTTCATACTTGAGCCCATAATCCACTGTACCCTTCAGGTAACTCAGAACATGCTTTACAGCAACCAGGTGAACACTCCTCAGATCTGTCAGGAACTGATTCAATGTGTTCATAGCAAAGCAAATATTTGGTCGTGTGTTCGTCAGGTACATCAAGGACCCAATCATCTGACGATACATAGAGATATCGACTGGCTCATATGAAGCATCACATAGAAGCTTCAGATTCAATGCCATGGTTGTGGCCATGGCCTTGCAATCCATCATCCTGAATCTCTTCAAAATATATACTATGTACTTCCCTTGACCAAGGAAGATCCCACCTGCATTCTGCCACACCTCCATACTTAGAAAATAATGCATCATTCCCAAATCTTTCATATCGAACTCAGCAGCAAGCTTCCTCTTAGTATCTGCAATCAATCTGTCATTTGCTATTACAAATAAGTCATCCACATACAGGAGTAGAATCATAGGATTCATTTCCTCAACCTTGTAGTAAAGGTTGGAATCCCCTTTACTCTTGGTAAAGCCCAAACTAGATAGGAAACTGTCCATCCTACCATACCAAGTTCTGGGAGCTTGCTTCAAGCCATACAAGGCTTTCTTCAATCTGCACACATATGACTCCCTGTCATGTATTTCAAAACCGAGTGATTGCTCCACATATACTTCCTCTTCAACTACACCATTCAAGAAAGCAGTCTTGACATCCATCTGGTGTATTTTCCATTTCATCACTGCAGCTAGGGCAAGTACTGTTCTGATGGAAGTATACCTGGCTACAAGTGCAAAAGTTTCTTCATAATCTATTCCCTCTTTCTGAGAGAAGCCACGAGCTACGAATCTTGCTTTGTATTTCTCTACACTGCCATCTGCAACATGCTTGATTTTGTAGATCCATTTAGAAGTCACAACAGACTTCTCTTTAGGTCTTGGTACAACATCCCAAACATCATTCTTCATTATTGATTGGTATTCCTCAACCATGGCATCCTTCCATTCTTTCTTTTCCGCTGCTTCTTCATAACTGGAAGGTTCTTTATTCATGATGTCACAGAGTAAAGAAACATAGCTGGTATGTGATCTGGTTCTCTTCTTTGCTCTATGTTCTTCTTCTGGAATGCCAAATCTTTCTGCATCTTGAATGAGCCCTCTAGTCCATACAAGTTTCCTCTTGCGAGAGTTATCTTCATGGGGTGGATCTACAGGTTCTTGCGAATCTTCAAACTCACGAACAACTTCTGGAACTGCTTCAGTCATGGAAGTGTCTTGAAATCTAGTTTCCTTAGGTTCTTCATAAACTTCGATATGTGCCTTCCTTGATTTGATGAATGCTGAGTTTTCATCAAATGTTACATCCCTGCTGACATCAATCTTCTTGAATCCTGGAAAATATATTCTATAATCCTTCGAGCTTTCACTGTAACCCACAAACATACCCTTCTTTCCTGAAGGATCTAGCTTGGTCCTCTTTTTCTTTGGGACATGTGTGTATACTGGACAACCAAATATTCTGAGATGGCTGACTTCAGGTTTCTTACCAGAAAGGACCTCCTCTGGTGTCTTGTTGTCCAATATCTTGTGGGGAGTTCTGTTCTGCACATATACAGTTGTTCTAGCTACTTCTACCCATAGATGCATAGGTAGATCCTGGTCATGCAGCATTGCCCTTGCTGCTTCCATGATTGTTCTGTTCTTCCTTTCTGCAACTCCATTCTGTTGAGGATTATAAGGAGCAGTCAATTCCCTCTTAATCCCTGAATCACTGCAAAGCTTCTTGAAGTCACCTGAGGTGAATTCTCCACCATTGTTGGATCTGAATGTTTTAATCTTCTTGTCAGTTTGATTCTCCATCAAGGTTTTGAGTTCCTTGAACTTATCAAACACCTCATCTTTGTTATTCAAGAAGTATACCCAAGTCTTCCTAGAGAAGTCATCAATAAACAAGACATAGTAAACATACCCACTCAGAGAACTGGATGACATAGGACCACATACATCTGAGTGGATGATTTCCGGGATATCTTTTGCGTTGCTTTCACTGCTTGGGAAATCCTTCTTAATGTTTTTACCTTTTGCACATCCTTTGCAGGGTAATTTTTAAGGATTCTAATATTATACTTAAGTGTAGTATCCTAGGCGATTATTTTGGATTGAAAAAAACATGCATATAGATAGGTAGGCGAATATTAAATATTAAACATATAATTTACTATTGAAATGTGTAAATTTTGGCGAATATTATGACAAAAAAACATATTTTATGTAAATATAGGCGATATTAGAGACTAAAAACGACCAAATAGCGAATTTATTTTTTGAAAAAAAGCCCGAAAAATAGCCAATTGGCGAAATTTCGCCCTTAAAAATTACCTTGATCCTTTGCAAACACCTTCATGTTTGGTCTTGATTTCAGGAAGACCCTCTATAGCCTTGCTTGCAATTGGAAGTGCCCTATAATGCATATGAGCAAGTCTTCTATGCCAAAGTTCACTTGGCTCCATGGATTCATGTACCATGGCATGTTCAGGTTGACCCTTCAATTTATACAGACCTCCCTCTTGCTCTCCAATCACTACTGCATCATCGATTGTTTTACCCTTTGGCCACATTAGGACTTGGCCATCTACAAATGCAACCCTCATGCCTTTTGCATCCAATGCAGAGATGGAGAGAAGATTCTTCTTGAGCCCAGGTACATAAAGGACTTCTTTCATCTTCAAAGATTTCCAGAATCTAGGTTGTAGGAGGCTTCACCACTTCCTTTGATTGGGTATTGATAATCATCCCCAAGTTTCACCTTATGGGGTGATTCATGTTCAGATAGGTTCACAAAAGATTCCTTAAACCCAGTCATGTGTTTGGAAGCCCCACTGTCAATTAACCAATCATTACAACCATGGGAGATAGTACCTGTGAGAGCAGAGATTAGAACATACTCTTCTTCACTTGATGAGTCATCATTACTATCATCACTTTCTGCCCTAGCCTTCTTCTTGGTGGTTCATCATCTTCGGCAGCATGAGCATGAAACCTTCTTTTGTTGCCCTTCTTCTTCTTGTTGAAGTTGTTGTTGTCCTTCTTGTTCTTGGGACAATTTATGGCAATATGTCCTTTTTCATTACAGGTGAAGCATATTCTTCTTTCTTTATAGTGATGTCAAGATTTCTTGGAGTGAGATGGCTCTCTCTTGGACTTCCCTTTCTTGGTGTGAGCTGTGAGAGCTTGATCTTCATTCCCCATCTTTTCTTCTCGTGCCACAATCCTTGCTTCTTCTTGTGAGCATTCTTCCCGTGGTCTGCTGAAGGATACCAACTTCTTTCTTGCACAAATTCCTAGAATGAAGGAGTCCCATGACCTAGGTAGGCCATTCAGAGTGGTCATGACAACTTCACCATTGTCCACCATTTCATCCACTGATTCTAGTTGTTCCTTGATCTGGGAGACCCTTGAAAAATAAGATTGAATGGTTTCTCCATTCTAAAACTTTACTCCTTTTAATTGGTTTCGCAGGGTTAACCCAATCCTATACTTCCAAGCTCGGAAGTTATCAGCCCCCTCAAGCTTATCCTCAAGCTTGGTGTGGAGAGACATCTTAAAGAGTACTTCAAATGGAAATAGAAAAGATTTAGGTCTTACCACTTGAAATGCTGAAAAGTGGATCTGGTCCTGGATTAGGGTTTGTTGGAAAAACCCTAAAAATTCAAAATGTGAATTTCAACTTTCTGAAAGGATAGAAAGATGCGCCTTGATGAGATGATCAGCCTGGTGTATTCAGAATTGGAGATCAGCAAAGCTTTACCCTTCAGATTTGTCTTTTTGTCCTCCCAGGTTCACTAGGGAGAGCCCTGAATTAGGGTTTGAGATTCTCGGAGATCTACCTAGCCAAAAATCTCGATCCAAAGCTCTAAACTTCGATTTTTGCAAGGAGCTTCCAGCTATGTCTTCAGATTTCAGAAAGTCCTATTTTGGTGGAAACCCTGATTGTTAGGGCCAAATCTGAAAATGCTCAGAATTGAATTCTGATTGGACAAATAGATTCTCCTTGATGAGTAGAGTCAATATACTATACTTCGTTTCCTCAATCTATGGAGAGAAACCCAATAAACAAGAAACTCAAGTTTTCGTCACTACAAAATGTCTTCTTCTCAGGTTAGCTCTGATACCATGTTAAATTTTGAGCATTAATTTACAATACTCTAGGATCTTCACTGAGAGAATAACATATACAATATATCAATCCATAACAATCACAATAAGCATGACAAGCATCACAAGAATCAAAAGCATGAGAGACAAGAGACACAGAGTTTCCGTGGGGAAAACCCTAGGGTGAAAAACTCCACAACTTCCTCAGAGATAGAGAGAGAAATGGCTCAACCAAAGTACAACCAAAATACACTGAGATAGTCTCCTAGTAGTAGATGATCCTCCTCCTCACTAGTGCGCCACTTTCTGAGTGAGAGAAGTGTGAGTTTCCGAGTGATGAAAATAGAGATCTCCCGATCTCTATTTATACTAGTCTGTTTGCCCAGTTATACTATGGGGCCGACTTGTCTATCTAGATACATCCACAATATAATATATATTTTAGGGCCGACCCCACACATGGTGGTCTAATAAACCGTCAGCAAGTACACACACTTGCGACACTTGTCAATCCACATGATGACACTTCCTTATAGAGGAATAACACATCTCTTATAAGGGTACAATAAATATATATGAAATACATTTCGAAGTTACATATACATCAACAGGAAATATGGAAGTCTTGGAAGTGGAGTCCTCTTCAGAAATAAGGGGCACCATTATTGAAGAAGAAGAAACCAAGGTGAACACCCCTGTGTCAAAGAAACGAAGAATAGAATCAAGAAACAGGGGTCATACACCCATGGTAGCAAAGAGGAAGAAGAGTCAGACTGTCAAAGCATCAGTAGGAGCAAGTGGTGAGGAACACCCAGTGGGATTGATGAGGAAAAGAAGAACTCGGTCAACAGCAGCAGCGGAAGTAGCTATGACAGTGGTAGCAGCAGAAGTAACTGTAATGGCAACAGAATTAACAGGGACAGCAGCAGAAGCTGATACAGTGGATGATGTTGGGGGTAACAGTGGAACACCCTTATCAAAGATGATAGGAGCAGTTAAAGGGAATATGGGGTCACCTGTATTAGAAGAAGCACATACAGTAGGGGTAGATATAGAGATTCCTATTTTGAACCCCAAATTGCCTACTGCTACACAAGAACCCTCTAGGGAAGAACCCCAAATTGAAAACCTCCTGTTTGAAAATGAATTATTAAAGGAGGAAGTGCAGACATTAAGAAAAGAGTTGGAAAAGTGGAAGGGAGCAGCAGGAAGACAAGCAGAGAAAAATTTGGATACATTAGAAAACGCTGCAAATTTGCTGGAAAACCCATCTTTTGCATTTGAAAATGAGAAGTATGGGGAGACTGTTTGCCCAGAATGTGGAGATATATTTGCTTCAGCGGGACACAGAGTTGTTGTGTTGGGACTTGAATCCCAGAGTCATGTACAAATAAAGGAGGTTGAAGAAGGAATGCCAGGGATCGAATTGATAGAGGAGAATGAGCCAAGAATGGAATAAATCCCTGATTGAATTTAGGGGATGAAATGGTACAGTCCCAGCCATCAGGGGATACTGAGCTCCTTCAGGACCAGTCTTACCAGTCAGAAAGATCTGATAAAAATCATAAACAATCTCAGTAGTTTAAAGAAACAGAGGAAGAGGGGACTGTTACACAAGAACCAGTACCCTTGAGAATGTTTGAATCTACAACTCAGATAGCAACATTTGATATGGAGAATCAGGAGGGAAACACTGCTACACAAGAACCAGTGTTTCCAAAATCATTTGCTACAGTGGGAACAGAAACTGAGATGGCTGATATTGAAATGAAAGACTTGGGTGTTGTTACACAAGAACCAGCAACCCTAAAAATAATAACTGAGACTGTAACACTGACTGAGGAAGCTGAGATGGATATGGATATGAAGAATACTGTTACACAAGAACCAGCAACCCTAAAAATACTAACTAAGACTGTACCAATGACTGAGGAAGCTGAGATGGATATGGATATGAAGAATGTTGTTACACAAGAACCAGCATCCTTAAACCCCATGGCTGATACTGCACCACATGCACAGGCCATTGCAATCCCGATAGAAGATGAAGCTGTTACAGTGCTGAGGCAAGACAAGGAAGTCATTCATCTAGATTCTGATGATGAAAAGGAGGTAGAAGACAGAAAGATTCAATGACTAGAGAAGAAAATTCTCTGGTTAAACCTTGAACTGGATAAATGGCTCAAATGGATTGAACAGTTCAAAGAAGCTATGATCCCTCTCCAGGAGCATAGGAATGTCATTAAGGGACTAAGAGAAAAATGGGTTGAGAAGCTATTCTTCCAGAAACTTCGGTGGGAGAAACTTCAAGAAAAACTGGAAGGTTTGAAGAAGCTTGAGACCCTACAGTAGGACAAAAACCAAATGTATAATCTTTCTATAGAATTGATGAGTTGTAGAGCTCCATCCCCCTCTTATCCTGTCTTCCTCTATGAGCAGAAAACCTTATTTAAATTTAAGGCTCTCAAAGATGGAAGATCATTTGAGTTGGAAACAACTGATCAATTTCTGGAGACTTTTCTGAAGAGTGACTTTGAGGATCAACATTTGTTATGTGAGTTATATTTGCATGATAGGGCTTGTTATATTACCGGTCCATTTGACCCTTTACCTATTCTTGGGGATGTTCAGTTGAGGGCATTTTCCTCCTTTTTCATTAACCATGTAAGATGGAAGGATGCCTTCCAAACAATCCTTAGGAATGAGGAGAATTTTACTCTCTGGATTAGGGAGGAACCTCAGAATCCACCAGCATTCATGGCCAGTCATGCTAAATCCCTCAGGGTTCCTTCAATTGCTCAATATTTTGAGATCCTGCGAGATAAACTCCTTACTACATGTTTCTCAATGATTCTTAATATGCAGCAGGATGCCCTGGAAGGCAGTGAATACAGATGGCTATACTCATCCTCATCTCTGAAGGAAATGGATCCATATGGCTTCGAGAATTTCAGGCAAGCCTTCACCAGGGTGCCTAGATATGTGCAGTGCATGCAAAGGTGTGGACCTTGGTGGATTGGTTTAAGATTTAAGTTCCCCCTCATTTGGTTTCCTATAAGCAATTATTACATAACTAGTTATGCTCTAACATTAGAAGAAGAAGAGAGTTGGTGGGAGCATTGGGTATACTGCTATGGGTTTGTCCCTCGAGGGGAGGCACCAAAATTTGCTTATAACATCACCAATCTACACAGATTTCACTCAAATTCAGATTCAGAATAAAGGAGGGTGTTGCATGAGGACATGCAATTGGATAGTTGGGGGGAGATGTTGGGTCCAGGAAATGCCCCTTTTTGGCTACCTCTATTACACCTTTTTGCCCCAATTCCATCCTATTTTCATGAGCTATATCCATGTCTTTCTAGATCAGTCTATAACATTGACAGGTATAATTTGTTATTACTTTATTTGTTTTTATGCCTAAGACTGTTAAAGATTATGGACTTTAGTCCTTGGTTTATACTAATTTATGTGACTTTATTTAGCCAAGGCCTAAAAGCGCAGGTGTATCAGCCCAGCAGTGCCAACTGTGACTCTTCAAGCGTTAGCTCCTCATATTCTAAGGGACAGTTCATCCTCCACGCGAGTTGTAATAGATTTCCACTGTAACAGATCCCATTGAAGAAGAGCCTAGCTGCAACAGACAGGTGGCATTCCAGCCATTGAGTCTGTTGATCCAATTGCTATCGGAACAACAACATCCTTTAGTATTAACAACACTATTCAACACGCTGTATCAGGTAGTTGTAACTGCGCAGCATGAAGATCATAGATCTTCATTGCTGCGTGATTTTTGTGGATCTGGAACTGTCTTTCTTTTTGTATAAATCCCAGAAGGCTCTCGTAGCCTGGGGTTGGAAAATCATTACTAGTGTAAGTTGTAACAGAGCATTGAAGCTCATGATCTTCCATTAATAATATGAGAGCAAAATTCTTCACTTCTGAGTTTTAATTAGCTGTGACTCTCGGTGTCTCTGTTAGAAGGCCAGGGCCCGCCTTCTCACAGAGATAGACAATTTAAGTAGGTAGAATAGTTTAAATTCATTTCTGTTGTGTGGTGTGGAAAGTTGCAGACATTGCTGATAGCTGTAAAAGAGATTAACTTCCTTGCTGGTAGTTTACAATTGCATCTTGAATAGCTGTAGCAGAGTGGTGTGATAGTCGACTGTGTAGAACAATTCAATTAATTGCATGTGTGTTTTAATCAGCTGTAACAGCCAAGCTCAATTCCAATCAATTGGTAGTTATTTATGCTTTCTAGGACTTCCAGTAATCATCAGTAGAGTTCAAGCTTGTATTTCAATTCTGGTTGTTGTTGTATCTTTAATTGCATACATAGATTAGATAGATAATGTTGGAGTTATAGTAGTCACTGGATAGATCATTTTGGTAAAGGTTGAATATTGTAGTTTGATGATCATAAGGATTTAACTTCTTGCAAAAGTAATCTCGTCTCATTTCATTAGTAGATCATTAACTTTCTGGATTGATTCTGTAAGAAGGATTGTTTCAATTGGGATTTGTAGATGTGTGAATTAGATTAGTTGCTTAGGGAATGAGCTAGCTGAGCATCTAGGTAGGATCATTACTTACATTCATTAATCAACTGCTTAATCTGTTTATGCATAGATTGTGCTCATTACCTTTGGAATAAAAGACCTTCCTAGGTTTGACAATTTATATTGATCATTCTATGTGTTAGCTTTAATTAACTGACATATAGAGTGCCCAACATCCCTGCAACGGTCGAAGAAGTTAGCCAAGTCTTTCCGATTTTTGCAGTCACTCTTAAATACTGAATGTGTCGATTTGACCCCATCCGTACGCCCATTAACCCCGTTTAAATTTTCACAACCACCCTATTAATGGCTCATGCGTGTCAAAATTCTATATATAGGGCATAAACCTCGTTGGTTTTCATTGTTCAATTTGGTAGAGTCTTGTCTCCCTATCCGTTTGAGACCACGACTGCCCACTCCAGGCTCCCCGGCTCCGCAGCAGCTTCAACATTCTCATACACGACCTTTTTCTAACAGGTTGGTACCTTTCAAGACTTGTATCCTCTCTTGAATTGGTTTTTCTCATTGAAGTAATTGCCATTTTTCATTGGTTCTTTCATTTTAGCCGGTCATTGTGGAATATTTTTAGTCTAACGATGGCCCAAGCAGACCCATGCCCATACCTAACTAAGCCTACCCAATCTCGTGTTCATATGAGCATAGAATTTTTTGTTTTTGGACCTTAATCACCCATAGTATGATCATTAAGAGAGTCCGCAGCATACCTCTACCCATTGTGGAAGTTGAAACCAGTCATGTCTACCCTTATGAGAAGAACATTAGTGTCCCTATCCGGCTACGAACGTTCATGCTGTGAAACATATTATGCTCAGAAACACTTTGTTTTGTTCTGAATTGTTACTATGGAAATGCATTACTCTTATATTTCATAGTTGCAACGTAGGTCAAAACGTCACTATGCGGTTCCCATAGGATTTTTCAATAACATGCGAAATAAATGTCTTAATCTGATTTTGAAAGTAGAAAAGCCGTATCGGTTCGAAAGTTCTAAACCACAATGAAAAGAGTTAGGAAGGATTGGTTAGTTTCGATCGGTTTTGGGAAGAATCAAACAGTATTCATCAAAGACTTATTAGAATATTCTTAAGACTTGTTGTTATGTGCAGGATGCTAGTCTAATCTGCTGATGTTATGTGTAATGCCTACTTATGTATTTTTTCTTTTGGATAGGTTTTTAAGCCAAAATGCCTAAAGGTGGAAAACAAAAGTCAAAATCGATCGAGCCAGGATTATCCCCCACGAGGGTAGAAACACTATATGAAGACACCAAGTGCACTACAGGCATTCTTCCAGAGGTCAAATGGGGAGACATATATCGTATGATAAGAGACCAGGACATCCCTGAGGCACTCCTTTAGGAAGAATACCTATACTGGAACATCAGAACCTCCTTCATATCCAAAGCAGCCACGCGCCTAGAACATTTCCCATGCTCAGAAGTAATTGGATGGATTCTGTAGCACGCAAATACTGAGACAAGGGTTCTTTCGGACAGTAAAGGGGAAGCTTCCGCATCCTTCCATCCATATTATATCGCAGCAACTTACAAATTACCCCGGGCTCATCAACAGCTTGATGATGAATGGTTTGGACAAATCAAAATGGATAATCTAGAGATGGCCAGAAAGTTGCTGATCTCGGGAAAACAGATAAGAAAAAAGGATAGTGAGGAGTACGAGGATCAGAATCTGAGGCCTCCTTTCAGAATGATTTCCCTCATGCTTAGTGGAATGTTTTGAGGCTCGATGGTACTGTTTTTATGCTCCAATGGGTTCCCATCATCCACTATGTCGCGTTTAGAGGGACAATTTTTAATTGGGTGGATATCCTCTCAGACAACCTATCATCAGCCATAATTGTTGCACAAGAAGGATTAGGGGAAAAGAAGGCAGAATTCTACATGCCATCCTACTTGATAGACTGTATTATGGAAAAACGCCCCTTTCCAAAGCTTGGACGTAACTAGAGAGAGGCTGACACCCTGTTATTCACTCCTTACAAACTCTTTTGGGCCCAGAACTACAAGTGGCACTACAAAATCATTTGTGAGGAGTTTATCATACCTTTATATGATTTAATGTTCAATAAAGAACCTAACTGCTTGTCCGAAAACGCCATGGAAGTCCTGGAGAATTACGGTGATTTATATTTTTCACTGGAAGGCACTATCATAACAATGTATGGAGGCTCTAAACCCCCATATATCCTACCCAGATATGCTACAGACTACATAGTTCACAAAGAGGCAGTGAGACAAGTTTTCATTGATGGGATTGGTAGCTCCTTATACAAGGCAAAGAAGGCCTCTTTCCCACCTTTTCCTTTCTATATTGGGGCTTACAAGTTTTCAGGGATTGCAATAGTAGAAGAGTTTATCATAGAACTTAAGGATTTTCACTTCGGAGAAAGGATTTTTCAGAGGAACGATCGACGAGGCAAGGATGCACAACATTGCAGGGAGATTCATGCTAACTTCGAATACACTCAATATTATGATGAAGACGAAGAAGTGTACAGAGGGGTCAGTAACATGACCGAACTACAGATTTACCGACTAAGTAATGTTGGGGCCAGTTCTAGCTTTGGTGTTGTCAAAGAAGCAAAAAAACAGCAGGAAAAGGAAACAGCAAAATCCGCTCAAACTCTCTCTATAGAAGAGCAAGGGCTCAAGGAAGAAGCCAAGAGAATCCAAAGAGAATTTGTTGAGAGAGCAAACAAGGCTAAAGAAGATGAACTTCGAGAAGAAGAAACTCAAAGGATCTAAGCAGCAGAGGAAGAAGGTCGAAGAGTTCAAGAGGAAGAAAGAATCAGACTGGAAGGGATTTCCAAACATGCATAAGAAGAAGCTGAGAGGAAAGCCGCAGAAGAAGAAGCACAAAGGAAAGTGGAAGAAGAAAACAAGTTGAAAGAGGATGCTAAGCCAAAGAGCCCAAATGTCCAAGACATAGATACGGACATCCTTATACGAGGCATTCTTCTAGAGGTCAAATGGGGAGACATATATCGTATGATAAGAGACCAGGACATCCCTGAGGCACTCCTCGAGGAAGAATACCTATATCGGAACATTAGAACCTCCTTCATATCCAAAGCAGCCACGCGCCCAGAACTTTTCCCATGCTCGAAAGTAATTGGATGGATTCTGCAGCACACGAATGCTGAGACAAGGGTTCTTTTAGACAATAAAGGGGATGCTTTCGCATCCTTCCATCCATCTTATATCGCAGCAGCTTACAAATTACAACGGACTCATCAGCGGCTTGATGATGAATGACTAGGACAAATCAAAATGGATAATCTAGAGATGGCCAGAAAGTTGTTGATCTCGGGAAAACAAATAAAAAAAAAGGATAGTGAGGAGTACGAGGTTCAGAATCTGAGGCCTGCTTTCAGAATGATTTCCCTCATGCTTAGTAGAATTTTTGGAAGGCCCGATGGTATTGCTTTTATGCTCCAATGGGTTCCCATCATCCACTATGTAGCGTTAAGAGGGACAATTTTTAATTGGGTAGATATCCTCTCAGACAACGTATCATCAGCCATAATTGTTGCACAAGAAGGATTAGGGGCAAAGAAGGTAGAATTCTACATGCCATCCTACTTGATAGATTGTATTGTGGCAAAACGCCCCTTTCCAAAGCTTGGATGTAACTGGAGAGAGGACGACACCCCGGTATTCACTGCTTACAAACTCTTTTGGGCCCAGAACTACAAGTGGCACTACAAACTCATTTGTGAGGAGTTTATCATACATTTATATGAGTTAATGTTCAATGAAGAACCTAACTGCTTGTCCGAAAATGCCATGGAAGTCCTGGAGAATTACGGTGAATTCTATTTTTCACCGGAAGACACTTTCATAAGAATGTATGGAGGCTCTAAATCCCCATATATCCTACCAAGATATGCTACGGACTACATAGTCCACAAAGAGGCAGTGAGACAAGTTTTCATTGATGGGATTGGTCGCTCCTTATACAAGGTAAAGAAGGCCTCTTTCCTGCCTTTACCTTTCTATATTGGGGCTTACAAGTTTTCAGGGATTGCAATAGTAGAAGAGTTTATCATAGAACTTAAGGATTTTCAATTCGGGGAAAGGACTTTTCAGAGGAATGATCGATGAGGCAAGGATGCACAACATTGCATGGAGATTCATGCTAACTTCGAATATGCTCACTATTATGATGAAGACGAAGAAGTGTTTAGAGGGGTCAGTAACATGACCGAACTACAGATTTATCGACTAAGTAATGTCGGGGCCAATTCTAGCTCTAGTGTTGTCAAAGAAGCAAAAAAATAGCAGGAAAAGGAAACAGCAGAATCCTCTCAAACTCTCTCTAAAGAAGAGCAAGGGCTCAAGGAAGAAGCCGAGAGAATCCAAAGAGAAGATGTTGAGAGAGAAAACAAGGCTAAAGAAGATGAACATCGGGAAGAAGAAACTCAAAGGATCCAAGCAGCAGAGGAAGAAGCTCAAAGAGTTCAAGAGGAAGAAAGAATTAGACTAGAAGGGATTTCCAAACATGCATAAGAAGAAGCTCAGAGGAAGGCCGCAGAAGAAGAAGCGCAAAGGAAAGTGGAAGAAGAAAAGAAATTGAAAGAGGATGCTAAGCCAAAGAGCCCAAATGTCCAAGACATAGATATGGGCATCCTTATAAGAGACCTCCCACTTGTCCCTTTTACACCATCAAAAAGTAGCACAGTGTCCCAATGGGACAGGTTCGCTTATAACAAGAAAAGGAAGTTTGAAGTGTCCCATTTCTGTGGCTTCTGTTCACAGGGTTTAGCACAGTGTCCCATTTCTGTGGATTCTGTTCAAGCTACTGCAGACAATGTCAACATATTAGCAGATGAGTTAGAATTAGAAAAGGAGAAAACCCACCATTTGCAAGAAACTCTGGTCAAGGAACATAATTATTCAAATTTGATGGTGGAGAAATGTGACACCCTTGTGTTAGAGAAGGGAGAATTAAACAGAAAATTTCAACACCTAGAAGCTTAAAAGAGAGCCTTGGTCATACAAATGAGGGCCCTGGAAGCTGAAAAGCAAGGTCTTGAAAGTAGGAAATTGCAGTTGGAGTCCGAGAAATTTGATTCCACTCAGCAGATCGATGACTTAAGGAAAACATAGAAAAGTTAGAAGAAAGCGGAGAATTGCTGGAACAACAATTAGAACTCGATACTAGCAAGGTTGGTGATCTGAGTCCTTTTCATGAGCAGGCTTGCGAAATATTGAAGAGGATACACGGGACTCAAGAGCTCATAATGGAAGAAGTCTGCAAATTAAAAGGAGTGGTGGCCAGAATCAAGGAAATAAATGTGGAAGCCACTAGGCGTAGAAGAAAATATGTACGGATTAGTGAGGACATTAAGAGGCAAATGAAATGGAGAGAAGGAAATTCCGGATTCCCAGAAAATCTCCCTCTTAAATCCATCTTTGGTTTCAAAGCATATATCTGCCTTTTGGGGTTTTGCAAGGATTTTGGAGTGAAGCTAAATGAAGTGGCCATGGTCACTCTTGAACAATGTGAGAACTTGTATTTGAAGATACAAACCACCCAAGAGAATTTCCTGATGATAATGCCCTAGACTATAGAAGAATTTCCAGACAAACTCCAAAGTTTGTCTAACCTAAGGGATGGGCTTGGTGCTGAAATAGATTATGTAAGGAAGGTGGAGGTTTTGACCGCAAAAGACCTTTATCAGTGGGTTGGCCAAGTTGCTATTCATGCACATGTTCTGCAAGAAAGCCTCCAGGATACAACAGCAGAAATCATTGATCTTGAGGAAGAGCTTGCCAAGCATGAAGTTTCTCTAAAAACCATGCTCCCTCTTGATGCAAATAATGTCATAAAAGAAACCAGTATCTGGGTGAGACATATAGCAGAAGCAGACAGAGCACTAACAGCAGAAACACATCAAGTATTAGCAGGGGAAGTAGGGGCATCAACCTCAGTGGAATTACCGGCAGCACCAGTGGCACAAGTTCCAACAGAAGCACCTGAGTTAGCAAAGTTACCAGCTCAGAAGTGACACACCTTTTGTCTTATCTTTTAATTTATAGCCAGCATGCCTTCTTTCGGCCTTTATGTATTTTAATTATTAAAGTGACATTTGGACCTCCTTCCCGTCTTTTTTTGTAATATTGTTGGGGTTTTATTCTTTTTGTAAATTGGGCACTGCGAGACAAATTAAAAGAATTTGGAAAGTCAGGATATAGGTGGCAGCTCTTGAAGCATTTGAAAAGCTATAAATAGCTGATTAGAAAAAAGAGAAAGGACTTTTTGCAGGTGAAATGAATTTCTTCTTGTGTATGAGAACTACTTCAGCTACATGAATAGAAAAACTATTTTGGCCTGTGAAAGCTGGTGCATCGTTTTGCTTTGGGTTGTGATGGATGATTGCCGAACTATTTTTGCATTTTTCATATACATTCAGTGAGATATTTCCTAGCTTTTGTGAATTAATTCTATGCTATCAATGATCTTATTTCTTTTGCAAAAATTTTGTACCTCATGAGTAATGGAATGTTTTAATAAAATCAGAGCTATCTTTGATATCATTTACATTCTGCTGAAAATACATCTTTATAATTTAATGGCTATCTGTTCAATTCTTTAGATGTTTCTTTCAGTTTTATTACTCATACTTTAAATTCTGCTCCTTGCAAGGATAGGTTAAAATAGATTAAATAGCTTAGAACAGATTTGTTTATCACATGCATTTAGTTAGGGCACTTGCATATCATATTTTAATATAAAATACATAAACAGTGGATCGGGATGCAATCAATAAAATAAACAAATCTTTAAAACTTACACGATAGCCGGATCGTTAACCGGATCGATTCCCCACACCAAACGGTGAGCGATCTAATTGGGCTTACTTACCGGGGAGAATCCCTTGCTGATTGATGCTATGATTTTTGAGGAATCAACAGTTTTTGGTGCTAGAAGGAGGACCACCAGTGCATGGCTGGTAGAAGATATCCTTTTGTTAAATATTTTTCCACTGAAAACCCATCCATAACAGCTATCCCAGACATTTCAGATATGGAATCAAGAAATCAAGGAAACCCCAATTCTAAGACAGAGCAGCAAGAAACATTGTATGCTGTCCCTTTTGAAGAAGTAAACCGCTTTAGAATACATACCCGTTCCTATTGTTCGGATATCCATCATCTATTTCGGGATACATATCTATTTCAGGATCATCTATTTCAGGATACATATCTACTTCAGGATCTTGCATGATCTATTTCAGGATATGCAGTCCAGTCACCAGTTTGATGCCTCCAGCACCTTATCCACCTTCTTCTAGCACCCGGGAGCCACTTTCCACAGAGTTTTAGCCCTCCTAAGCTGAAAGGCGCCCTCTTCTCACCTACTGACAGAGAAGGGTGCACTTGTTCACCTACCACTGCAGATTCACTCCAGTTACATTCAGTTAGCTCCGATTCTGATTGATTTCACTCCGATTTCACTCCTGACTGACTGTTTCACCTCCGATTGACCTCCAGTTCGATTAGGTGACTTGTTCTTACTCCAGTTAGCCTCCCATGCGCCCCCACTGAGCCTCCAGATCCTATATCAGTGCTACACACTTCAGTTACATTTATTATGATCAGTTAGACTCAGCTTGACACCTGGATGACTGGTTGGTGTGATTGATGAGCACCACCGATGATTGATGAGGACTCCTAGATAGAGTCAAGCTACTCCATTCAGTGATTCGAATGACCTCCTTAGGCAATTCGAATTGCTCTGTTCATTGTAACAGTTTGTATTGTAATTCATTCACCCTTTCTGGGATAGAGAGCACTGCTGCATGTTTTGCACAGTTTTGCACCATATTTTCTATGTTCATCTGTTGTGATTGATTTACTTGTTCATTAGATCTGCTGTGACTAATTTTACATGGTATCAGAGCCATTGCAGGGACAAGATCTCTTTTCTACAGGTGTTTATACAAGAAGATTTGACTGAATTGCTAAAAATTTGCAAAAAGTTTGGCATGAGATATCTCAAGGGCATTCGCTCCTGTGCATGCAAAGCTTGAAAAATACTCCAATACCACTCCAGAAGCTTGAGTTACCACATAATTCCTGGATCTGATACATTGGACCTATTCAACATTGCTTGAAATCCAATCCCAGGTGTGATGCAACTCTCAAAGGGTGGATTGTTCGACCTTATTGTGATTGTTCTTATGTGATTTGCAGGTTAATTATCTCCTCCAAGTGCACTCGCTACATTCTGCATGCAAGCTTCCCTACAGCATTTCCATTCGCTATAGTCTGCATGCAAGCTTCCTCTTCATCATTTGACTCGCTCCTAGCAATGGAATACTCTTCTTCAAAGCCTATCCTCACCCCATTCAATTATTTTGATTGGAAAGATGATATGGAGATCATATTACGTTCAAAAGGATACTACCGAGTCACTCTTGGTCTTGAATTGGAGCCAAACAATGTGGCAGAAAGAACCAAACACTACAATAAGCTTGATGAAGCTTACGGTCTTCTTTGTCTCTCCATCTCCAAAGATCTTCACTTCCATCTCAGCGGATTGAAGACTCCAAAGGCCATATGGGAGCAACTTGAGACACTACTCGGCAAGCAGGATGAGCTTAGGGCTTTTCAATTAGAGAATGAATTGATTGGCCTTAATCCTGAGAATTTCGAGACCATCAATGAATTCTTCACAAAATTCAAGAACTTGAACTTGCAATTGAAGAACAGTGGTGTTATCAAAGAGGATAAACAGTTGATCCTCTCCATTCTAAGCAAGCTTGGGAAAGACTATTCGGTATTTGTCTCCACTTTCAATTCCGGTCGGCTAACTACCCCGAATTGGAAGATGCCTACCTTGAATGCCTTCATTGAGTCCATTACGAAAGAGCATGACAAGTTGATTCAAATGGGGTCCATAAGATCCAAAGATTCAGCCCTATTTGTTCAAGGACCCAAGATCTCAAATGGTAAAGGAAAGCTAAAGAAGGAGAAGCCCAAATTCGAGCCTCACAAGCAAAAAGACAAAGGCAAGCAAACGGATGCACCATCCAGTTCGAAATCCAAGCAAAAGGGCAAAGAAGGTAACCAAAAATCTAAATGTACTTATTGTAACCGTGGCTTTCATCCCGAAAGTTCATGTATGAAGAAGACTATAGATCAAATGGCCCTCCTTTTGGAAAAGAACAACATAACCCTTCCTGACGGTGCAAGGAAGAAGGATCGGAATGACGATCATGAAAGAGGACAAGCACTCATGGCAACGGTTTCGAAGCCCACTCTCTTGATAGATTCGGGTGCATCAAATCATATGGCTGCAAATATTGATTCTTTTTCCTCATTCGATCCAAACAGCTCCATCCCCATCCATTTGGGAGATGACTCAAAAATTTCTTCAAAGGGCAAAGGTACGATTCATGTAGATCATGGATGCTTTCAGAATGTTCTCTATGTGCCTTCCTTAGCTTCGAATCTCCTTTCTGTGTATCAAATGACACATACTGGTGATCCAAAGAAAGTCACATTCAGCCCTAATACAGTTGAAATTTCTGATATCAAAAGTGGAAGACTAGTTGCGGTTGGAAAGGCAAACCACACTGCTAAATGTTATGAGTTTTCGCACTTTATTTCGCTTGCAAAGCCCACTGCTCTTCGCACACATGGTAATGAGGTTAGTAGGCTTTGGCATGAAAGATTTGGACATCTAAATTATAAGTATTTGCTGCTGCTATCAAATAAATCCATGGTTGATGGGCTTCCACAACTCCGTTCCTCGAAGGGAATATGCACCGGTTGCATTATTGGGAAGCACCCCGAGCACAGATTCGACCGCGGCAAGGCTAGCAGAGCCTCTACTATTTTGGGATTGATCCATTCTGATATCAGCGGTCCGCTGCCCCATATGTAATTAAATGGTTCAAGGTATGTTTTGACATTTATTGATGATTATTCTCGCTTTACATGGGTATTCTTTCTCAAAAACAAGTCAGAAGTGCTTGGAAAATTCAAGGATTTTAAGGCTTCTGTTGAGACCACCACTGAGAGCAAGATCAAAGCTCTTAGATCTGATAATGGTGGGGAATATATCAAGTCCGAGTTGCTGCAACTTTGTGCCCAAAGCGGAATCAAGATCCAACATACAGTTCCCTACACACCCCAGCAGAACGGTGTAGCGGAAAGGAAAAACCGGTCACTGAAAGAGATGGCTACATGCATGATTGAATCAAAAGGTTTGGCTGCAAATCTTTGGGCTGAAGCAATCAATGTTGCTGCATATATACAGAACCGTGTTCCACATTCATCCGTGAAAGGTATGACTCCTTTCGAAGCATTCTTTGGTCACAAACCGGATGTGTCAAATTTGAGAGTTTTTGGCTCTACTGCATGGGCTAGAATTCCTTCTGAGAAGAGACGAGCTTTGGATCCACAAAGTATCGAGTGCATATTGATAGGATATGGGGAAGAATCAAAAGCATATAAACTCATGGATATCATATCTAAAAAGATATTCATAGAGCGCAGTGTGCAGTTTGAAGAACCGCTTCAAGAATTGCAACTAGTTGAGGAGAAAACTGCCGATTCACCGCCTTCACCAGAAGAAGATTCGAGCAGCGATAATGAAGGTATGAGTTCTGATATTTCTGATATTGTAGCAGCATATGATGATCATGACATATCAGGTTCGGAATCTGACCATTCAGATCCCCCTCAGTTACCAAAGTGGGCCCAAAATACTCTACAATCTGCTGGTTCGAATCTTGGAAATCCTGCTGATCCGAGACGAACAAGAGGAGACTTTCAAAGGGCAGGTATGGCTCTTTCTATTGCTGATCCATTTCTTCCTGAGATTTGTTATTTGATGGCTGGTTCAGATCCCCAATCATATTATTCAGCCCATCGAGATCCGAGATGGAAAGATGCCATGGATGAAGAGTACAGTTCTCTTCAAAAAAACAATACATGGGAGCTAGTTTCTCTTCCACCTGGAAGAAAATTAGTGAAGTGTAAATGGGTCTACCGTACTAAAGTTGCTGCTGATGGCACTATCAGCAAATATAAAGCAAGGTTGGTGGAAAAAGGTTTTTCCCAAGTCCAAGGAGTGGACTACACAGAGACCTTTGCACCGGTTGCAAAGATGGATTCCATCCGCCTTGTTTTAGCTATTGCCGCATCCAAGCACTGGGAGGTGCATCACATGGATGTGAAGAGTGCATTTTTACATGGAGACCTTGCTGAAGAGGTCTATATGCAGCAGCCAGAGGGTTATACATCAGATCCATCATTGGTTTGTAGATTGAAGAAGTCTTTGTACGGGTTAAAACAGGCCCCAAGAGCTTGGTACGCAAAGATGGACTCCTTCCTTCTTTCTCAGAATTTCCAAAGATGCAAATCTGATCCGAATGTCTATCTTCAGCGAGTTAAAGGTAATTTGTTGGTTATTGTACTTTATGTTGATGATCTTCTTATTACTGGTAGCACACTTACTTCAATAAACAAGCTAAAATCTGCCCTAAATCTAGCTTTTGACATGAGCGATTTGGGCTTGCTGAGTCACTTTTTGGGCTTGGAGATAGCTCAAAATTTCGATGGGATCACTATATCTCAGCAAAAATATGCTTCCGACCTGTTATTGAAGTTTAATATGGCTGAATGTAAGGCAGCCCCATTCCCATTCCTCTCAGGAATCAGTCTTGAGGAGGGAGATTCCACACCGCTTGCAGATTGCAGTATGTATCGACAGTTGATTGGTTCACTACTTTATTTGACACATTCACGGCCTGATATCTCATATGCCGTGAGTGCCGTGTCAAGATATATGCAGCAGCCACATGAGCTTCATTGGCGAGCAGCCAAGCGGATCTTGCAGTATGTGCAAGGTACGAGACAGTTTGGCATACATTATGCTGCAGATTCTGAGCTAGATTTCATTGGTTTTACTGATTCAGATTGGGCAGGTGATAGCATTGATCGGAAGTCCACTTCCGGTTATGTTTTCATGATTGGTCATGGTGCTATTTGCTGGTCCAGCAAAAAGCAAGCAGCCATTGCACTTTCTTCAGCAGAGGCAGAGTATCGAGGGGCAGTCAATGCCTGCATTCAGGCAGTTTGGTTGCAGGGTATTCTTTCCGAGTTTGGTTTTGGTGGCACTACTTCGACTGTCCTATTTTGTGACAATCAAAGTGCTATCAAGATCTCCACAGATCCAGTTCAGCGGCAGAGGACCAAGCACATTGAGATTCATATGCATTACATTCGACAGTTGGTGCATGACCGCACCATCATTCTGCAATATTGCCCTACCGATGAGCAAATTGCAGACATCTTCACCAAGAGCTTCACTGAGAAGAAGTTCTCTTACCTCCGTTCACTGTTGGGGGTGAGTTCCATCATGGTGGAGACAGATTGATTCATTATTATGCTTTAGACTTGAGGGGGGGCTTTCTTCCCACTGGGTTTTCCCTCTTTCCTCACTTAGTTTATTTTTCAGCATTTTTTGGATTATTGTATTGGGGTGACCTTTGGTCTTAGTTACCAGGGCCCCACATTATTTTAGTTGGCACATCATAGTCTAGCTTGAGGGGGGGTGTTCGGATATCCATCATCTATTTCGGGATACATATCTATTTCAGGATCATCTATTTCAGGATACATATCTACTTCAGGATCTTGCATGATCTATTTCAGGATATGCAGTCCAGTCACCAGTTTGATGCCTCCAGCACCTTATCCACCTTCTTCTAGCACCCGGGAGCCACTTTCCACAGAGTTTTAGCCCTCCTAAGCTGAAAGGCGCCCTCTTCTCACCTACTGACAGAGAAGGGCGCACTTGTTCACCTACCACTGCAGATTCACTCCAGTTACATTCAGTTAGCTCCGATTCTGATTGATTTCACTCCGATTTCACTCCTGACTGACTGTTTCACCTCCGATTGACCTCCAGTTCGATTAGGTGACTTGTTCTGACTCCAGTTAGCCTCCCATGCGCCCCCACTGAGCCTCCAGATCCTATATCAGTGCTACACACTTCAGTTACATTTATTATGATCAGTTAGACTCAGCTTGACACCTGGATGACTGGTTGGTGTGATTGATGAGCACCACCGATGATTGATGAGGACTCCTAAATAGAGTCAAGCTACTCCATTCAGTGATTCGAATGACCTCCTTAGGCAATTCGAATTGCTCTGTTCATTGTAACAGTTTGTATTGTAATTCATTCACCCTTTCTGGGATAGAGAGGACTGTTGCATGTTTTGCACAGTTTTGCACCATATTTTCTATGTTCATCTGTTGTGATTGATTTACTTGTTCATTAGATCTGCTGTGACTAATTTTACACCTATGTTAGAATTCTTGGAGGACTAACTACCGTTCCTTTGTTTCCCAGAATAATCACTCCCAGAAAAAACCCTCAATGCACTAGAGATTTCGTTCTAGTTCAGAGTCTAGAAGAATTATTGGATCTATCTCTAGAAGAGATTACTAAACCTTTTGACGAGGTCAGACCCGAAACTCCTACAAATCAAGAACAACCGCACACTCCCAGGCATACTCCTCATAATTCACCACTGCACACACCACCACGTTCTCCACCAAGAGTCGTGGTTGTGCCTACATGGAGAGAAAGAGGAGCGTTGAATTTAGTTGGGTCGTTCCATGATTTACCCAAGAACCCAGAGAAGGTTTTTCCTAAATACGACCCTGGGAAAGGAATTTCTGCTAAAGATCATCTTAAAAGTTTTTATTTAGCTCTGAGTCTTCTTAATGTAGAACATGAAGATGTAGTCTGTCATCTTTTTCCCTATACTTTCGAACCCAAAGTGTCTTCCTAGTACTTTAGCCTACATGCTAGCTCGATAGTAAGTTGGAAAGATTTTGAAAAATGTTTTTTAAAGAAGTATGGAAATCAAAAGACAGTAGCTCCTCTTATAAAATAATTGTTATCCATGAGAATGGAAAAAACGAGAAAGTTCAAGAGTTTAATCAAAGATTTACGACATTGTTAAACAACTTTAGTGACGCAACAAAGCCCGCTGAGGAATGCTTGGTAGAATATTATACAACAGCTCTTAAGCACCCATTAGCAATGTTCGTTAAGAGAACGAATAAGACCACCCTAACAAAAAAATTTGAAGAAGCCAAGAAGGTAGAAGAAGAGGTCGACAGTATTGCCAAACATGCTCTCAATATGGAAGTAAAGCCAACAGCCGTTAAAAAACCTTTTTTGTTAACTAGGGATAAGAAGAACCCGCAACAGATTTGGAAAATGTTATAAAAATGATGCAAAAACTTTCTAATAAAATTGTAGATCTAGAGAAAGATAAGGCAACTAGCTCGTCAAGGCCACCTTTCAAGCCTTTCTATAAAAAAAAATAAAAATACACAGCCCACCCCACCATTAAATAATTCTGCTGTGCTAAACTTAAATGAAATAGGCATGGACCACTTTTGTACCTTTCATCAAGAACAACACTCAGAAAAAAGTTGTCCATAGTGGATTAACTCAATGAGTTTGGTAATGAATCAAATGCTAGATGCACAAATCTCTGAGAAAACAAATCCCCAACAAGAACGAATTCCTGAGTGGGAAGAGTCCGTTCTAGACACCACAATGATCCTTTGGGACTGGACTCCTACCCAAGAATCGTCTTTTGGAGATCTTGTTGACGAAGTACAAACAACATCTATTAATGTTACTACTAGAAGTAAAGGCTCGGTGCTTGATCAAACAATAGATGTGCCTAAAGCTAAATCTGCAAATCAAATACCAAAACGGCACATAACTGTCATCCCACCCTAGCCTAAGGCAATTCCATCACTAAACCCCGCCATGACAAAGGAATCAAACGCAGAAATATCCAAACAACCAAAAGTTTCTTCGAACAAAATAGAAAATCAACCTAAAGTTTCGAAAGAATGTGACATGGGCTATGACATAATCGAGGATATTAAGAAAGCGAAAGCTAATGTTTCTATCTTTGATATGTGTAGCCTGCCCCAACAGAGGAAGAGGTTAATGGAAGCTTTTGGCCCACAAACAAGCATTTGATTAGAAAGCATTGATGAAAACCCAAAAATTAATGAAGCCATCATTGGCAGAAAATCAAAATCTCACACTCTTCCTTTTCTCTTAACTTTTGAAATCTTTAATCATAACATACATAATTGTCTAGTTGATTTGGGTGCTAGTTCGAATGTCATGCCTTTATCTATCTGCAAGAAAATTAATGGACATCATATCCCATCTCCATCTCAAATCATACAGTTGGATAGAACCGCTGTCAAAGTCATTGGTGAATTAAAGGATGTGCTTATTAGACTGTCAGCTAATTCGAGAGTGTGCCAATTCATTGATATAATGGTGGTCGATATTCCTGAGGATTATGGTTTAATTTTGAGTAAGGACTGGTCTACGAAAATGAATGGTTACTGCGCAACGGATTGGTCCCATTTATGGTTACCTTATCAAAATAGGAAAAATCAAATCAAAATATTGAGGGAACCTCACATGAGACAAAATGTCACTTAGTTAGAAGAGAAAAATGAACCTGTAGCTTTCTAATCTTCAGTTTTGAGAAATTATTTCTTAGAAATCGAACCCGGAAATTATCAATCAGAAAATGTTAGCCATGATTCATACAAATAGTCCGATCTCCTTAAATTTTCATGGACTGATGATATCGATTGTAACATATTAAATTTAGTTACTGACTTAGATAGTAATAGCACTAACTTAGTTAAAGGAGAAAGTACTTTTTGGACTCTCTACTTCGATGGCTCCAAAACTCAAGAAGGATTTGGAGTCGGTTGTGTTTTGATTGACCCCAATAGCAATAAGCATTTCTTATCTTATAGATTAGAATTTGAATATACAAATAATACTGCTGAGTATGAAGCTCTAATCCATGGATTAAAAAAGGATATTGGTCTAAATGTAAAAAATTTGAAGGTCTTTGGTGATTCAGAAATAGTTGTCAGACAAATAAGGAATACAATTCATTGCCTTTCACTGCACTTAAAGGGATATCAGGTTGAGGTTTGGGATCTGATTTCATGTTTTGATGCTTTCGATATTAATTCTATTCCCAGGATGAAGAATGCTGCAGCTGATTTGTCAGCAACTTCCGCTTCTAGATTAGTGCCTACTAATAACAAATGTTCTATTGAATTAATTTTTAGGCCCTCTATCCTAGATAACATCACAAATCTTAGGGTATTTGATGATCACGATCAGATCATTAGTTTCTTAACAAATGAAGATGTCTTCCAAGAAGCCATAATAGACGAAGAACAACATGATTCCGATTTGCAAAACAAAAATGTTGTAAAGGGAAACTTCATACCTAAAGGCGTGAGAACTCTTGAAGCATTATTTGATTTACAGAGCAAGTTTAGAGGACCTGTAAATGATAAAATGCACAGCTCATCCACACAGCATGAGTTAATAAATTTGGGAACGGAAGCTGAACCAAAATATATTAATCTTGGTAAGTGGTGTACGCCGGGTGAGAGAAGTAAATTCATCAAATTGTTTCAACATTACAAGGATGTGTTTGCTTGGACCTACGATGATCTGAAAACATATGATACCCGCATCATCCAACATGTAATACCAATGAAGGAAGGTGTCAAACCTTCTAAGAAACAATTAAGAAGGATGCATCCGACACTCAAGCCTTTAATTCAAAAGGAGTTGAAAAAATTGTTGGACGCCAAGATTATTTTTAAAGTTTGACATTCTGAATGGGTGGCTAATTTAGTTCCCATGCAGAAGAAATCAGGAGAAATCAGATTGTGTGTAGATTTCCAGAATTTAAATAAAGCTTCAAATAAAGACAACTATCATGTGCCCCCAATGGAGCAAATTTTGTAGATAGTGTCAGGATTAGAACTATTCTCCCTACTAGATGGTTTCTCTGGTTATAACCAAGTGCTAGTAGCAGAAGAGGACCGGCTCAAAACCACTTTTCGTACAAAGTGGGGAACCTTTTCATATCAAAGGAGGGAATCTCGATAGATCAAGAGAGAGTGCAAGCTATCAGCAAGATTCCCATGCCCCATAGCAAGAAGTCTATGCAATCATTCATGGGCACCATAAATTTTGTTCGAAGGTTCATACCAGACTTCGCTCAGATCGTTAAACCTTTTCAACAAATGGTCAAGCAGAGTGTACAATTTAAGTGGACTGATTTAGAAAAGGTTGCGTTTAAAGAAATCAAAGCCACCATAGCTAATGCATCCTCCTTAAGAAGTCCAGATTTCGAAAAGGATTTCATCTTATACACCTTTGCTTCTGATAACTCTCTCGCAGCTGTGCTCACTCAAAAAGCTGAAACAGGAGATGAATACCCAATTTCTTTTATGAGCACTGGTCTGCAAGGCCCTGAACTGAATTACCCAGTAGTAGATAAGCAAGCATACACAGTTTTCAAAGTAGTAAAGTAGTTCAGGCCATATATCCTAAAAAATAGAACTAAAGTCATAGTTCCTCATCCCGCTGTCAGATCTCTTTTTGTTCAGAAAGAATTGGGAGAAGGAAGAGGGAACTGGGTCACTGCTCTCCAAGAGTATGACTTAGAATTCAAACCAGCCACCATTATCAAAGGTCAAGGTTTATGAAAATTGCTTGTTGAAAAGCCAGCTGATGAAGAGCTAGATTGGAGGAATGAAGCTGAAAACAGCTTCGGAGTCTTGGTACAGGGACCTAGTGCATTATTTACAGTTAGGTTACTTTCCGGAACACTGGAGTCTGAAGCAAAGAAGAGCTCTTCGTCTCAAATCAATAGCATACCAAATTATTGAAGGAGTTCTCTTTAGGAAGAATTGTGATGGCATTTTCCTCAGATGTCTGGAAAAAGAAGATGCAACCAACGTGGTTAAAGAGTTACATGATGGCCCTACTGGGGGACATTACTCTGGAGATACTATAGCTCACAAAATTCTCAGAGCTGGATACTATTGGTCCACTCTTTTCAAGGATGCTCACGCCTACACTAGAAAATGTGACGTATGCCAAAGAAGCACCGGAAAATTACCAAAAGCAGCTGGACCCTTGCATCCAGTTTTCATCTCCGAACCATTCGAGCAATGGGGCATAGACATTATTGGAGAAATAAACCCAAATTCCTCGCTGCAACACCATTATATTCTAACAACTACATATTATTTTACTAGATGGGTTGAGGCCGTTCGACTACGTTAGGTCAACGAGGATGCAGTCATCAACTTCCTGGAAGAAAACATCATAACCAGGTTTGGGGTTCCAATTTCCCTAGTCTTTGATAATGCACCTTATTTTTTGTCAATGAAAATTAATGAATTCATGTTGTTGGCCTCCTATTTTGACTGTTCAGCACAATATTTTCTAGTTTAAGTCTCATGAAACCAAGTAATCATCAGCTTTATTTAGTGTTGTCTTGTGCATGGTTATGCCTTTTGAAGAGCAACATTGCTAGGAGCTTTGGTAAGTGACTTTTTAATTGTTTATTTATTATTTTTCTTTGTTTTATGTATATAATGGAACCTTTAGTTTTCATTTAATAATGGGTCAATTAATGAGTCTTTATTTCTTTTATGCAGGAGTCTTTTGGTTATTTGGCCCAACGCTTGTCCCGGTGCTCCAAAGAAGATCTATGCTGGCTGAACCAGGGATTTGGGGGATTTAATTGCTCAGGATTGTTGAGATATTGTAACTTCAAAGAATATTATATTTGTACTTTATTATTCCGGAGATGTTTATTCCTCCGTCGGAATGTGGTAACTCGGGTTATTAGACTTCCCTAGTGGGGGTCGGCCCTGTATGTGTTATGTGGGTCAAAGGGTTATTAGACCACCCTAGAGGGGTCAGCCTAGTTAGTTGTAGTGGGGTATTTAACCCATTGGTTAAATACGAGCCTACGTGTACCTGTGTAAAATACATGTCAGTGTAGTGTATAAATAGAGGAGGTGTGTTCCTCATTTGACACATTCACTCACTTGAGGATAGTGCACTTGTGGAGGAGAGGTCTGCTATTGTGGAGGAGGAGATCATGTCTCAGGGTTTCATCTTTGTATATTGCTGGTCATCTATATTGAGGAAGCTTTGCTGGGTTTTCTACCCCATGAGGGTTTCCCAGGATAAATCTCTGTCTCTTGTGTTTATGCTGTGCTTGTTGTTTCTTCAGTGATCCTGTATATGCTATTATTGTGAAATGGAATGTAATGCTGCTATTTTCTATCTTAGCATATTAAATTTTAACATGGTATCAGAGCTAACCTGAAGGAAGACAAGGTATGGCACTAACGACACTTGCTTTACTTACGACAATTCGAAGGTTAGGGTTTTACATAGCAAAAACCAATCATCGTAGCACTTTCGCTATAAATCCGTTTTGGCGAAGTTTTCGGATCTGAAATTGTTACAGGACGAAGATTAAATCTCCAGGTACCTTGTGTCCAAAGGACAACCTCTAATTCGTTGTACTTTGTGATTTATGATATGTACAATATAGGGTTTCTGCCTCTTCCAGATCTGAGTCAAAATCGGGTGACCTTGGGAAAAAGGTCATATCTTGGGCTAGGAAGCTCCAAATGAAATTTCGTAAAAAGTGACAGGTAGTACACAGTCTTTACTATCTCAGAAAACGTTTTCAGAGGCCGAAGTTGAACCAGTGACACGGGGCACGCCGTACAAGTTAGACCTCCTGTATTATCCCATAAACAGGTCATGTTGCGACACTTGGCATAACTATCTCTCAGAGATTCCAATTGAGGTCAGACCTGTCAGGATGGAAAGATAACAGGTCAAGATATCTCAGGAAATGTTTTCAGAGGCCGAAGGTGAACCAGTGACACGTGGCATGCCGTACAAGTTCGCTCTCTTGTTTTATCCCATAAACAGGTCACGTTGCGACACTTGGCATAACTCTCTCTCAGAAAACCCAATTGAGGTCAGAACTGTCAGGATGGAAAGATGACAGGTCAGGATACTGCAAAAAAAGGGTTTCAGACCCTGTGGAGCAAAAATTTCAGATTTATAGCAGAAACAATTAGGTGCATATTTCTGTCAAAACAGAATTATTTTTGGAGCACCTTTATTCATGGCTTCCGGAATTTAGGGTTTCAGAGAAAGTTAGAATTTTTGGAATCGGAGTCCATGGCTGAATGCTACTCAGAAAAATCGAAATTTAGAGACCAAGATCGAATTTTTTGGTTGGGTGGAAGACCGGGCTTGATCAAACCCCAGTTCGGGATTTTGATCGGAAAGATGGAAAATTAGGGCTTCAGCAAAAGTTGGAATTTTTGAAGTCTGTAACTACGGCTGGAAGCTCCTAAGAAAAATAAGAGTTTAGAGCCTTGGATCGAACCTTTTGTTTGGGCAGAAGGGTGGGCTTCATCAAACCCTAGTTCGGGATCCTATCCAGAAGATCCAGAAGTTTCAAAGGCAATTTTGAGGGGTCAAATTTTGGAGATTCCAAAATTGAAGTATGCCAGTTTGATCAGCTCAGCAAGACATATTCCTTCATCCATTCAGAAGTGTGAAAGTCAAAGGTTGAATCTTTAGGGTTTCTCTAGCAAACCCTAATCAAGCTCCAGATCAAGTTTCAGGGGGAGTTGAGGCTAAGGCCTTACATAAGAAGACTACAAGAAGTCTTGACAGGTATGACTTAAGGAGGTTCAGGTATGTCTTGAAATCTAATTCTTGATTAAGTTCATGATGTGTTTGTCTTCATATTATTTACTAGTACAATCTTGATTAATGTTAGAATTGTCTTATCACCCTAGTAACAATATGAATGCATGTGAATGATTAAAGACATTCATTGATTAGGGCTATATGATTGTACTAATGCATTATGATGTTGTGTGAGGTTGATGTTGTCTGCTAACAAGATACGGGTACATCACAAAAGAGAAATCAGGTTCCATGACCATGAAAACATGAAGACAAAGACTCATCCATAATATTTGTTCTACTTACGAGGTATGTATGAATTTGTTATATTATGCTTAACCTATGAGACATGCAGGTTCTAGCTCAGGATCTCTAAATCATTGAAGAGATTGTTTAGGTATGTTGTACATAACTAAGTAGGTATACTAATCCAGGTATGTTTCCCATGAATCTTACCTTGTGGTAGGATCCCTTATATAAGTATACTTGGTATGATTGGTTATGCTTATTCATAAAGTTAGTAATCAAGGGATTATGCATATTATGTCTTTTATCTTGATTGATAATATGCATGAGTAAAAGAAGACTTCCCTGAAATCTTGAATACTAATGTTTATTAACTATAATCATGACTATACATTTTCAAGATTATTTAGAACTATAATGTTTTGATAACATTTAGAACATACTAATGGGTGTATGTTTATGTATAAGATCATGAGGATGACACTTGAACATGCACAGTGGTACAGAATGAATAGAAGTTCAAAAGATATACAGAAGATCAAGCGGGAGGCAACCACACAAACATAAAAGATAAGTATTTGAGTTGTTATTTGAAATAGTAATGATATTGCCTATAATAGGTTGTATGCATATTTGTATTCCTAGAATATATGATGCTGAGTGTAAACATTCATAGAGCATTGAACAGTATACTACTAATGTGCATATGATTGGTAAGTTGGACAAACATTCCATTGTTGCTTGTCTAGAATGAAACCTCTTTGCTGACATGCTGAGAGCTGTGCACACTCTCGATAGTATGTTCTGGTAGAGATGGAAGGCATCTAGATAGCCACTATATGCATACAGGATATGGGAAAGTGTTGTGCCAAAGTATTGGTCAAATTAGTTGCATAACTATGTAAATGATATCTGTATGCATAATAGGTTATCATGACAATATGAAGTATTACTAATCATGTAGCTAATTTTGATCTGTAGGAAAAATCATGATGAATGATGAACAAGCGATGGATGTTCAACAAAAGGATTTACAAATCAAACACACTATAGAAGGCTTGTGGCTAGAAGATTCTCTTAGAAAAGAGAAAGAGAATCATAATGAGATGTTTGTTCCAAGTGGATAGATAAAACCATTCTCTTAATGGTGTAATCAAAGAAGAAGTGTGATTCAAGTTCTGTATGGGTACCCAGGATCGATAATCAATTGATGAGCTTAATGATCACCACGGGTGATGTGGATCTCAATCTTTGCTACAATGTTGAATATGGTTTTTATACATAGATGACATGGATGCAAGAAGGGACTCACCACAGAGATCGAATAATATTGAGGCTCATATCAGTAGACCCATCTATCGAGAGATGGCACAGATAGATATGCAGAAAATCATTCAATGCAGAGT
This sequence comes from Larix kaempferi, assembly GCA_027924585.1. Classification (NCBI taxonomy): domain Eukaryota; kingdom Viridiplantae; phylum Streptophyta; class Pinopsida; order Pinales; family Pinaceae; genus Larix; species Larix kaempferi. The sequence continues at coordinate 8,197,188 of BSBM01000182.1, read as the reverse complement.
GTGAATGATGTTTAGTCACAAAGGGAGAATTGACAGTTTCTTAATAAGCTTGGGATTTACCAAAAGTAAAGTTGTTCCTAACCTTTACCTTAAGGCTATGGAACATACTATTATTATGATATCTTTCTTATAAGGAATGAGAAACAGATCATGAAAAGAAAGAAGAAGATGGCTGTAGAAATGAAAAATGAAAGATCTCAGATTGATGCATTACTTCCTAAGTCTGGAAGTATGGAAAGGCTTAGAAGGAATCTTTCTCAACCAGGGAAAGTATGCTGAGAAATATTAAAAGGAATTGATGTGTTGGAATGGCCACTCTCATGAATTCCAACTTGAAGTTCTTAGCAGATGACTCATTAGAGTTAGTGGATATAACTCTGTACAGTCAATTTATTGGGTCATTGATGTATCTAACATATACTAGATTAGAGATATGCTTTGTTGTGAACACCTTGAGTCAGTATCTAGTGGAAACTAGATGTGTTCACCTGATAGTTGCAAAGCATGTGATGAGGCACATAAAGGACACGATAGAATGCTATCTTGAAGATCATGACTTCAGATGGTTATTCAGATTCTGATTGGGCAGGAAGTGTATCAGACAGGAAGAACACATCGAGAGGATGTTATTGTCTGGGATTAGCCATGATCTCGTGGTTTAGCTGGAAGCAGTCTAGTGTGGCTCTCAGCACAAGCGGAATATATGGCTGTTTGCTCCGCTAGTTGTGAAGAAGTTTGGCTTCAGGATTGTTTGACTTAGAAATAGAACCAACTGTGATCCTATGTGATAAATAGAGTTGTATCAAGATGACATAGAATCTAGTGTTCCATGATAAGTCAAAGAACATAGGGAACTAACAAAGATATGACGCAGAAAGGAACTATAAAGTTTGAATTTGTAACAGGTTACCGTTGTACTAACCAAACCTCTACCTACGTCAAGTGAAGAAGTTACCAACCAAAACTCTGTCTCGAGTGAAATTTGAATACTTCCGAGACAAGCTTGGTGTAGTTCAAAAGGACCCTCCTCGAAAGGGGGAGTAGTATAGTCACTGCTGATGAGATTGTCTCATCGAACAACAAGGTCGATGATGAGGTAACCTGTTCTCTACACCTAGATACTTAGAAATATTTAGATTTAGGACTCTTATACTTAGAATACTTAGTTTTACTTATACATGCTTTTGATGTTAGATGTATTAGTAAGAATACATGCTTTTGATGATAAGATGTATTGGTAAGAATACATACTTTTGATGACACATGTATTGATTAATGTACTTGTATGGTTGAGGATACTTGTACTTGTATTGATGAGAATACATGTGGGGATTGTATCATCCTTGAACACATGTTCTAAAGTGAGCCGTAGACATATGGTCTCCGAAAATGAAGTCCTTAGTGGACAGTTAGGGGATTGGATCATCCCTGGACGTTCAGTCCTAAAGAGAGCCATAGACGTAAGGTCTCCGAGAATGAAGTCCTTAGTGGACAGTTGAGGGGATTGGATAATCCCTGGACGTTCAGTCCTAAAGAGAGCCGTAGACGTAAGGTCTCTGAGAATGAAGTCCTTAGTGGACAGTTGAGGGGATTGGATCATCCCTGGACGTTCAGTCCTAAAGAGAGCTGTAGACGTAAGGTCTCCGAGAATGAAGTCCTTAGTGGACAGTTGAGGGGATTGGATCATCCCTGGACTTTCAGTCCTAAAGAGAGCCGTAGACGTGAGGTCTCCGAGAATGAAGTCCTTAGAGGACAGTTGAGGGGATTGGATCATCCGTGGACTTTCAGTCCTAAAGAGAACCGTAGACGTGAGGTCTCCGAGAATGAAGTCCTTAGTGGACAGTTGAGGGGATTGGATCATCCCTGGACGTTCAGTCCTAAAGAGAGTCGTAGACGTAAGGTCTCCGAGAATGAAGTCCTTAGTGGACAGTTGAGGGGATTGGATCATCCCTGGACTTTCAGTCCTAAAGAGAACCGTAGACGTGAGGTCTCCGAGAATAAGGTAATAGGATTGCATCATCCCAGAACTGCTAGTTCAAAATGTACGTGATAGGGATTGCATCATCCCGGAACTGCTAGTTCAAAATGTACGTGATAGGGATTGCATCATCCTGGAACTGCTAGTTCAAAATGTACGTGATAGGGATTGCATCATCCCGGAACTGCTAGTTCAAAATGTACGTGATAGGGATTGCATCATCCCGGAACTGCTAGTTCAAAATGTACGTGATAGGGATTGCATCATCCCGGAACTGCTAGTTCAAAATGTACGTGATGGGGATTGCATCATCCCGGAACTGCTAGTTCAAAATGTACGTGATGGGGATTGCATCATCCCAGAACTGCTAAGTTCAAAATGTACGTGATAGGGATTGCATCATCCCAGAACTGCTAGTTCAAAATGTACGTGATGGGGATTGCATCATCCTGGAACTGCTAGTTCAAAATGTACGTGATGGGGATTGCATCATCCCAGAACTGCTAGTTCAAAATGTACGTGATGGGGATTGCATCATCCCGGAACTACTAGTTCAAAATGTACGTGATGGGGATTGCATCATCCCGGAACTGCTAGTTCAAAATGTACGTGATGGGGATTGTATCATCCCCGGACTTCGGTCCCTGAATTGATCCGTAGACGAATGGTCTCCGAGAAAGTGATGATGTGGTTACTTGTATCGGTAGGATACTTGTATTGATGATGTGGTTACTTGTATCGGTAGGATACTTGTATTGATGATGTGGTTACTTGTATCGGTAGGATACTTGTATTGATGATGTGGTTACTTGTATCGGTAGGATACTTGTATTGATGATATGGTTACTTGTATCGGTAGGATACTTGCATTTGATGTTGTGGTTACTTGTATCGGTAGGATACTTGTATTGCTGATCGTGTGATGACGATGCTGCTGATCATGTGATGACGATGCTGCTGCTGCTGATCGTGTGATGACGATGCTGCTGATCATGTGATGACGATGCTGCTGATCATGTGATGACGATGCTGCTGATCGTATGATGACGATGCTGCTGATCATGTGATGACGATGCTGCTGCTGCTGATCGTGTGATGACGATGCTGCTGATCATGTGATGACAATGCTGCTGATCGTATGATGACGATGCTGCTGATCGTATGATGACGATGCTGCTGATCGTGTGATGACGATGCTAATGATCGTGTGATGACGATGCTGATGATCGTGAGATGACAATGCTGATGATCGTGTGATGACGATGCTGATGATCGTGAGATGACTATGCTGATGATCGTGTGATGACGATAATCGTGAGGATCCAGATGATGATATTGTTGTAGCTGTTCAAGTGCTACAGAAGATAAAGACTCAATACTGAAGATGTCGATGTTCCAGTATTGAAGATGTTCCAGTAACTTCTTGAGTTACTGATGATGTTGAGAAAGCTTCCAATGATTTATAGATGTATCATGTATGATGTTGATGACTCCTTGCTCATGCAAATGTTGTTATAATATCCTTCTCGTTAAGGGGGAGTGTTGAGATATTGTAACTTCAAAGAATATTATATTTGTACTTTATTATTCCGGAGATGTTTATTCCTCCGTCGGAATGTGGTAACTCGGGTTATTAGACTTCCCTAGTGGGGGTCGGCCCTGTATGTGTTATGTGGGTCAAAGGGTTATTAGACCACCCTAGAGGGGTCGGCCTAGTTAGTTGTAGTGGGGTATTTAACCCATTGGTTAAATACGAGCCTACGTGTACCTGTGTAAAATACATGTCAGTGTAGTGTATAAATAGAGGAGGTGTGTTCCTCATTTGACACATTCACTCACTTGAGGATAGTGCACTTGTGGAGGAGAGGTCTGCTATTGTGGAGGAGGAGATCATGTCTCAGGGTTTCATCTTTGTATATTGCTGGTCATCTATATTGAGGAAGCTTTGCTGGGTTTTCTACCCCATGAGGGTTTCCCAGGATAAATCTCTGTCTCTTGTGTTTATGCTGTGCTTGTTGTTTCTTCAGTGATCATGTATATGCTATTATTGTGAAATGGAATGTAATGCTGCTATTTTCTGTCTTAGCATATTAAATTTTAACAAGGATAACATCTTGTTTGATTTCCAATCGCTTCCAGGACGCAGGTGCAGTTATCCAGTGCTGTTTTGAGGATGTCATTTGCTCAAAATGGCATTTCCGTCCTTGATCAGGACCCTGATTTCGGGCTCAATTTCTGAACAAACGGTTGGAAATTATTCAAAACGGTTCGAAACCCACTTCACAAATGGCCCCATTTACCCCTAATCGCGGGCAGTTTTCAGAATTTTTGAACGAATGTGGAGAAATTCCTTCCGAAACAGATGTGGTTTTGCCAGATTTGGTGTTGGCCGTTTTCTGGGTAGTTGCTCGAATTTCTAAATTTTGGGATGGATCTTGTCCATCTGTTCATGTATAAATAAAGCTTGAGATGGAAATAGAGGGATCTATTGATGTATACATACAACCTAGGAGGCTGAGGCTGATAGTTTTGGGGGTCTGAGGATGATTATGACAGTGAAAGCCTGATGTATATGATACGCTATGAATGAATAATTGAAAGAAGAGCTACGTTGCTGGATTTTGCTTCAAACATTGTAATGTCATTTTGATAATATGTGAAGTCATGGTTTCAATTCCTATTACTTGTCTTTTCTTTAATATGCTTGTAAATCAGATTTCTTAAAGCCTGCAAGTTCAATAGAGACTTGTGGTTTTCTTGGCAAGGATCCACCAAGAAGACCATAAGCCTCTCTTTATAGATTTAGATCTTAAGTAGATTTACATTTGCAATAGATAGAAGTATAGACAATAGATTTACATTTGCTTAACGTTATCAATAGCCTGTGTTTATTAATGAGTAGAATGGTTATCATCTCAGAAGCAAGATTGAATTGTTACATCCACAAGATAACTTATTTTGAGGCCTCATAGATTGTTTAGCATCGTTCTTGTTCTAAAGGAATAGTTCTGATTTCAAGCTTTAATATGTTATATTTCCTGTAGATTTCGAATAGAGTAAAATGCCTTTAGCTGTAATTTATTTGTTGTTAGTTAATAGTTATGAAGTTAGTGTAGTTCTCTTTAGTTTGGGAGTTTAAAAGATTCGATACTAGTGAGATAGAAACAGAAATAGAAAGTAGGATTAGTTTACCTGTTTTGCATTCATAAAATAGAAGTTGTTGTAGCTTACTTATTTTGCTGTAGGATTAGTTTACCTATTGAAAGTTTACTTGCTGTAGCTTTAGATTCTGAAATAGCATAGTTTCTGTTTCTCATGTAATGTTAATGAGTATAGGTGCATAATCCTTTTTGCACCTTTGATTACATTCTGCACCTCAATTTTGTACTTTAATTCTGCACCTTAGTTCTGCACTTTAGTTCACTTTCTGTGTTATTAGTTTACTTTCTGTGTTAGACTTTATTTTCTGTGACATGCTCTTTTTTCTGTGTAATGTTCCTTAGTTTTTGAAGTAAGTTCTGGAAGTACTCTGCTTCTAGAGTAGTTCATAGATATTTGCTAGCATACTTCATTTATGTTTCGTTTCTGCTTTGAATTGACATAGGGAAGTAGAATAGTTAGAGTGCTTTTGTTCAATTAAAGTAGACAAAATAAATTAGCTCGATTAGGTTATTTAGTTTGATTGATGATTAGGTTATTTAGTTTCATTCCTCATACTTTGCTTCTAGATTAATTTCAAGATAGATCTTAGAGATTTCTTATTTCTATTTTAGAATTTAAATAGGAAAGTTAAGTAGCTAGAATGCTTCTATTTCAATTAGAATAGATTAGCATTTAAGATAAATTAAGATTAGAGTGAAGTAGACAAATAGGTTCCAGTCCAGCATTTCCTGTGCATTGCCTCTAAGCTTACCTCCCCGGGTTGACATTTTATGAAGGCTATATATATAGTGTTATATAATTAGCCCGACATTTTGGCGCCGTTGCCGGGGAGGTACTAAAAAGGATTGGAGAGTGGATGTAGGTGTGCTTTTATTTTTAGCCAGATCAGATTTGATTTCATTAGTGTGCAAGTGGTTTCTTTCAGCAGTGTTAGATTACATTCAGTAGCAGAGAAGTTTTCATTTCAGTAGATTTTATTCAACAGCAGCAGAGTCTTCATTTCAGCAGTGTTAGATTTGATTTAGCAAATGAGGGTGTGCATTTAATTCAGTAGAGGCAATTTTCCTTTCAGCAAGGGTGCATTTCATTTTATTTCAAGCTAGTGTGGGTTTCAGAATTATTATCAGTTGGTGTGACTTTCAAAGTTTTTAGAAAACCCCCTACAAGAAAAGAAAAAAAATCACAAAAAAAAATAAAAAAATTGACTAATGGATCCAAGATTGAATGAACGAAAGAAGAGATTGTTGCAGGAACTTTCATGCATCTTGCAGGAACTTGAAGAGATCTCTGCAGCTCAAAAGATGGAGGAGGAATCAGTTGATTCAGTGGTTCTGATGGAACACCTTTGCCAACCTGCAGAGAACAATGAACAGTTAGACAATCCAGCTGAGAAAGAACATGGTATGCATAATCATATTGACCATTGGTTGCAATCTGTTTTACAGCCTTCAGATAATCTTCTTCTTCAACAATTCTTGGACATCAAGCAACCGGTGTTGCTTGCTCAGCATGCCTTGGTAATTATGCATCTATATATTTTATCAAGGGGCATGAATTTATTGATGATTCTGCTAAGAGAGTGGCTACATTGGTTATTTTCCTATACTTAAAGAAATGTTTCATTTCTTTAAGTAGGTAGGTAGGGTAGTGAATAAAAGATAACACCTTTAGATAGTTTATGTTTTCTGCAAATAAAAAGAGCATCAACTCGAATAAGAAATGATTGAAGATTTTCTATCTAAGTGATGAATGGATGAGTTGCTAGACTATGCTCAGAGTACAGGGGCTCTTCTCAGCAGTTCCTATTAATCAAGATGGATAGTTTTTGGGACTGTTAACATTCTATTACCATGTTAGTGTTACAGAGGTGAATTCGTTTGCATGAGGACATGCAAAAGGCTCGGCATGGGGGAAGGATGCAGATATTCTTATCAGTAAGGCTCAGAAAGTTTTGAAAGCATAAGGGAAGTCTTTCCATCACTACCCCTATTTCAGCCTTTGATTATTTTTAAGGACTGTGTGAATTTGAATTAAATTTCTGGGTTTCACTGGCTGATTGGAATTCCTGTATCAAGTAAATAGATGTGTGCTGCTAGGTTTGTCAGACTTGTCCTCTTTATTCAGATGAGTACTTTTCCACCTAGCATTGTCCCCATCAGTGATTTAAGCTTCCAAAAGTGGTTTTTACTTATGAACTTATTTATGGGTTACTAGGACCATTTGACTTGGTTTCACACTAGATGGAATGAGGAAATTGCTTTTAATAATGACAGCTATGGCATTGAGTTATTCTTCTGTCAGGAACCATTTTTGGAAAAAACGTCTCCAGGACTGAGCAGTCTGTTGGTTATTATCTATTGGCTTCTATAATATCAAATACATATATATACATTTTTGTGCAGCGACTTTATGACTTTCACTTTATACAGTTGCAAAGGTTAGTTGTTCATTTGGGCAAATCTTTACAGGCATGTACAAAGAACACTCTTCCAATTTTGATACCATCCCACTCCTAGATGGTTTTCAGAGCTGCTCCCCCACTCATCTATGCTTGAGCAAATCATAAACTTTATCTTTAAGATGAAATTGGGACAAGGGCCTCTGATAGAAAACGGGTGCAAGAGGTTAACCCGCCGGGATACTGAACAGGTCCACTGGCAGCGGGTACCGACCTGTGGTATAAACAGGCAAACCCATCAGGGTGCTGAACAGGCCTGTTGGCAATGGGGCATCTGCCTGGGGAAGAAACTTCTTGGATGTTACAGTTACCCCACCGGAGTACTGAACGGGCTCGCTGGCAGTGGGTTCTGACTCTAATATCTCCTGTAAAAGCCTCATCTATACTTTTCTATATGAACAATGTACCTATGTAAAGGTAAAAGAGAGGTCATAAGGGTGGTTAAATAAAATTTAAATAAACTGTTTTAAAAAATCAGTTGATAGCCAGTTGATAATCATCTCCAGCTGCTCTGAATTTTGGTTACCTGATTCCTGTGAAAAAAAAAGGGGTTTATGCCTGATATTTTCTGAGTCCTGAACATAGCTATGAAATTCAGTACTGGTTTTTTGCACTACTCAAACTGTCCTGTGTGAAGCTGAGTCAAAGTGGACCAGTACCCCATTAGCTTCTTTTAGTACTCCACTTGTCTTGTGTTTTAAGGCACATGTCCTGGTGGAAAAAGTTCTATATGAATGACGAGAATGAAGTCTATGTTCATGATTGAAGTGTGGAATATAGAAGTAAGATTGGTTGCTTGTGAATTGCAGTTATTTTTGTTTCTTGTGCTGTTAATAAAATTGATTTCATAACTCAGCTCAGTTTCTTGTGTGATTAGGTGAAGCAGCAACCTTGAACTGAGGTAATTGTGCCACAAGCTTGTTGGGGTAAAACAAATTTTCAACCAGTTTTACTTCCTTTTGCAACTCACACAAGTGGTATATTTTCAAAGACATTTATTTGCTTTAATATCACTATCATGCTGGCAATGAATTGCTCCCTATAGAATTTCAAGTGAAGACCTTTCATACTACTGCACAATTGAGCCTGAATTTAAATGAAGCCCAGGAGCAGAGGTTGATGCAATTAATGGGCTTGATGAAATTAAACAAGATGTTGTCCATGAACTGATTTAATACAGAATCAGAGGACTAAATGCCATGACAAATTGTTGAAGAAGAAAATTTTTGAAGAAGGTGATAGGCTCTGTTGTTTGACTCCAGATTCAAACACTTTAAAGCTGAGGATGCAACCACTGAATAATGGTAACTATGCAAGGAGCCTGCTAATAAAACAAAATTTTCAGGCTATTATTTAATTTTCCAAGCAGTTATTTGATTTTTTTTAGGCAGTTTTAATTGTCTTTTCAACTCACAGAAGTTGGAAAGATAGTTATTTGTCCTTACTGATAATATTACTGCTATGCTGGTGATTATCACTCCTTCAACATATGCTGGTAATTATTGTTTGTCTGTATCAGCCTGGAAGTACCTCTGTATTTTAAATTGCTGAAGTGTCGGATTCAGTGCCGGATGGGGTGTCGGAATAAAAATTGAAAAATTGGCATGTTCAATGGTAAGGGTAATGAACGTAATGAATGTTGCATGATTGGGTAAGTCCTAATTGTTATATATTAAGGATTAGTATTATTACCAATTGCTTTTGCCTTTAATACAAGGATCGATGAGCTATGGGTTGCCATATAACCTTGGCGTTTATTTAGTTGAGATTCCACCATTTCTTCATAAATTATTTTATGGCATTTGGTAATATTTTATTTCCTTATTATTAATTTGACATTTTTAATAAAACTTATGCCATTGATATATTTCAATTTGGGTTTGTAACTCGCCATGCGGTGAAGGTGAATTAAACGTGTGATAAAATGGGCATAATTCATTGCAACATGGGCAGCATGTGCTACAGCATGTGCCAACGAGAGAAAGATTGATGCAGTTCTCCCTTGTCTTCGAATTGACTGTCTGATCTCTGTTAGTTTGTTGTCATTTCTTTTCCTATTTTTCATAATGCTTATTCTAGCTGAGTTGAAGAAAAAGGATTGGGTATGGGAGCAATTTGTATATGAGCTGTCCAATTCTCATCTTAAATCATCCCTGGGGAATGAACCATGTGTGCCTTGTATTCCTGATTTAGTGGATAAAGCTTCCTTTCTAAATATTTTTGAACATCAAGTTAGCCATCCTCAGGAACCAGTTGTTAAGAGTTGTAAGAAGGTTGGCCCATCCCATACTAAGAAGTATCCAGTATCTAAGGGGCAACGTGTCAGCTCTCAGTCTGGGGGAGAAAAGGGTTGTGAAAATTTGTTTGCTTCACCCAATCGAATATTTTCCCGCAGCATGACTATTAAAGAAAAAAAAGAATCCAAAGGTAAGAGCCTGTCCATGTTGAATTGTCCTCATCCACTTCTTCTTCTGCTCATGATAACTCTGATTCTCATAGCTCTCATCATCATTCTTCAATGCCTAGTCCTGGCAGTGAACCTTTGTTGGCAGCATCACCTTCCAAATCAGGTCCAAAGTCTGCTAAATCTCATAGGTCGGATGCTTCAGCTCAGGGAATTGATTACTTCAGGAAGAGAAATTTTAAGTTGACAAAGAAATTACAGGAGTATGTTAGGCACTTCAGCCTTAGTTTCTAGAGTTTGAGCCAAGGCTTGATCATCTATTATGAGTTTCAAATTTTGTTTGTCTGAAACTTTCTTGCATAGGGTCATGCAAGATCTTCAGTCTGGGGGAGATGTTGGCCTCCTATTTTGACTGTTCAGCACAATATTTTCTAGTTTAAGTCTCATGAAACCAAGTAATCATCAGCTTTATTTAGTGTTGTTTTGTGCATGGTTATGCCTTTTGAAGAGCAACATTGCTAGGAGCTTTGGTAAGTGACTTTTTAATTGTTTATTTATTATTTTTCTTTGTTTTATGTATATAATGGAACCTTTAGTTTTCATTTAATAATGGGTCAATTAATGAGTCTTTATTTCTTTTATGCAGGAGTCTTTTGGTTATTTGGCCCAACGCTTGTCCCGGTGCTCCAAAGAAGATCTATGTTGGCTAAACCAGAGATTTGGGGGATTTTATTGCTCAGGATAACATCTTGTTTGATTTCCAATCGCTTCCAGGATGTAGGTGCAGTTATCCAGTGCTGTTATGAGGATGTCATTTGCTCAAAAAGGCATTTCCATCCTTGATCAGGACCCTGATTTCGGGCTCGATTTCTGAACAAACGGTTGGGAATTATTCAAAACGGTTCGAAACCCACTTCACAAATGCCCCATTTACCCCTAACCGTGGGCAGTTTTCAGAATTGTTGAACGAATGTGGAGAAATGCCTTCCGAAACAAACGTGGTTTTGGCAGATTTGGTGTTGGCCGTTTTCTGGGTAGTTGCTCGAATTTCTGAATTTTGGGATGGATCTTGTCCATCTGTTCATGTATAAATAAAGCTTGAGATGGAAATAGAGGGAGCTATTGATGTATACATACAGCCTAGGAGGCTGAGGCTGATAGTTTTGGGGGTTTGAGGATGATTATGACAGTGAAAGCCTGATGTATATGATACGCTATGAATGAATAATTGAAAGAAGAGCTACGTTGCTGGATTTTGCTTCAAACATTGTAATGTCATTTTGATAATATGTGAAGTCATGGTTTCAATTCCTATTACTTGTCTTTTCTTTAATATGCTTGTAAATCAGATTTCTTAAAGCCTGCAAGTTCAATAGAGACTTGTGGTTTTCTTGGCAAGGATCCACCAAGAAGACCATAAGCCTCTCTTTATAGATTTAGATCTTAAGTAGATTTACATTTGCAATAGATAGAAGTATAGACAATAGATTTACATTTGCTTAACGTTATCAATAGCCTTTGTTTATTAATGAGTAGAATGGTTATCATCTCAGAAGCAAGATTGAATTGTTACATCCACAAGATAACTTATTTTGAGGCCTCATAGATTGTTTAGCATCGTTCTTGTTCTAAAGGAATAGTTCTGATTTCAAGCTTTAATATGTTATATTTCCTGTAGATTTCGAATAGAGTAAAATGACTTTAGCTGTAATTTATTTGCTGTTAGTTAATAGTTATGAAGTTAGTGTAGTTCTCTTTATTTTGGGAGTTTAAAAGATTCGATACTAGTGAGATAGAAATAGAAATAGAAAGTAGGATTAGTTTACCTGTTTTGCATTCATAAAATAGAAGTTGCTGTAGCTTACTTATTTTGCTGTAGGATTAGTTTACCTGTTGAAAGTTTACTTGCTGTAGCTTTAGATTCTGAAATAGCATAGTTTCTGTTTCTCATGTAATGTTAATGAGTATAGGTGCATAATCCTTTTTGCACCTTTGATTACATTCTGCACCTCAATTTTGTACTTTAATTATGCACCTTAGTTCTGCACTTTAGCTCACTTTCTGTGTTATTAGTTTACTTTCTGTGAAAGACTTTATTTTCTGTGACATGCTCTGTTTTCTGTGTAATGTTCCTTAGTTTTTGAAGTAAGTTCTGGAAGTACTCTGCTTCTAGAGTAGTTTATAGATATTTGCTAGCATACTTCATTTATGTTTCGTTTCTGCTTTGAATTGACATAGGGAAGTAGAATAGTTAGAGTGCTTTTGTTCAATTAAAGTAGACAAAATAAATTAGCTCGATTAGGTTATTTAGTTTCATTCCTCATACTTTGCTTCTAGATTAATTTCAAGATAGATGTTAGAGATTTCTTATTTCTATTTTAGAATTTAAATGGGAAAGTTAAGTAGCTAGAATTCTTCTATTTCAATTAGAATAGATTAGCATTTAAGATAAATTAAGATTAGAGCAAAGTAGACAAATAGGTTCCAATCCAGCATTTCCTGTGCATTGCCTCTAAGCTTACCTCCCCGGGTTGACATTTTATGAAGGCTATATATATAGTGTTATATAATTATCCCGACACATGTATGAGAAAGGAATTAAACTCCATTATTGAGCGAATTACTACCCTCGAGGAAATGGATTAGCTGAGTCTACCAATAAAAATCTCATTCGAATCCTAAAGAAAACTGTGATTGAAAATCAGAGAAGTTGGCACATAGCCCTCCCAAACGCCCTATGGGCAAACAGAGTTACTCCCAAGAACTCCTTAGGTATTTCTCCATTCACCCTAGTCTATGGCAAAGAACCCATCCTTCCCCCATGTTCGAGTACACAGGGTACTACCAAAGGATCGAACACCAAGAGCAACCACTTCACACAAACAGATCACATATCAACACACCGATGTTTTGACGTGGTTTAAACCCTCTTGAGGGAAACACTCCATGACCCTGGCCAAATAGCTTCTACGAGACAATTTATTATGCAAAGAAAGAAAGTTACAAATGAGCTTCTCATAATTGATCAACTAAACAATGACCCTCCATGCTCTTTAAATAGAGATCATGGACCAATCGGGTGTTAAGTCACGGATCAAGGTTAGGTATGATCTAAGAGAATTTCAGTCGTCGAATCACTCTATGTTGGGAACATATCGTGACCATCGGATTAAGTATTTACAAATGCATACTAATGCATACTAAAGAAACACACTATCCCTAATGGATATATTACACAAGTTGATCTTAACTAAATCCTAAGTGTTTAAATATCCTAACATCCCCCCTTAAGAACAACTTGGGATAGGATTGAAGGATTTACAAAAGTGACACTATTAGGAGAAGGAAGGAGGCATTAGAGCCTATCCCCCCTTGATGACAAGTTCCTGAACTCCTAACATAGATCGAAGTTTAGAAAACTTCGCTTCTGTAAGAGACTTGGTGAAGATGTCTGCAACTTGATCATTTGTAGGGAAAAAGAGCACTTCAAGAACATGAGCATGAGCAAGATTTCTGATGAAGTGCATATGTAGCTCAATGTGTTTGCTTTGTTGATGTAGAACTAGATATTTGGCAAGCTTGATGGCACTTTGATTTTCGCACCAAAGTGGAGTAGGCTGCTGTTGCTCGAATCCAAACTCTGAAAGGATCTATCGAAGCCATAAAGCTTCCTGATTGGCATGAACTGCGGCTCGATATTCTGCTTCTGCTGAAGAAAGAGCAAGAGCTTGTTTTTTCTTACAAGCCCAAGTGATAGGTCCAGATCCTAGACTAAAAACATAACCTACAGTAGACTTTCGATCATCAGGATCACCGGTCCAATTTGAATCAGTGAAACCAACCAACAAAGGTTTCCCCCCTGTACTGTAATGAATCCCAAACTGAACTGTACCTCAAATATATCGAAGTATTCTTTTAGCTGCTTTCCAGTGACTTTCATGAGGTGTCTACATATAACGGGCAACACGACCAACGACAAAGGAAAGGTCAGGACGGGAAGGAGTCAAGTATAAGAGACTACCAACAAGCTGACGATACAAGGTGGCATCGACTTCAGGTGAAGTACAAGTGGCAAAACGTTTGACTCCAGACTGGAAGGGAGAAGGGGCTGGTGTACAATCTTCCATGTGAAAGTGACGAAGAAGGTCACAAGCATACTTAGACTGAGAAAGAAAGATTCCTTCTTTGGTTTGCAGGACTTGGAGACTAAGAAAATAATGCAAATGTCCTAAGTCTGACATTTCAAAATTTTGTTTAAGACTGGATTTCACATGGGTTATAAGCTTAGGGTCACTACCAGTAAGAATAAGGTCATCAACATATAGAACAAGTATGATGAGATGGTTTCCTACTTTCTTGGTATAGACATTGGGGTCAGAATGGCATTTAGAAAAATCAGTGTCAAGGAGAAAGTTATCCATTTTGGCATACCAAGCTCTAGGAGCTTGCTTAAGGACATATAAGGATTTCTTAAGGTGGGAGACAAGGCTAGAGTTATTCTGAACATATCCAAGAGGTTGTTCCATGTAAATTTCCTCCTGTAAATCACCATGTAAGAAGGAAGACTTGACATCCATTTGATGGACTTCCCAGTTATGTAAGGCTGCAAGGGAAAGAACAAGGCGGATGGAGTTCATTTTTGCAATGGGAGCAAAGGTTTCATTGTAGTCAATCCCTTCAACTTGGGAAAAACCTTTGGCAACTAACCTTGCCTTAAGTCTTTCAACACTTCCATCTGATGCATACTTAGTTCTGTAGACCCATTTACATCTGACAAGTTTTCTTCCTTTTGGAAGAGGTACAAGATCCCAAGTATCGTTTTCCATTAAGGAACGATATTCTTCATCCATGGCTACATCCCAATCTGGATTCCCTGAAGCTTCTGCAAAAGTTTCTGGATCATGATTCTCGGAAACTTGAGCCAAAAGAGAAGAGGCTCGCTGAAACTGAGAACGTGTTCGACGTTGATCTCTAGGATCACCGGCAAGATCACCAGTTGCTTCACATGTTAAACGGACCCATCGAGGAAGCACTTGTGCTAGTGCAACTGGAGGAACATGAGCAGGAGGAGGTGGATTTTCATCCTCACTGTCATCATCAAAAATTGGAGTTGGAAACCTGTCAAGTAAATTGGAAGAAGAAGAAGAAGGCACAAATGTCGAATCAGGCTCGCAGGCCAAAGATGGCACAATCGCCGAGTTAGGCTCGCAGGCCAAGAGATTTTCATCAAATTTAACATCTCTTCTAATGATTATATCATGAGAATGTGGTTGAAGAAGTTTATAACCTTTTACATCTTCAGAATATCCAACAAATATGCACTTTTCACTTTTAGGCTGCAATGCTTTCCGTTTTTCATTCGGAATGTGAGCCCATACTTCACTACCAAACACATGGAAGTGACTTACATCAGGTTTAGTTTTACTCCATGCTTCTTTCGGTGTTATACCTTGTAATGCTTTAGTGGAGGTGCGATTAACTATGTAATTTGCACAATTAATGGCTTTAGCCCAAAATTGAAGACCTAGTCCCTTAGATTGGATTATACAATTAGCCATTTCTTTTAAAGTGCGGTTCTTCCACTCAGCTACACCATTTTGTTGTGGTGTATATGGAACAGTGTGTTGTTGTTGGATGCCTTGTTCAGTGCAGAAAGCAATGAACTTTTTGTTAACATATTCTCCTCCATTGTCAGATCTTAACTTAATAATTTGATGACCAGATTTTTTTTCAACAAGGGCCTTGTAGGCCAAGAACATGTTAAATACTTCGCTCTTAAGTTTTAGGAAATAAACCCAAGTGCGTCTGGTGTAATCATCAATGAAAGTTAAGAAATATTTAAAACCAGAAAAGGAAGCAGATGGAAGAGGACCACACAAGTCACTATGCACAAGATCCAAGGGAACCGATGCGTGCCAAGAGGCACATTTGTCAAAACTGTCCCGATGATGTTTTCCGAGTACACAACTAGAACAAACACCATCCCTGCAAGATACCAACGGAATCGCAAATTAGTAGAGATTGACATCCCAATCAATCCACGAGCTTCGTCACATCTATTTGCCCATTTTATTTTCTTATCATCATCAGTGGGTTCTGTTTCTTTCCTTGAGGTAATTCTGAAAACTCCCCTACTTCATAGAATATCCTCCATACGAGATTTCCATGAGAAATAGTTGGAATTGTTAAGTAGAATATCACAAGGGGAAGCCATATTTGTAAATTAATGGCTATAAAAGCAGAAACCAATAGTCTGGATGTGAAGAGCTCGAAAAAATAGGCGGTTTCAAAAAAAACGGCACTGAAAACTGACTCTGTATGATGAAGTTATAGTGATGTGGCAGCTAGATAATGTCCAGCAAAAAAAAGAACCCCCCTCTTCCAAGGATGAACA
This sequence comes from Larix kaempferi, assembly GCA_027924585.1. Taxonomy (NCBI): domain Eukaryota; kingdom Viridiplantae; phylum Streptophyta; class Pinopsida; order Pinales; family Pinaceae; genus Larix; species Larix kaempferi. Next base: position 8,180,792 of record BSBM01000182.1, on the reverse strand, counting down.
TTTTGACAATCAGTTTACAAGAAAGTTGCTTTAAGTGAACCACTTTTGTAAAATAAGTGATTTCACTTTTACAATGATATTACTTTTAAATAGTGCAACAATAAAAAAGAACTTAAGTGACTCACTTGTATTTTTATTTTTTTTTATTTAAGTAAGATGCACTTTTACAATAAAGTAACTTGAAAATAGAAATTGCATGCACTTTTTCTTTTAAAAGTAACTTCCTAAGACTTGAACTCAAGACCTAATAAGGAATAAAGCAACTTTGAACCAAGTGAACTAGATTAAAAGGTATGTAAAATATGGGAATGATGAAGGGTTTTTTTTTTTTTTTTTACTCTTCTTGCTCGGCTTGCGTGTTTGCCCTTTTTCCTGCAAAACACACCACAAATCGAATAAAAAAAAACTTTTCCACACTCATGGAGTTAGATCTCGTTAGCTTGCTCAGAAAGTCTACTCTCTATTTCCAATTTGCCGAGATCGCGCAAGGTGCACGGCAAAGAGCATACGCAGTCGAGAAAAACCCTTTCCCTTTCTGTTTCTTATTTGCCAAGATTGCTCAAGGTGCACGATAAAGAGCATACGCAGACAGGAAAACAACAATCTGAACCCCAAAAAAATCTATCAGAAAATATGAGAATTTTTTTTTTTTTAAACATAAAATAAGAAAATGCGTCACTGTAACATTATACGTTCAAATATGATGAAATACGTGTTTCTGGAGCAACCAAGAACCGTTTTTGATTAAACAAAAACTATTTCCCAATGGAAACGATGCTCCGGACGCAATGGAACACCTCCCACATCCCAAAAATGCACAGAAATACCAGAATAAGAAACCCTTTCGAGTTTCAGCAACAACAATTCAAGATCTAGATCATAACCGGAAGTGGCTCTTCATAAAAGCTCTGATACCATGTTCGGGTACACAGGGTACTACCAAAGGACCGAACACCAAGAGAAACCACTTCACACAAACAGATCACAGATCAACACACTGTTGTTTTGACGTGGTTTAAACCCTCTTGAGGGAAACACTCCACGGCCCCGGCCAAAAAGATTCTACGGGACAATTTATTATGCAAAGAAAGAAAGTTACAAATGAGCTTCTCATAATCGATCAACTAAACAATTATCCTCCATGCTCTTTAAATAGAGATCATGGACCAATCGGGTGTTAAGCCATGGATCAAGGTTAGGTATGATCTAAGAGAAGTTGATTCATCGGATCACTCTATGTCGGAAACATATCGTGACCGTCGGATTAAGTATTTACAAATGCATACTAATGCATACTAAAGAAACACACTATCCCTAACAGATATATTACACAAGTTGATCTTAACTAACTCCTAAGTGTCTAAATATCCTAACACCCCGAATGTTTTACTCCCATCTTTGCAATTGGCCCAAGTCTCCCGAGGTTCCAGCAGTCAAGCCCTCCAATCTAGAATTGATACGCTTCTAAAACTTGAAGAGTCATGACAAAAGGCCAAAGACCAATTCCATCATCACCAAGACATAGTCAAACAATGGTTTGATAAAAATAAATTTGGTAAGAGAAATTTCGAAGTAGGTGACTTAGTTCTGAAATGGGATCACCAGCATGAAGGTAAGGGGATCCACACAAAATTTCAACACTTATGGGTTGGCCCTTACCAAATTTCTGAAAATATTGGCCCGTTAACCTATAAACTTAAAGACCTGCAAGGAGAGGAAGTAAATCTCCCTCTCAACGGCCTTGCCTTAAAGCAATATTTCGCATAAGTCCTAGGTGGACTTTTGTACATAAATAAAACTCTGTCTTTTCTTTTCTGGTTTGTTTCTTTTGTTTCATTTCTTAGTTGCTTTTGATCACTTTTTAGTTTGCCAGATTAGTTTGATCTGTTTTCTTTGTTTATTTTCTTCCTTTGGTTTGAGCCCTTTGTTTAAATAAAGCTAAGCTCAATTTTGGTGTAGTTTAGGAAAGAGAATCCGAACAAAACTGAAAAGGATGGTCATGAAGGAGCTCACTGATAAAAGCACTATATGTGTAACTTTGTTTTTGTTGAATGGTTTCCAGGAATGCATAGATCCTTTTTCTAAGTGGTTGATAGAACCCCTGTCAAATAACTAAAATTCAGCATTTCCTTCTGACTATCTTAGGGCCCTACTCACTCTAACATTAATGATTGCCTTATAAATGTCACTATGATGAACCCATGGAGATGAAGCATGTCTCACAGATGTATGGTACTTAAAATGATCCCATGCTGTAAGTAAAAACCAAAAGGTTTATATCAAGGAGTCTGTTTTCCAGAAATTCTCACATCAATCAAAGCATGACCGAGAGAAGCAAATAAAACTTTCAAATCAGAGAAGTTGTTCAAATAAGCCAGCCCAGCAAGGTTCTTCTCCGTCCGTGAAGAATATAAATAAATGAATCTTTTTCTCACACAAAAGGACGACATGGATTGAAGAACCTATATCAATCATTGAAAGAATGAAGAAATTCATTTCTGGAAGGCTCAAATGACAAAAGTCGTGGATTAAAGAAACATCCAAAATGGTGCAAAACAACATGGGAATGAGGAACAAACGAATATGTCTGTGAGATATTGTTACGATCCTGTGGGTTTTTTTGACGGTAATCTTTTGAAAGGAAAATTTTTAAATAAACCTCACAACTTTGGACCCTAGACAGTGATAAGGAAAGCTGAGTCAAAGTTGCCTTTTCCCTCCTCACCATTATGTTAAGAGTGATGACTGCATTCTTAGGAACTGAACTATAAAGACATGTTGTTGCAAGTGAAACCAGCATTCTGTAAGTTTTCTGACCATGAGATGAGTTTGTTTCAGAGATTTATGTTCACCAGCGAATCACCATTTGTTGTTGCTGCAACATCCCCCCCAAAATTTTGTGCAAATATTGGGGCCCCTCCTTTATTTTTTAAGGGAAGGAAAGTTGGCCTAAAGTCAAAGACACCAGAACCTTTTTCCTTAATTTTTCTTGAGAAAAAATTTGCTTGTTTCCTCTAAGTTCGATTTTGTTGTTTTGGCCCAAGTAAAACTCATGACTTTAAGTTAAAGTAATGGCGGAAGAACTCATCCAACTCTTCCACAACGGTGAGAAAATTTGGCTAAGTTAAAGTATCAGTGGAAGAACTCGCCAAGTCCTTCTGAAACAGCGGAAGAACTCACCAAGTCCGTCCGAAATAGTGGAAGAACTCGCCAAGTCTTTCCGAAACAGCGGAAGAACTCAGACAACTTTTCCGCAATGGGCAGAAGACTTAGTTGAGACTTGAACTTCACCGTTTCGGGAGAACCGCGCAAGCTTTTCCGGAGCCTTTTCCACCATTGTTCCCGCATCAGCGGAAGAACGTGTCGAGTCTCTCCACAACGGCTCAAGAACTCATGAAAATCTTCTGCAACGGTGAGAAGAAGTGAACAAGTTAGACCTATGCGGAAAAATTCAAGTAACTTTCCCGCAATGGCAGAGAAAACCCCCACAACTTTTCCTCGACTTCACGCTCGCCTTTTGCGGAAGAACTCAGATAGTTTCCCCGCAACGGTCGGAGAAGTTATCCAAGTCTTTCCGATTTTGGCGATCACTCTTAAATACTGAATGTGTTGATTTGACCCCATCCGTACGTCCATTAACCCCGTTTAAATTTTCACAACCACCCTATTAATGGCTCACGCATGTCAAAATTCTATATATAGGACGTAAGCCCCGTTGGTTTTCATTGTTCAATTTGGTAGAGGCTTGTCTCCCTGTCCGTTTGAGACCACAACTGCCCACTCCAGGCTCGCCGGCTCCGTAGAAGCATCGACATTCTCATACAAGACCTTTTTCTAATAGGTTGGTACCTTTCAAGACTTGTATCCTCTCTTGAAGTGGTTTTTCTTCTTAAAGTAATTGCCATTTTTCATTGATTCTTCTGTTTTAGCCGGTCATTGTGGAAGACTTTTAGTCTAACGACGGCCCAAGTGGACCCATGCCCATACCTAACTAAGCCTACCCAAGCCCGTTTTCATATGAGCATAGAAGTTTTTGTTTTTGGACCTTAATCACCCATAGTATGATCATTAAGAGATTCCACAGCATACCTCTACCCGTTGTGGAAGTTGAAACCAGTCGTGTCTACCCTTATGAGAATAACATTAGGGTCCCTATCCGACTACGAATGTTCATGCCGTGAACCATATTATGCTCAGAAACACTTTGTTTTGTTACGAATTGTTACTATGGAAATGCATTAGTCTTATATTTCATAGTTGCAACGTAGCTCAAAACATCACTTTGCCGTTCCCGTAGGATTTTTCAATAACATGTGAAATAAATGTCTTAATCTGATTTTGAAAGTAGAAAAGCCGTATCGGTTCGAAAGTTCTAAACCACAATGAACAGAGTTAGGAAGGTTTGGTTAGTTTCGATCGGTTTTGGGAAGAATCAAACAGTATTCATCAAAGGATTATCAGAATATTCTTAAGACTTGTTGTTATGTGCAGGATGCTAGTCTAATCTGCTGATGTTACGTGTAATGCCTACTTATGTATTTTTTCTTTGGACACGTTTTTAAGCCAAAATGCCTAAAGGTGGAAAACGAAAGTCAAAAGCGACTGAGCCAGGATTATCCCCCACAAGGGTAGAAACTCTATATGAAGACACTAAGTGAACTATAGGCGTTCTTCTAGAGGTCAAATGGGGAGACATATATCATATGATAAGAGACCAGGACATCCTTGAGGCACTTCTCGAGGAAGAATACCTATACCGAAACATCAGAACCTCCTTCATATCCAAAGCATCCACGCACCCAAAACTTTTTCCATGCTCGGAAGTAATTGGATGGATTCTGCAACACGTGAATGCTGAGACAAGGGTTCTTTCGAACAATAAAGGGGAAGCTTTCACATCCTTCCATCCATCTTATATCGTAGCAGCTTACAAATTACACTGGACTCATCAGCAGCTTGATGATGAATGACTGGGACAAATCAAAATGGATAATCTAAAGATGGCCAGAAAGTTGTTGATCTCGGGAAAACAGATCAAAAAAAGGATAGTGAGGAGTACGAGGTTCAGAATCTGAGGCCTGCTTTCAGAATGATTTCCCTCATGCTTAGTAGAATTTTTGGAAGGCCCGATGGTACTGTTTTTATGCTCCAATGGGTTCCCATCATCCATTATGTAGCGTTCAGAGGGACAATTTTTAATTGGGCAGATATCCTCTCAGAAAACCTATCATCATCCATAATTGCTTCACAAGAAGGATTAGGGGCAAAGAAGGAATAATTCTACATGCCATCCTACTTGATAGACTATATTGTGGAAAAACACCCCTTTCCAAAGCTTGGATGTAACTGGAGAGAGGCCGACACCCCGGTATTCACTGCTTACAAACTCTTTTAGGTTCAGAACTACAAGTGGCACTACAAACTCATTTGTGAGGAGTTTATCATAGATTTATATGAGTTAATGTTCTATGAAGAAACTAACTGCTTGTCCAAAAACGCCATGGAAGTCCTGGAGAATTACGGTGATTTCTATTTTTCACTGGAAGGCACTTTCATAAGAATGTATGGAGGCTCTAAACCCCCATATATCCTACCCGGATATGCTACGGATTACATAGTCCACAAAGAGGCAGTGAGACAAGTTTTCATTGATGGGATTGGTAGCTCCTTATACAAGGCAAAGAAGGCCTCTTTCCCACCTTTAACTTTCTATATTCGGGCTTACAAGTTTTCAGGGATTGCAATAGTAGAAGAGTTTATCGCAGGAGTTAAGGATTTTCACTTCGGGGAAAGGATTTTTCAGAGGGACGATCGACGAGGCAAGGCTGCAAAACATTGCAGGGAGATTCATGCTAACTTTGAATATGCTCACTATTATGATGAAGTCTAAGAAGTGTACAACGGGGTTAGTAACATGACCGAACTACAGATTTTCCGACTAAGTAAAGTCGGGGCCAGTTCTAGCTCTGGTGTTGTCAAAGAAGCAAAAAAACAGCAGGAAAAGGAAACAACAAAAGCCGCTCAAACTCTCTCTAAAGAAGAGCAAGGGCTCAAGGAAGAATCCGAGAGAATCCAAAGAGAAGCTATTGAGAGAGAAAACAAGGCGAAAGAAGATGGACTTCGGGAAGAAGAAACTCAAAGGATCCAAGCAGCAGAGGAAGAAGCTCGAAGAGTTCAAGAGGAAGAAAGAATCAGACTGGAAGGGATTTCCAAACATGTAGAAGAAGAAGCTCAGAGGAAGGCCGCAGAAGAAGAAGCGCAAATAAAAGTGGAAGAAGAAAACAAATTGAAGGAGGATGTTGAGCCAAAGATCCCAAATGTCCAAGACATATATACGGAAATCCCTATAAGAGACCTCTCGCTTGTCCCTTTTACACCATCAAAAAGTAGCACAGTGTCTGATGGGTCCAATTTTCAGGTATTTGATAACCCTTTTTCCATAGTCCAGCTCAAGCAATGGCAAAGAAACACACTCAATTGTGGGAAAAGTGTTTTACTTTAATTATTTAATGAAATTGTTTTTATGATTATTCTTGTATGTTAGAATGCGTATCAAATCAACTGATTATATGGAAACCAAGCGTGATTGAGCAGGTTCAGGGTCATTAAAGGATGGACGTGTAGAAGACTAGAGGATCACCAAGCTCGCCGCCCTATTTCCTGATTTATAGAGGACGCACTCCCACTTTCAAGAAGAATCGGCATTTTGACAATTAGTTAGGATTAGCATTAAAATCATATAAATATGGACTTCTCGGGTAGCGAGAGGCCCCTGCTGTTATTTTGAGAAAAACATTGTTTTAACGTTTTCTACCCTATCGATACTGCGAAGTACAGACATTTGTTTTGACATAGATTTTACATTTTAATAAGAGATTGATGATTAATTCTAGCCAGCGTTTCTAAGCTTTATTCTCTCCTACGTACAGGTTGGGGGGTGGCCCTCCAACACGTAGGTCAGGAGATTTCTATTTGCAGGTATTTCTTTCAATTATGCGCTTTACATTGATGAACAGTTCTATTACATATGGAAGCGCTTGAATGATTTATTATTTCTGTAGTAGTTTATAATACACTCTGTAGTACAACAGAACAGTTTCAGTAGTCCTGTAGGTTCTTTCTTTCAACGCATATTTGAATCAACGACTGCATGTGTATCAGCTTTGCTTTCAATATCATGGTTTATATCTGAGGTTTTTGACTGTTTCTCATCGTGATCAATTTCTTTAGTAGTAGATGGATAGCTTGAAACGACTGCACTTCAATATTAGTTTTGGGATTTAAAATGGTTTAGATCAGAATTGTAGTTTTAGGTATAAAGTAACTACAGACTTCATTTTCCCAAATCTTAGAATAGATCTGTTATGACATTTTCATTTTCTAGATTTACCATTCCGCATTGAGTAATTTCGTATGATCATCTCCTTCACTTTCAACATTTCAATTATTTAAACTAGATTTACTATTTTATTTTTTAGAACAGATTTACTGCTTTTGGTATTTTTATTTCTTAGAACAGATTTAGTGCTTTTGGTATCTTTATTTCTTAGAAAAATTTTACTACTTTTGGTACTTTAATTCTTTTAAATTAGATTTATTTCTTTCCAGTATTTAATTCCATAGCATAATTAGTTTTCATATTTAGTAGACAATCTTTAGAACATCGATACTGACATCCAACTGTGACAAGAGATTATCCTATAAGAGCATAGATAGTGCATGCATCTCTAAAGTTTGTACGTCCGTCGGGTTGACATTTAAAGAAGGATCTTGGTATAGCTACCCTCATTAGGCATCCACATTAGGAGCTCACCACTTTTTGGCGCTATTGCTGGGGAGGTGCTAAATATTTTAGGAGACATCACCTAAAAACCACAAAAAGAAAACAAAAATTACATAAAACAAAAACATAAATATCTTCTACCAATGAATGCCTCATCGGCAAAGGGATAGGTTTGGCCGCTTTCTGCCCAAGCATTCCATGAGCAACAATGGTAATAACAATTCTAACCATTCTCAGTTTGAATTTCTACACTCTGAAAACGAAACTGACTCCACATACGATCCAAACAGAAGCAACTTCACTACTAGTTCCAGCTCAAACACCTCAATGGAAAATGAAGAGGAAGAACCTAGGGAGCTTTTCACTTTTCCCATTAGCGTACCTCTTGAAGATGCCAGAATGAAGAACATCAATCCTAATAATCTGCCAAACTTTCATGGGTTGACTTCAGAAGATCCTGACACATTCCTGTTTGAATTTGAGGTAGTTTCCAGATCATTTGATTACACTACTGATGCACAAAAGCTTAGGATTTTTCCTTCCACACTGAAAGACCTATCACTTCGGTGGTTCATGAGCCTTGAAGGAAATAGTATCTTTAGCTGGGATCAAATGAAACAATCATTCTTAGAAAAATATAGGGACTACTGCAAGGCCAAAGATACTAGGGATGAAATCTTTAGGATGCAACAAGGAGATAGAGAGTCATTAGAAGATTATGCCCAAAGATTTCAACTCAGCTACAAATGAGCCAGCCATTGCACATTGGATCCTGAATCACTAAAGCTTGTCCTTCTCAAAGGTGTAAAAGAGGATAATTTTGAAGTCTTAAATCTCCTTGGAGATGGAGATATATTCCAAAAATATTTTGATCAGATCTTGCAAATCTTCAAAAACTACTCAAGATCTAGGAAAACTAAGAATGGGACGAGGGATACACATACAACCACCAGTGGATCATCATCCTCAACACCAACAATTACAAAATCTGATTTAGGAAACCTACTGGATGACATGAAAACTGACATACTGCAATCACTAGCCATGCAACTTGATGCTCTTCAAATAAAAAAGAAACATGATGAAATTAACCAAGCCTTGGTAGTATTTTGTCCTCGTTGTAGAAAGAATCATGAGAAGGGGCAGTGCACCTTGAACACAATAGAAGTATGTGGTCTCTGCATCGATGACCATTCCACTGATAAATGTCCCCTCTTACCCTCATGTAAGGCAACTATTCAAGACCCACCAGCTGAAGGAACTGTAGAACAACTCTGTTTTATAAATCAGAGGAGGAATAATTTTGTTAGGCCATATCAGCAGAGCAATCAAACTTACTATAATCAAGGACAACCAAATTGGAACTCTGCATCGACTCCATGGTAAGCACAGCCAAATCAAAACCAATGGCAACAAAACCAGCAAGCATATCAACCATCCTATCAATAGCCATATTATCGACTGTCTTATCCTCAATACCCCCCACCGTTTCCATCCACCACAAATTATGCAAACCAGTACCCCCATCCATTAAATTGGAGGGCGCCATTACAACAGCCACTCATTATGCCACCCCCACAACCTCAACCACCTCCCAGACCTCCACCTATTCCATCCCAACCAATTCTAAATCCTAATAATAACAGACCCCCACAACAGTAGCAGGCTTATAACACTGATATCACACAATTCCCAACTTATGTTGTAGACACCATAGAAATAAATGAAATAAACCTACGATCTGGAAAAACGTTGCAGAATACATCCCCACACAACATCCAACAAACTGTACCTAAAGCTCAAGACCACACATCAGAACCCTATGTTCAGCATCCTGATGAACCAGAACCTCCCGAGGACGAAACCCAACCACTTCCATGCAAAAGAAATCCCCCATTTCTAGAAAAACTTGTCTAGAATACAAAAGAAGAGGAAGAGAATACAATCTTAAACGAATTCAAACACCTAAACATCCAAATCCCGATTTTACAAGCCATAAGGGATGTGCCCATCTGCAACAAATTCATTAGAGAAAATTGCCTAAAGAAGCCAGGAAGAAGGAAGCGTGACCCACCAACTATTAATGTAGTGGGACAATTGGCTGATTTGATGCTAGGTGTCATAATAAATCCTAAATATCTTGATCCTGGTAGTCCTGTAGTAAGCGTCACCATAAATAACAAGCAAATAAATAAAAGCTTAATCGATTTAGGAGCTGCGATCAATGTCATGACTAAAGAAACCATGTTATACCTAGGACTCCAATCAATGGTAAGACCAACCACAACAGTACTCCAACTAGCAGACACGTCCACTGTGAAGCCCAAAGGAATGCTAGAAGACATTATGATCAATATCAATGTAAAATTAGTCACAGCATATCTAATGAACAAGTAAATCAATCACAATAGATGAAACTCAGAAAAATGGTGTAAAACTGTACAAAACATGCATTAGTGCTCAATATCCCAATGAGGGTGAATAATTACAATACAATACAGTAACAATGACTGAGCAATTCGAATTGCCTAAGGAGGTCATTCGAATCACTGAATGGAGTAGCTTGACTCCAACTAGGAGTCCTCATCATCAATTAGTGGTGGTCATCAATGCACAAGAACCAGTCATCCAGGTGTCAATCTGAGTCTAACTGAGTGTAACATGTGTAACTGAAGTGTGTAGCACTGATATAGGGAAGTGGGCTCAGTGGAGGGCGCATGGGAGGCTAACTGAAGTCAAAACAAGTCATATAGTCAATCTGGAGTTCCAACGGAGTGAAACAGTCAGTCGGGAGTGAAACTAGCCTCAAATCAGGGAGAATCGGAGCTAACTGAGTGTAACTGAAGTGGAACTGCAGTGGTAGGTGAAGAAGTGAGCCCTTCTCTAGCAGTAGGTGAGAAGTGGGTGCCTTCATGACTAGGAGGGCTAAAGAACTGATGTAAGAAGCTCTCGGGTGCTAGAATAAGGTGGCTAAGGTGCTAGAGGCATCAACCTGGTGACTGGGATGCATGCAAAGTGCATGCAAACCCTAGAATTTGCATGCAAACCCTAATTGCATGCAAGATCCTGAAAAAGATGATGTGGATATTCGAACACCCCCGCTCAAGCTAGACTATGATGTGCAAAAAATAATGTGGGGCCCTGGTAACTAAGACCAAAGGTCACCCCAATACAATAATCCAAAAAAATGCTAAAAATAAACTAAGTGAGGAAAGAGGGAAAACCCAGTGGGAAGAAAGCCCCCCTCAAGCTAAAGCATAATAATGGATCAATCTATCTCCACCATGATGGAACTCATCCCCAACAGTGAACGGAGGTAAGCGAACTTCTTCTCAGTGAATCTCTTGGTGAAGATGTCTGCAATTTGCTCATCAGTAGGGCAATATTGCAGAATGACGGTGCGATCATGCACCAACTGTCGAATGTAATGCATATGAATCTCAATGTGTTTGGTCCTCTGCCGCTAAACTGGATCTGTGGAGATCTTGATAGCACTTTGATTTTCACAAAATAGGACAGTCGAATTAGTGCCACCAAAACCAAACTCGGAAAGAATACCCTAAACCAAACTGCCTGAATGTAGGCATTGACTGCCCCTCGATACTCTGCCTCTACTGAAGAAAGTGCAATGGCTGCCTGCTTTTTGCTGGACCAGCAAATAGCACCATGACCAATCATGAAAACATAACCGGAAGTGGACTTCTGATCAATGCTATCACCTTCCCAATCTGAATCAGTAAAACCAATGAAGTCAAGCTCAGAATCTGCAGCATAATGTATGCCAAAATGTTTCGTACCTTGCACATACTGCAAGATCCGCTTGGTTGCTCGCCAATGAAGCTCATGGGGCTGCTGCATATACCTTGACATGGCACTCATGGCATATGAAATATCAGGCCTTGAGTGTGTCAAATAAAGTAGTGAACTAATCAACTGTCGATACATACTGCAATCTACAAGCGGTGTAGAATCTCCCTCCTCAAGACTGATTCCTGAGAGGAATGGGAATGGGGATGCCTAAATTTAGCCATATTAAACTTCAATAATAGGTCGGAAGTATATTTTTTCTGAGATACAGTGATCCCATCAAAATTTTGAGCTATCTCCAAGCCCAAAAAGTGACTCAGCAAGCCCAAATCGCTCATGTCAAAAGCTAGATTTAAGACAGTTTTTAGCTTGTTTATTGAAGTAAGAGTGCTACCAGTAATGAGAAGATCATCAACATAAAGTACAATAACCAACAAATTACCTTTAACTCACTGAAGATACACATTCGGATCAGATTTGCATCTTTGGAAATTCTGAGAAGGAAGGAAGGAGTCCATCTTTGCATACCAAGCTCTTGGGGCCTGTTTTAACCCATACAAAGATTTCTTCAATCTGCAAACTAATGATGGATCTGATGTGTAGCCCTCTGGCTGCTGCATATATACCTCTTCAGCAAGGTCTCCATGTAGAAATGCACTCTTCACATCCATGTGGTGCACTTCCCAGTGCTTGGATGTGGAAATAGTCAAAACAAGGCGGATGGAATCCATCTTTGCAACCGGTGCAAAGGTCTCAGTGTAGTCCACTCCTTGGACTTGGGAGAAACCTTTTGCAACCAACTTTGCTTTGTATTTGCTGATAGAGCCATCAACAGCAAATTTCATGCGGTAGACCCATTTACACTTCACTAATTTTCTTCCAGGTGGAAGAGAAACTAGCTCCCATGTATTGTTCTTTTGAAGAGAACTGTACTCTTCATCCATGGCACTTTGCCATCTCGGATCTCAGTGGGAAGAATAGTATGATGTGGGATCTGAACCAGCCATCAAATAAAAAATCTCAGGAAGTAATGGATCAGAAATATAAAGAGCTATACCTTCTCTTTGAATGTCTGCTCTTGTTCGTCTCGGATCAGCAGGATTTCCAAGGTTCGAACCAGCAGATTGAAGAGTGTTTTGGGCCCACTTTGGTAACTGAGGAGGATCATAATGGTCGGATTCTGAACCTGATATGTTATGATCATCATGTGCTACTAAAATATCAGAAATATCAGAACTCATACCTTCATTATCATTGCATGGATCTTCTTCTGGTGAAGGCGGTGAAACGGCAGTCTCTTCCTCGACTAGTTGCAATTCTTGAAGCGGTTCTTCAAATTGCACACTGCGCTCTATGAATATCTTTTTAGATCTGATATCCATGAGTTTATATGCTTTTGATTCTTCCCCATATCCTATCAGTATGCACTCAATACTTTTTGGATCCAAAGCTCGCCTCTTCTTGGAAGGAATTCTAGCCCATGCAGTAGAGCCAAAAACTCTCAAATTTGATACATCCAGTTTGTGACCAAAGAATGCTTCGAAAGGAGTCATACCTTTCATGGATGAATGTGGAACATGGTTCTGTATGTATGCAGCAACATTGATTGCTTCAGCCCAAATATTTGTAGCCAAACCTTTTGATTCAATCATGCATGTAGCCATCTCTTTCAGTGACCGATTTTTCTTTTCCGCTACACCGTTCTGTTGGGGTGTGTATGGAACTGTATGTTGGATCTGAATTCTGCTTTGGGCACAAAGTTGCAGCAACTCGACCTTGATATATTATCCACCATTATTAGATCGAATAGCTTTGATCTTTCTCTCAGTGGCGGTCTGAACAGAAGCCTTAAAATCCTTGAATTTTCCAAGCACTTCTGACTTGTTTTTGAGAAAGAATACCCATGTAAAGCGGGAAAAATCATCAATAAATGTCAAAACATACCTTGAACCATTTAATGACGTATGGGGCAGCGGAAAAATGATATCAGACTGTATCAACCCCAAAAATGTAGAAGCTCTGCTAGCTTTGCTGCGGTCGAATATGTGCTTGGGGTGCTTCCCAATAATGCAACCAGTGCATATTACCTTCGAGGAACGGAGTTGTGGAAGACCATCTACCATGGAATTGTTTGATAACAATAGAAAATACTTATAATTAAGATGTCCAAATATTTCATGCCAAAGCCTACTAACCTCATTACCATGTGTGCGAAGAGCAGTGGGCTTTGCAAGCAGAATAAAGTGTGAAAACTCATAGCATTTTGCAGTGTGGTTCGTCTTTCCGACTGCAACAAGTCTTCCACTTTTGATATCAAAAATTTTAACTATATTAGGGCTGAATGTAACTTGCTTCGGTTCACCAGTGTGTGTCATTTGATACACAGAAAGAAGATTTGAAGCCAAGGAAGGCACATAGAGAACATTCTGAAAGCTTCCATGATCTACATGAATCGTACCTTTGCCCTTTGAAGATATTTTTGAGTCATCTCCCAAATGGATGGGGATGGAGCTGTTTGGATCGAATGAAGAAAATAAATCAATATTTGCAGCCATATGATTCGATGCACCCGAATCTATTAAGAGAGTAATGGGCTTCGAAACAGTTTCCATGAGTGCTTGTCCTCTTTCATGATCATCATTCCTATCCTTCTTCCTTGCACCGTCAGGAAGAGTTATGTTGTTCTTTTCCAAAAGGAGGGCCATTTGATCTATATTCTTCTTCATACATGAACTTTCGGGATGAAAGCCACGGTCGCAATAAGTACATTTAGATTTTTGGTTACCTTCTTTGCCCTTTTGCTTGAACTTTGAACTGGATGGTGCATTTGTTTGTTTGCCTTTCTCTCTTTGCTTGTGAGGTTCGAATTTGGGCTTCTCATTCTTTTGCTTTCCTTTACCATTCGAGATCTTGGGTCCTTGAACATATAGGGCTGAATATTTGGAGCTGATGGTCCCCATTTGAATCAACTTATCATGCTCTTTTGTGACGGACTCAATGAAGGCATTCAAGGTAGGCATCTTCCAATTCGAGGTAGTTAGCCGAACGGAATTGAAATTAGAGACAAATACCAAATAATCTTTACGAAGCTTGCTGAGAATGGAGAAGATCAATTGCTTATCCTCTTTGATAACTCCACTGTTCTTCAACTGCATGTTCAAGTTCTTGAATTTTGTGAAGAATTCATTGATGGTCTCGAAATTCTCAGGACTAAGGGCAATCAATTCATTCTCTAATTGAAAATCCCTAAGCTCGTCCTTCTTACCAAATAGTGTTTCAAGTTGCTCCCATATAGCTTTTGGAGTCTTCAATCTGTTGAGATGGAAGTGAAGATCTTTGGAGATGGAGAGACAAAGAAGACCATAAGCTTCATCAAGCTTGTTGTAGTGTTTGGTTCTATGTGACAAGATGTTTGGCTCCAATTCAAGACCAAGAGTGACTCGGTAGTAACCTTTTGAATGTAATATGATCTCCATATCATCTTTCCAATCAAAATAATTGAATGGGGTGAGGATAGGCTTTGAAGAAGAGTATTCCATTGCTAGGAGCGAGTGCACACTGATGTAGAGAAGCTTGCAAGGGCAGAGTAGCGAATGCAATTGATGGAGACAATAACCTGCAAATCACAATAAAACCAAGAACAATGAGGTTGAACAATCCACCCTTTTAGAGTTGCATCACACCTGGGATTGGAGATCAAGCAATGTTGAATGGGTCCAATGTATCAGATCCAGGATTTATGTGGAAACTCAAGCTTCTGGAGTGGTATTGGAAGTATTTTCAAGCTTTGCATGCACAGGAGCGAATGCCCTTGAGATCTTTCATGCCAAAACTTTTTGTAATTTTTGAGCAAATTCACTCAAATCCTCTTGTAGAAACACTTGTAGAAAAGAGATCTTGTCCCTGCAATGGCTCTGATACCATGTAAAATTAGTCACAACAGATCTAATGAACAAGTAAATCAATCACAATAGATGAAACTCAGAAAAATGGTGTAAAACTGTGCAAAACATGCATCAGTGCTCAATATCCCAATGAGGGTGAATAATTACAATACAATACAGTAACAATGACTGAGCAATTCGAATTGCCTAAGGAGGTCATTCGAATCACTGAATAGAGTAGCTTGACTCCAACTAGGAGTCCTCATCATCAATTAGTGGTGGTCATCAATGCACAAGAACCAGTCATCCAGGTGTCAATCTGAGTCTAACTGAGTGTAACATGTGTAACTGTAATACCCCCAATTCGACTCTTAGGATGTATTAGCATTTAATGTAAATAATGTGTACATGTGATGTATGTTTTCCTAGCATGGAGCTCAAGGCCAAGGCCCCGCTAGTGAAAGCCCGAATTTTATTTAAAGGGCAAGTATTTGATATTTTGATACCATGTGCTCTAAAGCCATGGAACATTGTAAAAGGGTGTAATTAAACATCATGCAATATAAAATACCAAGACTGGCTACGGAGGCAACGAATGAGAAGGGGCCACGTGTATCCACTAGGGAATGGTGAGGGGGATAAGGGAGTGAACCATAGGTTGCCATATGTCATTATGAGAACCCATTGACTTCCCTAGGTGACATTAATGCCTGTTGTAAGGAAGTGGTTGAGATTTCATCCCATGGCTTCAATGGAGCATGGGCAGCCCTAAAATTCGTATGGGTAGGTATGGGATCTGTTTACTTGTCCCACAAGTCACTCAACCTCATGGGAGGTTGCTTCATTCTCACCCCCATTCCATTGGGAGAGTACCTAGCTTCATTCTCCATCCAAAAACGAGCTCCCAGCAGTGAGAAAACCAGAAATCGCGACTGTGAGAGAACCCACGTTTTGGGAAGCCAAGAACGCCCAGAATGGGTTTTGGATAGTGAAATCCAATGGGGGATCCGTTGGTATGAGCCTTGGGGCGAATTTGGGAGCAATATCTACCCCAAAATCCATGGGAAAACCCAATTTGAACTGCCTAGAAAATCAGTGATTGATTTGGGGTTATGGCGACAGAGTTATGATAAATCCAATGGTGGATGTATGAATAGAGGATGGGATTGCTGAGTCTAGCTTGAAGTGTATGTGGCTCTAGGATTGAGCTCAGTGGACTAGCATCCTCCTCCGTCTCCTATTGCAGGCTTGAAAAACCCAACTGTGTGTTGGCTTAGCATGGTTGTTTGAGTGAAACCCTGACTGTGAGTGGGCCATCTAGTTCCTCCTTAGTGGATACACAGCCCAGCTCGGGGGTGATCTATCAACTGAAAGAATACAGGCTGGACAAAGATCTATGGTTGGGTGGAACGTTGCTCTCACGTAGCCAGTCGTTTGGACCGTTACAATTCAAGATAAGTATTCTTGTGATTTAAATTAATTGCATTCTGTGCTCTGCAATGCATTCAATCTGAAGGATTAATTATTCATGTTAATGAAATGAAAGGAATCATGTTTTATGCAATATGATAAATAATGACTGTTACATGTATGGTTGATATGGGTAGGCTGAACGCATGAGGGAATTGTGTGCATACGTAATGTTTAATTTCTGCTGTGTTGATATTGAATTGAATCTACACGCCGAATTTTTTAATTGATATGAAATTATGTGTAAAAATTATTGAGGCTAAGTCTTTACATAAGCCCATGTGTTGTTAACGTTTCCTTCCTGGCACGGGAGTGATGGAAGGGGACGTTACAGTTTGGTATCAGAGCTGCTGGTTGCAGCATTGGGCCTCTATGGGCCAAACCCAATTGCAGTCATAAGGAAAGAAAGTTTTTAGATTTTTTCCTAAGTGTCTTGTAAAAATCCGTTCAAGTCTGTTTCGGAAGCATTCCGCGAATCTTCCCGAAACTACGGAAGCATTCAGCGAATTGCTCCGAAACTACGGAAGCATTCCACGAGTTTTTTCGCAATGCGGAGGAGTTCGGGAAATCGCCCCGAAATTTGCGGAAGGATTCCGCGAGTTGTCCCGCAACGCGGAAAAATTTGGCGAAATGCTCCGAAAGAGCAGAAAATTTTCTAAGTGTCAGCGTGAAAAGGAAGTTTTCGGAAGCATTCCGTGAATCTTCCCGAAATTGCGGAAGCGTTCGGAGAACCGGCCCGCAACGGGGGCGTGCGCGAAAAAAAATAAATAATAATAATAATAATAATGTAATTATTGCTCATATAATTATTTTATCATATAATTTTGTGAAAATAATGTAATTATTTTATCATATTTCTAAGACATTATGTTAAATTTAATGCTTAGTAGAAATTTGATGACTCAGCAGAGTCACAAGAAATGGAATGTAATTCTGAATATTTTATTATTAATAAATAAATTATGGAGACAACAGCATGGGAGAGCTGTTAAAAGAGGTTACTGGTCTAACTGGTGGATGGAACTAGGTGGAAAGGCAAAAGACAAGTGGCAGCATCCTCAAACACTTCCTAAGTTGCAGGTGGCAACTCCCCTATATTTTGGGGTCATGATTCCCCAAGAAAGTGGAATCTGAGCAGGTGGCTCATTAATGACAGTTAACCCAACTAAGACCTAGGAAATCTTTTAAATAGTACTCAATGAACTGAGTTGGGGGCTCAACATTTGTTCTGGAGGGAGAATACATTCAGGTGAATGCTATTCAGGAGTCCCATTGAGGAAGAGGGAAATACAGTAAGGAAATTGTTTGAGTGGGATGCTGCAGTAACTTGGTTCCAGTTTAGCTATTTTGGCTGAGTGAATTGTTTTGCTGCACCTAGTTCCAGCCAGGAAGACTAGAGCAAGCTCGGGGGTCCTGAGAAGTGCTGTTTGGGCACTCTCTAGGAGTTGGTAGGGAGGAACAGCCTCCCATTGATGTTGTTATCCACAAATCAGGACAGGTTCTTCTACTTACTCCTATATGTTTATTAAGGATGAATTAATGCATGTTGTGTTTACTGTTAATATGTTTAAGTGGTCATTAATCTGTTAGTAGATTGAATATTTCGGAATATCAGTAGTAAGACTTGTAAAAGTTACTGTGATTTTCTGAATGGTTAGTATGAGTTAATATCTTTGTTTTACTATTATTAATGCAATTATAGTTTATACAGAAAACCATTCATACTTATACATTAGTTTATAAGCTGTAATCATAACCTAGTTATTTATAATTTATACAGAAAGACCATTCATATTTTATGCAATAGTTTATACGCTGTAAGCATAACCTAGTTTATTATTATTTTTTTTAACACAAACTCTAGCAGGAAGTAACATGAAGAATCGTTCATTGTAAATATTATAGTTAAGATATTAAAACAAATTAAAGAAAATAGAACCCTGCTGCCGAGCTTAACATTGTCTTATCAAAACTCACAGGTTTCTTGTTTATCAACCAAACTTTAATCATAGAACCTAGTTACGGTTTTTATAACCAAAGCAACAACAGAACAGAAGTCTAATTCATCTATCGAGTTCCTTTATAAAATCTTTCTTTTGTTTTCCCTATCTACCAACAGTAAAACATTATAACTATAGAACCATAATATAACTAATTTCATTACTGTGCTTTCAGATTAGACCTTGGTATGCAAGAAGTTACAGGCATGTAAACATTGAAGAGTTTTTTTACAACGACTTAACCACGGCCGTAGCTCATTTCCACTACTTAATAGAATGTTAAACATAGAATCTATCCCAGTATGCTTTACAGCAATCGACAGAGCAAGAATACCATTTCTTATGTTATGATAATCTAACCTGGGTGCGAACCCCAATTTGACAGAGTTTAATTCCAAAACAACCAGACAAGTAACTAAACCAGAATACGAAGGTGTGTTCACTCAAACCACATTATCCCAAGTTTTTAAATAATAAAGAGGTTCCAGTGGAGGCAAATATGGTATTTAAATCCTCAACAAAACTAAAACGTACAGTACAGTTGTCTTTGCTCATCGTCGAGCTCTCTTATCATTACATTACATTTCGTTTGTCCCACATTTATCAACAGAAGAAAACCATAACTATAAAATCAACTATTAAAAACAAATCATCGCCGTAGTTTTTAAATTTATTTCCATCCTCTCTGACAGTACATACAAAAGAAATAGTAAGGGTAATTACAACGATTCACCTATAGTCGTAGCCTATTTTATTAAATAGAAACAGTAGATAAACATAGAAATCTTATAACGCATTCCATTTCCAGCTCATTGCACAGTTCAGAACAAAGACAGAACAAGCATTATACAAGCCTGTGTACAGGCATAACTATATTAAGATATATTTCGAAAACCCTGGAAGTTATCCCAAACCCTTTTTTAAAAGGGTTTGTAACAAAAATTAAACACAGAGGTCGTAACCTCCCTCATAGAACAGGCTTACAAGTCTCTGTTCTCTTTTAAAAACAATTTTTCATCACAACTATCCGGTATCAAACAACCAAAGTGCCGAAAAGGAGTTGCAATAGCCACAACAACGATTGAAGCCATGCTTCCAAAACCAAAACCCTACAGTGCAAACAACCCACAAGGAGGACTTTCCATGGTAGAACCAGGCTTACCCGAATATGCAACCCAACAGCCGAAGCCTGAGTCATCCACAATGCGAAGGGAGTCCGAGCCTGCAACAAAACAAAAGCATTATCATTAATCATATTCATATATAAAAAAAGGACGAGTCTTAAAACAACCTGTTGTGTTCAGAAAGACAAGAATGAACCTATAAGCTTACCCGAGGTTGAATGCAGACGTGTACAGTGGGTAGGCTGATAGCCATATGCAACAGAAGGGTGAAGCCCTCTCGTTTCACCAACACGAACAAGCTGTCTGCTAACAAGAAGTATGTGCTACCGTGGAAGCATCAAAAAGAACCGAGCAAAAATGCAAGGCCACGCCGTGACAAGAGATTCCATTGTTAACAAAATTTCAAACCCTAGACTCTTGACCTGTTGCAGTTGCCAAGCAACGAATACCAATGACGCTCAACGAAGCTTTGGACAATACGAAAGATGAGGCAGCATGCAAGCTGTTAACGCATTGCAACAATGGCGGCCAGACTAGTAAAAGAACGACAAGAATAAACCCTACGCACTATAACACTCCCATAGCTGTCTGCAGTTAATAATAGAGACTTGCAAATGAAATCATCAAGCAAGGGATTGATAACAGTCTGAGAACTGTAACAACAACGCCATCACATGGCTCAAACCTGGAGAGGTTGCAGAGAAGGACCCGAGCCCGAAGGCGAAGGAAATGACGAGGTAGGGTTAGGTCCAGAGTCTTATATCATCCAGCACTTGGTCCTCGATGAACCACGTAGCAGTTTAATTTTTCAAAGCTGTGGGTCGAGTGTCCATAGTCCCACGAGGACTTTCCAATTATTGGCAATCAATTAAAACAAAATAAGAATACTCAATTATGGTAATAAACCATAGTTCCAAACTACCAAAAACTTCCACGATAGCTCATGCTTTGACTTGGTATTGGGAACCATAATACCTAGACCTACAACATTTGCAATCGTGATAATGATATCAAAATTCAAAAGATCTCAATAATATCTTTATCATTATGGACATTTAGAACTCATAATATTTGTTTTAGTTAAGAGATGATCGTAAGATCTTCATAATAATTAAATACATAGTATTATATTTTTCAACAAACTCTTGCTTAAACAATAGCAACCGAGAATAAGTTTGGATGTTTGTCATAAACATAGATCATTTGTTAAATTATTATAAAATCTCCAAGGTGGTAGCTATCAAGTAGATCAATACTAGATTTCAAATTGGTCACCAAAATTATAGCCATCCTGATGCGACAGAATAAAAGATACAATATCTCTATCATTTCTCCAAGCTACTATAGAGAGGTAGAGCATAAATAACTGACGTTTTATATTGAGGTTGTATTGCATGGATGAGTAAAAACTCGTTATTGATTCATGATGGAACTTTAACTGGTAGATAGCAGATTCTACGACTTATTGTTATTTGCTTAAGAAAGAATAGACCTGTGTTATCTTTAATACACAACATGTTTAATCAAGTATGATAATGAAAACCAAGTGTAGATTGCAATTCAAGCAACTACTTAAATCGTAAACAATAGAAGGCAGGTGTTGATGAGTCATAGTGATATCTTTAACTCCCAAGCTATGCAATTAGAAGTATAAAACAAACTTTATTCTAAATTTTGAACTGGGCATGATGTAAAAGCATTCTACCTTGAAAAGCTTGATAAACCTGGTTAGCATCATTAGACTTATTCAGTGAATGAGTTGGTATAGCTAATTTGACTTATGATGCTTTAAAGATTATTGCGGCGACCCGACATTACTTGTATATCTGTAAGCGAAGAAAGAAATTGTTACATTAGCTCGAAAGCTAAGTAAGCCAGTCCATCATAGCATTTTCCCCCTTGCGGTTGAAAAAAACAAAAAACAATCAGCAACAATTAAGAAACTCATAATAATATTTAGGTACAACAAAGACCATTCAGACATCCGTACAATCACATAAGTTTAACAGATAGTTAATTGACCGCATTTAATAACATTTATTGCTATCTTAAAAATTTTAAATTTTTCGGAAATTTCGGGTTTTGACATGTGGTATCAGAGCCAGGTTCATACACTAGGCCTAGATATGGCTCAATTAGTTTCCGCAGAACAGTGCAAATGAAAAGAAAAATTTATATATATATATTATGTACTAACTTGTACTTTCTGTTCCTAAAGATAGAGCAGAAAAATTCCTTTTTCTAAATCTAACAGGCAAGTATGGAAAAGATGGGAGAATATGCTGAGGAGGAATCTCCAAACACTGCGACAAGACAAAGGTCGAGAGAACCTGTGACAGAGGAGGTAATTGCTCACTCCTCGGAACTGATGCAGACCATAAAAGGTTTAAAGACGGAAAGAGAGACAGTCAAGAAGGATAACGAAAGAATTCTGAAAACTCAAGAGCAGCTAAATCAATTATTGATAGAAAAATTTCAGACAGAAGGAAAAAGCAAAAGAGCTGAATCTGAAGAAGCTAGTCATCAGAGAGGGTCTAAAAGGATGAAACCAGCTAAATCTGACAGCAGTTCATCATCTGAAGAAAGAAGGGAACAACACAATTATCACACTACTAGTGACAGCAGTGAAGCTGAGCTGCATAACAGAAGGAAAAAGTACAGACCTTATGAAGAGATTTCCGGGGAGTTTAAGAAAATAAAACCCCCAACTTTCAATGGAGAATCTGAGACAGGAGAAGAGGCAGAATCCTGGTTATCCGGGATGAGAAAATATTTCCAGATTTACAACTATTCAAATCAGCTGAAGGCACGAATGGCCATCTACAATCTTTCTGGAAAGGCAGATATATGGTGGCAAGACCTGAAAAGGGTCAAAGGGATTAAAGAAAAAGAAGTCAATTGGAGTACCTTTAAAAGATACTTCAAAAAGAAGTTTCTGTCCGAACAGTACTATGAGGAGAGGGCCAAGGAATTTTATGAACTGAAGCTAGGATCTATGACTATGAAGGACTTAAACAGTAAATTCTTGAGTCTGTTAAGGTATGTGCCGTATTTTGTCGAAGAGAAACCAAAAATACAGTGGTTCTTAGCTGCCTGCCATATCATATTAAGGACAGAGTCGAATATGATAACCCAAAAACGCTGGAAGAGGCTATGCGAAAGGCAAATTTATGTTTTGAACAGAATAAAAAGAAAGAAGGGATAGCTAACTGGAAGGCTAAAAAGAACTGCCATCAGCTTGAGTACAGGAAAAAGGAGTTTGTACCTCAGAAAAATTTCAAGAATAACAAGAACGGAAACCATTTTAATGGTAAAAATTTCCAGGGAAACAAAAATGGAACTGCTAATCATTCCAACAATTTTAAGGGCAGCAAGGAGGCTCCTAACAATCATGGAAACTACACTAAGAATTTTGAACGAAAAGAACCTGTTAAGTGCTGGGAGTGCAATGGCCCACACTATGCTTCAGTTTGCCCAAATCGGAAGAAGCCAATCAACAATATTCATACTTTACAAGATGAAATGACTGTTGGAGACTTTGCAGGAACTATGCCCCGAATCAATGCAGCATTGGAGAACCACCAAGCTGACTATCAAACTTCCATGGCGGAAGTAGGAGGTATGATTAACAAAACCCCTGTAACTATTTTAATAGATCCAGGTGCTAGTCTTAGTTATATTGCACCCCAGCTAGTAGAAAAATGTAATCTGACTGTTGAAAGGTTTGATAATTCTTGGTGTGTACAACTAGCTACCGGGGCAAAAAGGAAAGTAAAATGTTATGTTAAGGAATGTGTCCTAGCTATGAATGATTTTAAGACTACAGTTAAATTAAATGTTTTACCACTTGGCTCTTATGACATACTTATCGGGATGGACTGGTTAGAACAACATAGGGTAGTTTTAAACTGTTTTGACAAAACTTTTAGGTGTGTAAACAATAATGGACAGCCTGTAACTGTTAGGGGTATTCCTAGGAAAACAGTAGTCAGGCAGATTTCTGCTTTACAACTTAAAAGGGCAGTCAGAAAAGGGTGCAAAGCCTATGCTGTAACTATTACAAATGAGACAGATAAGTCTGAAAGCAGCAAGATAACACTAGAGGACATCCCTGTAGTAAATGAATTTATTGATGTTTTTCCTAAGGAAATCCCAGAATTACCTCCCAAGAGAGAGCTGGATTTTACAATCGAGCTGGAACCAAGTGCGGTACCCAGTTCAAAGGCTTCGTATCGTATGAATATTTTGGAGCTTAATGAATTAAGAACTCAGTTAAAGGAGTTAATAGACAAGAATTACATTCGACCCAGTGTATCCCCTTGGGGAGCACCAGTTATTTTTGTTAAAAAGAAGGACAGAACTATGCGACTTTGCATAGATTACCGTCAACTGAACAAGATGACGATTAAAAATAGATATCCGTTGCCTTGCATAGATGATCTGTTTGATCAGGTACGTAGAGCCACAATGTTCTCTAAGATAGACCTGAGATCGGGTTATCATCAGGTAAGGCTTAAAGAAGAAGACATTTTCAAAACAGCTTTCAGAACAAGGTATGGACTTTACGAATTTGTCGTAATGCCATTTGGGCTTACTAACGTCCCAGCTGTCTTTATGTGCCTAATGAACAACATAATGCATAAATACTTAGATAAATTTGTTGTCGTATTCATCGATGACATTTTAATTTATTCTAAGAATGAAGAGGAGCATAAAGAACACTTACGGATAGTTTTACAAGAACTAAGAGAGTAGCAGCTCTTTGCGAAGTTCAGTAAGTGTGACTTCTTCAAAGATGAAATCCAGTACTTAGGACATGTAGTCACCAAGGAAGGGATTTCAGTTGATCCTGAAAAGATCCGGGCAATCGAGGATTGGCCAGTACCAAAAGATGTAACAGATGTTAGGTCCTTCATGGGAATTACCGGTTACTACCGGAGATTCATTGAAGGCTTTTCAAAAATAGCCAACCCAATCACTTCCTTGCAAAAGAAAGGAAAGAAGTTCGATTGGAACATGAAGTGTGAAGAAAGCTTTAAGAAATTGAAGACTTTATTAACAACCGCGCCTATCTTAAGAATAGCAGATCCTAATAAGGATTTTGTAGTCTGCACGGACGCTTGTAATGATGGTTTAGGCGGACTGTTGACTCAGGATGGGCATGTCATTGCCTATGAGTCCAGGAAGCTGAAGATTCATGAAAAGAATTATGCCACTTATGATTTGGAATTGGATGCTGTTATCCATGCTTTAAAGATGTGGCGACACCACTTAATAGGCAAAAAATTTACTTTAATGACTGATAATAAGGGTCTGAAATACCTTTTAGATCAACCAAATTTAAATGCAAGACAAGCCAGGTGGTTGGCCTTCTTAAGTGAATATGATTTCGAAATTCAGCACATAAAAGGAAAAGAAAATAAGGTGGCTGATGCTTTGAGCAGAAATGCAAGGCTGAATTTTGTATCAGCTAGCAGCACTTATACCACCGATTTGAATGAACAGTTGGCTGAAGGGATAAAATCAGATGAAAATTATCAAAAGTTACAAGTTACAGCTAAAGATGAACCTACAGAAAGTTTAATAAAGGGTTATAGCCTAAACAAAGAGGGATTTTTACTGTTTAAGGACAGGCTGTATGTTCCAAATGTACCTCAAGTTAAACTGTTAATTCTGGACGAAGTTCATAAAACCCCTTACTCAGGGCATCCAGGCTACCAGAAGACTGTCACCATGTTGAGAAAAGAATATTTTTGGCCTAATATGAAATCTGAAACAACTGAGTATATAGCTAGATGTTTGGACTGCCAACAAGTGAAAACAGAACACCAACATCCAGCTGGGTTGCTGCAACCTTTACCTATTCCCAGCTGGAAGTGGGAAATAATCAGCCTAGATTTCATTAAGGGATTACCCAAAAATCAGCATCAGAATGATTCAATTATGGTGGTAGTAGATAAATTAAGTAAATTAGCACACTTTATTCCTGTTAAAACCACTTACAAGGCTGCAAACATAGCTGATATTTTTCTGAAACAGATTTTTCGGTTACATGGTGTACCAAAAGTTATTATATCATACAGGGATCCTAAATTCACAGGGAATTTCTGGAAATCTTTGTTTAAAGGATTAAACACCACACTGAATTTCAACACTTCCTTCCACCCTCAGACGGATGGACAAACTGAAAGAGTTAATCAGGTATTAGAAGATCTATTAAGAATGTATGTTAAAGATCAACCAGGTAAGTGGGAGGATTATTTGCATTTAGCAGAATTTGCATACAATAACAGCTATCAATCGTCAGCTAAGTTTAGTCCTTTTGAAGTTCTGTATGGACGTAAATGTAACACTCCTATATCTTGGAGTAATCCAGTAGATAGATTAGTGTTAGGTCCTGAATTATTAAAAGAGATGGAACAGATTGTGAAACAAGTGCAGGAAAACTTGAAGATTGCCCAGGATCAGCAAAAGAGTCAAGCAGATTTGAAAAGAACTCCTAAAGAGTTCCAGGTAGGTGAACATGTGTTCATCAAGGTAAGACCAAAGAAGAGCTCCCTAAGGCTGGGGAGTTGTGCAAAATTAGCGCCACGTTACTGTGGTCCATTTGAAATTTTATCTAGAATTGGTCAAGTTGCTTATCAGCTAGCATTACCACCTAATTTAAAGGTACACAATGTTTTTCATATTTCTGTCCTGAAAAAGTATGTTCATGATGCTACTCATGTTATTGATTGGAACATTGTACAGGTAGAACCAGAAGAGGAAGTTCTGGTGGAACCGGATTGTATCCTCGGGAGGAGGGAAATTACTCTGCGGAACCGCACAATTGGACAGCTGAAGGTGCAATGGAAGCACCTTAGTCCTGAAGAAGCTACCTGGGAACTGGAAAGTAAGATGCGGGAAGCATACCCAAATCTATTCCAGCAGGTGGCTGAGGATGAGGAATAAGTAACATCGAGGACGATGTTACATTTTAAGGGGGTGTGTATGTCACATACCCCAATTTTGTGAAAATAATGTAATTATTTTATCATATTTCTAAGACATTATGTTAAATTTAATGCTTAGTAGAAATTTGATGGCTCAGCAGAGTCACAAGAAATGGAATGTAATTCTGAATATTTTATTATTAATAAATAAATTATGGAGACAACAGCATGGGAGAGCTGTTAAAAGAGGTTACTGGTCTAACTGGTGGATGGAACTAGGTGGAAAGGCAAAAGACAAGTGGCAGCATCCTCAAACACTTCCTAAGTTGCAGGTGGCAACTTC
The DNA here is from genome assembly GCA_027924585.1 of Larix kaempferi. NCBI lineage: Eukaryota > Viridiplantae > Streptophyta > Pinopsida > Pinales > Pinaceae > Larix > Larix kaempferi. The sequence continues at coordinate 8,153,449 of BSBM01000182.1, read as the reverse complement.
CCTATATTTTGGGGTTATGATTCCCCAAGAAAGTGGAATCTGAGCAGGTGGCTCATTAATGACAGTTAACCCAACTAAGACCTAGGCAATCTTTTAAATAGTACTCAATGAACTGAGCTGGGGGCTCAACATTTGTTCTGGAGGGAGAATACATTCAGGTGAATGCTATTCAGGAGTCCCATTGAGGAAGAGGGAAATACAGTAAGGAAATTGTTTGAGTGGGATGCTGCAGTAACTTGGTTCCAGTTTAGCTATTTTGGCTGAGTGAATTGTTTTGCTGCACCTAGTTCCAGCCAGGAAGACCAGAGCAAGCTCGGGGGTCCTGAGAAGTGCTATTTGGGCACTCTCCAGGATTTGGTAGGGAGGAACAACCTCCCATTGATGTTGTTATCCACAAATCAGGACAGGTTCTGCTACTTACTCCTATATGTTTATTAAGGATGAATTAATGCATGCTGTGTTTACTGTTAATATGTTTAAGTGGTAATTAATCTGTTAGTAGATTGAATATTTCGGAATATCAATAGTAAGACTTTTAAAAGTTACTGTGATTTTCTGAATGGTTAGTATGAGTTAATATCTTTGTTTTACTATTATTAATGCAATTATAGTTTATACAGAAAACCATTCATACTTATACATTAGTTTATAAGCTGTAATCATAACCTAGTTATTTATAATTTATACAGAAAGACCATTCATATTTTATGCAATAGTTTATACGCTGTAAGCATAACCTAGTTTATTATTATTTTGTTTAACAGAAACTCTAGCAGGAAGTAACATGAAGAATCGTTCATTGTAAATATTATAGTTAAGATATTAAAAAAAATTAAAGAAAATAGAACCCTGCTGCCGAGATTAACATTGTCTTATCAAAACTCACAGGTTTCTTGTTTATCAACCAAACTTTAATCATAGAACCTAGTTACGGTTTTTATAACCAAAGCAACAACAGAACAGAAGTCCAATTCATCTATCGAGTTCCTTTATAAAATCTTTCTTTTGTTTTCCCTATCTACCAACAGTAAAACATTATAACTACAGAACCATAATATAACTAATTTCATTACTGTGCTTTCAGATTAGACCCTGGTATGGAAGAAGTTACAGGCATGTAAACATTGAAGAGTTTTTTTTACAACGACTTAACCACGGCCGTAGCTCATTTCCACTACTTAATAGAATGTTAAACATAGAATCTATCCCAGTATGCTTTACAACAACCGACAGAGCAAGAATACCATTTCTTATGTTATGATAATCTAACCTGGGTGCGAACCCCAATTTGACAGAGTTTAATTCCAAAACAACCAGACAAGTAACTAAACCAGAATACGAAGGTGTGTTCACTCGAACCACATTATCCCAAGTTTTTAAATAATAAAGAGGTTCCAGTGGAGGCAAATATGGTATTTAAATCCTCAACAAAACTAAAACATACAGTACAGTTGTCTTTGCTCATCGTCGAGCTCTCTTATCATTAAATTACATTTCGTTTGTCCCACATTTATCAACAGAAGAAAACCATAACTATAAAATCAACTATTAAAAACAAATCATCGCCGTAGTTTTTAAATTTATTTCCATCCTCTCTGACATTACATACAAAAGAAATAGTAAGGGTAATTACAACGATTCACCTATAGCCGTAGCCTATTTTATTAAATAGAAATAGTAGATAAACGTAGAAATATTATAACGCATTCCATTTCCAGCTCATTGCACAGTTCAGAACAAAGACAGAACAAGCATTATACAAGCCTGTGTACAGGCAGAACTATATTAAGATATATTTCGAAAACCCTGGAAGTTATCCCAAACCCTTTTTTAAAAGGGTTTGTAACAAAACTTAAACACAGAGGTCGTAACCTCCCTCATAGAACAGGCTTACAAGCCTCTGTTCTCTTTTAAAAACAATTTTTCATCACAACTATCCGGTATCAAACAACCAAAGTGCCGAAAAGGAGTTCCAATAGCCACAACAACGATTGAAGCCATGCTTCCAAAACCAAAACCCTACAGTGCAAACAACCCACAAGGAGGACTTGCCATGGTAGAACCAGGCTTACCCGAATATGCAACCCAACAGCCGAAGCCTGAGTCATCCACAATGTGAAGGGAGTCCGAGCCTGCAACAAAACAAAAGCATTATCATTAATCATATTCATATATAAAAAAAAAGGACGAGTCTTAAAACAACCTGTTGTGTTCAGAAAGACAAGAATGAACCTATAAGCTTACCCGAGGTTGAATGCAGACGTGTACAGTGGGTAGGCTGATAGCCATATGCAACAGAAGGGTGAACCCCTCTCGTTTCACCAACACAAACAAGCTGTCTACTAACAAGAAGTATGTGCTACCGTGGAAGCATCAAAAAGAACCGAGCAAAAATGCAAGGCCACGCCGTGACAAGAGATTCCACTGTTAACAAAATTTCAAACCCTAGACTCTTGACCTGTTGCAGTTGCCAAGCAATGAATACCAATGATGCTCAACGAAGCTTTGGACAATACGAAAGATGAGGCAACATGCAAGCTGTTAACGCATTGCAACAATGGCGGCCAGACTGGTAAAAGAACGACAAGAATAAACCCTAGGCACTATAACACTCCCATAGCTGTCTGCAGTTAATAACAGAGACTTGCAAATGAAATCATCAAGCAAGGGATTGATAACAGTCTGAGAACTGTAACAACAACGCCATCACATGGCTCAAACCTGGAGAGGTTGCAGAGAAGGACCCGAGCCCGAAGGCGAAGGAAATGACAAGGTAGGGTTAGGTCCAGAGTCTTATATCATCCAGCACTTGGTCCTCGATGAACCACGTAGCAGTTTAATTTTTCAAAGCTGTGGGTCGAGTCTCCATAGTCCCACGAGGACTTTGCAATTATTGGCAATCAATTAAAACAAAATAAGAATACTCAATTATGGTAATAAACCATAGTTCCAAACTACCAAAAACTTCCACGATAGCTCATGCTTTGACTTGGTATTGGGAACCATAATACCTGGACCTACAACATTTGCAATCGTGATAATGATATCAAAATTCAAAAGATCTCAATAATATCTTTATCATTATGGACATTTAGAACTCATAATATTTGTTTTAGTTAAGAGATGATCGTAAGATCTTCATAATAATTAAATACATAGTATTATATTTTTCAACAAACTCTTGCTTAAACAATAGCAACCGAGAATAAGTTTGGATGTTTGTCATAAACATAGATCATTTGTTAAATTATTATAAAATCTCCAAGGTGGTAGCTATCAAGTAGATCAATACTAGATTTCAAATTGGTCACCAAAATTATAGCCATCCTGATGCGACAGAATAAAAGATACAATATCTCTATCATTTCTCCAAGCTACTGTAGAGAGGTAGAGCATAAATAACTGACGTTTTATATTGAGGTTGTATTGCATGAATGAGTAAAAACTCGTTATTGATTCATGATGGAACTTTAACTGGCAGATAGCAGATTCTACGACTTATTGTTATTTGCTTAAGAAAGAATAGACCTGTGTTATCTTTAATACACAACGTGTTTAATCAAGTATGATAATGAAAACCAAGTGTAGATTGCAATTCAAGCAACTACTTAAATCGTAAACAATAGAAGGCAGGTATTGACGAGTCATAGTGATATCTTTAACTCCCAAGCTGTGCAATTAAAAGTATAAAACAAACTTTATTCTAAATTTTGAACTGGGCATGATGTAAAAGCATTCTACCTGAAAAGCTTGATAAACCTGGTTAGCATCATTAGACTTATTCAGTGAATGAGTTGGTACAGCTAATTTGACTTATGATGCTTTAAATATTATTGCGGCGACCCGACATTACCTGTATATCTGTAAGCGAAGAAAGAAATTGTTGCATTAACTCGAAAGCTAAGTAAGCCAGTCCATCATAGGATTTTCCCCCTTGCGGTTGAAAAAAACAGAAAACAATCAGCAACAATTAAGAAACTCATAATAATATTTAGGTACAACAAAGACCATTCATACATCCGTACAATCACATAAGTTAAACAGATAGTTAATTGACCGCATTTAATAACATTTATTGCTATCTTAAAAATTTTAAATTTTTCAGAAATTTCGGGTTTTGACAGGCACGTTACAGTAACTGAAGTGTGTAGCACTGATATAGGGAAGTGTTCTCAGTGGAGGGCACATGGGAGGCTAACTGAAGTCAGAACAATTCATCTAGTCAATCTGGAGGTCCAACGGAGTGAAACAGTCAGTCGGGAGTGAAACTAGCCTCAAATCAGGGAGAATCGGAGCTAACTGAGTGTAACTGAAGTGGAATTGCAGTGGTAGGTGAAGAAGTGCGCCCTTCTCTGGAAGTAGGTGAGAAGTGGGTGCCTTCATGACTAGGAGGGCTAAAGAACTGATGTAAGAAGCTCCCGGGTGCTAGAATAAGATGGCTAAGGTGCTGGAGGCATCAACCTGGTGACTGGGATGCATGCAAACCCTAGAATTTGCATGCAAACCCTAGAATTTACATGCAAACCCTAATTGCATGCAAGATCCTGAAAAAGATGATGTGGATATCCGAACAATTGAGTCCTAGGAATACCCACCTGATTTTATAATAATCGAAATCAAAAGAAAACTTAGTGGCTATCCAATTATCCTGGGTAGACCTTGGTTAACAACTGTGGACGCTTACATAGGTTGTTGATCAGGAAATATGAAAATCACCAGTGGACATAACAGGAAGAAAATCACAATCTACCCACCAGCAATGAAATCCTTAGAGTTAGAATATCGAAATTGGACTGATGATTACCAGAACACACCGAATCACAACCTCCAACCTATCCTAACAATTGATGCTGCAATATCTTTAAAGGCAGTAGATGAAGATGGCCATATAGATAGATTTATACAAAATATATCTCCTAACAATCATGTTATTCAAGAATTTTTTTCTACAGAAACAGGTGAAAGTTCAAAACAGAACATGGATGACTTATGGACAGAAGTGTTGCCAGAACAGATTGAGAAGGTAAAAGTCGTGGAAATTAACCCTGGCAAAACAGTCAACATAAATTCCAATTTAGAACCGGAGCAAGAAGAGAAATTGATGAATATACTAACACAACAAAGTAAAGCATTTGCATGGACATATGCAGATATGAAAGGAATACATCCTGATATCTGCAAACACTACATTTACATCAAAGAAGGTTCTACTCCCATCAGGCAACCACAAAGAAGGTTTAACCCTGCACTAAAAGACATAGTCAAAGTGGAATTACAAAAGTTATTAGATGCAGGGTTCATCTATCCAATATCTGATAGGGAGTGGGTCTCACCACTAGTCATAGTGCCCAAAAAAGGAGGCAAATGGAGAATTTGTGTGGACTACAAGGAGTTGAATAAAGCAACAAAGAAAGATCATTTTCCACTTCCATTTATAGACCAAGTACTGAATACATTATCTGGAAACAAGTACTTTTCATTCCTAGATGGTTTTAGTGGTTACAACCAAATTTTAATACACCCAGCTGATCAAGATAAGACGAACTTCACATGCCCATGGGGAACTTACGCCTATAGGGTCCTACCCTGTGGTCTATGTAATGCCCCAGCAACATTTCAAAGAGCCATACTGAGTATTTTCTTCGATTTTCTGAATAACAAAATGGAAGTATTCATGGATGATTTCACACCTTATGGACAGAGCATTGAGCAGGCATTGAAAAATATTGAATTAATATAAAAAAATGTATTGAAATGAGCTTGTGCCTAAGCAATGACAAATGAAGGATGTTAATGGAAGAAGGAATTGTTCTAGGACATCATATATCATAGAGAGGTATAGAGGTGGATCAAGCCAAAGTATCAGTAATCAAGTCACTGCCCCCACCTGTCAAACAAAGGGATGTGAGAAGCTTCCTTGGATAGATAGGGTACTACAGAAGGTTTATTGAGAATTATAGCAGAATTGCTGCCCCCATGTTTGCACTTCTCACAAAAGACAATGAGTTCATATGGACAAGCAACTGCATGTCAGCCTTTAAAAGTCTTAAACAGAAAACCATCACAGCACCAATACTTCAAGGACCAAACTGGGAAATTCCATTTCACATTCACACCGATGCATCAGATAAAGCAATCGGATCTGTGCTTGGGCAAGAACAAGACAAGAAACCCTATGCCATATACTATATAAGCAAAAATTTGGCTGGGGCAGAACTCAACTACATAGTCACAGAGAAGGAATTTCTGGCAGTCATACATGCAATCAACAAATTCAAGCATTACATTACAAGATACCAAATTTTTATCCATACTGACCACTCAGCGATCAGATATCTTATGAACAAACCTAATACCAGTGCAAGAATTATTCGATGGATGCTACTTCTACAGGAATTCGACATCACTATAATAGATAAACCAGGCAAGCATAATGTTGTAGCAAACTTTTTGTCAAGAGTAACACATGGGAAAGATAATGAATTGGTCCAAGATAACTTGCCTGATGAACCCATATCAATAAAAATCCCATGGTTTGCTGACATAGCAAACTATTTGGTATCTGGGAAGTTTCCAGAACATTACAATTATAAAGAAAGGACAAAAGTAATAAGACAAAGTGCCACATATACATGGATAGAGGGCATGTTTTTTAAACAGCGACCAAATCAAGTACTTAGAAGGTGCATTAGGGAAGATAAGGTACATGAAATAATGCATGCCACCCATAATGAACCCTGTGGAGGACACTATGCTGCAAAATGGACAGCCTACAAGATCTTGCAAATAGGGTATTATTGGCTAACACTCCACAGAGATGCTTATGAGTATGTGTCCCATTGTGACAATTGCTAGAGAATGGGAAAGTCAACACAAAAACAAGAAATGCCACTACATCCACAAATCTTTTTAGAGGCATTCGCTAAGTGGGGATTCGATTTTGTTGGCCCATTCAACCCACAGTCCAATCAGAAGAGCTACATCCTTGTATGCACTGATTACCTTACAAAATGAACAGAGGTAGCAGCACTGGCTGCTGCAAATGAAACCAGTGTGGCCAAATTCTTTACTGAGCAGATATTTCACAGATTTGGGGTGCCAAGAGAAGTAGTTTCTGATCAAGGACCATAATTCACATTGAATTTAATTAAAGACTTGATGAAAAGAAACAATGTAAAGCACATATAGTCATCCTCCTACCACCCTCAAGGAAATGGTCAAGCTGAGGTAACCAACAGGGAATTAGAGAGAATGTTGACAAAAACTGTCCAACTTCACAAAAGGGATTGGGATGACAGACTTAGGGAAGTAGTCTGGGCTTACAATACTACATGGAAAACAACAATAGGATTCACACCTTATGAACTGGTCTATGGGAAAAAGGTCATGCTACCAATCGAATTTGAAGTAAAAACATTAAGAATTGCAGCCGATCTAAATATGAACCTATCAGACATTCAAAAAGAACGCATGCTATAGCTAAATCAATTGGATGAACATCGCCAACAAGCACTTACACATACTGAAATCATCCAACAGCAAAGGAAGAAATGGCATGACCAACATTTGAAGGATAAGAAATTCAACAAAGGTGATTGGGCACTACTCTACGACTCCAGATTTCACACATTCAAAGGAAAGCTAACCACTAGATGGCTTGGACCTTACATTATATAGAAAATTTATGACAATGGCGCTGTGAGAATTATTACAATTGATGATGATGAGTTCCCCATGATAGTGAATGGGCATCACCTAAAAATATACAAAAAACCACAATCCAAAGAAGAATTTACACAAGTACTCTACCAGCAACAATTGATGTTGATAGAGCATGCTGCAAATCAATAAACTTCAACACATATCATGAAAAGAAAAACAAACAAAATGAGAGAAAAAAATATATATAACAAAAAAAGAAAAAAGAAAAAGGGGTAACAGGAAGTTTACAGGGCATCAACCTATTCAAGCGAGCCTGCACAATGATTCAACCGAGGCTGCCATCAATTCAAGTGATCCTGCAAAATGTATCAAGAGAGGCTGCCATTTATTCAAGTGAGCTTGAAATCAATTCAAGCGAGCCAGCCACATCTACATGCAGAAATCAATCTTCATCTACTATGGATTTCTTCAAGACACACCATGCCAACCTTTTTCAAACATATTCAAGCGATCCTGCAAGTTATTCAAGGGAGCCAATCACATCCAAGCATGCAAACATCCAAATATATAGCACGATCGCCTGAGTCGTATCAACAATTGGCACAATTTTCAAAAGCACATATTCAGCAAATTCAAATAGTGCAAAACAGAAAAAGCAGCCTACGCACGTAACTACTGACATGCAGAAATCAACTACAGACACCGCCAAAATATACTACAGAATCCACCATGCATGAAAAATGCACCAGATCATCAATGTAGGTACGCATACATACCAAGGTAATCTCTAAAACGATTTTATTTGATTCTTAAGGTAAAACATTTTTCCACAATACATTCGTTTCTAGTCAGCTATGGACAGCCTCCATTTCAAATTGGCGGCATGGTGGAATGACCTTCATAACTCATGATTGCTACCAAAGTCCCATCACCCTCAGCAAATCATGATCGCAAACTTCACCACATGAAGTACAGAGGTCGATCATGAGAAGGCAGAGATCGATCATGAAAAATAGGGGATTAAAAGTGGCAAGTACAGGTATGATGGAAAGGATAGGTGCAGAAAGGCAATGAATTAGGGTGCAAAATATTCCACGATTTTGCATATAAGTAACCACCTGAAATTCCCGAGAAGTAGCCACCATTGTATTCCTTGAGCCTGTAAGCAGAGCCCGACCAAGTTAAAGGTATAAAACTGCATTCCAAAAGCCCTGGTTTTTTCTGGTTATAAAGAAGATTCTAAAAATGACAAAGGGATTTAAAAAGAGTGAACCGGAAGATCACAGTGCCATTTATCAAAGCCCGAGAGTCCTGCAGATCATTCGCAACTCAGGATGGATGCCATTTATCCTTGGACTGATAGGATACCATACAGGGGTATCCCAGGAGTTCGCAAGAAACTTCAATCATATTAAGGATGAACAGTACGTCACCCGGGTGAAGGGGTTATGCATAAAAGTGGATGAGGACATGATAGCCAAACACACTGGTCTTTCGATGGGCCTGCATTGGAGTAGCAATGACCGGGAGGAAAACCACACACCAAAATTAGCATTCTTTGAGCGTGGAGAGGTTTATGATGAAGACAAAAATGGAGTCAAAAGACCCTCCATGCCAGCACCATGGGATGAAATGGCTGCAATTGTCCTGAGGTATATTACATGCACTGGAAGATTAAGCTATGTTCCCATTTTCCATTTTCATATTTTAGAGCTTCTCAGGCACAGAAGTCACATTTCATCAAACAACAATATTAGTATTCCATTTTACCTGCTCCAATCCCTAGCAGAGATGAGCAGGAAGGTGGATAAGGGAAAAGAGGATGCTTTGGCCCATCATGGTATGATCAAACTAATAGTTGGTGAGGAGCTAAAAGCTCAGATTCCAGAGCTCTCCTGGGAGGAGTTCATCGTGGTGTCTGCTGAGGACGTTCAGAGAATGAGGACTATGCCCTTGCCACTTGAATCAAAAAGTAAGAACACCTCTGTATCAGGGGAAAAAAGAAAAATTGATTTGGACAGTGTGGCCGACACCTTGGTCAAAATAAAACACTCCAAAGAGGACTCCCCCAAATCAGACCCAGATATTCCTACCAGTAGTCAGGGGTCGTAGATTCACGCAGGTATCTAAAATCCGAGTGTCCAAGGAGAAAGAAAGGGAACCTAGCCCTCTGATTACCAATGTGTCTGATGATGACATTGATCCTTTTATAGATCAGAAGGCTCCCACTACAGATGAAGAAGAGGACGAAGAAGAAAAAGAAGAAGAGGATGAAGAAGAGGAAAGGAATGAAGAGGAAAACAGGATACAGAAAAAGAAATGGATAAAGAAGAAGAGCAGAGCTTACAGGAGCAAGGTAACTTTCAGGAAAACCCTCCAGAATGTAATGAAGACCCCGAGGTCATTTCCCAGCTCGCTGAAGCACGAGCAGAATTGGAAAGGCTCAGAAATGAGTTGCAAACATTAAGAATTGGGCCAGGAAGCCAGGCCACACCTCCCCCATTCTCAGCCGAGAAGACACAAATCCTAAAGATGCATCATGCAGAAGAGCTCCGACTGGCTGAGCAGAAGAATTTAGCGCTGCAAGAAAAGTTGGACGAAGCACAAAACGAATTAGCAAAGAAAGACCAGGAGATTATCAAATTTAAGGATGTTTTTGCCACTACTATCGGCATATATGAGAGACTGCGTGCCCTCAGACCACCGTTGGAGGTATATGCAGTTTATTTACAAGAGAAATGGGGTGAATTCCAGGTCCAGAGGTTGAAGAAAGGTCTCCCTATATAGGTAAGCACTCCTAAAGAATTTGTTGATGCATCTTTGAACTCCACAGAGCTGGAGAAGGACCAATTGAGTGAGTTCTTCTTGCACAATTTCGTAGTTTCTGGCTCGCCCAACTGATCGCCAAACCCATATGTGGGCGATTTCCAGTTAAGGGCATTCTGTTCATGGATGAACCATGAAATTGAGCGAGCCTAGGACTATCATCTCTATGTTGCATCCAAATGACAAACCCCATTAATGATCGGACCAGAGCCAACTCACCCTGAGGGAATAATCTATAACCACAGGATCATCACTCAGGACGAGGAACTGATACCCCTTCTCCTCACAAAACAACAGGAGGTAGTGATTCATTTTGACATTACACTCTGCAACACACAAAAGGAAGTTAATGAGTCCATCAGGGAAAGGTGGAGCAGGGTGGCAAACTATCTAAAAAGAAGAGAACTCCACTCTCCCCTCAGGCTTAAGGATGCTCTTTTCAAAACCACACTCTACAAAGAATCACTGGCAAGAGACCAACTCAGGTGGACTGGGATGAGGTTGAATCCCCCATTCTTTCTTTCCCCAATCCTCAGAGAACAGATTAATGAAGAGGAAGAGAGGAAGGCATGGGCCAGGGAGGATCAAAATTTTGGATATCTCAGGTAGGTAGGGACGCCTAAGGTGGTAGCATGGGATATCATGGAGGTCATCGACGAATTAAATAAGTCACCCAAGGATGGGTGAATCCTTCAAGTAGGGGAGAGAATGATGGGTCCAAATTTCAGGTATTTGATAACCCTTTTTCCACAGTCCAGCTCAAGCAATGGAAAAGAAACACACTCAATTGTGGGAAAAGTGTTTTACTTTAATTATTTAATGAAATTGTTTTTATGATTATTCTTGTATGTTAGAATGCATATCAAATCAACTGATTATATGGAAACCAAGCGTGATTGAGCAGGTTCAGGGTCATTAAAGGATGGATGTGTAGAAGACTAAAGGATCACCAAGCTCAGCACCCTGTTTCCTGATTTATAGAGGACACACTCCCACTTTCAAGAAGAATTGACATTTTGATAATTAGTTAGGATCAACATTAAAATCATATAAATATGGACCTCTCAGGTAACGAGAGGCCCCTGCTGTTATTTTGAGAAAAACATTGTTTTAATGTTTTCTACCCTATCGATACTGCAAAGTACAGACCTTTGTTTTGACATGGATTTTACATTTTAATAAGAGATTGATGATTAATTCCAGCCAGCGTTTCTAAGCTTTATTCTCTCCTTCGTATGGGTTGGGGAGGGCCCCTCCAACACGTAGGTCAGGAGATTTCTATTTGCAGGTATTTCTTTCAATTATGCGCTTTACATTGATGAACAGTTCTATTACATATGGAAGTGCTTGAATGATTTATTATTTCTATAGTAGTTTATAATACACTCTGTAGTACAGCAGAACAGTTTCAGTAGTCCTGTAGGTTCTTTCTTTCAACGCATATTTGAATCAACGATTGCATGTGCATCAACTTTGCTTTCAATACCATGGTTTATATCTGAGGTTTTTGACTGTTTCTCATCGTGATCAATTTCTTTAGTAGATGGATAGCTTGAAACGATTGCACTTCAATATTAGTTTTGGGATTTAAAATGGTTTAGATCAGAATTATAGTTTTAGGTATAAAGTAACTACAGACTTCGTTTTCCCAAATCTTAGAATAGATCTGTTATGACATTTTCATTTTCTAGATTTACCATTCTGCATTGAGTAATTTCGTAAGATCATCTCCTTCACTTTCAGCATTTCAATTATTTAAAATAGATTTACTGTTTTATTTCTTAGAACAGATTTACTGCTTTTGGTATTTTTATTTCTTAGAACAGATTTACTGCTTTTGGTATCTTTATTTCTTAGAACAGTTTTACTGCTTTTGGTACTTTAATTCTTTTAAATTAGATTCATTGCTTTCCAGTATTTAATTCCATAGCATAATTAGTTTTCATATTTAGTAGACAATCTTTAGAACATCGATACCGACATCCAACTGTGACAAGAGATTATCCTATAAGAGCATAGATAGTGCATGCATCTCTAAAGTTTGTTGACATTTAAAGTAGGCTCTTGGTATAGCTTCCCTCATTAGGCATCCACATTAGGAGCTCACCAGTGTCCCAATGGGACAGGTTCACTTATAACCAGAAAAGGAAATCTATTGTCAAAGAAATAGTGACTAGGATGAAGAGACCTTTTCAACCCGACATTGTCACTAGACATGAAACAACAGTCATGCAAGGTACTAAACGTGCACACAAACTCATGGCATCCATTTCTGTGGCTTCTACTCAAGCTACTATAGACAATGTCAACATATTAGCAGATGAGTTAGAATTAGAAAAGGAGAAAACCCGCCATTTGCAGGAAACTTTGGTCAAGGAACATAATTATTCAAATTTGATGGTGGAGAAATGTGACACCCTTGTGTCAGAGAAGGGAGAATTAAACGGAAAATTTCAACACCTAGAAGCTAAAAAGAGAGCCTTGGTCATAAAAATGTGGGCCCTGGAAGCTGAAAAGCAAGGTTTTGAAAGTAGGAACCTGCAGCTGGAGTCCGAGAAATGTGATACCACTCAGCAGATCGATGACTTAAAGGAAAACATAGAAAAGATAGAAGAAAGCAGGGAATTAATAGAACAACAATTAGAACTCGCTACTAGCAAGGTTGGTGATCTGAGTCCTTTTCATGAGCAGGCTTGCGAAATATTGAAGAGGATACATGGGACTCAAGAGCTCATAACGGAAGAAGTCTGCAAATTAAAAGGAGTGGTGATTAGAATCAAGGAAATAAATGTTGAAGCCACTAGGCATAGAAGAAAATATGTATGCATTAGTGAGGACATTAAGAGGAAAATGGAATGGAGAGAAGGAAATTCAGGATTCCCAGAAAATATCCCTCTTAAATCCATCTCTGGTTTCAAAGCAGATATCTGCCATTTGGGGTTTTGCAAGGATTTTGGAGTGAAGCTAAATGAAGTGGCCATGGTCACTCTTGAACAGTGTGGGAACTTGTATTTGAAGATATGAACCACCCAAGAGAATTGCTTAATGATATTGTGTTGGTCGCAACACTGTTCTAGAGGTTTTCCAATGTAGACTCGGGTACTTTGCGGTACAAGATACCAACAAAACCCCTATTCACCGGCCCTTTTGGCAACAGACTACAAGTAGCCTAAGGTCTCACCCGAGGAAAAGTTGGAGGGGGTGTTTGTAGAAGCAGGTTTCCGCAACCTTGTGATGCGAGTGTTTCAACTTGTGAATGCGCAGCGTGGTGACAGAATGCGTGCTGCGGTCAATGATTGCGTGAAGTCTTCTACTCCACATGGAGTATATTCAGGAACATAGATATTTGCACCCTCAGTGCATCCGCTAGTTGCGCAGTGGGTTTGTGACATCTGATCATGTAATGTCCCTTATTAGGAATTTTATTAAAATTGCAATTTTCCACTTTTTTCCTTGGTTCGACCTTTGACTAGTTTCGATCTCTAGGTCCCAAATTTGCCCCAAATGATCCCAAATCTTCTGAGAAGGTATATGAATGATATTAGAACATAAATATGTGTTTCAGGGATGCCTTTGTACCTTTAAAACACTTCTGCAAATACTCTTTCAATTCTGGTCAATGTAGGTAACTTTACTAGTGATTTCCCTTTGACTAGTATTGGTCTCTAGGTCTCAAATTGACTCCAAATTCCTTCAAATATTCAAGGAAGGTGTGTGAATGATATTATAACTTGAATATGATGTTTATGGATGAAATATGGCCACCAAAAGACCTCTACAAACTCCCTTAATATTCTGGACCAATTATGCAATTTTACTAGTAATTTGGGGTTCAAATCCCCCTGGGGTAAGTACTGAAAATGGCTTCCCAAATGCCTCCAAACCCACTCAAATTTATGAATAGAGGTATGTAATGTGTTAATTATGTTATTAAAGTCTCATATGCACCATTAATGTATTATTACAACTGTTCTCACCCTCTCCCATTCAACTGCAAAAATCACCAATTCGACCCTTGGGGAAATGGCACTATTTCTTCTCCCAATGCAATTAAACTGAGTAAAAATACTTCAAATGCTCAAGTACAGTACATGAAACTTGTAAAATACATCCATGGCAGTCCATTAATCATAAATTCATCATATAATCATCCATTCATTCGAAATCATCATCAATACATTGGTTCACAACAAGGTAGTGGGGAAATGGCATTGTTCTTCCATTAAAAATGAGATTTATACATTTCTACTTGGAATTTCGACCTGAAAATTTCTGGAGATGAAGAACAGAGTATTTACTTCATATTACAAAATAAATGGAGCATTATAAGCTCTCCCAAAGAGTACAATAGCTCACCAAAAACGCCCTCCCTCAAGGATCAAGAATATGCCATCAAAACTGGAAATGGTTGAAGGAGCGAGCCGCGATAGAAGAAACCATGAGCTGCCCTGTAGCTTACACCTGCAAATAAAGACTCCATTAAAGCTCCAAATTAAATGTCTGAATGGCCTTTCCAATTTCCAACTTGGATGGGAATCTTTCACCCTCGAAATTGGCTAAGGCAAGAAACTAGTCATCCACTAGCTCTCCCTCTTCACAAATGCAATTGCAAATTCTACAAATGATCAAAAGCCATTCTCATACTTCATTTCTACATTTTATAACCAACATTATCCTTCTAAGGGTCGAAATCCTCTCAATAGATTCAATAGATTTTCATTTAGGAAATATTCCACATTTGCCACTTGTCTCCTAGTTCCAACCTTCCATCTTCTCCCAAATTCGATTTTGAGTCTCTTTGGCTTCTCCAACTCCCAAATTCACCTTCTTTGAGCCTATTTTTGGGGCTGACATGTCATAGTGGTCAGATGTCAGAGGTCAGGTCTGTAATTTGTCATAGTTGTCATAGATGCTCCATCATTGGTGTCATAGGGGCTAGGGAATCTAGCCCAAGTGTCCACAAACTTCCACTTTGACTCTTTATCTTCCATGGAGGTTACCAATCCTTCCAAATTCGACCTAATATGCTCAATGACATGTGTTATGACTTACCAACTCACCCAAGAGTGTTCACATTCCCATTAATTCGAATTTGCAAAAGAGAGATACCATGTATTATGAAAAATCAAGCTAGTGTGGGTCCCACATCCTCCATATGTCTCCAAAACCATTTGTCACTTAGGATTTCTCTTGAATTTATTTATTCACTCTATTTATTAAATACTTGAACCCTTCTAATGTCTAAACATCATTTATTATCCCCCTTATTCCAAATCCCAAAGCTTCCACCCCAAACCTAGGAAACTAGTAATTTTCCTCCTTGGCAATTATTTGACCTTTAACATCAATTTTACAAACTCTAATGAATATGACTAATGTGATTAGTCCATTGTGACCCAATTCCAAATTTGGGACATGACAGATCACTTCTATTCAACTTTATTCGATAATCCTTAATCATTCATCATTACTTAGCTTGATAGCTTGATAAACATTATAAATTATGCAAATATGTGAGATGCGTAGTACTGTGTGTTTGATGTTGTGATTCAACTCCAACCAATCATTGTGTGGTTATACCATAGATCCATTCATTTGAGAACTTATAGGTGCTTTACTGTTAATATTCCTCCATACATGAACTACTATCATCTTATTCCATCCTTTCCACGGTGAATACAAATAACAGTAAACATATAACAAACAATAGTAACTTCATGCATGCACTGTAAGTAAATTAGATCACAAATTAATGATAATCATACACAACAATCACATGACACAATGTTTTAACGTGGTTCACCCCCCCGGATGGGAAGCTACGTCCATAAGAACTATTTTTTATTATCTTAGGAAAGGGTACAACAGTTCTTTGTCTGCAGACACTCTTCTCTCTCAAAATTAGGTCTCTGCGCACTCAGCTGTAGAGCCTTTACAATGCTTCAATCTGACAGATCTAACAGTATTCAATACTAATCAACAAAATGAAGTGTTAACCCTTTCCTTTACAAAATTTCCTTATTGATAGATAAAGACACGTAGGTCATGTCTTTACATTTATGAAGGCAGAACCCTTAGGTTTACAAAACTATCACGGTTTTCCCAAAACCGAACTACTGGTATCTGGCAGTGGATCTTCTGTCATGCGCGCGCCAACAGGTTACTTCCGCCGAGTTGTTCCTTCTTTCACGGCCTTAGATGACTGGTTCGAGTAGTAGTAGTCTTCTGTTTGTTGTGATTAGTCACCTACCTCCGATCTTCACCTACCCACTGCTTGGTAGTTATCGACAAACTTTTCCAAAAATAGGTCTTCTGTGACCTAACCAAAATAACTGCCTTCATCCATCCATGCTTTGCTTAGCTGGATCTCCGTCGACATGGCACATCACGACGTTGTATTCCTCACAGCACCGACCTCGCAACTCCTTTGACACTGTGCTATGCGCAACTTCGCAGCATACCAAAACTTATCCCAAAATTGTTCAAACTTAACTGCGCTTAACTCCGCATTTCTCAAAATTCTTCCTGTTCAAAAATGCCCCTCTGGGCCAGGCCCAACAGGCCCCTAACACTTACATGTGGCTCGTCCCCTAGCCACTTGCAAGTCCTTGAAGGTGTTCCGCTGACTGTGGACTGATCTTCACAGCGAACTCGTTGAATGTGCCCATCAGATTTTCTACCATGGTCTTCGTATCTTGTTCAATTTTCCCAACTATTTCTATCATCTCAAGTGTTATCTCATGGCCAATCTGGCCTTCCACCTACTCTTGATTGTGGTTCAATTCCTTTAACTTTTCTTTGATCTCTTGTGAGATTATGTCGACTTCCTCTAATAATGGTTGCGACTTATCTCCCATTTCTGTCTCCTTCTCACACAAAGCTTTAACTTCCTTCTTTAGGTTGCTGATTTCTCTGTATTTTAGGAGTTTCTCTCTAGCTGGTAGCGCCTTAACCTCCTCACCCATATTTTCTAGTGCTTCTTGTTTTTCTTTCAATTCCTTCTCTACTTCCAGTAATTGTTGGTCTTCTTCAAGGGCATTAAATGCCTTCAATGCTGCTTCTAGTAGACTCTGGCACTTAGTTACTTCGGTAGCAAGATTCTGTGCCACGGTCTTCACTACTCCCTGTCTTAATTGATGTTCATCTAGTGGAGTCTATGGATTGATCTGCGGTTTCAGGGCAGCAATTTCAGACTCATGGAGAATCTCCATGTCTTCCTTCTCATTCTTAAGACTATTGCCCAAATCGCCAATCTTTACAATAGTATCTGTTGGTTCTATTTGTATTTCAAATTCATCTATATTATCTACAACCGCAGTGATCGTGGTCTCCAATCTCAGTCGACGATATCTTTCATCCTGTAATTGCATAGTACTCTGTGAGCTATCTTCCTCGAGTTTCCTGTTAGCTGCTTACAACTCTGCCTATCCTTTCAACGCTTCTATGGTTTTGTCATGCATTTCTTTGTTGACTTGCGTCTGTAAGTAATGTAGTCCTGGCAATGGTATCTTTGCAATATCAAGCTCCACGCGATCTACATTCTTTGTATCTAGCATTGCTTGATCAGATAATGGAAATCTTATAGATAGTGGTTGCAAATGGACAACACGGGACCTCGCAGGAACTGTGATTTGTTGCTGTGAAGTTCCCACGAATCCTTTTTAAGCTATTGTCTCATGGTGCAAGGGTAATCTTCTGCTTACTTCATCAAATTTTTTTGACATCCCTTGCAGTGTAGTCAGGTTCTGGTCTAAGCTGTCTTGAATTGCCTTTTCCTTCTTCTCTTTGTCTGTTGAATTTTCCTCCATTTGTTCAGTGACCTTCGCGGCGATCATTAAGTAGTCATCTTCATGAAGCACTATGTCTAATTGTTCTTTATGTGATTTCTGCTTCTTCCTTTTTTCCTTGTGCCACGAAGAACTCCCAATGTCCTTCCTTTTGCTTGACTCTTTATCTTCTACTATGGGATAGGGGATAGGGTTATCTTCGCCAGAATCACTTTGGATATCCACGACCTCAACTCGGAATTCAGCTGGCCATTCTTTCATAATATTCTCAATATCTTCCTCGTACATATGGTAATTTCCTAGGTACCAATCAGCATTCTTTGTCTGTGCTTTGGCTGAAATGGAGATGCATTTCATCGCAGCATAAAAATTGATAATGTAGATATATTTGCTTGTTACTTCCTTTGGTATGAGAGGTGTAAGCATGATGGCCCTGCGCAGCTGGTCATAATATGTATAGAATACCAATGTTGTCTCATGCTTTCAGTCGGGATTCAAATTTGCCCACAGATTCTGAAAGTGATCTCCTCTGCAGTCCGAAGTGTCCGTGATCACTCCAACGTAATACTTCGGCTCCCTCTAGCCTAGGAAGGTGATCAAAACGATTAGCCAGGTGAAGTTGAAGTATCCCCCATTGATTTGTGTATCATTCAGTTCCTCTAGGAACTCATTTAGTAGAAATTGACACCAATTGAATTCTTCTCCCTCGGCGGCTGCAGCGCCAAGTAGTACTGCGCTCGTAGAGACTTCTAGCGGTCTGCATTTTCTTAGAATCTTACCCGCTAACAACTGTGTGACAAATCTTATTGCCTGATCCTTTATGTCGTATGTCTGGAAGCCTCACTTCCCTTTTACAACAGACTGCGTTTGCTTCATCAATGCAGCTACCTCTTTATCCTTTGTTTTTACCTGAAAGAACTTCCTTGGGTCTGCTCCCCTTTTGCTCAATCCAGTTATCCGATGGATTAAGTCGATTGTTAGGTAGATATTCTGGTCCATCCATAAATATCCCTGGTGGATGCGCGCCATAAGAGTTCGCACCACCACGTTGAGCTCTGGTGATCTGTCGAAATGTGGGAGTTTGAGCAGTCCTGACTTGGCTACTCCGGACAACCAACTTTTGGTGACCAAAGTCAATTTTCCCCTTGCAGTCTTCTTCCAACACATGTATTTGTCGGGCTGGAAATATGAGAACCTTGGTTCAGTGGGCTTGTCCTTTTGCATTGCTAGCAAATCATAGTCCTCCCATTTACATTCTGGAATCTTTCCCAATAGATTTTTGTCCACCTCAACATGTTTTGATATCAACGAGAGTGGTATCTCATACTTTGGACTCTTGAGTAGTTTAATGGTTGGTGCATCCCCTGCATGCGGCGAGATATAGTCTGGTGTTATAGTTAGGGGTATCTCTTTATGTGCAATGGGTTTACTTGGTCCTACCGAACTTGTCTGCGGTAGCTTTGATCTCGGCACTACTGGGTTTTTTCCTTTGTCTTGCATTGAGGGGCCGTTTCTTGGTGATCTCCTTGGACCTTGTTCTGATTCCATGATGTCTTTCTTGCTTGGGGTTCTCATTAATTCGTCAATTCCTCCATGTTTGAACAACTTCACAGTCTCTTCGACCGTGAACTCTTTTTCAACAAAGGACCTCTGTGTCATTCACTTGCACACTTACTTGGCTAACCAGTGGATAACTTATAGTCTAAACTCAGAAAACAGTATTTGCAAGAATTTCTAAGTGCTTTGGTAATGCCCGCGAGTCTAACTCCTGCATCATATATATCTGCGGCTGATCCATCTCTGTGCCCCTTAACGGTTAGATAAGCATTAAATGCAGTATCCGTTAGCCAATTCCGGTATATTATTCGATCAATTCCATCATTAAGTTGTTCATAACGACTATCTGTTCTTTAAATGCTCGAGCAGTCGGTCAGAAAGTACTGTAAGATGGCTATATTTTCAACCAACACTGTAATGGCTATTTTCTGGAGCTCTGCGTCGAACTACGCGGTATGTTGTTTTTAGTTCTGCGGAGTTACTTCGCAGTGTCTGATTTGTTTCTTTCCTCAGTGTTGCATTTTGAGTGTCACAACAGCGCAATTTTTTTTTTATTTTTTTCGTGCAGCTTCAATAACGCTGTGGTGTACATAGATCTATCTTTACAAGTTTTGTGTAAAGATTGTTCATAGTGCCCAATTCCAACTGTACTTGGCACTTAGAAACTTTTCCTTTCTTGTGATCATTCTGGATGCTGCAAAGCAGGACTATTATGGTAAAACTTTAGTCTGCTTCCATTTATCAAATTGGGTAATGTATCACCGGCTAAGGTAGCTAACTAGACTGCACCACCGTTAGTAACATCCATTACAGTGTATGGTCCAAGCCAATGCATTTTAAATTTTCCTGGAAACTTCATGAATTTACTGTCGTACAGGACGACTAGATCACCTACCTAAAAAGACTTATTCTTGATGTGGCGATTGTGCCATGCTTTTTCTCGCTCCTTCTGTACTTGCTGGTGGAATCCAGCGATGAAGCGATATTCTTCCAAACCAACTAAGTGTAACATCCTTTCTTCCAGTGCTGTGGGATTTTCCATCCCTGGAAATGCAGTTATTCTTAAGTTGGGTAGAATATAATCCATTGCCATTATTGTTTCCTATCTGTAAGCCAATCTGAAAGGTGTATGTCCAGTTAATTTCTTGCATGTTGTTCTGTATGCCTATAATACAGATGGAATGCGCAGGTCCCAGTCATCGCGGTTTACGTTGCATATCTGGGTTAGCGCATTCTCAATTACTTTATTGAATGCTTCAACAGTTCCATTCGCTTGTGGGTGATAAGGCGTACTACGCTGATGATGGATGTAGAATTCTTCAGTTAAAGCTTCAATAGTTCCATTCAGGAAATGAGTACCCTGATCACTCATCAAAATTTTTGGGCATCCAAATCGTGTAAGGATGTTCTCAAAGATAAACTGCGCAGCTGTAGCAACGCTACAGTCTTTGACTGGTTTTGCTTCTGCCCATCTGGTGAGGTAGTCAGTTGTATTAATAATGTACCTCGCACCAGTTCTTTTTCCCGGTGGGTTAATAGGTCCCACAAAATCGATTTCCCATTTGTCGAATACCTGCAAGGTCAGTTGAGGGTTCAACGACATTTCATCTCTTCTTGACGGTTTCCCTGTCCTCTGACAGACATCACAGTTCTGGCAATGTTCTTTGGATTCCTTATGAATCGTAGGCCACCATAGCCCTGTGTGCAATATCTTCTACGCAGTAGCCCTTCCTGCATAATGACCTCCTCCGAATCCTGAATGTGCATCACCTAATATAAATGGCTTCTCATGTTCTAATACACATCTTCCTAGCACTTCATCAGGTCCTAACTTGTAGAGTTGTCCTGTGATAATGGTGAAGTTTGCGGCTCGCACTATCAGTTGCTTATTTTTCCGCGTAGTGAATTCAGTAGGTGCGAAACCGGTAGTTAGAAGGTCAATGATATCCTGATAATAATCATCGGCAACCTGTATATAAAACAATTAGGCATTGGGCAGATTGTCTACTAGATTCGTTGGTTCTTCTCCTGATTCGATCCTTGATAGATAATCAGGGCCTAAATTTAATCTGCCTGATTTGACTATTATTTCAAAATCGTACTCTTGGAAGAGTAAGAGCCATCTACAAATTCGCCCCCCTAACATTGGCTTATTGACTAGGTATTTTAATGAAGAATGGTCAGTAAACATTGACAAGTGCACACCAAGCAAATAGTGTCTGAATTTCTGTAGTCCATATACCATTGCAAGTCCTTCCCTTTCAGTAGTGGTATAGTTTTTCTCAGCAGATGATAGCTTTCTGCTTGAGAATGCAATGGGATGATCAATTCCTCCTTCTTCTGGCTGCGCGAGAACAATACCCAATGCTATACATGAAGCATCAACATGTACATGAAATTGCTTTTCCCAGTTTGGAAAAACTAGGATCAGTGCAGTGACCATTTTCTCTTTCAATATGTCGAATCCTTTCTCACAGTCCTCATTCCAAATGAACGGTGCATCCTTTTTTAAAAGCTTCTCCATTGCTATGGTTATCTATGCATACCCCTTTTTGAATTTCCTGTAGTATCCGGTATGCCCTAGTGTAGTGCGCAATTGTTTAACTGAATTTGGTGTAGGCAAGTTTACAATAACTGCTATCTTCGCAGGATCAACCATCAATCCTTGCTTACACACGATATGTCCCAGTAGAATCTGTTGATGTATATGTAACTTCGGAATGTATTTCACATATATGTATATTGTATTCCTATAGAGATGTTATTATTCCTCTATACGGAAGTGTCGTCATTTATATTGTAAGTGTCGTAACTTATACTTGATGGGTTATTAGACCACCTTGTTGGGGTCGGCCCTGTAAAAGTCATGTGGGTCGAAGGGTTATTAGACCACCCTATTGGGGGTCGACCATGTGGTTCAAAGGGTTATTAGACCACCCCATTGGGGGTCGGCCCAATCAGCATTATGTTATGTGGTTAAGTTCGAGCCTACATGAGTTAGGTAAAAAGGCAAGTCAAGTCAAGTATAAATAGAGTGCGGGAGGCACTCTATTTGCTCACTCACTTCTCACTCATGCACTCAAGGAGGAGTGGCGCACTTATGGAGGAGGAGGATCTGCTGCTAGGTTGTGTCTATCTCTTATGGTTGGTTGTATCATTGCTCTATCTATCTCTGAGGAAGTTATTGGGGTTTTTCACCTTTATGGTTTTCCCCAAGTAAATCTTTGTGTCTCTTGTGTGCTTGCATTATTGTCTCCATGATTGATATGCTGTAAATATGCTGTACATGTTATTCTCTCAGTTAAGATCCTAGATCATATTGAAGTAGATTCAGAAAATTTAACATGGTATCAGAGCTAGCCTGAAAGAAGGCATGATATGGCATGTATGACACTTGTTGCACTTACGATGCTAGGGCTTGATAGAGAAAAAACCAGTCATCGTAGCACTTTCGCTATAAATCCGTTTTGGCGAAGTGTTCGGATCTGAAATTGGTCAAAGATTAAATCTCCAGGTACCTTGTGTCCAAAGGACAACCTCTAATTCGTTGTACTTTGGGATTTATGATCTGTACAATATAGGGTTTCTGTCTCTTCCAGATCTGAGTCAAAATCAGGTGACCTTGGGAAAAAGGTCATAACTTGGGCTAGGAAGCTCCAAATGAAATTTTGTAAAAAGTGACAGGTAGTACACAGACTTTACTATCTCAGAAAAATTTTGCAGAGGCCGAAGTTGAACCAGTGACACGTGGCACGCCGTACAAGTTCGCTCTCCTGTATTATCCCATAAACAGGTCACGTTGCGACACTTGGCATAACTCTTTCTCAGAGAATCCAATTAAGTTCAGACCTGTCAGGATGGAAAGATTACAGGTCAGGCTATCTCAGAAAACGTTTTCAGACCCTGTGGATCGAAAATTTCGGAGTTACACCAGAAACAATCAGGTACATATTTCTGTCAAAACAGAATTATTTTTGAGTACCTTCATTCATGGCTTCCGGAATTTAGGGCTTTTCAAAAAGTTGGAATTTTTGTAATTGGAGACCATGGATGGATGCTACTCATAAAAATAGAAATTTAGAGACCAAGATCAGAATTTTTGGTTGGGCAGAAGGCCGGGCTTGATCAAACCCTAGTTCAGGACTTTGATCAGAAAAGTGGAAAATTAGGGCTTCTGTAAAAATGAGAATTTTTGAAATCTGTGACCACGGCTGGAAGCTCCTCAAAAAAATAGAAGCTTAGAGCTTTGGATCAAACCTTTTGATTGGGAAGAAGAGTGGGCTTCATCAAACCCTAGTTCAGGGTCACGTCCAGTGAATCCGGAAGTTTCAAAGGCAAAATTGAACAGTAAAACTTTGCAGTTTTCAAATTTTGAATATACTAGTTTGATCAGCTCATCAAGCTCCAGGTCCAGTTCTTGCAAATCAAGTGGATTGGGTTAATCCTAGAAGAAGATGGATTGATCATCTGCATAAGTGAATAAGTTCATGTTTCAGAGGGAGATGAGGCTAAGGCCCGACATAAGAAGATTACAAGCGATCTCGACAGGTATGACTCATCGAGGTATGTTTTGAGATCTGTTCATGATTAAGTTTATGGTATGTTTGTATTCATGTTATTACGGTTAGTACAATCTTGATTTTAGATTTGTCGTATCACCTTAACAAAATTACGAATGCATGATAGAAGATATTCATTGATTAGGGTGTTGACACTTATGATTGTACTAATGCATTATGGTGTTGTATGAGGTTTATGTTGTCTACTAACATGAAAGGTACACCAAGAAAGACAAATCATGTTCCAGTTCAAGAACATATGATCATGATGACATGAGAATAAAGACTCATCCATTGTCATGGATCTCATAGAAGATCCATTTACGAGGTATGTATAACTTGGTTTTATAATGGCTAACCTATGAGATATATAGGTTACTAGCACAAGTCATTGAAGAAGAACAAGAAGACATCATGTGAGTATGTTAGACATAACTAACTAGCATGCTAATCCAGGTATGTTTTTCCTATATCAAGCTAGAATCCTACCTTGTGTTAGGATCTTATACTATTGTGTTGTTGATAATGATTATTCATGAAGTCATAAGTTTGAATAATCATGGGTATATGCATTAATGATATGACTAACCCTAAGAGTCATATGTTTGAGTAATTATAGGTTTAGACATGTTATGTTTCTTATGATTTGACTAACCAGAAGAATCATGAAAGTATAGGTTTGAGTAATCACAAGTTTTATGCATATTATCTTGATTAATGATTTAACTAACCAGAAGAGTCGTATGATCAAATAAGAATATGCATGAGTAAAAGAAGACTTCCTTGAAACCTTGAATACTAATGTTTATTATCTGTGTTTGAAATGATCCCGACTATACATGCTTTAGATTATTGTGTTTTTGATAATATTAAGATTATTCTAATGAATTTTTGATTATGATGATACTAACAAGCATGCATAGGGATCAAGAATGAGTATAAGTTCAAAGACAGGTAATCCAGGAAGCAAAGATCAAGAGGGAGCACACTCCAGTTGTTCCTGCAAGAAAGCAAAGGAGCACACTTCAGTAGCTTATGCAAGGATGCAGATATTCAAAGGGAGTTGACAATCTCTCTACATTCAACAACAGAAAAGTGTAGTAGAAGCTACTTCAGATTAGGACTCCAGCAGCTCCTGCAAGAAAGCAAAGACTCAGAGGGAGTCCACCCAGCAAACAAAGAAAGATAAGTATTTTAATCATCATTTCTTGCATATTTGTTTGTTTAAATAAAATTGTTCAATGATGTATATGCTCATGTTCCTAGACTTAGGATATGTATTGTGCATATTAGAATAGTTGCATTAATGAACAGTATACTACTAATATACATGGGTAAGTGGCCTATGGCACTGTACAACATTCCATTGCTACTTATCCAGAATGAAACCTCTTTGCTGACATGTTAGGAGTTGTGCACACTCTTAACAATGTTCTGGTAGAGATTGGAAGGCATCTAGAAAGTTATTGGATATGGATAAATGTTGTATTGAAGCATTGGCTAAGATAATTGCATGACTGTATGACATATTTCTTTATGTGTAAGAATTTGTTCTGAAAACTATGAGATGTTTTCTAATCATGCAATTTAACTTGTTGTGTAGGAAAGATCATATGCCTACAAAAGAAGAACTACAACATTTGTTCCAGCAACAAAGATATCTATTGAAGATATTGAAGATATTGAAGTTCCCAGGATTTGGGATGAATAAATGGAATGCCATGATCCGTCAATCATGAAGAACGATGTTTGGGATGCGGTCCCAAGAGCTGAAGGGAAGTCTATTGTGACTTCCAAATGGAACTATCAGATCAAGCATGTTGCAGATGGCAGCATTGAGAAATATAAAAGTGATGAAATAGAAGATGCACCAGACGGATTTCAAGACAACACGGTGTAGTCATATATATGTGCAGAACTTGGTATGGTAGGATAGACAGCTTTCTATCCAGTTTGGGCTTTACCAAGAGTAAAGCGGATTCCAACCTTTTCTACAAGGTTGAAGAAGGCAATCCAGTGATACTACTTTTGAATGCGGATAACCTGTTTGTTACAAGTGAAGATAGATTGATTGCCGACATGCAGCGAAAGCTTACTGCCGAGTTCGAGATGAAGAACTTGGGGATGATGCACTATTTGTTTTTGGCATGAAGGTGTGGCAGAGTGATGGAATCTTCCTTGGACAAGGGAAGTATGCTGTAGAGATCCTGAAGAGGTTCGGGATGATGGACTGCAAGGCTATGGCCACACCTTTGGCATCGAACCTAAAGCTTCTGTGTGATGCTTCATCTGATCCGGTTGATGTCATGATGTATCGTCAGATGATTGGGTCCTTGATGTACCTGACGAACACGAGACCAGATATTTGATTTGCTGTGAACACATTGAGCCAGTTCCTGACGGATCCGAGGAGTGTTCACCTAGTTGCTGTAAAGCATGTTCTGAGGTACCTAAAGGGTACAGTGGATTATGGGCTCAAGTATGAAGTGAATCAAAAGTTTAACCTACAGGGTTATGTTGATTCAGATTGGGCTGGCAGTGCTGCAGATAGGAAGAGAACATATGGGTGCTGCTTTAGTATGGGATCAGGTGTGATCTCTTGGTTTAGCAGGAAGCAGTCCTGTGTAGCACTGAGTACAGCTGAAGCAGAGTATGTTGCAGCCTGTTCAGCTAGTTGTGAGGCAGTATGGCTACGGAAGCTACTGTCTGAGTTATTTGATCTCTCGTTGGAGGCTACTGGTATCTTCTGTGATAACCAGAGTTGTGTGAAGCTGTCCGAGAACCCAGTGTTTCATGACAGGTCGAAACACATAGAGATCAAATATCACTATATCAGGGATATGGTGCAGAGAGGAGCTGTGAAGCTTCTGTATGTTGCGACGGATGAGCAGATTGCAGATGTGCTGACAAAGCCACTAGCCAGGGTGAAGTTCAAGTACTTCAGAGAGAGGCTTGGCATTCTTTAGATCGAGGACACTTCGAGGAAGAAGTGATGGTCACATTTGCTGAAGCCATTCCAAGCATGTTGGAAGGAGGATCCTTCACATGGCTGTGGATGTAAGCGCTGGATGATGAGCATCAGGATGATGTTCTGGTTTCTACTTGATATGATCAGTTGGATCATTTTTATGTATGTATGTACGCATCATGTTGGATGCCAGATATGATCAGTTGGATCATTTTTATGTATGTATGTACGCATCATGTTGGATGCTTGATATGATCAGTTGGATCATTTTTATGTATGTATGTACGCATCATGTTGGATGCTTGATATGATCAGTTGGATCATTTTTATGTATGTACGCATCATGTTGGATGCTGGATATGATCAGTTGGATCATTTATGTATGTATGCATCATGTTGGATGCTGGATATGATCAGGTGGATCATGTGTATGTATTTTGTATATGCATCATGTTGGATGCTTGGACCATGTATCTGTATATGTATCAGGTGGATACATTGTATGATTAGGTGGATCATGTATGGTGATATGTATCATGTATTTGTATTTGTATCAGGTGGATACATTGATGATCAGGAGGATCATGTATGATGATATGTATCAGGTAGATACTTGGTATGCATCAGGTAGATGCATTGATGATCAGGATGATCATAGATGACGAGCTTCAGGATGTTACTCCAGATGACATGCAGCAGGATGTTGAATTGATGATTAGGATGATCATAGATGACGAGCTTCAGGATGTTGCTCCAGATGACATGCAGCAGGATGTTGCATTGATGATCAGGATGATCATAGATGACGAGCTTCAGGATGTTGCTCCAGATGACATGCAGCAGGATGTTGCAGTGATGATCAGGATGATGTATGGTGAGTATCAGGTTGATACTCTATGGCCGTGGATCAGGTTGTGCAGATGAGCATGTAATCCGGTGCCCTGGGAGATTTGCAGATGGTCTTTCGAGGTTTTTCCTATGGCATGTAATTCGGTGCCCTGGGACATCTGGCAAATGCTCTTTCGAGGTTTTGCTCTGGGAGGACATGTAATTCGGTGCCCTGGGAGATCTGCAGATAGTCTTTCGAGGTTTTGCCTATGGCATGTAATTCGGTTCCCTGGGATATCTGGCAAATGCTCTTTCGAGGTTTTGTCCTATGGCATGTAATTCGGTTCCCTGGGAGATCCGATAGGTTGGGCTGTGTGCCCGTAATCAGTCCTGGGATGCTCTTGCGAGGTTTTGCCATGACCACATGTAATTTGTGCCCTGGGAGATTTCAGGTCGGAGTTGTGTACCCGTAACATCCTGAGATTCTCTTGCTAGGTTTTGTGGTGACCACATGTAATTTGTGCCCTGGGAGATTTCAGGTCGGAGTTGTGTACCCGTAACATCCTGAGATGCTCTTGCGAGGTTTTGTGGTGGGGTCACATGTAATAGCGCCCTGGGAGATCCTACAGGTCGGAGTTGTGTACCCGTAACATCCTGGGATGCTCTTTCGAGGTTTTGTGACGCACGTAATAAGTCTTGAGGATTCCACAGTATGGCTAGTGATGACGAAGACCTGCAGCTGGTGGGCCTACATTCAGTATGAAAAAGGACTGGCTCTGTAGAACTTCCTATGACGAGTAGATTCAGAGAATGATTGAGATAGCAGTAGCAGTGACGATGATGATGACTCGATGACGATTATCCAGTGATGATGATCCAGAGAAGATGACTTGTGCTAGAAGAACTGTGCTGAGAAATACCTTCCTGGTTAAGAGGGAGTGTTGATGTATATGTAACTTCGGAATGTATTTCACATATATGTATATTGTATTCCTATAGAGATGTTATTATTCCTCTATACGGAAGTGTCGTCATTTATATTGTAAGTGTCGTAACTTATACTTGATGGGTTATTAGACCACCTTGTTGGGGTCGGCCCTGTATAAGTCATGTGGGTCGAAGGGTTATTAGACCACCCTATTGGGGGTCGGCCATGTGGGTCAAAGGGTTATTAGACCACCCCATTGGGGGTCGGCCCAGTCAGCATTATGTTATGTGGTTAAGTTCGAGCCTACATGAGTTAGGTAAAAAGGCAAGTCAAGTCAAGTATAAATAGAGTGCGGGAGGCACTCTATTTACTCACTCACTTCTCACTCATGCACTCAAGGAGGAGTGGCGCACTTATGGAGGAGTAGGATCTGCTGCTAGGTTGTGTCTATCTCTTATGGTTGGTTGTATCATTGCTCTATCTATCTCTGAGGAAGTTATTGGGGTTTTTCACCTTTATGGTTTTCCCCAAGTAAATCTTTGTGTCTCTTGTGTGCTTGCATTATTGTCTCCATGATTGATATGCTGTAAATATGTTGTACATGTTATTCTCTCAGTTAAGATCCTAGATCATATTGAAGTAAATTCAGAAAATTTAACAGAATCCCATAAGGAACACAGAAAATACATTTCTTCAAATTCAATGAAATCTGATGTTGTCTGCATTTTTCTAGCATCATCCTGAGGTTCGTGGCATGGTTCTTTAGTAACCCGAAAATGGTCCAATCATCAAAGTAAACTTCTAAAAATTTGTGTATGAATTCTTTAAATGTTGCGATCACCACTAATTCTTTAAATGTTGCGATCAACACTCTTGAAAATATGGCTGGTGCGTTCTTTAAACCAAATGGCATTACTGTATACTGGAACGAACCCCATTTTGTTGCAAAAGTGGTCGTGTGTCTATCTGCTGGATCAATTCTAATCTGATGGTATCCAGAAAACCCATCAGTAAAAGAGTATGCTTCATTACCTCCCACGTTTTCAAGTACTTCATCGGTAAAAGGAGTAGGAAATGGGTCATGCATTGAAGCATCATTTAGCTTTCTAAGATCAACACAGATCCTAATTTCACCCTTTGTTTTCTTGTCTTGGATGACCATTGGGCTTATCCATTCAGATTCTTCAACTGGCTCAATAATTCCTGCATCGAGCATCTTGTCGAGTTCTTCCTTAACTCATTCTTTGTAGCGTGGATTGAGTCTATATGGCCTTTGTTTAATAGGTTTCGCTCCTGGCTTAAGAGGAATTCTCATCACTCCTAAGTCTCCTAGGTTGCCTTTCATCTCTGTGAACTTCGTTGGGAATATTTCCTGATATTCCTATAATATAGCTGCGATCTCCACAACTATGTCATCCTCCTAGTAGTCTCCTATTGCTGCGAACTTCGGCTCTTCAGGGGTGCCGATGTTCACATTCTTTGTTTTAACCGGTCCACTCATATCTGAGAATTTCTAGTGGAGGTCCTTCTACCTTGCGTACTCCTTTTGATTCTTGGATTTTTATATTGCGCGGGTCCTCTGCGTTGCTATCTTCAACTTCTTCAGCTATGTTGTAGTAGTCTAAAGCCTTCTCTATTTGCTCTAACCAATCTGGTTGTAGAATCGCAAGTACATTGTTTGTGTCAAAAAAATCTTCTAGTGTTATATTTTCCTCCTTGCGATGTGGGATAAATATCTTTTGCTTCATCAGTTGCAGTGTGTCATGTATAGTCGGATGGTCATCTTGAAAACTAAAATCCTTCTGGAAGGTCGCAGTGAGGATGGACCAATCCGTGGTTCCTGTGCGCGTGTCCTCTAGATACCATTTTTTTGGAATAGGCTCCTCTAGCGCATGCACAAAGAGATGTACCCATTCTGTCTTTGGTCTTTCTTTCCAAGATTGTACACAAGCTGCGATATGATCTCCTGGACCCATCTGACCATTATATTTTTGAAATGGTAGTGTGACCTTGTCAGCAAATCTAATCTGTAGTTTTATTCTGCACTGGTCCCAAGTTGTCATTGTCTTTTTATGTGTAGCCCACCATCTGGCAGGGGTTTCTCTGAGTGCCATGTCTAATGTTGAGACGCGATGTTGATCGGCAGCTGCTGCAGTGTATTCTCTGATAAATGAATAGACGTTAGTTGTACCATCATAAGTGAGGATTGGACTTACCTGCTTTCTAATACAGCGGAGTGACTTTGTAATTGTCACGCATCTCCTGGCAGATACTTCATGCATTCTATGTTGCCAGTTTTCTAATCCTGCCTCAGAGTCTGAGATGCAAGAATTATCACAGCGCCAGCTGAGCGTTCCATCCGCAGTAGGATGAATATAATCCGCAACATTTGTTGTCATTTGATAGATACGGTCAAGGTCTTGAGCTCTGTACTCTTCTTGAATAGGTTCAACATATCGCTCCCCCTGCGAAGGATCCAATGGTGCGACGACCCTTATGTTGTTTCCTTCAAATATCATTTTCATTGTCTTCAGATTGATGACAGTGGAGTTCGTCATTGCCCAATCGATGCCTAGCAGTGCTGGATAAGGATTGCTATCATCCACAATTTCAATTACTTGAAAGTCTGCATAACTTTGCACTCTATCAATGTCGACAATAGTATTGGTTAACCTTCCTAGAGGTATAGATATGCCTTGATTAGCCATTCTTAACTATATAGGTGACCACTGTAACTTTGGTTTTCCCATGGCCTGCCATGTCTGCTTGGTTAAGACATTCACTTCAGATCCGAGATCAAGAATGATCTCTTCCATCTCATATTCTCCTATCTGTGCAGTGAATCGCATTTCCCTGCTGGTTCTTTTGGGACTCCTAATGTTATGTACTGCGCCATGTGCTATTTCTTTCTTACTGTGTGATTCATACTGCTTTATCAGTTTTTCAAATTCCATAAGAGTGTCTTTGTTTTTTAATAACTTGATGCAACTGTGTAGAAACTGCGCAACAAAAATAGAGGCATCTAGTGCAGTGCACGTCTGATCATATGCCAGTGGCATGTCTTCTAGTTGTGGTTCTTGACTTCGCAACGGGATCCTTGGTGAAGTCGGTGGTGGTTGTTTAAACATGTCTCACGCTTCTTTAAATATTTCTTTATTTTTCTGTAAGTTCAATGGAGGTGCTTTCCTAGGAGCTTTTCTAATCCCTACTGTTTCTCTAGTGTTCTTCTTAGGATCAGTTGTTCCAGAAGTCGAGGCTTCTGTGCTGTTGTCTTTTCCTATATCAGCGCCACTTCGCGTTACTGCCTTGACACTTTGACCTGTAGGTCTGTTCTATGATGTGATGAACTGGATGTTAGGGTTCGGTGTTTATGTTCTTCTCCACTTCTGCATTTCTACCTCAAGCACGGGGCAGTCTTCAATCACATGATCAAATGATTTATAGTAGTTTCATGTGGTGCATGGATTAGTGCATTCTCTTGATACATGAACTGGCTGGCCATGGTTATAGCATATTACCTGGCCTCGTCCTCTTCCTTGATTTTGACCCGTATTTCTTCCTCTCCCGCGATATCCACCACCGCGGCCTCTATATCCTCCTTGATCATAGTGGGTGTTCTCTTGCTTTGGCTGATTTTCCTCTTAGACGTGGTACATTCTAGGGCCTCGCATTGCTTCCATATCTCACTTTATTTCATTCATCAGTTCATAAGTGCAATAGTTGGACTCATCATGTCCAACTGACTTACAGAAATTGTAGTATAAGTTTGTAGGTGTCTTTACATATTTTTGTATCAAGTAGCAATCCTTAGGCCTGTGTCCTTTGCTTCTACAAATTTCACACCACGGTGCCTGGTTCTGATTCATATTTATTGGGTTTGGTGCGCCACTGTTAAGATATTCTTGAAATAAGGGGCAATGCTCCCTATTGTGGCCCTCTCCTTTGCATCCTGTGCACCAAACTTCATGTCATTGTTCATGTCTCTACTCCTTTCCATTCTTCATACCTTGTAATTCTAATGTCAAGGTATCCAATTGGTTCTGGATCTGTTTCAACCCAGAACTACTTTCTCCAATTGGTGAAGCTTCCAACTTCATCGCAATCTCCAAGGACTCATCTTGTGATACAACCTTTTGTTGCATTAGTGGTTGTCTGATATGGGGCAATAGCGCAGCGATGAACCATTCTTGATGTTGTTGCGGAGCTATAACAAAGCTCTTGGTCCAATAGTGTTTTGAATTTTTGGTCGAATTCCCAGACCAATTCAATAGGTTTCTGCTTGATTTCTTTCAACTCTGTTATGCACTGTGATTCTGATTTTGGTTTCTTAAACTCTGCTACAATCACGGTTTTGATCTCTGCTAGGGTTCTCGGCTGTGCTTGAGAATACTTCATAAACCAATGCAGGGCTCTGTCTCTAAAAGTAGTTATGAGCTGCGCTCTCTTTATAACATCATCTGTTACTTGTTTAACACACCACACGGCTTCGCATAGAAACCAGTGCTAATCAGGGTCTTCTTGACCCGTTCCTTTGAATATCGGCATTTTTATATCGTTATCTGTCATTCTCCTTCCGGATTGTGTACTGTTCTAGAACTGATTCCCTATGACAAAATTAGACATAGGCTATTGGATTGTGCTAGGGACAGTATTCTGTGGAATAGTCTGAGTCGTAGTGTTGTGAGCACTTGCTCCTGCGGTGTTACTAGTATTACTGATCTGTGGGATGGGTTGCGTGACACTTGTAGCTGTTGGGTTCTGGACTGATTGATGCTGAGGTACAATACGCTGGATTGTGGCTGATAACTGAGTGTTTGTATTATTGAGATCACATGGAATTTCGGTATCTATACGGTTTCTAGATGGTGTGGATTTCTTCTCGTTAGTAAGCTTGTATCTCTTTCCACTTCTCAAAGTATGGTTTTCTTCGTCATAATCAATGTATGTGTTCTCTACCATGACAGATTTAGAACTATTGTTGCATTCTTAAAACACCTTTCTCAGCTAAAATCATTTTAATGTATAGATTGAGGTTTTTCAGGAACTTACCTCTGAATCCTTTGAAAAAGTATGCTTCAGCTTGGCTGTAGGACTTTAGTGTATCTACAGCAAATTCGGTCACAAATCCTTCTAGTGTGCTATCAACCCAGAAGTCAACTGCTCATGACAGTGGGTTGTCGATTGCTTTGAGTTGTTCAGTAAGCTCCGGACTCCACTCTTTAGGTATTCCTCCTTGGGGAGAATTCTTTCTTTCTGCTAGGTGCGATATCC
Organism: Larix kaempferi; assembly: GCA_027924585.1. NCBI lineage: Eukaryota > Viridiplantae > Streptophyta > Pinopsida > Pinales > Pinaceae > Larix > Larix kaempferi. Next base: position 8,119,063 of record BSBM01000182.1, on the reverse strand, counting down.
ACTTGTGTAGCTCATTTGGAAATGAGGGCCAAAAAAGTTCGTGGATGTCCCTCCACAAGTATCTGTTCAACCACTGTATGTCAGATAGACGCGGATGTCTGTTTTCTTTCTCTGCGAAGTCTCTTTCGATCTTATCGCACCAAGTCCAGATCTCTTTCTGTTCTGGATGCGAACTATCGGACATTACTTTTCTGAATACACTATCGCATCACTGGTCTTAGCGTGAAACGAAACCATTTGTTGGTCGCAATACTATTCTAGAGGTTTTCCAATGTAGACCCAGGTACTTCGCAGTATAAGATACCAGCAAAACCCTATTCATCGGCCCTTTCGGCAACAGACTGCAAGCAGCTTGAGGTCTCACCCAAGGCGAAGTTGGAGGGGGTGGTTGTAGAAGCTGGTTTCCACAACCTTGTGATGCGAGTGTTTCAACTTGTGAATGCACAACGCGGTGACAGAATGCACGTTGCGGTCAATGACTACACGAAGTATTCTACTCTGTGTTGAGTATCTTCAGGAACACAGATATTTGAACCCTCAGTGCGTCTGCTAGTCGCGCAGTGGGTTTATGAGATCTTATCACTTCTATTCAACTTTATTCGATAATCCTTAATCATTCATCATTACTTAGCTTGATAGCTTGATAAACATTATAACTTATGCAAATATGTGAGATGCACAGTACTGTGTGTTTGATGTTGCGATTCAACTCCAACCAATCGTTGTGTGGTTATCTCATAGATCCATTCATTTAAGAACTTATAGGTGCTTTACTGTTAATATTCCTCCATTCATGAACTACTAGCATCTTATTCCATCCTTTCCACGGTGAATACAGATAACAATAAACATGTAACAGACAATAATAACTTCATGCATGCACTGTAAGTAAATTAGATCACAAATTAATGATAATCATACACAGCAATCACATGACACAATGGTTTAACGTGGTTCACCCCCCCAGATGGGAAGTTGCGTCCACAATAATTGTTGTTTATTATCTTAGGAAAGGGTACAACAGTTCTTCGTCTGCGCACTCAGCTGCAGACGCTCTTCTCTCTCAAAATTAGGTCTCTGTGCACTTAGTTGCAGAACCTTTACAATGCTTCAATTTGACAGATCTAACAGTATTCAATACTAATCAACAAAATGAAGAGTTAACCCTTTACTTTACAAAATTTCCTTATTTATAGATCAAGACCCGTAGGTCATGTCTTTACATTTACGAAGGTAGAACCCTTAGGTTTACAAAACTATCACGGTTTTCCCAAAATTGAAATACTGGTATCTGGCAACGGATCTTTTGTCACGGATGCACCAACAAGTTACTTCCGCCTAGTTGTTCCTTCTTTCACGGCCTTATATGACTGGTTCGAGTAGTATTAGTCTTCTGTTTGTTATGATCAATCACCTACCTCTGATCTGCACCTACCCACATCTTGGTAGTTAACGATGATCTTTTCCAAAAAATAGGTCTTCAGTGACCTAACCAAAATAACTACCTTCATCCGTCCATCCTCTGCTTAGCTAGATCTCCATCGACGTGGCACATCACGACGTTGTACTCCTCGCAGCTCCTTCGACACTGTGTTGCGCACAACTTATGCCAAAATTGTTTAAACTTAACTGTGTTTAGCTCCGCAGTTCTCAAAATTATTCCTGTTAAAAAATGCCCCATCTGGGCCAGGCCCAACATAATGCCCCAGACTATAGAAGAATTTCCAGACAAACTCGAACGTTTGTCTGACCTAAGGGATGGGCTAGGTGATGAAATAGATTATGTAAGGAAGGTTGAGGTTTTGACCGCAGAAAACCTTTAGCAATGGGTTGGCCAGGCTTCTATTCACCCACATCTTCTGCAAGAAAGCCTCCAGGCTACAACAACAGAAATCATCTATCTCGAGGAAGAGCTTGCCAAGCATGAAGTTTCTCTGAAAACCATGCTCCCTCTTGATGAAAACAATGTCATAAAAGAAACCAATATCCGGGTGAGACATATAGCAGAAGCAGACAAAGCACTAATAGTAGAAACACATCAAGTATTAGCAGGAGAAGTAGCGGCATCAACCTTAGTGGAATTACCGGTAGCACCAGTGGCACAAGTTCCAACAGAAGCACCTAAGTTAGCAAAGGCTCCAGCACAGAAGTGACACACCTTTTGTCTTATCTTTTAATTTGTAGCCAACATGCCTTCTTTCATCCTTTATGTATTTTAATTATTAAAGTGACATTTGGACCTCCTTCCCGTTGTTTTTTGTAATATTGTTGGGGTTTTATTCTTTTTGTAAATTGGGCACTACGAGACAAATTAAAAGAATTTGGAAAGTCAAGATATAGGTGGAAGCTCTTGAAGCATTTGAAAAGCTATATATAGCTGATTAGAAAAAAGAGAAAGGACTTTTTGCAGGTGAAAGGAATTTCTTCTTGTGTATGAGAACTACTTCAGCTACATGAATAGAAAAACTATTTTGGCCTGTGAAAGCTGGTGCATCATTTTGCTTTGGGTTGTGATGGATGATTGCTGAACTATTTTTGCATTTTTCATATACATTCAGTGAGATATTTCCTATATTTTGTGAATTAATTCTATGGTATGAATGATCTTATTTCTTTTGCAAAATTTCTGTACGTCATGAGTAATGGAATGCTTTAATAAAATCAGAGCCATCTTTGATATCATTTACATTCTGCTGAAAATACATCTTTATAATTTAATGGCTATCTGTTCAATTCTTTAGATGTTTCGTTCAGTTTTATTACTCATACTTTAAATTCTGCTCCTTGCAAGGATAGGTTAAAATAGATTAAATAGCTTAGAACAGATTTGTTTATCACATGCATTTAGTTAGGGCACTTGCATATCATATTTTAATATAAAATACATAAATGGTGGATTGGGCTGCAACCGATAAAATAAACAAATATTTAAAACTTACACGATAGCCGGGCCATTAACCGGATGGATTCCCCACACCAAACGCTGAGCGATCTAATTGGGCTTACTTACCGGGGAGAATCCCTTGCTAATTGATGCTATGATTTTCGAGGCATCAACAAGTCCATAACCAGTTTCTTGGAGGTTCAATGCAAAAGATAATTTTCCTTGTGGTTTTATTTGATATCTTTATGCTATGATTTTTATGTTCCAATTATTGGTTGATGAACTACATGATATTGGATCAACAGGGGACTGTGTATGAGACGATTTATGGGGCTGAATGACCATGCCTTATGTTCATTTTGTTGTACATGTTATAGGTTAATGAATTCCTGACTCATTGAGTGTGAATGATACTGCTTTAGTTATAGTTGCTAAGTATATGCATGCATATATCTACTCATGGAAATGACCCATTGATGTATAGGGATGCATTCTTATGCTTGTGCCAAGTCTATTGTGTATGATGTTATCTCACTATTGCATTGAATTAGTTGGTAATGTGTAATATCCCGATTTTGACCCTATTGCGTTAAAATTGTAAATGATGTAAATATCGTTATTAAATCATGGTGAGGAGCTCGAGGCCAAGGCCCCACTATCGATTTATCGTTTTATGTATCGGTAATAAAAATAGACGCCTATGGTTCTTGTGCTAGACATGCACAATGTAAATTAAGACATCATGTAAATATCAATTTTAATGAAATACCCACAACTAGCTATGTAATGCAACAAAGAGATGGGGGCATGATTTATATAAGGAATAGGGAGGGAAATTATTCAAACCCTTGAGCCAATAGTGTTAAGCCAAATTTCATGAGAAAAAAACCCATAAACCACCAACTACCCATTTTGACTTATGCACCCAATCATTTAATTCTTCCAAGAGATGGTTGAGGTAGTTAATGCCTTGGGAATGAAGAGGTATGGAAGCCAATTTCATGCATGGGCAAGCCATCAACCTGGGAATTCGTATTTTTTTGCTTCTTGGGCAAGAAAACACCCACGAAATGGTGCCCAAAGCCATCTTTCACCCATGGACTCTTCTCTCTCACGCAGTCTGAACAAGCTGGGCTTTCCCCATCACATTTTTCACCATTATCCTGCATTTTTCCATGGCTGGGAGCTCGTTTTTGTGTTACACAGTGGCTGGGAGAGGAGAACCATGATTTGGGGCTGTTATGGAGGTCGTTTTTTCCCTGGAATGTCCATGGACGTTTTTTCTGAAAACAGATTTAGCTTCCCAAGGTTGTTTCCTCATTTAGCTTTTCGTTTTTGGCTGCCCATGTTTTTTCTGAAACTGGTAAAAACCCCATTTTTGGGCACCTCAATGTAAAAAAAAATTCTTCATGCCCAGCACTTGTACTTTTGTTGTTTTGTGCATCCCTATTTTAGTTTGAACTACAAGCAGGAAACTAGGAGTGGAAGTGGACCTGAGTTGGCTTAATAAACCTAGTGGGGAAAATAACCTCTCAATAAGATCAAAAGGGCTGGCTACTCTTCTATGCACACCTTGAACAACATTGAATTGGAAGGTATGGCCTGAGGGACTGTGTAGTAGTGAAGGGAATACTTCCTTGAGTTAGGTGTGTAGGCATTGTGGGGAACCAAGCCGGATAGATCTTGTAGAGGTATCCATAGCTCTGTGGTTGAGCTCACTAGCTTAACAATTCTTCCTTTCCATTGCCTAGCAGCCTGATAAACCCAACTGTCGATTGACTTGGCTGATTTTGGTGTATATTTGGCGATGCATGAGTCTGTTGTTCCCTTTTCCTAGTGGAAATCATGCCCAATTCGGGGGGTGTCAATTGTATCAAGAGATTGATAAGCACAATTGGCCTATGGTTGGGTGGAACGTTGCAGTTGCATAGCTGGTTGCTCAGGACTACTTTGTTTTAAGATAAGTACTCTCATGTGTTAATTTCTGCAATGTATTTATTTAATGTTTGTCATGAAAATGTTTGAATGTATGTTAGATATGTAGATGATTTTAATTCCGCTATGTTTAATTACTATATGCATATGTATATGTCTAATCTCGTCAATGAGTTTTACTTAATGGATATGGGGCTAGATGCCCATTTTTAGTGCCATGTTCTCTCCCTGGCTTGGTCTGATGGGAGGGGCTGTGACATAATGACTGTTATGGTTGATAGGTTTGTTTGTTAGTATGGCTAATCCATGATGTGTGTGTCAATTGCATGGTCCTTGCACCTTGCATCCTTATCCTTATGCTAGTACTTATAGGTGATTATGTTTGAGGGATAGGACTAAACCCTGCATGCTTTCCTCACTTTTCCTAGGAGAGGATATGTGCATGTATGTAATTCTAATTGTGTGAATCATGTTTCATTCCTTGTGTTCATGGAGCATCCTTATGCCTATTAGAAAACCCCTTGATATTAATTTTGAATTGTCCTTGAGGAATTGGGGTAAGTCTGGTAAATGTGCAGGACATTCCATCCTAGACTTGGAGAAAAATAGACACCCCTGTGGATCAGATGGAGGAGGGAAGACTTAGCAGAAGTGAAGCAGATCCTATGGCAGAAGGGAAAAGGCACTTAGGTGAAGTTATAGACCAGAGTTTCAATTGGAAAAGGACTGGGTTAGTGTGATCAGATTGGGTGGAGGATCATACCAATCGATAGATCTCTCCAAGATATTTCCAACAGTACCGACCTTGACCAATTTTTCCCAAGGATGAGGGAGTTATGAACCTTGGAAGGTTTCCTGGAAAGTTTGCAGGAGTAGAGGAAGTGCTTACGCAGTTTTGCATCCACAATGTAGATTGCGGATTGCAAACGTTGAAAAATAACGTTGGATTTGGACTTCCACATTTCCGAGTTCTGCAATGCGGAAGGGGGAAAATATCCAGGAATTGGAATTGGACTTTCACATTCCTGCATTCCGCAATGTGGATCACAGAATGAAGAAGGAGAAATTTTCCGGAGTATTGAATTTGGGATTCCACATTCCCGCATTCCACAATGTGTATTATGGAACGCGGAAAGAGAAATTGTTGGAAGGATTATTATGTGGATTCTACATTCTAAATCACGCAATGCGGATTGTGGATTGCGGATCTACGACCATTGTGGCTGTGTGTGAAATTTGAAGAGAAAGAAGAAAAAAAAGGATATAAGGGTCTCCCAAGGTCTCTGAAGGCCACCAAGGAGGTCGGGGAACATGACACCAATCCATTATGGCTTCAATATTTTTTGTATCCGCTGCAATTCATTCTTCTTAGTTGACATGACCCAAATAGTGTACCTTCTTCTGATAGAAATCACACTTTCTCAGCTTTGCGTACAGTTGGTGTTATCTAAGGAATTGTAACACCATTCTTATATGTTCATTAAGCTCCTCTTCATTCTTTGAGTAAACAAGAATGTCATCCAATAACAAAATCACAAACGTATCCAAATATTTACTGAAGACACTATTCATGAGACACATGAATGTAGCAGGTGCATTGGTAAGACCAAATGGCACCACTGTGAATTCATAATGGCCATATCTTGTCCTGAAAGCTATCTTGTAAATGTCTCATTCCTTAATCCTCACTTGATGGTATCCAAAACTCAATTCAATCTTTGAAAACACTCTAGCTTCCTTCATTTGATCAAACAAGTCATCAATTCTGGGAAATGGGTACTTGTTCTTGATTGTCACCTTATTGAGCTTCCTGTAATCAATACAAAGCCTTAAAGTCCCATATTTTTTATTGACAAATAACACAGGTGCTCCCCAAGGAGATACACTAGGTCTTATATACTCCTTGTCCATTAATTCTTGCAGCTGCATCTTCAACTCTACCAATTCTAGTGTGCTCATTCTATAAGGAGCTTTGGAAATTGGTGCTTCCCTGGAACAAGATTGATGGAAAAATTAATATTTCTCTTTGGTGGCAGCCCTGGCACTTCATCTGGAAAGACATCCTGTAACTCTTGAAACAATTGAAAGTATTCTATCCTTGGTCCCTTATATTCTGATGAATCTAATATGTGGACTACATATAATTGGCAACCCTTCTTATAAAAATTTCTCAACTACAGGGCTGAAATCTGCTTTACTGAAACTTGCTTGGGAATTCCTCTTACCAACCTTGGCCTTCCCTCTTCATCAATGCATTCAAGAACTTTCTCATAGCACTATATCTTGGCTCTACGTCTTTCCAACCATTCCATACCTATTAGGGCATCATAAGATCCTAATGGTAGGACATTTAAATTTACATTTTTTGTTAGAATAGGAATCCATACTTAGTACCATAGTTCATAACCTTGGTCAATTTTATTGCCATGTGCGCTTTATTACCCTATAGTTTGGACTTGGTTACTTTTATTGGTCAAATAACCACTTTTGAGATTGTTCACACCCACTTCCAAGCAAACCAGCTCACCCAAACTCTAGTTTTGTCCACAAGTGCACCCTCATTAAATGCTGGAATGCTCTCCTTCCTTGAATTGGGGAATCTTTGTTGACTTGGAGCACTTGGGTGAATTTGCCCATTTTTTGCTAGATTTGGAGCATTTATTGCTTCCTTGGACCTCCCACACACCTATATTTGCTCACCCATGCATGCCTAGGCCTCATTTATGACCCAGCATGATTCAGCCACCTCCACACCGACCAAAATTCGTGACTGTTTGGGATGATTAGGATTGAGTTGGACCCACCTAGGGGGGATTGAGGCCAATTTGGCCAATTAGCATTGTACACTCATTTTGGGATCTCTATGGATCTCAAATTTATCTATGATGTAATATAAACTTGTTCTAAACATTTTCACATGTTAAATAGTCTGATAATGCCAAGTTTTAGTTCACATTGTGTGTAAATTTATCTCCTTTTCAAGCTTTTTCACTGGTTATTGTAAATATTTCGATTTTGTGAGGTTGTCTATAGCTCCAAGATCTTACTATGGATCAAAATAATCACATGGTATTAGATTCTTCTGGAGTTAGTGAGTTGCAGATCAATATTGAGCATTGAGCTGCATTCTTGAGAGAATTTCCAGATAAAAATTGACTGTTTTTTGCAGGTTGTTTAGAAGTTTTCTCACTATCAACGCAAGCAGAAATGGAAGCTAACCAAATGTTGCTCACTCCCTTAAATTTCTTCGATTGGAAGGCTGAAATGGTCATCAAACTGAAATCTAAGGGTCTCTATAGAGTAACCATGGGCACAGAAGTGGAGCCAAACTTTGTTGTGGAGAAAGAAAAGTACTACAATTGACTTGATGAAGCATATGGATTGCTATGCCTGTGTTGGAGAAAACTTCCTATGGCTTGGGGTGGACCACAATAGATAGCTGAATACCAGAAATTAACTCAATTCCCAATGCAATGCTATATAAATGACAATGCTAAGATAATGAAGAATATAACCAACCTCGATCCAAATGTTTGATGTAGATCCCCATTGGAACTTTCAATCCGTGCACTTGAATCTGCAAATTAGTCTTGATAACCAATATGCAACAAGTGCATATAATATACAAATGACATTAACATCATCAATAGAAATGGTCCATGATATTATAAGTAAATACAACCCAATGTAATATAAACAACATTCACAACATTAATGGACGAGAATATGAGTATTTCTATTAATAAATAACAAGAAGTACAATGTGATACGACCTCTTGTCGGAAACCAATCTGAACCAAGATTCGGGTCAATCCACTTGTGCCTCCACCACTTCAATCCTCCATGGAATGGAAAACTCAAACTATGATAGGAGTTTGGAAGGTGAACATAAAGGGTTCACAACTACAAGGATCAATGAGTGTAGACTCAATATAGGGTAGAAATGCACTAGAGTTCTCTTGCTCTCCTTTCTCCTTTCGTCCATAAGCCATATGTGCTCAATATATAGTCCTCTCAAAGGTAGATGAAAGGACACATCGAGGAATTTCTAGGGAAGATGGAGGGTCAAAGGTCACCCAATTACCGCTTTTCGGGAGTAAAAAGTAATTAACTAGTGATTTCTACCATTTTACATGCTACCCGCGGGCTATAGTGATGCAACTCGCAGGTACGCCCACTGTAATGATGCAGCTAGTGTACAGAGGAAAAAATAGGGAAAAATAGTGTCTCTGGAGGATAAAAAGTGGATCTGAGTTAGTAAAATGGATCCTCTAGGCCAAAGAGTGCTGATGCTCACAAGGTGGAAAATTACGTTGTAACAATACCTGAGCATTTTGAGGGAGCTCTTGTTTCATATAGACAGTTTGACAACACCAAATGAAGTGTGGGTGAAGCTCGAATCACTCTTTGGGAAAACTGATGAACTGAGAGGCCATCAACTTGAAAATGAGCTCATTAGATTGAGCCCAGCTCATTTTGAAACCATCTAGGATTTCTTCACCAAATTCAAGTCATTAGTGCTGCAGCTGCAACAATGTGGAATTGTTAAGAAGGAAGAACAATTGATACTATCCATCCTTTCAAAGCTAGGGCCAGAATTCTCAGTGTTTGTAAGCATATTTCATTATCCCAAAATGACCCTTCGAAACTGGAAAATGCCATCACTAGAAACCTTCATGGAGTGTCTTGCTAAGGAGCAAGACAAGCTAGTTCAAATGGGCACCATCAAATCAAAAGATCAAGCCTTGGCCATGGGTGTTTCGAATGCCTCCAAAGGAAAGCAGAAGGCAAAGAGTTCAAAGCAGCCAGAAAAGAGGAAGTTTGACAAAACCAAATCTGTTGATGGGGGTTTGAATCCTTCCAAGGAGAAGGACAAGAAGGGAAAAGAGAACACCAAATGAACCTATTGCCACAAGGGATGGCATTCAGAGAACTCATGCATGAAGAAAACCATTGACACAATGGCGCAGCTGCTGGAGAAAAACAACATCCCTATCCTAGATGGTGCAAAGAAGAAAGATGGCACCTCAAATCCTGACAACAAGGAGAAATTTCATGCTTTGGTAGCAGGTACTTCTAATTCCTCATCCTTCATTATTGATTCAAGGGATTCCAGGCATATGGTTTCATCTAGAGAGCTCTTCTCCTCTATACATTCGAATAGTGGCCCAACAGTTTGAATGGGAGATGACTCTGAGATCCAGACCAAAGGGATTGGTAGGATCGATTTGGAGCATGGTTATTTCAGTGATGTGCTCTATGTACCTTCATTGGATGCAAATTTGTTATCATTGTATCAAATGACCCATACAGGAGAAGGCAAGAGAGTAACATTTACTCCTGATTTGGTAGAGATCTCAGAAATTTCTTCAAACCAAGTCTTGGCAGTTGGGTATGCAGACCACCAAGAGAGTATGTACAAGTTCTCAAATTTCCTCCCTGGTTCTAGTGACCAAGCTCTTCAATCTCATGCCAATGAGACCTCCAAGCTATGGCATGAAATATTTGGCCACATGAACTACAAGTATCTCCAAACATTGCACAAAGATGAGATGGTGGAAGGGCTTCCTGAAATCAAATCTTCAAATGGAGCTTGCATTGGTTGTGTGATTGGGAAACATCCAGAACACAGCTATGATAAGGGAGTGGCAAGGAGAGCCACTCAACCACTTGAATTGGTACATTCAGATCTCATTAGTCCTCTACCCACTCCATCCTATGGTGGATAAAGGTATGTACTCACATTCATAGATGACTACTCTCGATTCTGCTGGGTTTACTTCCTCAAATTAAAATCTGAAGTGTTTGAGCAATTGAAGATTTGGAAGGCCTTAGTGGAGAATCATAGTGGGCATAAGATAAAAATCCTTAGGACTGATAATGGAAAGGAGTATGTGAACAAAAACATTCATCACCTTTGTGAGGAATGTGGCATCCAAATGCAACATTCAATCCCCTACACACCACAACAAAATGGTGTGGCAGAGAGGAAGAATAGGTCTCTCAAAGAGATGGCTACATGCATGATTGAAGCTAGGGATCTAAGACCTAAGATATGGGCTGAAGCCATCAATTGTGTTGCACACATTCAGAAAAGAGCATTTCACAAGTCAGTCAAAGGTAAAACACCCTATGAGGTATGGTTTGGCCAAAAACCAAATGTCTCCAATTTCAGGATTTTTGGGTCTAGAGCATGGGCTCGAATTCGATCAGAAAAGAGGAAGGATTTGGAGCCACAGAGTAGAGAATTTATCACGGTTGTTTATGGTGAAGAAACAAATGGTTATAATCTCTTTGACACATCCACACTCAAAACTTTCGTTGAGAGAAGTGTGTAATTAGAAGAAGAGCCAATTCCTGATTTTGAGCTTGCACCGGGGGAATGCTCATCTCCTCCACACCTTAATGAAGTAAGTGATGATTCAAGTTATGATTTTTCTAATATTGCTGAAGATGACATGGATGAATATGACATTGTTGTATATGAGTCACCATCAAGTCCCAAGTGGGCTGAAAAAATCATACATGCTGTAGGTGAATTGGCAGGCAATCCCCAAGAGCCTAGGAAGACTAGATCTCAAACAATCAATGCTTCCTTTGCAAATGAAAGTGCACTTGCTGATCACTGTTATATTATGATTGGATCTGATCCAACATCATATCAGGAAGCTTACCATGATCCAAGGTGGAGATCAGCAATGGAAGAAGAATTCCATGCTCTCCAAGAGAACAAAACATGGGATTTGGTGCCTCTTCCTCCCAAGAGGAAACTTGTGCAATGTAAGTGGATTTTTCGAACCAAACCTATTGTTGATGGTTCTCATCTGAAATATAAGGCTAGTTTAGTGGATAAGGGCTACTCACAAATCCATGGTGTGGAATATACCGAGACCTTTGCACCGGTTGCAAAGATGGACTCAATTAGACTAGCTCTAGCCATGGTAGCTAGTAAGGGTTGGCAAGTTCACCATATGGATGTTAAAAGTGCATTCTTACATGGTGAGATATAGGAAGAGATCTATATGCAGCAACCTGAAGGTTTCCAAGAGGACCCCTCACTTGTTTGCAGGTTGAAGAAGTCACTCTATGGACTCAAGCAAGCCCCAAGGGCTTGGTATGCTAAAATGGATGCCTTTTTTCTCTCAATTGGTTTCATTCGATGCAAGTCTGATCCAAATGTATATTTGCAGAAATGTGATGATATTTTTTAGGTCATTGTACTTTATCTAGATTATCTTTTAATTACAGGGAGCTGCAACAAACAAATTGGCTCAATTAAAACATCTTTGCACAGTGAATTTGCCATGAGCGACCTAGGATTGCTAAGGCAATTTTTGTGTTTGGAAATTGAGCAAACTGAAAGAGGTATATTGTTGAGTCAACCAAAGTATGCTTCAGACCTGTTAATGAAGTTTAAAATGGATGAATGTAAGGAAGCCAAGTGCCCATTCCTTTCAGGCATAAAACTAGGTGAATTTGATGACTCTCCATTGGTGGATTGCACACTCTACAGGCAGCTAGTTGGAAGTTTGTTGTACCTTACACATACAAGACCTGATTTTTATTATGTTGTAAGTGCTGTAGCAAGGTATATGCAGCATCCACATGAGATCCATTGGAAGGAAGCCAAAAATATCCTTCAGTATGTCCAAGGAACAAAAAGTTTTGGGGTACACTATCCAGCTGGTTCTTCACTACAACTAGCTGGATTTTCTGATTCAGATTGGGCTGGAGATCCCATTGATAGAAAGTCCACTTCAGGTTTTGTTTTCATGTTTGCTGAAGGTCCCATTTGCTAGTCAAGTAAGAAACAACACACTATTTCACTTTGATCAGCATAGGCCGAGTACAAGACAACAGTGAATGCAGCCACACAGTGTGTTTGGTTTCAAGGTATTCTTCGGGAACTTGGTGTTGCTATTGATTCTCCAACCAACATTTGGGTGGCAAATCAAAGTTCCATCAAGATATCTACTGATCCAGTTCAGAGGTAGAGAACAAATCACATTGAAATCCATATGCACTACATTTGGGGCTTGGTGCATGACAGAGTGATTTCCTTGCAGTATTGCCCATCCATCGAGCAAACTGCTGATATTTTCACCAAGTTTTTTACTGAGAAGACCTTCACTCACTTGAGAGATTTGCTTGGAGTGAGTGATGGATGGTGATTTCTGCAATTTTATTGTAGGTTCATCCCTATGTCCATTTTAGAGGGAAGGTTTTATCCCATGATGTTTTCCTTCTTGTCCTCAAATTACATGGACAAATAAAATTTATGTTTTGTAATGAGGTGACTTGAGCCTTTGTTGCCAAGGCCTCCCACTTAAAATTCATGAGTTGTACTAAATTCTGGTTAAGCGGGGGTGTTAGAACAGTAATCCATACTTAGTACCATAGTTCATAACCTTAGTCAATTTTATTGCCATTTGTGCTTTATTACACTATAGTTTGGACTTGGTTACTTTAATTGGTCAAATAACCACTTTTGAGAGTGTTCACACCCACTTCCAAGCAAACCATCTCACCCAAACTCCAGTTTTGTCCACAAGTGCGCCCTCATTAAATGTTGGAGCGCTCTCCTTCCTTGAATTGGGGAATCTTTGTTGACTTGGAGCACTTGGGTGGATTTTTCCTATTTTTGGCTAGATTTGGAGCATTTATTGCTTCCTTGGACCTCCCACACACCTCTATTTGCTCACCCATGCATGCCTAGGCCTCATTTATGACCTAGCATGATTTAGCCACCTCCACACCAAAATTCGTGACTTATTGGGATGATTAGGACTGATTTGGACCCACCTAGGGGGGATTGAGTCCAATTTGGCCAATTAGCATTGTACACTCATTTTGGGCTCTCTGTGGCTCTTGAATTTCTCTATGATGTAATCTAAACCTGTTCTAAACATTTTCACATGTTAGACAGTCTGATAATGCCAAGTTTCAGTTCACATTGTCTGTAAATTTGTCTCCTTTTCAAGCTTTTTCACTGGTTATTGCAAATATTTCGATTTTGTGAAGTTCTCTATAGCTCCAAGATCTTACTATGGATCAAAATACTCACATTTGTGAGGAGTCCATTCAATGTAATAATATGCAAGGATATGACAGCTGTAGCAACTCACAATCAAACTCACAAATATGTTGCAAAGAAGAAGAGAAGGAGACACTCAATGATCACTCATAAACACAGTAGAATAGAATATAATCTCAGTATTATACAATGAATAAGAATGTAAGTGAATGAGTACAATATAACAGTAAGGTGCATAATATAGGATTTGAATAGGCCAAGTAGGGCATTCAAATTCCTAACTCAGATTGTGGCTTGAATGATAGTGGAGTCATCATCTAGTCAATGTATCAGTCATCAGAGGTAATAGTTAGTCAACTGAGTCTAACTGAGTGAAGTAGGCACTAACTGAATGAACGAGGCTCGATCGAGGCCGCATGAGGAATCTAACTGAGTGAGGTAGGCATGAACTGAATGAAGGAGGATCAGTGGAGGGCGCATGAGGAGCTAACTGGAGCCAGAATGGGCAGACAAGTCTCACTCGTGGTCCATCGGAGTGAAACAGTCAGTGGGGGAGTCAATCTAGCCTTAAATCAAGGAAGAACTGAGAGATAACTGATTGGTAGGTGAGAAAGGCACCTAACTAGCTGTGGTAGGTGAGAAAGGCACACTAGCCAAGCAAAAGACTGGAGAAGGGCGCTTTCGGTAGGTGGGAGGCCCCTTAGGGGATGTAGACAGTCCGTGGAGAGCTAGAACCAAGCTATAGGAGCTGGGAGGTCCACCAATATGATGACTGGATGCATGCAGAGGCATGCAAATGCATGCAGCATGCAGTTTTGCATGCAGGTAAAGGAGAGCTTAGAAGCAAGCTCTAGGTGCTGGGGAGACCACCATGATGATGATTGGATGCATGCAAGTGCATGCAGCATGCAGATCTTCATGCAAGCATGTAAAATACAAAATGATGGGGAGAATATTCCAACATTCAATTCTATGGGTCACTCCATCACTACTTCACTCACCTTTCTCTTGGTCCCTGTGGCTAATTGAACTAGCCAAGACTTACTATGATTTAATTTACTAAGAGAACAACCTTCAATAACCTTAGGAGACACATAACTATGAGTAGATACTGGATGAATCAAAACAGAACTATATTGCTTAGAAATCTTACCTTCAACTTCCACCACTGGTGATTGGTGGTCTTCCTGATGATCATCCAATGTTGCATAAATTTGAGGTGTTTCCCTTGCCATATATTATACTGTATTTTCTTCTTCTAATTTGTGCAAGCCTCTGGGATTCTCCCTCCGATGTGGACATTCTCTAAGCACATGGTTTCCTCCACATCCCGAACATTGAAGTGGACCTTTTGGTGCTCTTTTTGCTGCCACATCTGGCTTGAATCCTCTTTGTGCTTGTTGTCCTCGTGGAAAATATCTTGGTTGACCTTTGAATGGTGGTTTGAATCCACTCTTCCTTTCTTCAAAACCTCCCTCTGGTATTTCCTTTCCATGATGCCTGAACCTCTTATTTTCCTTTACTATGCTCATAGCAATGCAGTGAAATCCTAATGGATTCATCCAGACTTGGTGGATTGACAAACTCAATCCTATCTCTGAAATTTCGAGGTAGACTACCAAGGAAACATTGGATCTTTACCCTTTCATCCTTTATGTAATCTACATACCTCAACAACTCCAAAAAATTTTGGACAAGCTATTCCATGGAATTTTGTCCCAACCTGAGTTCATTGAACTCTTTCCTCTTGTTATCATAATACCTAGTTGATAGGTATTTTTCCTTGAAGTACCTTTTAAACCACTTCCAGCTGATCCTTCTTTCACTGATTCTTTTCACTTGCATGAGGTGCTCCCACCAAATTGAAGCTTTGCGACTTAGATTGTAAATGGAAACTATGGCCTTTTCATTTTATGAATAGTCATGCAATCTGAAATACTTCTTCATTCCAAGAAGCATGCCTCTGCCTCTTGACCTGTCTTTCTTTCTCCATCAAATGTGGGAGTCCTTGCCTTCCTAAATTCTCCCTGTGGGATCCCTCTGAACTTATTTCTTCTCTCAATTCTACTGGAGGTATGCCTTGGGATTCAAGAAGCCATGCCTCTGCCTCTTGACCTGTCTTGCTTTCTCCATCAAATGTGGGAGTCCTTGCCTTCCTAAATTCTCCCTGTGGGATCCCTCTGAACTTATTTCTTCTCTCAATTCTGATGGAGGTATGCCTTGGGATTCTTTGAGAATCTCTAGAGTCACATGACTTGCTGGAAAGAGATCTTGGAGAGGGTGTTCTGTGCTTTTTGCTCATAGAACTCCTTCTAGGGCTTGGAGTCCTCTTCCTAGAATGACCTCTAGAGTGATTACCTACATCTCTTCCTTCTCTGCCCACATTGCTTGGGTTAGACCCAATACTTATCCTCTGATGCATATCAGTGAGGCTCTAAAAGATGGAAGCATTGAGTTGGTTCTGATCTTCCTGAGCCTTTAGCAATATCTCATTGAAGATCACCATGGTTTCAACTAAGTTCGGGGGATTTATTTGCTCCCTTCTTCCATTGGATTCGGTTTCAGTATGTGCTTCTTGCACATTCTCTCCTATCACGTCTTCCTACTACGCATAAGGATCCTCGGCATCATTTATGGTCACCATTTCCTTGCTTTCTTGTATGCTGCCTCTGTTGTACGATTCAGCTACTACTGCTCCAATCACTATGCATTATAGAGACATTTATTAGTGTCACACACCCCAAATCCAAGTTAGCATTTTAGAAAAATTTGCAAAAATTCTCATGACATAAATGATATTTGTTATGAAATTTATGTACATCCTTTCTACCATCCATACTTCCGTCGCCTTACTTATCATAGTAAGTAATATCTATCCCACTTCTTTTAGTCCTCTTGGAATAAATTATATGTTCATCGCAACCATACATTATGTTAATAACAGTAATTTGCTTCATCCCATTAACTCATATTCAACATTACTATCTTGAACATCTTCATGCGTATCTTACCATTGGTGATAGTCTTGATTATGCCAAAAACAAACATTAAATACATCTTTATGAACATTATATGAATTTCATGAATAATCATAACTAATCTTTTACCCAAAAATCACTTAGACAAGCATACACATTACATAAATGACAAATCTAATAGTCACACATGAAAAGAGACCAATGTACATGGTTCACCCAACCTATGGGCTACGTCCACCAAGAAGAGTCCCATATTTTCTATTAATCCAAAAATAGAGTTACATTCCTCAACACCATTGTTTCCATAATTCTTCCCACTTTCTCATAGTCCCTCTCATCGAGAGTATAATTCAATGCTAACATCAATTATTATCGAGATCTATTCTTTGGTAAACTAAATAATTATCATAATTCTTTCCGCTAATCCTTAATTCAAATTACTAAGATCTATCTCGGGTTGATTACATCTATAAACGATGGACATTCAATTCTAGCATTGTCATCATTATAGAGATCTCTCTCTGAGGTCTACCGCAATATAACATTAAAAACATGGATCAATCGCTAAACATACTATATAACATAAAATTAAGCAGGTGCTAACATAAATTAGCATGTAATAATATAACTTTTAGAATTTAGTGGATGCTAACATAGATATACTAAAATCTTAGCATAACAATATAACTCTATAATTTAGTGGATGCTAACATAGATAGAATAAACTCTTAGCATAACAATATAACTTCTAGAATTTAGTGGATGCTAACATAGATATAATAAACTCTTAGCACAACAATATAACTTCTAGAATTTAGTGGATGCTAAGATATAATAAACTCTTAGCATAACAATATAACATTAGATGCATGGATCAATCTCTAGCATATCTTTTATATTTTTGACAGAAGTCAAAGCAATCTAAAGCAGAGATTTACTTTGTCACTCTAGCCTGGGCACATCAATACAAACAACCACATTTTTGTCTAACATCAAGAAATACTCAATTTATAAGCAGAGATTTACTTTGTCACTCCATCCTGGGCATGTCAATACAAACAACAACGTTTTTTTGTCTAACATCAAGAAATATTGAATTTATAAGCAGATTTTTACTTTGATTTCGAACCAGCATAAAATATCCTGTGCGATTTTCACCCAGCACAGTGAACAAGAAAAGATCACATTCACGATTTTAAATCAACATAATGAAATAGGTGGACAACCAATATGCATCTTCAAACCAGCAATGAGAAGCAAAAATACTAGTTTCGCGTATAACCTACACTAATAACATAACTTATATGTTGATGGCAGTTCATATGAATTCAATCCCGTTGTTAATTTTTGAGCATCAATTCAATATACTCTAGGATCTTTACTGAGAGAATAACATGTACAACATATCAATCATATCAATCACAACAAGCAAACACATAAGACAATAGACACATAGAGTTTCCTTGGGGAAAACCATAAAGGTGAAAAACCCCAATAACTTCCTCAAAGATAGATAGAGCAATGATACAAAACCCAAGCATAAGAGATAGTCTCCTAGCAACAGCTTCTCCTCGTCCACTAGTGCACCACTCTCCAATGAGTGTATAAGTGAGAAAGTGAATGATAAAAAAGAGTGCCTCCTGCACTCTATTTATACTTGACTTGGATTGCCTAATAACCTTACAAGGTAGGCCTCAACTTAACCATATAACATAATGCTAACAGGGTTGACCCCCAATAGGGTGGTCTAATAACCCTTTAACACACATGACTTATATAGGGCCGACCCCATCAAGGTGGTCTAATAACCCATCAAGTATAAGTTACGACACTTACAATATAAATGACGACACTTCCGTATAGAGGAATAATAACATCTCTATAGGAATACAATATACATATATGAAATACATTCCAAAGTTACAAATACATCAACACTCCCTCTTAACTAGGAAGGTATTTCTCGATGCACATCTGCTAGCACAAGTCTTCTTCTCTGAATCATCATCATCGTCACGACTGTTTCTATCTCAATCAATCTCTGAACTACTCATCATAGGAATTTCTATAGAGCCAACCCTTTTTCATGCTAGATGTAGGCCCACCACATGTAGGTCTTCATCATCACTGGCCATACTGTGGATCCCAGGACTTATTACGTGCGTCAACAAAACCTAGCTGAGACTATAGGATCTTTTACATGTTAACTATCACAAAACCTTAAAAGAGTGTCTTGCGACCTGCAAGAACTCTACAGAGTATCCTAGCTCAGACTATAGGATCTCCAGGGATGATTACATGTGACCTACACCACAAAACCTTAAAAGAGTGTCTTGCAACCTGCCAGAACTCTACAGAGCATCCCAGGACTGATTACGAGCTTACTGCTCAACCTATCGGATCTCCAGGGCTGATTACATGTGGTTAGGCAAAACCTTTAAAGAGTGTCTTGCAACCTGCAAGAACTCTACAAAGCATCCCATGACTGATTATGAGCTTACTACTCAACCTATCGGATCTCCAGGGCTGATTACATGCCTCTCATAGAAAAACCTTGAAAGAGCATCCTAGCTCAAACTATAGGATCTCCTAGGATCTTTTCTATGCTACATGCACAACCTGTCCATAGCCATGGAGTATCAACTTGATACTCACCATACATCATCCTGATGTGCATGATCATCCTGATCATCATCACTGCATCGTCCTGATGCAAGTCATCCAGAGCATCATCGTGATACTCATCACACATGATCATCTTGATCATCGTCACTGCATCATCCTGATGCAAGTCATCTAGAGCATCATCCTGATACTCATCACACATGATCATCCTGATCATCGTCACTGCATCATCCTGATGCATATCATCTGGAGCAACATCCTGAAGCTCGTCATCTGTGATCATCCTGATCAAACAATATATCCATCTGATGCATACAGAGTATCAACCTGATACATATCATCATACCTAATCCACCTAGTCATATAATGCATCCACCTGATATATACAATGCATCCACTTGATACATACATAAGTACATGATCCACCTGATCATGCATAAGTACATGATCCACCTGATCATACAATGCTTCCACCTAATACATATATAAATACATGATCTACCTGATCATATCAAGCATCCAACATGATGCATATACAAAGTAGTAATTGGAGCATCGTCCTGATGCTCATCATCCAGCGCTTACATCCACAGCCATTGGAAGGATCCTCTTCTCACCAGGCTTGGAATGGCTCTTGCAAATGTGTCCATCACTTCTTCCTTGAAGTGTCGTCAATCTGAAGAACACCAAGCCTCTCTCTGAAGTACTCAAACTTCACTTTGGCTAGTAGTTTCGTCAATACATTTGCAACCTGCTCATCTGTCACAACATACAGGAGCTTCACTGCTCCTTTCTACACGATATCCCTGATATAGTGTTATTTGATCTCAATGTGCTTCGACTGTCGTGTAACACCAGATTCTCAAACAGCTTCACACAACTCTAGTTGTCACAAAAGATACCAATAGCCTCCAACGGGAGATCAAATAAATCAGACAGTAGCTTCTGGAGCCATACTACCTCACAACTAGCCAAACAAGTTGCAACATACTCTGCTTCGACTGTACTCAGTGCTACGCAGGACTGCTTCCTGCTAAAACAAGAGATCACACCTGATCTCATACTGAAGCAGCACCCATAAGTGCTCTTCCTATCTACAGCACTGCCTACCCAAACTGAATCAACATAACCCTGTAGGTTAAACTTTTGATTCGTATCATACTTGAGATCATAATCAACCGTACCCTTCAGGTACATCAAGGACCCAATCATCTGATGATACACCGTGACATCAACTGGCTCAGATGAAGCATCACATAGAAGCTTCAAGTTTGATGCCACAGGTGTGGCCATGGCCTTGTAGTCCATCATCCCGAACCTCTTCAGGATCTCTACTGCATACTTCCCTTGTCCAAGGAAGATCCCATCTACACTCTACCACACCTCCATGCCTAGAAAGTAGTGCATCATACCCAATTCCTTCATCTCGAACTCGGTAGCAAGCTTCCTCTTCGTGTCAGCAATCAACCCATCCTCACCTGTAACAAACAGGTCATCCACATACAATAGTAGTATCACATGATTGCCTTCCTCAACCTTGTAGTAAAGGTTGGAATCTGCTTTACTCTTGGTAAATCCCAAACTGGATAGAAAGTTATCTATCATACCATACCAAGTCCTAGGAGCTTGCTTCAAGCCATACAAGGCTTTCTTCAGTTTGCACACATGAGTCCCTCTGTCATGTGTCTCAAAACTGAGTGGCTACTCCACATACACTTCCTCTTTGACTACACCATTCAAGAAAGCTGTCTTGACATCCATCTGGTGTATCTTCCATTTCATCACTGCAGCCAGAGCAAGTACTGACCTGATAGAAGTGTATCTGGCTACAGGAGCAAAAATCTCTTCATAGTCTATTCCTTCTTTCTAAGACAAGCCATGAGGTACAAACCTCGCTTTGTATTTCTCTATGCTACCAACTGCAACATGCTTGATCTTGTAGATCCACTTGGAAGTCACACCCGACTTCCCTTCAAGTCTTGGGACTACATCCCAAACATCATTCTTCATGATCGACGAATCATGGCATCATTACTTCATCCCGGATCCTGGGAACTTCGGATTCTTCAATAGATAGATTTGTTGCTGAACAAATGTTGTAGTCCTTCTTTTGTAGGTACTTGTATACGTTCTTTCCTACAAAAACAAGTTAATTTGCATGATTAGAAACATCTCATGGTTTTCAAAACAAATTCTTATACATAAATAAATATGTCATACAGTCATGCAATTATTTTAGCCAATGCTTCAATACAACATTTATCCATATCCCGTAACTTTTTATATGCCTTTCAATCTCTACCAGAACATTGTTAAGAGTGTACACAAATCCCAACATGTCAGCAAAGAGGTTTCATTCTAGATAAGTAGCAATGGAATTTTGTACAGTGCCATAGGCCACTTACCCATTACATATGCATATTAGTAGTATACTATTCATTAATACAATTATTCTAATATCCATAATACACAACCTAAGTCTAGGAACATAAGCATATACATAATATTATTTAAACAATAATAAATGATAATTCAAATACTTATCTTTATTTGTTTGTTGGGTGGACTCCCTCTCAATCTTTGCTCCTTGCAGGAACTACTAGAGTGTGCTCCCTCTTGATCTTTGCTTCCTGGATTACCTGTCCTTGAACTTATATCCATCCTCGATCACTATGCGTGCTTACTAGTATCATCATTGTGTTATCCTTGAGATCTCATACATAATCATACATTCATTAGTATAATCTTAATACTATCAAAACAGAAAAATCTTAAACATGTATAGTCATGATCATTTCAAACACAGATAATAAGCATTAGCATTCAAAGTTTTAGGGAAGACTTCTCTTACTCATGCATATTCATATTTGACAATAGAACTCTTCTGGTTAGTCATATCATTAATCAAGGTAAGAGACATAATATGCATAAACCCTAGATTACTCAAATTTGTAACTTCATGAGTAATCATTATCAATCATACAAAAGTATAAGATCATTACATAGGGTAGGATTCTAACTTGATATAGGAAAAACATACCTGGTCATCATATTTGCTAGTTATGTCTAGCAATGTTTTCTTGTTCTCTTCAATGACCTGCATAACTCATAAGTGAACCAAATTATACATACCTCTATGTGATCCATGACTATGGATGAGTCTTTGTCTTCATGTCACTATGGTCTTGATTTAGGACTTGATTTGTACCTTTATGCTAGTGGATAACATTCTCCTCATACAACACCATAGTGCATTAGTTCAATCATAATACAATCATAAGTGTCATAACCCTAATCAATGAATGTCTTCTATCATGCATTCACACTTTGCTAGGGTGATAAGACAAGTCTAAAATTAAACAAGATTGTTACTAAAATCAATAACATGAGGACAATCATATTATTCATGAACAGATTTCAAAACATACCTATAATTCATACCTATCAAATTGCTTGTAGTAGTTGTTGTTGTTGTTCTTTTTGTTCTTAGGACAATCTTAGGAGAATTGTCCTCTTCTTGGTATGTGCTGTGAGAGCTTGATCGTCATTCCCCATCGTCTCTTCTCAAGCTACAATCCGAGCTTCTTCCCATAGCTTACTGAAAGTGATAAGTTTCTTCCTAGCACAAATTCCTTGGATGAAGGAATCCCATGACCTAGGGAGGCCATTAAGAGTGGTCGTTACCACTTCTCCATTCTCTATATCTTCTCCCACAACTTTAAGTTTTTCTTTTATCTAGGAGACCCTTGAGAAATAAGACTACATGGTCTCCGCATTCTGGATCTTGATATTCTTCAATTGATTCCTCAAGGTCATCTTCCGATTTACATTCTTCCCTTCAAATAGCTTGGTCAAGGAATCAAGCATCTCCTTAGGTGTCTTCAGAGATGGCACATGTGGCATGAGATGGTCTTTGATAGAATCAACAATAATCCTTTTAGCCTTGACTAAGTCCCTCTTGTGTAAGGCCTTAGTCTCTTATCCCTCTGGGTCAGGAACCCCTTCACTTGTGTAGGTGTCCAACTCACTCTCTCACTAGAATTAACCCAATCCTATACTTCCATGCTCGGAATTCATCAGCCCCTTCAAGCTTATCCTCAAGCTTGGTGTGGTGAGACATCTTAAAGAGTACTTCAAATGAAATAGAAAAGATTTAGGTCTTACCACTTGATTTGCAGAAATCTGGATCTAGAGTTGGATTAGGGTTTGTCAGAGAAACCCTAAAAATTCAAACTTTGAATTTCAAACTTCTGAAAGGATCGAAAGATGCGCCTTGATGAGCTGATTAAGCTGGTATACTTAGAATTTGAAAACTGCAAAGTTTCACCCCTCAAATTTGCTTTTCAAACTTCCAGATTCACTAGGGAGGACCCTAAATTAGGTTTGATTTTCCTAGAGCTTTACCCATCCAAAAAGTTCGATCTTGGTCTCTAAAATTCAATTTTTTAGAGGAGCTTCCAGCCATGGTCTCATTTTTCAGAAATTCCAACTTTTGCAGAGAGCCTAATTTCCGGCTTCACTAGACAGGACCCCAAACTAGGGTTTGATTTTCCCGGAGCTTCACCCAACCAAAAAGTTCAATCCAAAGCTCTAAACTTTGATTTTTCCAAGGAGCTTCTAGCCATGGTCTCAGATTTCATAAATTACAATGTTTGCAGAAACCCTAATTTCCAGCTTCACTGGAGAGGACCCCAAACTAGGGTTTGATTTTCCCAGAGCTTCACCCAACCAAAAAGTTCGATCCAAAGCTCTAAACTTTGATTTTTCCAAGGCGCTTCCAGCCATGGTCTCAGATTTCAGAAATTCCACTTTTTGTGGAAACCCTTTTTTTAGGGCCAAACCTGAAAGTGCTCAGAATTGAATTCTGATTGGATAGAAAGATGCGCCTTGCTGAGGAGAGTCAATC
The DNA here is from genome assembly GCA_027924585.1 of Larix kaempferi. NCBI lineage: Eukaryota > Viridiplantae > Streptophyta > Pinopsida > Pinales > Pinaceae > Larix > Larix kaempferi. Next base: position 8,094,701 of record BSBM01000182.1, on the reverse strand, counting down.
TAGCCTCCTGCCTTTCAAGATCTGTGGAGAGAAACCCAAAAAACAAGAATCCCTAGCTTCTGCAACTTCACAGTGTCTTCTTCTCAGGTTAGCTCTGATACCATGTTAATTTTTTAGCATCAATTCAATATACTCTAGGATCTTTACTGAGAGAATAACATGTACAACATATCAATCATATCAATCACAACAAGCAAACACATAAGACAATAGACACAGATTTTCCTTGGGGAAAACCATAAAGGTGAAAAACCCCAATAACTTCCTCAGAGATAGATAGAGCAATGATACAAAACCCAAGCATCAGAGATAGTCTCCTAGCAGCAGCTTCTGCTCCTCCACTAGTGTGCCACTCTCCAATGAGTGTATAAGTGATAAAGTGAATGATCAAATAGAGTGCCTCTCGCACTCTATTTATACTTGACTTGGCTTTCCTAATAACCTTACAAGGTCATCCTCAACTTAACCATATAACATAATGTTGACAGGGCTGACCCCCAATACGGTGGTCTAATAACCCTTTAACCCACATGACTTATACAGGGCCGACCCCATCAAGGTGGTCTAATAACCCATCAAGTATAAGTTACGACACTTACAATATAAATGATGACACTTCCGTATAGAGAAATAATAACATCTCTATAGGAATACAATATACATATATGAAATACATTCCGAAGTTACAAATACATCAACACCCGTCACGCAGAGGATCGCTAAATATCTTCTCACTAACAAGGACCCCGTCCTTGCTGTCTCCTTAGTGATCCCTATCGGTATTTCTACACAGAGATCAGTTTGCAAAGTGTGCAACTCCATGCGGAGATTACTTGTCGAGCAATCTGGATTTATGCCCTTGTTTACCTTCAGAAACTTTGGAGTTCCCCCCCCCCCCCCGATTTTCTCCTCCCTCGAGAAGATTCCAACTCCCTCTATTTAACCCAGAGTTCAGAGGTTTGTAGGGAGCCCAAATGCTTCTCTAAAGTGACAGATGGCAGTGGTAAGGAGTGGAAGAAATATCTTCATGGATACTCTCACGATGGAGACAAATGGCGATAGTTTGGTAAAGTAACTCAGTTAGGGAGACAAACCTCCTTTAGAAAATCCAGGTGAGACTACCACCAACCTTTTATTTGATCCGTAAAGAGTTTTCCATCTTGTATTAAGAACACAGAGTTCTCTGAAATATTTAGGATATACTTATAGTCTTCTCTTAAATGTCTTTTAAGATATATTTTTATCCATTTGTTGATTAATCAAATTTTATAACATATAATGAGAACAAGGAGTATGCTTTCCCAGTTCATGGTCTAAATATTTCATATATATATAACACGTATATAAATATGTAAATAAATAAGTACAAATCTTTAAATATGTTAAATCATTTTTTTAACTCAATATATAATAATTATAATTTATTTATCTTCTACTATACTAATAGCCAAGTATACTAATAAATAATTGCATTTACAAAATAAATAGGATATATATATATATATATAAGGGGTATTACAATTATATATTATAAGAACTCATATAAGACACAAAAATCCATTCAAATCTCAAAATTACTCATTCGGGAAACAACAACAATAATAAATAATTATCAAAACCACGCCATTGACACTTCCCGCCTGTAAATGCATTCGTGCTTCATCCCATGTAACCCTAGTGCTGTAACTTGGGTTCTGATACCACTCTGTCATTTCCCCGGTCGTCTTGGTGCCCTTCATAGGTGATGGGAAACCAACTGGTACATTTTTTCCCACTATTCTCTTCCTTTTTACACACAGCGACAATGCCTTCCGATCCGCAATCCGCAATCCACCCTGCCGCAATCCGCAGTCAGAATTCGGAAGTCAGATTTCCAAATCCACCACTCCAATGAAATCATGTTCCCGACTTCCGTAATCCGCAATACGGAAGTCGGAAGCCGTAAGTCAACTAACGGCCTCGAAAATTTACTTGTCCCAATTCCGCAATTCCGCAATCCGCATGCAGAACTTGGAAGCTGGAATCCTCAAATCGTCGTCATGGAGAATTTACTCCTCCGATTTCAGCAATACGCAACCACGTTGCAGATGTCGGAAATTGGAAACCTCATTTCGTAACCCGGGGAAAAACCACCTTCTGACTTCCGCAATCCGCAATCCTCCTTCCGGATGTGGAAAGTCGGAAATCCAATGCGCCAATCCCCATGGAAATCGCCTTCTGATTCCCGCAATCCAGAATCTGCCTTGCGGATGCGGAAAGTCAGGATTCCAACGGGCTGACCCCATGGAAATCTCCCTTCCAACTTCTGCAACCCGTAGTCCACCTTGCGGATTCGGAAATTCGGAAGGATAACCACGCCATTCCAAAGGTCGGTCCCCGACCTCCGCAATCTGCAATCCACATTGCGGATTTGGAAGGTCGGGACCACATACCCCTGCACTTTCAAATTTCCCAAGCTTATAAGTTCTTCATCCTTGGGCCAATTTGGACAATTCCAATACCATTGGAAATCCCTTGGAGAGATCTATCCACTGGTGTGATCCCCTACCACATTTGAGTACTCTGACTTGGCCATATTTCCAACTGAATCATAGCTCAAACCTCCTCAATACTTCTTTACCCTGCTGCAAGAAGCTTTGTTTCCCTCTTCCATGGCTTCACCCTTCACCTAACCCACAGAGGGGTCATGAAACACAACATGGGGATTATCTACTTCCTTTCCCCAAGTCCAAATGAAGCCAAGCAATCCCTCTTAAAGGTGAATTCAATGCAGAACTAAACACATACTATGAAACCAAACCTAGTCAATGCATCTACAACCTACAAGGTTAGAAGTACATTAAACTCATGCAACTGGTGAAGCATTCAAACATGAAGTCAACCTCATACTCAGGCTTATATATAGTTCCCCATTGATCAATTTAATGTAATCCTTCATTCAATAACTTGAACGTAACTATTCGGGTACACAGGGTACTACCAAAGGACCGAACACCAAGAGCAACCACTTCACACAAACAGATCACAGATCAACACACCGATGTTTTGACGTGGTTTAAACCCTCTTGAGGGAAACACTCCACGGCCCCGGCCAAATAGCTTCTACGGGACAATTTATTATGCAAATAAAGAAAGTTACAAATGAGCTTCTCATAATCGATCAACTAAACAATGACCCTCCATGCTCTTTGAATAGAGATCATGGACCAATCGGGTGTTAAGCCATGGATCAAGGTTAGGTTTTATCTAAGAGAAGTTGAGCCGTTGGATCACTCTATGTCAGGAACATATCGTGACCGTCGGATTAAGTATTTACAAATTCATACTAAAGAAACACACTATCCCTAACGGATATATTACACAAGTTGATTTTAACTAACTCCTAAGTGTCTAAATATCCTAACAACCCCCCTTAAGAACAACTTGGGATAAGATTGAAGGATTTACAAAAGTGACACTATTAGGAGAAGGAAGGAGGCATTGGAGCCTATCGCCCCTTAATGACAAGTTCCTGAACTCCTAACATAGATCGAAGTTTAGAAAACTTCACTTTTGTAAGAGACTTGGTGAAGATGTCTGCAACTTGATCATCTGTAGGGCAAAAGAGCATTTCAAGAACACGATCATGAACAAGATTTCTGATGAAGTGCATATGTAGCTCAATGTGTTTGCCGCGTTGATGTAGAACTGGATCTTTGGCAAGCTTGATGGCACTTTGATTGTTACACCAAAGTGGAGTAGGCTGCTGCTTCTTGAATCCAAACTCTGAAAATATCTGTCGAAGCCATAAAGCTTCTTGACTGGCATTAACTGCTGCTCGATATTCTGCCTCTACTGAAGAAAGAGAAAGAGCTTGTTGTTTCTTACAAGCCCAAGTAATAGGTCCAGATTCCAGACTGAAAACATAACCTGCAGTAGACTTTCGATCATCAGGATCGCCGACCCAATCTGAATCAGTGAAACCAACCAACAAAGGTTTCCCCCCTGTACTGTAATGAATCCCAAACTGAACTATACCTCGAATATATCGAAGTATTCTTTTAGCTGCTTTCCAGTGACTTTCATGAGGTGTCCGCATATAACGGGAAACACGACCAATGACAAAGGAAAGGTCAGGACGGGAATGAGTCATGTATAAGAGACTACCAACAACCTGACGATACAAGGTGGCATCGACTTCAGGTGAAGTACAAGTGGCAGAAAGTTTGACTCCAGACTGGAAGGGAGAAGGGGCTGTTGTACAATCTTCCATGTGAAAGCGACGAAGAAGGTCACAAGCATACTTAGACTAAGAAAGAAAGATTCATTCTTTGGTTTGCAGGACTTGGAGACCAAGAAAATAATGCAAATGTCCTAAGTCTGACATTTCAAAATTTTGTTTAAGATTGGATTTCACATGGGTTATAAGCTTAGGGTCACTACCAGTAAGAATAAGGTCATCAACATATAGAACAAGTATGATGAGATGGTTTCCTACTTTCTTGGTATAGACATTGGGGTCAGAATGGCATCTAGAAAAACCAGTGTCAGGGAGAAAGTTATCCATTTTGGCATACCAAGCTCTAGGAGCTTGCTTAAGGCCATATAAGGATTTCTTAAGGTGACAGACAAGGCTAGAGTTATTCTGAACAAGGCGGATGGAGTTCATTTTTGCGACGGGAGCAAAGGTTTCATTGTAGTCAATCCCTTCAACTTGGGAAAAACCTTTGGCAACTAACCTTTCCTTAAGTCTTTCAACACTTCCATCTGATGCATACTTAGTTCTGTAGACCCATTTACATCTGACAAGTTTTCTTCCTTTTGGAAGAGGTACAAGATCCCAAGTATCGTTCGCCATTAAGGAACGATATTCTTCATCCATGGCTGCATCCCAATCTGGATTCCCTGAAGCTTCTGCAAAAGTTTCTGGATCATGATTCTCGGAAACTTGAGCCAAAAGAGAAGAGGCTCGCAGAAACTGAGAACGTGTTCAACATTGATCTCTAGGATCACCGACAAGATCACCAGCTGCTTCACATGTTGAACAGACCCATCGAGGAAGCACTTGTGCTTGTGCAACTGGAGGAACATGAGCAGGTGGACATGGATTTTCATCCTCACTGTCATCATCAGAAACTGGAGTTGGAAACCTGTCAAGGAAGTTGGAAGAAGAAGAAGAAGGCACAAACACCGAATCAGGCTCGCAGGCCAAAGATGGCACAATCGCCAAGTTAGGCTCCTAAGCCAAGAGATTTTAATCAAATTTAACATCTCTTCTAATGATTATATCATGAGAATGTAGTTGAACAAGTCTATAACCTTTTACATCTTCAGAATATCCAACAAATATGCACTTTTCACTTTTAGGCTGCAATGCTTTCCATTTTTCATCCGGAATGTGAGCCCATGCTTCACTACCAAACACACGGAAGTGACTTACATCAGGTTTAGTTTTACTCCATGCTTCTTTCGGTGTTATACCTTGTAATGCTTTAGTGGGGGTGCGATTAACTATGTAATTTGCACAATTAATGGCTTCAGCCCAAAATTGAAGACTTAGTCCCTTAGATTAGATCATACAATTAGCCATTTCTTTCAAAGTGTGGTTCTTCCGCTCAGCTACACCATTTTGTTGTGGTGTATATGGAACAGTGTGCTGTTGTTGGATGCCTTGTTCAGTGTAGAAAGTACTGAACTTATTGTTAACATATTCTCCTCCATTGTCATATCTTAACTTAATAATTTGATGACTAGATTGTTTTTCCACAAGGTCCTTGTAGGCCAAGAACATGTTAAATACTTCGCTCTTAAGTTTTAGGAAATAAACCCAAGTGCGTCTGGTGTAATCATCATTGAAAGTTAAGAAATATTTGAAACCAGAAAAGGAAGAAGATGGAAGAGGACCACACAAGTCACTATGCACAAGCTCCAAGGGAACTGAGGCGTGCCAAGAGGCACGTTTGTCAAAACTGTCCCGATGATATTTTCCGAGTACACAACCGAAGAAAACACCATCCCTGCAAGATACCATCGGAAGACCTGTCACCATATTTTCTTTACATAGTTGTTGCAATGAGCGATAATTTAAGTGACCAAATCGCTCATGCCAAAGTTTGCTCAAGTTATCACTATGAGCAACAAAAACTGAAGGGAAAGGTGATGACCCAAAGTTGTTAAACTTGTACAACCTGGTAATATCATCAACAATTCCGGTAGCTAGAACCTATTGAGGATCTTTAAAATCCTTGATTACAACTTGGTGAGGTGTAAAGGTCACAGTTTTACCTTCACCAGAATGAGTGATCTGATAGACTGATAACAAATTGCAGGAAATTCTTGGAACACATAGTACATCACTAAAATGACCATTATCTACTGGAACTATTCCAGCTCCTACAACACTTAGAGATCTATCATCACCAACAAATATTTGTTTGGTGTTACATTCATGCATAGTAGAAAATATGGCTTGATCCTTAGCCATATGATAAGATGCTCCAGAATCAATTAGCCATTCATTTGAAGTAGAAGAAGAAGATGCATTATAAGAATAACCAGAAGCACAAAGTGCATGTCCATGAGAGGCAGATTCTGAAGACGAATCTAGGCTGATGTGGTGCTTCTTCATTGCTGCTTCCAAGGCTGCCATCTTCTTGAAACACTTAGATTCATCATGATTATATTTCCCGCAATAGTTGCAATGACGCTCAGTCTTCTTGCCTTTTGGCTTGGATCCTTTGTCATTTTTTAAAGAAGGAGCTGACTGAGAGGGTTTTGGACCCTTGTTTGACTTATTATTGCGAAAATTTTGTTTCTTGGGAGGCTTGGACTTTTCTTTCTGTTGGGACAATAAGGCTTTCCCAGATGTATCTGCATTGTTGATTATTCCAAGATGAATGAGTTTATCTTGTTCTCTAATCAAGGAATCACAAAAGGATTCAAGACTAGGCTCTTGATAGCTAGCTGCATTCAAGGATGCTTTCATGGAGTAAAATGTAGATACAAAAAAAGAATATGCAGGTCCAAGTTTGGAAAGAATATGATAAATGCATTGTTTGTCTTCCCTTTCAATCTTCATTCTGCACATAAGAGTTTAAGAGTTTTGTACTTAGATAAATAATCTTGACTGCATGAAAAGTCACTTGGATTTAAAGAAATCAACTCATTTTCGAGTTGGTGACCTTGAATTTCATTGTGTTTACCAAACACAGATTCCAACTTGTCCCAAGCAGCATTAGGTTCATCAATTCCAGATATGTGGAATCGCAAATCAGTAGAGATTGACATCCCAATCAATCCACGAGCTTCATCACATCTATTTTCCCATTTTATTTTCTTATCAGCATCAGTGGGTTCTGTTTCTTTCCCTGAGGTAATTCTGAAAATTCCCCTACTTCGTAGAACATCCTTCATACAAGATTTCCATGAGAAATAGTTGGAACTGTTAAGTAGAATATCACAAGGGTCGACGATATTTGTAAATTAATGGTTGTAAAAGCAAAAACCAATAGTCTAGATGTGAAGAGCTCGAAAAAATAGGTGGTTTCAAAAAAACCGGCACTAAAAACTGACTCTGTATGATGAAGTTATGCTTGAACAAAGAAACTGTTGAAGATGTCCCCAATAGTGACGTGGCAGGTAGAGAATGTCCAGCAAAAAAAAGAACCCCCCTCTTCCCAAGATGAACCTTTTGAAAATCACTTTACAAGAAAGTTGCTTTAAGTGAACCACTTTTGTAAAATAAGTGATTTCACTTTTACAATGATATTACTTTTAAATAGTCCAACAATAAAAAAAACTTAAGTCACTCACTTGTATTTTTATTTTTTATTATTTAAGTGAGATGCACTTTTACAATAAAATAACTTGAAAATATAAATTGCATGCACTTTTTCTTTTAAAAGTAACTTCCTAAGACTTGAACTCAAGACCTATTAAGGAATAAAGCAACTTTGAACCAAGTGAGCTAGATTAAAAGGTATGTAAAATATGGGAATGAGGAAGGGGGCTTTTTTTTTTTTTTTTACTCTTCTTGTTCGGTTTGCGTGCTTGCCCTTTTTCCTGCAAAACACACCACAAATCGAAACAAAAAAAAAATTCCACACTTGTGGAGTTAGATCTTGTTAGCTTGCCTGGAAAGTCTACATTTTCTCTCTGTTTCTGATTTGCCGAGATTGCGCAAGGTGCATGGCAAAGAGCATATGCAGCCGAGAAAAACCCTTTCCCTTTCTGTTTCTGATTTGCCGAGATCGCTCAAGGTGCACGGCAAAGAGCATACGCAGATGGTAAAGCAAAAATCTGAACCCAAAAAAAAATCTAACAGTAAAAAATGATGAAATATGAGATTTTTTCCTTCTAAAAAAAAGAAAATAAAAAAATGTGTCACTATAACATTATACCTTCAAATCTGATGAAATACGCGTTTCTGGAGCAACCGGGAACCGTTTTTGATCAAACGAAAACTATTTTCCAATTGAAACGATGCTCCAGACGCAATGGAACACCTCCCACATCCCAGAAATGCACAGAAATACCAAAACTAGAAACCCTTTCAAGTTTCGGCAACAGCAGTTCAAGATCTAGATCATAACCGGAAGCGGCACTTCATAAAAGCTCTGATACCATGTTCGGGTACACAGGGTACTACCAAAGGGCCGAACAACAAGAGAAACCACTTCACACAAACAGATCACAGATCAAGACACCGATGTTTTGACGTGGTTTAAACCCTCTTGAGGGAAACACTTCATGGCCCTGGCCAAATAGCTTCTACGGGACAATTTATTATGCAAAGAAAGAAAGTTACAAATGAGCTTCTCATAATCGATCAACTAAACAATGACCCTCCATGCTCTTTAAATAGAGATCATGGACCAATCGGGTGTTAAGCCACAGATCAAGGTTAGGTTTGATCTAAGAGAAGTTGAGCCGTCGGATCACTCTATGTTGGGAACATATCGTGACCGTCGGATTAAGTATTTACAAATGCATACTAAAGAAACATACTATCCATAACGGATATATTACACAAGTTGATCTTAACTAACTTCTAAGTGTCTAAATATCCTAACACAAACATAACATAACATAGGGAAACTAACATCATTTTACACCACATAAGCACTTATCTTTGGAATGAAGCTGCCCAAGCAACTGGCTAAGTGAGAACAAATTTCCACCCAACCTTAGGTCTCTGTCTAGCCTATAATATTTCAGCTGAGATACCACCCCCGACATGGGTTGTGTATCCACTAAGGAGGCATAAATAGTCTCTCTCACGGTCAAGGTTCCATCCCAATTCTAAGCTAACCTACAGTTGGGTTTATCAAGCATGCAAGGGAACCAAGAGGATGATGCTAAGCCAGTGAGCTCAACCACAGAGCTATAGGAGTCTTAGGATACTCAACAAACATGGAACCCACAATACCTACCTCACCCAACACAAGGAAGGCCCTCTTCTCTGTTGCAAAGTCCCTCAAGGCCCCTTCCCTCCAGTGTTCTTCAAGGTGGGAACATAAAGGTCCAAACTGTTTTTTTCATGAGACTTTAGCCTTTGCTGGGTTTATCAAGCAAATCCAACTTCTGTCTTGCCTTATTCTTTGTTATCCTAGCTGGGATCTTCTCAGGGTTGCGGCTGAAACTCTGTCTTGCAACTCGGTTCTTCCACTATCTAATCAAGGTCTTCTAAAGGTTTTTCTAAGATTCTCAAGCTCAGTAATTTATCCCCAGGGTTTGATCCATGGATATCCAAATTGATTTGCTTCCTACACAAAGTTTCTATGTGCTTTAGGCTTCGCAAATTCGTGCTTACATAGAATCATGATTTTTCTCCTCCTACTTCACGACTCGGCTCTGAAATCCATCATTCGTTGGTTTCGTTGGTAAAAAATGGGATAGGGATTAGGGTGAGCGAATTCCCAGGAGTTAGAGTGGCTTAAGGGAGAAGCAAAATAGAGCCATACCCTCCCATACGGATTTTCAGGGCTGCTCCATACTCCATCGACCTCATGGACTAGTTTTCTCAACCACCCTCTTACAACAAAATTAAATGTTAGCATGGGGAGTCAAAAAGGTTCAAAATTTTACATGTGGTAGCATGGGTTTTAATCCCACAACCCCCTCACCTCTCCCTGGTGGATACACATGACCCCTTCTCATTGGTTGCATCCTTAGCCAGTTTCCTTGGTATTTTATTGCAATATTTAATATTTACATATTTACAATACCTCATGGCTTAATAACACATGGATAATCAAAATGTCAAATACTTTCCTATTAAAAAAATCTAAACATCCTCTAGTGGGGCCTTGGCCTTGAGCTCCACACTAGGGAAAACACACATTGCATGTATACAATATTTACATTGAAGCCAATAAACCCTAAGGGTCAAAATAGGGGTATTACAATAGGGTATGGAGGAATCGAACCACCAATCTCCTGCATGTAAGGCAAGTGCTCTTCCATTGAGCTTGTTGGAATAATTAATCCTTCCTACCATTCATTTATTTACATAAGATGCATTAATTAATCTTGTATTAATTAATTCTATGTAATAAATAAGGAAATTGTCATTGTGTGGACCACAAGGCAATATGAGAGGCTAAAATACATATATGGTGTGATCTACAAGCCACCTAGACCACTTGGGCACTTTACTAAAGCTTTCTGGATAAGGTTTGAGGAAGAAAGGCACACTTGTGGAAAACTGTTGCTTTTTACTACTTTTTCCCCCATAGGGAAAATCTAGTCAACCTAGGAAAGTGTTTTTTACACCAAAAAATTTTCTTAATGTTATTTCCACCCAAAATTTGTATTTGGCATTTTTTTTATCTATATTTCACCTTCAACTCACTAAATTAGCAATTCGTGAGCTTTTGGGCTGATTTGGAAAGTCAACTTGCCACCTAGGGGGGATGGGCATATTTAGCAAGTCTGATGATTAGCAGATTTGTTTGGCATCTTTATCCATTCGATTTTCTACTGTAAAGTTATTTAATGACATCCTATTACATTCATATGTTGGCTAATGTAATTCTATTCATGAGAAGTAATACAGAAATCTACTCTTGTGCATAATTTTTGTGCTTTTGACTAGTTGTGTGAGATTTTTCTTATGAGAGAGTGTAATTTCTTGATCAGTTCTTGGATGTGATCTGATTTTCACATGGTATCAGAGCCATCAAGCTATTCCTTTCATCTATTTATTGTCTTGCAGGATCCAACAGTATCAGGAAGGGCGCATTGATCAAACCACCGGGTGATTTCTATTCTCTGCAGGGAGCATTTTGGAATCCATAAGTGTTCTAAAATCAGTCCATAAGCTTATATCAATTGCAGAAATGGATCATACACAACAGATCATCCTCACTCCTTTCAATTACTTTGATTGGAAAGCACAGATGGAGATTCTACTGAGGAGCAAAGGGCTCTACAGGGTGACCATGGCAACAGAAGCTGAGCCAACCTCAACAGTGGAGAAATCTAAATGGCATAATCAAAGGGATGAAGCCTATGGGCTGTTATGTCTCACTACATCTAGAGAACTCTTATTTCATCTTGATGGCCTCACTTCACCCAATGAAGTGTGGTTGAAACTTCAAGAACTGTTCGGTAAAACTGATGAATTGAGAGGCCACCAATTGGATAACGAGCTAGTCTCTTTGAGTCCGCAAAATTTTGATAATATACAAGAATTCTTCTCCAAATTCAAGTCTCTTGTATTGCAGCTAAAGCAATGTGCAATAGACAAGAAACATGAGCAATTATTTTTGTCCATTCTCTCCAAGCTTGGCCTCGACTATTCAATTTTTGTTTCCACCTTCCATTCCACCCGGAAAGCAATTAAAAATTGAAAGAGCCCGTCACTTTCAGAATTCATGGAGTCATTAACACAAGAACAAGAAAAGCTGGTCTTAATGGGATCCATTAAATATCCATCCAAAGACCACTGTCTAAATGTTGGAGACTCAAAGAATTCGAAAGGCAAGAAGAAAGGCAACTTCAAGAAGCCCACCGGTGAGCGGAAAGACAAGCAGAATTTTAATGGAGAGTCATCAAACTTCAAGAAGAATCCGAACAAAAAGAATGAGAGGACAAAGTGCAATTATTGCAGCAAGGGCTTTCATCCTGAAAGCTCTTGCATGAAGAAGAACATCAACAAATTAACTCAACTTTTGGAGGAAGCCAATATCCCTCTCCCTGAGAGCGCAAGGAGGAAGGATGGAGGATAAAATTCCGATGACAAAGAAAGAGTTCATACACTGATGGCCAGCACTTCCCAATCTTCATAATTCATCATTGATTCCGGTGCTTCAAGACACATGGTGTCTGCAAGTAAGTATTTTACTTCACTTGACTCTTCCAGTGGTCCGAAGATTGTATTGGGAGACAATTTTGAAACTTCTAGCAAAGGAAAAGGTAGCATAGATATCGCGTTTGGGTCATTTAATAATGTTTTATATATCCCTGGACTTGCTGCAAACCTACTGTAATTCTATCAGATGACCCATATAGGGCTTCCCAAGAGAGTAACCTTTACCCCCAATGATGTTGAGACAGCAGAAATTTCAACAGGAAAAATTATTGCATTTGGTACTGCTGATCATTGTTCTAGAATTTACAAGTTTTCTCATTTTGTGCCAAACTCCTCACCTTATGCTCTATTAACCCATGCCAATGAGTCCAGCAATCTATGGCATGAAATATTTGGCCACCTAAAATACAAATACCTTTCCCAACTTCATGAGAAATAAATGGTTATAGGGCTTCCCAACATCAAATTTTCCAAAGGTGTCTGTCAATCTTGCATCCTAGGAAAACATCCTGAGCATAAGTATGGGAGATCTACCACTAAGAGAACCACTGCACCATTGGAACTTATACACTCTGATATATCAGGTCCATTTCCTCATGAGTCATTGAATTCAACAAAATATATTCTCACATTCATGGGATCTACCTGAAGAAGTACTACGCTTAGGATGACGTACTTTTTCTTGTAACATAGCTGTACATTTTTGTAAAGCTAGTTTTTGTTATGCTTGTTAGTTAATCTTATGTGTGTTTTTCGTTTCGTGTACCAGATGTCAACCGAACATTTCTTAGGATTTGCTGATGGCGCCAGTCGCCACACCTGTCAGTTGGCTACAGCAGCTTGAGTCATTTACTCACCCGCTGGCCAACTTGTCTCTTCGGGGGGGGTTTGTTTGGGTCCTACCACGAATAATGTGGTTGAATACAGTGCAGTTATAGAACTTCTCCGAGATGCTCTCAGTCATGGCACGTCACATTTGGAGGTAAGACTTGACTCACAATTAATTGTATTTCAGTTAACAGGTGTCTACCAGATTAGAGATCCTGGATTGCTACATCAGTTTCTACAAGTTAGACTATTGGAAAGGCAGTTTGATTCTATTATATATGAACACATTCCAAGAAATTTAAATGCATTAGCTGATTCATTAGCAAACTATGTGTTAGATTGGCATTTGTATCATACACTTTCATAAACAACATTGCACACATAAAATTCAAACACATACATATGTAAATAACCGATACTGTATATAGCCGATACTGTATCAAAAAATATATGAGTTTTGGATCACAAGTCTATCAAGTCATGTCATAAAAGTACAAAACTGGGCATAGTAGCCTCAAAAATATATACATAGATTGTATCCCTCTCCTATGGAGAAGGAGGGACCTCATCATCATCTACTGCATTGCGATAGCATATGACTAGCCTAGCTATCTTCTGCAGCACCCTAAGCCATGTTGGGGGCACCCCAACTACATGTTCCTGCATATCAATAGGTATCTGATACATACGGCATGCAGGAACTTCATGAGTCAACCGACTCACTTTTCTCTCTATGGTCCCCAATATAGCATCTGCTACAGTAATATCAGCTGGCCTCACAAAGATGGTAGGATGTCCCTCGGGACGGACAGGCCCAAGATCTACATATGACACTTGTTTAACACTTCAAAATTCATTCATAAAAATAAAATACTTGAAAAGTTTGAAAAAATTAAATAATTCTAAAAAATTAAACATACCAATATCTCCCCAGGCTCCACCTGGAGGAAGCACCAGTTCTGGATCATGACGGAAATCCAATCCAGCATATTGAAACTGCTCGAAAGCAGGCACTTGCCTCTCCCACCACCCCCAGAAATCATCAGTATGATAACAGTAGTGACTTTCCCCACCACCCTGGTGGAGGAATATGTCACCCCAACGGCCTAGTTGGGGCTCACGGGGGTTAACCTGAGGTAGAGGCATCCCCAAACTGATAGCAGGCATCCTCTCAAAGAAGAAAGTACACAAAATGCTACCATACCCAAAATTCTTCATTGTGCCGGATTTACAACCTGTCAATTGAGATTTCATGCTCGCCAGTAAACTAGTACACCAATCATATACATGACCGTGTAAGCATTAAACACCAAGATGCATAGAGTGCCTGGAAGCTAGGTGTAGTGAGGCACTACCTGCCACTCGGTTGATCATACTCACTATCACCTTCAATGGGAGGCCTTCAATGGTAGAAATCAAGATTTGGCTTCCTGATTTCTCAGCTCCAGCCACACAATATGAATTCACATACTCTTGCACAGACCTTATGCCCACACGAGAAGACCCTTTCAGATTTATTACATCTCCCCTTCGTGAGAGACCAGTAATGAAATATATGTCATCAACTGTAAGCTCCAAAGTTTTACCACGGATGACAAAAGTATTGGTATCCACATCCCAGTACTGAATAAGTCTTTGAAATAATGTGTTTAGGGCCCTCATGTTTACGGTTCGGTAAAACTTCAATAAACCTCATCTTCGGAGAGCGTGGAGAGTGGCTAGATCTTGCATGGCCAACCTATCCATGTCTTCATGTTCTCTCTCCCTCCATTGAAGAACCATCCTGCACAAAAAATGACATTCTTTTTAGTCTCGGCGCTTGCTTTTAGGTTTTCAGGCTTGAGCGCTACTGTGTATACTACACAGTCACGTATGGGCACTACTCTGTTTGAGCATAGTAGCGCTCATCCCCTTTACACCCTACTGCTATTGTTACACAGTAGCGCCCGTGTAGTAAGAGTTGTGAGCATTGCGTTGCAAGCAATTTTTGGCTCAAAAAATGAAAACTAAACCATGAAAATGCAAGTAGGGAGGATTCTAACTCACTTGGTGGAAGAAGAAGGACGTTTGGATGCTTGGTTTGATCGCCACGAAGATTTGAAAATGCCAAGGTTGCCCCAAATATTTGCCCTACAAAAAAAAAATTGGAAATTGATTTTTAAAATGAAATTATATATATGAATTGGATTTTAATTTTTACCCACCATTGTTTAGTTTTCTATAGTTTCAAATTTTTTTCAAAATCACCTAATTAATCAATTGAAACATACATATGGTGCAATACTAATCCAGCTCGCATTTTTCCTTAAATTTTTGTAGGATCGATCTCCTAAGTTTAAAAACTCTCGATGTTAGACCTTGTCAACTAGTTAATAGTTCAAATTCATATATCATTCGAGATTTTTTGTCGCATTAACTAATATTTTTTTGAAGACCTATTTTTGGCAGATTATGAAGCCATGATCCCAGAAGCTAACCTTTAAGTCATTTTAAGCTCTTGTTTGGACTATTTAAACCTAAACAAGCTTGTCCTCTTCGAGCTCATTAAAGTAATCGAAGGCTCATCCACTCAGCTATAGAATTATCCCTTTTCTGGGCCTAGGTGGATTAGTTACGGAAAAGGTATACTCTAGGTATACTTTTGTATGCGCTAGAAGAGTTCTTTTCCCTTTGTTTTATACTTTTTCGGGGGAGGAGACTAACTGCACGAAAAAGGACCTTTTGGATCCTTTCTTTAGAGTTTTCAGGCTCTCTAAACATGAAAATACCAAGCAAGCATTCACCTACTCGGGCTCGATGTGAAATCCATGAGAGGGTAAATAGAGTACTGTTTAAGTTTTTCAACTCTATAAACAAGAAAACACCGCCGAGCACAGACCAATCCAGGCTCGATATAAAATCCACAGATAGGTGAAAAGAGGATTGTTTAAGTTTTTCAAACTCTATAAACAGGAAAACACCGGTGAGCATTAATCTGCTTGGACTCAATACTAAAATCCGCGAGCAGATATATGGAGTTATTGTTTAAGTTTTTTAGACTCCTTAAAATTGAAAACACCGGCGAGCAAGAACAGATCTCGGCTCGATATTAAAATCCAGAGATCAGTAATATAGAGTAATATTCTATCTCTTCTTCGAACTCTATAAATAATGAAGAAGGTCCTGAGTCTTCCTCCCATGGGATCGTTAAACTTTTTACATGGTTGGATCTATTGAGTTTTTCATTCTTTCTTGGACTCATTAAAATAACAAGAAATGTATTCTTTTATCTAAAAAGAATAAGGGATGGGAAAGATGTGTCATATCTTCAATGTCAAAGGCAGTTCAGTCAGTTCTATCCTTGAACACAGCACGTACCTGAGTCTATCTTGTCGGTTGGGTTTAGTTTTTTACCTTAGGGTGAACCTGATCTCCGAGTTGTTTACTCCCCCGGTTGGTTATTCTTCCAACCAAATGGAGGGTTTGATAATGTCTCTTACATTTCAGGCTTATCATTTACCCCATTATGTTGGAAACTACTTGAGTCACTTTGTGTCATGCTCATTGTTCAAGGATATACCCTATGTCGGCCATTCTACAGTTTACCTTGACCTCATGTGTTGGCCATCCTAGTGTCAGTCTTGTTCCATATTATTCCATATCAGCTCATACCCATTGAGTGTTCCTCGAGTTGGATGATGGAGGATGCCTTAAGGCCTCCCTTCCAACGAACTTCTTCCCATCGACATCAACTCATTTTACTCTGGGAATGAAGTTTAGAGTTTCGGTTAGTACCTTGGAGATTGCAGTCACCAGTGGCAATTTTCCTCGCTGTTGAATGTTGAGAATACATCAATGTCTCTTCTTCGACAGGATCCCCAAGTGTTCGACTCCAAGTCCATCTATTCACACTTGGCGGATCATACTTGGTACCTTGGGCTCCATCATCATTATCAGTGGAAGTCCTCGCGTTTGTTAACAGTATACATCAATGACCGATAATCAAATGATACCCCCCATGTTCGACTGTCAGCTCATCTATTCACATGGTTAGGGTTTGTACCTAGATTTGTTTTGGATGAAGACCTTGGGATTGTGGATGACATTACCTCATTCTGTTATCACCCAAGTTGCGCAAGACTGAGCCTCACTTATATTCGGCTCTCCATGAGACATAGATCTAGTTTGTTGTTATGGCTATGATCTCTTAGTTTGACATGGATCCACGCTTGTATTCCAAGTGGCCATGCTACATATACATCTCCTTGTTATGTATCAGAGTTCATGTTGTATCACACTGCACATCTATATGATGTCAAAGATGTAATTGCTTGCTGACCTTGATCTTTGTTTCAGGTGTTCTTGTGACTTGTTTCTGCGGTTCTTTGCTCCTCCTCTGGCTTTGGATTATAATGTATTTCGGCCATCGTTTCCCTCTGACCTCACACATTAGGGGGCATCTGTTATAGGTCAAACATGCACCTCTCCGTCCGTGATCACCTTGAGATGTTGATCACACAAAAGCACAACTTGGATGGAGGAGCATGTTGACCCTAGATGAGACTTTGACTTATTCCACTTCCTGACAACACTGGAAAAACCCTAAAAAATGTCATTCTGAGATATAAGCGCTACTCTACTTCAATAGACTAGTGCTTGTACCCTACTCCAGTGTGTAATAGTAGCGCTCAAGCCTTATGAGCGCTACTCCTCTTCAGCAGAGTAGCGCTCAACATCTAAAAAGTGATGAGCACTAGTTCACAAGCACTATAGTAGCGCCCTGAATGCTACTTCATTGAACAATAGTAGCGTATATCTCAAAAGATGATTAAAAAATAATTAATTTTACAAAGAGGATTAGTTGCAGTTGGTTTCCCAACTTCCCCAACTTCCTCCATCACCATCTCTCGACCTGAACTGCTTCTCTGGTCCTATAAATACAGGGAAGAATAAAGAGAGGGGTTAGAGACATGAATATTATTAAGAGAATTTTAAAGAGAAGCTTGCATTGGAGGAGTTTATGCTGGAAGATACCCAAGCCAAAGAAGAGCAAGATCCCATAATCAAGTTGCAGGAGCATGTCACAAAGTCAGGTATATTTTGTAACATCAATTTGCATTTGACAATAAAAGGTTGAAGCGTCTTTCTTGTCCCAAATTAAGTGTTTATTGAAGTGATATACTTGTTTGGATCTGTTTTGGTTAATATTGAATGTTTAAATTGCTTTGTCTTTTTCATCATTATATATATTATCCAAGATATGCTGAGAAAGGTACTTGTATTGCAGGTTTAATGAACGATAAGTGGACTTGAGGATCGAGCGCGAGATCAAATAAGAGCTAGGATCGAATGTCATTCGAAAGGTATGTTCTCAAAGCCTATAACCTATTTCTTTTCATGAACATCTTTGTAGTGCAGTTAATACGCTTACCTGTTATCCCCTTTCAGTTGATAGTATCAGTTTCCTTACTATAGGGTAGTTTTTCCCGCCAACAGGTGGGTCACATTAAGATAAATTCCCAATTCAAAGTTGTAATATACCCATCCAAAATGAACTGCCATGGAGGAAAATTACTAGCTCTGTAGGTTGGGGGTGGAAGCTTTCGAATTTGAAATAAGGGGGATAATAAATTATGTTTGAACAATAGAATTTCATAAATATTTAATAAAGGATCTAAATAAATAAATACAATGGAAAATCAAAATGGAAATTGATCATAAAGACACATGGAGGATGTGGGACCCACACAAGCTAGATTTTATATGCCACATGGCATCCTCCTCTTGTCATTTCAAATACATAAGAATCCCAATGTTATTGGGATGAGTTGGAAGGTCAATATACTTGGAATTAATCAATTAAGGTGGAATTGGAGTGGAAGAGTAACTCCCATGGAAGAGGAAGAGGCATTTTGGAGCTAGTGAGACACTTGGACTAGATTCCCTAGCTCTATGACAACAATGATGAAGATGCTATGACGCCTATGACACAAGTCAAACCTGAAGGCTAACATATGACATATATGACATGTCATGGCTAACAATAGCCTCCAATAGGGCTCTCAAGTGAGTTAGGGCATCCAATGAGACACCAATTCGAATTTGGACAAGGAGAGAGCTAGAATTGGAAGGACAAGTGGCATACTTGGGAATCTCTTCCCAACTTGAGTTGGCATGAAGATCTTGGGAGGAATTCGACCCATGGAGGACCTTAGAATTTTATAAAAGACAATAACAAAGAAGGATGTTTTTTTTTATCATTTTAGAATTTGCATTTTGCATTTGGAGAGGAGAACTAGTGGAGTAATACTCTACTTGCCTTAGCACCAATTTCGAGGGTGAAATATTGCCATCCTAGTTGGTAATTGGAAAGGCCATTCAGACCTTTCATTTGGATATTTAATGAATTATTTTGTTACAGGTTTAAGCTAAAGGGAAGCTCATGGTCACATCTCTTTCAGCTTGCTTCTACAACCATTCTTCTATTTCTTGGCATATTCTTGCTCCTTGAGGAGAGGCGCACTTGTTGAGGTGATGAAATATTTGGGATAAATATTGAGGCCAAATATATTTTTAATATGATATATATACTCTTTTTTTACTGCTCATGATACTCTTAGGTCGAAATACTAAGTGGATTTATGTAAAAATACCAAACAATGCATAAATGATGCCATTTCCCCTAGATCTTGTTGTTGGAGTATGAAGAGACACTATTTCGAGTTATATCAGTTATTATATGTGATTTTGTAGATGTATGGAGTGTTATTAAAGTTATAAATCAATTTCATTAACAGAGCATAAGCCCTTGGCACCTAAAATTCGAATTTCATAAGTCATGCTGAAAATAACTAGCTTTTCCCCCTATGTGAAATCTTGCATATAAACATATGAATTTAAGGATTTGCAGAAGTACATAAGAAATAATGAAGGACACATTGGGGAGATCATTAAATCAAATTATCAGTAACATACCTTTTTTCATAAATTTGGAATGGTTTAACGGCATTTGGGAAGCCATCTTTGTCCACTACCCTTGGGGAATTTGAAGCTCGAATTTACTAGTAATCTTCCCTACTTTGTCCAGATTGTAAATGAATGTTGCAGAAGTGTTTTAAGGGTTTTTAAGCATCCATGAGAATCTATTATATTTATTAATACCTCTCAAATACCTTTATACCCATTATACAAGCATTTGGAGTCATTTGGAGACCAAGAGACCAATACTAGTCAAAGAGAAATCGCTAGTCAAAATCCCTACTTTGGCCAGAACTTAAAGGAGAGTTGCAGAATCTTATTGATGTTTTTAAATCATCCATGAAACTCATATTTATGTACTCGAACCATTCATACACCTTCTGTAACAATTTGGGAGCATTTGGAGCCATGTGGAGGTCAAGAACCCAAGACTAATCAAAGGTCGAACTAGTGGAAAAAGTTGAAAATTTCACCATTTTAATAAAATTCAAAAAAGGGACATTACAGTGGTATCAGAGCATGGTGCTTACACCTATGGATTAGTTTCATACATTGAAGAATAATTTGCAGCCATGTCTTACTATTATGATACTGAATCTGATGAAGATGAGCGTGTCACACTACCAAAGGATAATTCTATGAATGAGTTACAAAGATGGAGAGCAACATATAAAACCTTGCCCCAACAATATCAAGCATATCATGCATGTCTTGCTTTGAGGGAAAATACACAAAAGGCCATTCCTTTTGAAGACTGTGCTGATTGGGTGTTTGCAAATAGACCCAAAAATGAAGATGTGGAGTTAGTGAAGAAAGGTTTATGCCATTCTTGTAAAAGACCTTGGGGAGAAAATCATATGTGTGTGAGTGAAAAGAGCAGTGAAATATCTGAAGCTTCAGGGAATGCATGTATGTCCTACTTGAGGAGAATTATTGGGATTTCTTCAAAAAGAGATTCCAAATATATTGATCTTAAGGAAACCAAGGGGAAATATGCATCAGCTTGCTTGAAGGAGCAAAAAGAGGAGACCCATGAACCACCTAGTTCTGAAATAGGTGAAGTAGAAGAAGCAGTACATGAAGACGATCGAAAGCCACTCCCAAGTGACTTTGAAAAAGATGAAGAGACATCACATGAGAATGAAGAATGTTCTATTGAAAGTATTGAAGATCATTTCGAGACACATTCTACCTTGGAAATGAAACAAAGAGCATCTATTGATGGATGCTTGAACTATGAAGGAGTACCTAAAGATGGGTTCTCACACCTCTATGTTGGTGATGTAGATATCACTTTTGAAAGTGTTGCTGCAAGCCAAACTTCCATAAAGCATGAAAATGAAGACCTTGTAGAAGTTGAAGAAGAAACAAGATCAACTTCTCCATCACCACTTGAGCTTCATGAAGTTGGTCCAAGTAAGCAGGAAGAAGAAGAGGAGGTCCCTCTACAAGAGCCTCTTTTTCTTGAAGGATCATTAAATATGAATGAAAATAAGATCCAAGAGACCATTAGCATGCTCCATAACACTCAAGCATTAGTGTCAAATTCGTGTTGGAAAGTTTCTTCATTTAAGGATCCATCCTTCCTTGGAGACATGGAGAAGATTCAAAGAGCAATGTGCAACATCAAAGGTACTTTCATGTATTTTCTTTTTGATATAAACAATTTGTTTGAGTTTAATGAATTGTTACATGAAGCATACTTGAAGAATAATGAGGATATTCATAAACTCAAAATTCAAAATGAGCATCTTCTTGAAAGGTTGCAATATACTTGTTCTTCCTCCAATGTTTCAAATTTTCAGATGGTAGATTGCATGGAGGATTCTCATGACATGGTAGATCATGAGAAACATGGAAATTTTCACGTGCTTGATATGTTTGAAGATGATCTTGATCATATCCAAGCACTTGATGTGGTGGAAGAGGAACTTGAGTTTCCTCTTGGAAATGGTGACAAATGTTTTGAAGATGTGTATGATTCCACTACCTTGGAACCAACCTATGAGGAAAGTTTTGCACTTTTGAGGGAGGTGCATGATCCTACCATTATGGAGCACTCACATGAGGACACTTATGCACTTGCTGATCATTTGGGTAAGTTGGTTCATTCTCCTACATCTTACACTTCCATATTTTGCAACATTCATCCTAATGAAGTATGGGTGAAAGGTTTATTTTTTATGGTTCCACATGAGGAGCATGAGACTCCTATCTCTCCTTTATATGATGACATTATTAGATCCATTTTTTATTTACATTTGCAGCAGCATTCCGTGTTACCTTATGATGAAACACATATACATGGATGCACTTATGATGTTCACTTGAGTCACTTGAAGACTCATGATTTTCCTTGCTCCTTGCTTAGTTCAGTTGATATTGGAGGAACTTCATCCACCACTTGGTGAAGAGATATATGATTGGAGCAAATTCTTATTGGCAGCAACATACTTTGTTATTTCTTGATGATACACAAGTTCATGGATGCACAAATTCTACTTATGTGAGCCCCTTGAAGGCTTGTTGTTTCCTTTGCTCCCTACTTGGTTCATATTTTAGTGGAGGTTCTTCATTCACTTCTTGGATGAAAGAACACATGGTTGATTATTTTGATGCATCTTACATCCTTTTGGAGTAGCATTATGGGACATGGGATCCTCACCTATGTCATTGGATCAGATTTGATTGGTCACTTGAAGCTTGTATGCACTTGGCAAATGGTGGTCTACTTACTTGGAGGTATAAGCATTTTCATGATTCTTTGATGAGGCACCTCCTTGATGTACATATTTATTATTTTGTTATGTACTTTGATGATATATCTTTTGTACTCATGATATTTGGAAGAATTCATACAAGAAAATGGGATCCAGGAATTCTCTTTCCTGAGGGTATGGGTTGGAGAGCACTCTTAATTGTTGGAGTGCAATACAAGCAATGGGACCTTGGGATAATTTTTAGTTCCATTGATTTCAATTTTTGGGGGAAATAAGAAGTATGGGAGATGGATTCCCCACTTAATAAAGTGATTTTTATCAGAGTAGTGTAGCAGCAAGCATGGTGGTTCCTCTCTAAAATATTCATGGGATCTCGAAGACTGGAAGTTGGGAAACTCAGTGGAACCTTAAAGAATTACAATGGTACCATAATGGGTCTCCAAAATATGAAAGAGGTAAAGAGTAATTGTGCAAACATGGTCTTGATGGATTTAATTAACATTTTGGTGTTTAGTGGTGATGTTATAGGGGATATCAAAATGAAAAAGAAAATCCACATCTCCTTGCTTTTGGAAACACACAATTGTAGTGCATGGGTGGCTCTACTCAAGGTTCCAGAAGAGAAGTTTTGGGAAGCAAAATTTTGGAAAGAAAGCAGGCTCTTCCACATACATGTGTTGAAATTGATTTAGGACAAGCAATATTGGGAAGGGAGGATTTTTCATGTCCCAAAATTTTGCATTGGGTCACAATAGCCTAAGCCCCTTGGCCATACTCATTATAGTTTGTCAAATGGATGGTAAGGGTCAAATAAATGCCAAGAATTAATTCCAAGTTAGTAATAATGTGAAATTAGATCCAAATGAACAAGGTGGGTCACATTAAGATAAATTCCCAATTCAAATTTGCAATACACCCATCCAAAATGAACTGCCATGGAGGCAAATTACTATCTCCTTAGGTTGGGGGGTGGAAGCTTTGGGATTTGAAATAAGGGGGATAATAAATGATGTTTGAACATTAGAATGGAATAAATATTTAATAAAGGATATAAATAAATAAATACAAGGGAAAATCAAAGTGGCAATTGATCATGAAGACACATGGAGGATGTGGGACCCACGCAAGCTAGATTTTATGTGCCACATGGAATCCTCCTCTTGTCATTTCGAATCCATAAGAATCCCAATGTTCTTGGGATGAGTTGGAAGGTCAATATACTTGGAATGACTCAATTAAGGTCGAATTGGAGTGGAAGAGTAACTCCCATGGAAGAGGAAGAGGCATTTTGGAGCTAGTGAGACACTTGGAATAGATTCCCTAGCTCTATGAGAACAATGATGAAGATGATATGAAACCTATGACACAAATCAGAACTGAAGGCTGAAATATGACATATATGACATGTCAGGGACAAAAATAGCCTCCAAGAGGGCACTCAAGTGAGTTAGGGGATCCAAAGAGACACCAATTCGAATTTGGATAAGGAGAGGGCTAGAATTGGAAGGACAAGTGGCATACTTGGGAATCTCTTCCCAACTTGAGTTGGCATGAAGCTCTTGGGAGGAATTCGACCCATGGAGGACCTTAGAATTTTATAAAAGACAATAAAAAATAAGGATGGTAGTTTTTTATCATTTTAGAATTTTCAATTTGCATTTGGAGAGGAGAACTAGTGGAGTGCTACTCTACCTACCTTAGCACCAATTTCGAGGGTGAAAGATTCCCATCCTATTTGGTAATTGGAAAGGCCATTAAAACCTTTTATCTGGAGCTTTAATGAATTTTTTTGTTACAGGTTGAATCTACAAAGAAGCTTATGGTCACATCTCTTTCAGCTTGCTTCTACAACCATTATTCTATTTCTTGGCATCTTCTTGCTCCTTGAGGAGAGGCGCACTTGTTGAGGTGATGAACTCTTTGGGATAGATATTGAGGAAAAATATATTTGTAATATGATATTTATACTCTGTTTTTACTGCTCATGAGACTCTCAGGTTGAAATACTAAATGGATTTATGTAAAAATACCAAACAATGCATAAATGATGCCATTTCCCCTAGATCTTGTTGTTGGAGTTTGAAGAGACACTATTTCGAGTTATATCAATTATTATCTGTGATTGTTTTTATGTATGGAGTTTTATTAAAGTTATGAATAATTTTCAATAACAAATCATAATCCCTTGGCACCTAAAATTCGAATTTCATAAGTCATGGTGAAAATAACTAGCTTTTCCCCCCATGTGAAATCTTGCATATAAACATATGATTTTAAAGAGTTGCAGAAGGCCATAAGAACTAATTAAGGATACATTGGGGAGATAATTAAATCCACTTATCAGTAACATACCTATTTTCATAAATTTGGAATGGTTTAACAACATTTGGGAAGCCATCTTTGTCCACTACCCTTGGGGAATTTGAAGCTCGAATTTACTAGTAATCTTCCCTACTTTGTCCAGATTGTAAATGATTGTTGCAGAAGTGTTTTAAGGGTTTTTAAGCATACATGAGCCTCTTTTATATGTATTAATACATCTCAAATACCTTTATACCCATTATACAAGCATCTGGAGTCATTTGGAGACCAAGAGACCAATACTAGTCAAGGAGAAATTGCGAGTCAAAATCCCTACTTTGGCCAGAACTTAAAGGAGAGTTGCAGAAGCTTATTGATGTTTTTAAATCATAAATCAACCTAATATTTATGTATTAAAACCATTCATACAACTTATGTAACAATTTGGGAGCATTTGGAGCCATTTGGAGGTCAAGAACCCAAGACTAGTCAAAGGTCGAACTATTGGAAAAAGTTGAAAATTTCACCATTTTAATAAAATTAAAAAAGGGACATTACATTAAACCAACAAATGGTTCTGTTTCTATGCTTTGAACTGACATTTCAGTGATGTGTCATGTTTATGTGGAATCTAGAGAAGAATGAAATACATAACCGGGTGAGTGTTGTAGGTACAACAGATCCCATGTTTTCATTAAAACATGGGAGCCCCAAATTTTATATGCAAAGGTAATGTTTAAATTCCTAAGTCTTTGTTGGGGTTTATTCCATCCTAGTCATCAGGATATTTTGTCTTTGTTATGATTTAATTTAATTAGTAATTTTTCCTTTCAAAAATTCTTGCATTTTTTAGTGTTTTGTGAGTTACGGAAAGCATTGGTTTTTCTCAAAAGACATGTTCTTTCTGCAACCCGCAATCCACAATCTGTAATGCGGGTTGCGGAACCTTGGTTTTCGGATTTGAAATACTTTCTTTCCGCAACTCGTAACCCTCAAATGTGGATTGTGGATACGGAAATGATTTTCAATAATTATAGTTTTGCGCTTTGCGTTTCTGCAACCTGCAATTGCGAATTGCGGAAAGCCTTTGAATAATAAATTTGTGTCATGCTTTTCTGCAACCCGCAATGCGGATTGTGGAGAGGTCGTATTTTAAATAAAGTGTTTTGTGTTTCCACAATCCGCAACCTGCAATTGTGGATTGCGGATTGCGGAATGAATGTACATATGTTGCTTGGGTTTTCACCCAAGCATGTACTAATGTGCACCTACTAACTTGTAGTAGCAATTTAGATTACACAGTAAAAGTAAACAAATGTAAAAGGTAAATCTTGATCTAACATATGCAATAAAATAATTCTAGATTAAAAACAGTAAACAAAATAGATTCATGAGAGAAATAAATAAAAAAATTTAAGATTTTCTATTACCTCAAAGGGTGAGGATGGTTGACCTCGAGCAGCTACAATGGTGAGGTGCTCCAAAGCTCTAATGATCTCTTCTTCTCCAAAATGCTAATGGGGATATTCAAACTCAAAAAGGAGGCTAGGGCTCTCAAGAAATAATTTGGCAACATAATGATAGGATGAATGTGGATGAATAGTGAGGAGCCCCTATCACCTTTTTATAGTTTTTTGGTGATGGATAAAACAACCATGGTTTAGGGAAACCAATGGTATTGGTGAAAAATGGTTTAGGTTTTCTTTTCCTCTTTTTCCCTCTTTTTACCTTTTTTGAATATATTTTTGAATTATTCTCTTTTAATTGATTTTTTGAGAATTTTGGAACCCTTTTGAGGGTTTTTTGTATTTTTTGAGGAAAATTAAATATTTTGAGGAGAAAAAGATGGATTTTGGTCTTTTTGGTGACCTTTTGAAGGTTTTAGGGGCTTAAATGGTAAGAAAAGTGGACAAATGGGTCATGTGAATAGGGAAATGAGCTAGTGAGCATTTTTTGGGTGTCAACAACATATGTGTAAAATAAACGCTCGCAATGTTTCTTTCGCATCCCGCAAGATTAGATCTTAGCCGTCGATCTGTCTTAATCCTACAGCCCAGATTTTACCCGATGAAATTGATAAATATGTTGATTTTTCTATTTTCTTTATCATTTTTCAATTTCGAAGAATTACCTGCTGCGAGAATTTTACTGTGAGTTTTTACCAGGGTTCGTTTTCCGCCATTTTCATCAATCACAGGTCGGTTTTTATGTCATGTTCAGTTGATTGTTTACTATTTTTGGTAATTTCAAAATTATTTTTGATTTTATTTCATTCATTTATTGGAATTTTCCAGTTTTTCAAGCATGTCACGAAGCACCCACTCCAAAACGGCTCAGAAATATTTGTTGAACAAGGACCCCAACTTCGACATACTTGCCGACACCAGTGACAAATTTTCTGAGACTTATCAAATTGGCTGGTCTAAAATATACGCCATATTTGATAACAATGACCTGTCAGATATACAGAATGACCGGCCCCCTTATGAGAAAATTAGGAATTCACAGCTGCATGCCATAGCTGCTAGACCTGCTATTCTTCCCTACACTGACGTAGTTAAATGGATTCTTGACCATGCCAACCCTAAGGACCGCTCTTTTAACAACAACGCAGGGTCTCAATTGGCCACTTTCCGTCCTGAGGTTTTTACCAGAGCATATTCCCTTAAACCGACCGTCCAACCTATTAATGTTGCATTCCTATGTTCTGCTAAGACTAGGTATAATTTTAATGAAATGGTGAAGTGTTGGATTAACAAACCGGCGAATTTCATGCCTAGAGCCGATAACTCTTACTTGGTTGCGTGGTTCAAGGAACCTTATTCCCTTTTGGAAACCATATTCCCTTTTGGAAGCCATGCTTTGCAGGCTTTATGGTCTTCGTAATTGTTCAGTGTTCAAGGTTGAATGGGCACCTGTGGCCCATCATATTCTTACAATCGGGGAGTCATTCCCTTGGGATTTTATCTTATCAGCAGAATTGAAGACAACCATTGAACGATATCAAAAAACACCAAAGAAGCCACATTTATTTTATTCTGCCTATGTAATTGATGTCTTTTGCTCAGAATTCCAGTACCCTTCCATGGGATGGAGTTGGACCTTATCATCACTCCCAGTCCACATTTACTATTTAGCCTTGTGGGAGAGCAACTTTATTCCCTTATTGTATGATATTTGTGACCATTTCTTTGGTGCTATCTACCAATAGATATTTAGAGAAGATGCACCTGCTTTTCTCCCGATGCCAAAACTTTAATCCCTACACTTGGTGATTGGTATGTGGGCAAATCTTTTTCTTATATCAGAATTTGGGGAAGCAACACAATGCATTTACTGCCAAGGATAGTCCCTGACAGGATGCTACTTGAGGAGATATCTTTCCAGATTGTAATAGATGGGGTATTTCCTAAGCTTATTGGACCTAAGAGGAGGGTTTTCCTAAATTCCCCCTAAACCTTGGACCTTTGGTCATTCCAACTTCAAATTGGGCCGTAGTACTGGGAAAGAGAATTGCTTCTTTGAAATTGGGATTTGCTCCCAAAAGAATGCATGACCCTAAGGCATTCCTAGATGCTCAATTCAAGCAGGAAAACATGAAGACTGATTATGCCCATGAAGATATTCCTGATGATTCCATTTATCAGGGAGTGAATATTTTCTCTGAAGTCCTGGTGAGGGCTAAAAGAAAAGAAGAACAGAGCCACATTCTTCAGTATCAACAAGAACTCAAAACTAAGGTTTTGAGTTATAGGAAAATGGAATTAAAGCTTGAAAAGAAAACCAGGAAAGATAGGGAAGAAAAGGAAGCACAAAAAGCAAGTGCTCCACTCATGTTGACCTATCCAGATGAGGGAAAAGGTAAAGGCCTCATAGAGGATACTCCAAAACTCAAGACTGTTGCAGAACTAAAAGTTTTAATTCAAACATCTGGACAGATGAAAAATCAATTGGCACAAATGTCTTCGGTAATTGATACCCAGATGGTTGTTGCAGTCAACCCAATCAGTGATACTGAAGTGATTTTTGTGAGTCACCCAGCTAAAAGACAGAGAAATCAGATTCCCGCATCTTATATTCCTACTTTGAATATTGAAGATAGTGATGTGGAAGATGAAAGGCTTCCAGCAAGTTATTTTCCTTCTGCTGTGCCTGTTGTACAAGAAACCACAGAGGTTACATATTTACTTAACAACATAACAATGGATGACTCTGTCCTAGATGAACATTTTCCTGAAGTCACTCCTGTTGTTCATACAATAACTAATGCACTCCCACTTTCCTTTGTTGAAGTTCTTTACACTTCATCCTCTGAGGATGCACCACCATCCACCATATCCCAACTATTTGATGCACTAACCTACGTCACTGCTCCACCCTCAACCTTGTCATTTCCACTTACCACTCCACCACCAATAGTTACAGAGATCCATTCTTCAACTGTCTCTCTACAAATACCACCATCTACTTCATTACCACCAGCCACTGATGTCCAAAGCCCAATTGATCCTTCCTCACCGTCAGTTGCTGCAACCCCTATTTCACTTCCCGAACTTCTCACTTCAACTACTTCTCCAACCTCTATACAATAAATTTCTGAAATTATCCCTTCTTCCCCAACTACCTCTCAGATTACCATGTCAATACCCAATTCTACTGTTACCTAGAAAGCTCCATTGATTTCAACAGGAGATGTAGATATATCTTCTACTGAGTTGATAGCTGCTTGTGAAGAAGATATTGTGGTTTCCCTTGGAGATTACTTTTATAGCAAATCAACTAAAGCAGTGGTGAAGAAAGGCAACAAGAGAAGCAGAGATCAAAGTGTGTTGCGGGATCTTTTTCCTAATCAAGTTATTTGGGCCAAACAATCTGATGACATCCAGCAGGAAGCATTGGAGACAGTTGCGGCTATGGGAGCCTTTGCAGGGGCCAACTTTGATTCAGTAACCTCACTAAATAAAGATATTGACATGAATAAGGAGCAGCTAAAGAAGCTTCAGGAGCTGATGGTAGAAATCAATGAAGAACATGAATCTTACATTCATGAATTGAGAAAGGCATTTGAAGATAAGATTGAGGACCTACAAGAACATAATGCTTCTCTTCAGGTCCAATTACAAGATGCTGAAGTGTTGAATACTGCTAATGTTGAAAAGATAGTTGTGTTGGAAAAACAGCTTGAGGATGTAACTGCAAGTACAACCTCCTTTTCTTTCTGTAAGTTTTCTCAGTAGGAGTTTAGGGACTTATCCAATCAGCTAAATGAAGAACATCATAAGAACCTAGCTGAATTGTTTAGTTCCCTGAATGAAATTCAGGAAACTAACATTGATTTTGAGAATATGTTTGTCATCCTTGACCAACAGATGGAAAAGAGGAAACAGGCTTCTAAAGCCATCAATGATATTGTCGATTGGCAGAGGTACATCCAGGATAAACTAGATGATATTCCCATGTTGAACAAATTCCAATTCAGAAGAGTCAGGACTACATTGAATGCCTGGAAGAATATCCTTGACATGGTGGAAGAAACAATAAAAAAGGCACAGGATATCTGTGGGAGAAGGTGGTATACAGTGGACAGTATTATGACCAGCTTGCAGTTTCCCACTATGGACCTCATTGAGAAGGCCTTCCCACCTAAGTTAATGATTGAGCAGGTTGAACGCAAATGTGGGGAAGTCAAAGAAAAGATCCAGAAGCTCGAGCACATCCAGATAGCAGAAGTGGACTAGTTCAGCAAGCAACCTATCAGCCTAGAAGGCAAGATCCACATATTCCTGTGCACCTGGCATAAGATGCACAAAAATGAGATGGAAATCTTCACATGTGATGCTCAGCTGGGGCTCAAGTCATCCAACTATCCACATATTGATGAGTTGTTAGAAGTTAGAACCAAGTGGAAAGCAACCCTTGGTTATTCTTCGATTAGTTGATTTTGTAATCCTTGTTTTATGGGAGGTCTATCTTTGGTAACTATCTTGTAAATTATTATTTAAAAGGATAGAGGTATCATGGGGTAGGGGGGAGAAAATCGCTAAAGAAGGACTGGAGAAACATTGTTTCACTTAAGATCTTGTGATTTTTTGCAGACCTGATGAATCAAAGTTAGTCGCTTTTGACATCTTCTTTTTCTATGTTGTCAAATTTCTTTGATGATATCTGATTTTTTCACCTTAATCATTGAATGAACACTGTTGATTTTGCAATTACTATTTATACATTGATCACTAGTTTTGATTTCTCTTAACTCATGGTCTATGTATCATAATGTCTTAAGTGAATTTAATTAATTAAAACATTTATCTATTTATGGAAATGATTAACATAAATTAATTAATACATGTTAATTTTTCAATTAGCATTCTAGCTACAGGGTAACATTGCATGCACCTAATATTTAAACTATTATCAGTTAATTTTCATTTCCTGATTGCATTTTGAAGTAATAAGAACAAACCCATTTTCACATTTTTGTCAAAGTGGTGAAATTGCTTATTAAGTTTTCAGATCAAGTTATTATGCACATAAACAAAACACTTCCTTTAGATTAGATCTGACTTAGTTTAGATTTATTTCAAGGTATATTTGTTCTAGGTTTATATCCTTTTAGAGTTAGGACACTTTAATCTTCCATCACAGGAAGACTGATCCTTTCAGGATCAAACCCCTTAAGTGCCAGCGGAGACCTTTATATCCGTGGGAGTTAACGACACCAAACAGACTGGTGATAGAACTGCTCTTGCTCAGATCTTTTTGAAGCCTTTCAGGCTGGGTTTTCACCCTCCGTTGTTAGCCTTGGAACCCATTCCAGCAACCTAAACACCCATGGCTTCAACAATGAGTCAGACAGAACGCGAGTTTGCGAAGAAAGAAAACAAACATCTGCACCTTACTACAGAACAATGGCTACAATGATATATATTTAGTGATTTGCATGATGTTTTCTTTGCATATTTTGCTAATGAGTTACATGAATGTATATCAAGGGTAGCAGAACGAAAAAACTATTTTAGGGTGAAGAACCTACAATTTGGAATCCATAGTTGATTCATAGGCTTAAAGGGATTGATAACGAGATTTCAAGAGGAATAGATTTTTCTGGATAGCTTGTTGGAAGGCTATATTACAGAGTATGTTGTAGACACTTTGAAGTCTTACAGCTCAGCCGAAGGATACTTCTTCAAAGGATTTAAAGGTAAGTACTTGAAAAACATGAGATTATGCATTAAAATGCTATTAGCTGAAAAAGGTGTGTTAAGAATGCATTCAGATTCCTAGGGTTTGAGTCTATAATGTTAAGAAACACAGATAGCGACACAGATGAAGATATTGGCATTTTGCGTAGTGAAAAAATATATAAAGTTAGCACTAAAAAGAGGTCTTGTGAAATTGTACCTCACACATTCCCATAAACTGAATTAGAAAGTGATAGAAACTCATCTCAAGATGAGTCTGATAGTGAAATAGAACCTAGACATATCGGCTATCAGCCTATCACTCCGCAGAAACATATAGATGTGGAAAGAAATATTATTGGTTCGCAGAACACTAGTAGTAGTAATACTGCAGGAACAAGCACAAAGAATCATTTGAGTGGTGGTGTACCTCCATCAATTCACTCTGCAGGTACTACTGTAGTATTTTGTTGGTTTTGGAGCCAAATATTTAGTCTCATAGATAATGATTCAGCCGTGTTTGAACCCCAGGTTTGGTTATGATCCCAGCACGATCCCTAGTTTTTGGGCCCATGGTTTTGGGTAACCCGTGGTATTTTCCCATTGTATTTCCCTTATAAAAGAAAGACATTGTAACACGGCTAGGGTTGATGTATTAGGTATTATGCATTGTAAAGATCTCTGAGATCAGAAGAGAGACTGTGAGACAATGAAGAGGAAGTGCAGTGGTTGTGCTACAAGTTGTATCCCTTCATTTTGCTAGACGGTATAATAATAAGGACTGGCAACTTCAGTGTGAACGTAGCCCATATTGGGTGCACCACAATATATCTGTGTCTCTCTTGTAATGTGTATGTGTGATTGTTAACACCCAAATAGTGCTCACTAGCTCATTTCCTTATTCACATGACCCATTTGTCCACTTTTTCACCATTTGAGCCTCTAAAGCCATCAAAAGGTCACCAAAAGACCTTAATACACCCCTTTTTCCACTCAAAATGAATATTTTTCCTCAAAAAGCATAAAAAACCCTAAAAAAGGGTCCATAATTCCCAAAAATATTAAAAAGAGAATAAAAATATTAAAAATATTAAAAAAAGGAAAAATGAGGGAAAAGGTACCTAAACCATGTTGGTCAATACCATTGGTTTCCTCAAAACCATAATGGTATTCCCCACCACCAAAAACTATAAAAAGGTGGTAGGGGCTCCTCACTTTCCATCCATCCATCATCCTATCCTCATGCTATCAAAATCTCTCATGAGTTCTTGACCATTGTAGCAATCTTGGAGAAGAGACCATTGGAGCTTGGAGATACTCACCTTGGAGCTGCTCAACACCACAACATCCTCACCATTTGAGGTATCATAATACAAAAGTTATTTTTTATTTTATTTCTTGTTCTTGTTCTTAAATATTTTCAAGTTTATTGTTATATGCACATGCTATCTTAGTTTTAGATTCAGATTTATAATTGTTTTTTGCTTTCAATATTTGAAACTGCTATCACTTGTTGATAGGTGCCCATTGCACAAAGCTTGGTTGCAAAACCAAGCCAACAATTTTTGGCGACTCCGCTGGCTTTGAATTCTTAGATCTCATTTTTTTGCTTTAGATCTTAGTTTTTGTTAGTTTTAATCATTTTAATTCATAGATCTGCCATCCTAGATAGCAGATCCATTGCTGTTCTAGATCTTGGCCCCTTCTATTGCCATTAACAGCATGAAATTTCCATTTTCAGGTTCATTTTTCGGCATCCGTTTTTGGCTTTCACCTCGCGGTTTTTTGCCCAACAGTCGCACGGCTCATCGCAACCTCGCGGCTTTTTTCCGCGCGGCTTCGCGGTCATTTTACACGCTACACATCGCGGCTTCGCAGCCATTTGCCGCACTGCACATCGCGACTGTGTGACCAAAACCCGCGCTGCACATCGCGGTCGAAACCCGCACTGCACATCGCGACTATGTGACCGAAACCCGCGCTGCACATCGTGGCTTCGCGGCCTAAACCCGCGCTGCCCATCGCGGCTGTTTTCCCCAAACCCGCACTGCAATTTTTTTTAATTCGGCCGATTTTTTTTTGAAAATTATTTTTACTGTATTTTCTACCCATTTAGCATATTTTACAGCATTTAATTTTTCTGCATTTTTACAGCCACATTAAATCTTTTACTATTTAGAATGCTCCATTAAAATTCTTAAAAAAAAAAAATCAATAATTGAAAGAGATTTTTCCGCATTTCATTTAGATCAAGGTTTTACTGTTTATTTGTTCAATACTTTGCCCAAGCAATCTTTTAAAAGATCCATTTATTTCTTGAAATATTTATGTTATTTGCTTCCCTTTAAATTATTTCAAAGATCCATTATTTTTGAATAGTTTTTTCAAGCATTTACATTTCAAAAATGCCTTTATTTTTTGCAAAACTGGAAGAGTCTTTTCTTTCATTTGTAATCAATTGCCCAAGCGAGGCAAATCAATTTCAGTTTAAATACCACACTTGCACCCACTCTGCCACATAATTTAAACTGAGCCTTAAAATTTACCTTAAACTCAACAAAATTTTAACCCCACTTGGGGAGCACTTAAAAGAATTTTGTAGTTAGGTAGAATTGAGGGGATAGGTGTTCCAATAACACCCCTCCATTGTTACATTTGAGACATAGTGGTTGTCCTCTACGGTACCAAAATCCCTTATAATTTTGACACGGTAATCAACCAATTTATCGGGAAGGCCTCTCACTTAGGAGGGTTGAAGTAGCCAGACTGGTTCCGGAAGTCTGAGTGGAATACCACAATCCATTTAGTAACCGAAGGATACCTTTCGAAGTTCTCGGTGTACACCCAAGAGGGTGTACAGCGGCGATAGAACCAAACTGCAGATTCACCCAACCGAACGTGTCATGAACGGGGTATCCTAGTTTCCACTCTTTAGGATTGTCTACTCGGTATCCCTCCCAGTAGGGGGATATCTAGCCGTTGATTCAACACTCTATATTGTCTGACTTGGATTTCATCACCTTGCAGAGGATATCGTTTGTTGCCTCACAATACTTCTAGTTAGGTGTTTGCATGATACATTACCCACCTTTGGTCTAGTAACACCTCTTTTTTCTAGAAACTGTTTGACTTTTGGTATTCTGACCAATTTTGTTGCATCCCTCCACTTATTATAGCACAACTGCTATAATAAGTGCTTTTTGAGGTTGATTGTTGGCCTGAGAGCCTTTATTTTTTCACTCCCCTTTTGCACTCATTGTTGCATTAGGGTTTCGAGTTTTTTACATCACCACCTTACACTTTAATTTTTAAAAAATATTTCTCACCATTGAGAATTTAAGACGATCTCGTCGTCTTTAGGGTGAACCCCCTCAGTTTAGTCTACTTGGCTCTACACATCACCGACGTAGAGCCTTATCCCTTGACTCGACACGTCATCGGCCAAACACACTGTCATCCGATTCTGACACGCCTCACTTCACATCTGATTCTGAGGCTGAATCCGAAAACCCTACTAAAATATCACCAACCAACCTCATGGCTGGACCACAATACGACCCACTTTTTACCAGTACTATTGGAGATACATCCACAAACCCTTCTACTACTGTGCCATCCATGGTAACAACAACCCCTCTAGGAATGCCTAATATGGGGGACACTCCACCTTTAGTTATGCCCAACACAGGACTACCTCCTATTATGGGTATGCCAAACATAGGAATCACACCACCTCTCATTACCACAACCCAGATCCCAGGAATTCCTGGCACTATTCCTAACCCCGGTGTAACCCATGTTGCACTTGGGAATGCTGGCCCATACCAAACCACAACGGTTGGAGGACACATACCTTCAATACCTAGCATACCCTTAGGGGCTACTGGACCACTACATAATGCCAGCATTAATAGTTATGTCCCAGTCCCTATACCACACCCATCTGTTATTTTACCTTACATGGCTAGTTTGAACTTACCAAACTTAGCCAGGCTAACAAACGATCCTATCAGGCACAACCCTACATGGCCACCCATGCCTACAAAGCTCCCCTCGGACATCCTCAAGTTTGAAGGAAAACTTGGGGAGGACCCCCAAAACCACATAATGTCTTTTCACCTATGGTGTTCATCTAACTCCATAGTGGATGACTCCATTCGACTAAGACTGTTGCAATGAACATTCACTGGCTCTGCAGCCAAGTGGTACATCGAACAACCACATGGGACAAAATGTGCTACCAATGATTGAACATACCATTCAAAATGCACCGACATCATTTGTGTCATCAATTGGTCCTGGAATCTACACTGAGTCACCTATGACTTCCACATTTCCATCGATATCACCACCTTCACCGATAACAAAAACATCAGATTTGTGCACCCTGTTGCACACCACATAGTAGCCTTCGTCATTACCACAAACACCCACAGTGCCTACTCATATTGGCCCAACGCCAATTCACACTATCCCGTTCTTGTTCCCATTTTCTGGAGTTGTCAGTTCGCTAGTAATGGCTACACTCAACCTTCCTGGTTTAACATTAGGGATACCTGTATGGTACTTACCTGCTCCGAGCCCCCCGCCGACTATGACTGTTATTTTACAACCAATACAACCTATCCCTACTACCAGCCACCCACCCCCTCCAGTCACTCATCTGCAAAACAGACCACCCCCAATAGTGACTACAGCATCAAGATCCAGAAACGCCTCACCTCCGTTACGAAACATAGGGGGCAGAGGCCCACCAACTTATAACACTGGACTCATAAATCGCACCCCCCCAGCAACCCCCAAGGTAGCTAAAAACCCCCCAACTATTCGCATTCCCCCTAAGTGCCCGTTGTGTGACGACATAGGCCATGCCACTCATCAATGTCCACAATTACCTGCACTCCAAGAACACATGAATATGTTGGATGACGACACCGGGATTCCAGTGGTAAGACTA
Organism: Larix kaempferi; assembly: GCA_027924585.1. Classification (NCBI taxonomy): domain Eukaryota; kingdom Viridiplantae; phylum Streptophyta; class Pinopsida; order Pinales; family Pinaceae; genus Larix; species Larix kaempferi. Next base: position 8,057,465 of record BSBM01000182.1, on the reverse strand, counting down.
GAGCCACCTCCTCACCCTCGCAACAAAACGCTCCACACTAACCACCCTTGTGTGATATGTGGCATTTATGGCCATTATTCACACCACTGCCCTGATATCCCATATTATAGAGCAGCCTTGTACGAGATGAACAATGCCGACTTAGAGATATCTCCTCTCCTCATCGAGGAGATCTACCCTCCGAAATCATCTACTTCGGAAGAAATCAATACCATATATATGATTTCAACCACATACAAACCAGAACCCGTTGATTTATGGTCTGATTACTTTCATACTGATGAGCAAATTTTGGAAACACTCATTGCACCGGACTACCCTTGGGACGATATGCATCATCTCTAATACTTCCTCCTTGAGGCGTCTACATCCACCGCAGAAAACCAGCTATCAGTCGAATCGAAATATTTCCTACCAACTAAGGTTGATTGGTTAAAAGACCCCATCCCAGCACCAGATGCCTTCAAAGAAGGGAACATGTCCAACATTTCCCCCATTATACAAATCGACATTTCCACCACACCTGGAAAACCTGAGCTCATCTCACTAGGCTCATCATGCAATCAAGCGGAAACTCAGGCATATAAGAAACTCTTCCAAGAGTTTCGTGATGTCTTCGCCTGGTCTTACACCGAGATGCCTGGCCTCGATCCCAAAATTATGGAGCATCACATCGACACTTGGCCCAATGTGCCTCCTGTCCGACAAAAACAACGACCCATTCACCCGTCCAAGCTCCCAGTTGTTAAAGTTGAGATTGAAAAACTCCAAAAAGAAGGATTCATATATCCTATTGCCTACACCACCTGGGTTTCAAACCCAGTGCAGTAAACAAAAAAGTCGGCACCATATGCGTTTGTACTGATTTCCGAGACCTCAACCTCGCTTGTCCCAAAGACAATTTCCCCACACCTTTCATTGACCAACTAATCGATGAATGTGCGGGACATGAGGTCCTTTCTTTTATGGACGGTTTCTCCGGATATAACCAAATAAAAATCCGTAAAGAAGATCAATACAAGACAGCTTTCACTACCCCATGGGGCACCTTCGCCTATCGCGTCACGCCTTTTGGTATCAAGAATGCTGGAGCCACCTTCCAACGCGCTATGACTTCTTGCTTCCACGATCTACTCAAGATCATAAAATTTTATCTGGATGACCTCACCACTCGATCCAAGAAGCGATCTGACCATTTAGATGACCTTCGACAAGTTTTCATGCGTTGTCGAAAATACAACATCCACTTGAACCCTCTTAAGTGTGTCTTTTGCGTTACATCAGGTCACCTGCTGGGGTTTGTTATCTCAGAAAAAAGCATCACTGTAGACCCCTTAAAAGTCCAAGCCATTATAGAATTACCGTCACCCCGTACATTAAGACAACTTCAAAGCCTTCAAGGGAGGTCCAACTTCCTCCGACGCTTTGTCCCTGACTATGCCACAACGGTCCACGGTTTCCTACGACTACTACGCTTGCATACCCATTTCATATGGGACCAACAAGAAGAGACAACTTCCACCGACTTAAAGAAAGCACTCACAAACGCCCCGTTGATTTCTCCTCCAGATTTCACAAAAGATTTCACCCTCTATGTTTCAGCATCCAAGCATGCCGTATCTGGAGTTCTTGTACAAGAAGATACTGCTCGCCAAGAGCATGTCATCTACTATGTGAGCTAGACCTTGTCCGGCCCACCCCTCCGCTACCCACATGAGGAAAAGATGGCCCTCGTCGTCGTCTTTTCAGTACAAAAGCTGCGACATTACATTCTCCTGAGCCACACCACAGTCATAGCCAATTCCAAACCTATGGTTTACCTCTTGACATGTTTCCTTCTTCAAGGCCGCGTAGCTAAATGGGTGATTATCCTGCAAGAGTACGACCTAAATTTCAAGACCCCAAAGAGCACCAAGGCCCTAGCACTCGCTCAACTCATCACCGATCTCCCATCCTCTTCGTCATCACCCGCTATCCAAACGGATCTCATTGACGATCACATTTTCATAATTTCTTCTGACGACCCATGGTATAGTGACATCTTAATCTACCTCCGCACACAAAAATTTTGACCCCACATCGATCGAGATGGACGCCGTCATATACGACACCACGCCCCCCGATACCTCCTTTTAGGCGATGTACTTTATCGACGCGGCATCGATACCATCTTACGACGCTGCCTATCTCATAACAAGGTAGAACAAGTCCTTAATGACTGCCATAGTGGTGCCTGTGGAGGCCACTTCTCTGGCATGGCCACCGCCCAAAAGATCATCCGTGCAGATTACTTTTGGCCTTCATTATTTACTGATTGCATCAATGCAGTCAAACATTGTCAAAACTACCAACTTTTTGCCCCCAAGGCAAGAACCCCACCCACCCCCCTTCATCCAGTCATCACTGTCGCACCATTCTGCAAATGGGCCATCGACTTCCTCGATTGCAATCCCACGCCAACCGGCGGTCATAAACACATTATTGTGGCCATAGATTATTTCACCAAGTGGGCGGAAGCCATGCCAACTTACAATTGCAAGGCCGACACCGCAGCATGTTTTTTCCTCAACCATGTTATCGCCTGTTTTGGAGTGCCAAAACAACTCGTCTCAGACCACGGTTCTCACTTCGAAGATGCCATCTGGAGAGAATTATCAACCTTACTGAAATTTGAACACCATTTCTCCTCCGCCTACTACCCCCAAGGAAACGGCCAAGTCGAAGCGATTAACAAAATTTTGAAAACCATCCTCCAACGCACTGTAGACAAACACAAATCAAATTGGCACCACATGCTCTTCCTGGCACTATGGGCATACCACACGTCAACCAAAACTGCCACTGGTTTTACCCCTTTCCATTTAGTTCACGGTGTCGAATCCGTCCTCCCCATAGAGTTCCAGATTCCAGCCCTACATATGGCCGTTGAACTCCTACCGGACACTTCCCCAATCGAGCAATGCTTACTACTCCTGGAGCAGGCCGATGAAGATCGGCGCACAACCCTTCAAACCATGGAAGCAGCCAAGAACCGATCCAAACTGAGTTATGACAAACATGTCCACCCAAGAACTTTTACTGAAGGGGACCTTGTCCTTGCCTATGATCAAGCTCATGATAAAACCGGGAAAGGAAAGTTTGTGTCCATGTGGCAAGGCCCATACATTATACACACTTGCCTCGGACAGGGGGCATACATTCTGACCGATTCAGAAGGCAACCCCCTATGCAACTCACACAACGGGTTGTACCTCAAGCAATTTTACCCATAGAAAATCTCATGGACACCACCGTCCCTTATTGTACAGTATTATTTTGTTTTTTCACAAAAAATTCAAAAAACCTAAATATTCGTTTTCTCTGCATGACCACAGATGGATCTTGTTCCACTCTGCTACGTCGGTTTCGATGATGGTGCAAGCCGTTGGTCCCCCAATCTGGCCTCCGCAGCTTGGGTAATATATTCCCCTTCACATGAGTTGATCCACATCGACGGAGTGTGTTTAGGTGCCGCCACCAAAAACCAAGCTGAATACGATGCCGTGACCGGTCTCCTGGCCGCAGCTCTCCAAATGAGCATATGTCACCTCAATGTTTTCTTGGACTCACAACTCCTTGTTTCCCAGCTCAACAATGATTACCAGGTACGCGATCCCTGTCTTTTCAGAAAATTCTTGCGCACTAAACAAATGGTTCGACAATTTGAATCCATTTCATTCACACATGTCCCAAGGAATCTCAACAGTGTAGTAGACCATATGGCCAACAACATTCTTGATTGGCACACCAATCAAACCATATCATAAACATAAATGTACCTCCACGGGTTTAAACAAAAATGCATCCACGTGCATAACATGTGCCTCCACGGGAATATATAAAAATTACAAAAATGCATCCACGTGCATAACATGTGCCTCCACAGGCATATACAAAAATCAAAATATTGCATCTACGTGCATAACATGTGCCTTCACGAGCATACAAAAAATCAAACATGCCTCCACGGGCAATCAAAAAGACAATGAATGCATCCATGTGCATATACGACTATATACCAAATCATATATATATATACACATAATATAGTCAAACATGTCATAGGTGCCCTCAGCACCCAATATACAAAAATACATCAGCCGTACAAAAGGTACTTCCCCATATGCTCATCAGCATTTGGGGGCAGATACAAGATCATCTAATCATCACAGTCTCCAGGCTCCTCTAGTGCCTCCTCCACTAGCCCCGCTGGATCATGCCGAGCCCAAACTCTCCTCTCTGTTGGCCCCGCTGGATCATCTCGTAAACGAATCCTCCCCTCCGTCGGCCCTGCCGAATCATGCCGAGCCCCATCCCTCCACTCAGCCGCCAACAATGCTGCTCTGAGCAAGATCGAGCACCACTCACGAGGCGCATCGAAACAACGCTCGACGATGTCTCGATCCAAATCCCTCCACCCATCCTCTGGAAATCCTGCTAGGATCATGTCTAGTGTCTCTCGGACACCCTCCACGACATCATCTCGAGGCCCAGGTCCTCGACCGCGAGCCCCAAATCCTCGAGCATGCGGAGGAAGTACCGCTACAGGAGGTGGAATGACCACCATCGCCCATCCCCTACGAGCCACATAGTCGGCCGGTGGTACAGGACCAACATCTGCACAATCACGCAAGTGAACCATCATATAAATATCTAACTATAATCATAACAAACACATCTAAAACACATGATATAGTAGAGAACAAAACACAAAACATACCATCTAAACCCCAGGCCTGTCCCTAGGCTCGAGGCATCTCCGAAACTCCTCGATAATCCATACCGGCATATGGATAGTCCTCAATCAGCAGGGGGATCTGCTCCCACTTCTCATACATATCCTACGAAAAGAACCCGCAGATACCACCACCACCACGGGGCATCATCTGCCCCCACCGCATCATGTGCGACTCGCTCACCAAACCGTCTCGAACCGGCACCCGTGGCCGCAGAGTCAGTACCCGCTCAAAGAAAAAACAACACAAAAAGGAGGCATAGCAAAACTCTCCCCCCTCCCGAATGACCTTGTCCAGATCTCTCCGGACACCAGCCAAAAACATCTGACCCCATGCATAGTAGGTCCCCCTCAGCACAGAATCCACCATCATCGTTTGTCCCCCCGACAAACAATGTGGTGCCGCGGAACCCAACACCCGCAGAACACAAGCCCCAACAGCCCACATGTCCCACTCTCGCAAATATCTCAGGCTCAAAGCGTTGTTCTGCACAATCGCCCCAGCAACACAAAAGGTCTCCAGGAGATCCTCCATGTCCACAACTGCCGGGATCCTCGGTAGAAGATCCCCCAACTCCCCTAAGCGAGGTAGCCCAGTATAAAAATACACATCACTAAGGGTGATCTCTAACCTCTCACCCCCAACAATAAAGGCACCCTATGCAGGAACCCACAGACTCACCAATTTGTTCAGTAGCGGTCCTACTGAATGCATCGGGGGAATCTGAGCGAACTTCAGGAGCCCACTCACAGCTAGAGCCTGCCGGACCCCCTGATCGGTCCGAATCCGAACCATCAAATCCTCCTCCATCTCTCACTCTCGCCATGACACCAATGGTCTCCTCAAAATCCTGCCAAAAAACAAAGAAATTTTTTAGAACCAAAAAAAAAAAAAAAAAAAAAAAAAAAAAATTTCATCGCGGCTTTTCCATCTAAAGCCGCGATGATCATCGTGGCTTTCATCCAAGAACCCACGATGAACATCGCGGGTATTGACCACAGATTCGCGATGAACATCGCGACTATCACCCCCATAGTCGCGATGGATATCGCGACCTTCAGCCCGACAGCCGCGATGAACATTGCGACTGTCAGCCCCGAACCCGTGATGTTCATCGCGGAAAATGACGCGAAACGCGCGATATTCCACATTGGAAGGCCAACATGAAATTTTGCGGCCTTCGCGGGCCCGCTGATAACCAAAAAAGACATAATTAAAAAGGCTAAGGTGAATAGGGTTACCTGAAACTCGCAGAATCGAAAACCAACGATCAAATCTCCCGGAAATCAAGAAAGAGCTCTGATTGCTCTGCCAAACTCACACGTAACAATGACACATCATATGGGCTCCACACCCTATTTATAGAAATTTCACCATTTTTCAAACAACCATTGTGGTATCATACGACGTCCATTCCTCAAACCATTGGTACCATTGGAATCATCACAGCGAGAACTTCATGATAGTCCTTTCCTTTTCCTGTTTTCACCAGGTCCATTTTTAGCCATTTTTTCACACCCTCATCGCCTCGATTTGCGTGCCACATCGGCCGTTGTCCATTTTTGACGAGTCTTATATCGTCGGATTCAGGTTTCCGTGCTCCTGATGATGCTTGAGATCATTTCTCGCTCTCACGCCCAGATTTTTCAGGCATTTTTCCCATGCCCCCTCGTTGCCTCGGTTTGCATGCCACATCGGCCAAAGTCCATTTTTGACGAGTCTTATATCGTCGAATTCAGTTTTCCGCGCTCGTGATGATGCTTGAGATCATTTCTCGCTCTCACGCCCAGATTTTTTGGGCATTTTTCCCATGCCCCCTCGTTGCCTCAGTTTGCATGCCACATCGGCCGTCGTCCATTTTTGACAGGTTTGATATCGTCAGATTCAGTTTCTCGCGCTCGTGATGATGCTTGAGATCATTTCTCGCTCTCACCCCATAATTTTGGGCATTTTTTCAAAATGCCACTCATCATCTCGATTTGCGTGCCACATTGGTCATTGCCCCTTTTTTTGACAATATTTATGTCACCGGATTCAGTATTCCGCACTCATGATGATGCTTGAGACCTTTTCTCACTCTCATCAATCCATTTTTGTTCGGTATAATTTTACCCCTTTTTCGGGCCGAGCAATCCCTTTTACAAAAAAGGCACATAGGGAGTTTCTGTTAAACTCTTTTCTGACTCCTAAAACAATGAAAAGATCGCCGAGCAACCTTGCTTCCTTTCATGCTCGCTAAACGTATCTGAAAGGGCGTCTACCAGGTATAAGTTTACCCCTTTTCCGGACCTTGTAGACTAATTACGAAAAAGGAATACTCTAGTCACATCGGCCAGAAGAGTTCTCCATATGCATCATTTTATGCGTTTTCGGGCCTTGGAGACTAACTTACAAAAAAGAAAACCAATGGAGTCCACTTACCGCTTTCAGACTCTCTAAACATGAAAGCGACCACGAGCAATCACCATCCTGGGCTCGTAAAAACCCACAGGACGGTACTCACAACCACTGCAGAGTCTTCTTATCATTTTCAGACTCCTTAAAAATGAAAGCACCCATGAGCACGAACAGTCCTGGGCTCACAAAATCCACAGGACAGTACCATTTCAGAGCACACTTTTATCCCTTCTTGGAGCTCATTAAAACTACAAAGAAGGACCCAATGGTGCTTCTCGATGCCACAACAGATCACGTCTACTCATATGGCAGCTTCCCCATTTTGGTCGCCTTTGTTCAGAGTATTCTCCAGTATGTCACCCTAAGAATCCCTCGACAGCACCCATCAGCTTGACCCCCCAAAGTCAATACATACCCTCTAGTCTCTAAAATCTATGATCCCCACACCTACAAGTCAATTCCCTACGCTGCCAGGTCAACCATGTCATCATGCTCTGAACAAAGGAAGTAAAAGGTCTATGTATTGCTATTCCTCTGCGATCCTATTTTTCTAACAATTGGTATCAGAGCCAAAGGTATATTTGGCAGATAAACCCATAGGAAGCTTGGGTTTCTGGTTTGAGTGGGAGCAATGGAAGAAGAATGAAAGTTTAAGGTCGATAAGTTTAACGGACAAAACTTCCAATTATGGAAGATGCAAATGGAGGACTATCTGTACCAAAAGGATCTATTCCTACCATTGGGAGGAAGAGAAAAATAGTTGGCGGCCATGAAGGACGAAGAATGGGAGGTTCTTGACAGAAAGGCACTGGGGACAATACAGTTGTCCCTGGCTTTGTTGGTGGCTTTAAATATCTAAAAAGAAATGACAACAGAGGGTTTGATGAGCGCATTGGGTAAGCTATATGAAAAACCCTCGACTTCCAACAAGGTATTTCTAATGAAGCGTTTATTTAATATGAAGATGTCTGAAGGTGGATCTGTTACTGATCATTTAAATGAATTTAATACGGTTACAAATCAACTAAGTTCTGTAAGTGTGAACTTCGATGATGAGGTTAGGGATCTTCTAATCTTGTGTTCATTCCCAGAAAGATGGAATAGCTTGGTCATGGTTGTAAGTAACTCTGTCTCTGGTTCAAACACCTTGAAATTTGATGATGTTATTGGTGTTATTCTTAGTGAAGAAATACGAAGAAAATGCACAGGTGAGACATCAGGTAATGTGTTGACCATGGAGAGAACGGGAAGACAAAAGGAGAGAAGAAAGAGCCAAGGTAATCATGGCAAGTCTAAAACGGGCAGATCCAAGTCCAGACTGGGAAGATAGAGTGCTGGAACTGTGGAAAGAAAGGACATCTGAAGAAAGACTATAGATATTTAAAGAAGAAAGGAGATGCACAGTAGGAAACTACCCAGGAAGCAAATGTAGTAGGTGATGTGTTACAAGATGCTTTGATTATTACATTAGATAATACTAGTGATTATTGGGTAGTAGATTCAGGGACTTCATGTCATGCCACACCCCATAGGAAATACTTTCATGATTATGTTCCAGGCGATTTTAGACATGTTTTATTGGGTGATGATGAGCCATGTAAAATTGTTGGAATGGGTAAGGTATGGATAAAAGTTAAGAATGGAACTGATTGATTGTTGAAATATGTAAGGCATATTCCTGCTATGAAAAGAAATTTGATCTCAACAGGGCAGTTGGGAGATGGCGGCTGTCTATCTACATTTGACTAAAAGTGGTGGAAGATCACTAAAGGATCAATGGTGATAACAAAAGGAGACAGAGTAGGTACGTTGTATTTATGTCCTCATAATACTGACCATTCTATTTCTTTAGCTTCCACAGGAATAGATATAGCATTGTGGCATCATAGGCTTGGCCACATGAGTGAGAAGGGGATGCAGATTCTCCACTCAAAGAAGTTGCTTCCAGATTTGAAGCAGGTAAGTGTGGAATTTTGTTAAACTGTGTTTATGGAGAACAGAAGAGAGTCAGATTTTTCAGGGTTGGGAAACGGAAGAAGAATGAAAAGTTAGAGCTTTTGCATACAGATGTATGGAGACCGACTCAGGTACAATCTCTTGGTGGCTCTCATTATTATGTTACATTTATTGATGATGCAACTAGGAAAACTTGGGTTTATTGCATTAGACAGAAATATGATGTGTTTGCTACTTTTAAGAAGTGGAAAGCTTTGGTTGAGAATGAGATAGGAAAAAGGTTGAAGTGTCTCAGATATGATAATGGAGGTGAGTACTTCGGCAAGGAGTTTGATAGTTACTATTCATACCATGGGATTCGCAGAGAGAAGACAGTCCCAGGAACACCACAAGAAAATGGTGTGTCTGAAAGGATGAACAGAACGATCATGGAGCGTGCAAGGTGTATGAGATTGCATGCAGGGTTTCCCTTATAGTTTTGGGTAGATGCTGTAAATACTGTTGTTTATTTAATAAACAGAGGACCTTCAAGTGCTTTGGATGGTGGTATTCCAAAGGAGGCATGGACAGGTAAAAAGGTAAACTACTCATTTCTGAGAACGTTTGGTTGTGAAGCATTTGTCCATATTGATAAAGATAATAGAACAAAGCTTGAAGCTAAATCCAAGAAATGTACCTTTATTGGATACGGGGTTGATGATTTTGGTTATCGCTTATGGGATTATGAAAATAACAAAATCATTAGGAGTATAGATATGATATTCAATGAAACGGTCATGTATAAATATCAGTTGCAGGGAAAGAAACAGGAAAAGGAAAACACAGAGTACATAGTACTTGATGAAATTAAATAAAATGAAGTTTCAAAGGTGCCAGAAAATCAAGAACAACAGCAAGTGCATGAAAATCCTACAATTGCAAGAATATCTACCAGGTTAAGTAGACTCCCTGAGTGATACTCTCCTTCAATGTATTATTTATTGATGACTGATGCTGGTGAACCAAAGTGTTATGAAGAAGCAATGCAGGTGGAATCTAGAAAGAAGTGGGAGCAAGGCATGAATGAGGAGATGGACTCATTGGTAGGAAACTAGACTTAGGATTTGGTTCAGTTGCCTGCTGGTAAAAGAGCATTGCAGAACAAATGGATTTACAATTTGAAGGAAGAAGAAGGAGGTAAGAAGTGGTACAAGGCCAGACTTGTTGTAAAGGAGTTTGCACAGAAGAAAGGTATAGATTTTGATGAAATATTTTCTCTTGTTGTTAAGATGACTTCAATTAGGACTATCTTAAGTCCAGTGGTGGTAGAAGATTTGCATCTTGAACAGTTAGATGTAAAAATAACCTTTCTCCATGGGGATTTGGAGGAAGAGATATATATGCATCAACCGCAAGGGTATGAGGTCAAAGGTAAGGAGAACTTGGTATGCAGATTGAAAAAGAGTTTGTATGGCTTGAAGCAAGCTCCAAGGCAGTGGTATTTAAAATTTGACAGGTTTATGATAGAACAAGGTTATAGTAGATGTCATTCTGACCACTGTGTTTATTTCAAGAAGCTAGACAATGAAAGATATATTATCTTGTTATTGTATGTGGATGACATGCTTGTTGCAGGGTCTAACATGCAGGATATAAATGTACTCAAAAGGAAGCTAGCTAATTCATTTGCGAGGAAGGATTTGGGTGCTGCAAAGCAAATCCTTGGTATGAGAATAACACGAGACAAGAAAAATCGCAAATTGACATTGTCTTAGAGTGAGTATATACAAAAGGTGTTGGAGAGGTTCAGAATGTAGAATGCAAAACCAGTTAGTACACCTTTGGCCAGCCATTTCAGTCTAAGTAAGGAAATGTGTCCCAAGACACAAGAAGAGACAGATTACATGTCCAAGATTCCCTATCAATCAGCAGTTGGCAGCTTGATGTATGCCATGGTGTGCACAAGACCAGATATTGCACAAGCAGTGGGAGTTGTGAGCAGATATATGAACAATCTAGGTAAAGAACATTGGGAGGCAGTACAGTGGATTCTCAGGTATTTGAGAGGTACTACCACTCAGGCATTATGTTTTGGAGGTTCAAACATTGTTCTACAGGGATATGTTGATGCAGATATGGCAGGTGATAAGGATAGCAAGAGGAGCACCATAGGGTATGTGTTTACTGTAGGTGGAAGAATAGTAAGTTGGATTTCGAAACTGTAGAAGGTTGTTGCACTTTCAACAACGGAAGAAGAGTATCTTGCTGTTACAGAGGCTAGTAAAGAGATGATTTGGTTGCAGAGGTTTATGGAGGAATTGGGTAAGAAGCAGAAGGATAGTAGGTTGTATAGTGACAGCCAGAGTGCCATTCATCTTACAAAGAACTCAACATTCCACTCTAGAACTAAACATATACAGCTCAAGTACCATTTCATACGCTCTGTTCTGGAAGATGAACTGTTGAAGCTGGAAAAGATACATACTAGCTAGAATCCTGCAGACATGTTTACAAAGGTAGTGACCAGAGAGAAAGTGAGTTCCTGCTCAGTTTCAGTTGGCCTTCTAGCATGAAGGTGAAGATGAGAAAGTTTCCAAGTCCAAGGTCCAGCAAGTACAGTAGTGGTGGAGTTGCTGTGATCAGTCTCCAAGTAGGAGATTGTTGGTTGTGGAGCCAGATCTTCAGTCTCATAGATAATGATTCAGCCGTGTTTGAACCCCAGGTTTGGTTATGATCCTGGCACGTTCCCCAGTTTTCGGGCCCATGGTTTTGGGTAACCCGTGGTATTTTCTCATTGTATTTCCCTTATAAAAGAAAGACATTGTAACACAGATAGGGTTGATGTATTAGGTATTATGCATTGTAAATATATCTGAGATCGGAAGAGAGACTATGAGACAGTGAAGAGGAAGTGCAGCAGTTGTGCTGCAGGTTGTATCCCTTCATTTTGTTGGACAGTATAATAATAAGGACTGGCAACTTCAGTGTGGACGTAGCCCATCTTGGGTGAACCACGATATATCTGTGTCTCTCTGGTAATGTGTATTTGTGATTATATTTGCATTTCTATTTATTGTTATTGCTCCGTGATCCTGTTTTTCTAACATATTTTAGAACCCTACACCTCCTAAAAGAAGAATATGTAGATGGCTCTTACTTTTTCAGGAATATGATTTCGAGATCATAGTGAAACCAGGAAGATTGAATGCATGACCTGACCATATTTCAAGAATTGAGTTAGGAGAAGAACCTAGTAATCTGGAGGATAATCTACCAGATGCGTAGTTGTTTGTTATTCACATATCAGATGAATAATTCAGAGACATTGTATAATTTTTACTACAGGGTTAGCATGCACAGAACTTACTACGCAGCAAAAGAAATAGTTAGTGGTAAGATCAGTTGATTTTACGCTGATTGAAAGACAATTATATAAATTGGAACCAGATGAAGTATTGCGTAGATGCGTACTAGAACATGAGATACATATCATACTTGTTGAAGCACATTTAGGAGTATCTGGAGGACACTATGCAGGGAAATCTACTGCACAGAAAATTTTGAGAGCAATACTATAGTGGCCTACTATACACAAAGATTCAAAAGAACATTGCAGGAATTGCGATGTATGCCAAAGAAAAAAGAAGCCATTTCGTAGAGATGATATGCCCTTGATGCCACAATTGACTTTACAAGCCTTTGATAAATGGGCTATTGAATTTGTGGGACCTATTAACCCACCAGGAAAGAGAACTGGCTTGAGATACATCATTACAGCTACATATTATCTAACCATATGGGCATAAGCTATTAAGTTTAGCCTAATTTGACTAGCAACATCACTAAAAGAAACACAATCACGAGATAGACAAAGATTTACCCTAGGAAACCCTCATGGGGTAGAAAAACCAGCAAAGCTTTCCTCAATATAGATAATCAACCAAATACAAGATGTAGTCCAAGACTAGAGCTCCTTCTCCTCCTATGCAGACCTCGCTCTCACTTGTGAGCTACTCCCAAGTGGATGAATGAGTGAGATAAGTGAGGAACATCCTCCTCTACTTGTACTCATCTCTGACTGACCTTTTACCCTAATGGGGCCGACCTCTCCTAGGAGAGTCTAATAACCCCCAAATAGTAAACTCAGGGCCGACCTCACATGGAAGATCAAATAAGCCTAGTTACCACATTCTCTCGGAGGAATAAACATCTCTAGATATACAATAAGGTCACCATGGAGGAATGTACCATCTCCGGAATAATAAAATACAAATATAATATTCTTGGAAGTTACAAAATTTCAACACTCCCCCTTAACGAGAAGGATATTATAACAACATCTGCAGGAGAAAGGAGTCATCAACTACATGGTACATGATACATCTATAAATCATTGGAAGCTTTCTTAATACATCATCATCATCAGTAACTCAGATAGTTACTGGAACATAATCAATACTGGAATGTCAACATCATCAGTATTGAATCTTCATCTTCTGCAGCACTTGATCAGCTACAGCATCATCATCATCTAGATCCTCACGATCAATAGCATCGTCATCACACGATCATCAGCATTGTCATCACACGATCATTAGCATCGTCATCATATAATCATCAACATCATCATCATACGATCATCAGCATCGTCATCACACGATCATCAACATCGTCATCTAGATCATCACGATCAACAACATCTGGATCATCTCGATCTACAGCATCTGGATCATCTTGATCTACAGCATCGTCATAGCAGCATATTCTGCAATACACAAGAACCTATTACGGGATTATCAATCCCTCTCACTTTAGGACATAGGTCCATGGACGATACAATCTAGATCGAATTCCCAGGATGATCAATCCTTATCAATTTAAGACAAGTCCCATGTCTATGGACAATACAATCCAAACACATCATTTTGAACTAAATGTTCAGGGACGATGCAGTCCTATCATCAATTTTTGGAGACAGATGTCTACGGATCAATTCAGGGGACCGAAGTCTAGGGATGATGCAATCCCTCTCGTCCAATAGGGACCACTTCTCAGAGACATCTGTCTACAGATCAATTTAGGGGATCGAAGTCCAGGGATGATGCAATCCCTCTCGTCCACTAGGGACCACTTCTCGGAGACATCTGTCTACAGATCAATTCAGGGGACCAAAGTCCAGGGATGATGAAATCCCTCTCATCCACTAGGGACCACTTCTTGAAGACATCTGCCTATGGATCAATTCAGAGGACCAAAGTCCAGGGATGATGCAATCCCCCTCGTCCAGTAGGGACCACCTCTCGGAGACATCTGTCTACGGATCAATTCAGGGGACCAAAGTCCAGGGATGATGCAATCCCTCTCGTCCACTAGGGACCACTTCTCGGAGACATCTGTCTACGGATCAATTCAGGGGACCGAAGTCGAGGGAGGATGCAATACCTACATTCTTGGAGACATCTATCTACGGATCAATTCAGGGGACCGAAGTCTAGGAATGATGCAATCCCTACATTCTCGGAGACATATGTCTACGGATCAATTCAGGGGACCGAAGTCCAAGGATGATGCAATCCCTCTTGTCAACTTAGACCTAGTCTAAGAACCATTCATCGACCTCATCATCGGTATCACCAATATAGGTATCCACATCATCGACCTCACTGTCAATGCAAGCAATCTCATCATTAGTGACCATATCACTCCCCCTTTCGAGGAGGGTCCTTCTGAACTACACCAAGATTGTCTCGGAAATACTCAAACTTTACTCGAGACAGAGGTTTGGTCATTATATCATCAACTTGTTCGTTAGTGCTTACATACTCGAGCTTGATAACTCCTTTCTGCACCATATCCCATATATAGAAATATCGGATCTCTATGTGCTTTGACTTATCATGGAACACTGGATTCTCTGTCATCTTGATACAACTCTGATTGTCACACAGGATCACAGTGGGGTCCATCCCTAAGTCAAATAGTCCTGACAACATTTTCCGACTCCAAACTACTTCACAACTAGCAGAGCAAGAAACTATGTATTCTGCTTCAGCTGTACTGAGAGCCACACTAGATTGCTTCCTGCTAAACCACGAGATCATGGCAAATCCCAGAAAATAGCATCCTCCCGATGTACTCTTCCTGTCTGATACACTTCCTTCCCAATCAGCATCTGTGTAGCCATGTAGTCTAAAGTCATGATCTCTAAGATAATATAGACCAAAATCTATTGTACCCTTTAGGTACCTCATCACATGCTTTGCGGCTATCAGGTGAACTCGTCTAGGTTCCACTAGATACTGACTCAGGGTATTCACAGCAAAGCATATATCTGGTCTAGTATTTGTCAAATACATTAATGACACAATTATCTGTCTATACAGAGTCATATCCACTAAATCTGATGAGTCATTAGCTACCAGCTTTAAGTTGGAATCCATGGGAGTGGTTATGGCTTTACATTCCAACATGTCAAATATTTTCAAGATCTCCACTGCATACTTTCCCTAATTAAGAAAGATTCCTTTTGAACCTTGCCACACTTCCAGACCTAGGAATTATTGCATCAATCCGAGATCTTTCATCTCAAATTCTGAAGAGAGCTTCTTCTTGCACTCGATAATCTGTTTCTCATTTCCAGTCAGGAATAGATCATCTACATATAACAACAATATGACAGGTTCATCACCCATAACTTTGAGATAAAGGTTATGATCAGCTTTACTCTTGGTAAAGCCCAAGCTAGTCAAGAAACTGTCAATTCTTCCATACCAAGCTCTGGGAGCTTGCTTCAGCCCATATAAGGCCTTCTTCAGTTTGCACACATGGGTTCTTCCATCTTCCACCTCAAATCCTTTTGGTTGTTCTATGTACACTTCCTCTTCAATCACACCATTCAGGAAGGTTGTCTTTACATCCATTTGGTGTAACTCCCACTTCATCATGGATGCAAGTGCCATGATGGTCCTAATGAAAGTGTACCTTGCCACTGGTGCAAATTTTTCTTGATAGTCAATTCCCTCTTTTTGAGAGAATCCTCTGGCCACAAACCTTGCCTTATATTTTTCAATACTTCCATCCGCAGCATGATTTATCTTGTATATCCATTTGGAGGATACCACACTCTTGTCCTTTGGTTTTGGGACTATATCCCAAACATCATTCTTTATTATTGACTGGTATTCCTCTGTCATTGCCTCCACCCACTCTTTCTTATGAGATGCTTCTTCATAAGTAGTGGGTTATTGATCTACAAGATCACACATCAAGGCCACATAGTTGGAGAATGTCTTTGGTTTCTTGCTCACCCTAGTGGAGCCTTCAAGAGCTCCATACTTTTCTGCTCCTAGTATAATGTCTCTTGCCCATGTTGGTTTTCTCTTCCTTGATGTGTTCATGACAGGGGGTTCTTGTGGTTCCAACATGTCATGATCTTTAGGGGTTGTCTCTTCAGGAGTGGGTGGAGCTTCTGCAATTCTGGAAGGTGCCTCTTCCTCATATACTTCTTCATACTGGCACTTCCTAGATCTCTTGAGAGTTGCCTCTTCATCAAATGTCACATGCCTACTTATTTCCATATGATGGAATCATGGGATGTATATTCTAAATGCTTTGGATGCTTCACAATATCCAACAAATATTCCTTTCTTCCCAGAAGGATCTAGCTTGGTCCTCTTTTCTTTTGGAATGTGAATGTATACTGGGCATCCAAATATCTTGAGGTGACTTACCTCGGGCTTCTTCCCTATGAACACTTCTTCTAGGGTCTTGAAATCAAGAGCACTATGAGATAGTCTATTATGCACATAGACTGTTGTCTTGGCTACTTCAGCCCATAAATACATAGGTAGGTCTTGATCATGTATCATTGTTATTACTACCTCCATAATGGTTCTATTCTTTCTTTCCGCAACACCATTCTATCGGGGATTGTAGGGAGTGGTTAGTTCTCTCTTGATTCCAGCTTCCTTACAAAATACTTCAAAATATTTTGAGGTATATTCTCCATCATTGTCTGTCCTGAGTATTTTAATCTTCTTTTCTGAATGGTTTTCTATCAAGGCCTTGAATTCCTTGAACTTTCCAAAAACTTCATCTTTTCCCTTCAGAAAATAGATCCAAGTCTTCCTTGAGTAGTCATCAATGAATGTAAGGTAGTATTCATATCCACTCAAGGATGTGGTTGGCATTGGTCCACATACATCTGAGTGAATCAATTCTAATGTACTCTTAGTCTTTGTATCACTCTTTGGAAAAGGGTTCATGACATTCTTCCCTTTTGCACATCGTTTGCAAGTGCCATCATGATCAATCTTTAAGTCTGGTAGTCCTATGAATACTTTGCTCACATGAGGTAGTTCTTTGTAGTTAATGTGAGCAAGCCTTCTGTGTCATAGCTCACTTGGGCTAGTGGCTTCATGAACAAGGGCAGCTTCTGGATGGCCCTTGAGTTTGTATAGACCTCCTTCCTCTTCACCAATAACAATTGCATCCTCAATTGATTTTCCTTTGGGCCACATTAGTACTTGCCCATCTATGAATGCAACCCTATAGCCTTTCTTATCCAAAGCAGAGATAGAGAGTAAGTTCTTCTTCAAACCTAGTACATATAATATTTCTTTCATCTTCAATGGGGTTCCAGAATCAAGCTTGTAGCTTGCTTCACCAATTCCCTTGATGGGATATTGATAGTCATCTCCTAAAGATACCTTATGTGGAGAGGTCTTCTCCTCAAGACTTGACAGAGTTTTCTTTTGTCTTGTCATGTGCTTTGAAGCACCACTATCAATGAGCCATGTACCTTCTCCAAGTATCACAGACCCAGAGAGAGCGGAGAATAACAGATATTCTTCTGCATCTTCTTTTTCTATTTTAGATCTTTTATTTTGAGGCCTCTCATCTTCTTCTTCACTATCATCTTCTGATATATGTGCTTGATGTCTTTTGTAATGAGTGTTCTTCTTCTTTTTCTTTAAAGGACAATTCCTAGCAAGGTGTCCCAATTTGTCACAACAAAAGCACTGGATTGATGAGAGGTATCCTCCTGAACTTGGTCTTCTTTTCTTTTGAAATCTGTGTGGAGTTTGAGACTCCTTGTGACCATTCTTCTTGGATTTGAAGTGACTCCACCTTCTGCTTTTGGTGTGAGTAGCCAAATCTTGGTCATCTTCTTTGAGAAGGGCTTCTCTATTGGCTACCCTAGCTTCTTCTTGAATGCAATCCTCCCATACCACATCAAACTTCATACTTTCCTTCCTGGCACACATAGTTTGGATGAATGACTCCCAAGGGCTAGTGAGACCATTTAGAGCAGTCATGACTAGTTCATCTTTATCAAGGGTATCTCTAATGGCATCTAGTTGTTCCTTGAACTGGGAAACCCTTGAGAAATAGTCTTGAATAGATTCTCCTTTATTCATCTTGGTGCTTGTTGACACCATGTCTGAGAAAACCTAAGTCCTAAAAAGTTTTGCTAAAATGTCCTAAAGGAGAAGAAATCACCACAAAAGAGTTGAATAAAGGTTTGCAATACAAAAACATAAAGGAAAAACCCACATTTACAAAGTCCGAAAGAAAATTTAGGAAAGGATTAAATACCGACCAAGTTTCACCGGCAGAGATGATAGAGATCAAGATCTACGGCTAATATCACTCCCCGCATCGCCAAAGTGATCGTCAGCAAATAGTTGTGGGCGGTAGCGGAATCAATACCACCGGGGCACGTGTCCAAACCTCATCCCTCCGCATATGTGATATGGTGGTATCGGAAACCACCATAGCGCCGGGCGGAACCACCAAATATGGAAATGTGGCGGGGCTATAGTACGTGGCAGGGTGGGACCTGACATGTGGCGGGTGGAGAAAACTCGGCAGGGTCATAGCACATGGTGTTATACTTTGTAGCAATCGGAGGGCCGATATAAACCTTAATCAAATCAACAGCCATTGTTTCATCCGCATCTAGGAAGGTGCACACTGGATATGAGGAAGAGCGTTCACGGAGAATAAACCACTCTAACAGGTGTCAGCAGGTGGTTGATCCGCGCAAGGAATAAACCGGGGAAGAAAGCATCTTTTTGATCGCGGATACCACAGATGGAATAAAGGGAGACGAGATCTAACGGCCCAAAACAAAGTCTCAAGATCAACGGTCAGATATGAACCGCATTCATAAAGGTGCAGGGAAGTTAATTTAAAAGACTTATATAAAACAAAAGGGGCTCCACATAACGACATTCTGCATGTGTCGCTATCCTGGAGAGCTCTGAAGACTGGTGGAGGTCTGCGATTGCGACAGAAGGCGAAAGGCGGGTACATACAGGTAGGGTCTGGTGACCTGTCCTACTTTTTAAACAGAATTTTGTTTAAAGAAACGTTTAAATGGAGACTATGCACGATATAGACATTTTTAAATCAAAAGAAGCCCTAGAGGATAGAGACGAAGACGTCTACGATACCCTAATTAGGTTACTAGTCTCGGATATAAAAATTAGGTTGTCTGAATTGTTAAAGGAAGGGACAGACCCTCACAGAGTTCACCAGTCGTCTTTGATAGCCTTTTGCCCCGACCAAATTCCTTTTTTCCTAGAATTCGTATCATGGTGTGCCAAAAATTACTCCAGGGAAGAAAAAGTCGTTCTAAACAGCCAAAAAACCCGAGTCATTTGCGAAATAAAACCAGCAGAGTTAATTAAAGCCCTAGAAGTATATTGTTCCCAAACCCTTGACCCTGAGGTTTTTTCTGAAGTCTCCATTATTGAAAATTATCATCATGTTTCTCAAAATGACAGGGAAATGTTTTTGTCATCATGTCTCAAGCCAGAAACCAGCATTTTGGAGGTCCCATACCCTATAGATATCAATCTTTTTAATGAAAATACCCAGTTAGTTTTGACATTATTGGCCTTAGTTCTAGGTTTGGATACGGATTTGTATGTAACCGAGTTTCAATTAAGTCTGTTGTACAAAATGAGTGCAGTCCAGTCAGGGATTGATGAAAATCAAATCCCTCGACTTAATTTTGAAGCATTTCTAACAGAAAAGATTCATGACCAGATGGTCAATTTTCCTACTCTCAGACATTTCAGGTTTCAGGCCTTTTTGATGAAAATGATTATGATAGCCAGTCAAGAAGAGTTGCAGTTCCCAGAAATCATTTTCACAACTTTACTAGAAAATAACATGTTCAATTACATCAATTACATGCTTTCAAAAATTTATAGAATGATTTTTGGAAAAAGTCTGCCTAGAGTACTACCGAAAATGCAGGCATCCATGCAATTGAGTACAGAATACGCGACAGGGGATTGGTTTTTGTCGAAAGACAGTACAGTAATCAAATTATATGGGTTCAGGCATAAACCCTATGTGTTACCAACTTTCTTTACTTTAAGGGTTTTTGCCTTGGAATTCTTAAGACAAAAGTTGATCGTGGAAGATAACAATTTTATGGTTCACAGACAAGCAACAGACATTAAATACCCATTCACATTTGGTCCGTTCACAATAAAGAATAAGAATGTTGCTGTGTATATAGAGAAGTTGTTGAAGGATATGGATTTTGAGACAGATACGGCTATGGAATATGACCTGTTAAACATCATATCAAAACGAAGAACATAGCATCGTATCAAGGCCCTGAACCATCAGATTGTAGAAGGAATGTTGGACAGAGCCAATTGGCTAGAATATAAAGAAGAAACCATTCCGGATACATCCAACAAAGAAATGGCATTGATTGACACAACAACAGAGACAGAAAACGAAATAGATATTGCATTGGTGGGATCTAAAAGACCCATACAGGACATAATGATCATTGAAGATGAAGAAACAGAAAGAAGAAAAAGATTGAAAATGAATGAACCACAAGAGTTAACAACAGTTTTAGAAGAGGCTAAAACAGCTGAAGAAGAAATACTAGAAGTTACAGTTAAAGAGTACAACATTGAAGAAACCCCTGTAGAGGGTGATGTAAATAGACCCCAGAATATCATGGATGTATTTGATGAGCATAGTCGAAATAAACAGGAGTCCGCAAAACAAACCAGTCAATTGTTTCCGAAGGTTAGAAGTATATCTAATACTGAGGTAAGCTTATTTACTAGCAGAAATATCAAAGAGAATTCCTTGAAATTCTCAGCTGTCACAAAAAATAAAATTTCAGAAATGAATATAGATTTGTCTAAAATAAATGCCCCGGATAAAATTTTATTGCATAGACAAACTGGAGAAGTCATATATTCAGACTATTTGGGGGCCATACTAAGAGCAGACAAGTTGAAAAGTTCAGTGGATAAATTGAATAATCAGTTGAGATAGGAGAAGGCAGAGAATAAGTCTCGACAGCAACAGATTAAAAAATTGCAAGTAGATTTGATAAATAAAGAAGGAGATGCAGCAACAAAACTGCTCAAAGAGAAAGACGATACGATCCAGATGTTGAGACGAAAATTAAAAATTCCAGACACTGTACTTATCCAAGGAGCAGAATTGACAATATTGGAAAAAGAAAAAGAAGAATTATCTAATGAAGTCAATGATGTTACTGCTAAAATGTTAAAGCTTTCTGATGAAAAAGATCATTGTGAAAAAGAGAAAATCATTTTAGAAGAACAGTTGGCAGAAGCAAGGAAAAGATTAACAGAAAGTGGTCAGCATCAATTACAAACAGGCACAGAAGAAGATAAAACTGGAGTAGATGGAATTTTACAGGCCATGTCCCAAGTAAGCTTGAAAGAAAATGAAATCAAAGAATTGAAGATTGAAATACAGAAGCTGACAGAAGAGAATGAAATCAAAAATAAGGAAATGAAAACTTTGCAGACAAAGAATCAGGAATTAAGTAATAATAATAAAGGATTAGCAGCTCATGTGACAGGGCAAGCCGCTATGCAAGGTTGTAAACACCTGGTGTGGGACCAAATTATAAAAGAAGTTGAGAAACTAAGACCATATCTGGATTACATAAGAGTCAAAGAAAAGGTGGTCAAAGATGCCTTCGAAAGCTGCAGAGCAGTCAGGGAGAACTTAAATAAAAAGCCAAAAGACGTAGCCCAGAAAGCAATAACATTTTTAAACAGTCTAACTGAGGCAGACCTGACAGCCATGAATATAATGAACAGAATTTCAGTCATCACATGGGCCAGAAGGATCTTGGGAAAATACTCGCATGTTGAGAATGTTGAAGCCAAAGCTGAAGAAATACGGGAAGAAGTAGTAAAGTTCAAAAAGCAATTTGAAAAATTAGTAAACAAAGGGTTCCCCACTTTTTGGAATGAAAAGAATGAATTAATTCCTCCGAATGAGTATAAGAGATTGCTATTTGATATAAGGATGGATCACAGAAAGTTCCAGCAGCTGGATCATATGCTTACAGGGAAAATTTTAATGGAGAAAATATCAGAGGAGTTTGAAATTTTAAATATGCTAATCTCAACCTGTGGAAATCTTCTTCCTGTTTCTTATGCAGGTCATGTTGAAATGCGAGTCTTGGTGAAGGAAATGACCAACTATGACTTACCCACGGCCGACCAGTGGAATTATGTGAAAAAATATGGAAGGACAAGATATTCTGTCCATTCATAGAGGCTTTCAAAACTCTCGCCAAGTGGCGAAAAGATGATATTCAAAATTTTTGCCAAGTGGCAAAAAAGACACTTTATTTTAAATTTGTAATATTATTTGGAGACAGTTATCTATTGCTCAAAGACAGTTATCTTTTAAGTTAAAGTATTTTCAGTTATTAGTTAGAAGAAGCAGTTATGTCAAGCTTCTTCCGAATTTTGTATAAAAACAATGAGAGTCATTGTTGAAAGGATTGGAAATTTTTTGAGAGACAGTGTATGTTTGGAGATCTATTTTTTGATAAATAAAGGCAGTACAGTGAAAATACCCATCTTTTGAGACCAGAGATTCATGTGCTGATCAGCCTTACAGTTCGTTTTTCCTTTATCTTTATATGTGCATGTTCACTTTCTTTGTCATATCTTCCATTATGTTTTTCTTCTATATTTAAATGAATGTATGAAATAATTCGAGATTCATACCGGTTATGCCTCGTTTTATAGCATTTAAATATTCACTATTTTCTCCAAAGTTGACAATGGATTCATCCTAGTTAGATGCCTGTTGTTGATGGAATGTCATTATTTCTTTCTATACCACCTGAAAAATCAAATTGACTGTAATATGATTGCTATCTTACCTCTGTGAAAATCTGTTTGGTATAAATCTCTTACTGGCATATTGTATATTTGAAACTTTGACTCCATGCCCAACGTTTCTTGTTTTCCTTTTCAACTAGAAAATCCTTTTGAGAAAATTTGAGAGAACTTTTATATTTTTCAGTCCTTGTATATGTATTGTGAGAGAGCCCTCTTTGGTGGAAAAATGGCTGAGTTTTCTACCTAAAGCTTGGTTTGAAATAGGTTACCTTAGGTGTTATTCTTTTACAACCGGAATAAAATCTAAGTGCTAACAGTGCTCTTCAATTGAGCTCTCAGATTCATCTTCCTATTGATGTTCTTTCCCTCATACATTCTGGAAAGGGAATCATACATTTCCTTTGGAGTCTTATTGGATGCCACTTGGGGAATCAAGTGATCTTTGATAGAATCAGCAATGATTCTCTTTTCCCTAATCAAATCCTTCCTATGCTTCTCTTTGGCTTCACCTTCTTCAGGTTCTGCAACCTCATCCTTGATATATTGGGAAAGATCATTCTCTTCAAGAATGAGACCAATTCTGTATTTCCATGCCTGAAAATTTTCTATACCCTCTAGCTTGTCTTCAAGCTTAGTGCTTGGAGCCATCTTATCCAGGGATCAAGGAGATTGAAGTTTTTCAAGAGATAGAATAACACTTACTAGGAGATGTGCTTGATTGAGTTGAAAGTTCTGGTGTGTTCTGTTTATGGAAACTTCAACTTTTCACCTTCCGGATCTGCAACAGAATTTATGGTTTTCTGCTTTTCTGGTGCATAGGTTCGCATATTTTCTGGTTCACTGGTGCATAGGTGCACAACTTTTTCGGTTCTCTAGTTTTATGGTTTTCTGCACTTTTGGTCAAACTAGGGTTGACTTTCCCAGAGTTCTACCCAACCAAAAATCTCGATCTAGGGCTCAAAACTTCGATTTTGAGGAGGGCTATCTAGCCATGCAATCAAAATCCAAAAATTCCAACTTTTGCAGAAACCCTAATTTTCACCGGAGAAGGAGAGAGAGGTATTTTCACCTTGTGAAAGATGTCCTATTCAGGCTAGCTCTGATACCATGTTAAGTTTAGCCTAATTTGACTAGCAAGATCACTGGAAGAAACACAATCACAAGATAGACAAAGATTTACCCTAGGAAACCCTCATGGGGTAGAAAACCCAGCAAAGCTTTCCTGAATATAGATAATCAACCAAATACAAGATGTATTCCAAGACTAGAGCTCCTTCTCCTCCTATGTAGACCTCTCTCTCACTTGTGTGCTACTCCCAAGTGGATGAATGAGTGAGATAAGTGAGGAACATCCTCCTCTACTTATACTCATCTCCGACTGACCTTTTACCCTAATGGGGCCGACCTCTCCCAGGAGAGTCTAATAACCTCCAAATAGTAAACTCAGGGCCGACCTCACATGGGAGATCAAATAACCCTAGTTACCACATTCTCTCGGAGGAATAAACATCTCCGGATATACAATAAGGTCACCACGGAGGAATGTACCATCTCCGGAATAATAAAATACAAATATAATATTCTTGGAAGTTACAATATTTCAACATAAGCAAAACCAGTGAAGGAATGTAGTGCAGTTACAACAGTGCAGTTCATCTTTGAGAAAATCTTGACAAGGTTTGTATGTCCAAAGATTCTGATGAGTGATTAGGGAACTCACTTCCTAAAAAAAACTATTGAAGCCCTAACATAATAATTTTAGATCTACCATCAGAAAAGTATGCCATATCATCCACAATCTAATGGAAGTGTAGAAGCCTTTAATAAAGTATTGGAGAATGCATTGACCAAATTATGCAATACAAATAGGGATGATTGGGATCTTAGAATACCAGCAGTATTATGGGCATATAGAACAACTTGTAAAACGTTGACAGGTCATACACCTTTCAGGTTAGTATATGGACAGGAAGTTGTCATGACCATGGAATACGTAGTACCAAGCTTGAGAATTACGACATTCACAGATATGGTCAATGTTGATACAATGGATGAAAGACTGTTACAATTGATTGGATTGGAGGAAGACCTCTTCATTGTAGGATTTCACCAACAAGTGCAGAAAGATAGAGAAAATGTATGGCATGATAAGCACATCAAGCACAAATTCTTCCAGGTAGGAGACCTTGTTCTCCTCTATGATGGTAAATTTACAAAATTTCCCAGAAAATTTAGAATGCACTGGTTAGGACCATACATTGTCAAACATGTTACTAATGGTGGCACAATATAGCTAGCCACATTACTTGGAGAAAAATTACAAGGACTTGTCAATGGGAGTAGACTAAAGCCTTACAGGGATGGCCCTACTCCTACAAACTGAAGTTAAACAACGAAATAGTGTTGAAGTGTCAAGTGTAGTTGAAATGGAACACTAAAGACAGAGAGCAGAGTTTGCACACAATAGTTTTGTTATAATGCGAAGTTCACAAGAATTGAAGATGTGTTGCGAAGCACACCGAGCAAGTTAAGTTACGAAGTAAAAGAAGGGGGTAGTGTTGCGAAGATTGCATCAAGAGAAGGGGAATGCAAAGTGAACCTCGCCACTCACCTAGCCTTCGACGAAGCTAGAGGAAACTAGCTGTTACAGTTTGGGATGGAAACTAGCCATTATACAATACTTTTGGGAAACCGGTTTTTTCCGCTTTAAGGCATACTTGTCCATTGAAGAAACATTTAATGTAAGGAGAGGACCAAGATCTAAGCAAGATTTGGAAAACGAACATAGCATTTAATGTTAACTTAGTCGTTTTTGGGCATGTCTTAGTTGGAGATATGGATATAAATAACAAGGAGCACATATTTACCTATTTTACCGTGACTTTTAATTTTTAACGCGAATAATTTATGAGTTTTTACTAGTTAAGAACAAAGAATTACGATAGTATATGTCTGAGAAAGAAATCCTATAGGTGATATTAAGGAAATTCTAGTAGTCTTGTCTAGAAGTAGTTATGGAGACTCCTGTAAAGAAAACAACTCAAGAGAAAGGTGGGACCTCTAGAGCCTCACCACGACATGCACCAGAACTTAAACAGAAGGATAAGCAGAAAGCCAAGGAACAAGAGAAATCATAGCCTGCAGAAATGTAATACCCCCATTTTGACCCTTATGAAATATTGGCTTTGAATGTAAATATTGTATACATGCGATGTATGTTTCCCTAGCGTGGAGCTCAAGGCCAAGGCCCCGCTAGTGTATGTTCGTATTTTATTTAAAATGGACAAGCATTTGACATTTTGTTATCCATGTGCTATTAAGCAATGGGATATTGTAATTGATGTAAATATTTAATATTGCAATAAAACACCAAAACTTGCTATGGGAGCAACGAATGAGAAGGGGCCATGTGTATTCCACTAGGGAGCGATGAGGGGGTTGTGGAGATGAACCATATGCTACCAAATGTCATTGTGAGAACCCATTTGACTTTCCTTGCTGACATTTAATTATGTTGTAAGGAAGTTGTTGAAAAATTCAGTCCATGGCTTAAATGGAGCATGGGCAGCCCAAAAATTCGTATGGCAGGTATGAGCTCTGCTTTTCTTGTACCACAACTCACTCTACCTCATGGGAATGGGTTCTTCCTCATTCCCATTCCATTGTTGAACATCCCAGCATCAGTTTTCATCCATTACGAAGGCCCAACAGTGAGAAAAACTAGAAATCGCAACTTTGCAAGAACCCACGTTTTGAAGAGCCATAAACGCCCATAATTGGTATTTGACAGTGAAATCCAATGGAGGATCCATAGATATGAACCTTGGGGCGAAATTGAGAGTATTAGATACCCCGAAATCCATTGGAAAACCCAGTTTTTATAGCCCAGAAAACTAGTGACGGAATTGAGTTATTTGATGACAGAATTGTGAGAAACCCAAGTGTGAATGATTGAACAGAGGTTGGGTTTGCTTGATAAACCCAGTGAAGCCTGGAATCTCAGGGATTTAGTAGCTTGGACCTTTCTATGCCCATCCTAAATAGCACTGGAGGGAACGGACGCCTGAGGGACTACGTAGCAGAGAAGGGGACCTTCCTTGTGTTGGGTGTGGTAGGTACTGTGGGTGCCTTGGTTGTTTGAGTTATCTTGAGATGCCTGTAGCTCTGTGGTTGAGCTCACTAGCTTAGCATTTCCCTCATTTTTCTTTTGTATGCTTGATAAACCCAACTATGTGTTGGCTTAACATAGCTGTTGAGTGAAACCATGGCTGTGAGTGAGCTTGTTTAGTTCCTCCTTAGTGGATACACAACCCAGCTCGGGGGTGATCTCTCGGCTGAAAGAATACAGGTTGGACAGAGATCTATGGTTGGGTGGAACGTCTCCCTCACATAGCCAGTTGTTTGGACATCTACAATTCAATATAATTATTCTTGTGGTTGAGTTATGTTAATTCTATGTTCTGCAATGTTTTAATTAATGACTGTTGTTTACATGTTGAATGCATGATGAAACTGTGTGCATATATAGTGTTTAATTCCGCTGTGCTTGCTGAGTATGAATATGTATACACAAGTTTTATTTACCCATGCATTTCTTAGTAATGTATGGGGATGAGATTGTCAAGTAAGCCCGGTATGTTCGATCATGTTCCCTCTGTGGTTTGGAATGACGGGAGGGGATGTGACAAAGTGGTAGCAAAGCACATGTTGCAACACTCGGGATGCTTGGGCCAAAATCTGAGTTTCCAGGTGGATATCAGAGTGTTTTTAAAACAATATTGATGAAGTTTGGGTGGCATTTTGATTGGGGAAAATGGAAGAATCAGAGTTCTCAGGTGGGACAGAGAATCACACCATTTCATAGATCTCTCCAAGAGTTTTCCAACGGTACAAGACTTGCCTTATTTGGTTAAGAGACAAGGGATATATGAGCCCCGCAAGTCCACAGATTGCGTAGGAGTTGCACAGGTTGTGCACAGGTTGCGCAGGAGTTGCACAGGTTGTGCATGGGTTGCGTAGGAGTTGCGCAGGTTGTGCACAGGTTTCGCACAGTTTGTGCACAGGTTGCGCATGAGTTGTGCACAGGTTGCACAGGAGTTGCACAGGTTGTGCATAGGTTGCGCACAGGTTGTGCAGGAGTTGCACAGGTTGTGCACAAATTGCGCATGAGTTGTGCACAGGTTGCGCAGGAGTTGCACAGGTTGTGCACAGGTTGCGCAGGAGTTGCACAGGTTGTGCATGAGTTGTGCACAGGTTGCGCAGGAGTTGCACAGGTTGCATAGTTTGAATTGTGGAGTTGCACAGGTTGCAAAGGGAGTTAAAAATGAAAAGTAGTCAAACCCAGGAATTCATAAAATATGAATGGTGCATCGAAATAGAGATCTGCAAGTTGTTGAGTATTCCTTGTTATATGTACTAACTTCGCCTGGTAGAGACGTTTTCCTGATTCCTTCTATATTAAATTCTATAGGTGGCTGAAGTTGGTCTTCCATGATGTTTTGCAACTGTGTAAAAGTGCAGAATTTTAGTGAAAATTGTCATTTTTGAAGTAATGTAACTTCCACACCCGAAGTCGGAATGGAGCACAGGGATAGGCATTAGAAATCTTATCCAAGATGGAACAATGGTGCATGGTTGGAATTCGAATAGGGTTATCATACACCATAGATATTTAGAGCAAAAAAGTGCCAGTGACTGTTATGGCAATTGTTGACAATATGGACAATTCCTAGAATTGCATGAATGGACAAAAGAAATGAAATCATAACAGCTATTTGAATTATTCCATGAGTTAATTCTATTAAAATATTGATTGTTTATGTTTCTATAAGCATTCCTAAGATGTCTAACAAATATTTTCATAATGCATAGTGTTTGCAACTCATAAGATTTAATAGGGTAGCAGAGGCAGCCTATAGGAAAAATGGTGACCATAAATGATGCTCAGGATCCTTATGAGCATGAGGAAGATGTGCTAGGAGAAAATGTGCAAGAAGGGAATGTTGAGATTGAATCCAATGGGAGAAGGTAGCAAATAACTCCTCAGAATTTGGTTGAAACCATGGTGAGCTTCAATGAAAGATTGATGAAGGCTCGAGAAGAACAAAACCAACTCAATGCTACTATTTTGCAAAGCCTCACTGATATGCAGCAGAGGATAAACCTTGGGTCCAACCCAAGAAATGTAGGTGAAGAAGAAAGAGATGCAGAGAGTCGCTCTAGAGGTCGTTCAAAGAAAAGGACTCCAAGCCCAAGGAAGAGTTCTATGAGCAAGAAGCATAGAACACCTTCCTCTAGATCTTCTTCTAGCAAGTCATGTGACTCCAGAGGCTCTCAAAGAAGTCCAAGGCCTGTGCCCAAGAGATTTGATGGAAGAAAGAAGTTCAAGGGAATCCCACAGGGAGAATTCAGGAAGGTAAGGCCTCCCATATTTGATGGAGAAGGCAATACTGGCCAAGAGGCAGAGGCATGGCTTCTTGGGATGAAGAAATATTTCAGAATTCATGACTACTCAGGAAATGAAAAGGCCAGAATTTCCATTTACAATCTAAATGGCAGAGCTTCAATTTGGTGGGACAACCTCTTACAAGTAAAAGGGATCAGTGAAAGGAAGATTAGTTGGAAAATATTTAAGAAGTACTTCAAGGAAAAATACCTCTCTGGTAGGTATTATGACAGTAAAAGAAAAGAGTTCAATGAACTCAAGTTGGGACAAAAATCCATGGAAGAGCATGTCCATAAATTTTTGGAATTGTTGAGGTATGTGGACTATATCAAAGATGAGAGGATAAAGATCCAATTCTTCCTTAGAAGTCTACCCCAAAGTTTCAAAGATAGAATTGAGTTTGTTAATCCACCAAATCTTGATGAAGCCATTAGAATGGCAATGCATTGCTATGAGCAGAATAAAGGTAAATTAGAAGTCAACCCAACATGGAAAGGGAATCCAAGAGAGAGTTTTGATCAAAAGAAAAGTGGCTTCAAACCACCATTCAAATTCATCCTAGAACCTTTCCACAGGGGAAGCAAGCAAGGAGTGGATTCAAGCCATCAGTAGCAGCAGGTAAGACATCAAAAGGGCCACTCTAGTGTTGGGGATGTGGGGAAAACCACATGCTGAAGGACTGTCCACATCAGAAGGATAATCCCCGAAGGTTGCACAACTTAAAGGGAGCAGCAACAATGGAGGACATGGTAAGGAAAATTCCTCGAATTTATGTAGCGTTGGACAATCATCAGGCAGATCATCAATCATCAGTGGTGGAAGTTGAAGGTAAGATTGCTAACCAATCTATTTCTGTTTTGATAGATCCAGGATCTACTCATAGTTATGTTTCTCCAAAAGTGGTTGAAGGTTGTTCTCTTACAAAAGTGAATCACAATAAGTCTTGGTTAGTTCAATTAGCCACCGAGACCAAGAGAAAAGTTATTGATGTAGTGGTGGAGTTCCCCATAGAATTGAATGGACTCCACACACATGCAGATTTAAATGTACTACCATTAGGATCTTATGATGCCTTAATTGGCATGGATTGGTTGGAAAATCATAGAGACAAGTTGGACTATTATGAGAAAGCACTTGAATGCATTGATGAAGAGGGAAGACCAAGATTGGTAAGAGGAATTCCCAAGCAAGTTTCAGTAAGACAGATCTCAGCCTTACAGTTGAAGAAGTTTTATAAGAAAGGTTGTCAACTATATGTAGTTCATATATTAGATTTGTCAGATGATAAAGGACCGAGGATAGAAGACATTCCATTGTTGCAAGAGTTCCAAAATGTATTTCCGGATGAGGTGTCGGGACTACCACCAAAGAGAGATATTGATTTTACCATTGATCTTGTTCCAGGGGCAGCGCCAAATTCCAAATCTCCTTATAGAATGAGCACACCGGAATTGGTAGAGTTAAAGATGCAACTACAAGAGTTAATGGACAAAAGGTATATCAGGACTAGTGTGTCTCCTTCGGGAGCACTAGTGCTATTTGTGAAGAAGAAGGATTGGACTTTAAGGCTGTGTATTGATTACAGGAAGCTAAATAAAATGACGGTCAAGAACAAGTATCCATTGCCAAGAATTGATGACTTGTTTGATCAAATGAAGGAAGCTAAAGTGTTTTCAAAGATTGACTTGAGGGTTCGTTATCATCAAGTGAGGATTAAGGAATAAGACATTCACAAGACAGCTTTCAGAACTAGATATGGCCATTATGAGTTCACCGTGGTGCCATTTGGTCTTACTAATGCACCTGCTACATTCATGTGTCTCATGAATAGTGTCTTCAACAAATATTTCGATAAGTTTGTGATTGTGTTCTTGGATGGCATTCTTGTCTATTCAAGGAATGAAGAAGAACATGAGGAACATCTAAGGATGGTGTTACAAGTTCTTAGGGAACACCAGTTGTATGCCAAGTTAAGCAAGTGTGAATTCTATCAAAAGAAGGTACAATAATTGGGTCATGTTATTTCTGAAGAAGGAATTGCAGTGGATCCGGAGAAGATTAATGCCATCATAGATTGGTCTACTCCAAAGAATGTTTCGAATGTTAGATCTTTCATGGGTCTTGCTGGTTACTACAGAAGGTTTATTGAAGGCTTCTCCAAGATAGCTCACCCAATTACTTCATTGCAAAGGAAGAATATCAAGTTTGTATAGTCTGAAAAGTGTGAGAAAATCTTTCAGCAGTTAAAGGAGTTACTTACCAACGCTCCTGTTTTGAAGATAGTAGATCCAAAGAAGGATTTTGTAGTGTGCACATATACTTGCATTGAAGGGCTAGATGGAGTGCTCATGCAAGAAGGATTTGTGATTTGCTATGAGTCAAGGAAATTAAAAGAGCATGAAAATAATTATGCCACACATGATTTAGAATTAGTAGCCATAGTACATGCTCTCAAAATGTGGAGACATTAATTTATGGGAAGAAGATTCGAGCTTAGAACAGACCACATGAGCTTGAAGTATTTGTTTGATCAACCAAACTTGAATGCTAGGAAAGCTAGATGGATGGAGTATCTTTGTGAATTTGATTTTGAAATTAAGCATGTGAAAGGGAAAGAGAATAAGGTTGCAGATGCTCTTAGCAGAAAATTTCATGTTGCAGCATTAAGTGTGTGTAAGTCAGATTTGAAGACAAGAGTTCTTGAAGCCCAAAACAATGATGAAACTTGCGTTCAAATTAAAAAAAAGTTGCAGCAGAAAAATATAGATGAGAAGTGTGCGGGATATCAGTTGGTGAAGACAATATCCTTATCTACAAAGATAGACTGTACATTCCAAATAGTGCATATTTGAAGAAGCTTATGATGGATGAAATACATCAAATGCCATATTCTGGACACCCAGGATATCAGAAACTATAACAGCAGCGAGAAAGCAATACTTTTGGCATGGTATGAAGAAGGACATAGCTGAGTACATTGCTAGGTGTCAAAAGTGCCAACAAGTCAAGGCAGAACACCAACATCTAGCGGGATTGTTGCAACCCTTACCCATTCTAGAGTGGAAGTGGGAAGTGATCTCTTTGGATTTTATAATGGGTCTTCCCATGACAATGAAGAAGCATGATTCAATCATGGTTGTGGTGGACAAGCTATCAAAGGTAGCTCACTTTATTCCAATCAAGTCCACTCACAAGGCTAATGACATTGCAAATATCTTCATGAGAGAGATATTCAGATTGTATGGATTGCCCAAGGCAATAGTTTTTTATTGTGATACTAAGTTCTCTTCCATTTTCTGGAAAGGATTATTTCAGGAATTGGGAACTAAATTGAATTTCAGTACTGCATATCATCATCAAACAGATGGCTAAACTTAGAGGGTGAATCAGGTCCTTGAATACATGTTGAGAATGTCTGTGATGGATAAACCATCCAAGTGGGAAGATTATCTACACTTGGTAGAATTTGCATACAATAATGGACATCATGCATCATTGGGGATGAGTCCATTTGAAGCATTGTATGGCAAGGGATGCAAGACTCCAGTGAACTGGGACAGCCCGGTGAACAGGGTAGTACTTGGACCAGAGATTTTCAAGGAAATGGAACAGGAAGTTGTTAAGATCAGGCAGAATTTGAAGGTAGCTCAGGACAGGAAAAAGAGTTATGCAGATTTGAAAAGAGTGCATAAGGAATTTCAGATTGGGGATCATGTGTATTTGAGAGTGAAACCAAGGAAAAGTTCTCTGAAGTTGGGGAGTTGTGCCAAGTTGTCACCAAGAAATTGTGGTCCATTTGAAGTCCTGGATAGGATAGGGCCAGTTGCATATAGAGTTGCATTGCCTGCTAACATAAGAGCTCATAATGTTTTCCATGTATCTTTGCTTAAGAAGTATGTACATGATCCTAATCATATGATTGATTGGAATGTGGTACAGGTGGAACCCGAGGGAGAGTTCCAAGTAGAGCCTATGCACATCCTGGACAAGAAGGTCACTTTGCTCCACAATAGAGCCATCGGGAAGGTAAAGGTCAAATGAGAGCACCTTAGTCCCGATGAGGCTACATGGGAGCTGGAGGATTCCATGAGAGAGGCATTCCCATTTTTGTTCAGTTTTGAGAACACCGAGGATGATGTTGTTCTAAGGGGGAAGGGAATGTAATACCCCCATTTTGACCCTTATGAAATATTGGTTTTGAAAGTAAATATTATATACATGCGATGTATGTTTCCCTAGCGTGAAGCTCAAAGCCAAGGCCCCTCTAGTGTATGTTCGTATTTTATTTAAAATGGACAAGAATTTGACATTTTGTTATCCATGTGCTATTAAGCCATGGGATATTGTAATTGATGTAAATATTTAATATTGCAATAAAACACCAAAACTGGCTATGGGAGCAATGAATGAGAAGGGGCCATGTGTATTCCATTAGGGAGTGGTGAGTGGGTTGCGGGGATGAACCATATGCTACCAAATGTCATTGTGAGAACCCATTTGACTTTCCTTGCTGACATTTAATTCTGTTGTAAGGAAGTTGTTGAAGAATTCAGTCCATGGATTCAATGGAGCATGGGCAGCCCAAAAATTCGTATGGTAGGTAAAAGCTCTGTTTTTCTTGTATCACAAGTCACTCTACCTCATGGGAATGGGTTCTTCCTCATTCCCATTCCATTTTTGAACATCCCAGCATCAGTTTTCATCCATTACGAAGGCCCAACAGTGAAAAAAACTAGAAATCGCAACTTTGTAAGAACCCACGTTTTGAAGAGCCATAAACTCCCAAAATTGGTATTTGAAAGTGAAATCCAATGGGGGATCCATAGATATGAACCTTGGGGCGAAATTGAGAGTATTAGATACCCCGAAATCCATTGGAAAACCCAGTTTTTATAGCCCAGAAAACCAGTGACGGAATTGAGTTATTTGATGACAGAATTGTAAGAAACCCAAGTGTGAATGATTGAACAGAGGTTGGGTTTGCTTGATAAACCCAGTGAAGCCTGGAATCTCAAGGATTTATCATATTGGACCTTTCTATGCCCATCCTGAAGAGCACTGGAGGGAAGGGACTCCTGAGGGACTACGCAGCAGAGAAGTGGACCTTCCTTGTGTTGGGTGTGGTAGGTACTGTGGGTGCCTTGGCTGTTTGAGTTATCTTGAGATGCCTATAGCTCTGTGGTTGAGCTCACTAGCTTAGAATTGCCCTCCTTTTTCTTTTTTATGCTTGATAAACCCAACTGTGTGTTGGCTTAGCATAGCTGTTGAGTGAAACCATGGCTATGAGTGAGCCTGTTTAGTTCCTCCTTAGTGGATACACAACCCAGCTCGGGGGTGATCTCTCGGCTGAAATAATACAGGCTGGACAAATATCTATGGTTGGGTGGAATGTTTCCCTCACATAGCCAGTTGTTTGGACATCTACAATTCAAGATAAGTATTCTTGTGGTTGAGTTATGTTAATTCTATGTTCTG
Organism: Larix kaempferi; assembly: GCA_027924585.1. Lineage (NCBI taxonomy): Eukaryota > Viridiplantae > Streptophyta > Pinopsida > Pinales > Pinaceae > Larix > Larix kaempferi. The sequence goes on along the minus strand of BSBM01000182.1, from coordinate 8,022,273 downwards.
CAATGTTGTAATTAATGACTGTTGTTTATATGTTGAATGCATGATGAAACTGTGTGCATATATAATGTGTAATTCCGCTGTGCTTGCTAAGTATGAATATGTATACACAAGTTTTATTTACCCATGCATTTCTTAGTAATGTATGGGGTTGATATTGTCAAGTAATCCCAGTATGTTTGGTCATGTTCCCTCTATGGTTTGGAATGGCGAGAGGGGATGTGACAAGAAATTCCGAAAGAGCATCCTCTAGAGCGAACTCGCAAGAGGTCGATTCTACTGATACCAAAGTACATCCCTCCGCGGAGAGATGATGTGTCGATGGTAATACTGAAGAAGAATCCACAATATGATATCCCGTTGTCGCTGATGTCAAGTCATGTTCGGGAGAAGGACAATTTGCTAGGAAAGATTCCTGAATGTAAGTTCACAGATCACGATCTGTTGAATGCAACTAAGTATTCACAGTTTCAACCAGATCAATACATGTGTCGACAATATGATGAATCCACTAAGAAAACAACCATTCAGGCGCAGGACTAGATTGCGCCATTGAAATCCTTAGGATTGTTGAACCTATTGAGAATTCCACATTTTGACCGAAGTTGATAGCTTTACAGCAATTGTGCGTACATTGCTATCATGCACGCACTAGGGATAATTATGGCTAGACCTCAAGATCGATATCAATATTTTATCTTATCTACAGAATTACCCACTTGAGAAAATGAGGCACTGACCCCGCGATAGAATTCGTGGGAAACAATAAAGACAAAGAAATCGCCAAAAGGATGAAGAGAGAATTCAGCTTGGTAAAAGGAACCCACGACTATCAAGCGAATGAGATTAAAGATGTTTCCACATGGTTCACAGTACAATTTATCGCAGGAAAAGTACTAAGGAAATGCAGACTGACAGAAGTGTCGGCCGCTGCGATCTCCTCAGCTGTGAAGGCTGAGGATGGACTACAATTCAACTGGGAAAGTTACATGTTGATCGAATTTCTGGATGATGTAGTGGATACGCAAGACAATGGCTATCAATTTCACTACAGTTGGTTGATAGTCCTAATCACATTTGTGGGATGGAAAGAGCCAAAGTAGTAACAAAATGTACCGGTGTTCGTTAGCGACTGCCGTGGACCCAGATATGTGAACATGTGGAGTAATTCAAGGCCAGAAAGACAAAGAGTAAATAATGTGCAGTTGCACACATTTTATGAGCAACTATGTGAAGTGATCAAGCGCACTTCGTGTATTCATAAGGAAATAACAACAACATACATCTAAAAGATGAGACAGAGCGGGCCTCCACTCTATCTTCATACAGCCTAGAGAACTAGCAAACCCAAAATGGTATGAGGGTCAATATCAGTTGGATGTGTAGAACATTGACCTCATCATTGAAGATTGGCCTTCGGAATGAAAAATTGATTCACCAAAGACATTGATCACGACATCTGAGGAAATCGCTAATGAAAGCGACAGCCAAGAGAAAGAAGAAGAGCAAGAGCAAGAGCAAGAACAACAACAAACTACTGATTTTCCAGTGAGAGAAACAAGGAAGAACCCCAACACAGAGGTTCCGGAGGGATCAAAAGGAAAGAAGCATAAAGCAACTAAGACTCCGTTAGATGTGAATTTGCAAGATGACGACTATGAATGCATCACAGCCAAATTGCATGCATATATAGAAGAGACGCTCGCAAAAAGAGACAAGAAGGAAGAGCAACTTTAGGCACGCATGGCTGAAAGAATAGCTGAGATGAAAAATATGATGGAGAGAGTAGAGCAAGTACATCTAATGAACGAATCAGAATTTGAAGATAGATCAGAGGAGTTAAGCTGAAGAAAAAGGAAAGCGCATGCACTAATGATGCGACCTTGTTTAGTGCACATAGATCCAACGGATGTCATATTCCCATCCGATGAAATCATTGAAGGTGCGAAGCAACTCGTGTAATTGGACATGAATGTGAGTGTTGTTAGGAAAAATGTCCTATAGCAGGGGTGAGACTACCAACATACAGGGGTAAAAGATAGACATACAAGGTTCTGCAAGTACAATTATTACACAAAGAGATTAGGGTTTAGGAGAATGTGTACCTTATTCAGAAGGTTGATCCAAGATTCTCCTCTTGTTCTCCAATTCAACAACTTGCAAAACAACTACAAACCTTCCTCAAACCAATTTGAATACAAATACAAGATTGATATTTATAAAAGACGAAAACATCAAACTGTAATCAGATCTTAAACATACATGAACAAATCTATTTGGAAAGGGAAGAATGCCCAATCTTTATTAATGAATGAAGCAAGTACATAAAATTATACCTTCCTTCAAGCATGGCACTTCATGAAACCAAGATTCAAGGTCTTCTGCTCCTATTCTCCAAGGATCCCAACCTCTGATAAGATGTGCTAGGGTTTACTAGAAACTAAGGCACAAATGAGGGGGATGTGAGTCACAATTCCTCCAACATAACATTGTAATGGCTTTGATTTCCTTTCATGGTTTCGCTCCCTCTCTTATATAGCAAGTGAAGAAGATATGGTCGAATTGTAAGTAGTTACAACTAGAGAGGAGGTTCCAAAACCACCCAAACCGACCATTTTTCTTGATTTTATACATTTTTTAGTATTTCTGAGGTACCCTCAACTTTGCACATAGAAAAATAGCGGGTTCCCATGAATTTTACCATATGCAACCTACATATTTTTGGTAAACCCGTGGCTTTACGATGTGCAACCTGTGTTTTTGTGGAAAAATGGTCAAAAACAACCTTTTCTGGGGATTTTCTAGAGAAGTTTTGGTCTCCAAAAATGTTCCTAAGGTTATTACCTATCAAATGGGCCATGAATTAGGTAATTCCATCTATCTAAAGTCTCAAATATGGCTCCCCCATCCAAAAATGTCATTTTTTGTGACTCACATTAATCTCATAAAGTGTCATCATGCGACCAAAAGATGTAAGTGTCGTCACAGACGGAGAAGTGTCAATTTTGGCTATAATAGTGGGAATGTTACCCATTGAAGGACTCCATAATCTACACTTGCAGGTTGTAGAATAAATTAAATATAGAGATATGATCTCATACAACCAACATCTGAAGCTAAAAGAAAGTTATAAAGAGCTAAGGAATGAATGCAGATTGAAGACCAATGAGCTAGAAGATGCTCAAGAGAAGCACAAAAAGATGAAGAAAGTAGTAGAGGAAGTCTGCACGCAAATCCCATACTTTGATGAAGAACCTGAAGTGGAAGTGACCATTGTTAATATTTGTGCTGCAGTAGACAATATCAAAGCAAAAATGGAATATATCGAGATTGGTTACAAAGAAAAGATTGCAGACTTAGAGTCGATACAACAACCTGGCACTCTGCTAGAAGTGAAACTAGCAAGAGATGAAGAACTGAAGACTTCAATAGAGAACATCTCCATAGAAGTTGCAAGGTGTCAATATTTGATAGAAGAAGTGACCAAGTCATGGGCCACACTACAAGAAGACCAAGAATTACTGAAGATTCAAGATGAAGTATAGAACAAGCAAAAGGACCTTGACTTAGTGAACATGGTTATGAAGTATTTTCACCAAGGAAAAGAATACAAAATTTCACGGAAACAAAGGAAATTCAGTAGGAACTGAAGGTGCTAAGGACGAAGGAAGCTGAAAATTTAGCAAAGTTACAACCTATGCAAGAAGAGGCATTGGCACTCTTTGAAGAGATCAAGGTGAAGCTGCAAGAGCTTTGCATGACAGAGAGCACGGTGAAGGACCAAATGAAAGAACCAGTATCTGCGATGATGCTCGACACAATGAAAGAGTATGAGCAGGAGACTAAGGAGGTTGTTGCGAAGCTGAGCGCAACATATCAAGAGTTCACAACGAACATGAACATCCCAAGTGCTACGAAATCAAATAATTCTAGTGTAAGTGGCTCGGGGACGAGCCACAAGTAAGGGTTAGGGGCATGTTGGGCGTATCCCAAGTAAAGGAAGTTATGAAGGAAAACTACAGTTAGGCGAGGCCTGACATTGACTATTTTTGGGAGATAAGTGACTTCACAAATCCCGAGAAGAGGGTATGGAGCGAAGTTCAATCAAGGAGAAATGAATTGTTACCTTAGTAAAGATGAAGTAATAAGGACATCCAGAAGTGGTTGAAGAAGTTAAAGGCCAAGCGGTGACCTAACTGCTACAGGAGTAGAAAGTAAAGAAGCAGAATGGTTTAAAGGACACGCCACTGCAGAAGTGAGAGTGAGTGTTATTTTTTCTACTTTTAATCAATATTATCTAGGATTTTAACTGAAATAATAATATGCAAAACATAACACAGTAGACACAAATATTTTCCTTGGGGAAACCATAAAGGATAAAACCCCGCAACTTCCTCAGAGATAGAATCCGTCACCAATACAATATCACAAAAGTAAAACCCCAAAACAAATATGATCTTCTGCAACTCCTCTCTCTTTCTCCTATGTGAACTTGTCCTCTCTCTCTCACTTATGCGAACTTGTGTGAGTGAGTGTGTGTTCAAATGAGAGAGCTAATCTCTCTATTTATACTTTACTTTCACTTGACCTTTTTCACTTGCTAGGTCGGCCCCAGCTAAACCTGACTGGGATGTCTTCTCTAGGGGACTCAATAACCCTAATCTAATTGACTCTAGGGGGAACTATTTCCCTGAATTACAATGGAGGATTTACCTCAATGACTTTACATGACCAAATGTAATAATGACATCTTCGAGCAGAGGAATAAACATCTCCGTCGGAGGTACAAATAAAATACAATAATAATAACAATATAAAATACAAGTCAATATATTTTGAATTTACAATTACATTAACACTCCCTCTTAACTAGGAAGGTATTTTCTTGCCACAGTCATCGACACATATGGACACAAGTCTTCGTCGTTGGATCATCTTCAATGTTGGAACATCATGAACACTAGATCATCATCATCGTTGCTGCTGCTCCAATCCTCATCATGTCGATCATCGATTAGTGACATCTCTCGAATCTACCTGTCATAGGAAGTTCTACAGATCCAGATGTTAGCACTTAGTTTTCATAATCCAAAGGATGGTGTATAGTTGGGAAATTCCTTGCAAATTTTTAAATATGGTGAGAAAACTCCTAAAAAATGTCCCTAGTTTCATGATTATGGGGTTAAATATGATCAAAAGTGGTGGATAAAAACATTAAAAGGATGGAAAAAGGGATTTTTAAATAAAATGCAAGAAAAATAAGCCATCAGAAGCTAAAGAAATGTCAAACAAGGTCTAAAAACATTAATCCGAAATCAAATAATGTAAGCGCTAATCATCATGCAAGATACACCGTCGATCAGGTGCAGGAAGGAAATCAACGGTCCTCGATTGCCTTTGCATCACCAAAGTGCGTAGAGGAAAAAGGTTGCAAGTGGTCGCAAAAGGAAAAACCGGCGGATAGGTGGCAGCTTTACAACACTTCGCAAACAAAGAGAAGTGGTATGAGAAACCACTTTGAAGGAATGTGGAACCACTATGGCGGAAGGTATGGTGTTGAAGTCAATGGCCGAGATTGATGATGGAAAGATATGACGGCTCAGGATACGTTCTTAATCATAGTGCAAGTCTTAGATTGCAAGCAAAATAAATCAAAGGAAATGAATTCAAAAGGTGCCTGAAGGATAATGGGAGGAAGCCCACCAGCGAGAAAAAGTTGAAGGTTAAACATACTGCAAGTTCCACCGTTGATGTGTTGGTAGATAAAAGATTGATGATCACAGGAGTTCCGCATTATGAAAGTGCATGAGGGATAGGAGAATATAGTGGTTGCTAAATGAAAAACCGCTAGACACGTGGAGGCACCAGAACATCTCGCAGTTGATAAAGGCAGTTTTGGAAACCACTTTCGGAGTTGTGAAACCACATTTTGCACGATTAACACTAAGATCTAACGGTTGAGATTTGAAGATTGGAGAATGATCGGACGGTGAGGGAGGTCATCGAAGTGTTAAAAGCAGGTGAAATCCAACGATCCAGATTACAGCACATGAGATCAATGGATGAGGAAAATGAGCGCTCGTAAAGATGCTTGAAGGATAAAGAAAATGGGTTATATATAGCAAAGAAACATGTAAAAATTGACATTTGTCTTTTCACTGTCAGAGCCAGAAGGTTTTGGACGAGTGGGCACCATAGAAATCGATAGAGCATGACAAAGTGCATGATTTTCAGCGACAGGTAGGGCCTTGTAACCCGAGCTAATAATATTTTAAGTTTGTTTATAAGGGGTAAAATGGAAACAGTCCAGAATGTAGACGGTGCTAAGGATAGAGATGCTTTGGAAGATAGAGACAGGGATATATTTGATACTTCAATTAGGTTATTAGTTGCAGAGATTAAGGTTAAATTGAAGAGTTTGCAAGAGGATTGTTTGGATGTGCACAGAGTTAACCAGTTGACCCTCCCATCATTTTTCCCTAACCAAATTGTTTCGTTCCCAGAGTCTGTGTCCTGGTACGCATCTAATTACTGAGAAGCCGAGTGAGCCATTGTGAACGCCCCAAAAACCAGAATAGTTTGCTAGATAGAACCCTCACTTATAAGAGATTCCCTAGAAGTCCCCGCGTCCCAAATGCCTGAACCAAAAAGCTTTTTTGAGAAGTCAATCATAGACCTATATTACCAGCCATCCCCTGAGAATAAGCAAATTTTCATGATTTCTTTCCTTAAACCAGATCTAGAAATTACCAATACTCCCTATCCCATAGATGCCAATCTCTTTAATGAGCACACTCAGCGTGTTCTTTCTCTATTGGCTTTGTTTTTAGGTTTTGACACAGACGCATGGGTAACTGAATTTCAGTTGAGTTTGTTATTTAGAATGAGTATCGGTTTACTTGAAATTGAAAGTATTAAGACACCTCATCTCAAGTTTGAGGAGTTTTTGGCTGAAAGTATTCACTTACAGATGGTGAATTTTCATAGCATAAGACATTTTAGGTTTCAATCACACTTGATGAAGATAGTCATGTTCACCAGTCGAGAAGAACTACATTTTCTAAAAATAATTTTTACAAGTCCCTTGGAAGATAATATGTTTAACTATATGAATTACATACTGTCAGAGATGTATAGAATGATTTTCAGAGAAACATTACCCAGAGTGTTACCCAAGATGAAGACCTTCATGCAGTTGAGTACTAATTTGGCAGTGGGAGACAGGTTTTTATCGAAAGATAATACTGTCCTCAGGTTGTATGGTTTCAAACATCAGCCGTATATGTTACTAGCATTTTTTACATTGAGAGTCTTTTCTCTTGAGTTTCTTAGACATAAATTGATTTTGGAAGATAATCATTTTCTATTCTTTAAGAAATCTACTGATATCAAATATCCTTTTACAATAGGTCTATTTACTGTAAAGAATAAATATTCCATTTCGCACATAGAAAAATTATTAGAAGAAATGGATTTCAAAAAGGAAGTGGCCATTGATTATGATCCCCTTCATGTCATTTCGAAAAGGAGACAGAGTAATCAGAATAAGGCTTTCGATCACCAAGAGGTGGAAGGGATGTCTGAAAAAGCAAATTGGTCACAATATGAAAGTGAGGATGAAGCAACTACAAGTCCCCAAGGAAGAGAGATGGTATTGATAGAATGTACAGGAGGAGCAAAATCTACAACGAGCATTGTGGTTATTGGGGAAAAAAGAAGTTTTCAAGATGCAATTGATTTAGAAGATGAAGAGCAAGAAAAAGCAAAAAGACCTAAGTTGGATGAACAGCAAGATTTGATGTTACTTACAGATGATGAAGGAAAAGGAAAAATTGAATACGTAATACTAGAGGTTCAAATACAATAGTATACATTTCAAGAGGCCAATGAAGCAAGAGATGCTAGTAAGTTTCAAACTAGAGCAGATATGTCTGGAAAATACAACCAAAACAAGCAGGCTTCATCTCAATAGACTTATTAATTATTTCCAAAAGTCAGAAGCTTGGTGAATTGGGATGTTAATTTGGTTACTAGTCGAGATGTCAAAGAAAACACTTTAAATTTGGTAGTATCATCAAGTGACAAGGTTACAGAAATGAAACTCAATTTGAAGAAAATTACTGCGCCAGACAAAATTCTTTTACACAGGCAGACGGGGGAAGTGATATATACCGATTTTTTGGAAGCAATCTTAGAGGTTGAGAAATTGAAAACAATGGTAGATAAGTTAAACAATCAATTAAAACAAGAAGAAGTATAAAATAAAGCCCGTCAACAACAAATCAAGAAGTTGCAGATTGATTTGGTTGGAAGTGGCACTGGAGGGAATGCAAGAAAAAAATTGCTAAAAGAAAAAGAAAATATAATCCAAGAGTTGAGAAAGAAATTAAAAATCCCGGAAACTCATCTTATTCAAGGCTCTGAGTTGACTATATTGGAGCAGGAAAAAGAAAAATTATCTAAAGAAGTGGATGATATTACAGCTAAGTTATTGAAACTTGTTGAAAAGGAAGCTGGTTGGAATAAGGACAAGATAAGTTTAAAAAATCAAATCGAAGATTTGAAGAATAAATTATCAAATTTGGCTCAGCAACAAATAGATACTAGTCAAGTTGAAGATGGAAACAGTGCAGACAGCCTTCTACAGGCTATGTCCGAGGTGAGTTTGAAGGATTCTGAGATTAAGGAGTTGAAAGAAGAAACTCAAAGATTAAAAGAAGAGAATGAAAAGAAAGATGAGGGAACAAAGTCTCTTCAAGGTAAATATAAAGAATTGATTGAAACAAACAAAATATTAGCAAACCAAGTGATAGGTCAGGCAGCTATGCAAGGTTGCAAACACATGGTGTGGGATTTGATTATTAAAGAAGCAGAAAAATTCAGGCCATACTTGAAATTCATGAGGATAAAGGAGAAAGTGGATAAATAATCTTTGGAAAGTTGTACTACAATGAGGGAGGGTATGAATAAAAATCCTAAGGATACAACACAAAATACAATTAGTTTCTTGAATGGTTTGACAGAAGAATATTTGAAGATCTTGAACATTAAAAACATGATAGGCATCATTACTTGGGCGAGGAGAATTCTAGGGAAGTATGCACATATTGAAAGAGTCGAAGCAATGAAGAGACAAGTGATAGAGTTTAAAAAATAGTTTGATAAATTGGTTGAAAAACATTTGCATGCATTTTGGGATGAAAACAATGAGATGATTTCCTAGGATGATTATAAGAATGGATCATGGAAAATTTCAGCATTTGAATCATCTACTTACAGGGAAAATTTTGATGGAAAAGCTTGAAGAATATTTTGAAATAATGAATAAATTAGTTTCCATTGGCGGAAGAATTCCGGAAATTTCCTATGCAGATCATATTGATATGAAGGTCATGGTCAAAGAGATGACAAGCTATGATCTTATAACATCACATCAATGGACGACGGTCGAAAAATATGGAAGAATGAAATATAATCTTCGTTCATGAAAGTATCCATTGGGTCCCATAAAAAAATGAAGACTTTGAAGAATTATATTTGAAAGAAATTTGTAATATTTTTTTGTATAAACGTTAACTCAAAGTAGCCTGTGGCAGTTAGTTAAGTTATGTTAGTTTTAGTTAAAAGAAGCAGTTAGGTTTTGCTTCAAAGAAATTTTGTATAAAAGACAATGTGAATTATTTTGAAAGGTTTTGGAAACTTTTTGAAGACAAGATAGTTTTGTATCGAGTGACTCTATTTTTAATACAAGAAATCCATGCAGAGAATAGCACATTTTGCATAATAGAGATTCATGTGTTGATCGAAGTTACAGTCTGTATTGTCCTTTTCTCTATGTTTTATGTATCCCTTCTTCATTTATCTTTTCCATTATGTTATGTCTTCTATGCTTGGATGAAATTTAAATAAGTCAAGATTCATATGTTTATGCCTTGATTTATCAGGTCTGAGTATTCATTATTTCTCCAAAATCAATAGTGGATTCATCTGAAAATTGGTGCCCATTATTGGTGGATTGTTTATTTCTCTTTCTTTTTCACCTGCAAAATATTTTGACTATAATGTGACAACTATCTTGCCTTTGTAAAGATCGTTATTGCTTTTTATCTATTGTTCCATAAATTTCTTAGTTTCGACTCCATGCCCAATGGTTCTTGTGTATATTTGAACCATATATTTGTTTTGAAAAATACCAGTCATTTTCATATATCCTTAGCCATTTACATATTTTTGAGAGAGCCCTCTCTGGTAGGGAAAAGGATAATTTCCCTCCTAAAGGTTGGTTTGAAATAGTTACCTTAGGTTTATCCTTCCACAAACAAAGGGTAAAATCTAAGTGATAACACCAGCCCTTTTTCATGTTGGATGTAGGCCTAGGCCTCATGTAGGTCTTCATCATCTCTGCGAGCAAGCCATCAAGTAGGTACATCCTAGGACCAGTCATTATATTGCCACTGCAAACACCTGCGTCTCCTATTATTGCCTCATCGTCACACGGAGCACAACCCATATGCACATCACATGTCCCACAACAGTCATCCCATGTCTACCAGTATGGGAGGAAAAAACCTACCACCATACGAGACCCTGCCTCGGAACACATACAATTTCTTATGACTGGTGGACATCTCCGGTATGGGAGGCACGAACCTACCACCATACGATACCTTGTCTACCAGCATGGGAGGCACAAACCTACCACCATGCGATACCCATCCCTTACATCTACCAACATGGGAGGCACAAACCTACCACCATGGGAGAATGGCTCAACCCTTACATCTACCAACATGGGAGGCACAGACCTACCACCATGCGAGAATGGCTCGGCCCTTACATCTACCAACATAGGAGGCACGAGCCTACCACTATGCGAGAATGGCCCAGCCCTTACATCTACCAACATAGGAGGCACGAGCCTACCACTATGTGAGAATGGACCATGTGCATCTGCGTCTTCCAGACTCATCACTTCCTGTTGGAAGGAACCTCGATCTGGAGAACACCAATCTTCTCTCTGAATTAATCGAACTTCACTCTAGCTAGTGGCTTGGTCAACACATCGGCTATCTGCTCATCTGTCACAATATAATAGAGCTTCACTACTCCTCTCTGCACCATATCCCTGATATAGTGGTACTTGATCTCAATATGATTCGACTTGTCATGGAACACCAGGTTCTCAGACAACTTCACACAACTCTTATTGTCATAGAATATACAAGTTGCCTCTAACTGGGGATCAAACAAATCAGACAGTAGCTTCCTAAGCCATACTTCCTCACAACTAGCCAAACAATATTCAACATTCTCTACTTCGGTTGTACTCAGTGCCACGCATGACTGCTTCCTGCTAAACCAGGAGATCATACCGGATCCCATACTGAAGCAGCATCCCGAAGTGCTCTTCCTATCTGAAGCACTACCTCCCCAATCCGAATCAACATAAACCTGCAGGTTGCTCTTCTAATTCGCATCATACTTGAGCCCATAATAAATTGTACCCTTCAGGTACCTCAATATATGCTTTGCAGCAATCAGGTGAACATGTCTCGGATCCGTCAGGAACTAGCTCAATGTGTTCAAAACAAAGCATATGTCAGGTCTTGTATTTGTCAGGTACATCAATGACCCAATCATCTGATGATACATCTAGAATCAACTGAATCTGATGAAGCATCACACAATAGCTTCAAGTTTGATGCCATAGGTGTGGCCATAGCCTTAAATTCCATCTTCCGAACCTCTTCAAAATATCCATTGCATACTTCCTGTGTCCAAGGAATATCCCATCCGCATTCTGCCACACCTCCATGCCTAGGAAATAGTGCATCATACCCAGGTCCTTCATTTCGAACTCTGTGGCAAGTTTCCTCTTCATATCTGCAATGATCCCATCCTCCCCTGTTACAAACAGGTCATCTACATACAATAGAAGTATCACTGGATTTCCCACTTCAACCTTGTAGTAAAGTTGGAATCTTCTTTACTCTTGGTAAATCCCAAGCTCATCAGGAAACTATCCATCCTATCATACCACATCATGCGTGCATGTTTCAATCCATACAAGGCCTTCTTCAATTTGAACACATGAGTATGCCTGTCATGTGTCTCAAATCCTAGTGGCTGCTCCAAGTACACTTCCTCCTCTACTACACCATTCAAGAACACTGTCTTGACATCCATCTAGTGTACCTTCCATTTCATTAGTGCAGCCAGTGCAAGTACTGATCTGATGGAAGTGTATCTGGCTATAGGTTCAAATGTCTCCTCATAATATATGCCTTCCTTCTGGGAGAAGCCACGTGCCACAAATATTGCCTTGTGTTTATCTATGTTGACGTTTGCAGTATGCTTGATCTTGTATATCCACTTAGAAGTCACAAAATACTTCCCTTATGGTCTCAAAACTACCTCCCAGACATCATTCTTCATGATCGACTAGTACTCCTCGATCATGGCATCCTTCCATTCTTTCTTATCTGTCGCTTCCTCATAGTTGGCAGGTTCTTTGTCAATGATGTCGCACAACAGGGATACATAGATGGAGTATGGTATAGGTCTATTATTTTCTCTGTGCATCCCCTCTTGAGCGCCATACCTCTCGGCATCTTGTATTGCTTCTCGTACAAATGATGGTTTCTTCTTGTGGGAGTTCTTCTCACGGGGTAGATCTACAAGTTCTTGTGGTTCTTCCATCTCGCGGTCTTCGTGATCTTCTGGAATCGCTTATTCCATTGTTGTATCTCTGATCCTGGGAACTTCAGGTTCTTCATTGTCTTCAATAGGTAACTTTCTGGATTTGTTGTAGGATGAATATTTGTCAAATGTTACATCTCTACTGATGTTGATCTTGTCGAATATTGGGAAGTGTATTCGGTAGGCCTTTGAGCTTTCACTATATCCCATGAATATACCCTTATTTCCTGAAGGATCTAGCTTCGTCCTCTTCTCCTTCAGAATGTGTATGTACACTGGGCAACCAAATATCCTGATATGGCTGACTTCTGGTTTGTCACTGCAGAATACTTCTTCTGGAGTCTTGTTGTCTAGTACTCTATGAGGAGTACAGTTCTGTACATACACAATTGTCCAAGCAGCTTCTTCCCATAGGTGCATCGGAATATCCTGGTCATGAATCATTTCTCTTGCTGCTTCCATTATTGTTCTATTCTTCCTTTCTGCAACTCTATTCTATTGTGGATTGTATGGAGTGGTCAACTCCCTCTTAATCCCAGATTCTTTGCATAGGTTCTTGAAATATTTGGAGGTGAAATATCTGCCATTATCTGATCGAAATGTCTTTATCCTTTTCTCAGTGTGGTTTTCGATCAAGGACTTGAATTCCTTGAGCTTGCTAAATACTTCATCTTTACTCTTCAAGAAATATATCTAACTATTACGGGAAAATTCATCAATAAATGAAACATAATATACATACCCACTAAATGAAATGGATCACACAGGACCGCATACATCGGAGTAGATGATTTTCAATATTCCTTTTTCTTTGCTTTTGCTACTTGGAAATTCCTTCTTCATGTTCTTTCCCTTTGCACATCCTTTGCAAATGCTTTCATGCTTCGACTGGATTTCTGGAAGTCCTTCAACTGCTTTGCTTGCAATGGGTAGTGCCCTATAGTGCACATGTGCAAGCCTTATGTGCCATAATTCACTTGGATCCATGGCATCATGGACCAAGGCTTGTTTAGGTTGGCCCTTCAATTTGTATAAGCCTCCCTCTTTCTCTCCAATTACAACTGCATCATATATAGTCTTTCCCTTTGGACACATTAGGACTTGGCCATCAATAAATGTGACCCTCATACCTTTTGCATCTAGTGATGATATGGAGATAAGGTTCTTCTTTAGTCCTGGAACATATAGGACATCCTTCATCTTTAGATATTTTCCATAGTCTAGCTTGTAAGAAGCTTCTCCGCTTCCCTTTATGGGGTATTGGTAATCACCCCCAAGTTTCACCTTGTGAGGCAACTCATGTTCATACAAGTTTATGAAGGATTCTTTATATCCCTTCATATGGTTGGAAGCTTCACTATCTACAATCCAATCATTACTTCTGTGTGTGACAGTTACCGAGATGCTGATACCAGGACATACTCTTCATCAGTTGAAGATTCATCACTTTCTTCTTTGGCTCTCTTCCTTGGAGGTTCATCATCTTCTGCGGTGTGAGCATGGTGCCTTTTCTTGTTGTTCTTCTTGTTGTGGGAGACACTTTTATTTCTGGGACAATTTATTGTGTAGTGTCCCTTCTCATCACAAGTAAAACATCTAATATTAGATAGATCTCTTCTGGATCTTCTAAAGTTATCCCTCTGACTTTTGTGGTGTTTATCCCTCTTACTATGATGGTGCTCCCTCTTGTTATTATTCCTTCTGGAGTGTGCTGTGAGATATTGATCATCATTTTCTCCCATCTTCTCTTCTTGCGACACAAGTCAAGCTTCTTCTTGTGAGCATGATTCCCACAACCTACTGAATGTGATTAACTTCTTTCTAGCACAAATACCTTGAATGAATGAGTCCTATGATCTTGGGAGACCATTCAAAGTGGTCATCACAATTTCTCCTTCTTCTACCTTTTCTCCCATGGCTTCAAGTTGATCCTTGATCTGAGAGACCCTTGTAAAGTATGATTGCATGGTCTCTGCATTTTGAATCTTCACATTCTTGAGTTAATTCCTCGAGGTCATCTTCTGATTTATATTCTTCCCTTCAAATAGCTTGGTCAAAGAATCAAACATCTCTTTAGGTGTCTTCAAGGATGATACATGTGGTATGAGATGATCCTTAATGGAATCTGCAATGATTCTCTTGGCCTTAACCAAGTTCTTCTTATGCAAGGCTTTAGCCTCATCTCCATCTGGTGTTGGAACCTCTTCATTCACATACTTGTCCAATTCATTTTCTTCAAGGACAAGTGAAATCCTATACTTCCATGCTCAGAAGTTATCAGACCCTTCAAGCTTATCCTCAATCTTGGTGTGGTGAGACATATTTAATGAGAAATTCAAATGGAAATATAAAATCTTTTATATATTACCACTTTTAGATGCCCAAACTGGTTTTGGAGCTGGCTGGCCATAGGGTCTGTTAGAGTAACCCTAATTTTCCAAACTTGGAATTTGGAACTTCTTATTGGACATATAGATGCCCCTCCTCAAGGCGATTTTCCCAATGTACTCACTCTTCCAAATCAGTGAACAAAAACCCAAAAATGTTGATGCCCTAGTTTTCCTCTAGTAGCAGTGACATGCCAAAAAATGAAAATTCTCGGAATCACGTTCTGCTTCAACATAAAGATATGCCCTCCTAGGGAAAGTTAGACTAGCCTGTTTTCGTTGATTATCTTTGGAGAGAATACCCAAAATTTAGAATCCCTAGCTTCTGCAGCTGCACAATGTCTTCTTTTCAGGTTAGCTCTGATACCATGTTAGTTTTTCTACTTTTAATCAATATTATCTAGGATCTTAACTAAAAGAATAACATGCACAACATCACACAATAGACACAAATATTTTCCTTTGGGAAACCATAAAGAATAAAACCCCGCAACTTCCTCAGAGATAGAATTGTCACCAATAAAATATCACAAAAGTAAAACCCCAAAACAAAGATGGTCTTCTGCAGCTCCTCTCTCTTTCTCCTATGCGAACTTTTCCCCTCTCTCTCACTTATGTGAACTTGCATGAGTGAGTGTGTGTTCAAATGAGAGAGCTAAGCTCTCTATTTATACTTTACTTTCACTTGACCTTTTTCACTTGCTAGGTCGGCCCCAACTAAACCTGACTGGGTTGACTTCTCTAGGGGACTCAATAACCCTAATCTAACTAACTCTAGGAGGAACTATTGCCCCGAAATACATGGAGGATTTACCTCAATGACTTTACATGACCAAATGTAATAATGACATCTCCGACCAGAGGAATAAACATCTTCATTGGAGGTACAAATAAAATACAATAACAATAACAATATAAAATACAAGTGAATATATTTCGAAGTTACAATTACATTAACATTGCACTGTCAGAAGAAGCATCAAATTGAGAAGAAGCGGTGCCGAAGGGAAAATGAATTTAAATCTAAGCGTGGTATATAGAAGAACCACGAGGTTTTTGGGTTTAAGGGTACTATGGGGGTTGGCCCATAGTTATTCTAATATGTGACCTTCAGGCACATCTATATAAGGGTATTTTTGTATCAGGAAGGGGTTTTTTGTTGTGGTTGTTGTTGTTGTTGTTGGCTTTGGATTAGTTATTAGATCTAGACTGAGAGAGAACAGACTCTACAACTGAGTGTGTCGAGATTTGATTGTAGAAAAGACTTTACAGCTAAGTGCGTAGAGATCTGATTATAGACAAGAGTCCGCAGCTGAGTGCGCATAATGGAATTGTTACCCTTCCAAGATAATAGAAAGAACAGTTCATGTGGACGTAACTCCCTCCTAGGGGATGAACCACGTAAATCATGTGTTATGTATGAGTTTGCGATGCGTTTTGTGTCCATGGTATGATGTGTTTATGTATTTTATTCATATGTATGTGAATGGTAATCATCTGTTAAGTAAATGTAATACAAGTGAATGAATGTTGCGAATTAACACTAATTATGATGAAAGCGTAGTTATAAGAGTGAAGACAATAGACATTCAGCGTAGTTATGTATGGTGTGATAACTGCGGAGTGCGAAGTCATCTAATTATTATGCCTTGTTAGTAGATGTTAAGTAAGAGAGAAGTTGCGAGGTTGTTTACCGCATATGTATGTCGCCACGGTTACAGAAACCTGATTCTGTAACCCCCCCATCTTCGCTTCGGGTGAGACTTATGCCTGTTCGCAGGTTGATGCCGAGAGGGCCAGTGAAAGGGGTTTTGTTGTTGATGTGATTAAGTCCGCTAACCCTGTCATCCCATGCAGTTAAACCAACATAAGTCCAACTACTTTGACCTTGGATTGATCACCCTGCTCATATCCACATCCAAACTACCCTTGGTAAACTTTGTGAAGTGACTACGTACCCCTGTCATGTGACTAGAGGCACAACTATCTATGTACTAAACACTAGAGTATTCTAAACTAGAAGAAATCCAAGTCACCAACGAGAATTCCTTCTCAAAGATGGTAGTAAAGTCCTCAACATCAATTGATACAACTACCTGTGACTTGTTCTTATTCATCTTCTTTGGAAACTTCCTTGCATAGTGCCCAAACTTGTGACAAGAAAAGCAATTAAACTTGCTCATGCCCATATTTTGATCACCTTTTGAGCTCCACCCACTTCCTAATCCTTTCTCGGGCCTCTTCTTGCTCTTCCCTGTAAGAGAAACATTCTCCTCATCACCCCCATGTTGCTGACTTGTGTGGCTAGTGGAACCAACTCTAATATCCCCCTGTATGAAGTCATCCCAAAGCCTAGTCCATGTGGGCATGTTCTCTCTAGAAACAACTACATGCACAAATTCCTGCCATGTTTTTGAGAAACCATTCAAGGAAGTTCTGACCAATTCTACTTACCTTTTCTTGCCAACAACACCCAACTCATCACATACCTATGAAATATAGGTAAGGTATGATGTGACATTTTCTATCTTGGTCATCTTAGTGTTCCTTAACTTCTCCCTCAAACCATATTCTGGTTTTGATTATCACTTTGAAATAGATTTATCAAAGCTTCCCACATGTGCAAGGCATTCTTCTTACCGATCACATGAGTTATCAATTGGTCTTTCATTGAATCAAGAAGAATATGTTTTTCCTTCACAATATTCTTTTTATATTCATCCAATGCATCAGGATTAGTGGGAATCATGAAACATTTCTTGGTTAAACATCATAAATCAAATTCCTCCAACAATAAAATGACCCTATCCTTCCATGGAATGGAGTTCAATTCACCCTCAAGCATGTCCTCAAACCGCAAGTGTTGGCTTAGTACTTTGTTCTTCAAATTTCTTGTTCTAACCCAGGTTCGGCGTAGCTAGGGAACCAATAATACCACTTCTTCACTAGCCCTTTCGGCAACAACCTGCGAACAGGCTGAGGTCTCACCTGAGGCGAATCTATGGGGGATTACAGAAGCAGGTTTCTGTAATCAGGTGATGCACGGTTATAGAACTGGCTCGGGTGAAGTCCTTCTGACTTCGCGTATACTCTGTTATTACTGCGCACATATGTGACTGCGCACTTCGTAACTTCCACAATATGAAACAACAATGCAACTCTGGACTGCGCTTCTAGGAATTCACAAACCTGGCAAACTCCGTTGACTTAGTGTTTATCCATATAACTTGTGCATTCAACATGTTCAGAACTACTTGCATTTTTAGCTAGACATGTTCAATACTTAGCATATTACTCTCATCAACCATAGATGTGAAAATACATATAAAAGAATGAACATACATAAATATGAACATAAACACAAGCAATCTCACAGATTCAATCCCACTACACGAGTATTTACGTGGTTCACCCCCAGGATGGGAGCTATGTCCACGGGAACTGTTGTTTATATTAACGGGAAGGGTCAACAGTTCCAATCTGCGCACTCAGCTGCAGACTCTTTTCTCTACAATGGGTCTCTGTGCACTCAGCTACAGAGCCTCTTCTTCTCTCTTCTATTCTTACAATACTTAGTATTTCTAAAGGATCATGAGAGATCAGAAATAAGACTAGCATAAGGTCTTCATTAATACTAGTAAGACCCCCCAATAGACCAACCCTTCCCTTAAAAAATTTCCCCTTTTCTAGATCGTGCCTGAGGGTCATGTCTTTACAATCATTATAGGCTAAAAATCCCTATAGTACCCAAAAATCCCCCCAAAATGGCGCGGTTACCCCGCTAACCAAGCTTGTCATACTTGATAGCTACTTTACTTGACTTCGGTCTCCTTTTTGCGCCGCTTTTGGCTCTGACAGCCGCAGTTCTGACTGCGCAGCTCTGACTGTGTACTGGCATGTCCCTTTCCGTCGCTCTGCTTTTGCTGTCGCTATCAGTCCACCGCTCTGGTTCTAACGGTCTTTGTCGCCTTGTTTGTATTAGTACATTGCATGTACTAAGGCGACAAGTTGCTTTCCTCCAACTCTGCGCCGCTCCTTACACTGCTCCCAGGATTTGCGGAGTCGATTACCCAAAATAGGTTGTTGTTGGACCTCACTTCGCCTGTACTTCACTGCCAAAAATAACTGTTGCACTAGAGCTATGCATCAGCAAAACTGTGCCATGCTTGGAATTTTCTTTTCTACTACGCTTACTTGGAATTCACTTCGCCAAAACCTGTTCCAACTTGGGCCATTCCCAACAAGCCCCTAACACTTACTCGTGGATCATCTCTGATCCACTTAGCTCTGGCTGCGCATCCTCTGGGGGACTCAATCTTCCAGAGAAGTCCTGAAGAGTTGCGCTTTCCTTCGCAACTGCTTCCTTTGTTTCCTGCTCGAATTCCTTGACAGTTTCCACCATCTCCTGTGAGACGTATTCCTGAGCATACTCCTTTACTATCTACTCTGTGGTGCAGAGTTCTTCTAACGTTTCTTCGATTTCCTCGAAGAGGGTGAGCGCCTCTTCCTGCATTGGCTGTAACCTTGTTGTGGTATCAACCTCCTTCTCCCTCATAACTTTTAGTTCTCACTACAAGTCCTTGACTTCTGCGAACTTCTAAATTTTCTCTCTGGGTTTCAAGGTTTTCATGGCTTCATTCACAGAATCCAGCTCTATCTTTCGTTGATGCAAGTCATCCTGAATTTGTTGTAGGGAAGGATCATCTTGTAGCATAGCTCATACCTTAGTAGCTTCCTCAAGTAAGGCTTGGCATTTCGCTATTTCGATGGAGATGTTCGTTGTTGAAGCCCTGAGTGCAGTAACTCTTGCTTCTTCCATACCTGGCGGGGGTACCAGGCAGCTTCTGAGATTGTAGGCTAGCAACCTCTCCCTTGTGGGCGATCTCCATATCTGCCATCTCTGCTTTAAGAGCACTTACCATATTTCTGATCTGAACTATGGTATCTTCTATCTCTGGCCGCACTTCGCATTTTGATATCTGCGCACATACCGTAGAAACTGTCTCTTCCAACCTTCTTCGCTTCTCCTGCACTTTAGCTAGTTCTCTTGTTTTCTACGCACATACCTCTGTCAGCTCTTTGTATCTCTATTCTAGGTGTAGGTTTTTATTGTAAGATATCATGTCTCTATCTCTTATCTCTTCTACAACCTGCAGATGCAGATTGTGTAACCCCTCAAGAGGTATCATAACAACATTAATGTCGAGGTTCTCCAACCTCTTCGCACCTTCATTTAACTCATCATTCGGAAAGATGATGTTAATCGGCTGCATTCTGACTAGGAGGGTTTTCGTGGTCAAGCCAGGTGGCTTTCTCTTTCTTTGAATGGATTCACTTGTCTTGCCTTCAGAGTCAGACTCTCGAACCAAGTCCTGTTGGACTTGTTCTATATTCGCAACCATGCTCTTATGCTCAGCAAGATTCTGGTTCAGTTGCGCTTCAGCTTCTTCGCTCTTGTTGTCTTTTAGACTGAGCGCCTCTTGTAGATGTTCGCTTAAGCGCAAAGCAATGCAGTCGTAGTCATCTTTGTGTAGTTGCACCTCTGGCGGAGTGTTGGTCACCTTATGTTTCTTCCTGGGTCCTTTTCGCAGTGCTAAACTTTCAGGGTCCTTTCTCTTTTCCCCTGTTTATGTCTCAATACTGTCTTTTTGTGTCTCATCTTTGCCTGTCTCTTCGTCATCCGGTGGATCTTTAGCTTTGCTTTCCTATGATGTGGTATGAATTTCCACTGGTGCATCGACCTTCCACTCTGGTGGCCAATCTTACATAATGAGCTCGATCCTCTATGCATCAAGCTAATAGTTCCCTGGGAACCACTCTGGATTCTGCTTTTCGGCCCTTAGCTGAATATAGATAAAGTGCAAGTCATCCTTGAATATCACTATTTGGAGATACATGGTGTTAACACCCAAAAAGTGTTCACTACCTCATCTACCACATTATATGACTCATTTGTCCATTTTCCAACCATATTTCCCTTAAAAACCCAAAAAATCCCACTAAAAAGCCTCCAAAAGGCCACAAAACCATCAAAATAGCCTCAAAAAGGCTAAAAAACCCCCTTTTCCTCCAAAAATAGCAAAAATCCCCTAAAAAGGGAATAAAAAATATAAAATAATGAGGAAAAGGAGGAAAAAAACCCTATACAGCTGCAATAAACCATGTGTTTCCCAAAACCATGGGTCAGCACTCCACCACCAAAAAACTATAAATAGGTGATGGAGATCCCTTATTTCACATCCACAATCACAAATACCCTTACTCTGCCAAAATCTATCTCGAAACCCTAGTTCACCATTGAACTACTTTCACCTTGAGAGCCACCTTTGGCCCATTCCCACCATTGGAGAAAGAGAAGGAGCACATTGGAGCTTGGGGCAACCCTCTTGGACATTGCAAGAGCTTCACCAACCTTCACATTGGAGGTAATATTAATACAAAAACCCTTGTTTACAAATTGTTGTTTTACTTTTCATACACATGTTCTAGATCAATTTCTATTTCTGTTTTAGCTTAATTATTTACATTTACTGAACTGCTACTAAGGAGTCCATTCTCCTTAGTAGGTGCTCATTTGCACAAGCTAGGGGTAAAACCCTAGCTACAGTTTTTGGCGACTCAACTGTGTTTTGAATTTCTGGTTTCGGTTTAAAGAATTTTTTCCTTTCGGCTGTCCCTTTCGGCCGCCGTCAACCGCGTTTTTTCTTTCTGCAGTCGCGTCCCGACCGCGTCTTTCAGGCCTTTACCTGTGACCCGACCGCGGCTCTCAGACTGCTTCCGATGCCCTGCCGGCGGATTCAAGTCTATTACCTGCGGTCCGACCGTGGCTAATCATCCTGATTGTTGCGATCTGACTGCGCCTGTCGGCCATTTTCCCGCGTCCTGACTGCGGTTTTTAGCCTCTTTCCGGCGTCCCGACTGCGGCTTTTAGCCTCTTTCCGGCGTCCCGACTGCGGCTTTTAGCCTCCTTCCTGCGTCCCGACTGTGTCTGTCAGCCTGTTTCCCGTGACCCGACTGTGTCTTTCTCCAAATTTCCTGCGTCCCGACTGCCTCTGTTTGCCAAAAAGCCGCGACCGGTCTGCGTCTGTTTCCCTTAAACCCGCGGTCCGCCTACTCAGATTCGCCACAGACCCGCAGTCTGATTTCTGCATTTTTTCCCTAATTTGACCCCAGCCCTCTTTGCTGCAATATTTTCTGCACAGCCCTCTGTTCTACCTCCAACCTTACAGCCTTTCTGCCATATAATTTTTGTTCCCTTTACAGAATCCTTTTAAAAAAATTTAGTATTTTTAATTCAGAAAATTTTGCAAGTTAAAGTTTCAATTTCAGTATTATTGCTAGTTAGAAGTTGTCCCCCTTCTGGCACTTCTATTTTGGGTACATCACCTCACGAGCACACAATCTGTCACATAATTCAAGTGAGCCTTAAAAAGTACCTAACTCAACCAATATTCTAACCCCACTTGGGGAACACAAAAGAATCTTCGTAGTCAGGTAGGATCGGGGGGATAGGCTTCCAATAACACCCCTCGGTTACTTACGGCTTGAGACATAGTTGTTGTCCAATTAGGGAGCCAAAATCCCCTAGTACTTTTTGGCACGGTCATGACCAGTTTATCAGAGGGCCTCTCCCTTAGGAGGGTTGAAGTCGGGAGACTGGTTCCGGAGGCCTGAGTGGAATACCGCACTCCATTCAGTAACCGAAGGGCTACCTTTCGCGGTTCGCGGGATATCCCTGTATAGGGGTATTGCGGTCAATGGACTAAACGGCAGATTCACCTTTCTGGACGTGTCATGAACGGGGTATCTTAGTTGCCATTCTTCTAGGATTGACTACCCGGTGTCCCTCCCGGTAGGGGGATATCATAGCCACTTGGCTTTTCTATTCATATTGTCTGACTTGGATTTCATCACCTTGCAGAGGATATGTCTAGTTGAGTCAAAATACTTTTAGTTAGGTGTTTGCATGCTCCTTTGCCTCCCTTTGGTCTAGTGAGTCCACCATTTTATGTTTCTAGGAAAGTCCTCAACATCAATTGATACAACTACCTGTGACTTGTTCTTATTCATCTTCTTTGGAAACTTCCTTGCATAGTTCCCAAACTTGTGACAAGAAAAGCAATTAAACTTGCTCATGCCCATATTTTGATCACCTTTTGAGCTCAACCCACTTCCTAATCCTTTCTCGGGCCTCTTCTTGCTCTTCCCTGTAAGAGAAACATTCTCCTCATCACCCCCATGTTGCTGACTTGTGTGGCTAGTGGAACCAACTCTAATATCCCCCTGTATGAAGTCATCCCAAAGCCTAGTCCATGTGGGCATGTTCTCTCTAGAAACAACTACATGCACAAATTCCTGCCATGTTTTTGAGAAACCATTCAAGGAAGTTCTGACCAATTCTACTTACCTTTTCTTGCCAACAACACCCAACTCATCACATACCTATGAAATATAGGTAAGGTATGATGTGACATTTTCTATCTTGGTCATCTTAGTGTTCCTTAACTTCTCCCTCAAACCATATTCTGGTTTTGATTATCACTTTGAAATAGATTTATCAAAGCTTCCCACATGTGCAAGGCATTCTTCTTACCGATCACATGAGTTATCAATTGGTCTTTCATTGAATCAAGAAGAATATGTTTTTCCTTCACAATATTCTTTTTATATTCATCCAATGCATCAGGATTAGTGGGAATCATGAAACATTTCTTGGTTAAACATCATAAATCAAATTCCTCCAACAATAAAATGACCCTATCCTTCCATGGAATGGAGTTCAATTCACCCTCAAGCATGTCCTCAAACCGCAAGTGTTGGCTTAGTACTTTGTTCTTCAACTTTCTTGTTCTAACCCAGGTTCGGCGTAGCTAGGGAACCAATAATACCACTTCTTCACTAGCCCTTTCGGCAACAACCTGCGAACAGGCTGAGGTCTCACCTGAGGCGAATCTATGGGGGATTACAGAAGCAGGTTTCTGTAATCAGGTGATGCACGGTTATAGAACTGGCTTGGGTGAAGTCCTTCTGACTTCGCGTATACTCTGTTATTACTGCGCACATATGCGACTGCGCACTTCGTAACTTCCACAATATGAAACAACAATGCAACTCTGGACTGCGCTTCTAGGAATTCACAAACCTGACAAACTCCGTTGACTTAGTGTTTATCCATATAACTTGTGCATTCAACATGTTCAGAACTACTTGCATTTTTAGCTAGACATGTTCAATACTTAGCATATTACTCTCATCAACCATACATGTGAAAATACATATAAAAGAATGAACATACATAAATATGAACATAAACACAAGCAATCTCACAGATTCAATCCCACTACACGAGTATTTACGTGGTTCACCCCTAGGATGGGAGCTATGTCCACGGGAACTGTTGTTTATATTAACGGGAAGGGTCAACAGTTCCAATCTGCGCACTCAGCTGCAGACTCTTTTCTCTACAATGGGTCTCTGTGCACTCAGCTACAGAGCCTCTTCTTCTCTCTTCTATTCTTACAATACTTAGTATTTCTAAAGGATCATGAGAGATCAGAAATAAGACTAGCATAAGGTCTTCGTTAATACTAGTAAGACCCCCCAATAGACCAACCCTTCCCTTAAAAAATTTCCCCTTTTCTAGATCGTGCCTGAGGGTCATGTCTTTACAATCATTATGGGCTAAAAATCCCTATAGTACCCAAAAATCCCCCCAAAATGGCGCGGTTACCCCGCTAACCAAGCTTGTCATACTTGATAGCTACTTTACTTGACTTCGGTCTCCTTTTTGCGCCGCTTTTGGCTCTGACAGCCGCAGTTCTGACTTCGCGGCTCTGACTGTGTACTGGCATGTCCCTTTCCGTCGCTCTGCTTTTGCTGTCACTATCAGTCCACCGCTCTGGTTCTAACGGTCTTTGTCGCCTTGTTTGTATTAGTACATTGCATGTACTAAGGCGACAAGTTGCTTTCCTCCAACTTTGCGCCGCTACTTACCCTGCTCCCAGGATTTGCGGAGTCGATTACCCAAAATAGGTTGTTGTTGGACCTCACTTCGCCTGTACTTCACTGCCAAAAATAATTGTTGCACTAGAGCTATGCATCAGCAAAACTGTGCCATGCTTGGAATTTTTTTTTCTACTACGCTTACTTGGAATTCACTTCGCCAAAACCTGTTCCAACTTGGGCCATTCCCAACAAGCCCCTAACACTTACTCGTGGATCATCTCTGATCCACTTAGCTCTGGCTGCGCATCCTCTGGGGGACTCAATCTTCCAGAGAAGTCCTGAAGAGTTGCGCTTTCCTTCGCAACTGCTTCCTTTGTTTCCTGCTCGAAGTCCTTGACAGTTTCCACCATCTCCTGTGAGACGTATTCCTGAGCATACTCCTTTACTATCTACTCTGTGGTGCAGAGTTCTTCTAACGTTTCTTCGATTTCCTCGAAGAGGGTGAGCGCCTCTTCCTGCATTGGCTGTAACCTTGTTGTGGTATCAACCTCCTTCTCCCTCATAACTTTTAGTTCTCACTACAAGTCCTTTACTTCTGCGAACTTCTGAATTTTCTCTCTGGGTTTCAAGGTTTTCATGGCTTCATTCACATAATCCAGCTCTATCTTTCGTTGATGCAAGTCATCCTGAATTTGTTGTAGGGAAGGATCATCTTGTAGCATAGCTCATACCTTAGTAGCTTCCTCAAGTAAGGCTTGGCATTTCGCTATTTCGATGGAGATGTTCGTTGTTGAAGCCCTGAGTGCAGTAACTCTTGCTTCTTCCATACCTGGCGGGGTACCAGGTAGCGTCTGAGCTTGTAGGCTAGCAACCTCTCCCTTCTGGGCGATCTCCATATCTGCCATCTCTGCTTTAAGAGCACTTACCATATTTCTGATCTGAACTATGGTATCTTCTATCTCTGGCCGCACTTCGCATTTTGATATCTGCGCACATACCGTAGAAACTGTCTCTTCCAACCTTCTTCGCTTCTCCTGCACTTTAGCTAGTTCTCTTGTTTTCTACGCACATACCTCTGTCAGCTCTTTGTATCTCTCTTCTAGGTGTAGGTTTTTATTGTAAGATATCATGTCTCTATCTCTTGTCTCTTCTACAACCTGCAGATGCAGATTGTGTAACCCCTCAAGAGGTATCATAACAACATTAATGTCGAGGTTCTCCAACCTCTTCGCACCTTCATTTAACTCATCATTCGGAAAGATGATGTTAATCGGCTGCATTCTGACTAGGAGGGTTTTCGTGGTCAAGCCAGGTGGCTTTCTCTTTCTTTGAATGGATTCACTTGTCTTGCCTTCAGAGTCAGACTCTCGAACCAAGTCCTGTTGGACTTGTTCTATATTCGCAACCATGCTCTTATGCTCAGCAAGATTCTGGTTCAGTTGCGCTTCAGCTTCTTCGCTCTTGTTGTCTTTTAGACTGAGCGCCTCTTGTAGATGTTCGCTTATGCGCAAAGCAATGCAGTCGTAGTCGTCTTTGTGTAGTTGCACCTCTGGCGGAGTGTTGGTCACCTTATGTTTCTTCCTGGGTCCTTTTCGCAGTGCTAAACTTTCAGGGTCCTTTCTCTTTTCCCCTGTTTATGTCTCAATACTGTCTTTTTGTGTCTCATCTTTGCCTGTCTCTTCGTCATCCGGTGGATCTTTAGCTTTGCTTTCCTATGATGTGGTATGAATTTCCACTGGTGCATCGACCTTCCACTCTGGTGGCCAATCTTACATAATGAGCTCGATCCTCTATGCATCAAGCTAATAGTTCCCTGGGAACCACTCTGGATTCTGCTTTTCGGCCCTTAGCTGAATATAGATAAAGTGCAAGTCATCCTTGAATATCACTATTTGGAGATACATGGTGTTAACACCCAAAAAGTGTTCACTACCTCATCTACCACATTATATGACTCATTTGTCCATTTTCCTACCATATTTCCCTTAAAAACCCAAAAAATCCCACTAAAAAGCCTCCAAAAGGCCACAAAACCATCAAAATAGCCTCAAAAAGGCTAAAAAACCCCCTTTTCCTCCAAAAATAGCAAAAATCCCCTAAAAAGGGAATAAAAAATATAAAATAATGAGGAAAAGGAGGAAAAAACCCTATACAGCTGCAATAAACCATGTGTTTCCCAAAACCATGGGTCAGCACTCCACCACCAAAAAACTATAAATAGGTGATGGAGATCCCTTATTTCACATCCACAATCACAAATACCCTTACTCTGCCAAAATCTCTCTCGAAACCCTAGTTCACCATTGAACTACTTTCACCTTGAGAGCCACCTTTGGCCCATTCCCACCATTGGAGAAAGAGAAGGAGCACATTGGAGCTTGGGGCAACCCTCTTGGACATTGCAAGAGCTTCACCAACCTTCACATTGGAGGTAATATTAATACAAAAACCCTTGTTTACAAATTGTTGTTTTACTTTTCATACACATGTTCTAGATCAATTTCTATTTCTGTTTTAGCTTAATTATTTACATTTACTGAACTGCTACTAAGGAGTCCATTCTCCTTAGTAGGTGCTCATTTGCACAAGCTAGGGGTAAAACCCTAGCTACAGTTTTTGGCGACTCAACTGTGTTTTGAATTTCTGGTTTCAGTTTAAAGAATTTTTTCCTTTCGGCTGTCCCTTTCGGCCGCCGTCAACCGCGTTTTTTCTTTCTGCAGTCGCGTCCCGACCGCGTCTTTCAGGCCTTTACCTGCGACCCGACCGCGGCTCTCAGACTGCTTCCGACGCCCTGCCGGCGGATTCAAGTCTGTTACCTGCGGTCCGATCGTGGCTAATCATCCTGATTGTTGCGATCTGACTGCGCCTGTCGGTCATTTTCCCGCGTCCTGACTGCGGCTTTTAGCCTCTTTCCGGCGTCCTGACTGCGGCTTTTAGCCTCTTTCCGGCGTCCCGACTGCGGCTTTTAGCCTCCTTCCTGCGTCCCGACTGCGTCTGTCAGCCTGTTTCCCGCGACCCGACTGTGTCTTTCTCCAAATTTCCTGCGTCCCGACTGCCTCTGTTTGCCAAAAAGCCGCGACCGGTCTGCGTTTGTTTCCCTTAAACCCGCGGTCCGCCTGCTCAGATTCGCCACAGACCCGCAGTCTGATTTCTGCATTTTTTCCCTAATTTGACCCCAGCCCTCTTTCCTGCAATATTTTCTGCACAGCCCTCTGTTCTACCTGCAACTTTACAGCCTTTCTGCCATATAATTTCTGTTCCCTTTACAGAATCCTTTTAAAAAAATTTAGTATTTTTAATTCAGAAAATTTTGCAAGTTAAAGTTTCAATTTCAGTATTATTGCTAGTTAGAAGTTGTCCCCCTTGTGGCACTTCTATTTTGGGTACATCACCTCACGAGCACACAATCTGTCACATCATTCAAGTGAGCCTTAAAAAGTACCTAACTCAACCAATATTCTAACCCCACTTGGGGAACACAAAAGAATCTTTGTAGTTAGGTAGGATCGGGGGGATAGGCTTCCAATAACACCCCTCGGTTACTTACGTCTTGAGACATAGTTGTTGTCCAATTAGGGAGCCAAAATCCCCTAGTACTTTTTGGCACGGTCACGACCAGTTTATCAGAGGGCCTCTCCCTTAGGAGGGTTGAAGTCAGGAGACTGGTTCCGGAGGCCTGAGTGGAATACCGCACTCCATTCAGTAACCGAAGGGCTACCTTTCGCGGTTCGCGGGATATCCCTGTATAGGGGTATTGCGGTCAACAGACTAAACGACAGATTCACCTTTCTGGACGTGTCATGAACGGGGTATCTTAGTTGCCATTCTTCTAGGATTGACTACCCGGTGTCCCTCCCGGTAGGGGGATATCATAGCCACTTGGCTTTTCTATTCATATTGTCTGACTTGGATTTCATCACCTTGCAGAGGATATGTCTAGTTGAGTCAAAATACTTTTAGTTAGGTGTTTGCATGCTCCTTTACCTCCCTTTGGTCTAGTGAGTCCACCATTTTATGTTTCTAGGAAACCTGCTGCTTGTTGGTATTCTGACCATCTTTGTTGTTACTCCACCTATTGTAGCACAGCTATTGCAGTGGGTGTTTTGAGTTGGTTGTTGGCCTGAGTGCCTTGTTTTTGAGCTCTCCTTCTGCACACTCGGTTGCACTAGGGTTTTTGAGTTGTTTTTACTCACCTCAACCCACAGAGATTAGACACCATCTGTCACCATTGAGTCCCCGAGACATTCTCAGTGCCTCAGGGGCGAGCCCCCACAGCACGGTTCACTTGACACCACCCGTCACCGTCACATATCATCATCACTTGATACCACTTATCATAGATCTCGAGCCTTGTCTCTTGACTCCTCTCGTCAGCGACGTAGGACTCCGTCACCAGATAGTGACGCACCTTACTTTACCTCCGATTCTGAGACAGAGTCTGAGAACCCTATTTATACTGCCCCTACTAGCCCCATGGCTGGCACGACTTCCACTCCTTTTGTTATAGGGACCATTGGTGGCACATCCACCACTACACCTGTTTTGGGTATGCCCTCCATGGGACTCCCATCTACTGTTCCCCTCACGGTACCTATTCCCGTAGCGGGAATCCCTATCCCTACTACATCAGTGGCTCACACTACCCATGGTGGTGCAGGCCCCTCCTATACTAACTCCGTTCCCCCACTTGGGGGCACCATCCCAAATCCTGTCCCTCGATTTGGGGGCATTGGCCCCAACATGGTCCAACCCACTACTGTGTCACATCCTTCTTCCAGTTTGCCATTCATGGCTAGCCTCAACCTACCTGACTTAGCCAGATTGACCAACGATCCTATTCAACATGACCCTCCGTGGCCTCATATTCCTACCAAGCTCCCCTCTGACATCCCTAAGTTCGAGGGCAAGGCCGGTGAGGACCCACAAAACCATATCATGTCTTTCCACCTATGGTGTTCCTCTAACTCCATAGTGGATGACTCTGTTAACCTCCGTCTCTTACAGCGCACCTTCACTGGCTCTGCAGCCAAGTGGTATATCGAGCAACCTCATGGGACCCATGCCACCTTTGCTTCCCTTGCCTCGACCTTCCTGCAGTTCTTCCAGTTGCCTTTCCGCTACGACGTGGGCGTTGAGATCCTCTTATCTTGTAGACAAAACACGGCTACCCACATCACGGACCACATCCAGGAGTGGCGTCGACGCCGTAGCTTATGCAAGATCAAACTAGACGACCGTATCTTCCTAGATTGGTTCCTCAAATCCCTTCTCCCTGTTATTGCTAAGGATGTGGCATCAGAAAGACCCCAGTCTGAAGAAGAGGCCATCCTTAAGGCCCAACAGTTCGACCTCATTTACGCCCAGTCGGGTTACCTTTATACCATTATACCTGACGCCCCTCGCGGAGACCCATCCCCGCGTGATGCACCAGGGGCATCCCACGCTGCAGACGGCATCATTGGCCGTGTGTCTTCGCATCCCCAACCATTTTCCATAGCACATCCTAACCCTGGCCCCGATCTTTCGCGGGCTACCTCACAGTCTGGAGCAACCAACTCGTATGCTCCCATGACACATTACCACCATTCCCATGGACCCTCATGTCCACCGCAGTGCTTCGGTCATGCGAATCCAGCTTATGCCCCCCCGGTCGCACCTCTGCCCTACTACCATCAGCAGGCTGCCCCAGTTCCTGCGCCCTCACAAGCACCACCCGCTTATTATCCGCCACAGGCAGCCCCTGCGGCAAACCCACAACCAACTCTGCAGACATATCAGCAACCCCCTCAAGTTGCTGCACCTGCTCAGCCTCAACCTGCATACCATCCACCGCAGCCTGCTCTAGCACCTACGCAACCTCAGAATCCACCTGCTGCCCAAGGGCAAGTTTATGCCCAACAAAACCCGCAGCAAAACCAGAACAACCAACGTAACCAGGGCCAACAAAACCGCGGCAAGGGCCGTAATCGTGGGAAGAACCAACCTACAGACCAAGCTGGTCAACCGGCGAATCCCCCTGACAATAATAATGCAGCCCCTGCTAACCAAAACCCTGATCACCCGCCCAAGCAAGCTAAAAACCCTATTATGCGAATGAACCACCCTTGTTCTATTTGCGGGGTCTATGGACACTACACGCATGCTTTCCCACACTTAGAGCGAGCTCGGCAGCTCTGGGTTGACGATGCCCACCGCCAAGGGCAGGCAGCTCCTCAGGCGCCTCCTAACCCCCCTCAACCTCAGCAGCCACCTTTGGTTCTGCAAAACCCCTTACCAACCCAAGGTGTCGTGAACACTCAGCCGATGGCTCCCCCTCAAGCCAACGTGCAACCCCAACAGCAAATCACGTACGCTGCTCCTGATCAACCCATTTTTGACTCAGGATCCCACCACTTGTTGATGATGTCATCTACTGACGTCAACCTTCAGACCCGTCGGAACCAATATGGCTCCACCACTGAAGCACCTCCCACTGATAAATCCACTAACGCCCATCCCACTGATCAAGCGTTACGTATACCTCCACCTCCACTAGATGGTGCTCCCAAAGCCCCTCGTTTCCCACTTCGCCGTATCAACAATAACCCTAATGCGCGCGCTGCGTCAAACTACAACATTGTAGAGGAACTAGCCCAATCTCTCGCAGCCATGTCTGCATTAGAAGTCTTGAAGAACTGCCCTTCTCAGCGCAAGACTTTACTCTCAGCCATTGGGGGGATTGACCCAAATGATTCGAATTTGATGGCATTTGATTTGGACCAGTCCGAACCTCGCCTACCTTCCACCCTAGCATTCCAAGTTTCTATTTCCATTCGGAATTTTGTCATTCATCGATGCATTATTGATGAAGGTGCCTCTACATGTGTCATGTCCACCTTCATCTGGCAGAAATTGGGATCCCCCCCTCTCCAGCAGTCCACCACTGCGTTACGCGCCTACGACGGCTGTTCGGCTCAGCCCCAAGGTCTCCTAGCCAATGTCCCTGTCCAGTTAGGTGGTAAATCCGTCCTCATCGACATAGAGGTCATCAACGCCCAGCTTGATTACAACCTCCTACTCGGTTGCAGCTACATGTATGCTATGCGCGCAGTAGCTTCCTCTGTCTTTCGTACCATGATGTTCCCCCATGATGGACGCGTGGTCAAGATCGACCAACTTACTTACTATGATCCAAATGCCCCTGCTGCACCTGAAAATGTTCTCCCCATGGTGGAACAACCTGTTTCTCGTGCCACCACCTCGTTTGTTTCATCTACGGGGCCTGGAGTCTACTCAGACACGCCGATGACCTCCACCTTTCACTCCATTCCTCCCCCATCACCTACGCCCGAAATGTCTGACTTATGTACCTTGTCCCACGACAACCAACCACCCAACACTCAACCACCCTTGTTGCCTAAACCACCATTGGTACCTAGCCACATTGGTGTTACACCTATCCATACGATCCCCTTCCTAGTCCCTCCATCGGGAGTAGTAAGCGCCCCGGTCATGGCTACCCTTAGTCTTCCTGGGCTAACTTTGGGATTACCTGTATGGTTTCTTTCGCCTCCCGTTCGACCGCCGACACCTGATGTCGTCCTGCAGCCAGTACAACCCATGGCGACTACTACTCAGCCACCCCCCAGTGTCTCTACCCCTTCGTCCTCCACGAATACCCCTCCTACTCCCAAACCCACTGGGGGTAGAGGTCCACAACCTTACACTGCTGTACCACCTCCTAAGACAGTAAAAAACACCCCAGTGTTTCGTGCTCCTCCCAAATGTTCGTTGTGCGATGAGTTGGGCCATGCAACTCACCAATGCCCACAGTTACCAGCATTACAGAAGCACATGCAGATGCTCGACGATGACCCCAACATCCCAACTGTCGAACTAAACCCCACTCCTAAACCTAAAGATAAGTCCCTACGTACCAACCACTCCTGCTCCATATGCGGTGTTTACGGGCACTACTCACATCATTGTCCCGATCTCCCCGATTACAGAGCGGCTCTCTATGAGATGAACAATCTGGATCTAGAGACGACACCAACCACTATTGAGGAGATTCACCCCCCGATTTCCCCCCCCTCCGGGGAGGTCAACACCATCTATATGATCTCTTCCACCACTACTCCTATGTCAACCGATTTGACGACGCAAATTTTCCATACTGATGAGGAGATTCTCGAGGCCCTCACCGCCCCTGATTATCCCTGGGATGATATGCATCATCGTTCCTACTTCATCCCAGAAGAATCCTCCTCTAGCACAGCCGCCCAATTCACGGTTGAATCTAAAGACTTCCTTCCCACCAAGGTCGACTGGTTCAAGGACCCTATTCCTGCTCCTGATGCCTTCGAGGAGGGAAACATGGCCAATATTTCGCCAGTCATCCAAATCGATATCGCTGCCCCCGGAGGTACCCCTGAACTCATCACTTTAGGAGCCTCCTACAGTCAGCAAGAGATTGAGGAATACACAAACCTATTCAGAGCGTTCCGTGATGTCTTTGCCTGGTCCTATACCGAAATGCCCGGTCTTGACCCCGCCATTATAGAGCACCACATTGACACATGGCCTGATGTACCCCCCGTCCGTCAAAAACAGCGCCCCATTCATCCCTCAAAGCTCCCAGCTGTCAAAGCAGAGATTGAGAAACTTCGCAAGGCAGGATTCATTTATCCTATTGCCTATACCACATGGGTTTCCAAACCCGTTCCCGTTAACAAAAAACAAGGCACAATTCGAGTATGCACTGACTTCCGAGATTTAAACCTCGCTTGTCCCAAGGACAATTTCCCCACGCCATTTATTGATCAACTCATCGATGCGTGTGTGGGGCATGAAGTCCTCTCTTTCATGGACAGTTTTTTTGGATACAACCAGATTCAGATTCGTAAGGAAGACCAGTACAAAACTACCTTTACTACCCCATGGGGCACTTTTGCCTATCGTGTCATGCCTTTTGGCCTAAAAAATGCTGGTGCCACATTCCAGCGGGCCATGACCTATTGCTTTCATGATTTGGTCCATATCCTGCTAGTCTACCTTGATGACCTTACAGCTCGTTCCTGGAAACGATCAGACCACCTTAACTACCTTCGGCAGGTTTTTCTGCGTTGTCGCAAATATCAAATCCGCTTGAACCCACACAAGTGTGTCTTCTGCGTTCCGGCAGGCCGATTGTTAGGTTTTATCGTTTCCCAGAAAGGAATTACTGTTGATCCCTTGAAAGTCCAAGCCATCTTGGACCTTCCCTCTCCTCGCACACTCCGGCAGCTCCAAAGTCTACAGGGGCGATCCAATTTCCTTCGACGCTTCGTTCCTGATTACGCTACTACCGTTCACGGTTTCTTGCGCCTGCTCCGGACCCACGTCCCTTTCATCTAGGATGAGCAAGCAAAAGCTGCATTCGAGGCCCTCAAGAAAGCTCTCACCCAATCCCCTCTGATTTCCCCCCCGGATTTCTCTCAGGACTTCATCCTATACATCTCGGCATCCGAGCATGTTGTGTCCGGAGTCTTGGTTCAAGAGGACATTTCTCACCAGGAGCACGTCATTTACTACGTCATCCAGACCTTGTCTGGTCCACCCCTACGTTACCCATATGAGGAGAGACTTTCCCTAGCAGTGGTCTTTTCCGTCCAAAAATTGCGACACTATATCTTAATGAGTCATACCACAGTGGTCGCTGACTCCAACCCCATGGTATATCTTCTAAACCGGCGGCTCCTGCAAGGTCGTGTTGCTAAATGGGTCATTATCCTCCAGGAATATGACCTTACCTTCAAGACACCTAAGAGCACTAAAGCCCTCGCACTTGCCCAGCTCATTACTGATCTCCCTTCCCTTCTCCCGGCCAAACCAATCTCCGATGAGTTACCCGACAATCACCTGTTCACTATCTCATCCGATGACCCATGGTACGGTGATATCTTGTTATACCTGCGCACTCAGAAGTTTAGACCCAAAGTTACCCGTAATGGACATCGTCGCATCCGTCACCAGGCCTCTCGATATCTCCTCTTAGGCGATGTCCTTTACCGACGCGGGGTTGACACAATTCTTCGTCGTTGCCTTACACACGAGGAAGCTGAACATGTCCTTAATGACTGTCATAGCGGTGCCTGCGGAGGCCATTTCTCAGGGATGGCCACTACCCAAAAGGTCATCCGCACCGGATACTTCTGGCCCACACTTTTCACCGACTGCATCACTGCAGTCAAACACTGCCATAACTGCCAACTTTTTGCCCCCAAGGCCCGGACACCTCCTGCTCCGTTACACCCAGTCGTTACTGTCGGTCCCTTTTGTAAGTGGGCCATAGACTTCATGGAGTGTAGACCCCAGTCTGCCAACGGCCACAAATATATCATTGTCGCCGTGGATTACTTCACCAAATGGGCGGAAGCCATGCCTACCTTCAATTGTACCGCCGACACTGTTGCCCGCTTCTTTTTCAACCATGTCATTGCTCGATTCGGGGTTCCTAAGCAGTTAGTCTCTGACCATGGTTCACACTTCGAAGATGTTGTCCGGCGTGAATTATCCACCCTCCTCAAATATGAACACCAATTTTCCTCTGCTTACTACCCACAAGGGAACGGTCAAGTAGAGGCCATTAATAAAATTCTCAAAACCATCCTCCAACGAACGGTTGACAAGCATAAGTCCAATTGGCACCACATGTTGTTCCCTGCCTTATGGGCTTACCGTACATCCACTAAGACCGCCACTGGTTTTACACCATTTCATCTAGTTCACAGTGTAGAGTCTGTCCTCCCCATCAAGTGTCAGATTCCTGCCTTACAGATCGTCGTTGAGCTTCTCCCAGACACCTCCCCCCTCGAGCAGCGTTTGCTGCAGCTCGAACAAGCTGATGAAGACCGTTGTGCCACTCTTCAGAACATCGAAGCTGCCAAAAACTGCTCCAAAGCCGGTTATGATAAACATGTTCACCCTCGAACTTTCCAAGAAGGGGACCTTGTCCTCGCATATGACCAAGCCCACGATAAAACCGGTAAAGGGAAGTTCGAATCCATGTGGCAAGGCCCTTACATTGTGCAGACCTGCGTCGGCAAGGGGGCATACATCTTAGCCGACTCTGAAGGTCATCCTTTACGCAACCCTCGTAATGGGTTGTATCTTAAGCGTTTTTACCTATAAATGACACCGTGACCTCGTTAGGTCCGCATTGTACAGTTTGCTATCTTTTTGTTTTTCACTTTTTTACCATCATCTTACATTCATCATTTATGCATGATTACAGATGGACCATCTTCCACCTTGTTACACTGGCTTCGCTGATGGCGCAAGCCGCTGGTCTCCCAACCTGGCTTCTGCAGCATGGGTCTTGTACTCCCCTTCCAACGAGATGATTCACCTTGACGGAACATGTATAGGAGCTGCTACCAATAACCAGGCGGAGTATGATGCTGTGACCGGTCTCCTGACTGCTGCCCTCTAGATGGGCATCTGTCACCTTCATGTGTTCCTCGACTCCCAGCTACTTGTCTCCCAGCTCAACAACCGCTACCAGGTGCGTGATCCCTGCCTTTTTAGAAAATTCCTGCACGCAAAACAACTCAGCCAACAGTTTGAATCCATCACATTCACACATGTCCCCAGAGCCCAAAATAGTGTCGCAGACCAAATGGCCAACAACGTCCTAGATTGGCATATCAATCACACCATGTAACGTCATGCATCATCATCCCATAGCATCTCATAAAAATATATAAAAACCCAAAAAGATTGCATCGCATCAACATTTACATCCATGTATATAAATCATAACATCACATGCATATCCACAGGGGCATCCACGTGCCTAATCATACATACATCATAAAACCACATAAAATACACAAGGGGCATCCACGTGCCTAACATCCTAACCTACTTGCATCCACGTGCAATGTCAACATATCACAACTCATAAAGCGCATCCACGTGTGTACAAATAAAACAACATCATACAAAAAGGTGCATCCACGTGCATATATATATATATCAAAAATATACATGTTCAGTGCTATACATGTCCTAAGTACCCCTGTACTCAGCTATACAAAAAATGGCTATACATCCCTAACAGCCTCAATAACATACATGTCGTAGCTACAAAACTCAAGGGGAGTCCCCTACACTCCCTAATGGGAGTCGTATCCTGCATCACTGCCTGCATCGGCTGCCTCTGAGTCCTCCCCTCACTCCTCCTCCGGCAAGTCCTCATCTCCTCCGGCCTCCTGTGCCCATACCCGGTCCACCAAGATCGCCACCCGGATCGCGATGGATCTGAACTCTTGGGGTGCCCTCATGCACTCCTGAACTACATCAGGATCGAAATCCCGCCATCCCTCGTCGGTCACCCCTATCAACAACCGATCTAGTAGTGCCCGCACCGACTCTAGAGTCCCCTCCGCATCACGGCGACGGACCTCACCTCGCCCAGGCAGAGCTGGGACGGCCACAATACCCCTCCGTGCCACATGTCCTGGCGGCGGCCTCGGACCCACATCTGCAAGATCACCCATTTGTCAGTCACAATATATCCATCTACTATCATATAAATAAAACTTAACATACATAACATGCAAGCAAAAACACATACGTACCGTCGGGACCCCATGCCTGTCCTGGTGCTCGTGGCACCTCCGGATCTCCCGTAAAGTCCATGTCCCGATATGGGAAGTCGTCCAGTGTCAATGGTATCTGGAGCCACTGTAGGTACAACTCCTGCGTAAAATACCTGCCCACGTCACCGCCACCACGGCGGCGCATCATCTCGCCCCACCGCACCATCCGCGGCTCCCTCATACCTCCTGCCCTGATCGGCACCCGTGGCCGCAGTGTGGGTACCCTCTCCATAAAGAAGGCACATAAGAAGGAACCAAAACAAAAGCCCTTGCCAGCTTCCTTCGCTGCCGTCAGCTGCCGCTGAACGCAGGTCAGGAACATCTGGCCCCACGCGTAGTACACCCCATCCAGTACGCACTCTATCATCTGCATCTGACCCCCAGACACCTTCTCAGGTGACTGGTACCCCAACACCCGGACCACACATGCTGCCATGGCCTGCACTGCTGGCTCCTGTAGGTCCCTCACCAAGAGTGCATTCCTATGCACCCTCGCCTCAGGACCACAGTATCTCTCCAACATGTCCTCCATGTCGATGTCCACGGCAACCCGCGGCTGTGTGTCTGCTACCCTGCCTAAACAGGGCAACCCCGTCAGAAAGTATACATCGGTCAGGGTGAGGTCCACCCTCTCACCCTGTACCCGGAACGCCTGTATGTCCGGCTCCCAGAAGCTGATTAGCCAGTTCAGCAGCAATGCTGCTGACCGTATCATGGGTATCTGTGCAAACTTCAGTAGTCCGCACAATCCCAACACAGATCGCACATGGCGATCCCCCTGGATCACAGCGACGATCTCATCAGGGATCTCCCGCTCTCTCCAGAGCACCTGCGGCATCCTGTCAATCACACAAAGTAGACTCATCAGACTCATGTCAACTAAATAAGTACTTTTCCCTCTCTCGGAAGACCCTCATAGCTCGGCCCAAAACCGTGGCTTTCGGGCTTCCTGCCGCGGTTTCCGACCGCGACTGTCAGGCCTATAGTCACGGTGCTTAACCGCGCCTATCAGCCCTAACCCCGCGGTTTGGCACCGCGTGTTCCTCCTTGGAACTCGCGGTACTAGACCGCGTATCCATCCAGGAAACATGTGG
Organism: Larix kaempferi; assembly: GCA_027924585.1. Lineage (NCBI taxonomy): Eukaryota > Viridiplantae > Streptophyta > Pinopsida > Pinales > Pinaceae > Larix > Larix kaempferi. The sequence goes on along the minus strand of BSBM01000182.1, from coordinate 7,983,528 downwards.
TCGCCAACCGCGTGGTTCACCACGAAACTCACGGTCGCCAACCGCGGTTTCGACCCCCTAACCCGCGGTCCACCCCACGTGGACCGTACAAATAAGCCCTGGGACCCACTACCCAACCCCCGACCCTAAAAAACATGCAGGTATGAGTTTGACGGAATACCTGTATCTCCCGGATCTGAAGTCGGCCAGTCGGATTGTCCAGAAATGCCACCTAAGCTCTGGTCCACTCTGCTCACAAGTCAAAGTCAAAACGTACAAATGACACATGTCATGTTGGACCCACCACTATTTATAGTCAGTTGACTTTTGCTTGTTTTGGCCATTCTGACCCCATACGGAGTCCATTTTACGAACCGTTTCCACCACCGGAATCAGCACAATGAGACCGTCATGATGGTCCCCTCGGTGCAATATTTTTGTTCCATCATTTTTTGTCCATTTTTTCAATGCCACTAGTCGCCTCGGTTTGCGTGCCACATCAACCGTTCTCCATTTTTCACATATTTTATATCATCAGATTCATTTTTTCGAGCAGGTGCTGATGCTTGAGATCATTTCTCGCTCTCACCTCCAGATTTTTTGGGCATTTTTCCGCAATGCCCCCCCGTCACCTCGGTTTGCATGCCACATCGGCCGTTACCCATTTTTGACACCCTTTATATCGCTGGATTCATTTTTCTGAGCTTGTGATGAAGCTTGAGACCATTTCTCGCTCTCACCTGGTACAATTTCAACATCGTGTCCCTACACCTTGCTGCCTCGGTTTGTGTACCACATCGGCCACCATCGGATTGTTCCACACCTTTACATGAGCCATTCACTCCTGTCATACTGCAAATATTTCATTATTTTTCCCCCATCTCATTTACCCCGCAAGGAGGCCCATCAGTGTTCCCCCCCACCCTCGTTCTTGGTCACCATTCCATGTTCCTTGATTGAACACTTCCTCCTTGCCTGGCCATTCCTTTTGTTCGGTATAATTTTATCCCCTTTTCGGGCCGGACAAGTCCTTTACGAAAAAGGCACTTAGGGAGTTTCCGTTAAGCTCTTTTCTAACTCCTAAAAGAATGAAAAGATCGCCGAGCAATCTTGCTTCCTTTCATGCTCATTAAAGTACCTGAAAGGGCGTCTATCTGGTATAAGTTTAACCCTTTTCCGGACCTGGTAGACTACTTACGAAAAAGGAATACTCTAGTCACACCGGCTAGAAGAGTTCTTCATTGCATCCTTTTATGCTTCTTTGGGCCTTGGAGACTAAACTTACGAAAAAGAAACCCCCTGGAGTCTTCTTATTTGCTTTCAGACTCTCTAAAATTGAAAGCAACCACGAGCATGCACTGTCCTGGGCTCGTATAAATCCACACGAAAGTACCATTTTACACATACTTCTTCTAGTTCCTTAACCCATAAAGAAGTTTCCTTCCTGTGCCTCCTGGCACTATGATCGATCATCTCGGCAGCACCCCCATCAGGTCGCCTTTGTTCAGAGTATTCTACAGTCTCCTGCCATATTATACCAGCCTGAGTCTCCCTCAGCCTAGCCACCTTCCCAGATCCAATATCAGCTATGATCCCTTTCCCCTCAGTCAGTTTCATATGCTGCTCGATCATTCCCATTATCATACTCTGAACAAAGGAAGTTTGAGTCCACCCACTCTGCTTGCCCAATTATCCCCCCACAGGTTTGTCAGTCCTGCCATCAGTATTATCACATTTCGGTTATTCACTTCGCGCTCCTGTCAAGGAAACATCATTGCCTTGATAGTTGCAGGTCTCCCTCTGTCGACGACAGCTCCTCTATTCCAGAGGATAGGCCCAGAGGTCCCTACGCCTTGGACTTATCACCACCTGTGGTAAGTTCCTACGGATCATTCTGAGAAGAGTCATCATTGCCTCTCCGAATGGTTGTTCCTCACATGCTCGACTTCAGCACCTTGATCGCATCGTTGAGGATCGCGTAGGATTATATCCCGTCAGTTTTTAGTCGAAGACCCCGGATTTCCCCCGATTCTAGCACATTGGTGAGTCACTTCAGAACGCCCCAGTTGTATGTTCCCGTGGATGTCCGGGCTGCGTTGGCGATTGTATTCGGAAGTCATCCAGTTCCATGCTTCCTTGAGTACCTAGTTCAGTTCCAGTTCAGCATACCATTGAGAGTATGACCCTTGTCACTCTGATCCAGCAGATCCTCAGTTCCTTTGGTACCACATTCAGCAGCACTGTTGATATTCCAGTGCACCAGTTCTTCAGTTACCACATGATCAGCTCAGCAGTATGTCCCAGATTTTGTGTCCCCTCCAGACTCTTATGATGTACACAGTGGCTATGTATCTTACAGGTCCCCCTTTTCGGGCCTTACAGTTATGTTTATGTATCTTGATACGAGCATGGGTATGCCCGCCTCGTCCATATATTGAGATTATTCCTCATTCAGTTTTTGAGGCCATGTATATGTCAGGTCCCCATTTTTGGACCCCATTATTATTGTTATGTTATATCCTGATACGAGCATGGGAATGCCTGCCTCGTCCATATGATCAGATGATTCCTCATCCATTATTGAGGTTATGTACTTTTAGTTCTTGCAGTTGTTCGTGATCGTCGTTCCGGGCTTCGGTTTGTTTCTTCTCTTCTCTCCACACCCAGGAAAACCATTCATGACTTATGATGTCCATCGGCCATACGATGAGCTCCTGCCCTCGCACATCAGGGGGCAATCTGTTAACACCCAAAAAGTGTTCACTACCTCATCTACCACATTATATGACTCATTTGTCCATTTTCCTACCATATTTCCCTTAAAAACCCAAAAAATCCCACTAAAAAGCCTCCAAAAGGCCACAAAACCATCAAAATAGCCTCAAAAAGGCTAAAAAACCCCCTTTTCCTCCAAAAATAGCAAAAATCCCCTAAAAAGGGAATAAAAAATATAAAATAATGAGGAAAAGGAGGAAAAAACCCTATACAGCTGCAATAAACCATGTGTTTCCCAAAACCATGGGTCAGCACTCCACCACCAAAAAACTATAAATAGGTGATGGAGATCCCTTATTTCACATCCACAATCACAAATACCCTTACTCTGCCAAAATCTCTCTCAAAACCCTAGTTCACCATTGAACTACTTTCACCTTGAGAGCCACCTTTGGCCCATTCCCACCATTGGAGAAAGAGAAGGAGCACATTGGAGCTTGGGGCAACCCTCTTGGACATTGCAAGAGCTTCACCAACCTTCACATTGGAGGTAATATTAATACAAAAACCCTTGTTTACAAATTGTTGTTTTACTTTTCATACACATGTTCTAGATCAATTTCTATTTCTGTTTTAGCTTAATTATTTACATTTACGGAACTGCTACTAAGGAGTCCATTCTCCTTAGTAGGTGCTCATTTGCACAAGCTAGGGGTAAAACCCTAACTACACATGGTTGTCACATCCTTTGAGATGCGTGGAGTGCGCTGTATCACATCGCACAAATGCCCATAGTAAGTATGCATATGTGAACATTGTTTACATGATGTCTATCAGGTCACGCATTTTCCCACATGTTGGCATATTTTGTCGCTCGGGAATCTCCCATTATTACTAGAAGGTTATTTTGGTACAATGGCTCCTTCCAGCTTATAAAAGCAATTAGTATAAGCATCCAAGTGTTGTGAAATGCACTGCTAGTCTCCTGAGTCTCACGGACATCGTCTAGGAACTCATTCAGTAAATAGCTTTCCCAATTGTATGGGTTTCCATCCTTGGCCTTCACAGCTAGGAGAACTACTGCGGCCGACACCTTCGTCGGTCTGCACTTCCTCAAATTTTTACCTGCTAGTAGGTGGAAAGTGAACCATGTAGTTAGGTCATCAATTTCGTCTATGACATAGCCCCGACTCCCCTTTACTAATTAATATTCTTCCTTCATTTGCTTGGCAAGTTCTTGGTCCTTCGACTTTCCCACAAACTCTGCTGCAACATCATCACCTTGCTTGTTGAGATGGGTGATTCGGTGGATTAGGTTGATATTGATATCAATCCTGCGGTCGAGCCACAGATATCCCTGGGGCGTGCATGATAACAAAGTGTGCACCACCGCAGTACACTCAGGACTTCGATCAAAATGTGGTATATGCAGGAGATGCAACAATCCATTTGGCACCAACAACTTGAGCCAATCCTGCACAACGATGATAGGTTGTCCCATTTTCTCATCATCCCTTCGGCACATATACTGGTTAGGCTGGAACTGAGATATTTTGGCTCTTTAGGGTCCTTCCCCTCTAAGAAATCATGATCCGAGAACTTACATCCCTCTTACCGAGTAAGTTCTCTTGGATACCCACATGGCTAGAAATCGGCGGTAAAGGAATTTCATATTGTGAATTTTTGAATAGGTGAACTACTGGTGCATCAATCCTTCAAGGTGGAATATACTTGTGTGTGAGGTAGATTGGCTTGTCCCCTGGTGGTAGTGGCGGTCCGGGCCTCGACATTCCTTCTGCCTTCGGCTTCTCAAGATCCTTAATCGGTTGCTTATCCTTTCACTGCATGGCGGGTGCGTGGTGTGGTGAGCTTCTTGACCCAGAACCCCTTTCTGGAACAACATTTTTTACGCGCATTTTCATCAACCCCTTGATCCCGGAGCGTTTAAAGTCTCTCACAACCTGTTCGACTATTGATTGCTCAGAAATTCACTTGGAAATTGGTCTGTGTGCTCTCAAGCCTATTAGAGGAAATTTGGGATCTAAAATGGGCCTCTTAAGGGAAAAAAAAAAAAAAAAAAAGCCACATCACACTACATATATGCCATGTCACACTAAGTTAAAGGTGTTATCTAGTGAAGGTTAACCTATAATATCTCATTAATGGTAGTTGACAAGTATGTTGGGTTTGTGTAGAGTTAAGAGATGATGGTTGAAAATAATAATGAAAGGTTTAGATTTTTGTGCATACAAAATAAATGATATAGTGGTAATTTTTTAAATTTATATTAAAATTTATTTAATTTTTTAATAAATGTACCACTACTTCTTTTTATATATTTAATAAAATTTAAAACTAAAAAAAAACTAAAATTATAATGAAAACATATAATTACAATAATACTAACAATAAACAATCACTATTTTTATTTTATATGATCACTACTTTGAATTCTTTTAAATGTTAGTGGAGTAATCTCCAACTAATAAAAGCATTTATATAACTAATCTCTTAAAAATAAAAATAAATTTTTTTAAAAGGTGTCATAAATAAAAGAAAATTAGGAGAGATAAAATAATGCTTCTCTATTTTTGTGATAGCTTTCTCCGTCGAACTTAGAATTTAACGATTTTGGTACCATTCGAAAGGTCTCATCGAGACCTTTCCAATGGTATAAAAAAGGATCAAATTCTGAGTTTGGAGGAGAAAGTTATCGCAAAAATAGAGAAATATTATTTTATCTCTTTCATATTTTTCTTTTATTTATGACACTTTTTTAAATTTATTTATTTTTATTTTTAAGAGATTAATTATATAAATGTTTTTATTATTTCAAGATTACTCCACTATCATATTAATTAATGTGAGATTTATATTTTAAAGAATTTAGAAGTAGTGATAATATAAAATACTCTATATTTATTATTTCAAAATTACTCCATTATCATTTTAACTAATGTGAGATTTATATTTCAAAGAAATTAGAAGTAGTGATAATATAAAATACTCTATATTTATTATTTCAAATATATTTATCATATTTCGAGGTGAAATTTTGAAAATATTAACCAAGGTGAGTGTTATATGAAGTTAGTTATTGTCAAATAAAAATATGACACATAAGAATCATTGACTTCTATAGGTCCAACTCAACCATAATGGTTGACCAAAATACTAAAATTCTATTGGTTTAAAATATCTTACTCATTGCACGCTCCTCCATGACATGTTTTCTTATAAGGCCCATTTTAGACCCCAAATTTCCTCTAATTAGTATTGTTCATGCACTCACTGATAAAACTTAAACTCTTCTTGCGGTAAAAATGAAAAATCACGGTAAATCCCGCGAGTCTGTGCTTCGTGCTATTTATAGGCGTAGTTAACCTTGAGGCGCTCCCACAAACAGTTAGATAGACATTAAATGTTGTGACCGTTGGCCAAATCCACCGAGGATCTTGGTCCTTTCCTTCATTGAATGCATTAGAAAAGACTAAATTTGCATTAAATGAAAAAGCGACCGTTGGCAAAAACACTATATAACAGTTATATTTCCGATCGACATTTTAACGGCTAGTTCCTTCAAACTTTGCTCACGGTTCAGAATTTTTTTTATTTTTTTTGCGAAGTTCCTCTACGCACTTGTGCTCCTTCGTTTTTAACTTCGCAGCTGTGTTTCCTATTTGTACTTCGCGTCATAGCTTCCATCGTGCACTTCGCATCTCATGCGACTTCGCGTTTCAACAAAATTGTGTATAGACTCTATGCAAATTTTAGTGTCCAATTGCAACTGTACTTGACACTTAAAAAAAATTTCGCTTTTGATTAATAAGGGTCTGGTGAAGTAGGACTATCCCTGTAGGGTTTTAGTCTACTTCCATTAATAAGACCTGGTAGGTTTTCTCCCATTAATGTGGCTATCTGAACTGTGCCACCATTAGTAACATACTTGACAAAATATGGCCCTAGCCAATGCATCTTAAATTTTCCAGGAAACTTCAGGGATTTACTGTCATAGAGGAGGACAAGGTCTCCTACCTGAAAGAATTTGTGCTTGATGTGGCTATCATGCCATGATTTTTCTCTATCTTTCTGATGTTGGTGAAATCCTGCAATGGAGTGATCTTCTTCTAACCCAACTAAGTGTAGTAGCCTCTCTTCCATTGTCTCATCATCGGCCATGTCTGTGAAAGCTGCAATTCTCAAACTTGGTACTATGTATTCCATTGGCATCATAACTTCCTATCTGTATGCTAAAATGAAGGGTGTATGACCTATCAACTTTTTGCAAGTTGTTATGTATGCCCATAACACAGCTGGTATTTGCAGATCCCAATTATCCCTATTTGTATTACATATCTTAGTCAAAGCATTTTCCAACACTTCGTTAAAAGCTTCAACAGTGCCATTGGCCTGTGGATGATATGGTGTGCTCTTCTGATGGTAAATATGTAATTCCTCAGTCAAGGATTCAATAGTTCTATTCAAGAAGTGATTTCCCTTATCGCTCATTAGGATCTTTGGACATCCAAACCTTGTGAGGATGTTTTCAAAAATGAACTACACAGCAGTAACTGCGCTACAGTCCTTTACTGGTTTTGCCTCTTCCCATCTGGTTAGGTAGTTTGTAGCTGTAATGATGTATCTTGAACCAGTTTGCTTTCCTGGTGGGTTTATAGGTCCCACAAAATCAATAGCCCATTTATCAAAGGCTTGCAATGTTAGTTGTGGCATCAATGGAATCTCATCTCTGCGAGATGGATTCCTTGTTCTTTGGAAAACATCGCAACTACATCAATTCTCCTTTGAATCCTTATGGAGTGTAGGCCACCATAGTCCTGCTCTGAAAATTTTATGTGCAATGGCTCTTCCTGTGTAGTGGCCTCCAAACACCCCTGAATGTGCTTCAGCAAGTATCAATGGTTTCTCGTGTTCTAGCACACATATGTGCAGTACTTCATCCAGTCCTAGCTTGTATAATTGTTCTGCAATTATGGTGAAGTCAACTGCTTTAACTACCAATTGTTTCTTCTGTTGCACAGTAAACTCTGTAGGTGCCAAACCTGTGGTCAAGAATTCTACAATACCCTTATAATATTCATCTGCTATTTGAATAGAAAACAACTGTGCATCTTGTAGACTATCTTCTAGGTTGGTAGATTCTTCGCCTGACTCAATTCTGGAAAGATGGTCAGGTCCTGAGTTCAGCCTTCCTGGATTAACAACAATTTCAAAATCATCCTCTTGAAAGAGTAACAACCATCTGCAGATTCTCCCCCCTAACACTGTTTTATTGACTAGATATTTCAAAGCTGAATGGCCAGTAAACATACAAAAGTGCGCACCCAACAAATAGGGTCTGAACTTCTGTAGTGCGTACACCATAGCTAATCCTTCTCTTTTTTTTTGGTATAATTATTTTCTTCCAAGGAAAGCTTCATGCTTGAGAATGCAATAGGATGGTCAATTCCTCCCTCACCTAGTTGAGCTAGCACAATTCCAAGTGCAATGGATGAAGCATCTACATCCACATGGAATGGTTTACTCCAGTCTGGAAAAAATAAGATGGGCGCAGTTACCATCCTCTCTTTCAATGTGTCCAGTCCTTTCTGAAAGTCCTCAGTCCAATTGAACTTCTCTTCCTTCTTCAACAATTTTTCCATAGGCGCTGTGATCTACGCAAATCCTTCGATGAACTTCCTGTAGTATCATGTGTGCCCCAATGTGGTGCATAGTTGTTTTACTTAATTAGGTGCTGGCAAATTCACAATAACTACGATTTTAGCTGGATCGACCATCATTCCTTGTTTACAAACAATGTGTCCCAGTAGAATTCCATAGGGCACACAGAAGATGCTTTTCTTCAAATTGAGGGAGATTTGATGTTGTCTACACTTTGATAACATCAGTCTTAAGATGGCATAATGGTTCTTCAGTAACCAAAATACTTTTCAATAATCAAAATACACTTCTAAAAATTTATGGATAAAATCCTTGAATGCAGCAACAACTACTCTTGAGAAAATAGCAGGTGAGTTCTTCATACCAAAGGGCATAACTGTGTACTAAAATAAGTCCCATTCAGTGGAAAATGTAGTCTTGTTCCTTTATGCTATATCAATTATGATCTAATGATATCCATAAAATCCATCAGTGAAAGAGTGCCTCATTCCCTCCAACATTGCCTAGCACTTCATCTGTGAATGGAGTAGGAAATGGGTCATGCAACGATGCGTCGTTTAGCTTCCAAAGATCTACGCAGATCCTAATTTCGCCTTTAGTTTTCTTTTCCTGGATAACCATGGGACTTATCCATTCTAACTCTTCTATAGGTTCAATGATTCCTGCCTCAAACATCTTATCAAGCTCTGCCTTTACCCTTTATTTGTATCGTGGATTAATTCGATAAGGTCTCTGCTTAATGGGATTCACATCCGTCTTGAGAGGTATTTTCATAACTCCCAAGTCCCCCAAAATGCCTTTCATTTTGGAAAAATTTGTAGGAAATAAGTTTTCATATTCATGGAGTAAATATGTTATCTGCGCAACCATCTCCTCATCCCAGTAATCACCTATAGAAGCAAACTTTGGTTCTTCAGTAGTTCCGATGTTCACTCTCCGAGTTTTCACAGGATTACTCAGATCCATAATCTCCAATGGAGGTCCTTCTACTTCTCTCTCTCCTTCCGACTTAGGTATGTTAACACTGTGCGGGTCATCGTCCTCACTTTCATCTTCATCTTCATCTTCATCTAAAGCGAAGTTATAACATTCCAGGGCATGTTCTAGCTGTCTTTCCCATTCTGGTTGTTGATACACAAGTTCTGATGTGTTGTTGAATACCTTCTTTTTGATGATATGTAATGCCTCATTTATACTTGGACAATCATCCTCAAAACTGAAAGTTTCTTGGAAGTTCTGATCCATGATAGACCATTCTACTGTCCCTATGCAAAGTTTTGTTTCTGTGTACCAGTTCTTCGGAATTTTCTCCAATGTGTGCACAAACCGATGGACCCATTCTTTTTGTGGTACGTGTGTCCATGATGTGCAAAGGCCTATGTGATCGCTAGGATCGTTTTGTCCATTATACTTCACTTGTACAAGTTCAGTCTCTTCCAGAAATATGATCTTCATCATGTGCTTACATTCTTCCCACGTGGTCAGATTCTTCTTATGCGCAGTCCACCATCTCACAGATGTAGCGCACAGTGTTGTATCCAATGCTACTAACTTGTGTTCATATGAAACTGATATAAGATATTCTTGAAAATATGCATAATATTGCTCAAACCATTGTAAGTAGGGATTGGACTTACCTCTGTTCCGATCCAGCGCAGTGATTTCGTGAGCTGTGCACATCTCCTTGCAGATACTTTGTGCATTCTGCTCTGTCAGTTCTCTAGTCCTGCATCTGATTCTGACGCAAACTCAATGTTCCATCATCAGTTGGGTTGACACAATCTTCCTGATTCAATGTCATGTTGTAAATATGATCCAGATCTTGAGCTCTGCATTCTTCTCTTATTGGTTCAGTGTATCTAGGTCCTTGTGTAGGATCCAACGGTGCAATGACCCTGATATCTGTTCCTTCGAATATCATCTGATTCTTTTTCAAATTGATGATTGAGAGGTTATCAATTTCCCAATCTATCCCCAATAATGCAGGATATGGATTTCTATCATCTATAATCTCAATAACCTCAAAATCTTCTTTACTTCGCACTCCATCAATGTCAACAACTAGATTTGCTAACCTCCCGAAGGGTAGAACCTTTTACTGATTGGATAGCCTCAACTATATGGGTGACCATGTTAACTTCGGCTTCCCCATTTGTTCCCATGTCTTCTTTGTCAAGACATTCACTTCTGATCCTAAGTCAAGGATGATTTCGTCCATTTCAAATTCCCCGATCTGCGCACTTAGTCTTATTTCTATGCCAGTTCTTTTATGATTCTTGATATGATGAACCACGCTATGTGCTTCATTTACTACATTACATTGTTCATAATGATTCAGTAGGATTTGTAACTCTGCCAAAGAATTTTTAGTGCTTCAACAGATTCATGCAGCTCTGTAAAAGTTGCGCAACAGGACTCACCAGGTCTGTTGCAGTACGTGATCGATCGTACGAAGATGGCATATCCATCACAGGCGTAGTCTCACTTCGCAACTTGATTCTTGGAGTTAAAGGTCTTGGTTATTTGAAGGTTTCTCTTGCTTCCATGAAGACTTCTTTTTCTTTGTGCAGGTTGAAAGCAGGTATTTTTCCAATTGCTTTTCTTATCCAAGCCCCTTCAGTAGGATTCTGTTTATCTTGGTGAGCCTCAGAATTCAAAGCTTCAGTTTGTTGGTCTCCACCTGTGGTGGCTCCACTTTGCGTCACAACATTAATGTTGCAATCTGTATTATGTTTTTCAGCTGTGATCATCTGTATGTTCCGATTATGTGCCTTTGGTATTCTCTCTTGCATGTTTGCTTGCAATATAGGGCATACTTCAATGACATGCTCAAATGATTTACAGTATTTTCAAGTAGTGCAAGGGTTCGTGTAATCTCTAGCTAGATGTCCTCATTGGGCGCAGTTATAACATACAATCTGACCTCTTCCTTGTCCTTGTCCAGTGTTTCGTCCTCTTCCTCTGAATCCTCCACATCCTCTGTACGTGCCTTGGTTATACTACTCATTTGCATTGTTGTTCTGTGTTTTCTCTTGAAATCTGTAGACATCATGTTTTCTTTCTATCATGAGGTCATATGATCTACATTTTTTATCATCGTGGCCAACTAATTTACAGAATGTGCAGTATAGGTTCTTTTGTGTTTGCACATACTTTTGAAGTAAGTAGAGGTCCTCTGTGCTATGTCCTCTACATCGAAAAATTTCACCCCATGGTCCTTGCTATTGATTTAATGGGTTTGGTGCTCCACTAGCAATGTAATCTCTAAATACTGGACAATGTTCTTTAGAGTGTCCGTCCCCTTTACACTTTGTACACCAAACCTCTTCTCTGGTTTCTTTTCCTTTCTTCATATCTTTCAATTGTAGTGTTAGATTTGCTAGTTAGGTTTGTATCTAGACCATTCCTGCGCTAGTCTCACCTATAGGCAAAGCCTCTAGTTTCATTGCAATTTCTAAAGCCTCTATCTGTGAAATAAATTTTTGTTGCATCAATGGTAACCTGATATGTGGCAACAACATGGCTATGAACCATTCTTGTTTCTTTTGTGGTGCTGTGTCAAAACTCACTTTATCTAACAACGCTTTGAACTTTTGGTCAAATTCCCATACTATCTCACTTGGTTTTTGCTTGATTTCTTTCAGCTCTGTGATACACTATGATTTTGACTTGGGTTTTTTAAATTTCTAATGAGTGCAATACTGATATCCACTAGTGTCCTATTCTTTCCAACATAGTACTTCATAAACCATGTTAAGGATCTATCCTTGAATGTGGTAACTAGTTGTGCTTGTCCAATAGCATCATCGTGTACTTGTTTAACAGTCCATACGGCTTCATAAAGAAACCAATGTTGCTCTAGGTCCTCAAGACCAGTTCCTTTGAATATAGGCAGCTTAATGTTGTCTATCATTCTTCTTCTAGGAGGTGTAGTGTTCTGTGAGGTCTTAGGTATACTACTACTTGGAACATTCTGAGTACTTTCTCATGCGGTGTTACTACTACTATTTTTCTGTGGGTTAGTAGTATTTCTGTCGCCAGCTGGAGGTTTCTACAGAGTAATGGGCTTATAGGTAGTTACTCTAGGCTCTATTTCATTGTCAGCTTCAACCTGATATGAGTCCCTATTACTTCCTAACTCAGTTTCTAGAGAGATGCGAGGTTCATGTTCATTACCTCTTCCCGGTACTATAATTGTATCTTTTACCACTTCGTAATGTATAAATATTTTCCTCAGTGTCACTATCTGTGTTACTGAACATTACAGACTGAAGTTCCTAGGATTTGTATTGCATTCATAAGACAACTTTTTATGCTGAAACAACATTTTAATGTATAGACTGAGATTTTTCAGGTACTTACCTCTGAATCCCTTGAAGAAATATGCGTCTGTTGTGCTGTGAGACTTCAAAGTGTCCACAAAAAATTCTGTAATGTAGCCTTCTAGTACACTGTCTAGCCAGAAGTCTACTACTCTTGAGATTGGGCTATCCACTACTTTAAGTCTCTGAATCAGTTCTGGAGTCCACACCATAGGTTCTCACCTTTAAATCAATTTTTCCGCTCTGGGAGCCTCGATATCCACTCATGTAGCTTGTTTCCAAAGGATGTGAAGAAAATTTCATGTATGTCAGAGAAAGGTATCTCTATAACCACTCTTCTGTAGACAAGCACGGATGCCTGTTTTCTTTCTTCGCAAACTCATCCTCTATCTTAGTTACCCAGTTCTGCATCTCTATCCTCTCGGGATTCCAATTATTAGAGCACATCACCAGCTCAAGCGCGACAACATAACCATTTTTTGGCTTACTACTTTGTTCTTCAACTTTTTTGTCCTGACCCAGGTTCAACGTAGCTAGGGAACCAGCAATACCACTTCTTCACCGGCCCTTTCAGCAACAACCTACGAACAAGACGAGGTCTCACCCGAGGCGAAGCTATGGGGGATTACAGAAGCAGGTTTTTGTGATCAAGTGATGTGTGGTTATAGAAATGGCTTGGGAAAAGTCCTCCTAACTTCGCGTATACTCTGTTATTACTGCGCACATATGGGACTACACACTTCGCAACTTCCATAATACAATACAACAATGCAACTCTGGACTGTGCTTCTAGGAATTCGCGCACCTTACAGACTCTGTTGAATTAGTGTTTATCCATATAAATTGTGCATTCAACATGTTCATAACTACTTGCATTTTTAGCTATACATGTTCAATACTTAGCATATTACTCTCATCAACCATACATGTGAAAGTACATATAAAAGAACGAACATACATAAATATGAACATAAACATAAGCACTTTCACAGATTCAATCCCACTACACAAGTATTTATGTGGTTCATGCCCAGGATGGGAGCTACGTCCACGGGAACTGTTGTTTATATTTATGGGAAGGGTCAATAGTTCTAGTCTGTGCACTGAGCTGCAGACTCTTCTCTCTACAATGGGTCTTTGCGCACTCAGTTGCAGAGCCTCTTCTTCTCTCTTCTATTCTTACAATACTTAGTATTTCTAAAGCATCGTGAGAGAACAGAAATAAGACCAACATAAGGTCTTCAATGTTAAATTTTCAGAATTTACTTCAATCTGATCTAGGATCTTAACTGAGAGAACAACATGTACAGCATATCTACAGCATATCAATCATGGAGACAATAATGCAAGCACACAAGAGACACAAAGATTTACTTGGGGAAAACCATAAAGGTGAAAAAACCCCAATAACTTCCTCAGAGATAGATAGAGCAGTGATACAACCAACCAAGAGATAACCATAACCTAGCAGCAGATCCTCCTCCTCCATAAGTGCGCCTCTCCTCCTTGAGAGCATGTGTGAGAAGTAAGTGAGTAAATAGAGTGCCTCTCGCACTCTATTTATACTTGACTTGACTTGCCTTTTTACCTAACTCATGTAGGCTCGAACTTAACCACATAACATAATGCTGACTGGGCCGACCCCCAATAGGGTGGTCTAATAACCCTTTGACCCACATGACTTATACAGGGCCGACCCCAACAAGGTGGTCTAATAACCCATCAAGTATAAGTTACGACACTTACAATATAAATGATGACACTTCCTTATAGAGGAATAATACCATCTCCATAGGAATACAATATTTATATACATGTGAAATACATTCCGAAGTTACATATACATCAACACTCCCTCTTAACTAGGAAGGTATTTCTCAGCACAGTTCTTCTAGCACAAGTCATCTTCTCTGGATCATCGTCACTGGATAATCGTCATCGAGTCATCATCATCATCGCCACTGCTGCTGCTGCTATCTCAATCAATATCTGAATCTACTCGTCATAGGAAGTTCTACAGAGCCAGTCCTTTTTCATACTGGATGTAGGCCCACCACCTGCAGGTCTTCATCATCACTGGCCATACTGTGGAATCCTCAGGACTTTTACGTGCGTCACAAAACCTCGAAAGAGCATTTGCCAGATGTCCCAGGGCACAGATTACATGCCATAGGCAAAACCTCGAAAGAACATCTGCAAATCTCCCAGGGCACAAATTATATGTGACCTCACCACAAAACCTCGAAAGAGAATCCCAGGACTGATTACGAGCACAAGGCTCAACCTATCGGATCTCCCAGGGCACAAATTACATGTGGTCACCACAAAACCTCGCAAGAGCATCCCAGGACTGATTACGAGCACACATCTCAACCTATCGGATCTCCCAGGGCACAAATTACATGTGGTCATGGCAAAACCTCGCAAGAGCATCCCAGGACTGATTACGAGCACACAGCTCAACCTATCGGATCTCCCAGGGCACAAATTACATGCCATAGGACAAAACCTCGAAAGAGCATCTGCCAGATATCCCAGGGCACAAATTACATACCATAGGTAAAACCTCGAAAGACCATCTGCAGATCTCCCAGGGCACAAATTATATGTCCTCCCAAGCAAAACCTCGAAAGAGCATTTGCCAGATGTCCCAGGGCACAGATTACATGCCATAGGCAAAACCTCGAAAGACCATCTGCAAATCTCCCAGGGCACAAATTACATGCTTATCTGCACAACCTGATCCACGGCCACAGAGTATCAAACTGATACTCACCACACATCATCCTGATGTATCCATGATCATCCTGATCATCATCACTGCAACATCCTGCTGCATGTCATCTGGAGCAACATCCTGAAGCTCGTCATCTATGATCATCCTGATCATCACTGCAACATCCTGCTGCATGTCATCTGGAGCAACATCCTGAAGCTCGTCATCTATGATCATCCTGATCATCACTGCAACATCCTGCTGCATGTCATCTGGAGCAACATCCTGAAGCTCGTCATATATGATCATCCTGATCATCAATGCATCTACCTGATGCATACCAAGTATCATACATGATCCTCCTGATCATCAATGTATCCACCTGATACAAATACATGATACATATCATCATACATGATCCTCCTGATCATCAATGCATCTACCTGATGCATACCAAGTATCTACCTGATACATATCATCATACATGATCCTCCTGATCATCAATGTATCCACCTGATACAAATACATGATACATATCATCATACATGATCCACTTGATCATACAATGTATCCACCTGATACATATACAAATACATGGTCCAAGCATCCAACATGATGCATACATTCATACATAAAATGATCCAACTGATCATATCCAGCATCCACATGATGCGTTCATACATACATAAAATGATCCAACTGATCATATCCAACAGAAACCAGAACATCATCCTGATGCTCATCATCCAGTGCTTACATCCACAGCCATGTGAAGGATCCTCCTTCCAACATGCTTGGAATGGCTTCAGCAAATGTGTCCATCACTTCTTCCTCGAAGTGTCCTCGATTTGAAGAATGCCAAGCCTCTCTCTGAAGTATTCAAACTTCACTCTGGCTAGTGGCTTCGTCAGCACATCTGCAATCTGCTCGTCCGTCGCAACATACAGGAGCTTCACAGCTCCTCTCTGCACCATATCCCTGATATAGTGATATTTGATCTCTATGTGTTTCGACCTGTGATGAAACACTAGGTTCTCGGACAGCTTCACACAACTCTGGTTATCACAGAAGATACCAGTAGCCTCCAACGGGAGATCAAATAACTCAGACAGTAGCTTCCGTAGCCATACTGCCTCGCAACTAGCTGAGCAGGCTGCAACATATTCTGCCTCAGCTGTACTCAGTGCTACGCAGGACTGCTTCCTGCTAAACCGAGAGATCACACCTGATCCCATACTGAAGCAGCACCCAGATGTGCTCTTCCTGTCTGCAGCACTGCCAGCCCAATCTGAATCAACATAACCCTGCAGGTTAAACTTTTTATTCGCCTCATACCTGAGCCCATAATCCACTGTACCCTTTAGGTACCTCAGAATATGCTTTACAGCAACCAGGTGAACACTCCTCGGATCCGTCAGGAACTGGCTCAATGTGTTCACAGCAAAGCAAATGTATGGTCTCGTGTTCGTCAGGTACATCAAGGACCCAATCATCTGATGGTACATGGAGGCATCAATCGGCTCAGATGAAGCATCACATAGAAGCTTCAGATTCGATGCCATAGGTGTGGCCATGGCCTTGCAATCCATCATCCTGAACCTCTTCAGGATCTCTTACTGCATACTTCCCTTGTCCAAGGAAGATTCTATCTGCACTCTGCCACACCTCCATGTCAAAAACAAATAGTGCATCATCCCCAAGTTCTTCATCTCGAACTCGGTAGTAAGCTTCCGCTGTGTGTCGGCAATCAATCTATCTTCACCATACCAAGTTCTGCACATATATGATTTCCTATCATGTGTCTCAGAACCATCTGGTGCATCTTCTATTTCATCTCAATGCTGCCATCTGCAACATGCTTGATCTGATAGTTCCATTTGGAAGTCATAGCAAACTTCCCTTCATGTCTTGGGATTACATCCCAAACATCATTCTTCATGATCGACGGATCAAGGCATTTCATTTCTTCATCCCAGATCCTGGGAACTTCAATATCTTCAATATCTTCAATAGATATCTTTGTTGCTGGAACAAAATGTTGTAGTTCTTCTTTTGTAGGAGATGGCATACGATCTTTCCTACACATCAAGTTAAATTGCATGATTAGAAAACATCTCATAGTTTTCAGAACAATTTCTTACACATAAAGAAATATGCCATACAGTCATGCAATTATCTTAGCCAATGCTTCAATACAACATTTATCCATATTCCGTAACTTTCTAGATGCCTTCCAATCTCTACCAGAACATTGTTAAGAGTGTGCACAACTCCCAACATGTCAGCAAAGAGGTTTCATTCTAGATAAGTAGCAATGGAATGTTGTACAGTGCCATAGGCCACTTACCCATGCATATTAGGAGTATACTGTTCATCAATGCAATTATTCTAATATGCATAATACACAACTTAATTCTAGGAACATCAGTATTTACATTATTGAACAATTTTATTTAAACAAACAAATATGCAAGAAATGATGATTAAAATACTTATCTTTCTTTGTTCGTTGGGTGGACTCCCTCTGAGTCTTTGCTTCCTTGCAGGAGCTGCTGGAGTCCTAATCTGAGGTAGCTTCTTCTACACCTTTCTATTGTGAAATGTAGAGAGATGATCAACTCCCTCTGAATATCTGCATCCTTGCAGAAACTACTGAAGTGTGCTCCTTTGCTTTCTTGCAGGAACAACTAGAGTGTGCTCCCTCTTGATCTTTGCTTCCTGAATTACCTGTTCTTGAACTCATATTCATCCTTGGTCCCTATGCATGCTTATTAGTATCATGAATGTGTTATCCTTGTGATCTCATATAAAATCATACATTCATTAGTATACTATTAAAACAAAATAATCTCAAGCATGTATAGTCATGATCATTTCAAACAGAAATAATAAGCATTAGCATTCAAGGTTTATGTAGGATTCTTATGGTTAGTCAAATCATAAGAAACATAACATGTCTAAACCTGTAATTACTCAAACATATGACTCTTCAGATTAGTTGAATCATCAATAAAGATAAGATGCATAAAACCTGTGATTATTCAAACCTATACCATCATGATTCTTCTGGTTAGTCATATCATCAATTAAGGTAAGAAACATAATATGCATACAACCATGATTATTCAAACCTATGACTTCATGAATAATCATTATCAACAACAGTATAAGATCCTAACACAAGGTAGGATTCTATCTTGATATAGGAAAAACATACCTGGATTAGCATGCTAGCTATTTATGTCTAACATACTCACATGATGTCTTCTTGTTCTTCTTCAATGACTTGTGCTAGTAACCTGTATATCTCATAGATTAACTATTACAAAACCAAGTTATACATACCTCGTAAATGGATCTTCTATGAGATCCATGACAATGGATGAATCTTTGTCCTCATGTTATCATGATCATATGTTCTTGGGCCAGAACATGATTTGTCTTTCTTGGTGTACCTTTCATGTTAGTAGACAACATAAACCTCATACAACACCATAATGCATTAGTACAATCATAAGTGTCAACACCCTAACCAATGAATATCTTCTATCATGCATTCATAATTTAAGGTGATACGACAAATCTAAAATCAAAATTGTACTGACCGTAATAACATGAAGACAAACATAACATAAACTTAATCATGGACAAATATCGAAACATACCTCGATGAGTCATACCTGTTGAGATCGCTTGTAATCTTCTTATGTAAGGCCTTAGCCTCATCTCCCTCTGAAACAGGAATTTCTTCACTCATGCAGATGATCAATCCATCCTCTTCTGGGATTAACCCAATCCACTTGATTTGCAAGAACTGGACCTGGAGCTGGATATGGGTTTGTCAGAGAAACCCCAAAAATTCAAACTTTGAATTTCAAACTTTCGAAAGGATAGAAATATGCGCCTTGATGAGCTGATCGAACTGGTATATTCAGAATTTGAAAACTGCAAAGTTTCACTCCTCAATTTTGCCTTTGAAACTTCCGGATTCACTGGACGTGACCCTGAACTGGGGTTTGATGAAGCCCACTCTTTTGCCCCATCAAAATGTTTGATCCAAAGCTCTAAGCTTCTATTTTTTTGAGGAGCTTCCAGCCGTGGTCACAGATTTCAAAAATTCCCATTTTTACAGAAGCCCTAATTTTCCACTTTTCTGATCAAAGTCCCGAACTAGGGTCTAATCAAGCCCGGCCTTCTGCCCAACCAAAAATTCTGATATTGGTCTCTAAATTTCTATTTTGATGAGTAGCATCCAGTCGTGGTCTCCGATTACAAAAATTCCAACTTTCTCCAAAGCCCTAAATTCCGGAAGCCATGAATGAAGGTACCAAAAAATAATTCTGTTTTGATAGAAATATGTACCTAATTGTTTCTGGTGTAACTCCAAAATTTTTGATCCACGGGGTCTGAAAACGTTTCCTGAGATAGCCTGACCTGTTATCTTTCCATCCTGACAGGTCTGACCTCAATTGGATTCTCTGAGAGAGCGTTATGCCAAATGTCGCAACGTGACCTGTTTTGGGATAAAACAGGAGAGCGAACTTGTACGGGGTGCCACGTGTCACTGTTTTAACTTCGGCCTCTGAAAACGTTTTCTGAGATAGCTCGGCCTGTTAACTTTCCATCCTGACAGGTCTGACCTCAATTGGACTCTCTGAGAGAGAGTTATGCCAAATGTCGCAACGTGACCTGTTTTGGGATAAAACAGAAGAGCGAACTTGTACGGCGTTCCACGTGTCACTGTTTTAATTTCGGCCTCTGAAAAAGTTTTCTGACATAGTACAGACTGTGTACTACCTGTCACTTTTTACGAAATTTCATTTGGATCTTCCTAGCCCAAGATATGACCTTTTTCCCAAGGTCACCTGATTTTGACTCAGATCTGGAAGAGGCAGAAACCCTATATTGTACAGATCATAAATCACAAAGTACAACGAATTAGAGGTTTTCCTTTGGACACAAGATACCTGGAGATCTTAGCGTCGGCCTGTAACAATTTCAGATCCGAAAACTTCGCCAAAACGGATTTATAGCGAAAGTGCTACGATGACTGGTTTTTGCTATATCAAGCCCTAGCATCGTAAGTGCAACAAGTGTCATACATGCCATATCATGCCTTCTTTCAGGCTAGCTCTGATACCATGTTAAATTTTCAGAATTTACTTCAATCTGATCTAGGATCTTAACTGAGAGAACAACATGTACAGCATATCTACAACATATCAATCATGGAGACAATAATGCAAGCACACAAGAGACACAAAGATTTACTTGGGGAAAACCATAAAGGTGAAAAAACCCCAATAACTTCCTCAGAGATAGATAGAGCAGTGATACAACCAACCAAGAGATAACCATAACCTAGCAGCAGATCCTCCTCCTCCATAAGTGCGCCTCTCCTCCTTGAGAGCATGTGTGAGAAGTAAGTGAGTAAATAGAGTGCCTCCCGCACTCTATTTATACTTGACTTGACTTGCCTTTTTACCTAACTCATGTAGGCTCGAACTTAACCACATAACATAATGCTGACTGGGCCGACCCCCAATAGGGTGGTCTAATAACCCTTTGACCCACATGACTTATACAGGGCCGACCCCAACAAGGTGGTCTAATAACCCATCAAGTATAAGTTACGACACTTACAATATAAATGATGACACTTCCTTATAGAGGAATAATACCATCTCCATAGGAATACAATATACATATACATGTGAAATACATTCTGAAGTTACATATACATCAACATTCAATAATACCAGTAAGCCCCCCAATAGACCAACCCTTCCCTTACAAAATTTCCCCTTTTATAGATCGTGCCTGAGGGTCATGTCTTTACAATCATTGTGGGCTAAAAATCCGTATAATACCCAAAAATCCCCCCAAAATGGCGTGGTTACCCCACTAACCAAGCTTGTCATACTTGACAGCTACTTTGCTTGACTTCGGCTGCCTTTCTATGCCGCTTCTGGTTCGGACGCCCTTCTGACAGCCACAGTTCTGACTACATGGATCTGACTGCGTACTGGCACGTCCCTTTCTATTGCTCTGCTTCTGCTGTTGCTATTGGTCCGCCGCTATTGTTCTAACAATCTCTGCCGCCCTATATGTATTAGTACTTTTCCTGTACTAAGGCGACAAGTCGATTTCCTCCAACTCTGCGCTGCTCCTCACCCTACTCCCAGGATTTGCGGAGTCGATTACCCAAAATAGGTCGTTGTTGGACCTCACTTCGCCTATACTTCACTGCCAAAAATAAATGTTGCGTTGGAGCTACGCATCAACAAAAATGCTCCATGCTTGGACTTCACTTTTCTACTGTGCTTACTTGGACTTCACTTCGCCAAAAACTGTGCCAACTTGGGCCATGCCCAACAACAAGCCAAAATTCACAGACATTTTCATTGACCAACAAAAAAAATCCAAAATTTTCTAGGTGAAAAATCTCAACAATTCCATTGCTACCCTCTGTGTTAACTGCTGGTTTTTTTGTTCATGGCTCTAATACCATGCTCGTTTTTCTCAAGTTTCAGTCTTGGTTTTAGTAGTCAATAAGTTTATTCACAAATTATAAGACATAAATTTAAGTTCTCCTCTAATCTGTAACTTATAAACTGAAACACAGAAATTATACGAATAACACACCACAGATAATGTACACAGATAAATTTTGGGTAAAGTACCCCTGGAAAATACCTGGAGGGAAAACCAGTTCAAGAGAGATTTTATTAATGTGAAGCCACATAAATTTTCTAAGTGTTACAATAGAGAAATAACAACATTAAATACAATTTCACTTTCCTGGAATTTCGTGCATAGTCCTCCTCAAAGTTTGTGTCCATCCTATACATCCTGTGTGGACAGTCACCAACAATATGCTCTCGATTTTCGAGCCCAAAAAATCACACAATTCAGCACCTCGAAATTGTTTCCACTAACTTATTTGTACGGCCTTGATTTCATGCCTCTGATTCTGTTGTAGGGACTGTCTAGAATTTCTTTCCTCTACTCATCTATACGGACCTCGTCGAAAATTATGCCAAGAAATAGTAGTATGGATCAACAATAAGTGCTCAGTACAACCCAACAATTAATTTTGTACTTGCATGGGAATTTTTTCCCAGTCTCATCAGGAAATGTGCCCCCTCTTTCATCTGCTCTCTTCTCCTTTTCCTTAGCTATCCATCTCTCTCTTCTCTTGTGTCTATTCTTCTTCTGGATCTCCTTTTTAATTAGTGAGAAATGACTTTGTCTCTTTAGCTTTTGAATGGATGGACAAAATTAAATCTTGGAGTCACCAAATCAATGGTTGTGATATCTTCACTTTATCACATTAAAAAGTAATTTTCAATCACCCAAAATTAAAAAGTCACTTTAAATTTATAAAATAAAGTTAATGCTAGAAAAAGTCACTGTGGTTACTTCTACATGTATAGACACCAACAATGTAGAAGACCATCCAAGCTATAAAAACCCAACAATGATACCAAGCATAAATATTCAAAATGGTTGGGCTTATTGACATCCCTCACATCCACAAGATATTTAATTTAGCAAGTATCTTTTCTAAACTTTAGACATAAAGCCTTATTGTTCCCATGTTTAAAAGTGGAGATAAAACAATCCATTTAACTATAGGAACATTATGATTATTCATGTTTTTAGTCAAATTATATGGAATTATTTTAGAAAAGAATCTCAAAATATGGCTAGGAAGTCATGGAAAAAAAAACTAAAGGCCAAGCAAGATTTAGGAGCTATCAACCAACTGTAGACCACCTTGTTATGCTTCGGGTCATTATTGAGGAGTGTTTATATAATAATGAAACCAATCTTATGTGTTGCTTTGTAGACTTTAGAAAAGTATTTGACACTACTCCAAAAACTAACCTTTGAAATAGAATAGAAGAACTAAAAGTCCCTTCAAGTTGAGAGTTGTTGCAATGAGGTTGTATGAGAAGGTTAAGGCCAAGTTTAAGAACTCTAAGGGCTAGTGAAAAAAAATTAATTGTATATAGGAGTCAAGCAATGATGTTCATTTTCCCCTACCCTTTTTGGTATATACTTTCACAAGCTAGAGAGTTGTTTGGAAAGTGCAGGTTGTGCTAGCACGACTTTGTCTTCTGTAGTCATCATCCTTCTTCATTACAATGATGATATTGTCCTTATGGCAAGGAGTCCCTATGGTTTCAATAAGCAACTAAACATTCTCAAGGATTTTTTTCTCTAGTATAGGTATGACTATTAACACTAACAAAACAAATTTGTTGTGATAAACAAATCCCAAAAAGATCACTTATGCTAATTTCATATATGGCAACAACTTGGAAGAAGTGACTGCATACAAATATCTCAGAATTGTTTTTCATCAGTAGCTTAACTAGAACTATAGCACTGAGAAAAGGATTAATGGAGGGTGGGAATCTTATTATGGATTTGAAAACAATTGTAAACCAATAGACCTTTGGATTTATGATAAGAAGAAACTCCTCTTTGAGACTATCGTCACGCATGTTATTGATATATATGGATGTGAATTTTGGGTATGCAACATCTCTATAGAATCATGGAGAAGGATATAACGAATCCAAAAGTGCTTTATAACATATAATCTCAAAATTAAAGGAAATATATCATATCCTATCCTCTTCAGAGATATGAGTCTCTGCCCCATTGCGAGCATGGCTATGACTAGGTACTTAATGTACAAAAACATGATAAACAACATGAGAGACAAGAAAATCTTGCCTACACCCAAATTAGAAAGCAATTTCAGAATATTTACTACAATACTAACCTTGTTAACGTTATAACTCATCATAACTATGGTGATCTAGGACTACTCTTAAAAGGTACAAAAATAAAATTTTAAAGAAAACCAAGTGATTACCTTTTTGAAGGTCTAATAAACCAAAAATGATTTTAGTAAACCTTAATAACTATCATCATCATCAATATCTATAAAATTAAGAATTAAATTTTAAAAAATGAAAAATATAAAACTTCCAAAATAATAATAATAAAAACTTTAAACCGCCTCAATAAACTAAAATAAAATTATTGGAAAGAGCCCACAGTATGCAACTCCGCTATAACTGTTAATGTGGGGGTGTGAACTGGCCAGAACTGTCCGCATTGAGAGGCGCAACACACTAGAATTGTTCGTTATACCTACGTACATAGTAATTACATGTAGGGTCATATATTTATTACATGTAGGGTCATATATTTACGTGAACCCTTTCTTATGGGAGATACCTTCCACGTTCTCTTTCCACTGAAGTTATTTCGAATATTGGACGTGAAGTTATTTCCAATATGAGGACCAATATGTTAATAGTTTCTCATTTGGATATAATTAAACCATCCCTCCCTTGAGGACCAATATGTTAATATTTGAAAGCATAAGATAATGAGTCAATATGTGATGTATGGATACTCTAATGTTATGGATCAAACTCTTCAAAATGTATTAAAATAACGTATTTCTACATTGGTTGAATATTTTAAGCAACCACTCACACAAAAATATCACATATTAACACACTTATGTTTTATGTGGTTAAAATTCTTGACTAAATAGTTATTTGAGGCAATATATTAATGCATAAGGAAAATGTATCAACCAAATAAGTGTTAAACCATGGATCAATAACCCTTAAGATTGAGGTAAAGATGAACCCTAGAATCACTCTATGTCTAGAGCATATAATGACCATTGGATTACATAAGTACAAATGCATACTTAAGAAACACACTTTACTTAAAATTACAATAGACCAAATTAAT
Organism: Larix kaempferi; assembly: GCA_027924585.1. Taxonomy (NCBI): domain Eukaryota; kingdom Viridiplantae; phylum Streptophyta; class Pinopsida; order Pinales; family Pinaceae; genus Larix; species Larix kaempferi. The sequence continues at coordinate 7,958,328 of BSBM01000182.1, read as the reverse complement.
CTTAACTAACTCCTAAGTGTTTAAATATCCTAACACAATGGTATAAAAAAAAAAAAAAAGAAGTAACTTGGCATCTTGAAAATGAAATAAAGAGAATGAATAAAAACCCTCTTTGAGGGAGCAACCTCCTTTTATAATATATCAAATATAGTTGATGAGATATCTCCAAAACTAGGAAACAAATTGTACAATTACAAAATTACAAAAAAAGGATTTAGGACTAAAAGGACATCAATAATATAACAAGATACTATAGCTTTAATACATTACATTATATTATTCCTAAGTGCTTAAATTTGTTTTCCATCTCTTTGTAAGTTTTATTAGAATATGAATAAAATATTTTTATTTACATCCATGAAGACCATGTAGGTTTTATGAGATAAAGAGTTACAAAAAATTACATTTGCACATATCTATGATAACTCATTTTTTTGGCAGTGTTTTAGAACATCCTAACAACCTATTTTTTGTTGACAAATCAAGAAGCTATGTCACCTACTTAATCTTCATTTTAAATTGAGTGCTTTTGTATTCAATTTTGAGTGTTTTTGTCTTGATTGTTCATACTTACGACAATGTATCATCACATGCATATCATTCTTAATTTCTTATTGTTTGCAAAGTAATCATAGAGAGTCCTTTTATTGTGGCGAGAGAATCATATGATAAAAAAACGTTACCGTCAAGCTAATAAAAAAAAAAAAAAAAAAAAGATATAAATTAAAACAAATTATATCAACCAAATTAGCATAGCTTTGGGAGATTCTCTATAAGGAAATAGATTCCACATAACACAATGCGATTTATAGGAAAATGAATATTGAAAGTAGTGTTATTAATATACACGGGTGTTGTTAATGTGTGGAATGAAGATTTACATGAGAATGATCTTTTTGAATATTATGGAGTCATGTTATTAATGCCTTACCATGCTTTGTGTGGAATTTCACACACTTATCAATATGGTTGATATTGTGGAGTTTCGTATCGTGAAAATTATGGAATTTTGATATAGTTGCAACTATGAATAAATAATTAACATGAAATATCTTCCAATGAATAACAATACTTACATGTCATTATGGAATGGATTTACATGAAAATGTTAAATATAATGCAAATATGAATAATATAATTGAGAGGATGGAATTTCTTGCAATGAATAATAATACCTACTTTAGTTGAGACTATGGAATTTATTCCCGTATTATTATTAATATAGTTGATAATATGGAATTTTAACATGATGCACATCTACATAGTATGTGCATGCAATTAATGTGTAGATTTATATGAATGAATGTTATAGTTCATATTGCACTTTCAAAAACATTGCACCTCAAGGGTTTTTTCTAGGTTTATATGGATCTATGTTAGTTTCTATTTTTTCATCTCCATGTTTCAATTGGTAAGTGATGAGAAGTTAGCCTAATTTGACAAAGAGAGTGTTTTTTATGCATATAGAGATGTTCGCTTGGAGGTATTATTGTTTTATGTAAGTAATCATTAGTTTGATCTTTATAGAATCTCATATTTTCACCAAGTTCTTGCCACAACTTCTCTATTACCCTCTTTTGTACCAGGTTTCAAATGGTCAATGGTTCATACTAATAATAATAGTAATAATCAAATTTTAAGGTCATGACCAAACCAGACACCAAATTGGTGTATGAGATCCCCTTGTTTGTGGGATAAGGGACCCCATCTACACAACAATTTGATTGCTAAAGTATACAGAAGTATACATACCCCACCCCCCTCCAGATTTGAGCATGCTACTTCCCAAGAGGAAACACATTGTTAGGATATTTTAATACTTCATCCTTGTCCTACCTAGCATTATTTCATTTTCCTAGTAGTTGATGATGTCATTTCCCCCCTATTGGTGTGCAGATGTCATACAGGATCCATCTACCACCTTCTGAGCTATGCATGCATCATTTTAGGACCACTTCAGTCAATTCCCTATTTTATAGGAACCTACTCAGTGTTCCAGTGCAATCCACCCGAGTTACCTAACTCTTGTGGGGGGTTAGAGCTCAGGATGCCATTGATTGTGGCCTCATGCTCCCTTTTATGATTTTTATGCATGAAAAAATCACAGATGTGCCCTCCTTGGTCAATTAACTGATTGTGTCTTCAGTTAACTGATTTTAGGTTCATTTTGGTTGAGTTTGAGTCTTCCAGAGCACTCCATTGGTGACAATTCCTATGCTAGACCAACTGAGGTTCGAATTCTCCTATGTGATTTGAATTCTCTCCATTGTATCATCATTGTTGACTATACTGATTATTGGATCTTGTTACATTATTCTTCTCCTATCTGAGTTCTTATGCATAATTAATTGTCTGCTCATTTTTACTGCAGTTTTGACTATAATTCATCTTTTCTACTCATTCTTTCTCTGTGAGGTATAGCTCCATGATCTACTGTGATTTAGAATTTCACATGGTATCATATCCATTTAGCGTAGGTTGAGCAGCTGCTTTCGATAGTGCACTAGAAGCCTCTAGATTTCCACAGCAAATCCTGGTGCCGTTGAATTGAATTCATTGGAGAAATCCTTTGAGGTCTAGCCAGGTGTGAAGGATAGGGAAAAATGTGCCTACTATCCTAAAGCCGTGCTCAGTAGTATTCTATCTCCAAAATTGAGAGTTCTTTGCAGGTTATTCAATGTTATTTTTAGTGTAACAGTTGTATTCGCTCTAGCAGTTCTAATGGACAATTTGAACTCTCCTCTCTCTCCCAGGATCCTGACACCCTTAAATTACCTTTATTGGAGGGATTATATGAATATGGTATTGCACAACAAGTCACTGTACAAGGTAACAATGGGGAAGGAGGTCGAACCACAAGCAGCTGTGGAGAAGGCCAAGTATCTGGATAGATTTGATGAAGCATTCAATTTCATGTGTATTCATATTTCCAGAGATCTACTATTCCACCTCGATGGATTGAAGACTCCAAGAGAATTATGGTTGAAGTTAGAGACCCTCTTCTGCAAACAAGATGAGCTAAGGGGCCATATTCTGGAAAATGAGTTGATTTCTCTTCAATCGAGCAGTTTCGAGACCATTCAACAATTCTTTTCCAAATTCAAATATTCGGTCATGCAATGCAAGTAGTGTGGCATTGAGAAGAAGGATGAGCAGTTGGTGCTATCCATTATGAGCAATCTAGGTCCCGAGTTCTCTATCTTTGTCTCTACCTTCTAGTCAAGGTGAATGTCAATTATTGGTTGGAAGATGCCATCCTTAGATGTTTTCACTGAATCTCTCATCCAAGAACAAGATAAGTTGATCCAGATGGGAGCCTTGAAGGCCCCCAAAAATCAAGCTCTTATGGCTAGAGAAGCAAAAAGTGTGAATGGAAAGGGGGAGCATAAGGGAAAGGAGAAGAGGCAACCATAACCCAAGCATAATTCCAATTCAAGTCCATCAGAAGGAGCCTCCAGCTCCAAGAAGGACAAAAAAAATGGATTTGATAAATCCAAGTGTTCCTATTGCAAGAAAGGAAACCACCCAGAGAGATCTTGCATGCAAAAGAAGATAGATCAGATGACCAAGATTCTTGAACAACACAACATTTCCCTCCCAGAAGTTGCAAGAGAGACTGATTCTGGAAGTGAGTTTGATGGTCATGAGATATGCCATGCACTGAAGGATGGATTTTCAAAATCACAATCCCTCCTCATAGATTCAAGAGCCTCCAACCACATGGTTTCCTCCAGAGAATCATTTTCTTCTCTAAATCTCAAAGATGGTCTGATTATTCACATGGGAGACAACTCTCAGATCTCTGCTAAAGGGAAGGGAACAATACATATGGAGCATGGAAAGTTCAAAATTTTTCTATGTGTGCCTTCTTTGTAAACAAATTTGTTGTCTGTATATCAGATGACTCACACAGGTTCACCGAAGAAAGTAGTGTTTGGTCCTGACACAGTTGAGATTGCATAGATTTCTATTGGGAATATTATAGAGAAAGGGTTTGCAAACCATGACTCCAAGGCATATGAATTCTCCCATTTTTTTCCATACTCTCTTCCTACCCCATTGGCATCTGATGAAGATCGGAGCAATATCTCTTCTAATGAAGATGAGGATCAAGATCTTGATGTTGAGAATAAATTTCAATGAGATTCATATCCAAATACAACACATGCTCCCAATCCATGGCCAAGGAAAATATGGGATCACAAAGTCCTTGTAGCTGCTAAGAACACAGTTGGGGATCCATTTGACCATAGTTCCACCAGATCTGAATATCATGCAAAAGTTGCACTATGTCATGCAGATTCACTTCTCTCATATAGGTGCTACATGATGGTGGGGTTTGATCCACAATATCTTAATGAGACTTGCCATGGGGGATCTACAACCAAGTACAAATATCAGTTGTCTGACAAAGGGTACTTAAAGGTTCATGATTTGGACCACAATAAGCCATTCACTCTAGTAGCAAAAAGGGTTCCTGAAAGACTTGTTTAGGAAAATACAACCTCTACACAGTGGAAGGTACATCCGAGGAGCATATCCAGATCCAGATCCAGATCTAGCACCTGCATTGTTATCCTACATAGGAGCATATTTACAATATTTTTGCAAAGGATTTCACTCAGGAAAGTGTTTTTCCTTCTCTACTTAGTATGAAGGTTCTTTGAGTTCCCTACTGCTAGTCTTTTTAAGGGGGGGGGGTATTTTTCCCATGAGGTTTTTCCCCATTTCCTTGGTTCATGGAAAGTTCTTTTATTTTTCATCGTTTCTTTGATTGTATGGGTGACCTTTGGTCTTAGTAACTACGGCCCAAGATGCACAAGTATGGATTAAGGGGGGTGTTAGGATATTTTAATACTCCATCCTTTACTACCTAGCATTATTTTAATTTCCTAGTAGTTAATTATGTCATTTTCCCCCTAGTTGTGTGCATATGTAATCCAGGATCCATCTACCACCTTATAAGCCCTTCATGCATCATTTTAGGACTACTTTAGTCAGTTCCCTATTTTATAGGAACCTACTTAGTGTTCCAGTGAATTCCACCTGAGTTAGGTGACTCTTGTGGGGGGTTAGAGCTCCGGATGCCACTGATTGTGGACTCATGCACCATTTTCTAACTTTTATGCATGAAAAACTCATTGATGTGCCCTCCTTGGTCAATTAACGGATTGTGTCTTCAGTTAATTGAGTTTAGGTTGATTTTGGTTGAGTTTGAGTCTTCTGGAGCACTCCAGTGGTGATAATTCCTATGTTAGACCAACTGAGGTTCTAATTCTTCAGTGCAATTCGAATTTTCTCCATTGTATCATCATTGTTGACTATACTGATTATTGGATCATGTGACATTATTCTGCTCCTATCTGAGTTCGTATGCTTAATTAATTGTCTGCTCATTTTTATTGTAGTTTTCACTATAATTCATCTTTTATGCTCATTCTTTCTCTATGAGGTATACTCAGCTCCATGATGTGCTGTGATTTGTTAGGATATTTAGACACTTAGGAGTTAGTTAAGATCAACTTGTGTAATATATCCGTTAGAAAAAGTGTGTTTCTTTAGTATGCATTTGTAAATATTTAATCCAAAGGTCACGATATGTTGTGATCCGACAGCTCAACTTCTCTTAGATCATACCTAACCTTGATCTGTGGCTTAACACCCGATTGGTCCATGATATTTATTTAAAGAGCATGGAGGGTCATTGTTTAGTTGATCGATTATGAGAAGCTCATTTGTAACTTTATTTCTTTGCATAATAAATTGCTCCGTAGAAGCTATTTGGCCGGGGCCATGGAGTGTTTTCCTCTCGAAGGTTTAAACCACGTCAAAACATCAGTGTATCGATCTGTGATCTATTTGTGTGAAGTGGTTTCTCTAGGTGTTCGGTCTGTTGGGAGTACCCTGTGTACCCAAACATGGTATCAGAGCTTTTATGAAGAGCCGCTTCCGGTTATGATCTAGATCTTGAACTGTTGTTGCCGAAACTTGAAAGAGTTTCTGGTTCTGGTATTTCTATGCATTTATGGGTTGTGGGAGGTGTTCCATTGTGTCCGGAGCGCCATTTCCATTGGGAAATAGTTTTCGTTTGATCGAAAATAGTTTCCGGTTGCTTCAGAAATGCATATTTTATCAGATTTAAAGGTATAATGTTACAGCGACGCTTTTTATTTTTATTTTAAATATCTCATATTTTATCAGTTTATATTATTAGATTTTTTTTAGTTTCGGATTGTTGGTTTTCCTATTTGCGTATGCTCTTTACCGTGCACCTTGTGCAATCTCAACGAATTAGAAGTAGAAAGAGAAAGGGTTTTTCTCGGCTGCGTATGCTCTTTGCCGTGCACCTTGCGCGATCTCGACAAATCAGAAACAGAGAGAAAACGTAGACTTTATGTTTTGGTTTATGGTGTGATTTGCAAGAAAAAAGGCAAGCATAGAAACCGAGCAAGAAGAGTAAAAAAAAAACCCCTTCCTCCTTCCCATATTTTACATACCTTTTAATCTAGCTCACTTGGTTCAAAGTTGTTTTATTCTTTAATAGGTCTTGAGTTCAAGTCTTAGGAAGTTACTTTTAAAAGAAAAAGTGCATGCAATTTCTATTTTCAAGTTACTTTATTGTAAAAATGCATCTCACTTAAATAATAAAAAATAAAAATAAAAAGTGAGTCACTTAAGTTCTTTTTTATTGTTGCACTATTTAAAGTAACATCATTGTAAAAGTGAAATCACTTATTTTACAAAAGTGATTCACTTAAAGCAAATTTCTTATAAAGTGATTGTCAAAGGTTCATCTTGGAAAGAGGGGGGTCCTTTTTTTTTAGCTGTTCATTTTCTATCTGCCACGTCACTATTGGGGACATCTTCAACATTTTTTTTTATCAAGCATAACTTCATCATACAGAGTCAGTTTTCAGTGCCATTTTTATTTAAACCGCCTATTTTTTTGAGCTCTTCGCATCTAGACTATTGGCTTATGCTTTTACAATCATTAATTTACAAATATGGCCACCCCTTGTGATATTCTACTTACCAGTTCCAACTATTTCTCATGGAAATATCGTATGGAGGATGTTCTACGAAGTAGAGGACTTTTCAGAATTACCTCAGGGAAAGAAATAGAACCCACTGATGATGATAAGAAAATCAAATGGGAAAATAGATGTGATGAAGCTCATGGATTGATTGGGATGCCAATCTCTACTGATTTGTGATTCCACATATCTAGAATTGATGAACCTGATGTTGCTTGAGACAAGTTGGAATCTGTGTTTGGTAAACACAATGAAATTCGAGGTCACCAACTCGAAAATTAGTTGATTTCTTTAAATCCAAGTGATTTTTCATGCATACAAGATTATTTATCTAAGTACAAAACTCTTAAACTCTTACGTGAAGAATGCAAGATTAAGAGGGAAGACAAACAATGCATTTATCATATTCTTTCCAAACTTGGACCTACATATTCTGTTTTTGTATCTACATTTTACTCCATGAAAGAATCCTTGAATGCAGCTAGCTATCAAGACCCTAGTCTTGAATCCTTTTGTGATTCCTTGATTAGAGAGCAAGATAAGCTCATCCATCTTGGAATAATTAACAATGCAGATACATCTGGGAAATCCTTATTGTCCCAACAGAAAGAAAATTCCAAGCCTCCCAAGAAACAAAATTTTCGAAATAATAAGTCAAACAAGGGTCCCAAACCCTCTCAGCCAGCTTCTTCTTTAAAAAATGACAAAGGATCCAAGCCAAAATGAAAGAAGACTGAGCGTCATTGCAACTATTGTGGGAAAGATAATCATGATGAATCTAAGTATTTCAAGAAGATGGCAGCCTTGGAAGCAGCAATGAAGAAGCACCACATCAGCCTAGATTCACCTTTAGAATCTACCTCTCATGGACATGCACTTTGTGCTTCTGGTTATTCTTATAATGCATCTTCTTCTTCTACTTCAAATGAATGGCTCATTGATTCTGGAGCATCTTATCATATGGCTAAGGATCAAGCCATCTTTTCTATTATGCATGAATGTAACACCAAACAAATATTTGTTGGTGATGATAGATCTCTAAGTGTTGTAGGAGCTGGAACAGTTCCAGTAGATAATGGTCATTTCAGTGATGTACTATGTGTTCCAAGAATTCCTACAATTTGTTATCAGTCTATCAAATCACTCATTCTGGTGAAGGTAAAACTGTGATGTTTACACCTCACCAAGTTGTAATCAAGGATTTTAAAGATCCTCAACAGGTCCTAGCTACCGGAATTGTTGATGATATTACCAGGTTGTACAAAGTTAACAACTTTGGGTCATCACCTTTTCCTTCAGTTTTTGTTGCTCATAGTGATAACTTGAGCAAACTTTGGCATGAGCGATTTGGTCACTTAAATTATCGCTCATTGCAACAACTATGTAAAGACAATATGGTAACAGGTCTTCCGATGGTATCTTGTAGAGATGGTGTTTGTTCCGGTTGTGTACTCGGAAAACATCATCGGGATAGTTTTGACAAACATGCCTCTTGGCACGCCTCGGTTCCCTTGGAGCTTGTGCATAGTGACTTGTGTGGTCCTCTTCCATCTGCTTCCTTTTCCGGTTTCAAATATTTCTTAACTTTCATTGATGATTACACCAGACGCACTTTGGTTTATTTCCTAAAAATTAAGAGCAAAGTATTTAACATGTTCTTGGCCTATAAGTTAAGATCTGGTCATCAAATTATTAAGTTAAGATCTGGTCATCAAATTATTAAGTTAAGATCTGCAATCGAGGAGAATATGTTAAAACAAAGTTCACTACTTTCTACACTGAACAAGGAATCCAACAACAACACACTGTTCCATATACACCACAACAAAATGGTGTAGCTGAATGGAAGAACCACACTTTAAAAGAAATGGCTAATTCTATGATCCAATCTAAGGGACTAAGTCTTCAATTTTGTGCTAAAGCCATAAATTGTGCAAATTACATAGTTAATCGCACCCCCACTAAATATTTACAAGGTATCACACCAGAAGAAGCATGGAGTAAAATTAAACCAGATGTAAGTCATTTCCGTGTGTTTGGTAGTGAAGCATGGGCTCACATTCCGGATGAAAAATGGAAAGCATTGCAGCCTAAAAGTGAAAAGTGCATATTTGTTGGATATTTCGAAGATGTAAAAGGTTATAGACTTCTTCAACCACATTCTCATGATGTAATCATTAGAAGAGATGTTAAATTTTGTGAAAATTTCTTGGCCTGCGAGCCTAACTCGGCGATTATGCCATCTTTGGCCTGCAAGCCTAATTCAGCAATTGTGCCTTCTTCTTCTTCCAACTTCCTTAACAGGTTTCCAACTCCAGTTTCTGATGATGACAGTGAGGATGAAAATCCACCTCCACCTGCTCATGTTCCTCCAATTGCACCAGCACAAGTGCTTCCTCGATGGGTCCATTCAACATGTGAAGCAGCTAGTGATCTTGTCGGTGATCCTAGAGATCAACATCGAACACGTTCTCAGTTTCAGCGAGCCTCTTTTCTTTTGGCTCAAGTTTTCAAAAATCATGATCCAAAAACCTTTGTAGAAGCTTCAGGAAATCCAGACTAGGATGCAGCTATGGATGAAGAATATCGTTCCTTAATGGCAAACGATACTTGGGATCTTGTACCTCTTCCAAAAGGAAGAAAACTTGTCAGATGTAAATGGGTCTACAGAACTAAGTATGCATCATATGGAAGTGTTGAAAGACTTAAGGCAAGGTTAGTTGCCAAAGGTTTTTCCCAAGTTGAAGGGATTGACTACAATGAAATCTTTGCTCCTGTCGCAAAAATGAACTCCATCTACCTTGTTCTTTCCCTTGCAGCCTTACATAACTGGGAAGTCCATCAAATGGATGTCAAGTCTACCTTCTTACATGGTGATTTACAGGAGGAAATTTACATGGAACAACCTCCTGGATATGTTCAGAATAACTCTAGCCTTGTCTGCAGCCTTAATAAATCCTTATATGGCCTTAAGCAAGCTCCTATAGCTTGGTATGCCAAAATGGATAGCTTTCTCCTTGACACTGGTTTTTCTAGATGCCATTCTGACCCCAATGTCTATACCAAGAAAGTAGGAAACAATCTCATCATACCTATTCTATATCTTGATGACCTTATTCTTACTGGTAGTGACCCTAAGCTTATAACCCATGTGAAATTCAGTTTTAAGCAAAATTTTGAAATGTCAGACTTAGGACATTTGCATTATTTTCTTGGTCTCCAAGTCTTGCAAACCAAAGAAGGAATCTTTCTTTCTTAGTCTAAGTATGCTTGTGACCTTCTTCGTCGCTTTCACATGGAAGATTGTACACCAACCCCTTGTCCCTTCCAGTTTGGAGTCAAACTTTATGCCACTTGTACTTCACCTGAAGTAGATGCCACCTTGTATCGTCAGCTTTTTGGTAGTCTCTTATACTTGACTCATTCTCGTCTTGAAATTTCCTTTTCCATTGGTCGTGTTTCCCGTTATATGCAAACACCTTATGAAAGTCACTGGAAAGCAGCTAAAAGAATACTTCGATATATTCGAGGTACAGTTTAGTTTGGGATTCATTACAGTACAGGGGGGAAACCTTTGTTGGTTGGTTTCACTGATTCAAATTGGGCCGGTGATCCTGATGATCGAAAGTCTACTGCAGGTTATGTTTTTAGTCTGGGATCTGGACTTGTCACTTGGGCTTGTAAGAAACAACAAGCTCTTGGTCTTTCTTTAGCAGAGGCAAAATATTGAGCCGCAATTAATGCCAGTCAGGAAGCTTTATGGCTTCGACAGATCCTTTCAGAGTTTGGATTCGAGTAGCAACAACCTACTCCACTTTGGTGCGACAATCAAAGTGCCATCAAGCTTGCCAAAGATCCAGTCCTACATCAATGCAGCAAACACATTGAGCTACATATGCACTTCATCAAAAATCTCGTTCATGATCGTGTTCTTGAAGTGCTCTTTTGTCCTACAGATGATCAACTTGCAGACATCTTCACCAAGTCTCTTACAGAAGCGAAGTTTTCTAAACTTCGATCTATGTTAGGAGTTCATGAATTTTTCATTAAGAGGGGATAGGCTCTAATTCCTCCTTCCTTCTCCTAATAGTGTCACTTTTGTAAATCCTTCAATCCTATCCCAAGTTGTTCTTAAGGGGGGATGTTAGGATATTTAGACACTTAGGAGTTAGTTAAGATCAACTTGTGTAATATATCTATGAGTATTTTGATTCACTGTAGATCCTAGAGCTATGGAGAACCTCACAAAATCGAATAATTTGCAATAACCAACAAAATAGCTTGAAAAGAAGAAAAATTTACACACAATGTGAACTAAAACTTGTCATTATCAGTCTGTCTAACATGTGAAAATGTTTAGAATAGGTTTTTATTACATCATTGAGAAATTCAAGAGCATTAGATAGCTCAAGATGAGTGTACAAGCTAAATTTCCAAAATTGGCCTCAATCCCCCCTAGGTGGGGCCCAACTCAGTCTTAATCATCCCAAACAGTCACGAATTCTGGTGTGAAGGTGGCTGAAGCATGTTGGGTCATAAATGAGGCCAAGGCATGCGTGGGTGAGCAAATAGAGGTGTGTGGGAGGTCCAAGGAAGCAATAAATGCTCCAAATCTAGCCAAAAATGGGCAAAATCCACCCAAGCGCTCCTAGTCAACATATATTCCCCAATTCAAGGAAGGAGAGTGCTCCTGCATTTAATGAGGGCGCACTTGTGGACAAAACTGGATTTTGGGTGAGCTGGTTTGCTTAGAAACAAGTGTGAACACTCTCAAAAGTGGATATTTGACCAACTAAAGTCACCTAGTCCAAACTATGGTGTAATAATGCACATGTGGCAATAAAATTGACTAAGGTTATGGACTATGGCACTAAGTATGGATTACTATTCTAAGACCCCCCCTTAACCAAAACTTAGTACATCTCATGAAATTAAAGTGGGAGGCCTTGGAAACAAAGGCTCAAGTCACCTCATTACAAACAGAAATTTTATTTATCCATGTAAATTGAGGACAAGAAGTAAAACCACATGGGATAAAAACTTCCCTCTAAAATGGACATGGGGCTGAACCTGCAATAAAATTGCAGCAATCACCATCCATCACTCACTCCAAGCAAAGCTCTCAAGTGAGTGAAGGTCTTCTCAGTAAAACACTTGGTGAAAATATCAGCAGTTTGCTCAGTGGATGGAAAATACTGCAAGGAAATCACTCTGTCATGCACCAAGCCCCGAATATAGTGCATATGGATTTCAATGTGCTTTTTTCTCTGCCTCTGTACTCGATCAGTAGATATCTTTATGGCACTTTGATTATCCACCCAAATGTTGGTTGGAGAATCAATAGCAACACCAAACTCTCAAAGAATACCTTGCAACCAAACACACTGTGTGGTTGCGTTCACTGCTGCCCTGTACTCGGCCTCTGCTGATGAAAGTGAAATAGTGTGATGTTTCTTACTTGACCAGCAAATGGGACCTTCAACAAACATAAAAACAAAACCTGAAATGGACTTTCTATCAATGGGATCTCCAACCCAATCGGAATCAGAAAATCCAGCTAGTTGTAGTGAAGAACCAGCTGCATAGTGTACCCCAAAGCTCTTTGTTCCTTGGACATATTGAAGGATCCTTTTGGCTTCCTTCCAATGGATCTCATGTGGCTGCTGCATATATCTTTCTACAACACTTACAGCATAAGACAAATCCGGTCTTGTATGTGTAAGGTACAACAAACTTCCAACTAGCTACCTGTAGAGTGTGCAATCCACCAATGGAGAGTCTTCAAATTCACATAGTTTTATGCCTAAAAGGAATGGGAACTTGGCTGACTTATATTCAGCCATTTTAAACTTCAATAACAGGTCTAAAGCATACTTAGATTGACTCAGCAATATACCTCTCTCAGTTTGCTCAATTTCCAAACCCAAAAATTGCCTTAGCAATCCTAGGTCGCTCATGGAAAATTCACTGTGCAAAGATGCTTTGATTGAGCCAATTTGTTTGTTGCAACTCCTTGTAATTAAAATATCATCAACATACAGTAAAATTACCTGCAAATTATCATCACAATGCTACAAATAAACATTTTGATCAGACTTGCATCGAAAGAAACCAATTGAGAGCAAAAAGGCATCCATTTTGGCATACCAAGCCCCGGGGGCTTGCTTGAGTCCATAGAGTGACTTCTTCAACCTGCAAACAAGTGAGGGACCCTCTTGGAAACCTTTAGGTTGCTGCATATAGATCTCTTCCTGTAGCTCACCATGTAAGAATGCACTTTTAACATCCATATGGTGAACTTCCCAACCCTTACTAGCTGCCATGGCTAGAGCTAGTCTAATTGAGTGCATCTTTGCAACCGGTGCAAAGGTCTCTGTATAATCCACACCATGGATTTGTGAGTAGCCCTTATCCATTAACCTAGCCTTATAATTTATATCAGAACCATCAGAAACAGTTTTGGTTCAAAAAATCCACTTACATTGCACAAGTTTTCTGTTGGGAGGAAGAGGCACCAAATCTCATGTTTTGTTCTCTTGGAGAGATTGGAATTCTTCTTGCATTGTTGTTCTCCACCTTGGATCATGATGAGCTTCCTGATATGATGTTGGATCAGATCCAATCAACATATAACAGTGATCACCAAGTTCACTTTCATTTGAAAATGAAGCATTGATTGCTTGAGATCTAGTCTTCCTAGGCTCTTGGGGATTTCCTTCCAATTCACCTACAGCTTGTATGATTTTTTCAGCCCACTTGGGCCTTGATGGTGACTCATGTACAGAAATGTCATATTCAGCCATGTCATCTTCAGCCATGTCATCTTCAGCAATATCAGAAAAATCAGAACTTGAATCATCACTTATTTCATTAAGATGTGGAGGAGAAGAGCATTCCCCCAGTGCAATCTCAAAATCAGGAATTGGTTCTTCTTCGAATTGCACACTTCTCTCAATGAAAGTTTTGAGTGTGGATGTGTCAAAGAGATCGTAACCCTTTGTGTCTTCACCATATCCAACCATGATACATTCTCTTCTCTGTGGCTCCAAATCCTTCCTCTTTTCTGATGGAATTCGAGCCCATGCTCTAGATCCAAAAATTCTGAAATTTGACACATTTGGTTTTTGGCCAAACCATGCCTCATAGGGGGTTTTACCTTTGACTGATTTGTGAAATACTCTGTTATGAATATGAGCAGCACAATTGATGGCTTTAGCCGATAGCTTAGGGCTTAGATCCCTAGCTTCAATCATGCAAGTGGCCATCTCTTTGAGAGATCTATTTTTCCTCTCTGCCACACCATTTTGCTGAGGTGTGTAGGGGATTGAATGTTGCATTTGGATGCCACATTCCTCACAAAGATGTTGAATGTTATTATTCACATACTCCTTTCCATTATCAGTCCTAAGGATTTTTATCTTATGACCACTATGATTCTCCACGAAGGCCTTCCAAATCTTCAATTTCTCAAACACTTCTGATTTCAATTTAAGGAAGTATACCCAGCATAATGGAGAGTAGTCATCTATGAATGTGAGTACATACCTTGATCCACCATATGATGGAGTGGGAAGAGGACAAATGAGGTCTGAATGTACCAATCCAAGTGGTTGAGTGGCTCTCCTTGCCATTCCCTTCTCATAGCTGTGCTTTGGATGCTTTCCAATTACACAACCATGTATGCACCATTTGAATATTTGATTTCAGGAAGCCCTTCTACCATCTCATCCGTGTGCAATGTCTGGAGATATTTGTAGTTCATGTGGCCAAACCTTTCATGCCACAGCTTGGAGGTCTCGTTGGCATAAGAGACAAGAACATGGTCACTAGAATTTGGAATGAAATTGGAGAATTTGTACATTCTCTCTTGATGATCAGCAAACCCCACTGCCACAACTTGATTTGAAGAAATTTCTGAGATTTCTACCAAATATGGAGTAAATGTTACTCTCTTGGCTTCTCCTGTATGGGTCATTTGATAAATTGATAGAAAATTTGCAGCCAATGAGGGTACATAGAGCACATCACTAAAATAGCCATGCTCCAAGTCAATCCTACCAATCCCCTTGGTCTGGATTTCTGAATCATCTCTCATTCGAACTGCTGGGCCACCATTCGAATGCATAGAAGAGAAGAGCTCTCTAGATGAAACCATATGCATGGAAGCTCCTGAATCAATGATAAAGGATGAGGGATTCAAAATACCTGCTACCAAAGCATGACACTTCTCCTTATTGTTAGGATTTGAGGTGCTTTATTTCTTCCTTGCGCCCTCAGGGACTGGGATGTTGTTCTTCTCCAACAGTTATGCCATTGAGTCAATGGTTTTCTTCATACATGAGCTCTCTGGATGCCATCCCTTATGACAATAGGTGCATTTTTTCTTTTCCTTTCCCTTCTTGTCCTTCTCCTTTGAAGGATTCAAACCTCAATCTGCAGGCTTGGTTTTATCAAACTTCCTCTTCTTTGGCTGCTTCGAACCCTTTGCTTTCTGCTTTCCTTTGGCAGCATTCGAAACACCCATTGCCAGTGCTTGGTCCTTCGATTTTATGGTGCCCATCTGAACTAGTTTGTCCTGCTCCTGAGTGAGACACTCCATGAAGGTTGCTAGAGATGGAATTTGCCAATTTCGAAGGGTCATCTTGGCTGAGTGGAATGTGCTAACAAATACAGAGAACTCTAGCCCTAGCTTTGACAATATTGATAGAATCAGTTGTTCTTCCTTCTTAACAATACCACATTGCTGCAACTGAAGTACCAATGACTTGAATTTGGTGAAGAATTCTTGGATTGTTTCAAAGTGAGCTAGGCTCAAGCTGATGAGCTCGTTCTCAAGTTGGTGGCCTCTTAGTTCATCAGTCTTCCCAAAGAGTGATTCAAGCTTCACCCATACTTCATTGGGAGTTGTTAGACTGTCAGTGTGAAACAAGAGTTCCCTTGAAATGATCAGGCACAACATACCATATGCTTCATCAAGTCGATTGTAATACTTGGCTTTCTCTACAGCTGAGTTTGGTTCTACCTCTGTGCCCATGGTTACTCTGTAGAGACCTTTCGATCCCGGTTTGATAACCATCTCAGCCTTCCAATTGAAAAAATTGAAGGGAGTGAGAAACATTTGGTTGGCTTCCATGACTGTTGCGTCGGTGAGAAAACTGCTGAAACACCTGCAAAAAACACTCGATTTTTATCTGGAAATCCTCACTAGAATGCAGTTCAAATGCTTAAGGAATGATCTGCCACTCACTAAATCCATAAGGATCTGATACCATGTGAGTATTTTGATTCACAGTAGATCCTAGAGCTATGGATAACCTCACAAAATTGAATAATTTGCAATAACCAACAAAATAGCTTGAAAAGAAGAAAAATTTACACACAATGTGAACTGAAACTTGGAATTATCAGTCTATCTAACATGTGAAAATGTTTAGAACAGGTTTTTATTACATCATTGAGAAATTCGAGAGAATTAGATAGCTCAAGATGAGTGTACAAGCTAAATTGCCAAAATTGGCCTCAATCCCCCCTAGGTGGATCCAACTCAGTCCTAATCATCCCAAACAATCATGAATTCTGGTGTGAAGGTGGCTGAAGCATGCTGGGTCATAAATGAGGCCAAGGCATGCATGGGTGAGCAAATAGAGGTGTGTGGGAGGTCCAAGGAAGCAATAAATGCTCCAAATCTAGAAAAAAATGGGCAAAATCCACCCAAGCACTCCTAGTCAACTGATATTCCCCAATTCAAGGAAGGAAAGTGATCCTGCATTTAATGAGGGTGCACTTGTGGACAAAACTGGATTTTGGGTGAGCTGGTTTGCTTAGAAACAGGTGTGAACACTCTCAAAAGTGGATATTTGACCAACTAAAGTCACCTAGTCCAAACTATGGTGTAATAATGCACATGTGGCAATAAAATTGACTAAGGTTATGGACTATGGTACTAATTATGGATTACTGTTCTAACAATATCCGTTAGGAAAAGTGTGTTTCTTTAGTATGCATTAGTACGCATTTGTAAATATTTAATCCGACGGTCACGATATGTTGTGATCCGATGGCTCAACTGCTCTTAGATCATACCTAACCATGATTCGTGGCTTAACACCCGATTGGTCCATGATCTCTATTTAAAGAGCATGGAGGGTCATTGTTTAGTTCATAGATTATGAGAAGCTCATTTGTAACTTTCTTTCTTTGCATAATAAATTGCTTCGTAGAAGCTATTTGGCCGGGGCCGTGGAGTGTTTCCCTCTCGAGGGTTTAAACCACGTCAAAACATCGATGTATCGATCTGTGATCTGTTTGTGTGAAGTGGTTGCTCTAAGTGTTCGGTCTGTTGGGAGTACCCTATGTACCCGAACATGATTTAGAGTTTCACACACATATTCTTAACCGTTAGGCCTACTTAAGATATACCTAAAAACCACCTTCTCCAGTTACCCGTATTTTAATATGTTTCATCACATCATAGTAATATGAATCCAAATTTTAAACATATCCATTTCATTTATTCATGGTTAATAAATCTTACATTGACAAAAAAAAATTTGTAGCTGAAAATACATTAAAATTATTGGTTTATGTAGAGTATTTGTGTTTGTGAGACCATAGGTCTATAAATCTCGCATTTAAAAATCATATTAGTATTAGAGTGGTTGAATTAGTGGCACTGAAGCAACTATTAGCACTTTGAGGAGAAGCAAACCCAGTATGGGTAAGGAATTAGAAAGAGAGAGGTTGGAAGAAAAAAGGGGCTTCAATGTTCATATCTAAGAGGAAAACCAACACTTGAACGAGAGGATAGTAGATCTAGAAAAGGAGCTTGATAAATTAACCATGTTAACAATAGTTGTCTAAGAAACCCAAGGTGCACAAGCACTTTCCATTCCTACTACAAAACGAAACACCATGACCAACACAAGCATGGTAAGCTCACCCTTTATAGAACTTTCTCAAGAACCCTTTGGATATTTTGAAAAGCATAGCAAAGGAATCAGTTCCAAGTGAATGATGCAAAAGGGAAACAATGACAAAGGAGTCAACAAAATAATTTGAGCTTGTTTGAATTTGGTTGTCATTGATGTCAACTAATGTCAAAGAGGATTCAGTATCCTTGTGTCAGTTTGAAGAACTATATAAAAGCCACTTTGAAGAAGTATATGAAATCCAGTTTGAATAAGTACATAAGGTATGTACGCAAGACACCATCCATTTAGTCAATGGTAATTCCAAAGAGATCGTAGGATAAGTCTTGGCAGTGTGCAATAAGTTCGCGAACAAGAAGCAGTTAGATAGATATGCAAGTACCGGAAGTGTGCAAGACCCACTAATCAAAAGAAGTATACAAGTTGTTGAAGCCTGAAAGAGTCCCATAAGAAGTAGGTGGTTGGAGAATTAAAGTGTGCAAGACCCACAAGTGATGGTACATCAAGGGTGCAATACCCCACACAGATTGATTCCAGAGTGCGCAAGACCCACAATTCAAAGGACCAAGTATGCGCAAGGCCCACACTGTGTGACACCTTAGTGGAGCAGATCATGACAAGTGGCAGAAGCATGAATTAAGCTTGACCGTGAATCAAGGAAAAATGGATGCTATGGCAAACTTATGGACATACCGTTTGTGCAGGACAAGTATAAATAAGAAGCCAAGATTGGAGATATGAAGTAAGCTTAAAGATGCAAAAGTGGTAGCACTATGATTTGGAAAGCTTCTAATTCTTGGGTATCAATGGATCATGGAACCATAACAACATGATCTAGTAGAAGAGCCGAATGTGCAAAACGTAGCATAGCAGATGATGCACAGAAAAATGAAGTGTTTTATCTAAGACATATGCACCTGTAATACCCCCATTTTGACCCTTGGGATATATTGGCTTTTAATGTAAATATTGTATACATGCAATGTATGTTTTCCTAGCATGGAGCTCAAGGCCAAGGCCCCGCTAGTGGATGCTCGGGTTTTAGTTAAAATGGAAAGTATTTGATATTATGTTATCCATGCGCTATTAAGCCATGTAACATTGTAAAATGATGTAAATATTAATATTGCAATAAAATACCAAAAAATGGCTATGGAAGCAACTAATTAGAGGGGGGACATGTGTATCCACTATGGAGTGGTGAGGGGGATTGTGGGGTTGAACCATATGTTTCCAAATTTCATCTTGAGAACCCATTTGACTTTCCTTGCTGACATTTAATTATGTTGTAAGGAAGTAGTTGAAGAAATCAGTCCATGGCTTCAATGGAGCATGGATAGCCCAGAAATTCGTATGGAAGGTATGGGATCTGTTTCCTTGACCCACAAGTCACTCTAACTCATGGGAATTCATTCTTCCTCATTCCCATTCCATTGGGGAACATCTAAGCATCAGTTTTCATCCATTACACATACTTAGTAGTGAGAAAAACCAAAAATCGAAACTCTGAATTAAACCATGTTTTGAAGTGCCAAAACGCCCATAAATTCGCGTGGACAGTGAAATCCAATGGGGGATCCATAGACCTGAACCTTGGGGCGAATTTGAGAGTGTTATATGCCCAAAAATCCATAGGAAAACCCCGATTTTATAGCCCGAAAATCCAATTATGGGACAAAGTTATTTGGTGACAGAATTGAGAAAATACAAGTGCGAATAATAGAGAAGAAGAGAGAACAGAGGTTGGAACTGCTTGATAAACCCAATGAATGCTATAATATCAAGGTTTTCGTAGCTTGGGAATTTCTATGCCCAATCTGAATAGAACTGGAGGGAAGGGGCTCCTAAGGGACTGTGCAACAGAGAAGGGGACCTTCCTTGTGTTGGGTGTGGTAGGTATTGTGGGTGCCATGACTGTTTGAGTTTAGTTGAGATGCTTGTAGCTCTGTGGTTGAGCTCACTAGCTTAGTATCCTCCTCCTTTGTCTCTTGCATGCTTGATAAACCAAACTGTGTGTTGGCTTAGCATGATTGTTGGTGTGAAACCATGGATATGAGTGATCATGTTTAGTTCCTCGTTCGTGGATACACATCCCAACTCGAGGGTGGTCTCTCAGCTGAAAGAATATAGGTTGGACAGGGACCTATGGTTGGGTGGAACGTTTCTCTCACATAGCTAGTTGTTTGGACAACTTCATCTTAAATATAAGTGTTCTCTGTGGTTAAATTATGTTTATTCTATGTTCCATTCTGAATGTTTAATTATTCATGTAGTTGAATGAAATGATTATCTTAAGTTAGTTGGCATGAAGCCTGTGCATATCAAGAGAAGGGGATTAGATCTCTGCATGTTGTTTTATTATTCTTCTTGGGATAAATATGCTGATGCATTCCATTTTGTGTGTGTTAATATGTTTTAATTCCGCTGTATAATTTAATTATGCACTCATTTTTAATCGTGAATTTTGGTATATGGCATTGGGGAAGGATTAGACACACCCCATGTTGCTTTCATGTTCCCTCTGTGGGTTGGGATGATGGGAGGGGATGTGACAGAACCAAGACAAAATTGAATCATAGTAGGGGATGCACATAATGATGTGAGTGATTTAATACAAATGCCCAAGGTCATAAAAATAACACAACACTGGATGCGTAGTATCAGTTGAGTGTGCAGATGTGCATAAAAAAAATGGTATGTTGAACCAGAGCATAGATTATAGAATGTTATGAAGTTGATGCAGTTAAGTGAAGTATGTGATACAACTCAAAGATTGAAATATCTCAATATACAGAAGGTGCACACAACGGAATGAACTGTAGATAATATGAAGAGTGTGTGTATTAATAGAACAACAAAGAAGTATTTTGTACAGTCATATTAGGGTGGTAGGACTGGGCAAGGAACAAGGGGTTGGTGCCTCCTTCCAATTGAAGTTGGTAAATCAAAGAGTCGGTGCTTCCTTTAGGTCGATGCCAGTAAAACAAAGGGGTTGGTGCCTCCTTCTAATTGGTGCTGGAGAACTTCAGAAGTTGGTGCTTCCATGAATGTAATATTTTAATATAAGAGAGCATTATGTGGTTTTCTCCCGTTTGGGTTTCCACGTAAAAATCATTGTGTTCTGTGTATTGCGCATATGTGGATGAATGCTATTGTTTATGGTGAATATTTATTTTAAGTGTTGATTAAAATCAGATAATAATTAAAAAAAGTTCATAACTACGTTAATACTGATTTATCCCCCTCTCATTATTAATAAGATTCCAACACAAACTCTATTTTTTCAAGGTCTAAATGAAGTACAAGATGCTTTCAATTCTTTTGACCATTTATTTGAACTTCTAGCATATCATGTGGACAAAAGAAAGAAGGAACACTCAACCTATGAGTAAATTTGTGAATAGAAGACTCATCTAAAGAATGCTCCCGAAACTATTCCTCGTTTGAACTTGGTTAAGCTTATGAGGGTTCGGATATCTGTCAAGTCATGGGAACTTGCAAGTGATGAAGTTTCTCATATGATTGATAAAGGGCATAAGATATGTGCTAGATACTGGATGCTAACTAAAATTTACATGGAAACCCTTGGCATTCATGTGTTTGCAGAGTTGATAGAGTTAGTGCCATCTAAGTTGAGGATTTTTTAAGTGGATGAGCAGAGAGATCAGTTAGCTGATCTAATTCGAGACAATCCTCAAGTTCATATATTTTCTTTTAGATAATTTATTCCGACCCCAATTCATTTTAAATATACTTTGCAAGTTTTATTAGACAGTTGGTCAAAAATTCAGAGCAAGGAGGTTAGATCCTATTTATGTAAGGCTGAGATCTAGTTGGAGTATGTTAATTACCCTACTATCATGGAAATGTGGAAGTGTATTCAAAATAGAAGGATTATCTCACTAGTACTAGTCATGATTATTAGTTGTCACTAAAGTATAGGAAATATCTGCACATTTTGTGGATCTATTTGATCCGTTTTCTTGTATTTATTCTCTAGAAATTAGAGGTGGAAGGGGGGGAACGCTAGCTGAACCTCTGGTGAAATGGTCTTGTACCAGACCTGGTTGAAATTTCAGTATATTTTGGATAATTTATGTAATGATTTGCAATCCCATAATGAAACATGGAGATTGTTATGCTTTTGGATCTCAACATGATTTGAATTTGAGTTTTCTCAACTTATGATTATTCTCCCAAGTTTTAATAGTTTCATTATAAACATATTTTAAATATTTTGTAACTTGTTATGATTACAGAAGTTGAGATTGGATTTAATGGATTTATTCATTGATCAATTGATTTTGTGAATAGGGTGTTCTGAATATGTCCATTGCTGCTTTTTATGGCTAATATCTTTTTGGTTGGTTAATATATCACAATGTTTGCATTTCTTTAGAATTTAATTAGTTTCTTATTATTTGGTTTATTAATTATCACTTGGTTTCATACATATAAACTAATATCATCTTGATAATGTTTTAATCTTGCTCATGTTAGTGATGTTTGTCATGATCAATTAAGGATCTCCTTTTAATTGTTTCGTTGCATTCTGTTTGAATCTGAGATCAAGTTAGAGGATTTATATTTTTCAAATAGGTTTTTCTTGGATTGAACTAACTAGTAAGGTTTTTCCTAGATTCTTTTAATAGATTTTAGTTTAACCTTTTAGGATTATATTCTAAACAGCTCAAAACTCCTTTTTAAGGAGAAAAAACTCATACACACCCAACAGAGGCCTTATATCCGTCGAAAACAATCACACCAAATGAATGAGGGTTTGGGTGACTTTTGCATATGGTTTCTTGACACCTTCAGATTAGATTTTTTCCTTTGTGTTGAAAGTGTGGACCATTTCAAGAGTCAAGACAACCACAAGAAAGAGGAGGAGGTGGAGGATGTAGAAAAGGGTTTGGAGCTAGTCAAGGAGGAGGACACACAAGCCCAATTTGTTGCCACAACTACAATGAGATAAGACATCTAGCATGAGATTGAAACCTTCCCCAAATTCCATGGTGAAATTATTATTGAATGAACACTCATAGTATCAAAGAATGGCCAAATATCATTGCAAAATGGAAAGATCATGCACGATGACCGGCAAACCTAGTTAACTCTGAGCAATCCCAAGACCATATTCCATCATGTTTCTCGATTATCTTGGGAGGAACTATAATGGGTTGAGATTTGGATGGTCACGGTTCACCCATGATCTAGATATCAGCTCCAATAACAGTGAAGTTTGGTATAAGTCACTTGAAGGAAATTTCGAGGGATGCCACGGAAATGTTTAAGCATATGCCAAATCTGCCAGTCAGAGATACCACGGGACCATCCTAGAATACTGGAACAGATGAAACATTGGTAATTTATGGAAGGAATATGGTTCAATGATCTTCAAGGAATGTAATAAATTTTATCTATCTATGGTTTAATTTGTTTGGAGATATTTTGGAAGATTAGGGTGCAACTAGTAAGTTTTGGAAAACTATTAGTGCAATGACTGATGTTGTAGAAGAGGATGAATAAATATGCGCCCCTCTTCTTGTAAGGACAACTTAGTTTGTGCAGAAACGAAGAAAGAAAAGGACTATAAGAGAATTAGAATTGAATGCTCAAGTTCATGGATACGATATCAAGGGCATGATACTAGATATGGGATCTAATATTAACATACTTCCAAAGAAGTATTGGGAAGCCTTGGGATTCCCTTCCCTCATTTACTCTCCAATTCAGTTGAGAATGGAGAACTACTATCACATATTTCCTATTGTTCGATTCGAAAATGTAGAAGTATACTTGGCATGTGTAAAGACTTTCATCGATTTCAGAGTAATCGATATCTTGGGGGGAACTAATCCATATCCATCTCTATTGGGAATAGAATGGGCGTGTGAAAAATATGGTTTCATTGACCTGAAAAAAGGAACCATGAACTTTTAAGTTGATGGTATGAAGGTTACGTAACCCTTGGACACAATGTAAGGGCCAAGGTATATTGAACCAATACATGAGAATACAGAAAAAAGGTGTGATGGATAATATCTATTGTGTTGACAAATTGGACCATTTAAAGAGTCAAGACAACCACAAGAAAGAGGAGGATGTGGAGGATGTAGAATAGGGTTTGGAGCTAGTCAAGGAGGAGGACATACAAGCCCAATTTGTTGCTACAACTACAATGAGATAAGACATCTAGCATGATATTGAAACCTTCTGAAAATTCCATGGTGAAACTATTATTGAATGAACATTCATAGTATCAAGAATGGCCAAAGATCATTGCAAAATGGGAAGATCATGCACAATGACCGACAAACCTAGTTAACTATGAGCCATCACAAGACCATATTCCATCATGGTTCTCTATTATCCTGGGAGGAGCTATACTAGTAATTTTTGGAAAAATATTAGTGTAGTGATTGATGTTGTAGAAGAGGATGAATAAATATGTGCCCCTCTTCTTGTAAGGACAACTTAGTTTGTGCAGAAATGAAGAAAGAAAAGGACCATAAGAGAATTAGAATGAATTCTCAAGTTCATGGATATGATATCAAGGGCATGCTACTAGATCTAGGATCTAATATTAACATACTTAAAAAGAAGTATTGGGAAGCCTTCGGCTTCCCTTCGCTCGTTTACTCTCCCATTCAATTGAGAATGGAGAACTACTATCACATATTTCCTATTGGTCGATTCGAAAATGTAGAAGTATACTTGGCATGTGTAAAGAATTTCATCAATTTCAAAGTAATCGATATATTGGGAGGAACTAATCCATATCCATCTCTATTGGGAATAGAATGGGCATGTGAAAAATATGGTTTCATTGACATGAAAAATGGAACCATGAACTTTTGAGTTGATGGAATGAAGGTTACGCAACCCTTGGATCCAATGTAAGGGCCAAGGTATATTGAACCAATACATGAGAATATGGAAAAAGGTGTTATGGATAATATCTATTCTCTTATGGTTCAACAATTACAACTACTTGTTCAGCACTATACTTTTATTCTTCCCTCCTAAAAGGCACATCGGATTTCACAAAGTTGATAGTCGGAGATCCCACAATGAAACATTTGAAAGTAAAAAAACCTGATGCTATGTCAATTGGAGAAGTATTTGCTCTTTTGATATAATTTCTAAAGAAGAAATGGAATATTGGTAAAATGGACGATAAGGATTGTCCTCCCAATGTTGCGCAATGATAAATTCAGTCTGATGGATATGAGTAGAATTTGGAGTAATTCATACTTGTGATATGATTAATTTCCAAAGTATATGAGTGAATAATTATAATGATGTAAACCACAAATAAAATTTTATGTATGAGTGAAAGATGAGGACAAGGAGAGAAATTGTGGATGAGAATATCAGATACATCATAGAGATATTTAAGGAGATTGTGATGAGAAAATATCATTTACTCGAACTTCCACTTCATAAATGACAAATAATCCATAAATATGAATTTATATAAAAGATTATAAATAAGGTATGATATGAATTACAATTGAGAGCGTGTTATTTATATTTTGGTAGAATACCCTTTCACTAATAGTCATGTCTTTTCGGAAAGACATTATTAATTATTATTATTATTCCTGGAAAAAAAAGCGTAATTTCATTTCATCCTTAAGAGTACGAAATTACATGGATCTTCATCACTCTTATAGAGTGGAGTTTAGAGCTATTATGTCAAACTTCATGCTTTTGTTTGAATAAAACTTTGATGTTCTCACCACGTGAGCATTAACATCGTATACATTGATATACTTAATCACTATGTTCGAAAATTATTATTATTATTATTAATTATATATATATATATATATATATATATGTTGATGTTTATTATTATTATTATTTTATTCATAACAAAGATATTGTTGGAGATAGTTTTGGACATGGTTGAACTAAATCTCTCAATTATGGAATAATTGTTATGGTCACGTAAGTTATATTAAGGGACACAATTGTAGAATATAAATGCACATGGGAATGGTTTGATTGAATAGAATTTTTCCCTTTGGGGGTTTCTTAATGTAAATTCCTAGTATCCCTTGCTTAGTATGTTATAGTTGTCGATATTTTGATCCAATATTTTGAATCAAAGTGTTGAGCATGAGAGTGAAAGGGAATACTACCATTCTAGAAGAAGACTAATAACTACTGGTGATATATACATTATTGAAAATTTGCTTCAAACACAATGGTTGAAAGTCTAGTTGTGGAGTTACATTGCAGTAGAAGTGTGAGATAATTTGCGGCAATGACCTTCTAAAGATTTCAATTCTTTTTAAGATTTAAATATTTCATGCCATTTAATTGGCTTCTTCAAATCTACACATGGCCATTGTAATCCATGCTACAACATCTCTACTCAAACATTCTATGCAACAAAATATTTAAAATATCGAGAGAATAAATATGTGGGGGTTTCTAAGATCGTGAACAATGTAGTGGTGAATTATTGGAAGCTATGGGATAAAGAGAGATAGAATCTAGTCATTGGTGTTGAATGTTGTCAAGCAAATTTCATCACTTTCCAAGCTTATCAAATTGAACCTTCCATGAAGCTAGTACAATTACAGATAAATAACATAACCATGGTCGATCTAATTTACCAAAATATGAAAGAGTGTAGCTCCATGTCTGTTTCAAGCCCTTAGTGAGTATGATGGGCATTGTTTGAAACTAGATGGATTGAACTATTGTGTGTGTTGAGTCAAAGATATTAGATTTATCTCGATCGTGTGCTAGATGTGTGTTGATTTATCATTAGAATTAGATTTTCTTTGTGTTATATATCTATACTATAATGGCATTTGTTATCCATTTTCTTAGATGCCAACATTATTATTAAACCCTAAACACACATAAAATTTATGCCAAAAATATCCTCACAAGAACATTTATTTTGCAACATGATAACACAAAATAACAACAAAATAACACATGGAAGGAACAAGAAAAACCAAAAACTATTTTATTCATTCCAAAGAATCCTGATTACATAGTTGCCTCCCTTTCCCTTATCAGAAAGGGAGCTTTGAACTTCTTCTCCTTTGCCACTCTTAAGCACCTGAAACCCTTTCAATCAAAGAAATATATGAAAGGATACCCAAATACAAGATGATGCTAATGACCTCCTGAAGCCTCCCGTTTATACTATGCTTATAGTCCTTTGTTACAATAAATATTCATTTAATTCCCTTATTTCATGAAACAAACCTTAACAAACCCTAACAAAACATAAAAAAACATTAATAAACTAATGACCAATACATTAAGCAAATGGGCCCCAACAGGATCCACCGCTATTCATTGACTCCCCCTCAAGTCAACTAGTTTTGGATCAGTGTTTGCATGCATATGATGGACTATCTACCTACTACTCTACCATCCTTCTAATGCATCCTCCTTGCATAGGCATAGCCTACTCAACCTCTTCTCTAGTGTATCCTTCTCAAACAAGATTTCCTGGAGTAGATATGCAACTCAATACGGACATCAAAACCTATACCGCGCATCTCCCTATGACCATCCATCCATCTTATTAGAATTCCTCGGATATTGTCCTAGGAAACCAATAAGTTTTCTAGGAACTAATTGTTGGCATTTGCGTCCAACGCTCCCCGTGAGTTTCGCAACATGGGTTAACCCCCTCTCGTGGATCTTAAAATTGGAGATTGTAGTAGAGATTAACACCTGCAGGTTTTGGTATAATGGAAATCGTGCTTCAACAAATGGTATCATAGCAACAAGTCTCAAGTTCGAAACTCACTCGAGTAACACTGGAGGGGAGATTGTTGGCATTTGCGTCCAGCGCTCCCTGTGACTTTTGCGACATGGGTTAACCCCCTCTCGTGGATCTTAACTTTGGCGATTGTAGCGGAGATTAACACCTGCAGGTTTTGGTCTAACAGAAATCGTGCTCCAACACTAATTTTATAGAGAGGGTTGAACCTGACTAACTCCCTATTGAAATGTGAACACCAAATCCATCCTCACTGGAAGAATATGCCCCTCTATCCTAGATTTAAATTTAGGGCTCGAGCTTCTACTAGCACTTTTTCGGTGTTCAATATCATGATCATTGAATGAATATTTGTTCTAGGCTTTGAATGAAGGTGATTATCTGGCTTCCAATAATCGATATCTCTCTAAACTAAAATATTGATCGTCACACCATCTACTCCAGCACAACTTATCAACATCATCTCATATTTTCTCCTATGACATCT
Source organism: Larix kaempferi (assembly GCA_027924585.1). NCBI lineage: Eukaryota > Viridiplantae > Streptophyta > Pinopsida > Pinales > Pinaceae > Larix > Larix kaempferi. The sequence continues at coordinate 7,930,116 of BSBM01000182.1, read as the reverse complement.
ACAAAATACCTGAATACTAATCTATGTAATTTGTAAACTCCTTGGATAATATCCTATGGAATCCTAAAACTCCTTGGATACTCTCTTATGGAATCCATAAAATTCCTCAGATACTTGCATATGGAATCCAAAAACTGCATCATTCTAATATGATCTTCTAACTACTAACTCAACTGCATGATGGTCACTGTTGATATATCCTTGTATCACTCATCTATAACTCCTTTTTTCAATGTTTTGGCCATTATCATTATACAAAACATCTAACAAGCCATCCTTCCAGTAACATAGTGTAATCATAGAGTTAACTTATCCCAATTTCTACACACATGAAAAATCCATCCACCAAAATAATAGTGCAAACACCAGGGTGATCAAGACCGATAATTGCACTCATGAAAAACTTCTCACAACCATGATTACACAACTCTCCAAAATATTTCATCATTATTTGGGCACTTTGTGCAACATTTTGCATTGTTTTATAATTATTTTGCAACTAATTTGAATCTATAACTATTTGCAACCCTTCAAGATCTATTTTCGAGGTTATTCCTGAGGCCTATGAAACAGTTAATATTGTTTCCCCAATTCATCTATATGCTCTTTGAATCTCTATACTTTATCATTGACCCTACAACCAATGTATTTTGATTTATCTATCAAAGTGCATAAATATACTTCATCTTTCACTTCTAGCATAATTGAGTCATCTATTATGTACAATGCACCCATAGATTCCAGCAGATTATATTGTGAACCTCTCATGAATTGTTTCTTCTCAAGAATGTCCAAATCACTCCTATCAACAATATGTTTCAGGACACATTGTCCATGAGTACTTAAATTTTATGCATCTAACATCATTTTGGATTATTCAAAACCAATAAAACCCCTACCAAGTTGTGCAACAAATCTAAAAGAAGTTCGAGAAATCGAAAGGTTTCCACTTATCACCTTCATTCAATATTTATTCTTTATGAATATCACTTTTACTGTGTACAATATCATGATCATTGTATCCATCAATATGGAACAAAGAATATTTCACAACTTGTTTCTCTTGATCATGTATACATATTTTATCAAAATCAACAATCTCCCAACTAGAAGCATCATACCTATAATCCTGAGTTTCCTAATTAGAGCTACTATAGGTTCCATGAAATTCCCATTTATCATAGACAAATTGTTCTGCAACTTCTAAGTGCAATTATGGGGCCTACACCAACATATCAAAATTCCTCATTCCACTCAACATATGAGCCTTATCCACATCGAAATACTATTCCTTGATATTTTGAATAGCATATGCGACAAGAACACATTAGTGGTCATACGTTTCACTTTGTTAATGGCTTGGAAATAGAAGGAGTCTTCGTTTGGTGGACCTTCCCATATCATAATATGTCTTCGGATTTCATAGGAATTAGCGAACCTCTCTTTAATATAATTTTTGGTGCCATTTCCCAGCCAGTTAGTCATGCTAGAAATATATTTTTGGAGTTTGATATAATCCCAAACATATCTCTGGTCATAGATTATGTTGGTTTCCATCTTCTAACAACCTACTGCACTTGTAGAGATCACTTGACAACCCCACAATTCTTCTTCTGTCGTTGATTCAAGAGCTGTGGATGTCTTCATATCCAATCCATAGGAGCATAGGATGTAATGTCCCCATATTTTATAGCACCAGGGAGAAACCACTATTCCATTAGATCCCCATGGGTCCTAGTGGAAAAATTAAATAAATTAGTTAGAAATTAATTTTATCCTATGGTTAACTATAGTAAATAAATTAAATCATGCATAAGGATGTAATCCATAGTTTAGAATATTTAATTATTAATTAATTACTTGATGAGTTTTAAATGCTAGGGTGGCCTAGGAGGGTGCATAGGAGATTAGGTGGACCCAATGAGTTGCCTTCCAAAAACAAATCTGGAAGAAAATCCGTAAAAATCAGCAAAGCAACGAAAAAGCTAGAAGGAAGCATAAAAGCATGAAAGCAAATAAAAGAAGAAAGTAGCAAAAACGAAGGAAAGTAGAGAACATTAGAAAGTATAAGAAAAATAAGAAAGCATTGGAAAAGTAGGAAAGTAGAGAAAACCAAGTAAAAGAAGGAAAAGCATACTAAAGCAGAAAATGCAAGAAAGCAAGGAAAAAGTGAGATAAATATGCAAGTCCAAGTTTATCCAGTGAGGTCACATTAGATGAGGCTAATGGTACACATTCAATGAATCTTATAAGGAAACTAAATTATAAAAGGAATAGGAGCGCACCCCTTCACATATTTCGTCAGTTTGATTATTGCATTGAGAGCTATGAGCTTCTCAAGACTTGGGAGATGTGCCCCTTGTCATCAGTTGGGAGATGTGCCCCTTCTGTCATCATGCTAGTTGAGGATTCAGATAGATCATGAGGAGTAAGTAATTCAGCCTTGATCATTGAGGATACTTGCAGTTCCATTCAATTTCCATTCACATGTTACCTTGCTCAGTGTTGAAGATTCCATCAGTTGGAGCGCTTTATACAATGTTTTGTGTTTTGCCTATGATATTGAAGGAGGATGGTGACCCATGGGTTCTTAATGTTGTATTTTAAGTTCTGTAATGTAAAGGAACTCTTTTTATATTCAATGTAATGAAATTTCTTTCTAATCTGAAAATGTTATCTCTATCTTTCATGACTATTTGTACTCATGCTTGTTACATTATCAAATTTAACTAGTTTTCCAAAATTTGGTATTAGAATGACTTCCATGACTCCAAATATTTGTCTATGAGTTGATACAGTAAGAAGACACCTTATAGGACCCATATAATACTTCATAAATGAAATTCATGACCATTATAGGTCATTCAAATTGACTTGGAAATCTCCTAGTTGAGTAGTCCAAAAACTAGTTTTAATTTCCTATCTTCCAAATTGAGTCCAGTTGAGTCTAATTACAAATATTAGGGTGGTTATAGCTGGTTGGGGTTATTTTCAGGCCATCCACTTCTATATCTGCACCACAATCCATTGGGTTCCACATAATTCATGGGGATATTGCCTCAAAGACTTTGGCTTTGCCAAAGGGTCGTCCTAGGCGTGATGAACCCAGGGACTGTGAAGCTGTCGAAGTTGGGAATTTGTTTAGGTTTATGTAGGATGTACTTGACCTCTAGCAGGTCTTGAAATCCATGTTGGGAAAATTTGGGAGGGTCTAGTGGTGTTTTTGGTTTAATTTTTTTATTTCTAGACAAACTAGTTAATTTTTGTATTTAGACCATCCTCTATGTGTCTAAATTTTCAAAAGTTTGAGTTAGTGTTCCTTAAGTTGGTTTGGGTACATTACATAGGACCATTTTATAACTCAAAATTATAATTATTACTAAATTTCTACATATATTTTGCACAATACCTCGCAAGCATACTAGCCATAGGTTGATAATTAATTGTACTTGCAAGTTAAGGAGGAAATACCCTTTTCAATTATCTATCAATGCCATTAGGGGATAAGAAAGAAGAATACTATTATTTCGAAGCTTGTTTGAGATTCCCGTCGAGTTTCGATCCTTCGATTCTGGTTCGCTGCTCTTGAGATTTCCTAAATTCACTTTCACAAATGAAGAACAATAACCCTTCTAATTCCAACAAAATGTAATCTAATATAATGCATAAATAAACTCAAAGAAATATTTACATCCACTAGAATCATGTGAAAAAAGAATATTGGGGGTGGGAGCGAATTGATTTATACCATAAATGGAAAAATGAAACACTTACAAACTTTTGGTCATACAATATGGCACTTTAATCCTCCAACATTTGAGTCTCTTTTTTCCCTTAGCATCAGTCAAAAAGGATTTGAACAATGAATACTTTTTCTCTCTCGTGCTTAGTGTCTTAGTGCTTTATTCTCTTTTAATACAACCTCTTATATCTCTACCCAAATTGTCTCTTTAATATACATTGATTAGGTCTAGAGTGGGTGATGATACAAATGCACATGCATTTCATAATAAACAAGTATTATCCATGCATAATTGAGATAATTAAATCCTTGAATTCACCAATGTCAACATAGTTGACATGATGACCTAAAAAAATTGAACCCATAATTTCCTACTGAAATAGAATGGAACATCCGAGTTATTGTAGGAAAGTTTATCAAACACTGTGAACCACTTATCCATCGAGTGGTCTCTAAAAGGTTGGAAGCTCCACCAATCCATGCAAATGTACGTCTTTGCCATCAGAGGGTTTGTTCTAGTTCTCGGGTCAATAAACAAGTTCATACATTCTTGTTTTGAAATGTGAATATATCTGACTTCGTTTCTATTTAAAATTTTCCTATAATACTCAATGGTCCTAGCCTTATAATTGGAAATATTAGATAAGTGGCCTTAGATGCTAACAATTGAAGTAACAATGGTCTCCAATGATGTAGCTAATGAAGGGGGTGAGGGATCTTTGTTGTTTCTAAAATCTTGTATGAGGGTTCTTAATGATAGATTCACCACATCAATTTCATCATTTGCATATACATGCTGTGGGTCAAGGTTTGATCTATCTTCATTGGGTGATGGTGGGTTCATTTTTTTTGTAGGTGAAGGCTTTATGGTATGTGATGGTATGTAATTATATTGTAATTAAAAATAATACAATATATTTTTATTTATTTACTAATATAGATTTTTTTTTTAGAAATAGAAATAAAAAAATTGTAATGGACTTACGTAGAACCAATAGCTCTCGAAATAGCTCCTCTTTTACACTTGGAAATCATTTCTTTTTGATATCTCCTCAAAACACTCCAATTGCTCCTTGTTTGCTAAAATAACATGTTGTGTGGTTTTATAATAGAAACCTACATCCTTATTGTTATTATTTTTATACATAATAATGTGTGTGTGTGCTTAGGTACATGTGAGCATTCATAGGTGCACACTCATTTTTTTGTTATGATTTGTCATTGTATGTGACAATCCTTTGTGGTAGTTTGAGGAATACTAAACAATAGAAAAAGGAATGTGTGTTCATTCTTAGTAACATGCACATTTTCCTATGTGAGTGCATTCCTGCATACCCCGTAGTCATTTTTATCTAGCCAAATGACTTGTATTCATAGTATTTGGCAACAATATCATTCCTTGTGTTATATTGGATATTCCCATTTTTTTACATTACACCAAATTGTTAATTTGTGTATCTAAGATGATCATGGACTTGACTTGGATCAATGACCCTTAATTTTAGATTTAATTATTGACTTTCATAAGAATATTGTAGGAAAGAGTTTTGATAATTAAAAGCACTTGGTTTTGGAGAACAATAAAAAAATCCCCAAAAAAGTTGATGTCCTAATTAGGGATATAATATTAAAGATCGTTATCCTAGATTGACAACAAAGCTCTCAAATTGTATGAACGATCATTCTTTTGAAACTTATTTCCAAAACAAAAATAAGAAGACTAATAAGTAGTGTAGCTAAGATTTTCACCCTAGCTTGTGCAAATGAGCACCTACTAAGGATAATGGAATCCTTAGCAGCAGTATTGAGGAACAGTAAAAAACTAAATACAAAATAGTAAAAAGACTAAGCTAACATATGCATAAAATAAATCTACGCTAAAACAATCAACAATAAACATCCATGGAAATACAGCAAATGAAATTTCCAAATTTTTTTTATTGATGGGAAAACTAGGGTTTGCAAAAATTTTACCTCAAATGATGAGGTTGGTGAAACCCTTGTAGTAGTACAAGAACAGTGTTCCAGAGATCCATAGTTCCCTTCTCTTCTCCCAATGCATCAAGGGTGGCTAAAACTCCATTAAAATGGTAGGCTCAAGCTCAAAGTGAATGGCTATGGCTTGATAGGAATTTCGGCAGCATAAGGTTAGAGTGGATAGTGAATGTCAAATGAGGGGCCTCCATCACCTTCTTATAGATTCTTGGGAGGTGGAGTAAACAACCATGGTTTTGGGTACCAAGTGGTTTAGGTTAAAGGTTTAGGGTTTTTGCTCTCTTTTTCCCTCTTTTTTTTGAATTTCTTTTGAATGTATTCCCTTTTTATTTTTATTTTGGGAAAATTGGACCCGTTTTGGGGGTTTTGGGTATGTTTTGAAAGAATTTAATTAATTTGAGGAGGAAAAAAGTGATTTTTTCCTTTTCAGGTACCCATTTGGGCTTTTTTGAGGTTTTGGAGGCTAGAACGATAGGAAAAATGGTCAACAGGGTTATGTGCTTGTTCGGGTACATAGGGTACTCCCAAAAGACCGAACACCTAGAGCAACCACTTCACACAAACAGATCACATATCGATACATCGATGTTTTGACGTGGCGTAAACACTCGAGAGGGAAACACTCCACGGCCCTAGCCAAATAGCTTCTACGGAGCAATTTATTATGCAAAGAAAAAAAGTTACAAATGAGCTTCTCATAATCAATCAACTAAACAATGAACCTCTATGCTCTTTAAATAGAGATCATGGACCAATAGGGTGTTAATCCACAGATCAAGGTTAGGTATGATCTAAGAGAAGTTGATCCGTCGGATCACAACATATCGTGACCGCCGGATTAAATATTTACGAATGCATACTAAAGAAACACACTTTTCCTAACGGATATATTACACAAGTTGATCTTAACGAACTCCTAAGTGTCTAAATATCCTAACATCCCCCCTTAAGAACAACTTGGGATAGGATTGAAGGATTTACAAAAGTGACACTATTAGGAGAAGGAAGGAGGCATTAGAGCCTATCCCCCCTTAATGACAAATTCCTGAACTCCTAACATAGATCGAAGTTTAGAAAACTTCTCTTCTGTAAGAGACTTGGTGAAGATGTCTGCAACTTGATCATCTGTAGGACAAAAGAGCACTTCAAGAACACGATCATGAACAGTATTTCTGATGAAGTGCATATGTAGCTCAATGTGTTTGCTGTGTTGATGTAGGACTAGATCTTTGGCAAGCTTGATGGCACTTTGATTGTCGCACCAAAGTGGAGTAGGTTGCTGTTGCTCGAATCCAAACTCTGAAAGGATCTGTCGAAGCCATAAAGCTTCATGACTGGCATTAACTACAGCTCGATATTCTGCCTTTGCTAAAGAAAGAGCAAGAGCTTGTTGTTTCTTACAAGCCCAAGTGATAGGTCCAAATCCCAGACTGAAAACATAACCTGTAGTAGACTTTCGATCATCCGGATTGCCGGCCCAATCTGAATCAGTGAAACCAACCAACAAAGGTTTCCCCCCTGTACTGTAATGAATCCCAAACTGAATTGTACCTTGAATATATCGAAGTATTCTTTTAGCTACTTTCCAATGACTTTCATGAGTTGTTTGCATATAACGGGAAACACGACCAACGGCAAAGGAAGGTTAGGATGGGAATGAGTCAGGTATAAGAGACTACCAAAAAGCTGACGATACAAGGTGGCATCTACTTCAGGTGAAGTACAAGTGGCAGAAAGTTTGACTCCAGACTAGAAGGGAGAAGGGGTTGGTGTACAATCTTCCATGTGAAAGCGACGAAGAAGGTCACAAGCATACTTAGACTGAGAAAGAAAGATTCATTCTTTGGTTTGCAGTACTTGGAGACCAAGAAAATAATGCAAATGTCCTAGGTCTGATATTTCAAAATTTTGCTTAGGACTGGATTTCACATGGGTTATAAGCTTATGGTCACTACCCGTAAGAATAAGGTCATCAACATATAGAACAAGTATGATGAGATGGTTTCCTACTTTCTTGGTATAGACATTGGGGTTAGAATGGCATCTAGAAAAACCAGTGTCAAGGAGAAAGCTATCCATTTTGGCATACCAAGCTCTAGGAGCTTGCTAAAGGCCATATAAGAATTTATTAAGGTGGCAGAGAAGGCTAGAGTTATTCTGAACATATCCAGGAGGTTGTTCCATGTAAATTTCCTCCTGTAAATCACCATGTAAGAAGGAAGACTTGACATCCATTTGATGGACTTCCCAGTTATGTAAGGCTGCAAGGGAAAGAAAAAGGTGGATGGAGTTCATTTTTGCAACAGGAGCAAAGGTTTCATTGTAGTCAATCCCTTCAACTTGGGAAAAAACTTTGGCAACTAACCTTTCCTTAAGTCTTTCAACACTTCCATTTGATGCATACTTAGTTCTGTAGACCCATTTACATCTAACAAGTTTTCTTCCTTTTGGAAGAGGTACAAGATCCCAAGTATCGTTCACCATTAAGGAATGATATTCTTCATCCATAGCTGCATCCCAATCTAGATTTCCTGAAGCTTCTGCAAAAGTTTCTGGATCATGATTCTCAGAAACTTGAGCCAAAAGAGAAGAAGCTCGTTGAAACTGAGAACATGTTTGACGTTGATCTCTATGATCACCGACAAGGTCACCAGCTGCTTCACATGTTGAACGGACCCATCTAGGAAGCACTTGTGCTGGTGCAACTAGAGGAACATGAGTAGGTGGAGGTGGATTTTCATCCTCACTGTCATCATAAAAAATTGGAGTTGGAAACCTGTCAAGAAAGTTGGAAGAAGAAGAAGGAACAATCGCCGAATCAGGCTTGCAGGCCAAAGATGGCACAATCTCCAAGTTAGGCTCGCGGGACAAGTGATTTTCATCAAATTTAACATCTCTTCTAGCTATTACATCATGAGAATGTGGTTGAAGAAGTCTATAACCTTTTACATCTTCAGAATATCCAACAAATATGCACTTTTCACTTTTAGGCTGCAATGCTTTCCATTTTTCATCCGGAATATGAGCCCATGCTTCACTACCAAACACACGGAAGTGACTTACATCAGGTTTAGTTTTACTCCACGCTTCTTCCGGTGTGATACCCTATAAAGCTGTGGGGGTGCGATTAACTATGTAATTTGCACAATTAATGGCTTCAGCCCAAAATTGAAGACTTAGTCCCTTAGATTGGATCATACAATTAGCCATTTCTTTTAAAGTGCGGTTCTTCCGTTCAGCTACACCATTTTGTTGTGGTGTATAAGGAACATTGTGTTGTTGTTGTATTCCTTGTTCAGTGTAGAAAGTAGTGAACTTTTTGTTAACATATTCTTCTCCATTGTCGGATCTTAACTTAATAATTTGATGACCAGATTATTTTTCAACACGGGCCTTATAGACCAAAAACATGTTAAATACTTCGCTCTTAAGTTTTAGGAAATAAACCCAAGTGCGTCTGGTGTAATCATCAATGAAAGTTAAGAAATATTTGAAATGAGAAAAGGAAGCAGATGGAAGAGGACCACACAAGTCACTATGCACAAGCTCCAAGGGAACCGAGGCGTGCTAAGAGGCACATTTGTCAAAATTGGCCTGATGATGTTTTCCGAGTACACAACCGGAACAAACACCATCCCTGCAAGATACCATCAGAAGACTTGTCACCATATTGTCTTAACATAGTTGTTGCAATGAGCGATAATTTAAGTGACCAAATCGCTCATGCCAAAGTTTGCTCAAGTTATCACTATGAGAAACAAAAACTGAAGGAAAAGGTGATGACCCAAAGTTGTTAAATTTGTACAACCTGGTAATATCATCAACAATTCCGGTAGCTAGGACCTGTTGAGGATCTTTAAAATATTTGATTACAACTTGGTGAGGTGTAAACATCACAGGTTTACCTTCACCAGAATGAGTGATTTGATAGACTGATAAAAAATTGCAGGAAATTCTTGGAACACATAGTACATCACTGAAATGACCATTATCTACTGGAACTATTCCAGCTCCTACAACACTTAGAGATCTATCATCACCAACAAATATTTGTTTGGTTTTACATTCATGCATAGTAGAAAATATGGCTTGATCCTTAGCCATATGATAAGTGATCCAGAATTAATGAGCCATTCATTTGAAGTAGAAGAAGAAGATGCATTATAAGAATAACTAGAAGCACAAAGTGCATGTCCATGAGAGGTAGATTCTGAAGGCGAATCTAGGCTGATGTGGTGCTTCTTCATTGCTGCTTCCAAGGCTGCCATCTTCTTGAAACACTTAGATTCATCATGATTATCTTTCCCACAATAGTTTCAATGATGCTCAGTATTCTTTCCTTTTGGCTTGGATCCTTTGTCATTTTTTAAAGAAGGAGCTGACTAGGAGGTTTTGCGACCCTTGTTTGACTTATTATTGCAAAAATTTTGTTTCTTGGGAGGCTTGGACTTTTCTTTCTGTTGGGACAATAAGGCTTTCCCAGATGTATATGCATTGTTAATTATTCCAAGATGGATGATCTTATCTTTCTCTCTAATCAAGGAATCAAAAAAGGATTCAAGACTAGGCTCTTGATAGCTAGCTGCATTCAAGGATTCTTTCATGGAGTAAAATGTAGATACAAAAATAGAATATGCAGGTCCAAGTTTGGAAAGAATATGATAAATGCATTGTTTGTCTTCCCTCTTAATCTTGCATTCTTCACATAAGAGTTTAAGAGTTTTGTACTTAGATAAATAATCTTGTATGCATGAAAAATCACTTGGATTTAAAGAAATCAACTCATTTTCGAGTTGGTGACCTCGAATTTCATTGTGTTTACCAAACACAGATTCCAACTTGTCCCAAGCAGCATCAGGTTCATCAATTTCAGATATGTGGAATCGCAAATCAGTAGAGATTGACATCCCAATCAATCCATGAGCTTCGTCACATCTATTTGCCCATTTTATTTTCTTATCATCATCAGTAGGTTTTGTTTCTTTCCCTGAGGTAATTCTGAAAAGTCCTCTATTTCGTAGAACATCCTCCATACGAGATTTCCATGAGAAATAGTTGGAACTGGTAAGTAGAATATCACAAGGGGCGGCCATATTTGTAAATTAATGAATGTAAAATCAGAAACCAGTAGTCTAGATGTGAAGAGCTCGAAAAAATAGGCGGTTTCAAAAAAAATGGCACTGAAAATGGACTCTATATGATGAAGTTATGCTTGAACAAAGAAAATGTTGAAGATGTCCCCAATAGTGACGTGGCAGCTAGAGAATGTCCAGCAAAAAAAAAGAACCCCCTATTCCCAATACAAACCTTTGAAAATCACTTACAAGAAAGTTGCTTTTAAGTGAATCAGTTTTACAATGATGTTACTTTAAATAGTGCAGCAATAAAAAAAAAGGAACTTAAGTGACTCACTTTTGATTTTATTTTTTATTATTTAAGTGAGATGCAATTTTACAATAAAGTAACTCGAAAATAGAAATTGCATGCACTTTTTCTTTTAAAAGTAACTTCCTAAGACTTGAACTCAAGACCTATTAAGGAATAAAGCAACTTTGAACCAAGTGAGCTAGATTAAAAGGTATGTAAAATATGGGAAGGAGGAAGGGGGCTTTTTTTTTTTCACTCTCTCTCTCGGTTTCCGTGCTTGCCTCTTTTCCTGCAAATCACACCACAAACCGAAACAAAAAAAACTTTTCCACAATATTGGGGTTAGATTTTGTTAGCTTTCCCGGAAAGTCTACATTTTCTCTCTGTTTTTTATTTGCCGAGATCGCGCAAGGTGCACGGCAAAGAGCATACGCAGCCGAGAAAAACCCTTTCCCTTTTTGTTTATGATTCGCTGAGATCGCACAAGGTGCACGACAAAGAGCATACGCAAACAGGGAAAGCAAAAATCCAAAACTAAAAAAAAAACTAATAATAAAAACTGATAAAATATGATATATTTTAAAAAATAAATAAAAAGCGTCACTGTAACATTCTACCTTCAGATCTGATGAAATACGCGTTTCTGAAGCAACCGAAAACCGTTTTTGATCAAACGAAAACTATTTCCTAATGGAAACAGTGCTTCGGACGCAATTGAACACCTCCCATAGCCCAGAAATGCACAAAAATACTAGAACCAGAAACCCTTTCAAGTTTCGGCAACAACAGTTCAAGATCTAGATCATAACCGGAAGCGGCTCTTCATAAAAGCTTTGATACCATGTTCAGGTACACAGGGTACTCCTTAAAGACCAAACACTTAGAGCAACCACTTCACACAAAAATATCATAGATCGATACACCGATGTTTTGACGTGGTTTAAACCCTCGAGAGGAAAACACTCCACGGCCCCGACCAAATAGCTTCTACGGAGCAATTTATTATGCACAGAAAGAAAGTTACAAATGAGCTTCTCATAATCAATCAACTAAACAATGACCCTCCATGCTCTTTAAATAGAGATCATAGACCTATTGAGTGTTAAGCCATGGATCAAGGTTAGGTATGATCTAAGAGAAGTTGAGCTGTCGGATCACAACATATCGTGACCATCAGATTAAATATTTACAAATGAATACTAATGCATACTAACGAAACACACTTTTCCTAATGGATGTATTACACAAGTTGATCTTAACTAACTCCTAAGTGTCTAATTATCCTAACAGTGCCTAAGGGGACGAGCTAGTGAGTAATTTTTGGGTGTTAACAAGTAGTATATCAATGATTGCAAGTATTTGATCAGTCTCTGTAAACTATTAATATAAATGGTTATAAAATGCTAACTAAAAGAAAAATACAATAGTATATATTTAAAATATTCATCCTAATCTAGGATCTATAAACTAGGAGAGGAATCAAATTTCTTGAGGTGTAAATTTTTTGCTTGATGTATAAAAAATTTAATATTAAAAAAAGTTTACAACTCAAAAAATTTGAATTTTTTGCTACTTGATATGAATGTAAAATAAACCTATATTGATTTTAGTTTCATGTAAAATTTCAAATGAAGCTTATATATGTTATTTGATAACTTTAATTTAATTTGTCTTAAATGCATTACCTACATGACAACACCTATCCCATAAATTAACATTAAAATGGTTGAGTTGTCCCATCCTCATAAATATGGTAACTTTTGTATGTAGTCCCATAATTATAAATATGGTAACCTTGGAGACCCTCTTTGCATTAACATTTAATGCATTTTTATTAATAAGTTATACTTGTAACTCCTATTGAATTCGACTATTTACATCACTTCTTACCAATTGTAATAATAACTATTTAACAATTACTTTTAATTGTGTTGCAACAATTCTGCCCCCATTCTATAGTATTAGTTTTTTTTAATAACATTTATTTCCTAACAATTAACAATTAATTCATGGTCACATTTCCCTCTGCAAGGAAACAAACGAGAGAATATATACACACGATTTTAATATGGGTATATAAAAATTTAGTGATGTACTACTGAACCAAGTGTATACTATAAAAAATAATATTGATTATGGTTAGCCAGTACCTCTACTTGTGCATCTCATGGACATCGAATGTAAGATAAATACATACAACTGACACTTCCACTAGAATTGGAGATTATTGTTATCACCATTCTAGGCAACATTGAGGATAAAAATACTGCATTTAAAGGTGTAACATGGGTAGAACACCAGTCTTTGAAAAACGAGTTTAAAATGAACCTACGTTGCTCCCACTCCTTGGAGGAGTACCAAATTTAGTGACTCTTCATCTAATGTGTATTTATGGGCTCTTGTATAGATTAGTTGAATTTTTTGTTCATAGCCTTCTAAGGACTCACTATCCCTCTGATACATCTTGAAAATTTCATCTTTGGCGTCCTTGGATTTTCAATAATCCCTATACGTTTCTATGAAATTTTTCTTCATATACACCCATGATTCAACACTATTTCCTTCTAAACTCATAAACCATATCAAAGATAAATATTTCAAGGTAAAAAGGAAGAGTTTAATCTTTTGAGCATCTTAGGAATAGTCATATGTCCTGCCAACTACTTGAAATTGAAATACAAAAGTATCTAGACATTATGAGGTTAAACCTTGAAAATTAGGGAGTGTAGAAGGGTTGATATTCTTCATCCTAGTCTGCTCATTGGATCCTATAATGGGAAACTCAAATACCTCTACCTGTTCTTCTTTTTCCATGGGACTGTTAACATAATATTTATCTGAACCACTTTCTCCCTTGGCAGTTGGATTTTCAAAGTCTGCTAAAGGGTTAAAGAAGGGATCTTCAGTATATTCAGGCTTAAGGTTTATAAAATCTCTTTCACTAGGTCACCGCTTTGCTCATAATAAGCTTGTTGGGTAGAAAGCGACTAATATCATCCCTCGGTCAAGGAATGCATGATAAACAAATATGCTTGAAATCTCATTTTTTTCTCTCTTATAGGTTTAGCACCTCCCCTAAAATGGCGCCAAAAAGTGGTGGTTCATAGATTATCTACAACAAATGTTGGAATCATGATTTTTAATTTTAATTTATCAACTCAAGAAATATAAAAACTTTAGAGGTACTATGCAAAGTGTATGCAACTTATAAGAAAAACTAACTATTGAGAAATAGTAAAGAAAAGCAATAATTTAACTAAGAACTAATTCCTATTTTATAAAAGGAAAGACTTGCTTAAAAATAGAGTGTTTTAGATCCAATCCTTTCATACATATTCCTATTATTCCCTAGGCTAGTGAGTCTCAATGTCATCCTTACGCTAAAGGGATAGAGGGTTATATTTGGATGGTCATTGTGTAAAGAATTTCAAAATTTATATTAAAGAAATACATTTGAATTTCATTTTCATAAAATGAGCCAAGTACTATATGGATCAACCAACCTTTGTATGAGCATAAAACATAAATAAATCATGCTAAACATAAATTTATAGGAACTGAAATAATTGGAATTGAATGATGTTGAAAGGATAGCAAATAAATTTTGAAACTATATGAGAAAATGATGTTACATGAAAATTGTAGGAACATTGTAGCAAACTATAGGAAATACAAAAGAAAAAAAATATGCAAGAGAAATATGATCTAAACATAATCTACTCAATCCAAACACATGAAATAATGCTAAGATCCCTATATCTCCTTGAGGGGTCCCTCCCCAAGGCTATTACCAAAACCTAGTAAAACCCTAATTACTCATAATATAGGATAAATGCCTCTTTTCCATTAATCATATAAAAAGTTTCATGAATAAAAATTGTGTACGAAAGTAATGTTGTGAGCAGTATACAATCCAAAATACAAATGGCTATCTACCCTTGGGTTGTGCCCATAGGATTTTATTCATAAAAAAAAAATCAAAACAACATGGTGAATATTTCCTCTATGATTGAAGAGCAATCAACCAAAATCGCGATCCTAAAATTAAGGTGATCACTTGTGGTCTATGACTTGCACTTTGGAGTTTAACTACACATGGGGATATCTTTAGATGATTAAGACTGGATAAAGCACTTTACCTTTTGCATGAACACTTCTTGTTTGATTTTTTTTCTTTCCTGCATCAATTCACAAATTGCAATACCAACGAGTTAGATCTATTTAATTGAAAATCAAAGAAATTCAAACAAGAATAGGGACAACACTTAACCACTAGCACTATGCTTGTTAAACATGATGACAGATCGCTAAGGATTATTTGCCACTTATTTTGTTCCTATGGTACTCATCTTAAGCCTCATTCTTCCCCATTGTACTTTTGAGATGGTGTAAAATTGGGCTAATAACCTACAAAAGTGAAGCTCATCAAGCATTTATGCTTCTCGATATACACTTAAAAACAAACCCAACAACATAAACGTGGTTGGTTTAGGTTTTATGGTTTTTTTTTTTTAGGGTCTAGGGTGGTTCAGGGTTTATGGTTGTCGTAATGCAAAATAATCTAATTCTAACTGAAGTTTTGATCTTAAAATTTTAGATTTCCATGCAATTCATTGAAAAAGATCAACGAAGTTTATGTTGTCAGTTTTATTTTCAATTGTGTATGTATTGATTTTTTTCAATCCTCCATGCATTGTCGAAGGTTTGGAAAAACTATGGAATCATTTATGCTTTTTGATACACATTTGGAAATAAAACCGATAGAATAAATGTTGTCGGTTGATAAAATAAAATTGAGATTACTTAAAAACAAAAAATTATAATAGAGTTAATAAAGTTTTTTTTGTTTGTTTTAGTGGCTAACCTTTTGGTGTGGATGCCATTGGTTTGTTGGTAGATTTGGTGGATGGTTGGTCGATCGTGGGTCCTATTGCACGCAAACACTTGGTTGAGGTTTTTTATACGTTTCATGGGTGAATGTTTAGTATTTTTCCTTTGAATGGTTTTCTTTTTTTTTTAAACATATAAATCGGGGTATCAGCTCAGTCAAGATAAAAATATATATCGAGCTATTAGCTCGATCGATGGTTTAGATATCCCTTTTGGTGTGTATTCCATTGGTTTGTTGGTAGATCTGGTGGATGGTTGGTCGGTCACAGGTCCTAATGCACACAAACACTTGGTTGAGGTTATTTAGAAGCTTCATGGGTGGAATGTTTAATAGTTTTCCCTCAAACAATTTTCTTTTTTTTTAAACATCTCGATTGAGGTATTAGATTAGTCAAGGTAAAAATATCTATCAAGCTATTAGCTCGATCAATGGCTTAGATAGCCCTCTCATCATGATCATGGAATTAAATTGGGTCAATGACCCTTAATTTTATATGATCACAAACTTGAATTGGCTTAATGACCCTTAATTTTATATTTAATTATCGACTTTCATAAGAATCTTATAGACAAGCATTTTGATAATTAAATGTTAAGCCCTAAATGTGGGCACATTTCCCCTTGTATTGTGGTGGATTACATTAGTTTTAATTGTCATTAGTATGGTTATATTAGTTATGTCGTCTTGGGTCAGTAAGTTGTAATTGTTCTTAATTAATCTCCTATATATAGGAAGGAGATATTTTCACTTCAGTATCTTGTCTTGTCTTGCCTTGTGTACTTAGTACATTGTATAAGGAGGTTGTCCCTTAGAAGTGTCTTGCTATTCATTTATGTTCCTTATTATTAAGTCGTGGAGTACTCTCTTTTGTATTTCTACTCTTTTCATGCTCTTCTTGGAAATTTGTTGCACAACATTTGGTATTAAAGCCTGGACGCTTCCAAAACAAGTCATCTTGGGATTTCCACTATATCTTTTTTCCTATATGGTTTTAGACACCGAAAATATGAACCCACCTAGAAAATAGGTTGATATACCTTTGATACAATGTTCACATCCTAAATCAGTACAGGTTCATATTTATACTCTTGAGAAGTTAGGGTTTCTGAATAGCCCAAAATCTAGTCTCAAATAGGCATTCTAGGGGAAATTGTTATATCTAGAGTATGAAAGATCAAAATTGAGTGAGACTAGTTGCATCATAAAGAAGATGAACCATAGAATTTGTGGTAGCATTTTCAGAATCATATCCAAAAATTTGGACACATGGCAAGCCATACATTTGCACTCTTATGAAAATACCAAAATTGACAAGTGTTGGGAAAATTATCACAACATTTTTTGGCACATCTAGATTCAACGAGACCTGCATAATTGGAAAAAAGACATATCAGGATACCATAGGATGATATTTCAAAATCACAGGGGCCGATATTTCAGGTTTACCTCAGTTGAAAGGTCAGCTAGAAAATCAGTCTTCAAATAAAGGTTGGAAAAAGGTACATCATTTTAAATTTGAATAACTTTTAGTAGAAGGATCTATTTAAGGTGAACCAAAGGTGTGAGATATATTTATATTGTTCAAAATGTCACCAAAATGTAGTGGAAAAAATGACACTCCACTCAAACCCCAGAGCATTCATTCCTAACCTACGATAAAAGTGAAGACATATCTTTTAGGGTGTCCAAGTTGGAAGATATGATGAAAGGGACCGTGAAAATGGTTGATTTAGTTAACTTGGAAAATAAGATGTCTAGTAAAGAGGATGTCAAGGGGATGGCTTGTAAAGAGTATCTCAAGGGTATGGATAGAAAAGAGCATCTAAAATATTTGAATATACTACTAAATGATATAAGACCTAGCTTTCATACACAGTCGTCTACTTAGGAAGAGGATAATGAGGAAAAGGGGGACTTATTCCAATCATGTATTGAGAAAATTGAAAAAATGTTAGAGAATAAGATGTTTGAGTCCCCAAAAACTAATGATCTGCTCCATCATCATGGGTTCAACTTAGGTCCAAAGAACTACTTTATTTCCAAGATTGACATGAGAAATTTTGATGGCAATGATCCAATAACATGGATATTCTAGATGGATAAATTCTTTGAACTACACCAAGTGCCAACTTTGCAAAAGGTAACTATTACATCATTATATTTAGAGACTAATCAATTTGTATGGTACCAATTTCTTTGTGACCGTAAAAAGGACTCTCTTATCTCTTGGTCTATATTCATGAAAGAATTGATTGCACATTATGGAAATATTAATAGCAACACTTTCTTTAGTCAATTGATAAACCTCAAACAAAAAGGTATAGTTACAAAGCACGTCAAGCAGTTTCAGAAGTTAAGTCTAAGAGTAAAGAATATTTCAGAAAATAATTTGTCGGATCTCTTTATGGACACTTTAAAGTAGAATATTCAACACGAGACACGTATCCTTGAACCTAAATCATTGGAGAATTCTTTTAGTTTGGTAAGGAAAAATGAAAGTAAAATTATGGCTATAACTACTAGAAGGACCGCCGCTAACACATATAGAGAGAATAATGTTCCTTCTTCTAACACACCTCAAAGGTTGACACCTCAACAACTAGATGAAAGAAGAGAAAAAGGTCTATGCTTTAATTGTGTTAACACCCAAAAAGTGTTCACTACCTCATCTACCCCATTACATGGCTCATTTGTCCATTTTCCTACCATATTTCCCTTAAAAACCCTGAAAATCCCACTAAAATGCCTCCAAAAGGCCACAAAACCATCAAAAAAGCCTCAAAAAGGCTAAACAACCCCTTTTTCCTCCAAAAATATCCAAAATTCCTCTAAAATAGCAAAAACCCCCTAAAAAGGGAAGCTAAAATATAAAATAATGAGGGAAAGGAGGAAAAAACCCTATACAGCTGCCCTAAACCATATGGTTCCCAAAACCATGGGCCAGCACTCCACCACCAAAAAACTATAAATAGGTGATGGAGACCCCTTATTTCACATCCACAATCATAAGCACCCTTACTCTGCCAAAATAGCTCTTGAAACCCTATCTCACCCTTGAGCTACTTTCACCTTGAGAGCCCCTTTTGGCCCATTTCCACCATTGGAGAAAGAGAAGGAGCAAGTTGGAGCTTGGAGAAACCCTCTTGGAGCATTGCAAGAGCTTCACCAACCTTCACATTGGAGGTAAAATTAATACAAAAGCCATTCTTTACATCTTATTTTTTCTGTTTCATGCACATGTTTAAAGTAATTTATATTTCTGTTTTAGCATTTTAATTTACATTTACTGAAATGCTACTGAGGAGTCCCTTCTCCTTAGTAGGTGCTCATTTGCACAAGCTAGGGGTAAAACCCTAGCTACAGTTTTGGTGACTCCCCTTGGTTTGAATTTCTGTTTTAGTTTAAAAAAAATTTAGTTTTCTGCAATAATTTCCTATCTTTTCCCGTCGGTTGTCCCTTTCGGCTGCCGTAAATTGCATCTTTAACCTTTGCAGTCGCGTCCCGACTGCGTCTTTCAGGCCTTTACCTGCGACTCGACCGTGACTCTCAGACTGTTTCCGGCGTTCTGCCGGCGGATTCAAGTCTGTTACCTGCGATCCGACCATGGCTAATCATCCTGTTTGTTGCGATCCGACCGCAGCTGTTAACCCTTTTCCGGTGTCCCGATCACCGATTTTAGCCCTTTTCCTGCGACCCAACCGCACCTGTTGCTCTGTTTCCCGCGACCCGACTGCAGCTTTCGATCAGAAACCCACAACCCGACCGCGCCTGTTGCTCTGTTTTCCGCGGCCCAACTGCAGCTTTCGCCACGAAAGCCGCGACTTGATCGTGCCTGTTTCCCTTTTTCCCGCGGTCTGACCGCTCAGTTTCGCCACCAACCCGCGATCTGATTTCTGCATTTTTTCTCTGGTTTGAACCCAGTCCCCTTTGCTGCAATATTTCCTGCACATCCCTCTGTCCTACCTGTAGCCCTACTTCCCTACATCCTTTTCCGCAACTTGATTTTTGTACCATTTACAAAATGTTTTAAAATTTCAGTATTTTCATTCAGAAAATTTTGCATGTTAAAATTCATTATTGTTAGTTAGAAAGTTGCCCCCCTTGTGGCACTTCTATCTTGGGTTCATCACCTCATGAGCACACACTCTGTCACATAATTCAAGTGAGCCTTAAAAAATACTTAACTCAACCAATATTCTAACCCCACTTGGGGAACCCAAAAGAATCTTTGTAGTTAGGTAGGATCGGGGGGATAGGCTTCCAATAACACCCCTCGGTTACTTACACTTGAGACATAGCTGTTGTCCAATTAGGGAACCAAAATCCCCTAGTACTTTTTGGCACGGTCACAACCAGTTTACCAGAGGGCCTCTCCCCTAGGAGGGTTGAAGTTGCGAGACTGGTTCCGGAGGCCTGAGTGGAATACCGCACTCCATTCAGTAACCGAAGGGCTACCTTTTGCAGTTCTCGGGATATCCCTGTATAGGGGTATTGCGGTAAAAGGACCAAACAGCAGATTCACCTTTCTGGATGTGTCATGAACGGGGTATCTTAGTTGCCATTCTTCTAGGATTGACTACCTGGTGTCCCTCCCGGTATGGGGATATCTTAGCCACTTGGCTTTCCTATTCATATTGTCTGACTTGGATTTCATCACCTTGCAGAGGATATGTCTAGTTGAGTTAGAATACTTTTAGTTAGGTGTTTGCATGCTCCATTACCTCCTTTTGGTCTAGTGAGTCCACCATTTTTTATTTTTAGGAAACCTGCTGCTTGTTGGTATTCTGACCATTTCTGTTGACACTCCACCTATTGTAGCACAGCTGTTATAGTGGGTGTTTTGAGTTGGTTGTTGGCCTGAGTGCCCTATTTTTTGAGCTCTCATTCTGCACACTCGGTTGCATTAGGATTTTTGAGCTATTTTTTTTACTCACCTCAACCCCCAGAGATTTGACACCATTTGTCACCATTGAGTCCCCGAGACATTCTCGGCGCCTCAGGGGCGAGCCCCCACAGCATGGTTCACTTGACACCACCCGTCATCGACACAGATCATCATCACTTGATACCACTTATCATAGATCTCGAGCCTTGTCACTTGAATCCACTCATCAGCGACATAGGACTCCATCACCAGATATTGACGCCCCTTATTTTACCTCCGATTCTGAGCCAGAGTCTGAGAACCCCATTTACACTGCCCCTACTAGCCCCATGGCTGGCGTGACTTCCACTCCCTTCTTGGTAGGGACCATTGGTGGCACATCCACCACTACACCAGTTACCACACCTGCTTTGGGTATGCCCTCCATGGGGCCCCCATCTACCATTCCCCTCACGGCACCTATTCCCGCAGCGGGAATACCTATTCCCACTCCCTCAGTGGCTCACACTACCTATGGTGGTGCAGGACCGTCCTATACCACCTTAGTTCCCCCACTTGGGGGCAACATCCCAAACCCTACCCCTCCACTTGGGGGCATTGGCCCCAACTTGG
The DNA here is from genome assembly GCA_027924585.1 of Larix kaempferi. Lineage (NCBI taxonomy): Eukaryota > Viridiplantae > Streptophyta > Pinopsida > Pinales > Pinaceae > Larix > Larix kaempferi. The sequence goes on along the minus strand of BSBM01000182.1, from coordinate 7,908,624 downwards.
TCGAACCCCATACTGTGTCACATCCTTCTTCCAGTTTGCCATTCATGGCTAGCCTCAACCTGCCCGACCTAGCCAGATTGACCAACGATCCTATCCGACACGACCCTGCGTGGCCTCACATGCCCACCAAGCTCCCCTCTGACATCCCTAAGTTCGAGGGCAAGGCAGGTGAGGACCCTCAGAACCATATCATGTCCTTCCATCTATGGTGTTCCTCCAACTCCATAGTGGACGACTCTATTTGCCTCCGTCTGTTATAGCGCACCTTCACTGGCTATGCAGGCAAGTGGTATATCGAGCAACCCCATGGGACCCATGCCACCTTTGCTTCCCTTGCCTCGACCTTCCTGCAGTTCTTCTAGTTACCTATCCGCTATGACGCGGGCGTTGAGATCCTCCTATCCTGTAGACAAAACACAGCTACCCACATCACGGACCACATTCATGAGTGGCGTCAATGCCGTAGCTTATGCAAGATCAAATTAGACAACCGTATCTTCCTAGATTGGTTCCTCAAGTCCCTTCTCCCTGTCATTTCTAAGGATGTGGCATCAGAAAGACCCCAGTCTGAAGAAGAGGCCATCCTTTAAGGCCCAACAATTCGACCTCATTTACGCCCAGTCGGGTTATCTCTATACCATTATACCTGACGCCCCTCGCGGAGATTCCTCCCAGCACGATGCGTCGGGGGCATCCCATGCTGCAGACGGCATCATTGGCCGTGTTTCTTCGCATCCTCAACCATTTTCCATAACATGTCCTAACCCTGGCCCCGACCTTTCACAGGCTACCTCACAGTCTGGAGCAACCAACTCGTATGCTCCTATGACACACCACCACCATTCCCATGGACCCATCTGTCCACCTCATTGCTTCGGTCATGCGACCCCCACTTACACCCCCGCGGTCGCACCTCAGACCTATTACCACCAGCAGGCTGCACCAGCTCCTGCACCTTCCCAAGCCCAACCTGCTTATTACCCGCCACAGGCTGCCCCTGCAGCAAACCCACAACCTGCTCCGTAGCCATATCAGCAACCCCCTCAAGTTGCTGCACCTGCGCAGCCTCCACCTACATATCATCCACCGCAGCCTGCTTTTGCACCTACGCAACCTCAGAATCCACCTGCTGCCCAAGGGCAAGTTTACGCCCAACAAAACCAAAAAAAACCAATGCAACCAGGGCCAACAAAACCGCGGCAAGGGCCGTAATCGTGGGAACAATCAACCTACAGACCAAGATGGTCAACCCCCTAATCCCCCCAACAATAATAATGCGGCCCCTGCTAACCAAAACCCTGATCGCCCGCCCAAGCAGGCTAAAAACACCAATCTGTGAACAAACCATCCTTGTTCTATTTGCGGGGTCTATGGCCACTACACACATGCTTTCCCACACTTGGAGCGAGCTCGACAACTTTGGGTTGATGATGCCCACCACCAAGGGCATGCAGCTCCTCAAGCACCACCCAACCCCTCGCAACCTCAGCAGCCACCTTTGGTGCTGCAAAACCCCTTACCAAACCAAGGCATAGTGAACACTCAACCGTTGGCTCCCCCTCAAGCCAACGCGCCACCTCAACAACAAATCACTTACGTCGCTCCTGATCAGCCCATGTTTGACTCAGTGACCCACCACTTGTTGATGATGTCATCCACTGATGTCAACCTCCAGACCCGTCGAAACCAATATGGCTCCACCCCTGAAGCACCTCCCACCGATAAGCCCACTAACGCTCATCCCACTGATCAAGCGTTACGTATACCTCCACCCCCCCTCGACGACACTCCCAAAGCACCTCGTTTCCCACTTCGCCGTATCAACAATAACCCCAATGCACGTGCTGCGTCCAACTACAACATTGTAGATGACTTAGCCCAATCTCCCACAGCCATGTCTGCGTTAGAAGTCTTGAAAAACTTCCCTTCGCAGCGCAAGACTTTACTCTCAGCCATTGGGGCTATTGACCCAAATGATTCAAATTTAATGGCATTTGATTTGGACCAATCCGAACCATGCATGCCTTCCACTTTAGCATTCCAAGTTTCTGTTTTCATTCGGAATTTTGTCATCCATCGATGCATTATTGATGAAGGTGCCTCCACATGTGTCATGTCCACCTTCATCTGGGATAAATTGGGATCCCCCCCTCTCCAGCAGTCCACTACTCCGTTGCGAGCCTACGACGGCCGTTCGACTCAACCACAAGGCCTATTAACTAACGTCCCCATCCAGCTGGCTGGAAAAAACCGTCCTCATTGACATCGAGGTTATTAATGCACAGCTTGATTATAACCTTTTACATGGCCGCAGCTACATGTATGCCATGCGGGCGGTTGCTTCTTCCGTTTTTCGTACCATGATGTTCCCCCATGAGGGACGCGTGGTCAAGGTTGACCAACTCACCTACTATGATCCCAATGCCCCCCGCGGCACCCGAAAATGTTCTCCCCATGGTTGAACAACCTGTTTCGGGTGCCACCACCTCATTTGTTTCCTCTATAGGGCCCGGAGTTTACTCAGACGCGCCAATGACCTCCACCTTCCAATCTATTCCACCCCCGTCACCCGCCACTGACATGTCTGACCTATGTACCCTGTCTCATAACACGTAAACTCCTAATAATCAACCGCCCTTGTTGCCTAAACCCCCTTTGGTACCTAGTCACATTGGTGTTACACCCATCCATACCATTCCTTTCCTCATCCCTCCCTCAGGAGTAGTTAGCACCTCGGTCATGGCTACCCTCAGCCTCCCTGGGTTAACCTTAGGATTACTCGTTTGGTATCTTTCACCTCCCGTTCCCCTGCTGACACCAGTTGTCGTCCTGCAACTGGTACAACCCATTGTCACTACTAGTCAACCACCTCTCGGTGTCACCACCCCGTCGTCCTCCACGAACCCCCCTCCTCCTCTTACCAAACCTACTGGGGGCAGAGGCCCCCAACCTTACACTGTTGTCCCACCTCCCAAGACAGTCAAAAACCCCCCTGTGGTTTGTGCTCCTCCCAAATGCTCGCTATGTGATGAGTTGGGCCATGCGACTCACCAATGTCCTCAGTTACCGGCATTACCGGAAAACATGCAAATGCTTGACGAAGACCCCAATATGCTGGTTGTCAAACTAGATCCAACCCCTAAGCCTCGCGACAAATCCCTACGCACTAACCACCCTTGTGCCATATGCGGTGTTTATGGGAATTACTCACATCACTATCCCGATCTCCCCGATTACAGAGAAGCTCTCTATGAGATGAACAATCTGGATCTTAAGACGGCACCACCCACCATTGAGGAGATCCACCCCCCGGTCTCCTCCCCTTCAGGAGAGGTTAATACCATTTATATGATCTCTTCCACCACTACTCCCTCGTCAACTGATTTGACGACACAAACTTTCCGCACTGATGAGGAGATTCTCGAGGCTCTCACTGCCCCGGATTATCCCTGGGATGACATGCACCATCGTTCCTACTTCCTCCCAGATGAATCCTCCTCTAACACTGCTACCCAATTTGCAGTTGAATCCAAAGACTTCCTTCCCACCAAGGTCGACTGGTTCAAGGACCCTATTCCTGCTCTTGACGCCTTCGAGGAGGGTAACATGGCCAACATCTCACCTATCATTCAAATTGATATCGCTGCCCCAGGAAGCACCCCCGAACTCATTACTTTAGGAGCCTCCTGCAGTGAGCAAGAGATTGAGGAATACAAAAAAATCTTTCAAGACTTCCGTGATGTCTTTTCCTGGTCCTATACCGAAATGCCTGGTCTTAACCCCGCTGTTATAGAGCACCACATTGACACATGGCCTGATGTAGACCCCGTTCATCAGAAACAACACCACCTTGACACCTCTGAGTCAAGGGGCATAATAGATTACCTCGACCCTGGGATAGGGGGCATGCTCAACCATTTTGAACCCTCCCCACCACATCTATCTCAGTGTTTCAATGATCCCATTGTTCAAACCAACACATATGTGATCCACAATCACAAACCCCATGCACATAGCATGGGGGCAAGTCATTAACCCCATGCACATTTGTGATCTCAACCATTTTTGAGGTCACGTGTCACTTCATTTAATTTGATACGCATAGTTCTTTCCTTTGACCATTCCAGAGTCCTTATGACCTCCGTTTTTCGCACCATTTGCACTACCAGATTCATTTTTCCACGCTCATGATGATGCTTGAGATCATTTCTCGCTCTCACAAGAACCTTTATTGACATTGTGTCCCGACACCTTGTCGCCCCGGTTTGCGTGCCACATCGGCCGTAGCCTGTTTTTGACATAAGTGTGGCGAGAAGAAATTATTTTACATATATAGATTGTGAAGAGGAAGAAGAAAAAGAACAAGAACCTTATCAAGCTGAAAAAACAAAACAAATTACTTTCAAATAGATTACTCCCACCATATCTTGTCATGCATTGGCTAGAATTAGCACTCCTCAAACTCAAAATATCGAAGTATGTGTCAAAAAGAAAAAGGTAACAGAGTTGATTGATTCTGGTAGTACTCATAATTTCATTCACTGTAAATTAGATAAAGTTCTCAATTGCTTTGTATATCCAACACCATAGTTTCAAGTAATTATTGCAAATGGAGGAACTATCAATTGCACAGGGAAATGCCATAATATCAATCTTACTATTGGGGAATAAGTATTGAATAGGTCCAATGATTTCTATTTCAATGGGTGGTGTCGATGTTGTCTTAGGAGTTCAATGGTTAAAATCATTGGGAACTGTTGCTTCTAATTTTTAGAAGTTTTTCATGAAATTTTTATGGGAAGGAAAGGAATATGAATTAAATGGTATCACACAGAAACCAATCAAGGTGATAATCTCTAATGGTATGACAAAATTGATGAAAAATGCACATCAAGGTGGTAATTGCACAATTATGTTCATTATATGTTCAAACATCCAAGTCTCCTATTTCCCCAGATCTCCAAAGGGTCATTAATAAGAATTCCAAGGTATTTTGAAGATATTCCAAAAGGTTTTCCACATGTTCAAGATTTTGATCATGATATTCACTTAATTCCATGAAGTTTTCCTCCTAACAACAAACCTTACAGATACCCCTATGGATGGTGTTCGGGTACACAGGGTACTACCAAAGGACCGAACACCAAGAGCAACCACTTCACATAAACAGATCACAGATCAACACACCGATGTTTTGACGTAGTTTAAACCCTCTTGAGGGAAACACTCCACGGCCCCGGCCAAATAGATGCTACGGGACAATTTATTATGCAAAGAAAGAAAGTTACAAATGAGCTTCTCATAATCGATCAACTAAACAATGACCCTCTATGCTCTTTAAATAGAGATCATGGATCAATTGGGTGTTAAGCCACAGATCAAGGTTAGGTATGATCTAAGAAAAGTTGAGCCATCGGATCACTCTATGTCGGGAACATATCGTGACCGTCGGATTAAGTATTTACAAATGCATACTAATGCATACTAAAGAAACACACTATCCCTAACGGATATATTACACAAGTTGATCTTAACTAACTCCTACGTGTCTAAATATTCTAACATCCCCCCTTAAGAACAACTTGGGATAGGATTGAAGGATTTACAAAAGTGACACTATTAGGAGAAGGAAGGAGGCATTAGAGCCTATCCCCCCTTAATGACAAGTTCCTGAAATCCTAACATAGATTGAAGTTCAGAAAACTTCGCTTTTGTAAGAGACTTGGTGAAGATGTCTGCAACTTGATCATGTGTAGGGAAAAAGAGCACTTCAAGAACATGATCATGAACGAGATTTCTGATGAAGTGCATATGTAGCCCAATGTGTTTGCTGTGTTGATGTAGAACTGGATCTTTGGCAAGCTTGATGGCACTTTGATTGTCGCACCAAAGTGGAGTAGGCTGCTGCTGCTCGAATCCAAACTATGAAAGGATCTGTCGAAGCCATAAAGCTTCCTGACTGGCATTAACTGCTGCTCGATATTCTGCCTCTGCTGAAGAAAAAGCAAGAGCTTGTTGTTTCTTACAAGCCCAAGTAATAGGTCCAGATCCCAGACTGAAAACATAACCTGTAGTAGACTTTCGATCATCAGGATCGTTGGCCCAATCTGAATCAGTGAAACCAACCAACAAAGGTTTCCCCCGTATATTGTAATGACTCCCAAACTGAACTGTACCTCGAATATATCTAAGTATTCTTTTAGTTGCTTTCCAGTGACTTTCATGAGGTGTCTACATATAATGGGAAACACGACCAACGGCAAAGGAAAGGTCAGGATGGGAATGAGTCAAGTATAAGAGACTACCAACAAGCTGACGATATAAGGTGGCATCGACTTCAGGTGAAGTACAAGTGGCATAAAGTTTGACTCCAGACTGGAAGGGAGAAGGGGCTGGTGTACAATATTCCATGTGAAAGCGACGAAGAAGGTCACAAGCATACTTAGACTGAGAAAGAAATATTCCTTCTTTGGTTTGCAGGACTTGGAGACCAAGAAAATAATGCAAATGTCCTAAGTCTGACATTTCAAAATTTTGTTTAAGACTAGATTTCACATGGGTTATAAGCTTAGGGTCACTACCAGTAAGAATAAGGTCATCAACATATAGAACAAGTATGATGAGATGGTTTCCTACTTTCTTGGTATAGACATTGTGGTCAGAATGGCATCTAGAAAAACCAGTGTCAAGGAGAAAGTTATCCATTTTGGCATACCAAGCTCTAGGAGCTTGCTTAAGGCCATATAAGGATTTCTTAAGGCAGCAGACAAGGCTAGAGTTATCTTGAACATATCCAGGAGGTTGTTCCATGTAAATTTCCTCCTGTAAATCACCATGTAAGAAGGCAGAATTGACATCCATTTGATGGACTTCCCAGTTATGTAAGGCTGCAAGGGAAAGAACAAGGCAGATGGAGTTCATTTTTGCGATGGGAGCAAAGGTTTCATTGTAGTCAATCCATTCAACTTGGGAAAAACCTTTGGCAACTAACCTTGCCTTAAGTCTTTCAACACTTCCATCTGATGCATACTTAGTTCTCTAGACCCATTTACATCTGACAAGTTTTCTTCCTTTTGGAAGAGGTACAAGATCCCAAGTATCATTCGCCATTAAGGAACGATATTCTTCATCCATGGCTGCATCCCAATCTGGATTCCCTGAAGCTTCTGCAAAAGTTTCTGGATCATTATTCTCGGAAACTTGAGCCAAAAGAGAAGAGGCTCGCTGAAACTGAGAACGTGTTCGACATTGATCTCTAGGATCACCGGCAAGATCACCAGCTGCTTCACATGTTGAACGGACCCATCGAGGAAGCACTTGTGCTAGTGCAACTGGAGGAACATGAGCAGGAGGAGGTGGATTTTCATCCTGACTGTCATTATCATAAACTGGAGTTGGAAACCTATCAAGGAAGTTGGAAGAAGAAGAAGAAGGCACAAACACCGAATCAGGCTCGCAAGGCAAAGATGGCACAATCGCCGAGTTAGGCTCACAGGCCAAGAGATTTTCATCAAATTTAACATCTCTTCTAATGATTATATCATGAGAATGTGGTTGAATAAGTCTATAACCTTTTACATATTTAGAATATCCAACAAATATGCACTTTTCACTTTTAGGCTACAATTCTTTCTGTTTTTCATCCAGAATGTGAGCCCATGCTTCACTACCAAACACACGAAAGTGACTTACATCAGGTTTAGTTTTACTCCATGCTTCTTCCGGTGTTATACCTTGTAATTCTTTTGTGGGGGTGCGATTAATTATGTAATTTCCACAATTTATGGCTTCAGCCCAAAATTGAAGACTTAGTCCCTTAGATTGGATCATACAATTAGCCATTTCTTTTAAAGTGTGTTTCTTCCTCTCAGCTACACCATTTTGTTGTGGTGTATATGGAACAGTGTGTTATTGTTGGATGCCTTGTTCAATGCAGAAAGTAGTGAACTTTTTGTTAACATATTCTCCTCCATTGTCAGATCTTAACTTAATAATTTGATGACCAGATTGTTTTTCAACAAGGGCCTTATAGGCCAAGAACATGTTAAATACTTCGCTCTTAAGTTGTAGGAAATAAACCCAAGTGCGTCTGGTGTAATCATCAATCAAAGTTAAGAAATATTTGAAACCGGAAAAGGAAGCAGATGGAAGAGGACCACACAAGTCACTATGCACAAGCTCCAAGGGAACTGAGGCGTGCCAAGAGGCACATTTGTCAAAACTGTCCCGATGATGTTTTTCGAGTACACAACCGGAACAAACACCATCCCTGCAAGATACCATCGTAAGACCTATCACCATATTGTCTTTACATAGTTGTTGCAATGAGCGATAATTTAAGTGACCAAATCGCTCATGCCAAAGTTTGCTCAAGTTATCACTATGAGCAACAAAAACTGAAGGGAAAGGTGATGACCCAAAGTTGTTAAACTTGTACAACCTGGTAATATCATCAACAATTCCGGTAGCTAGGACCTGTTGAGGATCTTTAAAATCCTTGATTACAACTTGGTGAGGTGTAAAGGTCACAGTTTTATCTTCACTAGAATGAGTGATCTGATAGAATGATAACAAATTGCAGGAAATTCTTGGAACACATAGTACATCACTAAAATGACCATTATCTACTGGAACTATTCTAGCTCCTACAACACTTAGAGATCTATCATCACCAACAAATATTTGTTTGGTGTTACATTCATGCATAGTAGAAAAGATGGCTTGATCCTTAGCCATATGATAAGATGCTCCATAATCAATGAGCCATTCATTTGAAGTAGAAGAAGAAGATGCATTATAAGAATAACCAGAAGCACAAAGTGCATGTCCATGAGAGGTAGATTCTGAAGGCAAATCTAGGCTGATGTGGTGCTTCTTCATTGCTGCTTTCAAGCCTTCCATCTTCTTGAAACACTTAGATTCATCATGATTATCTTTCCCACAATAGTTGCAATGACGCTCAGTCTTCATGCCTTTTGGCTTAGTTCAGGACACAGGGTACTACCAAAGGACCAAACACCAAGAGCAACCACTTCACATAAACAGATCATAGATCAACACACCGATTTTTTGACGTGGTTTAAACCCTCTTGAGGGAAACACTCCACGGCCCAGAAATGCACAGAAATACCAGAACCGGAAACCCTTTTAAGTTTCGGCAACAACAGTTCAAGATCTAGATCATAACCGGAAGCGGCTCTTCATAAAAGCTCTGATATCATGTTCGGGTACACAGGGTACTACCAAAGGACCGAACATCAAGAGCAACCGCTTCACATAAACAGATCACAGATCAACACACCGATGTTTTGACGTGGTTTAAACCCTCTTGAGGGAAACACTCCATGGTCCCGGCCAAATAGCTTCTACGGGACAATTTATTATGCAAAGAAAGAAAGTTACAAATGAGCTTCTCATAATTGATCAACTAAACAATGACCCTCCATGCTCTTTAAATAGAGATCATCGACCAATTGGGTGTTAAGCCACAGATCAAGGTTAGGTATGATCTAAGAGAAGTTGATCCGTCAGATCACTCTATGTCGGGAACATATCGTGACCGTCGGATTAAGTATTTACAAATGCATACTAATGCATACTAAAGAAACACACTGTCCCTAACGGATATATTACACAAGTTGATCTTAACTAACTCCTAAGTGTCTAAATATCCTAACAAATGGAAGAGTGAAATTTAGTGTATGGTTGAAGAAATGTTGGAGTCTGGCATAATTAGGCCTAACCAAAATTCGTACTCTGCACTTGTGGTAATGGTACACAAGCCGGATGGATGATGGCATATGTGTCTATATTATAGAGTGCTCAACAAAATCACCATTAAAGATAAGTTTCTCATTCTTGTCATTGCTGAATTTTTAGATGAATTACATGGAGTAGTATTCTTCACAAATTTGGTTCACCATTCCAAGTATCACCAAATTAGAATGAAGGATGAAGAAATACCAAAAATAACATTCATAACTCATGAAGGTCATTATGAATTTATGGTCATGCCATTTGGTCTCATGAATGTGCCTTCCACATTTAAAGGCTTGATGAAGTCCATTTTCAAGCCTTTCCTTAGAAAATTTGTGCTAGTATTCTTTGATGATATACTAATCTATAGAAAGTCTTGGGAAGAACATGGTCAATATGTTGACAGGGTACTACAACTACTAAAGGAGCAACAACTATATGAAAAACCTTCCAAATGTTTCTTTGGGGTAAAGGAGGTAGAGCATTTGCATCATATTGTATCTCATGAAGATGTCAAGGTAGACTTAAAAAAAAATTAAATCCATGATAGACTCGGTGATTTCAAAAAACTTGAAGAGTATTCGAGGATTCTTAGGTCTAACAAGGTACTACCACAAGTTTGTTCAGAACTATGGAAGTGTTGAGGTGTATTTACTGTCCTAAGGAATCACCAAAATATTTAATTATCGAACAGGGTTGGTAATCTTAGAGTTGTGGCACAGTATATGTTGAGGTAGAATGGGGCCTAAGTTTCGGCTCGGCAGACCTTAGAAATGTTTAATAAAGAAAAGATCGAAAGATCTTTCAAAATGAAAAACTGAGTCAAACTTCAGAAAAACAACAAAGGAACTAATTAAACCTAACATATCAGAATAGTATCAAGCTATACTACTCTACTCTATGGATAATAATTGGAAAGAAGATAAAAACAACAATATTTTTGGGAAGCAAAACTAAATAAAAAATAGAACTACTTTTGATGAGATTTGAAAACTACCAAAAAAATCTAAGCTAAGAATTAAAAACAATAGTAAATGAGTTCATAAACCTATCTATGAGATAATTCAACTGACAACAAAGAACTTAAAACAAAACTACAAATGACTAAGTGAATTCAACAACTACTTATGCATTCATTCAATAATTCAAGACCACGCTAAATTACCTAATTCCATTCTCCTTGGGGATTCTGAGGAAGTGTATCAAATTTAATGGGAATAGGAGCAAATGTGTCGAAGTGGCTTTCAAATGTGACAAGGAAACAAAATGGAACTAAATCTAGTTTAACTTCTACAAATAAATGTAAACTAAAGATTGTCCAACTACAATTGACCTTAGAAATAATGACCTATCTTCTATCCATACGTAATTGACTTGGAACTAACGAAGTCTAGAAGCAAATAGAAAACTTAATAAAGATATTTACTCAGAAACTGAATTTAATTGAGAAGCAAGTAGAAAACTTGATAAAAGATATTTATTTAGAAACAAGTAGAAAACTTGATAAATATATTGTATTCAGAAGCATGTAAAAAACTTGATAAAGATGTTTTACTTTTGAACCAAATCCTATTCTATGAACATCTTCATTATTGGTACGAATGAAAAAACTAATCCTATGCTTAACAAAGAATTTGGAGAATGAAATTATTAAACCTAATCTAATATTAATCTTAACGATATATGATAAACTACACTAAGAATGAAACTGATAAATTCTGTAACAATAAAACATCAATGAATCAGACATAAGAGAAACATAAAAAGCAACTAGAACAAGGTTAAGAAAGATAGAATGAAAACTAAGGATGATGACAAACTTAATTAAAACTTGATGCAAGATAAAACAAGATCTAAATTACATCTAAGAAGCCTAATTAAAAGCAAGAAATATCACTGTTCAAATACCTAAGAAACTGGATTCTAAATAAGCATAAAAATAGTGCAGAAAGTATTAAGGTCCAAATGACGATCCGGATGGCTGTCTGAATGACAGTCTGGATGGAGGAAAACGATTTAAACAAAAAGAAGGGTTTGGATGATCTTAATGTCAGCTGACTGGTGCATATGAACCTACAGTGCAAGGAAGCAATGAGTAAGGTGTTTAGAAGCTAAGATAATGAGAAGTAATCTATTCGAATCATTGTCTAAGGAATGAACTATTTCTATGGCATAAGAAAACAAAGCTGAAGTAAAGAAAACTAACCTACAGCTACAGAAAAGAAACTAATAAAACTAATTCTAACTACGACTAACCTTGGAATATAAAGCTAACTAAATTCTAAGTGTTTGTAAATACAGAACTAAAAACAAACTAAGCAACGAATCAATTTAAGCAAACTAAGCATGAGCAACTAAGCGTAACTAAACATGACTAAGCAAACTAAGTATGACCGGTCACTAATTACATTATGGAAATATCATTAACATGAACAACAAGTTAAACATACATATAATAAAACATAGGTATCATTTACATAAGTGGTAAAGCAACACATAGATTACACGACAAGGATATCATTTACAGAATGAATACATAAATTAAACAAATAATACAACTTATCTACATAAGACAAATACAAATGATATACACAGACAGAAGACCATTGGTTGTTGAGGGGCCCTTCTCAGCAATCAGAGGTCGCGCCTTAATCAATCAATTGCCACACATGTTACTGAGATCTCATAAGAACTGGAGCAGAGGTATATAAATTTAAAAACGAGTTACAGCGTTGTTGTGTCTACTTGCAGTTGAAAAACTAGAAACTAAGAGACTGACAGGACTCAAAATCTCAGGACTACAGAGACTAACTTGTCTTAGTCACGAAGATGTCTATATATACAGAGTTACAATGGGAAGAGCAAGTCGACCCTTTAGTGGTCGACTGTTACACCTACAATCCTAGCATCATGAGATTCAGTGTATACATTCCTAAAGTCTCCTTGACTAATTTATTGGCCTGGAAGAGATATAACCCATTTACACTAGGTTTTGAGAGGTCGTCGCAGGATGCAATCATGCAACCTACGATGTCGTACCTTGCTCTCTTGCAGGGTGCGACGATGTCAGTTAATGGACAAAAATAGCTCCTTCAAGCCCATTCTTGAATCCAGCTGACATGGATCCCTATCCCTGACTTTGTGGGAGAGTTGGCACTCGGTTCCTAACCTCTTGGAAGGATCCCCTATCTCTCTCCTACCATATCTCAACCTACCCTATCCATACCCTATCCACTTAGTCCTATATAAGTGAAGCTCTACCCCTCTCCAAAGGGAGGAAGTCTATAGTGTCTACATGCTGGTGAAATCATCTTGGAGAGATCTCTACTCATCCATTGAGAGACTCACACTTCCTTGGGAGGATATGGCATTGGATTGGATGGAGAAGGATTGCTACATTAAGCCTCGGTTGTAATCATTCTCTTCTATGTACTTTCCCTATTTACAGTAATATAACCGCTTTCCACCAATATTGTTCTGATTGATGATATTGTGTAGTTTACCTGCTTAACTGTTTACTTAGATCTGTTACTGTATAGATGCTCTTTACTTGTTTGTCTTGATCTATGTGTCTTCACAGGTTTTGCAGCTGAGATATGATGACCGCGAAACATGGAGCAAAATACAGGAGAAAGGACTACGAACTTAAGGTAAGACATCTAGTGACTTAATCCTTAACTAGATCTAGGAAAGTGGTTTATAGTCTGTATTATTTGTTCTAGACTCACATTGAGCTAGGGAGATCTGGCTCGCGTCCGCTCGAGTGGATTGTTCGTCAAACAAATCTGGTGAACATACTGGGGAGGAACATTGTTTTTAGTTTTCAATTTGAAGTCATTTTCATTTGATTTCTTTTACAAGCCACCTTTTTGCCTCTTAAGCATTTTCACCATCAAATCTTCACTTTGAAGAGTCTGATTACCTTCCTATGAGTCTGCACTAATCATTTCTAAACCATTTCATCGCTCATTGTTTAGAGAATTGATTCATTTTTGAACTTGGATCTCACTTGTCGCACCTGGTCATTTTTTATCTCTGTTCTCTGTTTGTTAGCCTATCGTCGCAACCCGTTCATTAGTTTACTACGACACTGTCGCACTTCCCGCATTGGTAAACTGCGACGTCGCAGTATGTACAAACACATACTGTGCCGATCTATCGAAATTGGCATACAACCATCCCCTCTCCATTGTTGATTTGAGTTTTGGTTTGGTGTGTAGACACCTCTGTACTGCAAGATCCAGTCAGATACCTCTCTTTGATTTGTGTGTTAGTAGTGTTTGGTTCTTTTTGGATTGGTTTTGGGTTCCGTTTTGGACAAGTCTGAGATTTGGTAGTGGTGGACACTTTGGTCTCCCCCGCCTGCATCCACTCACCCTTGCATTCCATCCTCTCCTTACTTGATCTGGTCATTGCATTGGATCGGTTTCTAGACCTCATTTGCATACATCTTTAGGTTTTGCTTGCATTCGGTTGATTTTGGGTCTTTTGGGTTTTGGATCCATGTTTGGCCCCTTGAGTCAAAACTAGTGTTTTTCTTACATTTTAAAGTGAAATGGGTTCTATTTTTGAAAAAAAATTCCCCAGTCGTTTTGACCCATATTAAGGTTTTGAGATCATTTTTGGTTTGGTGTGATCGACTTGTTTTAAAGACTTGAAGAGTGTGGGATATCCATGTGTTTTTTAGCCTCTTTTTCTTGGGTTATGCATCTTGTTTCCTTTACATGCTAAGCTATCTAATGATTATTGGAAAAGATTGATTCTTTGTCTCCACCTTAGTTCAAAGAAAAGCTTGATTTTGTCACTCTTTTGCTATATTCATGAAATTGGAAAACATGAGTATTCTTCTTGCTTCAATTTGATCATTTGAAATTCTTGGTCTCACGCTCATAAGAAGAAGAAAGGTTCGTTTCAGATTTGTGTGCATTTGAGTTAGATAAGATTGTTAAGTGCTTTTCTTTGTCTTGCATTTTATTGGAAACATTTATAGAGTTTTTCTTTCCATATATTAGATGTGTCTTTTTCAAGTGTAAAAAGATAGGAAATGTGTGTCTTTTGCATTTGGTAGATTTTGAGCTATTCTTGAGTGCCTCTGAGTTGTTTGGGTGCTTGTCATTTTTCCTTGGGAATTTCTAAATGATTAGAGTGTTGTAGATATTCTCTCACTTTCTGTATATAGATATGTGTTGTTCGTAAAATCTACCCTATAGCGAGGAGAGGGATGCTACCAACTTAAGGGGTGATAGGTAAATACATTGATCATATCACATAGGCTTCTACAAAAATAAAGAGATCAAGGTTCTTGAAGGCATACCTTATTAACGAAGTTCGATCCTAGCTTTCGCTTGCTCCTTCGATCAATCCTCCACTTGATCTTCTGTTTGGAAAACTTGCAATACAAAGATACCTTCCTCAGCGTATCTTGACTGATATAACAATGATGAAATTGAAATACAATTTACACATCAAACACAATCAAGCATTTAATCCAAACAAATATGAAATCCATTAGACATTTGATTGGGAGGGGAAGGGCATTTCAACCTTTATTGTCAAAAGCAAATAATCAGTACAATTATACCTGATCATTCAGAGTGCTTGTGCAACCGGATCCTGGGATCCTGCTCTTCACACTAACTTTGGAATTCCTCCAGCATAACAAACCTTAATGCATAGTTTCTCCTCCCCTCTCTCATCTATCCCCCTTGTATTTATGGGACAAGGTAGGCAGTTTGGATCGAGAGGTAGTTTGATTGGGAGGTTGGGGAAGTTGCAAAACCAACTTCAACTAATCCCAATTCATCAAATTAATATATTTTTGATTACTTTTTAAGGTGTACGCTAGTTTTCTTAAGTGGAGTAGCGTTCAATATGCAACTTTCCTGCTTTACAACCAGTGTTTGCAAGAGTTTTTGAGTTGTACGCTAGTCTACTGAAGCAAAGTAGAGTATTTCAGCAGGTAAACGCTCCTTTATTGAAGTGGAGTAGAGTATTTCAGTAGGAAAATGCTACTATCATGCTTATAGGGTAGCGTTTTTCTCAAAAAGTAGGTAGAATGAATGTTTTGTCAGCTGCAAAGGGGTAAGTCTAGTCCATACATCATCTAGGGAAATCATGCTCTTCAATCCAAGTTGTCATTTTGTGTGATCAACAGCTAGATGTGATCACGGACGGAGAAGTGCAGATTTGACCCGTAACAGATGCCCCCTAATGTGTGAGATCAGAGGGAAACGATGGCTGAAATACATTATAAGTCAGCGAAGGAGCAAGAAACCACAGAACCAAGTCACAAAAGTACCTGAAACAACGATCAAGGTCAGTGAGCAATTACAATCTTGACATCATATAGATGTGTAGCATGATACAACATGATCTCCGATACATAACTAGGAGATGTATATATAGCATGGCCACTGAAATACAAGCGTGGATCCATGTCACAATGAGAGATCATAGCCATAACAACAAACTAGATCTATGTCTCATGGAGAGCCAAAAATGAGTGAGGCTCAGTCTTCCACAGCTTGGGTGATAACATAATGAGAAAATGCTATCAGAATCCCAAGGTCTTCATCCAAACAACCTAAGGTACAAACCCTAACCATGTGAATAAATGAGCTGAAGTCAAACATGGGGGGGATCATTTGATTACCGGTCATTGATGTATACCCTTAACAAACGCGAGGGCTTCCACCGATAATGATAATGGGGACCAAGGTACCTAGTATGATCCAACAAGTGTGAATAAGAGGACTTGAAATCAAACACCGAGGAACCCGTCGAATAAGAGACATTGATGTATTCTCATTATCCAACGACAAGGGAAACTGCCACTGATGACTGCAATCCCCAAGTTACTAACCGAAACTCTAAACTTCATTCCCAGAGAAAAATGAGTTGATGTCGATGGGAAGAAGTCCGTTGGAAGGGAGGCCTTAAGGCATCCTCCATCATCCAATGCGAGGAACATTCAAATGGTATGAGCTGATGTCGAGTAGGACATGTAACAAGACAGACACTAGGATGGCCGACACATGAGGTCAAGGTAAACTGCAAAATGGCCTACATGGGGTATATCCTTGAACAGTGAGCACGACACAAAGTGACTTAGGAAGTTTTCAACATAATGGGAAAACAATATAAGCCTATAATGTAGGATACATTAGCAAACCCTCCATATGGTTGGAAGAATAACCAACCGGGGGAGTAGACAACTCGGAGATCAGGTTCACCTTAAGGTCAAAAACTAAACCCAACTGAAATGATAGACTCAAAAAGGTGCTGTGTTCAAGGATAGGACTGATTGAACTGCCTTTAAACTAAAAGATGTGATATACCCTTCTTATCCCTTATTCTTTTTAGATAAAAGAATACCTTTCTTGTTGTTTTAAATGAGTCCAAGAAAGAATGAAAACTCAGTAGATCCAACCATGTAAATATTTTAACGAGCCCATGGGAGGAAGACTCGGGACCTTCTTCATTGTTTACAGAGTTTGAAGAAAAGATAGAAGAATACTCTATAATACTGATCTCTGGATTTTAATATCGAGCCGAGATCTATTCTTGCTCGCCAGTGTTTTCAATTTTAAGGAGTCTGAAAAACTTAAACAATAACTCCATACACCTACTCATGGATTTTAATATCGAGCCCAAGTAGGTTAATGCTCGCCGGTGTTTTCCTATTTATAGAGTCTGAAAAACTTAAACAATCCTCTATTTACCCTCTCATGGATTTCACATCGAGCCCGAGTAGGTGAGTGATCGGTTGGTGTTTTCATGTTTCAAGAGCCTGAAAACCCTAAAGAAGGCTCCAAAAGGTCCTTTTTCGTAAAGTCAGTCTCCTCCCCTGAAAAAGTGTAAAACAATGGAAGAATAACTCTTCTAGCCACAGATGACTAGACTATTCCTTTTTCGTAAGTAATCCGCAAAAGTCTGAAAAAGGGTTAAACTTATACTTAAGCGGATGGGCCTTCAATTCCTTTAATGAGCTTGAAGAGGACAAGTCTGCTCAGTAATCTTGTCATGTTTAAAGAGTCTAATACGAGCTTAGAGAGAACTCCATAAAAATATTTTTCGTAAAATTTTAATGAGCCCGAAAAAGTAAACTTGTGACCTCCTTACTGTTTTTAACGAGCTCAAAGGAGAGATGGAGGAATGCTCGTAACTTCCTTACTATTTTTAACAAGATCGAAGGGAAGGTGGAAGAACGCTCAAAGCTTCCTTAGTGTTTTTAACGAGCTCGAAGAAAAGGTGGAAGAATGTTCGTGACCTCCTTACTATTTTTAACGAGCTCAAAGGAGAGATGGAAGAATGCTCGTAATTTCCTTACTGTTTTTAATGAGCTCGAAGGGAAGGTGGAAGAATGCTCGTAACTTCCTTACTGTTTTTAACGAGCTCGAAGGGAAGTTGGAAGACTGCTCGTAGCTTCCTTACTATTTTTAATGAGCTCGAAGGGAAGGTGGAAGACTGCTCGTAGGTGGATCAATGTCCAAATGAATGGCAGACTGCATTATAGACTCTAGGAAAAATTCATCAGATGGAAGTATATCATCCCAAATAGAACGCATGTCTAAACATTGAGATGGAGTGATCACCTGGTCAATTTCTGGGACCCAGTCCTGAGAAGATAAGCATGAATTTAGAGGCTTCTTCTCAATAGCAATTGGACTCAAGGAACAATATGCCACATAATTTGATTGTGACATGGTAGTTCCTATTGATGGGGGACATACTTGGTCTATAGTTGGGTAATAAGAGGGATCAACAAATGTAAGTTGATCGATAATGACAATGATTTCATTGTGAGGAAAATGCATCACACAAAAGAGCGTAGACACCACAGCCTGCATAGAATATACGTAATCACGCCTGAGGATCATATCAAAATCCATGGGGTCCTTTAAAACCATAAAATAAACTAAGACTGTTTTTCCATTCAAAGTAATAGGTACCTGAGGGAGGAATCCCAACGGTTCACTAGGTCTTCTGTCGAAGGTCAACGACCAATTAACAGCTGGAATAAGGTTAGGAAAACCTAAAAATTTCCAAGCATAGTGGGATAAGATACTAATAGAGGCTCCTTCATCTACAATACATTGGCGAACCACATGGTTGCCGATATCAACATTTATCTGGAAAGGTGTAGCAGAAGGAAGGCGAAGCCCAGTTAGACTATTCCAATCAAAGGAAATGATCCCAGAGCTTGGTAGGGGTTCACTCGGCACAGATGCAGTGCCCCCACTTTCAGAAACATCTGAACTGGTAATGCAGAATACTTCCGGGACAGGTGCATCAGTCTCCGAAGGACTGATGGGATCGATTGAATATTGCATCGATTCGATCGCTTCACTCTCCAAAAGAAGAGTGGGGTTGACCAAAAATTGCATTGGTTCAACCACTTCATCAACCAAAGGTTGATCAGGCTGTTGGGAATCTATAGACAATTCAGGAGCAGAGGACCCTTCAGACATGGACCACACTCTTCATACCTCTGGAATAGCAGGGCACCGGTGAGTAAGGTGATCTCCCTTACAAAGTTTACAAGGGAACTTTGGCTTGCATCCTATAAGCTTAGACTCCATAACAACAACAATACTCTCAACATGAATAGCATTGGCTGACAGTTTTCCCCCAGCATGACTTGCATTAGCAGGTTGCTCAGAAGCAGAAGAATTTTGAACTATGGACGACACTCTTTGTGCCTCTGGAATAGTAGGGCACCAGTGAGTAAGGTGGTCTCCCTCCCAAAGCTTACAAGGGAACTTAAGCTTCTGTTTATTAGGTTTGTTGACAATGTCAACGTTCTCAGCATGACTTGTGGTGGTCGATTCAGTGTCTCCAGTATGCCTCACATGAACTGGTGACTTGTCATTAATATGACCGGTAGTGATCAATGATGTGTCCTCAACATGAGAAACAGTGGTTGAAGACATACTTCCAGTATGATTTGTAGTGACTGAAATTTTACTCGCAGCATGACCTCCAAAGGCTAGGTAGTTTCCCCCAGCATGACCTTCAGAGGCTGGGTGTTTTTTTCCAACATGACCTCCAGAGGCTGGGTAGGTGCCCCCAGCATGACTTCTAAAGGCTGCGTGTCTGCCCCCTTGCTTTGGCATCTTCTTCCTATTCTTCCTCCATCTATTCCTTTTAGACTGTTGGTTACTTGTATTACTACTTTCACCACATGAGGTAGGAGGAGGAGAAGATGTTACTGGCGAAGTGGGAATAGGTTTCTGATACTCTTAATGTGAGGTGCTTACTTGAGAAGTATCAGGAGCATGCAAGGCATTCAGAGTGGAAAACAACCAAACCGGTAGCCCTATTCTGAATCTCGGAAGATTCAAGGTAGCCATTAAGGGAGTACCAATGTTCCCAATGAATGGAGAAGCACAAGGATCCCCTTGAACAGGGGTCCCTTGATTGGTGCTCACCGGGATGCTATCCATAGTTCCGACTCAATGGGCCAAAAATATCTAAGGCCAACTAAGGGCGAGAGGCACAAATAACACACCACTACAAAATCCTAAGTAATCAAACCAATCAAACGGATAGCAAATACTCTCGGAAGCAAGTCTCCGATGATTAGGGCCCAGAACAGACTAACAAAGTATTGATGGTTAGTTTCGTGGCGTCCACGAGAGGTCCACTGGGTGAAAGCGCTTGAATCACCAAACCGCTTTCATGGGATTACTGCCAGAGGGTTACCTTCCATGCCTATCCGAGGTGAAGTGGGAATAATCGCCCACTCTACCTGTGTAGAATCCTAAAGGTCTGATACTAAGGCTACCATCAACGCGAAATAACCTGGGGGGATAGTCATCAGCCTAGTCGAAACGCATGGGCAGCGTAGCAAAGCCCAAAATCCATAAGGATCCCCGTACGTGAGTCAAATTTGGTTTATGGTCAAAAGGAAAGCAAGGGGATATCCTCAGCAGTTCCGATCTTCCACGGCCTTGTGCTTAGCTCTGGTTTAAGTAGAGTTTCCCAGGACTATTTGACAAAGATGGATTTAGCTAAATGAAAGTCTTACTACAATTGTTGCGTAATGAAGCTAGTTCCGAGCAGTTTAAGGTGATTTAAGCTTGAAACTCTAGCCTAAGCTAGTTGATGTCGTGTATCCCTAAAAACAAAATGTTTCTAATTGATTTTATTAAAAATTCTTTTTAAGGCAAATTTTTACTCAACGGGGTAGTGCATTGTGTGGAAATGGTTTGAGAAAGTAAAGTGCAAAAGAAATAACTTTCAAAGCAACAAAAGACTCTGTTAACACCCAAAAAGTGCTCACTACCTCATCTACCCCATTACATGACTCATTTGTCCATATTTCCTACCATATTTGCCTCCAGAACCCCAAAAAGCCATTAAAAAGGCTCCAAAAGGCCAAAAAACCATTAAAAAAGCCTCCAAAAGGCCAAAAACCCCCTTTTCCCCCAAAAATAATTTAAATTCCTCCAAAAATAGCAAAAACCCTCTCAAAAGGGAATAAAAAATACAAAAAAGAGGAAAAAGAGGGAAAAAAGGAAGCGAAAACCCTATACAGCTGACCTAAACCATATGGTGCCCAAAACCATGGGTCAGCACTCCACCACTAAAAACCTATAAATAAGTGATGGAGGCTCCCCATTTCACATCCACTGTCATCCCTATCCTCACTCTGCCAAAATCACTCCTGAAACCCTAGCTCACCCATTTGAGCTAATTTCACATTTGAGTGCCCCTTTGGCCCATATCCAAAACACTTTGGAGAAGGAGAAGGAGAAGGAACTTATTGGAGCTTGGAAGCAGCCCTCCTAGACTACTGCAAGAGCTTCACCAACCTCACATTGGAGGTATAATCAACACAAAAACCATTTTTATTATCTTTCTGTTATTTTATGCACATGCTTAGATTAGTTTACTGTTTTATTTACTGGCTTGTTTTATCATTCTATTGAACTGCTACTAAGGAGTCCCTTCTCCTTAGTAGGTGCTCATTTGCACAAGCTAGGGTGAAAACCCTAGCTACAGACACTTGATCTCCGGTACAAGTCAATAGTGTTATGTGGAATTCTGCCCTATGGATAAGTCAGAAATCCCTTAGACTAAAGCAGACTTAAATTAACTCTAGGCTAAGAACAGACAAAACAAATGCAACCTTGAATCCCTAGATCTAACAAACATCTCAGAATTAAAATACTGAAGAGAATAGAAGGAGTTTTAACTGACCTTATGTCCAAACGCTTGTCTTTGATATTTGCTCCAAGCTCCAAGTCCTCACAAGTAAACCTGTTAACAATGGAACCAAAACACAAGCATGTACTATTCTCTAGCAATCTGAAAACATGAGTTAGGATCTAAATCTATGAAAGATACAAATCATATCATTAAAACAATATTAACACAAATGATTTGGGAAAACAAGACAAGTTATTCCATTACAACTTGAAGATTACTTACAAAGGGTGCTTGATGCCCAAGTCAATCCTTCAACTCCAAGTGTCTTCTCCTCTAGCTATCTCCACAATGCTGCAAGACCATAAGTTTGGTGCTCTCAAGAGTCCTCTCCCTTTCCAATGGCATGCCTATCTTTTATAGTGAATGGTGAGGTTAACCAACAAGAGAGATGAGTGGATCTAAGGAGGGATAAGTGGATCAGGGTTTCTAATCGAAGGAGGTAAGTTGGGATCGAATCAAGGAACCCAATCTTCCATCATCTTCGAAAATCCAAGATCCCACAAGCCAAGGGCAAAAACTATTAAAAGGGTGCCGCGCTTTGCAAATGCTACAGGGCGCGGCACTGTGCCGCGTTTTGTCAAGCTGGCAGGGAGCGGTAGTGTGTGGAAATAAAGTCCAAGGTGGGTCAAAACTTGCCAGGGTGGATTTACCTTCAAGGTTGACTCATCATCTGTCTCTTCTGGATGGTTCAAAACAGTAGGGAAAGTGTCGTCGAGATGTGTTGTGATGGGGATGCGACACTGTGAAACATAGAGGTATAACAAATAGTCCAACTGACACTTGTCATGGTTGGGCCCACTTACTATTTATAGCTCGTTGACTTTTTCTTGTTTCGACCATTCTGAATCCATGCGGAGTCCATTTTACGAACCGTTTCCACCACTGGAATCAACACGAGGAGACCATAATGATGGTCAACTTGTTCTCTTATTTTTTCACACCATTTTTTGAGCATTTTTTCTAGACACCCCTCGTCGCCTTGGTTTGCGTGCCACATCGGTCGTAGCCCATTTTTGATATATTTTATATCATCGGATTCATTTTTCGAAGCCTGTGATGATGCTCAAGATCATTTCTCGCTCTCACCCCCAGATGTTTCAGGTATTTTTCCCAAAATGCCCCCCATCACCTCGGTTTGCGTGCCACCTCGATCGTTCTCTGTTTTTGACACTTTTTATATCGCTGGATTCAGTTTTTCAAGCTTGTGATGATGCTTGAGATCATTTATATCTCTCACCAAGTACAATTTCAACATTGTGTCTCGACACCTTGCTACCTCGGTTTGCGCACCACATCGGCTGCCATCGGATTGTTACACATTTTTACATGAGCCAGTCACTCCACTTATACTGCAATTATTTCGTTAT
The DNA here is from genome assembly GCA_027924585.1 of Larix kaempferi. Classification (NCBI taxonomy): domain Eukaryota; kingdom Viridiplantae; phylum Streptophyta; class Pinopsida; order Pinales; family Pinaceae; genus Larix; species Larix kaempferi. The sequence continues at coordinate 7,885,288 of BSBM01000182.1, read as the reverse complement.
TTTGCCACCATTCATCATCCCGCAAGGAGGCCCACCAGTGTTCCCCCCCACCCTCGTTCTTGGTTCTGATCGATGTTCCTTGATTGAGCACTTCCTCCTTGCCTGGCCATCCCTTTTGTTCGGTATAATTTTATCCCTTTTTCGGGTCGGACAAGTCCTTTACGAAAAAGGCACTTAGGAAGTTTTTGTTAAGCTCTTTTCTGACTCCTAAAAACAATGAAAAGATCACCAAGCAATCTTGCTTCCTTTCATGCTCATTAAAGTACCTAAAAGCGCATCTATCTGGTATAAGTTTAACCCTTTTCCGGACCTGGTAGACTAATTACGAAAAAGGAATACTCTAGTCACACCAGCTAGAAGAGTTCTTCATTGCATCCTTTTATGCTTCTTTGGGCCTTGGAGACTAACACATGAAAAAGCACCCCCCTAGAGTCTTCTTATTGCTTTCAGACTCTCTAAAATTGAAAGCAAACACGAGAATGCACCGTCCTGGGCTCGTACAAATCCACACGATGGTACCATTCCATTATTTCAAATTCTTCTTATCACTTTCAAACTCCTTAAAATTGAAAGCAATCACGAGCATGAACTGTCCTGGGATCGTATAAATCCACATGACAGTACCATTCGAACACACTTCTTCTAGTTCCTTAACCCACGAAGAAGTCCCCCCAGTGCCTCTCAGCACCATGATCGATCATCTCGGTAGCACCCCCAATAAGGTTCCCTTTGTTCAGAGTATTCTGTAGTCTCCTGCCATCTTACACCAACTTGAGTATCACTCATCCCAGTCACTATCCTTGATCCATTACAGCTATGATCCCTTTCCCACCAGTCAGTTTCATATGCTGCCCGATCATCCCCGCCATCATACTCTAAATAAAGGAAGTTTGAGTCCACCCCCTCTACTTGCCCAGTTATCCCACACCCCCACAGTATGTTAGTCCTACCATCAGTACTCTCACACTTCGGTTCTCCACCTCATGCCCCTAGCAAGGAAACACCATTTCCTTGCTAGTTGCAGGTCTCCCTCTGTCAACGACAACCCATCTATTCCAGAGGATAGACCCAGAGGTCCCTGTGCCTTGGACTCATCACCATCTGTGGTGAGTGCCTACATACCATTTTTGAGAGGAGTCATCAGTGCCTCTCCAAATGGTTGTTTCTCACATGCTCGACTTCAACACCTTGATCGCATTGTTGAGAATCGCATAGGGTATATATCCCTTTAGTTATTGGTCGAAGACCCCGGATTTCCCCCGAATCTAGCACATTGGTGAGTTACTTCGGAACACCCAGTTATATGTTCCCATGGATGTCCAGGTTGCGTTGGCGATTGTATTTGGAATCCATTCAGTTATATGCTTCCTTGAATACCCAGTTTAGTTCCAATTCAGTGTACCATTGAGGGTATGACTCCCTATCACTATGATCCAGTAGCTCATCAGTTCCTCTAGTACCACACTCAGCACCACTCTTATTATTCCAGTGTATCAGTTCTTCAGCTCAGACATGGTCAGCCCAGCAGTATGTCCTAGATTTTGTGTCCCCTCTGGACCCTTATGATGTACGCAGTGGTTCTCCATGTATCCTTCAGGCCCCCATTTTTGGGCCTCACTGTTATTTTTTATATATCTTGATACGAGCATGGGTATTCCCGCCTCATCCATATATTGAGATTCTTCCTCATTCATTATTTGAGGCCATGTATCTTTAAGGTCCCCATGTTTGGACCTCATTGTTATTTGTTATAGATCTTGATACGAGCATGGGAATGCCCGCCTCGTCCATATATTGAGATTATTCCTCATCCATTATTGAGGTCATGTACTTTCAGTTTTTGCAATTTGTTCAGGACCTTTGTTCTGGGCTCTAGTTTGTTTCTTCTCCTCTCCACATCCCAGGAAAACCATAAAATACTTATGATGTCTATCGGCCATACGATGAGCTCCTTCCCTCACACATCAGGGGGCAATCTGTTAACACCCAAAAAGTGCTCACTACCTCATCTACCCCATTACATGACTCATTTGTCCATATTTCCTACCATATTTGCCTCCAGAACCCCAAAAAGCCATTAAAAAGCCTCCGAAAGGCCAAAAAACCATTAAAAAGCCTCCAAAAGGCCCAAAACCCCCTTTTTCTCCCAAAATAAGTTAAATTCCTCCAAAAATAGCAAAAACCCTCTTAAAAGGAAATAAAAAATACAAAAAAGAGGAAAAAGAGGGAAAAAAGGAAGCAAAAACCCTATACAGCTGACCTAAACCATATGGTGCCCAAAACCATGGGTCAACACTCCACCACTAAAAACCTATAAATAGGTGATGGAGGCTCCCCATTTCACATCCACAGTCATCCCTATCCTCACTCTGCCAAAATCACTCCTGAAACCCTAGCTCACCCATTTGAGCTAATTTCACATTTGAGTGCCCCTTTGGCCCATATCCAAAACACTTTGGAGAAGGAGAAGGAACCTATTGGAGCTTGGAAGCAGCCCTCCTGGACTACTGCAAGAGCTTCACCAATTTCACATTGGAGGTATAATCAATACAAAAACCATTTTTATTATCTTTCTGTTATTTTATGCACATGCTTAGAGTAGTTTACTGTTTTATTTACTGTCTTGTTTTATCATTCTACTGAACTACTACTAAGGAGTCCCTTCTCCTTAGTAGGTGCTCATTTGCACAAGCTAGGGTGAAAACCCTAGCTACAGACTCTTTTTTTTTTTTCGATTATGCTCTTTCCAAAATGAAAACTAAGCAAACCAAAAACAAATTTTTTTTTTCTTTTCTTTTCAAATTCAAAACAAAGTAAACTACGCTACTTCGAAATGATTATAAGTCTTACTACTTTAAACTACCAAACTCATTTTTTGCTTTTTATGATATATGAAAAAGAAAAAGAACTAAAAAATGGGAGCAAGTAAGACCTAAAAGAGCAATGTAAGTAAGGAAAAGCAACTCTAAGGTTCACAACAATCAACTTGATGTCTTGACAAAGACTTGTCCTACAATTTTTTTAAAGAGAAAAAACCTTGGGATTCGAAGACAAAGTGGAAAGAAAAGAAGGATAAGAGACGCTCTAAAATGGAAAGGCAAACTTCAAAGTTTGCTCCAAAGCATCAAGAACCCTAAAAAGCACTAAGCCAAGCAAATGGTAGGAAAGCGAACCAAAGATGGCCTTCCAACCACAAAGAATCGAATGGAAGCAAACTAAAAGACTTCAACTTACTTGGAATTGAAATTGACAAAGCAATCAGGAAGTGTCGAGACTCAAAAATCTTTTGAAAACACCCTAAGGACTCCAACTTGGGGTCAAACCCTAAATCAAAGGCCAAGACACTGTCAAAGTATGCTTAGAGTTTCCACAAACAACAAATGTTACAAAACAAAGGTTTGTATACCTGCAACAAGCATCTAGGGTACAGGAGTGCAACTATGTCCAACAAGGAACAAAAGCACGGTCTTCAAAAAGAGCCACAAACAAACAAGACACCCCAAAAGTACTCAAGCAAGCAAAAGATGACCTAAGGGACTTATGAGAGGCAAACAAGACTCAACAACGGCAAAAGACCTCAAGGATCAGTTAAGAAGACAAGGCAAGAGGCTGGAAATCAAACCAAACAAATGGAAATCAAATCCCAAAAGCAAACAGAGATTTACAGGAAAAACTCTACTGTGTAGTGTATAAACCTGCATACAGTAGGAGGTGTACCCTACTGTGCAGTAGGGAAAGCAGCATTTTTCAGAAGGTGTACTCTTCTGTGCAGTAGGTAAAGCAGCGTTTTTCAGCAGGTGTACGCTACTGTATGCAAGGGATACCAGCGTTTATGCCAGAGAAGGCTTGAAACAAGCTTTAAAACTTCAAACTGAAATGAGTCAAGCAATGGAAACAGGCTACAGTAACCTACAGAGCCTCTAAGAGGATAAAAAATATCAAAAAGTACTGGAAGGAAAGCAAACTATGTCTCCTAAAGCAGAAAACAACTGGTCCCCAGCGGAGTCGCCAGTATGTTGTTCGGAAAATATACGCTATAGCGAGGAGAGGGACACTACCAACTTCTGGGGTGATAGGTAAATACATTGATCATATCACATAGGCTTCTACAAAAATAAAGAGATCAAGGTTCCTGAAGGCATACCTTATTAATGAAGTTCGATCCTAGCCTTCGCTTGCTCCTTCAATCGATCCTCCACTTGATATTCCGTTTGGCAAACCTGCAATACAAAGATACCTTCCTCAGTGTATCTTGACTGATATAACAATGATGAAATTGAAATACAATTTACACATCAAACACAATCAATCATTTAATCCAAAAAAATATGAAATCCATTAGACATTTGATTGGGACGGGAAGGGCATTTCAACCTTTATTGTCAAAAGCAAATAATCAGTACAATTATACCTGATCATTCAGAGTGCTTGTGCAACCGGATCCTGGGCTCCTGCTCTTCACACTAACTTTGGAATTCCTCCAGCATAAAAACCCTTAATGCATAGTTTCTCCTCCCCTCTCTCATCTATCCCCCTTGTATTTATGGGACAAGGTAGGTAGTTTGGATCGAGAGGTAGTTTGATTGGGAGGTTGGGGAAGTTGCAAAACCAACTTCAACTAATCCCAATTCATCAAATTAATATATTTTTGATTACTTTTTAAGGTGTACGCTAGTTTTCTTAAGTGGAGTAGCGTTCAATATGCAACTTTCCTGCTTTACAACCAGCATTTGCAAGAGTTTTTTAGCTGTATGCTAGTCTACTGAAGCAAACTAGAGTATTTCAGCAGGTAAACGCTACTTTATTGAAGTGGAGTAGAGTATTTCAGCAGGAAAACGCTACTATCATGCTTATAGGGTAGCATTTTTCTCAAAAATTAGGTAGAATGAATGTTTTGTCAGCTACAAAGGGGTAAGTCTAGTCCATACATCATCTAGGGAAATCATGCTCTTCAATCCAAGTTGTCCTTTTGTGTGATCGACAGCTAGATGTGACCACGGATGGAGAAGTGCAGATTTGACCTATAAGATTATGAAAAGCATTTAGTTATCAAATTCCATTTTTTGGTACATGCATTTGAAAATTGAAAGTGCTTCATTATTTTGTCTTATACATTGTTAAGATTAGTTGCATCTTTCATTTTCTTTGCACTTTTTAGCTAATTATTGCCGAAAGTTGGAGTTATTGCACTCTAGGAAGGAATTCTTCTTTTCGCTGCTACTTAAGTACTTTTGGTTTGAAAGAAAGAAAAATATCTCTTTACCTTAAGTAGTTTTCATTGAAAAGGAAAGGAAAATGTGCATTATCATGTAGTTTAGGATTGCATTATGTTTACATTTATGTACTCACCTCATGCATCCACCTAACCATACAAGATAAAATTAACGCTACATTAGGTTAAAATCATTTAGTAACTGTGTGTAAGTTAGAGATGTGTTCCGGCATCGTTAAGCGTGGCAGCTGTCGTTATTTTCCAACATTGTATTCCGGGGGTATTGTAGTCGTCCACGTACTTATCGGTATATCGAGCTCTTTCACATACCCACCAAGTACCACACATACTTGGAGTATATCGAAAGGTGTTTCACGTACTCGGTAGTATATCGGAAGGTCTCGTTCCGTACGGTTGTGCATTAGACAGCACCACTACAGATTTGAGCTCCCACGTACTTTGCGTATATCAGGAGACACCATTAGGATTCCTATGACCAACTGAGTTAACCATTTGACCGTCTTGGCATCGCACACCAAGAACAACACTCGAGGAGATTACTACGCACATGTCATCCAGGTAGTTTGGTATTCAGGAAAGGGTATGGTCCCAATCCTCCTTGTCACGTTTTACTGTTGGACCGTGCGGTATATAGCGAGTTGCGAAGCCTTGATAATCCTGTGAGGATCCTGACTTTTCATCCACTCCTATTCACATAGTTTTCTTGTTTCTTTTAGACTTGAGTAGTGCTTGACTTGTGTGGTACTTTAGAGAATCTTAGGAAGTTTAGATATGGAAGATTCTTCCAGGACTACCAACCAAGAAACCCCTTTCGAGAGTATGCCATTTTTTATTCCCCCTTGTGGAACTGTTGGTCCTCCCTTTATGGCTACGTTGAGTCTTCCTGGATTGACGATAGGATTACTGGTATGGTTATTCTCCAATCTAGTTACACCAAGTGCACCAAGCGTGTCGGACCTAGGTCATTCACCACATGAGCATCAATCTCATGGTGACCCTTCTCCTTCTCCGTCGAAAGTTGAATCGGCTTCCATCTCTTCTTCTTCTGCTATTGAAAACTCTGACGTTAGTAAGAAGGCGGGTGTGAAGAAGAAGAAAGGGAAGACTAAGAAGAAGAAAGATAAGGAAGAGACCAAGCATCAACCATCTTCCTCTGATGGAACTCATTCTATGAGAACACCTCGTAAGCCCAAGTTCCCTTGCAAACTTTTCAAGGGTGATCACCTTCTCAAGGATTTTCCCGGTCTTTCCCATGTATCAAAATTGTGGTCTAAAAACCCTAAACCGCTTGTATCGTCAACCTCTGACCATCATGTTGATGATAATCCCTTGACCAGTGACCCATTGGTGAAGGGTCAGAAGGGTAAAGCTGTAGACCCTTGCTAGCTATGCAAGGGCATGCATCGTACTTACCTTTGTCCAAGCATGGATGAAGCTTCACAGTGGTTGGAAGATATTACTAGTTCTCAACAGGTGCTTCCAAAAAGCGATAGTAAGTTGTCCCTCAACCCCCTGTTGGTTGACTAGGTGATCGATTCAGTTTCATCTGTAATTGATCCCACTCTTCCTTTTGAGAGTGAAGTGATCGAGTCGATGTCATCTCCACTTGATCCCTCTCTTTCATTGGAGAAATTCCAAACTGAAGCAGTCACCATGACACAATCTTCGTCTCATTCGTATCTTCTAAGTGAGAGTGAATTGGAAACCGTTGATGTTTTCCTAGTCAGCTCAGAATTTCCTTGGCAAGGGGAAACCTTGTCCATTCCTATAGGACCCCCCCCAAGTACTGAGGTCATTTCCTTTGATTGGAATGGTCTAACAGAATCTCGTCTTCCTTCGAGTATTCATTTTCAAATATCTGTAGGAGTTTTCGATAAAGAAATATTTCATACAATTGTTGATGAGGGAGCTTCTGTTAGTATTTTATCCTCAACTGCTTGGAATGCTATAGGTTCCCCTCAGCTTGTGCCAGTAACTGACCAGATTTTGGATTTTAATAGAAGGCCTACCGGACCTTTAGGGATTCTCCCACAGTTACATGTCAAGTTGAGAGGTAAAACTGTTTAGTTGATGTCATGGTTTTCCAAGTTCCTTTAGATTTCAATCTACTCCTTGGACGTGATTATGTCTATTCTACGAAAGCCATCATGTCCACACTCTTTCGAGTGATGTATTTTCCTTGCGATGGGAGGATTGTGCCCGTTGATCAACTTTCCTTCGTGACACCCAATCATTGCATGAATGCCAGTCATCAGACTTCCCTGAATGTTCCACATGTTTTAGTGGTTTCTTCCCCCTGAGGATGGGGGGTACGAGCACGGTTTATGTTATGTTTCAACCTCATTAAAAAATGAAACCGAACACTCTAGCATAGTTTCCCTTTGGTTTCAAGCTTGCATAAAAATAAAACCAATCCATTGGAGCATAGTTTTATTCTATTTCAAGCTCGTTAAAAAATGAAATAGACCCCTCTAAGCATAGTTTACCTTTGGTTTCAAGCTTGCATAAAAATTAAACCATCCACTCAAGCATAGTTTTATTCCATTTCAAGTTCGTTAAAAGATAATATGGGCCCCCTCAAGCATAGTTATTGTCTATTTCAAGCTTGTGTAAAAATGAAATAGATCTCCCTCCCATCAATTCGAGTCTCTCGCTAGAGTTAGAACTTGAACCTTCATTTCATCTGATTCTCATTTTCCCCCCCTTAGTGAACATTTTCATATTAGTAGCCAGGTTGGTAGTTGGGTTAGCAAACAACATTTTCAGATGAAATGAAGCTTGGGGGGCATGCCACATGTCGTACCGTCAACAATCATGTTGAGGGAACACCACCATGTTAAGTTGATAGCAATCATGCTGGGGGCATTTACCAACCTCTGGGAATCATGTTGGGAAGGAACTCGTCGATGGGCCTTAACCTTGAGCAGAGTTTATCTTTGGCTTCAAGCTCGTTAAAAAATGAAACCAGTAGTTTGAGCACAGATTAGTCTTTGATTCCAAGCTCGTTAAAAAATGGAATAGACCCCCCAAGCATAGTTCACCTTTGGTTTCAAGCTTGCATAAAAATAATACCAGCTTCACTGAGCAGAGTTCTATTCCTGTGTCAATCTCGTAAACTCTTTTCCCTTTGAGTCGAGTCTTCTCGTAGACTTAGTACCTGAACCTTCTTTTCATCTGCCTATGCCTTAGGCGAATGAAATGAAGCTTGGAGGGCATGTATTCAACCTCTAGAAGTTACATTGAAGTCAACTCGATCACCTCTCCACATCATGTCAAAGCTAAGTCACTTACTTCTAGCAATCATGCTGGGGGCACACACCAACCTCTGGATGCCATGTTGTGAAAAAGTTCACCATTGGGAACATTTTTTAGCGTACTTTTCTTTTTAGGTTTCCAGCTCATTAAACCATGAAAATTATCCCGAGCATAGTTCATTTTCTGTTACAAGCTCATCTAAAAATGAAGCAGACTTCATGAGCATTCTTCCAACCTATCTTCGAGCTCGTTAAAAATGGTAAGATAGTTTTTGAGCTTACTTTTCACTTTTTTCGTGCTTTGGTTAAAACATGAAAAGTGGTTTGAGCTTAGTTTTTACTTTTTCGTGCTTTGGTTCAAATATGAAAAAGATTTCGAGTGCTTTTGATACCATTATTGTGCTCGTTAAAGATTTGATTAAAAAGGTGTGTCTACCGAGTTACGATTTACCACTTTTCCAGGCTCGTTAAACTCCTACGGAAAAGGAACCCCCCCGGAGTCTATCTTTAAGCTCTTTTCAGTCTCTCGAAATACGAAAAGATTTCCAAGCGAACTTGTCGCGTTCATCCTTGTTAAAGTATTTGAATGGTCGTCTTCCTGGTGATAGTTTACCCCTTTTTCGGACCAGGGGGAACTACTTACGAAAAAGGTATACTCCAGCCAATCATGACTGGAAGAGTCCTCTCCCACGTTGTTTTACACGTTTTCGGGCGATGAGGCTAACTTTACGAACAAGGACCGTTGGAGTCTTCTTTAGTTCTTTTCAGACTCTCTAAACATGAAATGACGGTCGACTTTACCTTCTAGGGACTCGTTAAACTTTTACATTGAAGGGCCCGCCATGGGACGAACCCCTCCTATACCAGGTTTGGAAAATATTTGGGATTGGACTCATCTATGAGATGAGCTATACCGAGCATCTGGTTACCCTCATCAAGCTCATAAAAAACACATGAGGCACTCATCGTTCATGATGGGGAAAAACAAAATCTGTTATGTTACACCCTTTCCAGTAGCAGTACCTAGTCATTTCTTGAACATGGCACTCATATACATTTGCATACTGCACTTGGATCATCCATTTGTCCTCGAGTTTTACCTATTTTCTTGAGTTTTGTTACTCCTTTGAGTCATTCAAAGAACACTTCCACCATCAGTTGCATTAGGATTTGGTATCATAATTCATCAAGTCAATACTGCCAAGGCATGCCATGCCCATGTTCAAGAATACTCTCACTACTCATTATCTACAGTCAGTACACCTTCCATCATGTCGGTCTACTTTGAGTCAGTGTTGCATGTCATTGTACCTTCCGATCTGCTCTACACATCCTTTGTTGTGTTTCATGTCGATGATGGGGGATTCATCATGGCCCTCCTTCGACGGATTCATCCTTTTCAACTTACCTCACTTTCAACATGAGTTTACATAATTGACTCTTGATTGAAAGATTTCATCTCGCATTTGACTTCAGCTCATTTATTCACGCTTGGTGATATGTACTATGGTACCTTGGGGATCATTGACATTAATGGTGATTTCCCTCGCACTTGTTAATGGTATACATCAATGACCGGTAATTAACTGGTTTCTACCATGTTCGACGTCAAGACATTTGTAATCACATGGATAGATTCATATCATTGTGGGTTCATCTTGAAGACCCTGGGGAGTTATGTTTTACCCAGGTTGTGATGGAGTTTGTATTGAGTCATATCACACGGATCCACATTTGTATTGGTCGTGGCTGTGTTATCATCTCATCATGGATCTACGCTTGTGTCTAGTAGCCATGATTTTGTTCAGTCGGTCATTACTACCATGGATCTGCATTGTATTGGTCGGTAGCCATGTTGTACGTCATACGAGACTGTGTACTCAGAGTCAGTTGTACTGCTGCAGCATCCTTCGTCCAGCAAGCCATTGCCATTCCTTCTGTCAAATCATTTCACCTGTCCAATTTCCAACAACTTCATGCTTTGGGGGGCATTCTGTTACACCTAAAATCCTACCATCATGAGATTCAATGTATACATCCCTAAAGTTTCCTTGACTAAGTTATTGGCATGGAAGAGATATAACCCATTTACACTAGGTTTTGAGAGGTCATCGCGGGCTGCACTCATGCAACCTGCGACATCGCACCTTGCTCTCTTGCAGGGTGCGACGATGTCAGTTAATGGAAAAAAATAGCTCCTTCGAGCCCATTCTTGAAGCCAACTGACATGGATCCCTATCCTTGACCTTGTGGGATGTTGATTTATTTGTAACTTCGGAAGATATTCACTTGTATATTACATTTGTACTTTATTGTATATCCAACAGAGATGTATTATTCCTCTGATTGGAAGTGTCGTCATTTGTATTTGCAAGTGTCGCAAGTTACATTGTAAGTGTCGTCATTTGTATTGATGGGTTATTAGACAACCAGTGTGGGGTCGGCCCTAGTTAGGTCATGTGGTTCGGTTATTAGACTTGAGTAGCAAGTCGGACCTAGTGATTTATTGGTAGGTCAAGTCAGTGTATAAATAGAGAGGTTGTGTCTCTCATTTGATTCATTCACTCACTTCTCAAGCTCGCATAGCTAAGAGAGAAAGTGGCGCACTAGTGGAGGAGGAGGAGCATCTGCTAGAGACATCTTATTGGCTTTGATCATCATGATCTTGGTTTGTGGCTTATCTTATCTTTGAGGAAGTTGCGGGGTTTTTCACCTTCTTGGCTTTCCCTGGTGAAACTCTGTGTCTCTTGTGTGATTGCTTTTGTGTCTATGATTGATATGCTGTAGATATGTTGTACATGTTATTCTCTTAGTGATCCTGAATGATAATGGAATGAAATTATCGAAAAATTAGCATGGTATCAGAACTGACCTAAGAAGAAGGCACTGTGCAGCTGTAGAAGCTAGGGATTCTTAATATTTGGGTTTCTCTCCACAGATCATCAAAGTTAGGAGGCTAGATTGACTCTCCTAGCAAGGGAACATATTTATGTCGAGACATAATTCAATTCTGAGCATTTTCAGTTTTTGACCTAAAAATTAGGGTTTCTGAAAAAATTGGAATTTCTAAAATCTGAGACCACGGCTGGAAGCTCCTCTACAAAATCAAAGTTTAGAGCTTTGGATCGAACTTTTTGGTTGGGTGAAGCTCCGGGAAAATCAAACCCTAGTTTAGGGTCCTGTCTAGTGAATCTGAAAGTTTCAAAAGCAATTTTGAGGAGTGAAAATTTGCAGATTTCAAATTATGAGTATACGAGCTTGACAAGCTCAGCAAGGCGCATCTTTCTATCATTTCAGAAGTTTGAAATTCAAATTTTGAATTTTTAGGGTTTCTCTAACAAACCCTAAACCAGGTCCAGATCTATTTTTCAGCAAATCAAGTGGTAAGACCTAAATCTTTTATTTCCATTTGAGTTTCTCATTAAAATGTCTCACCACACCAAGCTTGAGGATAAGCTTGAAGGGGATGATAACTTCCAAGCCTGGAAGTATAGGATTGGGTTAATCCTAGAAGAGAATGAGTTGGACACTTACATAAGTGAAGAGGTTCCTATCCCAGAGGGAGATGAGGCTAAGGCCTTACACAAGAAGAACCTAGTCAAGGCTAAGAGAATCATTGTTGATTCTATCAAAGACTATCTCATACCTCATGTGTCTTCCCTAAAGACACCAAAGGAAATGTTTGACTGCTTGACCAAGTTGTTTGAAGGAAAGAACATAAATCGGAAGATGACTCTGCGGAACCAATTGAAAGGGGTAAAAATTCAGAATGGAGAGACCATTCAATCCTACTTTTCCAAGGTCTCTCAAATCAAGGAACAACTTGAAGCTGTGGATGAAGTAGTGGAGAATGGTGAAATTGTAATGACCACTTTGAATGGCCTACCTAGGTCATGGGACTCCTTCATCCAAAGAATCTGTGCAAGAAGGAAACTGATCTCTTTCAGTAGACTATGGGAGGGATGTTCTCAAGAAGAAGTAAGGCTTGTATCCCGAGAAGAAAAGATGGGAAGTGAAGATCAGGCTCTCATAGCACACACCAAGAAAAACAAGACCAAGATGGAGCCACCTCATTGCAATAATTTTTCTCACTACCATCCAAAAGAGAAGAAAGATCTGAGATCCTTCAATTGCAATGAGAAAGGACACTTTGCCTCGAATTGTCCCAAGAAAAAAAAGGGAAACAACAACTTCAACAACAAGAAGAAGAGCAACAAAAGGATATATCATGCTCATGCTACTAAGGATGATGAACCTCCCAAGAAGAAGGCTAGAGCAGAAAGTGATGACTCATCTAGTGAAGATGAATATGTTCTAATCTCTGCTCTCACAAGTACTATCTCTCATGGATGTAATGATTGGCTTATTGATAGTGGGGCTTTTAAACACATGACTGGGTTTAAAGAATATTTTGTAGATCTATCTGAACATGAGTCACCCCATAAAGTGAAACTTGGGGATGACTATCAATATCCCATAAAAGGAAGTGGTGAATCCTCCTACAAGCTAGACTCTGGGTAGTCTTTGAAGATGAAAGATGTTCTATATGTACCTAGACTCAAGAAGAATCTTCTCTCCATATCATCTTTGGATGCAAAAGGAATGAGAGTTTCATTTGTGGATGGCCAAGTACTTATGTGGCCAAAGGGTAAGACCATAGATGATGCAGTAGTGATTGGAGAGCAAGAGGGAGGATTGTACAAATTGAAAGGACAACCTGAAGATGCCATGGTACATGAATCCATGGAGCCAAGTTAACTTTGGCATAGAAGGCTTGCACACATTCACTATAGAGCACTACCAATTGCAAACAAAGTTGTCGAAGGTATTCCTGAAATCCAGTCAAAACATGAAGGGGTTTGCAAAGGATGTGCAAAAGGAAAGAACAAAAAGAAAGCATTTCCAAGCAGTGAAATCAAAGCAATGGGAATCTTGGAAATTATCCATTCCGATGTCATCCAATTCTCTGAGTGGGTATGTATACTATGTTTCCTTCATTGATGATTTCTCTAGGAATACTTGGGTATATTTCTTGAAGAATAAAGATGAAGTATTTGATAATTTCAAGGAATTCAAATCCTTGATATAAAATCAAACTGATAAGAAGATAAAGACCTTCAGATCCGACAATGGCAGAGAATTCACTTCAGGTGATTTCAAGAAACTATGTAGTGATTCAGGGATTAAGAGGGAGTTGACTTCTCCCTACAATCCACAACAAAATGGAGTTGTAGAAAGAAAGAACAGAACTATCATGGAAGCAGCACGGGAAATGCTTCATGACCAGGATCTGCCTATGCATCTATGGGCAGAGGCAGCTAGGACAGCTGTATATGTGCAGAACAAAACACCTCACAAGATACTTGACAACATGACACCAGAAGAAGCTTTCTCTGGTAAGAAGCCTGAAGTCATCCATCTCAGAATATTCGGTTGTCCAGTATTTACACACATGCCAAAGGAAAAGAAGACAAAGCTAGATCTTTCAGGAAGGAAGGGCATCTTTGTGGGTTACAGTGAAAGCTCGAAGGCTTACAGAATATACTTTCCAAGGTTCAAGAAGATTGACATCAACAAGGATGTAACAGTTGATGAAGACTTAGCATACATCAAATCAAGGAAGACACCTGTTGAAGACAATGAAGAGCCAAAGGTAACCATATTTCAAGACACCACTATGAATGAAGCAATTCTAGAAGAAGATCATGAAATTGAAGATCCACAAGAACCTATGGATCCACCCCATGAGAAGAACTCTCACAAGAGGAAACTTGCATGGGCTAGAGAGCTCATTCAAGATGCAGAAAGGTATGGCATTCCAGAAGAAGAACACAGAGAAAGGAAGAGGACTAGATCACACACCAGTTATGTTGCCTTACTCTATGATATTATGAACAAAGAACCTTCCAGTTATGAAGAAGCAGCGGATAAGAAAGAATGGAAGGATGCCATGATCGAAGAGTACCAGTCGATCATGAAAAATGATGTTTGGGATGTGGTCCCAAGACCTAAAGGGAAGTCTATTGTGACTTCCAAGTGGATCTATAAGATCAAGCATGCTGCAGATGGTAGCATAGAGAAATACAAGGTGAGGTTTGTAGCTTGTGGCTTCTCCCAAAAAGAGGGAATAGATTATGAAGAGACTTTTGCACCTGTAGCCAGATACACTTCCATCAGAACAGTAGCTGCTTTGGATGTAGTGATGAAATAGAAGATACAGCATATGGATGTCAAGACAGCTTTCTTGAATGGTGTAGTCGAAGAGGAAGTGTATGTGGAGCAGCCACTCAGTTTTGAGACACATGACAGGGAGTCATATGTGTGCAGGTTGAAGAAATCCTTGTATGGATTGAAGTAAGCTCCTAGAACCTGGTATGGTAGGATGGATAGCTTCCTATCTAGTTTGGGCTTCACCAAGAGTAAAGCAGATTCCAACCTTTACTACAAGGTTGAGGAAAGAAATCCGGTGATACTACTATTGTATGTGGATGACCTATTTGTTACAGGTGAGGATAGATTTATCACCGATACAAAGAGGAAGCTTTCTATCGAGTTCGAGATGAATGAATTGGGGATGATGCACTACTTTCTAGGCATGGAGGTGTGGTAGAGTGCAGATGGAATCTTCCTTGGACAAGGGAAGTATGCAGTAGAGATCCTGAAGCGGTTCGGGATGATGGACTGCAAGGCCATGGCCACACCTATGGCATTGAACCTGAAGCTTCTATGTGATGCTTCATCTAAGCCACTTGATGTCACTGTGTATCGTCAGATGATTGGATCCTTGATGTACCTGACGAACATGAGACCAGATATTTGCTTTGCGGTGAACACATTGAGCCAATTCCTGACGGATCCCAGAGGTGTTCACCTAGTTGTTGTAAAGCATATTCTGAGGTACCTGAAGGGTACAATTGATTATGGGCTCAAGTATGATGTGAATCAAAAGTTTAACCTGGAGGGTTATGTTGATTCAGATTGGGCAAGCAATGCTGCAGATACGAAGAGCACTTCGGGGTGCTGCTTTAGTATGGGATCAGGTGTGATCTCTTGGTTTAGTAGGAAGAAGTCCTGTGTAGCACTAAGTACAGCCGAAGCAGAGTATGTCACAGCTTGTTCAACTAGTTGTGAGGCAGTATGGCTTAGGAAGCTACTATCTGAGTTATTTGATCTCCCGTTGGAGGTTACTGGTATCTTTTGTGACAACCAGAGTTGTGTGAAGTTGTCTGAGAACCCGGTGTTCCATGACAGGTCGAAGCACATTGTGATCAAATATCACTATATCAGGGATATGGTGCAGACAGGAGCAGTGAAGCTCCTATATGTTGCGACGGATGAACAGGTTGCAGATGTGTTGATGAAACCACTAGCTAGAGTGAAGTTTGAGTACTTTAGAGAGAGGCTTGGTGTTCTTCAGATTGAAGATAATTCGAGGAAGAAGTGATGGGACACATCTGCAGGAGCCATTCCAAGCATGGTGAGAGGAGGATCCTTTCCATGGCTGTGGATGTAAGCGATGTGTGATGAGCATCAGGATGATGCTCCAGTTACTATTTTTTGATCTGCGTCAGTTGGATGCTTTGTATGATCAGTTGGATCATGTATATGTATATGCATCAGGACGATGCAGTGATGAGTATCAGGACGATGCTCTGATGACATGCATCAGGATGATGCAGTGATGATGATCAAGATGATCATGTGTGATGAGTATCAGGATGATGCTCTGGATGACATGCATCAGGATGATGCAGTGACGATGATCATGATGATCATGTGTGATGAGTATCAAGACGATGCTCTGGTTGACATGCATCAGGATGATGCAGTGACAATGATCAATGATCATGTGTGATGAGTATCGGGACGATGCTCTGGATGATATGAATCAGGACGATGCTATGATGATAATCAGGACGATCATATGTGATGATATGTATCAGGTGGATACATTGCATGATTAGTTGGATTATGTGTGATGAGTTCTGAAGACACAGATGCACATGGGATTTTCAGACATGGTGTAGATGTGTTCTCCCATGGTCATGATATAATTGCCGAGATTTTACGACAAAGGTGTAGATGTGTTCTCCCAAGGTCGTGATGTAATTGCTAAGCCATTCTTCACAAGGTGTAGATGTGTTCTCCCACAGTGAAGATGTAAGTGTTGGAGCCATTCTTTACAAGGTGTAGATGTGTTCTCCCACGGTAAAGATGTAAGGGCTGGAGCCATTCTTTACAAGGTGTAGATGTGTTCTCCCATGGTAAAGATGTAAGGGCTGGAGCCATTCTTCACAAGGTGCAGATGTTTTCTCCCACGGTAAATATGTAAGGGATGAAGCCATTTTTCACAAAGGTGTAGATGTGTTCTCCCATGGTGAAAAACTAAGGGTTGGATCCTTCCCCGAATGGTGGTAGATGTGTTCTCCCATGTCGGTGGTGTAAGTGCTGTGTATGTGCATCTGGGTTGTGCTTCGTGAATGATGAGATGATATGATCAGTATGATCATGAGTATCAGGATGATACTCCATGGCTATGGACAGGTTGTGCAGTTGCATGTAAAAGATCCTGGTAGATCCGATAGGTTGAGCAGTGAAATCATAAAAGTCCTGGGATGCTCTTTCGAGGTTTTGCTAATGCACGTAATCAGTCCTGAGGATTCCACAGGATGACTAGAGATGATGAAGACCTATAGGAGGCTAGGCCTACATCTAGCATGAAAAAAGGGATGGCTCTGTAGAACTTGCTATGACAAGAAGAATTCAAAGATAGCCTAGTGATCAAGATGTTGAGTACAACAGTGATGATGATGATGCTCCTTGATCCAGTGATGATGATCCAACTCTCGAATTGAAGACTTTCACTAATATGTATTGATGACCTATGACAAGATAATACCTTCCTAGTTAAGAGGGAGTGTTGATGTATTTGTAACTTCGGAAGATATTCACTTGTATATTACATTTGTACTTTATTGTATATCCAACAGAGATGTATTATTCCTCTGATTAGAAGTGTCGTCATTTGTATTTGCAAGTGTCGCAAGTTACATTGTAAGTCTTGTCATTTGTATTGATGGGTTATTAGACCACCAGTGTGCGGTCGGCCCTAGTTAGGTCATGTGTTTGGGTTATTAGACTTGATTAGCAAGTCGACCGCAGTGATTTATTGGCAGGTCAAGTCAGTGTATAAATAGAGAGGTTGTGTCTCTCATTTGATTCATTCACTCACTTCTCAATCTTGCATAGATAAGAGAAAAAGTGGCGCACAAGTGGAGGAGGAGGAGCATCTGCTAGAGACATCTTATTGGGTTTGATCATTGTGATCTTGGTTTGTGGCTTATATTATCTCTGAGGAAGTTGTGGGGTTTTTCACCTTGTTGGTTTTCCCCGGTGAAACTCTGTGTCTTCTTTTGTGTCTATGATTGATATGCTGTACATGTTATTCTCTTAGTGATCTTGAATGATAATGGAATGAAATTATAAAAAAATTAACATGGGAGAGCTGGCACTCGGTTTCTAACCTCTTGGAAGGATCCCCTGTCTCTCTCCTACCATATCTCAACCTACCCTATACATACCCTATCCACTTAGTCCTATATAAGTGAAGCTCTACCTCTCTCCAAAGGGAGGAAGTCTATAGTGTCTACATGTTGGTGAAATCATCTTGGAGAGATCTCTACTTATCCATTGAGAGACTCACACTTCCTTGGGAGGATATGGCATTGGCTTGGATGAAGAAGGATTGCTACGTTAAGCCTCGGTTGTAATCATTCTCTTCTATGTACTTTCCCTATTTACAGTAATATAAACGCTTTCCACCAATATTGTTGTGATTGATGATATTGTGTAGTTTACCTGCTTAACAGTTTACTTAGATCTGTCACTGTATAGATGCTCTTTACTTGTTTGTCTTGTTCTATTTGTCTTGACAGGTTTTGCAGCTGAGATCTAACGACCGCGAGACATGGAGAAACATCCAGGAGAAAGGACTACGAACTTAAGGTAAGACATCTAGTGACTTGATCCTTAACTAGATCTAGGAAAGTGGTTTATAGTCTTTATTATTTGTTCTAGACTCACATTGAGCTAGGGAGATCCATCTCGCGTCCGCTCAAGTGGATTGTCTGTCAAAGTATTAAGGTCCGAATGACGATCCAGATGTTTGTTCAAATGACAGTCCGAATGATAGTCCGGATGGAGGAAAACGATTTAAAAGGAAAGAATGGTTTGGATGATCTTAATGTCAGCTGACTCATGCATATGAACCTACAGTGCAAGGAAGCAATGAGTAAGGTGTTTAGGAACTAAGATAATGAGAAGTAATCTATTATAATCATTGTTTAAGGAATGAACTATTTCTATGGAATAAGAAAACAAAGCTGAAGTAAAGAAAACTAACCTACAGCTACAGAAAAGAACCTAACAGAACTAACTCTAACTACGACTAACCTTGGAATATAAAGCTAACTAAATTATAATTGTTTGTAAATAAAGAACTAAAAAAAAAACTAAGCAACTAATCAATTTAAGAAAACTAAGCATGAGCAACTAAGTGTAAGTAAACATGACTAAGCAAACTAAGCATGACTGGTCACTAATTACATTCTGGAAATATCATTAACATGAACAACAAATTAAACATACAGATAATAAAACAGAGGTATCATTTACATAAGTGGTAAAGCAACATATAGATTACACGACAAGGATATCATTTACAGAATGAAAACATAAATTAAACAAATAACACAACTTATCTGCAGAAAACAAAGACAAATTATATACACAGATGGAAGACCACTAGTTGTTGAGGGGCCCTTCTCAGCAATCAGAGGCTACACCTTAATCAATCAATCGCCACACATGTTACTGAGCTCTCATAAATACTGGAACAGAGGTATATTAATTTAAAAATGAGTTACAGCGTTGTTGTGTCTACTTGCAGCTGAAAAACTAGAAACTAAGAGACTAATAGGACTCAAAAACTCAGGACTACAAAGACTAACTCGTCTCAGTCATGAAGACGTCTATATATACAAAGTTACAATGGGAAGAGCAAGTCGACCCTTTAGTGGTCACCTACTCTAATAATAGGCAGTCTTAATGTCATAGAACGACTCTGCTTAACAATACACGATAGCACATGGCCAAGGAACGACCCCATAACTGTTTACGACGACGCACCAAGCATCTACCAGATTCCACGATGTTGGATTCCTCCACGCAGTCGTTGAGACGTTGATCCTTTGTTGACGTGGGCAGAGAGATGTGCTATCGAGCTGAGCATGCAGGAGAGGGAATCTTCTAGAACACTAGCTCACGCACCATCAGGGCCACATTCTAAACAGAACCCATGTGACAGTTTGCTTTCTAATGGCCCGAGAATGTCTCAACCAACGATCTTGCGGGTTGAATACGGGGCTGAACGACGAGCTGAATGCAGTTGATCGTTTACAATGTAAATACACATCTGAATGGAGGTTCGTTTGAGAGCCATAACCTGTGGAATGGAATATATTTTCCAAGCAAGCCAAGAAATATCAAATAAACATCAATAAATCACAATATGACAATTCTTACCCAAAATTTATGAAATGTATGAATATATGCATACCTGATCTATTTGACGGTCTGAATGGCGGAAAGAATAAATTATCATATCAAAAATGGTGAAAATGACACCAATCAGAGTGTGTTTGGTGATCAAAAGTGGTGACAAAATGGACACTAACATTTCCCCAAACCAGATACATGCTAGGTCCCACTGAGCAAAAAAAAGAAAGAGAATTAGGTAGAAGGCTGAGCTGCGTTAGAAGCTACCTTTGACTTGGAAGAGGACGTGGATTTAGCTCTAAGCTTATGGAATTTCTCCTTCAAAGTTTCATGCTTCAACCAGAGAGAAAGATTGGAGGTTGTCTTGGCGTGATTTAAATCTTCCACACACTTCACCTGAAAGCGTAAGTCCTTGTTCTCTTGAGGAAGACCACAGATGATCTCAACATAATTCTCGGTCTAGCTTCTCAAGTCTTCTATGTCTTCGATTAATCTGTCCACAGTCTGCTGGAGTGGAGCAGATGCTTCTACAAGAGACACAGGGTCTTTTTGAGGGCTTGATCCCCTTAGAGACGGTTCGGGACCAGCAGGTGTCTCAGGGGTCTTATCTTCAATATGTGCAGAGACAGGATCCAAGGCAAGATCTTTAAGTAAATTGGCTGATAAATTGGCCAATGCAAGGAGAGGGGACTCAAATATAGGGTCATTTGCTTGGTCGTCAGGGTTGTCCGAGTGCATTGGCTCAATGATTGATTGATTGATGGACTGAACAACGGTCTGGTCGACGGACTGGACGACGGTCTGGTTGACTGACTGGTCGCGATTAGCTCTTCTTGACTTTGTGGGTATGGGTGAAAGGAATGGGAGTTCCGTGGTGATTTCTTCATGGACATGCTTAGGAGATGATGAATGATCAGGGTGTATTTCTCCCGAGGGACCTTCACTAAATCTTACAGACTTGGTAACCTTTTCTTTTTGGATAGAGGTTTGGGCTGGCTCATTAGCACGGGATAGGAAACGATGGCGTTTACGAGAGGCAAGGGATTTTACCATAAGCTTCTTAACTAGGTGAGGGTTCATGAATTCAAAGACAAAGCATTCCCAGGTTTGACCCTTTTGTTCCAACTAGTGGGTGTTCAAGATTTTGATCAAACAATGGTGGTATAAACTTCTAGAGGGGTTAGTGGTATTCTTCCTAACCTGGCTTGACATTTTCTCTAGACTTTTCAGAAAATAGAAAGGGAAATTAAGAGCCTAACCTTTAATAAAATGTGCCAGTAACCTAACGTGGCAAGCTTTGAACATGATGTACTTACCTTCATAGGTAATCAAATGGATAATGACAGTCAGTGGCTCGAGGTAATTAGGCTTAACCCATTCTCTGTGGAACCCTTTGGTGCCAGCAATGTGTTGATATTTGTCCTTATAGGAAAACTTGAGCTCCGTCCTTGGAAGGAAAATATGTTTATGCCAACGGGTTCCTTCCCTGGGCATTTTCGTGGCCGATGAAATGGATTCTTCCATCACAAGAAAAGTGAGATGGCCAACCTTGGTTGTCTTACCATCGAAGCCCTTAGAAAATAGTAGTGAAATCTTGGCATCATGGCCATCAAGGAGGTGAAGGAATGGAGCCCATCCAGCTCACAAAAATATTTCACGACATGCCTTAAACTCGGGAATGCGGAGGAGGTCCTGGTAACTGCTAGGCTCATAACGGATTTGCATTTTGAACAGAGGCCGAAGGATGTGGATGGGTAGAGGGAATGCGAGAAATTACAGGATATGGGGTTTGATAGGTTCAGGGCGTATGAAAAATGAGCAAGATGAAGCAGAGTTTACGCAGAGGTAGGTTTAAATTGAGATCCATTCGAGCGGCTAAATGTTCGTGGAGATAGATTTGGAACGTTCAAATGATACGATATCATTTAGTTACCTTGAGTCATGTGCCATCATAGAACTGCATGGTTAATGAATTCGTATGGCTTATAATAGGTTCAACCATGTCCAAAGTAAAACTTTGGACAGGTTGAACGTAATCCTCATTATGAAATTATAGCCATAAATTACACATAAAAAATCATGATGACTTAATAAATTAAACGATAGATCACATGGTAAAATTAAATAGAGGATTGAAATCATATGATAGCCATATGAAGGTTAATCAATTCATTTCATGAAGTGAAATGAGTATGCAAAGATGACATTTAATTTGATCCCTGGCATGATTAGTTGATTAGATATATCAGTAAAAATCAAAATTTTAAATATCTGAGCACACTTACTAATATCATTACAGGTTATGGTTTCATTCGGCACTTCATTCAGATCATTATTCCCATTTTCCTCGTTCGTCACCTCATTCGGATCGTCATTCGACCCTTCATTCAACCCTTCATAGAGACCTTTGTACAAAAACGTGCTTTGATGGATCTAACTGCTGCTGGTTATGCAGAGAATTTTTCTGGTACTTATCAACAGACAAGAGATGTTGTAAACCTGCTTTTCTAGAACCTTAGTCGTGTTCTTCTTTATTTGTCCTTGATTAGAACATTTTTCTTCTACTTTTTGTGTTATCCTTAAAACACCCATCATTTTATCAGAGATAAATAAACTTTTTATAAATATTCAGAAGGTAAAAACAGTTCTGAATCTCCCCCAAACCAAAAATATGGCGTGTCCTCAAGCCATCAAAGAAAAATTGATAATTATTCAAATATTTTCAACACATGGTCCAGGCAATAACTCCTAAAAATGCTGTGACAATTTTCGTAAGAAAATGAAATATTAACTATTAAATGTGAATGATTTAGATATGTACATTCATAAAAAAGAATACAACAGTGCTTAAGAAGACCATATGAAGAATGATATTGTAATGAACGTGAAAAAATGCCATAGGAAACTAGTCATCCATGACTCATTCTAAAGATCTCTTGCCATCCAGAGAATATACATAAGGTTCACCACGGAGTTTGTGAGATTTCTATAGTTATGGATCCCATTTCTAGGATAATCATATCCTAGGTATTGTTTGAATTAGATGACTGGGTCCAAGTCCAACTTACAACCATTCTCTAATGACAGTATAAATAATTGGCCTAAACATGTATTTATATACTCAGGTTTTTATATGAGCCATGTGCATAGAAATGCATTAACCAAACCTATTTTACCCGATATTGCTCCTCTGCCAGCAGGCCTGTTCAGTACCCCGGCGGGTTTATCTTGGTACCATGCAAGCATAGCCCCGCTGCCAGTGAGCCTGTTCAGTACCCTGACGGGTTTACTTGCATTTACCAAGCTTCCTTGTTTAATATTTTACTTAGCATGGACCCATTGCCAGCGAGCCTGTTCAGTACCCCGGCGGGTTTCCTTCGTATAATGATATTTTAGTAAGGAATCCAGTTGGCACTAGAGTGTGCTAAGCCTATTAAACACATAATTCAAATTTTAGAGCGAACCTTATGAGTAACTTTATATATAATGGCCTAAATTATAGATCATGTCAAAAGATAATAACCTAAAGCTGTTCTTTGACCTATCGGTCTATCCTCTTCATTAAACATCAGTAATGTTCCCCACAAAATAGAAATATCACTCACTTTTGGGATACCTTTTTAAAAGTGCTTAAGAGACGAATTTTTTATAATGAGTCTAGGATGAGCTAGTAGTCCATATGTGTAAGATAGAACTTTTGAAGCTCATAGTAACTAAAGTGGGTCCTAAGCAATTGTTCTAATGATAAATCGGAAATGTACATGCCTGAATCAAATACCATATACAGAATTAGAAAAGAAGGTGGTAAAAAAAAAATGATATGAAGAACGCTTTAACCTTTCACTTATAAATTTTTAGTTTTCAACAATAATCGAAAGAGAAGGAGAACTATAGATATTTCTTTCTAGAGTAATACCCTTTTCAGATAATATTGCATGATGTGAAGAACCTGCAATAATTAATTAATGAAAACACACGAAATAGCAGAAATAACAGAACTTGGAATCACTTTTATATTGATCGCAGGCCACTTCGAGGGGGCAACCTCGTTTGAGCAATCTCAATACAAATAACTTCACGGTACCTTCATTGGTCTCAACACAAACTTATATACTAAGTCTAGGAGCCAATACCATGGGTCAATACCATGTGTCAATACAAACCATGGGCCAATACAAAATATGTATCAACAATTACTATGGAACGACTTACAAAGCATATGCGTCCAACAACAATAATACAAACTATGAATCAACAAATACTACGGGGCGACTTACAAAGCATATGTGTCCAACAACAATATACTAGCAAAGTAAATAGAAGGGTTGACATGGGTTCCTAACATCCCCTCTCCTTTAGAAAAAGCTTTGTCCTCAAAGCTTTAGATGTGGAAATTGATGCAGAATCTGAAGGAGTGGTTCCCCCGTAGCATCCTCGGGTTGCATTCCATCCCACTGACGCCTTTCGAGTTATTGGGAGGATTGCTTGGAATGTTGTAGACGAAGAAGGACCATATCAGCTGCATGAAAATTGCGCTCAGAATGGTGCTGATCGGCTTGTTTTTTCAGTCAAATTCTTGCCATGTGAAGATTGTCCTGCAAAATGAGAAGAATCTGATCATGGTTTCGAAGAACTGAGTCAATTTCCTGAACTGGGGATCTACTTAGCGTGTATGGAAGAAGAACTGGCGATGCCTATCCATAAACTGCTTCATATGGTGTCCTTTTAGATGTGGTATGGTACCACTCAAGCGCTTCTACGAAATCCATAGAAATAGTTGTCCACATCTATGTAGGGATGGGAAAGGGTTAGAGTAGTCCTGAAAGGAGTGTCATTTCACCCTTGTTGACCTAGAAAGTATCACACTCAACCACCATCTGGTGAATTTTCATTTTCAATCCCTGCCAAAAGAAGTTACATTGTTCCTGGTCATAGGTTTTGAGGAACCCAGAGTGCCCTACCGATGAAGAAGCATGGAGTTCATAGAAGAGATAGCCCTGTTGAACAGATTGCAACCAATTTGGAACAACCAAAGAAATAGATGTAAGAAAAACTGGGTCATCAAATTGGCGAGAAGGAGCATCTGCCACCATATTACCCTTACCCTTCTTGTAAGTGATTGCATAGTCATAACCCATGAGTTGGATAACCCATTTCTGGTGTGCTGGTGAGGAGACCCGTTGTTCCAGAAAATGTTCCAGACTCTGGAGATCAGTCTTGATGCAAAAAAAATTTCCTAATAGGGATGGCTGCCACTTATGTACTGCATGCAAAATAGCCATCATTTCCTGCTGAGATGTAGATGCGGCTAAATGCTTACCGGAAAGGTCTCTTGAAGGCGACAAGCTCACTGGTGCAACAAAGAAACCTGCATATCTATCCAAGGAATTAGTGGAGACCATTGGTGGGTGCTGTTGAAATATTGTAACTTCAAATAATATTATATTTGTACTGTATTATTCTGGAGATGTTTCATTCCTCCATGAAGACCCTATTGTATATCCGGAGATGTTTATTCCTCCGTCGGAATGTGGTAACTTGGGTTATTAGACTTCCCTAGTGGGGGTCGGCCCTATATGTGTTATGTGGGTCAAAGGGTTATTAGACCACCCTAGAGGGGTCGGCCCAGTCAGTTGTAATGGGGTGTTTAACCCAGTGGTTAAGTTGGGGCCGACCTAGTTAATGTAAAATACAAGTCGAAGATGTGTATAAATAGAGGAGGTGTGTTCCTCATTTAACACACATTGCAGTCACTGGTGAATAGTGCATAAGTGAGAGAGAGATATGTTGTGGAGGAGAAGGAGCTCATGGTTGTGGATTACATCTTTTTATTTTCTGGTCATCTATATTGACGAAGCTTTGCTAGGTTTTCTACCCCATGAGGGTTTCCCAGGATAAATCTGTGTCTCTTGTATTTATGTTGTGCTTGTTGTTCTTTCAGTGATCCTGTATATGCTATTGGTGTGAAATGGAATGTGATGCTGATATTTTATGTCTTATCATATTGAATATTAACATGGTATCAGAGCTAACCTAAAGGAAGGCAATGTATGGCACTTACGACACTTCAGTTGCGACAATTTGAAGGTTAGGGTTTTGTATTGCAAAAACCAATCATCGTGTCACTTTCACTATAAATCCATTTTGGAAAAGTTTCAGGATCGGAAACCTTTACAGGTCGTAGATAACATCCCCATGTACATTGTGTCCAAAGGACACCCTCAGATTTGTTGTACTTTGTGAGTTATGATCAGTACAAGTCAGGGTTTATGCTTCTTCCAGATCTTAGTCATAATCAGGTGACCTAGGAAAAAAGGTCATAACTTGGGCTAGGAAGCTCCAAATAAATTTAGTAAAATGTGATAGGTAGTGCATGGACTTTACTATCTTAGGTAACGTTTTCAGAGGCCGAAGTTGAACCAGTGACACGTGGAACGTCGTACAAGTTCGCTCTCTTGTTTTATCCCATAAACAGGTCACGTTGCGACACTTGGCATAAATTTCTCTTAGAGAATCCAATTGAGGTCATCCCTATGGGGTTGGAAAGAGGACAGGTCGGGCTACTATAGGAAGAAGTTTCCGACCCTTTTGATTCATAATTTCGGAGTTACACTAGAAACAATCAGGTGCATATTTCTGTCAAAACAGATTTGGATTTTGAGCACCTTCATTCTTGAATCGTCACTACTGTGGAAAATTAGGGTTTTGGAGAAAGTTGGAATTTTTGGAATCTGAGTCCATGAATGAATGCTACTCAAAAAATAGAAATTTAGAGACCAAGATCGGATTTTTTGGTTGGTCAGAAGGGTGGGCTTGATCAAACCCTAGTTCGGGACCTTGATTGGAAAGGTGGAAAATTAGGGCTTCTACAAAAGTTGGAATTTTTTAAGTGTGTGACCACGGCTGGAAGCTTCTCAGAAAATAGAAGTTTAGAGCTTTGGATTGAACCTTTTGATTGGGCAGAAGGGTGGGCTTCATCAAACCCTAGTTCAGGATCCTGTCCAGAAGATCCAGAAGTTTCGAAGGCAATTTTGAGGGGTCAAATTTTGGAGATTTCAAAATTGAAGTATGCTAGCTTGATCAGCTCAGCAAAACACATCTTTCCATCCATTTAGAAGTGTGAAAGTCAAAGTTTGAATTTTTAGGGTTTCTCTGACAAACCCTGATCGAGCTCCAGAACCAGTTTTAGGGGGAGATGAGGCTAAGTCCTTACATAAGAAGACTATAAGAATTACTTGACAGGTATGACTTGAGGAGATACAGGTATGTGTTGAAATATGTTCATGATTAAGTTTATAATATGCTTGTCTTCATATTATTGAGGTTAGTACAATCTTGATTAATCCTAGAATTGTCTTATCACCCTAGTAAAAGTATGAATGCATGTGAATGATAGAAGACATTCTTTGATCAAAGTTATATGATTGTACTAATGCACCTATGGTGTTGTATGAGGATGATGTTGTCTGCTAACAAAAGACAGGTACATCAAGAAAGACAAATCAAGTTCTATGACCATGATGACATAAAGACAAAAGACTTATCCATAGTCTTTAGAAGCTCTACTTACGAGGTATGTATGATTTATTTCTACTATGCTTAACTTATGAGGTATGCAAGTTACTAGCACAAGGTCTCTAAATCATTGAAGAGAATAAAGATATTGTTTGGGTATGTTAGACATAACTAAGCATGAATACTAATCCAGGTATGTTTTTCTATGTCAAGTTAGGATCCTACTTTGTTCTAGGATCTTAGTATACCCATATATTGAATGATCATGACCATACATATTCAAGATTACTTAGAATCATAATGTTGTGATAATATTGAGTTTATACTAATGAATGTATGATTATGTATGAGATCATGATGATGACACTAGAGCACACTTAAGCATGCACAGTGGTCAAGGATGGATAGAATCTCATGACATGGAAGGGAAGTCGAGACCAAGAAGGATGCAACCTCGCAAGGCATAAAAAGATAAGTATTTGAATTGTTATTTGAATTACTGAATAGTCTATGATATTGCTCGTAATAGTTGTATGTATATTTGTATTCCTAGAATATATCATGCTAAGTGTAAGCATTCATATAGCATTGAACAGTATACTACTAATATGCATATGATTGGTAAGTTGGACAAACATTCCATTGTTGATTGTCTAGAATGAAACTTCTTTTCTGACATGCTGAGAGCTGTGCACGCTCTCGATAGTATGTTCAGGTAGAGATGGAAGGCATCTAGATAGCCACTGTATGCATACAGGATATGGAAAAGTGTTGTGCCAAAGTATTGGTCAAGATAGTAGCATAACTATGTAAATCATATCTATATGCATAATAGGTTATCATGTCAACATGATTTGATGATTATGAAGTATTACTAATCATGTACTTAATTTTGATTTGTAGGAAAGATCATGAAGAATGATGAACACTGAACAAGTGATGGATGTTCAACAAGAAGATTTACAAATCAAACATACTATAGAAGTCTCGTGGCTAGAAGATTCTCTTAGAAAGAGGAATAGGATCATGACGAGATGTTTGCTCCAAGTAGCTAAAGAAATACTATTCTCTCAATGGTGTGATTGAAGAAGAAGTGCGAATCGAGAAAACTCCCAGGATTTAATTGAAGAAAGCTCTGTACGGGTACCCAGGATCGATAGTCGTTTGATGAGCTTAATGATTACCATGGGTGATGCAGATTTCAACCTTTGCTACAAGATTGAAGATGGTATCTATATACAGAAGGAACTCACCACATAGTTCGAATGATCTTGAGGCGCATATCAATATACCCATCTGACGAGAGATGGCACAGATAGATATGCAGAAGATCACTCAATGCAGAGTGTGAATGATGTTTAGTCACGGAGGAAGAATTGATAGCTTCTTGACAAGCTTGGGATTTACCAAAAGTAAAGTTGATCCTAACCTTTACCTTAAGGTTATGGATGATACTATTATTGTATGTGGATGATCTCTTTCTGACAGGGAATGAGAAACAAATCATGGAAAGCAAGAAGAAGATATCTACAGAACATGAGATGAAAGATCTCGGATTGATGTAGGTCTTGAAGTATGGCAAGGTCCAGAAGGAATCTTTCTCAACCAGGGAAAGTATGCTGTGGAAATATTGAAAAGATTTGATATGTTGGAATGCAAAGTCATGGCCACTCCCATGGATTCCAATTTGAAGCTGTTAGCTGATGACTCATCAGAGTTAGTTGATGTGACTCTGTACAGACAAATTATTGGTTCATCAATGTATCTGACGAGTACAAGGCCAGATATATGCTCTGTTGTGAACACCTTGAGTCAGTATCTAGTGGAACCTAGGTGTGTTCACCTGATAGTTGCAAAGCATGCAATGAGGTACCTAAAGGGTACAATAGACTTTGGTCTATGTTATCTTGGAAATCATGACTTCATATTGTATGGCTACACAGATGCTGATTGGGTAGGAAGTGTACATTGCGCGGATGTTATTATCTAGGATATGCCATGATCTCATGGATTAGCAGGAAGCAGTATAGTGTGTCTCTCATACAGCTGAAGCGGAATATATAGCTACTTTCTCTGCTAGTTGTGAAGCACTATGGCTTCGGAAGTTGTTATCAGGATTGTTTGACTTAGAGATGGAATCCACTGTGATCCTGTGTGACAACCAGAGTTGTATCAAGATGACAGAGAATCTAGTGTTCCATGATAAGTCAAAACACATAGAGATCCGATATTTTTATATACAGGATATGGTGTAGAAAGGAGCTATCAAGCTCGAGTATGTAGGCACTGATGAACAAGTTGCTGATGTGTTGACCAAACCTCTATCTCGAGTAAAGTTTGAGTATTTCCGAGACAAGCTTGGTGTAGTTCAAAAGGACCCTCCTCGAAAGGGGGAGTGATATGGTCGATAAAGATATATTTGGATACTAGTATCGATGTGGATACCTGTATTGATGATGAGATTGCCTATATTGATGGTAAGGTCAATGATAAGGATACTTGTGTATACTTGTGTTGGTGTGGATACTTGTATTGATGATGTGGATACTTGTATTAGTGTGGATACTTGTATTGATGATGTGGATACTTTTATTGGTGTGGATACTTGTATTGATGATGTGTATACTTGTATTGGTGTGGATACTTGTATTGATGATGTGGATACTTGTATTGGTGTGGATACTTGTATTGATGATGTGTATACTTGTATTGGTGTGGATGCTTGTATTGTTGATTTGGATACTGTATCGATGATGAAGATACTTGTATCGATGATGAGGCTACTTATTTTGATGATGAGGTCAGTATATGGTACCTAGTTGATATGATAGGACTATATTGTCCCTGAATGCCTAGTTCAAAATGTACGTGATGGGGATTGCATCATCCCGAAACCACTAGTTCAAAATGTACATGATGGGGATTGCATCATCCTGGAACCACTAGTTCAAAATGTACGTGATGGGGATTGCATCATCCTGGAACCACTAGTTCAAAATGTACGTGATGGGGATTGCATCATCCCGGAACCACTAGTTCAAAATGTATGTGATGGGGATTGCATCATCCCAGAACCATTAGTTCAAAATTTACGTGATGGAGATTGCATCATCCTGGAACCACTAGTTCAAAATGTACGTGATGGGGATTGCATCATCTCGGAACCACTAGTTCAAAATGTACGTGATGGGGATTGAATCATCCCAAAACCACTAGTTCAAAATGTACATGATGGGGATTGCATCATCTCAGAACCACTAGTTCAAAATGTACGTGATGGGGATTGCATCATCCCAAAACCACTAGTTCAAAATGTATGAGAGGGGATTGTATCATCCCCGAACTTTGGTCTCTGAATTGATCCATGGACTTATGTCTTCGTGGTCCCTAGTGGATGAGAGGGGATTGTATCGTCCTCGGAATTCGATCCCTGAATTGATCCGTAGACATATGTCTCCGAGAAGTGGTCCCTAGTGGACGAGATGGGATTGTATCGTCCCCGGACTTCGGTCCCTGAATTGATCCATAGACATATGTCTCCGAGAAGTGGTCCCTGGTGGACGAGAGGGGATTGTATCGTCCCCGGGCTTTAGTCCCTGAATTGATCCGTAGACATATGTCTTTGAAAACTGGTCCTTAGACTTTGTCTAAGTTGACGAGTGGACTGCATCATCCCTAG
The DNA here is from genome assembly GCA_027924585.1 of Larix kaempferi. Classification (NCBI taxonomy): domain Eukaryota; kingdom Viridiplantae; phylum Streptophyta; class Pinopsida; order Pinales; family Pinaceae; genus Larix; species Larix kaempferi. Next base: position 7,854,051 of record BSBM01000182.1, on the reverse strand, counting down.
ACATGTTATGGTGCCTTAAATGGATCATGTGTTTTTCAGGGTACGATGCTGTTGATCGTGATGATCTAGATGATGATGATGCTGATCGTGATGATCTAGATGATGATGCTACTAATCGTGATGGTCTAGATGATGATGTTGTTTATCGTGATGATCTAGATGACAATGTTGCTGATCGTGATGATCTAGATGATGATGATGTTGATTGTGATGATCTAGATGATGACGTTGATGATCGTGTGATGACGATGTTGATGATCATGCGATGACGATGCTGATGATTGTGTGATGACGATGCTGATGATCATGAGGATCCAGATGATAATGTTGATGTTGTTGTAGCTATTCGAGTGCTGCAGAATATGAAGACTCAGTACCGAAGATGCTGATGTTCCAGTATTGAAGATGTTCCAGTAACTGCTTGAGTTACTGATGATATTGAGAAAGCTTCCAATGATTTATAGATGTATCATGTATGATGTATTTGATGACTCCTTGCTCGTGTAGATGTTGTTATAATATCCTTATCGTTAAGGGGGAGTGTTGAAATATTGTAACTTCAAAGAATATTATATTTGTACTTTATTATTCCGGAGATGTTTCATTCCTCTGTGAAGACCTTATTGTATATCCGGAGATGTTTATTCCTCCGTCGGAATGTGGTAACTTGGGTTATTAGACTTCCCTAGTGGGGGTTGGCCCTGTATGTGTTATGCGGGTCAAAGGGTTATTAGACCACCCTAGAGGGGTCGACCCAGTTAGTTGTAATGGGGTGCTTAACCTAGTGGTTAAGTTGGGGCCGACCTAGTTAATGTAAAAGACAAGTCAGAGATGTGTATAAATAGAGGTGTGTTCCTCATTTAACACACATTGCACTCACTAGTGAATAGCGCATAAGTGTGAGAGAGATCTGCTGTGGAGGAGAAGGAGCTCATGGTTGTGGATTACATCTTTGTATTTGTTCGTCATCTATATTGAGGAAGCTTTGCTGGGTTTTCTACCCCATGAGGGTTTCCCAAGATAAATCTGTGTCTCTTGTATTTATGTTGTGCTTGTTGTTCTTTCAGTGATCCTGTATATGCTATTGGTGTGAAATGGAACGTAATGCTGATATTTTATGTCTTAGCATATTCAATCTTAACAGGTGCATCTGAATGGAATGGAGCTGAGCGATGACACCATGTGAATTCTTCTTAAGGAGTTTTCCAGGCAATGTGAACTGATGATGCGGAGAGGCCCTGGCTGTAAGCCCATAAATTTGTTTTGTGTCCCATTGACTAAAAACTGCATCCAAAGTTCAACAAAATCCCATAAGATGGGGCCAAGTGTGCGTAACCATTGAATGCCCACAACCAAATCACACCCACCTAAGGACAAGGCAAACATGTTAGAGCGTAGGTTATAATCTTCCAGAGAGATACACACATTGTGAAACTTTCCCTTGCAAGGTAAGGTGCCCCCATTAGCAACCATGACTTCAAATTTGGAGCAAGGATGGACAAAACAATTAGCATGTTTGGCGATCCAAGGGTCAATGAAGTTATGAGTGCTACCAAAATCAATGAGTATTGTAAGAGGAAGCTTCTTGAAGTAACCCCTGACCCGCATTGTTTGGGGGGTGGTGACGCTAGATAAAGCAAGGAGAGATATCTTTGGGTGGTCTTCCTGAGATAGGAAGTCAATAGGAGGCTCCTGAATGTCAACCTAATCATCCAGTGTATCTGGAGCTTCTGCACCAACTTCAGAGGCGGGCGAAGAATCCACATCCAAGAGATAGAGCTTTTGTTGAACACATCTATGTCCTTGAGTGAATTTTTCATCACAATTTTAACAAAGCCCTTTTTCTCTGCATGCCTGCATCTCTATTTCGGACAAATGCTTGATAGGAGTTGGTCAAGGAGCTAGCAAGATGGGAGGTCGTTTAGAACCCATATTTCGGAAGGAAACAAAAGTGGGTTTGGAGCGCAGTTGGGCGGCAATCTTGTCTTTTGCCAAGTTAGCCAACCCCGGGGATTCCATCATTGTGTTGGGACAGAACATTTTGACCTCTAGGTGGATTTCATCCTTAAGGACACTGATAAAACAACTCCTATAGAAGTCACCGGACAATGCTTCTGTGTGGTTGGTTAGTTTCTCAAATTTTGTCTGATACTCTCTCACAGTGCCAATTTGATGAAGTTTAGTGAGTGCTCCGGTGAAGTCATCAAAAGCACTAGGACCAAATCGTTGCAAAAGGAGTTGGCAAAAATATGTCCATTTGGGCTCGTCATGAGCCTTGATGTACCAATGGTACCATTGAAGGGCTTCCTGTTCCAAATGAAAGGATGCAAGTGGAACTTTTTGGACATCAAAATTATTATGCAGACTGAAATACTGTTCTGCACAATAGATCCATCCAGTCAGATCAGTACCATTGAAGCGAGGAAATTCAAGCTTCGGACCACGAAAAGTGCTGGAAGAAGAGAACCCATTAGCTATAGAAGATTCTTGCTGTCGGTTATTGTTCATGGCTGAATGCTGAAGATGGAGGCTAAGAAATGTTTCATCAAGATCTTGGAGTTTGGTTTGTATGGCTGCAAGTGCTTCCTCCATGGTTTTTGTTCCTGCGCTGGTGACAACCATAACCAGGAGTTTTTTGTTTTGTTTTGTTTTTGGAATGGATAGAAAATTACAAACAAAAGCTTATTTCGTAAAGGGAAATTTGGATTTGAGAAAAACTCAGATGGGTAATTGGGGTTTGACTAGGTTTTGGACACTTTCTGATGGACAGGGAAGCAAAAAATGAGGATTTCAGAAGCAGGGTGAAAGAATGAGAAAATTTGTCATAGAGGGACAAAGAAGAATAAATAGGGAATGAACACGGTGTCAAAATTTGGAGGCGAGTGGGTGAAAATTGAAGAAGTTATGGAAAACCCTAAAAATAGACAAATGTGAGATTTCAGGTAGTAGAATTTGGGATAGGGTCCTTAGGAATGAAATATGCAAAATGGGATTGCAGGGGTGTCCAGGAAGTTTCAAGGGAAACAGAGTTAAAACAAGGGAGATATGTGATAGTTTTTTTTTTTCAGGAATGGATCTGCAATGGCAGGGAAGGGATTGGACCAGATAGATCTGCAATGGCGTGGAAGGGATCGGCAACAGATGGATCTGAAACGACGCCGAATGGATAAAAAATGGTTGGATCTAAAATGACTTTCAAAATAGATCTGAAATGGATGGATCTGGAACGACTGTCAGAATGGATCTGAAACGGCTGGATCTAGAACGACTGTCAGAATGGATATGAAACGGCTGGATCTGAAATGGCGCGGAAGTGATCGAAAACAGTTCAGCTGAAAATAGATATGGACCCCAGGTATGTGCGGCTTCCTATCAGTTCAGGGGATTCACTCGGCCACCAATGTTGTCTGAAGGCTTGCGTATTGGGGCAATACCCCTCACTCCATGGCTCAGGTAAAACTGATAACCGCTTTGCCATAAACGACAACTCTTGGTTTACCTCACAGGTGGGAACTCGTCAATCAGGTAGGGGTCCTTGCCCTTTTCGCTAGCAGGTCCTCTCAATGGGCCAGCTACTTCGGGGTTCCTGTGGTACTCCTCACAATGAGTTTTAGGGCTGATGCCCAAGTACTTCCCACAGTTAAGCGAATAGGGATTGTTCCCAGATCCGAAGCTGCGAAAAAAAAAATTGGCAGAAATTTCGCCCAACGAGCCCAAGAAAGTGCTCTAATACCAGATGTGAAGAACCTGCAATAATTAATTAATGAAAACACACGAAATAGCAGAAATAACAGAACTCAGAATCACTTTTATATTGATCGCAGGCCACTTCGAGGGGGCAACCTCCTTTGAGCAAGCTCAATACAAATAACTTCACAGTACCTTCATTGGTCTCAACACAAACTTACATACGAAGTCTAGGCGCCAATACCATGGGTCAATACCATGTGTCAATACAAACCATGGGCCAGTACAAAATATGGATCAACAATTACTACAAAATGACTTACAAAGCATATGCCTCCAACAACAATATTACAAACTATGGATCAACAAATACTACGGTACGACTTACAAAGCATATGCGTCCAACAACAATATACTAGCAAATTAAATAGAAGGGTTGACATGGGTTCCTAACACATGAGTTGATTGTAAGGTTCTTGTAATCAAGCTACAAAATCACTTTATTAGATGATTCAAAATTATTCCAAACAAAAACATATGTACAAAGAAAGTTTCAAAATTAAGGAAAGGAAAAGAGTCTTCCTGTTTTATTTGACAAAATTTCATAAGCTGATCATAAAAATGAATTTCTGTAAAGATGTAATCAACTATTAGAAGCAACCCCTATTATCGAAAAACAAAGATATATTTACATATATACAAAGGAAGTTAACCCAAAATTATTCAAGAACCGGGAGAAGGAGGAATGAATTCATCTTCTACCAGTTCTGTTTCCTCCTGTTGTAAGGCATTCTACACAAAATCTTGTTTAGATATTGGTTGATGATAAAGCCCAAGTCTATGTCTATTTACAACAAAAGAAATTTGAGACTCGTCAATTGTCTTAATTATAACAGATCCATTATCAAAAGATGTAACAATTTCATATGGACCCATCCATTGAGTAGTTAATTTACCTTTGAAGTTTTTGTATCTTGAATCAAAAAGTAATGCCCAGTCTCTAGTTTGACTCTTGAGAGCTTTTAGTAATTTTTTTTGCTGACTCTAGTCTAGACCTGCATTTATATGTAGAAATTTGTCGGAACTAACCTCACAAGGTATGGTATAGGATCCTAGATTCTCTTCGATTGCGAAGACACAGGGTGTACTCGTAATTGTTGAGAGGCTCATGTTTTCTTGAAATTCATCTTCAAAGATTTGGTCAAGTTGGGAGAAAGACTGAGGAAAGTCTATACATGTTGTGGAAGAGATAAATTGGTTCAACACTCTCTCGATATTCTATTCTTGAAGTACCCAGTAGAAATCACTAACAAGGGAAATTTATTCCAAGTTCTCATCCCCGAAAGGACAATCTAACCAAGATAGGTTTTCAATTACTGGTTGTGTTGGTGGGTATAAAGTTAGTTTTCTTGTAGATAACCCATCAGAGATAATCATCTCTCCATCCGTACATCCTATAAATGCATTGGCAGTAGCCAACCAAGGTTTTCTCAAAATGATGGGGTGACCTTTGGAGGGGTATTTTGATTCTATGACCATGAAGTCCGTAGGATATTCCCATGAATCTACTAATACAGTGATGTCATCTAAGATCCTAGCAGGCTGCACCATAGTGTGATCTGCTAATTCTAGCATTGTTGGGGTAGGGCAGAGCAATTGTCCTAAATTGAGAGTTTCTAAAACTATGGTAGTCATTAGGTCAATAACGACTCCTAGATCAATAAGTGTGTTCCCTATGGTGGTGTTATTGATGATAATAGTCACCACAGGGTTTCCTGGATTTGGATACTTGGGAGTCTAGGTTGGTTTGCTATACAATCTGATATTTCTCCTGCATTTACTTCTTTATGTGGATAGTTGTGTGTTGAATATTTAGGAATAACCACATCTTCAAGAATAGCGTCATTCAAAACTTCATTAGGTATGTTTTCTTCTTCATTTTCTTCTTGGATAACAACTGATGACTTGGCATTGATCTTGCAAAACTCTTCCATACTGCAGTTGAATCTCATGTATTGGTGTGGTCGAAATGGCATATGATGGAAGAGGTAACAACCCAATGCTATCAAGAGCTTGAGTTGGTTTGTTGTTAGGGTTCGGTATCGGTTGTGCAGGTAATATTCTGGGTCTTGGAGGATTCATGTTCTAGAAATGGTGAGGTTGATTTGGGATAGGGGGTAATGAAGAAGGTACAAATCCAGGCAAGAGCTGTTGGATATTAGGTGGATAAGGATAGTTAGGCACAGGAGGAGGTGTTGGGCATAAGAGTGTCCTCTCCATACGTGTAGACATTGTTGTTGTTGAGCATTCTGAGGAGGGTACTGAGGTGGCCAATTTTTCCAACCTGAAGTGTTCCATTGTTGAGGAGGTTGATAAGGATAGTAATAGGGTGGAATTTGTGATGGATCTTGGTATGATGATTGATCTCTAGGTTTCCAAGGCCTCCTAGATGATTCACCAAAGTTTCCACTCTTATACACAACTTGCAACCCAGGCAACGATGGACAATTATCAGTCGGATATTCTTCTGTACAAAGGTGACAAACTGAAACATTATTTAATGGACATTCTCATTGGGGATGTTTAGTTCTACACTTAGGACAGAAAACACTCATTGCTGCCCGCTCTTCATCTTGCCTCTTTTTAGCTTGTAATGCATCCAATTGAGAACCCATGGCTCCTAAGATATCTATCTTAAAATTTTCCAATAGGTTTCCCAACTCTACCCTTGTAACTCTACCGGGGCCGGATGTGTTCCCTTTTAGGTTCCTAGCATAAGATTTTTGAAAGTGTCTTCCACTTTTCCCTCTGCTCCTAGAGTAATTCCTACATAGCTCACAAATCTGTGAAAAAGTGTGATAGATGTCTCCTATTGCCATGAGATTAAGGTTTTCTAAGAATTCTTCTGAGATTCCCTTGAGGAAGAGTGTTCTTACTGCATCCTCTCAAATATCACTATATTTAGATTTATGTAACACATAGTTAAATCTTTCGAGATAGTCTTCTAGGCTCTCATCTTCAAGTTGTTGTATTTTAAAAATATCATTGCGAGTGTCCTTAGGTTTACAGTAATCCTAATACTTCCGTAAGAACGCAGTCTTCATGTCTTCCCAAGTTCTAATATTGGATTCTCCTAACCCCATGAACCATCGAAGAGAAGAATCTTTTAATGTGGCAGGAAAGAGTTTTAGTTTTTGGCCATCTTGTAGGTAATTATAGCTCCTACACAAAATGTCAAATTCGAATAAGAATGTATATGGATCCTCACTACTCTCCCCATAAAAGGTTGGTAGTGAGGAGGGAGAGATGTTTTTCATAGTTATATCTTGCACAGTGTCTAGGATAGGGAATCCAAAAGTATCTTCATTTCTAACCTCTCCTTCTCCCTCGTCTTGTCGGACATGATCTTCATTTTTATTCCCCATGAAGATCTGATTTCCAAAGAGAGAATACTTAGGTGGATCCTTTCTTGGTGAATATGGGATGTCCCAACGTTCTGTTCCAAGGAAAATATTTCCCTTTTTGAGAAAGGAATTATCGGTTATGTGGGAGTCTAGTTTTGTAGGTCCTACAGTTGTTGTCTCAATCTGCGAGATGACTATGTTCACAGAATTCTCAAAAAGAGCGTCTACTTGTGTAGGATCAACAAAATCTACTAAGTTTGGACGACCTACTATTGAAAAAGTAGTGTCTTTGGGTTTTTGAACTACTGGAGGGTTGGGAGGTTCTGAAGTTTTATCCTTTTGATTTTCTTCTTGTCTACGTTCAGTCTCAATATGAGCTTGAGGTTCCTGTGGAGTTTCTTTATGAATAGACTTTTGTGATGTCCCTATGGTTTCCCCTAATTGATTTCCAGAAAGGATTTCCTTTGCTTTCCAAGTAGGACTATCCCCTTTAGGTGTCTTCCGATACCTTTCTATTGAGTTAGTAGTTGGGATGGCATGCCCCCCGTATAGGTTAGTAGGAATTTTAGTAGGGATTTTAGTAGGAAGGCTAGTTTTAATAAATCTACCTTTTGAGTCTCTAGACCTATTCATGAAAACAAACTATAAATAAATTCTAATTGCATGACTACTAGTGCTGGGTTTTAGGGATGCCTATTATAACAGATGCGCAGGTTCTTACCTCGTGTCTTATCGCTCACCCGCCACCAGCCTATTTCTAAGTTTAAAAGGAGGAAATTCAAATCTATCACTAAGTTTTAAAGGAGAGTTCTACAACTAAATTCTACCTATCTACAACTCCTCGGCAACGGCGCCAAAATGTTGAGGTGTATTTACTGTCCTAAGGAATCACCAAAATATTTAATTATCGACCAGGGTTGGTAATCTTAGAGTTGTGGCACAGTATATGCTGAGGTAGAATGGGGCCTAAGTTTCGGCTCAGAAGACCTTAGAAATGTTTAATAAAGAAAAGATCGAAAGATCTTTCAAAATGAAAAACCAAGTCAAACTTCAGAAAAACAACAAAGGAACTAATTAAACCTAACAGATCAAAATAGTATCAAGCTATACTACTCTACTCTATGGATAATGACTGGAAAGAAGATAAAACAACAATATTTTTGGAAAGCAAAACTAAATAAAAAACATAACTACTTTTGATGAGATTTGAAAACTACCAAAAAACTCTAAGCTAAGAATTAAAAACAATAGTAAATGAGTTCATAAACCTATCTATGAGATAATTCAACTGACAACAAAGAACTTAAAACAAAACTACAAACGACTAAGTGAATTCAATAACTACTTATGCATTCATTCAATAATTCAAGACCACGCTAAATTACCTAATTCCATTTTCCTTGGGGATTATGAGGAAGTGTATCAAATGTAATGGGAATAGGAGCGAATGTGTCGAAGTGGCTTTCAAATGTGACAAGGAAACAAAATGGAACTAAATCTAGTTTAACTTCTACAAATAAATGTAAACTAAATATTGTCCAACTACAATTGACCTTAAACATAATGACCTATCTTCTATCCATACGCAATTGACTTGGAACTAATGAATTTCTAGAAGCAAATAGAAAACTTAATAAATATATTTACTCAGAAACTGAATTTAATTGAGAAGCAAGTAGAAAACTTGATAAAAGATATTTAGTCAAAAACAAGTAGCAAACTTGATAAATATATTGTATTTAGAAGCAAGTAGAAAACTTGATAAAGATGTTGTACTTCTGAACCAAATCCTATTCTATGAACATCTTCATTATTGGTAGGAATGAAAAAACTAATCCTATGCTTAACGAAGAATTTGGAGAATGAAATTATTAAACCTAATCTAATATTAATCTTAAGGATATATGATAAACTACACTAAGAATGAAACTGATAAATTCTGTAACAATAAAACATCAATGAATCAGACATAAGAGAAACATAAAAAGCAATTAGAGCAAGGTTAAGAAAGATAGAATGAAAAATAAGTATGATGACAAACTTAATTAAAACTTGATGCAAGATATGTGAAAATTCTCACAGCAGATCTAAGAGATGATCTATACCTCAAAAGAAAGATTAAGATTAAGTAAGAAAATAGAAGTAGAGTGGTCAATGCAGTGTAAAGGAGAAACATAATTATGATATAGTAGAACTCAGATAGAAGCAAAATAACATCACACACTTATTCATTAATCACAATATGGACTAATAAATAATACAATGCATGAGGATTCAAATGCCAAGGTGGCAATTCGAATTAGACTTCATGGAGTGATCATCAGATGTTAGGAACTCGTGTCTTTACTTTGTTAGTATATTGTTGTTGGACGCATATGCTTTGTAAGTCGTCCCGTATTATTTGTTGATCCATAGTTTGTGTTATTGTTGTTGGCGCATATGCTTTGTAAGTCGCCCATAGTTTTGTTGATCCATAGTTTGTATTGGACCATGGTTTTCACCCGTAATAATTGTTGATCTACATTTTGTATTGGCCCATGGTTTGTATTGACACATGGTATTGACCCATGGTATTGGCACCTAGACTTAGTATATAAGTGTGTGTTGAGGCCTATGAAAGCACGGTGAAGTTAATTGTATTGAGCTTGCTCAAATGAGGTGGCCCCCTCGAAGTGGCCCGTGATAAATATAAAAGTGATTCTGAGTTCTGTTATTTCTGATATCTCGTGTATTTGCATTAATTAATTATTGTAGGTTCTTCACATCTGGTGTCAGAGCACTCTCTTGGGCTCGCTGGGTGAAATTTTTGCCAAATGTTTTTTTGCATCTGTTGCAGGTTCGGATTTGGGAATAATCCCTATCCGCTTAACTGTGGGAAGTACTTGGGCATAATCCCTAAAAATCATTGTGAGGAGTACCACAGGAACCTCGAAGTAGCTATCCCATTGAGAGGACCTGCCAGCGAAAAGGGCAACGACCCTTAACTGATTGACTAGTTCCCACCCGTGAGGTAAACCAACAGCTGTCGTTTGCGGCAAAGCGGTTATCAGTTTTACCTGAGCCGTGGAGTGAGGGGTATTTCCCCAATACGCAAGCCGTTAGATAGCATTGGTGGCCGAGTGAATCCCTTGAACCGATAGGAAGCCGCACATACCTGGGGTCCATATCTATTTTCAGCTGAACTGTTGTCGATCACTTCCGCTCCAGCTCTTGGTTTACCTCACAGGTGGGAACTAGTCAGTCAAGTAAGGGTCGTTTGTGGCAAAGCGGTTATCAGTTTTACCTGAGCCATGGAGTGAGGGGTACTGCCCCAATACGCAAGCCGTTAGACAGCATTGGTGGCCGAGTGAATCCCTTGAACCGATAGGAAGCCGCACATACCTGGGGTCCATATTTATTTTTAGCTGGACTGTTGTCGATCACTTCCACTCCAGATTCAGCCGTTTCAAGTCTATTCTAAAAGTCATTTCAGATCCAGTCACCGTTGCAGATCTATCTGTTGTGGATCCCTTCCACGCCGCTATTGCCGATCCATTTCTGAGAAAAAAAAAAAAAAAAAAAACCTATCCCTTGTTTCAACTCTGTTTTTCCTAAAACTTCACTGACATCCCTGAATTTGAGAAACTAGCCAATGGCACTGTGAGAGAGTATCAGACAGAATTTGAGAAACTAGCCAATCACACAGAAGGATTGTTTGATGAATTCTACAGGAGTTGTTTTATCAGTGGTCTTAAGGATGAAATCCGGTCAGAGGTTAAAATGTTCTGTCCCAACACAATGATGGAAGTCCTAGGGTTGGCTAAGTTGGTAGAAGACAAGCTTGCAACCCAACAACTCTCCAAACCCTCTTTTGTTCCCTTCCAAAATATGGGTTCTCAACGACCTCCCATCCCGCCAGCTCCTCGACCAACTCCTATCAAGCATTTGTCTGAAACAGAGATGCAGGCATGCAGAGAAAAAGGGATATGTTATAATTGTGATGAGAAATTCACTCGAGGACATAAATGTGTTCAACAAAAGCTCTATCTCTTGGATATGGATTCTCCACCAGCCTCTAAAATTGGTGAAGAAGCTCCAGATACAATGGATGATCAGGTCGACATTCAAGAGTTTCCTATTGACCCCCCATCTCAGGAAGACCAACCAGAGATATCTCGCAATGCTTTATCCGGCGTCACCAACCCCCAAACAATGTGGGTCAAGGGATACTTCAAGAAGTTCCCTCTTACAATACTCATTGATTCTGGCAGCACACATAACTTCATTGACCCTCAGATCACCAAACAGGATGATTTTTTTATCCACCCTTGCTCCAACTTTGAAGTCATGGTTGCCAATGGGGGCACCTTACCTTGCAAGGGGAAGTGTCACAATGTGCGTATCTCTCTGGAAGATTATAACCTGCGCTCTGACATGTTTGCCTTGTCCTTAGGCGGATGTGATGTGGTTTTGGGCGTTCAATGGTTACGCACACTTGGCCCCATCTAATGGCATTTTTCTAAACTTTGGATGCAGTTTTCAGTCAATGGGGCACAACACAAACTAATGGGATTACAACCAGGGTCTCTCTGCATCATCAGTTCACATCGCCTGGAAAAAATCCTTAAGAAGAATTCACATGGTGTCATCGCTCAGCTCCATTCCATTCAGATGCACCCATCAACAGTATCCACTACTTCCTTGGATAGATATGTCAGTGTCTTTGCTGAACCAATGAGCTTGCTGCCTTCAAAAGACCTTTTCGGTAAGAATTTAGCTGCATCTACCTCTCAGCAGGAAATGATGGCTATTTTGCATGTAGTACAGAAGTGGAAGCCATACCTATTAGGGAATTATTTCGGCATCAAGACTAATCTCCAAGGTCTAGAAAATTTCCTAGAACAATGGGTCTCCTCCCCAACACACCTGAAATGGGTTATCCAGCTCATGGGTTATCCCTATGCGACCACTTACAAGAAGGGTAAGGACAATATGGTGGCAGATGATCCTTCTCGCACAATTGATGACCCAGTTTCTCTTACAACTCTTTCTCTGCTTGTTCCAAATTGGTTTCAATATGTTCAACAGGGCTATCTCTTCTATGAACTCCATGCTTCTTCATCAGCAGGGCACTCTGGGTTCTTCAAAATGTATGACCGGGAACAATGTAACTTCTTTTGGCAGGGACTAAAAATGACAATTCAACGGATGGTGGTTGACTGTGATACTTTCCAGTTCAACAAGGGTGAAACAACCCTCCTTTCGGGACTGCTCGAACCCTTGCCCATCCCTACATAGATTTGGACAACTATTTCTATGGATTTCCTAGAAGCGCTCCAGTGGTATAGTACCACATCTAAAAGGACACCATATGAAGCAGTCTCTGGACAAGCACTGCCAGTTCTTCTTCCATACACCTTCAGCAGTTCAGATAATTGACTCAATTCTTCAAAACTGCGATCAACTTCTTCTCATTTTGCAGGACAATCTTCACATGGCAAGAATTCGACTGAAACAACAAGCCGATCAACATCGTTCTGCGCGCACTTTTCACGTCACTAATATGGTTCTTCTTCGTCTACATCCTTCCATGCAATCCTCCCTGAAACTCAAAAGGAGCCAGTGGCCCGGAATGCAACCCGAGGATGCTACAGGGGACCCACTCCTTCAGATTCTGCATCAATTTCCACATCTAAAGCTTTGAGGACAAGCTTTTTCTAAGGGAGAGGGGATGTTAGGAACCCATGTCTTTACTTTGTTAGTATATTGTTGTTGGACGCATATGCTTTGTAAGTCGTCCCGTAGTATTTGTTGATCCATAGTTTGTGTTATTGTTGTTCGTGCATATGCTTTGTAAGTCGCCCATAGTTTTCTTGATCCATAGTTTGTATTGGCCCATGGTTTTGACCCGTAATAATTGTTGATCTATATTTTGTATTGGCCCATGGTTTGTATTGACACATGGTATTGACCCATGGTATTGGCACCTAGACTTAGTATATAAGTGTGTGTTTAGGCCTATGAAGGAACTGTGAAGTTAATTGTATTGAGCTTGCTCAAAGGAGGTTGCCCCCTCGAAGTGGCCCGTGATCAATATAAAAGTGATTCTGAGTTCTATTATTTTTGATATCTTGTGTATTTGCATTAATTAATTATTGCAGGTTCTTCACATCATATCAATAGAGTGTCATCAAAGCACAACTAGGAGTCCTCATCATCATCAATGGAGTCATCAATGCACAAGTAACTGTCAACCAGATGTCAAACTGAGTCTCACTGAGTGTGGTACGTGTAACTGGCACATGGAAGCACTAACTAGATGAAGGAGGCTTAGTGGAGGGTGCATGAGGAGCTAACTGGAGTCAGAATGGGAATTCTAGTCTCACTGGAGGTTCATCGGAGTGATACAGTCAGTTGAGAGTCAGTCTAGCCTTACATCAAGGAAAGAACTAAAGATAACTCAACTAACTGAAGTGCACCTGAGTGGTAGGTGAGAGAGGGTGCAGATGCATGCAATTGCATGCAGGGCGCACTAAGCACTAGGAGGGCTAAAACTGATCAGTGAGAAGCTCCCGGGGCTAGCTAACTGAGGGCTAGGTGCTGGGACTGATGACTGGGATTCATGCAATTGCATGCATGCATGCAAAATCATGAATGCATGCATGACTGAAAATGAAAAAATGGATAATGCTGGTAGGACTAGGATGGAGTATAGGAATATCCCAACAAGATAAAACAATATCTAAATTACATCTAAGAAAGATAATTAAAAGCAAGAAATATCACAGTTCAAAGACCTAAGAAACTGGATTCTAAATAAGCATAAAAATAGTGCAAAAAGTATTAAGGTCCGAATGAAGATCCAGATGGTTGTCCGAATGACAGTACGGATGGAGGAAAATGATTTAAATGGAAAGAAGGGTTTGGATGATCTTAACATCAGCTGACTGGTGCATATGAACCTACAGTGCAAGGAAGCAATGAGTAAGGTGTTTAGGATCTAAGATGACGATAAGTAATATATTCTAATCATTGTCTAAGGAATGAACTATTTCTATGGCATAAGAAAACAAAGCTGAAGTAAAGAAAACTAACCTACATCTACATAAAAGAACCTAACAGAACTAATTTTAACTATGACTAACCTTGGAATATAAAGCTAACTAAATTCTAAGTGTTTGTAAATATAGAACTAAAAACAAACTAAGCAACTAATCAATTTAAGCAAACTAAGCATGAGCAACTAAGCGTAACTAAACATGACTAAGAAAACTAAGCATGACCGGTCACTAATTACATTATGGAAATATCATTAACATGAACAACAAATTAAACATACATATAATAAAACAGAGGTGTCATTTACATAAATGGTAAAGCAACACATTGATTACATGACAAGGATATCATTTACAGAATGAATACATAAATTAAACAAATAACACAACTTATCTGCAGAAAAGAAAGACAAATTATATTCACAGACGGAAGACCACTAGTTATTAAGGGGCCCTTCTCAGCAATCAGAGGCTGCACCTTAATCAATCAATCACCACACATGTTACTAAGCTCTCATAAAAACTAGAACAGAGGTATATTAATTTAAAAATGAGTTACAATGTTGTTGTGTCTACTTGCAGCTGAAAAACTAGAAACTAAGAGACTAACAGGACTCAAAAACTCAAGACTACAGAGACTAACTTGTCTCAGTCACGAAGACGTCTATATATACAGAGTTATAATGGGAATAGCAATTCGACCCTTTAGTGGTCGACTGCTCTAATAATAGGCAGTCTTAATGTCACAGAATGGCCCCATAACTGTTTACGACAGTGCACCAAGCATCTACTAGATTCCATGGCGTTGGCTTCCTTCACGCAGTTGTTGAGACGTTGATCCTTCATTGATGTGGGAAAAGAGATGTGTTGTCGAGATGAGCGTGCAGTAGAGGGAATCTTCCAGAACACTAGCTCACTCACCATCATGGCCACGTTCTAAACAGAACCCATGTGATGGTTTGCTTTCTAACAGCCCAAGAATATCTCAACCAACGAAATCGCGAGTTGAATGCGGGGCTGAACGACAGGCTAAATGCAGGGCGGAATGGCGGGCTGAATGCGGCTGATCATTTGCAATGTAAATACACGTCTCAATGGAGGTTCGTTTGAGATCCATAACCTGTGGAATGGAATTTATTTTCCAAGCAAGCCAAGAAATATCAAATAAACATCAATAAATCACAATATGATGATTCTTACCCAAAATTTATGAAATGTATGAATATATGCACACCTGATCTGTTTGACGGTCTAGATGGCGGAAAGAATAACTTATCATATCAAAAATGGTGAAAATGACGCCAATCAGAGTGTGTTTGGTGATCAAAAGTGGTGACAAAATGGACACCAACAGGAAGAATAGTAGTGCCTCTAACATCATTATTGAAGAAAGATGCATTTTCTTGGACTCCAGAGGAAACTCAAGATTTTGAACAACTTAAAGAGGCAATGTGCAAAGCTCATATTTTGGCCACACCAGACTTCACGAAAACCTTTATTGTGGAATTTGATGCTTCAGGAAATCACATTGGTGTTGTTCTTATTCAAGAAGGACACCTGCTTGCTTTCACAAGTCATCCAATCAAGAGAAAGAAATTACAAAATTCCATTTATGAGAAGGAAATGTTGGCAATACTACATGCTCTTTGTTATCACTTAGAAAATTCCCAGGCTGTTTGGGAATATCCCCGAGGTAACCTCAAACCAATCTTTAGGACTGAAAAACTGGACTTTCAATCCAAAGGGGGATCCATTTATGAGTCTTCTATTCAAAGGTCACTATAACAACAACTCATGTCTCTTTAAACAATGACCAGATATTTAACTATAATAAGGTTTAACAAAGTGGTTGAATCAAGAGGAAAACCATTGGGATTGGATTCAATACATGTACATCTCAAAATTGTTAGATACTTGTGGTGGGATAATTCATTCGCAAATGAAAAATAGGCATCATTTCTTCAGACAAGTATCATTTTAGGAGTGGTAGAATATCAAAGGAAACAATTTATCAACACAAAGCATCAAACTGGGATGAATTCCGTATCATTTTTGGAAGAAAGAACATTGACAATATTCAAATGAATGAATCAGAGCATATGATATGAATTCTAAATCATATAATTCATTTGATTATGAAGCAATATGGTAAAATGGTTTAAACATGAAATACATTCACATAAGAGAAATTAACAAATTGAAGAAAATGATAACATATGAATCGCTGCTAAAAACAACTTGTACTTCTGCTCTCATTAAAGTTTTCAAAACATTACATCATAGAGTCTTCTTTCTCTCGAGTCCAACCCCAATTACATTGTAAAATTCAAAATTTATACAAAATGCTCTATGAGAAAACCCTAACTAATTTTTTTACTAGGAATAGAAACTCATAAAGAAACTTCTAAATTTAAGGAACGACTGCTCTGTTTTCGACCACACTTGTAGTGTATTTCCTCAATAATGAACCTATTCAATCTGGAGTGCTTATGTGGCAACTTGGTAAAATAACAAAATAAATTGCAATATGTTTCAAATCAAGACATCTGACTGTTCACTATTGATATAACATGTACTTAGTTTTCCCAAAATTTTCCACAACCTTCCACTACTCTTGGGTTGGGATTTCATAATCCATCATCTATTTAATCATTACTTCCAATTCTATATAAGATGTGTAAGATACATGTGGAAAATATTTTTTAATCATCAGGAACTGATCAAATATCTCAAAATCATCAGTTAAATTCTCAATTATAGCCTTCCCAGTCAATCCTTTGGTCAAGTCTTCGAATTTTGAGTGATCCATGTAGGTCTAAACTATTAAGATATGGTAATTTTCCTGAGAAATTAACTTTCCATTGTCATCCAAAAAAGAGGGTAGACCATTCTCAAAGAGTTTCTGAAATAGTTTTCTAAAATTTTGAATCTAGAGGAGCATTTGTTCTGCTTTATCTTGTACATCTCTAACATAATCATGTTTTCCAATAATTCTTCTTGCCCAAATAATATTAACTGGCTCGTCTTTAATTCCCATACTTTGCATATCTATTCGAGTCAGATTCTTTGAGAAACTAATTGTATTTTGGGTTGTCTCTGAAGGTCTTTTACTCAATGTTTCATTTACCATGTTACATCTTTAGAGAGGTATGTTTTCTATAGCAGCTTCATCATCAATGAATTTTAAGTATGACCAGAATTTGGTGATTTCTACTGATAGTGCATCCCATATAAGGTTCTGAGCTCCTTGCAAGGGAATCGTACCTGTCACTCTATCTTTTAATTCATCAATATTTTTTTGTAACTGCTTTCTTTCATTCAAAACTTTGTTCTTTTCCTCAATGTTATGAGTTAATTCTTGCTTGAGTTTTTTATTTTCTTCTTTCAATTCTTTACTTTCTACATCTTTCAAACTAATCTGAGACATGGCATTGGTCAATTCTTCTATGGAAGATCCATCTATTTGCTTATCCTTTGTAATAAAAGATTGATCCCTTGGCTTCTCTGATACTTGCTTCTCTTCTACCTGATTTGTATTTAGTACTGAAATATGTGACAATAATTTGGATTTTTATTTTTCCCTAGGCTGTTTCTCATCTTGGAATTTCAACATTTTACCCTTGTAGTCCATCATTTCTTAATAGAATGCCTCCTTTTCTTGCTATAATTCTATTAGCTCAGAAGATTGTACATTTTGAGCACCTGGAACTTTTAACTTTTTCTTCAACATTTGAATAGTATTCTCTTTCTCATCGAGGATTTTTTAGGTGCACTGGGTGTTGCCTGGCTCTGCCCCTATTGTCACAAGGTCGGCCTGTAGTCTCTTAATTTGGACCAGATTTGCTTTATTCTTTGTTTTTTCTTGTCTTCGCTAACCCTCCAACTTTCCTATTATTGGCTGCAACTTAGAAATTTTCAAAGTTGATTGTAACAAGTCAGAGTACAAGACATATGTTGTTTGTCTATGCAATTGGATATTGTCTAGAATATCAATATCATAAAGTTTAAATTCCATCTCAGATACTTTCTCATCATTTACAACTGCAAATATCAGAGTGTTCTTCTCAGAATATTTAACTGTAACAAGTGAAACCTTTTGATATGTCAACTTCCTTACCTCTGGGAACAATTTCCGAGTTTCTTCTTTTTCGCATACTATGACGGAAAATCAAATATGGATTTACATTGGGAACTGGTTCCAGATTCTTTTATTTTTGAAAAAAAATATTGTTTTATATTTATAGGTGGTTGTGAAAATAGAGTATTTTTTCCTGAATCAACTAGATCCTGCTCTTCCATACTAACAATTTTCTTATGATGTTCTATTTTAGTCTTTTTACTTGAAAATTCTCCACCAATTTCCATGCTTTCAACCTATGAAATAGATCTTTTAATAGTAACATCAGACTTAGCTGGCGTCTGAACCAACAATGCAAAATTATTTTTTTTCTCCATATTTGTCTCCTTTACTTCCCCTTGGTTTTGTTCAAAATTCAATAAATTTTCCATTTTATCTAACCTTTCCACTACCTGATCGTCAGAAGCCCTATTTCTATTTTGTTGTTTTCTCTGAGATATAATTTGATGTGGATCGTAATCTATTCTTTCAGATTCTTGGAAATCCATGATCTTTAATAATTTTTCCACTATAGACAAAGATGTTTTTTTCCTTATGATAAATGAACTAACTTTGAGGGGAAACTTCACATATGATGATTTTTTGAAAGCACCAAAATGCTCTTGTTCCGAACATAACCTCTGTATAATGAATTCTAAGGAAAAAACCCTCAGTGTCAAGAAGGATGGTAATTGGTATGGTGCTCCAGTAAAGCCATATATTCTAATAAAGGTATGCTCTTTGTACAAAAACCAATCACTTGTTGGATTTTTTGGTGTAGGATGCAACATTTTCTTCGTATCTTCAAATACCCTGGGTAACTTGGTGTCAAAAATAATTCTATAAACCTCTGACATGATTGCATTGGAGAATTCAAACATATTGATCTACTTTGGAAGATCAGAAGAGAAGATGGTGGCGAGGAATTTCAATTCGGAAACATTCGAGCATAAGAACAAGTTCAGGAGATAAGACTGATATATGAAATGTTTCAACTCATGGAATTCCACCAACTAATCATGAATGGATTCAGCTAGGAACTCATCAAAATTAAAGCAACATGCTGGAATTGACTTTGACTCGGGTGAATTTATTTGCAGAAGAAAACCCAACATAACTTCAACGACTGAGTTATCATTATCGAGAACTAAAACTTGACTTAACAAGGACAAAACTAATTGGGCATATTCTTGAAAGACATCAATATTCAAAGGAAAAGAGGTTTTCATGTGATTGATCAATTTTCAAAACTTGCGACAAAAACTTTTCTTTATCTTCTAGGCTACAATCTCTATACAATTTGACCAAGACTTCTTCACTAAATGACTCAGGGTTTTTGGGAAAAGATTCAGGTAAACCTAATACTTCACGGACAGTCTATGCATTGACTTGACAAAGGACTTTAGTCATATTAGCATTTATAATTACTCTTTCAATCCGTGAGTAGTTTGTCGCACACCAACCAATGAACTCAAGAAAATGTAGGGTTTGTTCAATGCATAAATAGTATAAAAAGGAGCTAAAAACATTCAATACATCTATTCCCTGTGACTTAAACTCGATTAATCGTTCTTTAGACTGTGAAATTCTACCTACAGACATAATTGTGTCGAAAATGTTCCCCTCTCTATAAACTATGACTTCTTCCTTCTCATCTAAAGCTTCGCAGAGTAAAACAGATCCTTGAATTTGTTCCATGAGAACAGGGAATTCGAAAAATGCATAGTTTTGAGCTACCTGCGGAAGGGACCTGCGAATGGGATGAATTAGTTGATCTCTAGACCAGGTTAATAAATAACACTAGTTCTTTGTTGACACTTATCTCTCATCCACAATGCAATAAAAAATAAACTTTTTAATTTCCCAATATGCTTTTATATAACCAATGCCAAAGCGGTTTCCAAAGAGGTTTCGGGGCTGTCAACAAGTGGTTTAGTTCCAACCACTTTTGGTAGCAGACTTCATGGACATGATCCATGTGGTAGGTGGTATATATTCCTCTACCACCATCAATTTTTAATCTCCGCACTCTTTTCCTTCTCGAAACACCTCCCCACCACTGATTTGATTTGGACGTGACCCGCACTGTTGTCCAACATTTATTTTTATGTTTTGACTTTGGTCTTGTCCGCTTCACCTTTAGCGCCTTCTGACCTTTGATTTCGGTCACAACCCCAAGCCACATGCTCCACAGGTTATCCCTCGTGCTCCTTTTTTGTTGGTTACTAGTCATAGCCCTTGATCCTATGTGCTTTAAACTTAGTCTTTCCACCTTTATCAAACTTTTCTTTAAGCACCCTTTTACTCTTTAGCTTTCGATCATGGTTCCCATATAAAGGATAAATTCTAAAGGTTATACTATGGATTTATATGACTCATCCTCATTCTATCTGAGAATTTAGCTTCTTATTTTTCAACTTCAAATGGCATCAAAACCACAAAATTCTTCAAAAATATTGCATGCTAAGACTCTTAATGTTAATTTTTGGTTGAGATTTGATATTTAATTCTTCTAGATGTAGATACTTGAAGCAATGAGACAATTCAATCCATGAAATTCATACAACCATAACACAAGATATACCCTGGGGAAAATCCTCAAAATTATGAGAAAAAAAACCCCAACAATTATTCTTAGTATAATATAATGGATAGCAGAGAATGCTTTCTTTTACAACATAGCAGATTTCTTTCGGAAGATAAGATATGACCAAACACTCTTGATGAAGATATGAAATTAATAGAGAAGAGATCAATCAGATGTGTTCCTAGCACAAAAATAACAAGCACAAACAATACCCTGCACAAAGAGAAGTGCCTTGCCTTCAATGGAGAAGAGATTTCGCTTCACATTGGATTCATCAATCTCGTATAACATATTTATACATTCTTCTCTTCTATTTTTAACTTCTAAATTCAAGATGAACTCGCCCTCAAACTTGATTTATTAATCTTGCATGTAGAGGTGCACCCCACTTCTCATGTAGTGCTTTATCTCACTGAGTTGTCACTTAGGATGAACTTGCCTCTTAACTGAAATATTTCCCACTTAGTTAGGTGTTTAACTTAAGAGTCGACATGCAAGTGTCATATTTTAGTTTAACATAAGTGTCGTCATGCAATAACACTTAGTTAACTAGATCTTCTTTGTTGTCACTTAGTTAACTCTCTTTAACCGAAGTGACGTCTTTTAGTTTAACTAAAGTGAAAACACTTTAGTTAAATAGTCCTTCTTATTTAACACTTAGTTAACTGAAATCATGTTGATTGATTTACTTGAAGTGACCACTGTGATTTCTTTAGTTAACTGAGGCATATCTTTAACTGATGCTTTAAATGAAGCATTGATTCTTAACTAAAGCTTTAACAATTCGAGTTCTCTTTAATTAGTTGAAGTATCTGCATGGGAAATTTTGAATTCTCTTGATCTCTATGCTTTATATTTTATTTATTTATATCTTATTGCATGGTCAATATGTGATATCTTTAATTATCCATCACATTACATTATAGTAAGAAGAATTATCGGATGTTGTGATCATATTATATTATTCCAGACCAAATGATCATATGCTAAAGTAATTCACTCTAGAGGTGATAAATATATAAAGGAGACTTAATAGCAATCTGGTGATCATGGTCAATAATACATCACACAACATTAAATTATTTTAACAAGTAAAGCCAACCTTTATACAAAAGGTCCACCTCTATACGGTAGGTTCATCTCATGGATAACTTTATACAGAAGACTCACATGATAGTCATGACTTGACACACAAGCCCGGAATCTTGTCCAACAAGAATTTACAACATCATTACTTTGATTAATTACCTCTATACGGTAGGAATAACCTTTACATGGAAGGAAACCAAAGTGCTCACCTCTATACGAGAGGATCAATCTTGGATACACAAGATTGTTTTGGAGAATGTCTCTTGATGCTATATATTTAACACTCCCTCTCGGTGAGGGAGGCATTATCTGCCATACCAAGCTTGTGTGGGAAGTACCTGAACTTCATCAGTGACAGAGGATTTGTTAACATATCTGCAATTTGCTCATCAGTATCAATGTACTGAAGTTTCACTGTAAAATTCTAGACCATGTCTCGGATGAAGTGATACTTCATTTCAATGTGCTTTGCTTGTCATAAAACACTGGGTTTTCGGAAAGCTTGGTGTAACTCTGATTGTCACACCTAATAACTGTGGGCTCAATCTTTTCACCAAAAAACCCTGCAAGTAGATTTTTGAGCCACACTACTTCTCATAAGGCGACACTAGCAATAGTGTATTATGCTTCGATAGTGCTCTGGGCTACAGAGCCCTACTTCTTGTTGGAACAAGATATCATAGTTGATCCTAGGCTATAAAAGTAGTCGGATGTACTCTTATGGTCCACTATGATTCCTACCCAATTTGAGTTTGTATAACCAAGTAACATGACTCTTCCACTGGAGGCATATCTGATTCCATATGAAATTGTACCTCGAAGGTACCTAAGCACATGCTTAGCAGTTGTCCAGTGTCTTTGTCTCAAATCAAACATAAATTGACTCAGAATTCTCACATCAAAACATATATCAGGCCTCGAATGTATCAAGTACATTAGCGAACCTATAAGCTATCTATACAAAGTGGGATCTACTAGATCTGATCAAGAGCTTGACTCATGAAGTTTCCTCAAATTGTAAACCATCGGTGTAGTCATAGATTTGTAATCTACCAAGCCAAACCTGTGCAATATATCCACAATGTACTTCCCTTGAGATAGAAAAATTTCATCTTTTCTTTTCCAGATCTCAACGCCAATAAAGTAGTGCATTAGACCTAAGTATTTCATCTCGAACTCTGAGTATTTAATCTCTAACTCTGATGTGAGATCCCTCTTGCACCAAGCAATCAGATGTTCCTCTCCAGTGAGAAAAAAATCATCAGCATACAAAACAAATATCAACTGTTGGTTCTTCACTACTTTGAAGTACAAATTTGGATCAGTTTCACTCTTACAGAAACCCAATTTCTGAAGGTAGCTATCAATTCTGGAGTACCAAGCCCTGGGGGCTTTCTTAAGCCCATATAGAGCTTTCTTTAGCTTGTAAACATGGGACTCCTTACCATGCACCAAAAATCCTTCAGGATGCTGAATATAAACCTCTTCCTCAGCCTCACCATTGAGGAAGGTTGTCTTCACATCCATCTGGTGAAGTTTCCATCCTAGAACAGATGCAAGTGCAATCATTGCTCAGATTGTGGTGTACCTTGCCACAGGGGAAAATGTCTCATCATAATTGATGCCTTCTTTCTAAGAGAAACCTCTGGCAACGAATATTTCTTTATACTTCTCAATGCTACCATATGCACTCTGCTTTATCTTGTAAATCCACCTGGAAGTCATAATGGACTTCCCATCAAGTTTGGGAACATCCTCCCAAACATAATTCTTCATTATCAAGTTGTACTCTTTTGTCATTGCATATTTCCAAACTTATTTCTTTGCAGCTTCTTGATATGAGGATGGTTCTGAATCAATGATGTGACTCATAAATGCAACATACACTGAATATCGGTCGGGTTGATTTTGCTCTCTAGATGAGCCTACAGGTGCTCCATGTTTCTCTGCATTTTGTAAGATGTATCACCACCAAGCAGATCTTCTTTTAGCAGTAGGTTCATCAGGTGACCTCTGTTGGGCACCATTATGACCTCTTTTTGTCATCTAAATATCCTCCATAAAACCCTCATACTGATCTATAAAGCTTTTAATTCACCACAGACTTTGGTTAAAAGGTATAAATGTCATTGCTTGTTAACAAATTGAATTTTGAGATTTTTAGAGCATTTAAACTAAGGTTTTTATTCAGGATTACAGGATGTGCTAACTTCCCGTAATATCTCCAAAGTTGAGCACTTGCAGGCCAGCTAGGCATGAACTGAAAGTTGGAGAAAAGATCCTCAATATCCAAGGATGGATGAATTTCCAACGAATAGATGATGTGGTTCTCATAGGTGGCAAGTCAAAGACGGTCAAAGATGACCACTTGTGCTACCACTCAGCACAAAAGCAGGGCAGTTCCGATTTTGTTGATTGTCACGGATCTGATAGAGGATCTTGAGAACTATTGTTCATTAATTAGTTTCCAGGATAATAGGATTTCTAGTTTCAAGAATTTGTATAAGTATTTTCATAAAACATTGGATCGGGGATCATGATTTTGGGAAAGAACGCATATTGCTTCTGAACTGCGTGGTTTTTACTGTGTAATTGATTTATGGTGAATACATTTAGAGTTTCAGTTCTGTAAATCTTCAACTGTGTGTGGAACGAGGCATTGGAGGGCCCCCATTGTTGAGTTCGCACACCCTTACATTGCCAGTGAATGCGATTTAGATGTTTGCAGTGATTTGATTTGATGCAGGCGATTTAGATTGTGCCATTGGTATGTGTTAATCCCTGTAGTATCTAGTTTATTATTGCAGAACGAATTCAGCTAGTTTTCAATTAGTTTTATTACAGCTCTGTTCTCTTATTGATTAGTTATCTCATCGATTGTATGCTGGAGAATGATCTCATTTACTGTGCATTACTTGATTATTCAATGATGGAGTATTAAGAACAAAGTATACATTATGAATGCTTTCCTGTAAAGGGAATTAATGTTTAAATTGCTTATTCGTTGCTGGGATAATAGGCAGAGTTTTACAATCCACATTTTAGGGTTAGGATTTATTCAGTGCAGGGATAATTTAGGATTACTTTGAAATTGTTTTTATTATCTCAAATTGCTTTAACATAGGAATTGCTGTGTGAATGAAATATCAAATGAAGTTGTTCCTGTAAGGGAACTTTTGTGTTTTCAAATCATAGTAACTGAGTTTGTTAATAAATTTCTTTCATAGATAAACTAGATTTCCGAGACAAGTCTAGCTTTGAGTCCCTGTACTTGGATATGCCTCTAAGTCTACCAACCCGGATTGATATAAATTTAAGGATTTGATCTACATTAGTATATTGAAGCCCAACAACCTCTCAACCAGTTCTATCGGTTATTCAGGAGCTAGCGAATCTGAGACATCTTCTGGTTTCTCCCTCTCAAAATTTAAAGGGGGGTAATCAAACTCGAGATCCTCCATCTCTGAATCACATTGAATCTCTTTCGATCTTTTGAAATCAGCTTCATCATGGAAGGTAACATCTCGGCTAACTTCACTGTGTCTCTCACCAAGTACATATATTCATTATTCTTTGGATGACTTGTTATAACTCACAAAGGTGCATTTCTTTCCAGAAGGCTCCATCTTTGTTCTCTTTTCTTTCAATACATGAATGTATACTGGGCTCCCGAATATCCTCAAGTGTGAGATGTCTGGCTTCTCACTAGTAAACACTTCTTCTGGCGTCTTCTCATCTACAATGACAGCCAGGATTCTATTCTAGATGTACACAGCTATATGGGTGGCTTCTTCCCATAATGAGGTAGACATATCTTGATCATGCATCATGGCTTTGGAAGCCTCACATATGGTTCTATTGTTTATTTCGGTAACCCCATTTTGTTGAGGGTTGTATGGTACTGTTAACTGTCTACATATTCCTACATCACTACATAGCTCATTAAATGCATGTGAATCAAATTCACCTCCATTATCAGACCTTAATGCATGGATGTGTTTTTCTTTCTTATTTTCAACTAGGGCTTTAAACTCTTTAAATTTTCTAGGAGTTTCACTTTTAGCCTTCATGAAATAAATCCATGACTTCCGAGAAAAATCATCTATGAAAAATACATAATATAAGAAGAAACTCAGGGAGGGGGATGACATGGGACCACATACATCATAATGTATTAAATATAAAAACCGTTTAGATCTAGTAGTATTGTTGGAAAAAAAATTCTTAACATTATTCCCAAGTGCACAACCCCGACATACACTATCATGCTCAAAATAATATGCAGGCATACCTTTTACCATATTTTGAAGTCCTGGTAGTGCTTTGTAGTGTAGGTGTCCAAGCCTTCGATGCCATAGCTCGCATGGACCAACAATGTGGTGAATCATATCTTGAATGTACTTCCCGGGTACCTTGTAGAGTCCTCTCTCTTGAACTCCAATCACAGTAGAAGATTCTAGGCTTTTGTTCTTCGGCCATAAAAGTGCTTTGTTATCCATGAAGATAACTAGGAAGCCTTTTTCTTCAAGAACCAAAACTGAGAGAAGGTTCTTCTTCAAGCCTAGAACATATAGAATGTCCTCCACATTGTTAGAGCAATATTATACCTTAGTACCCTAATCATTAATTAATTAATGGTTATTAGGTGCTACACTGGTTAATAATACATCCCTAGGTGTGAAACTGATTATTATGAAGTGGTTTGGACTTATCTGGATAAGTGTGAACAAGTTCACAGTGTATGAGCCAAAGTATGGGCCAAGAGGTGGTCAAACTAGCTGTTAGGCATGCTTATCCAAGCATTTATTACCCCAGCATGCCTAAGGCACCCTCTTTCCCTGTTTTAAGGAAACACATTGACCAAGGGAGCACATGCTCTGTATGTGGACAATTTCCACTCCCTAGGCCATTTTTTGCATGCCTAAGCCTAACCAACTTCCACCCAACCTTATCATCACATGTGTTGTTATACCTCAATATTACACATTTCGTATTAGTGTCGCATCTTTGCATTACCGATCTAAACGACAATTTCCCTTAAAGATCATCTTAACATCCATAATGAAAACCATTGATTGAGCACTGAAAGCAAAACCTTTTTCTATCATCTACCAGCCCAACTTAGCCCTGTTTGTGAGCACTACCGCTTCCTGAACATCTACAGGGGCGCGGTAGTCATCACTACCGCGTTTTTCTCCTTCACTGAGGCGCGGTACTACCGCGTTATGCGCAGTTATAGGGGCGCGGTAGTCTGAAATTAGCCTTTTTGCCTTGGATTTTGGGATTTTGACCTTCGAGGAGATTTTGTTGGGATTACCACCTTTGGTTCGATCCTAACTCCTTCTTTGTTTAGCTGGCCTGATCCACTAAACCCTCCATAGATCCACACTTCTCTCTTGTTGGTTAGCCTTCCCATGTGCTATAAGAGAGAAGCTTTCCATGAGCCAAAGGGAGGACGTTTTGGGGCATCAAACCTATAATCTTCATACTTCTGCAGAGATATCTAGAGGGAGCACTTGGAGCTGGAAGTTGGCTTGGACATCAAGCAACTATTGTACATGACTTCAAGTTGGTAATGGAATAACTTGTCTTGTTTTCCCAAATCATTTGTGTTAATTTTGTTTTAATGATATGATTTGTATCTTGCATAGATTTAGATTCTAACTTATGTTTCAGGTTGCTAGAGAATAGTGCATTCTTGTGTCTTGGTTCCATTTTGATAGGTTCATTCGTGAGGGCTTGGAGATTGGAGCAACTACAAAGACAAGCGTTTGGATAGAAGGTCAGTTAAACTTCTTCTACTCTTTCTAGCATTTTAATCTTGAGATGTTTGTTAGATCTAGGGATTCAAGGTAGCATTTGTTTCCTTTTTGTCTTAGTATAGAGTCAGTACATCCTGCTTTATCCTAAGAGAGTTTCTACCTATCCGTAGGGAGAAATTTCTACAACAAAAACTGGCGATCACGGTGGGACTTGAATCCATTTTCTTTGCTTGTGAAGTTTGCTTTCAATTTCACTCATTGATTGTAAGAATTGGGTTCTTTCACCTTCATTCACTTCCCTGCTCTCTGCATTAGACTCCTGTTACAGATCAGTAAGTCCTCTGGGTTGGCGAACCCTTGAAAAGTCAAGATCTTTTCTCAAATTTCCGCCTCTTTCCCTGTTCACACAGTACCGCGCCCCCGTAACTGCTTACAGAGCTGTAGTACCGCATCTTTACTGCTGTCCAGAGCGCGGTAGTCTTGCAGTACCGCCCCTTAAGCGCTGTCTACAGCGCGGTAGTCTGTCAGTACCGCTCCCAGGTGGCCTGCAGGTCCGCGGTAGTTCCTGGAAAGTGTGTTTTTTTGGTTTGTTTGGTTATTTTTGGGTCTTTTCAATATTTGGATCCATGTTGGCCTTTTGAGTCAATACTAGTGTTTTGCTTGCAGTTTTTAAGCGAAATGGGGGGCCATGAATCGTGCATCCTACAGTCGTTTTGACCCATATTAAGGTTTTGAGATCATTTTTGGTTTGGTGTGTTTGGCGTGTTTGGATTGCTTGGCATCTTATTTCCTTTACATCCTATCTGATGATTGTTTGAAAAGATTGATTCCTTACCTCTACTTTAGTTCAAAGAGAAGCTTGATTTTGTCGTTCTTTTACCATATTCATGAAATTGAAACACTAAAGTATTCTTCTTGCCTTAATTTAATCATTTGATATTCTTGGTATTACATTCATGAAAAGAAGAAATACTTGTTTCATATTTATGTGCATTTGAGTTAGACAAAATTATTAGATTCTTCTCTTTGTCTTGCATTTGATTGGAAGCATTTGTAGAATCTTTCTTTCCGTAGCTTGGATGTGTCTTTTTCAAGTGTAAAAAGATAGGAAATGAATTAGAATCATTACGTTTGGTGTTCATATGAAGAAATTTTTCATTACTTTGGGTTAGTTTTGGGTACATATTTTACTTCTTTCTATCGTTTTGAAAAGAAATAAAATTGCATGTGCATTGGGTTGTGCATATTGGGAACGGAAAGAATTCTTCCTTACTTTAGCTAGTGTTCATCGAAGAGAAAGGTTCATTTCGATTCATCTGCATTTGCATGGTTTGGGTCGTCATAACACCATCAAGTTGCACTTCCATAACCCGATTGTGTAAGACAGCCACTAAAATTGATCTCCCTAATTAAACCAACATTAACCTCACTTGAGGAAATCAAAAGAATTTGGTAGTTAGGTAGGACACCGGGGATAGGCATCAAAATAATTCCCCCTTGTCATTTTTCATCTGAGACATAGTCGTTGTCTTTAGGGAACTAAAATCCTCTAGTATTTATTGACACGGTCACAGCCAGTTTGTGGAGGGGCCTCCTGACTGTTTCTAACTTTCAGAGGTTAAACGGCCGCGATATTGAGAACCGGACGGACTCTGTGGAATACCGCACTCCACTTAGCCCTAAGGCAACATCGATCGCTGTCTTCTTCGGAAGGCTGAAGTGCCCAAAACCTTTTCCGACGTGTCATGAACGAGGTAGCTTAGTATCTATTCTACTAGGGCTCTTTCACCCAGGATCCCTTTCGGTAGAGGGATATCCTTCTTATATCGGTCTCTCATGTTGTATTGTTCGACTTGGATTTCATCACCTTGCGAAGGATACAATTTGTTGAGGTCTCCAGCTCTTAGTTAGGAGGTTTTGCTTGCTATCTTGTAGAGGGTCTTTTTATTTGTAGGGCTGCTTGTTGGCATTCTGGCCGTTTTATTGTACAGCTCGCTTACTTTGGCAGCGGTCTCAGTATAGTTTTTTGAGCTTGCTCTTTTGGCCTGTGAGCCTTGTCTTTTCCTAGCTCCCCTTTCGCACGCTCGGTTGCCTGAGGGTTTTTGAGTTCTTTTTAACAAGACTTCGTCCACATCACTTAGTTTTGTTTCATGGAGAATCTACCTCCATGCACCCATGCTCCTTCTGGGACTACCAATCCGGGGACCCCTTTTCAAGGGGCACCTTTTACTTTTCCTCCAGTTGGAGATATTGGTCCTCCCTTTATTGCCACGTTAAATCTTCCTGGATTAACCATAGGATTACCGGTATGGTTATTCAATCCGGTAATTCCGATTGCGCCCAATGTTTCGAATGTTAACTCTCCACCACGAGAGAGTCAATCCCAAACTAATCCTTCCCCTTCTTCGTTGGATGAATCTTCTTCCGTTCCTTCTTCCTCGCCTGACCAAAGCAATAGTGTTAGTAATCAGGTGGATAAGAAGAAGAAGAAAATGAAAGTTAAGAAGAAGAAGGATAAAGAAGAGACCAAGCGTAAACCAGTTGCCCCTAATGGCACTCATTCTACGAAAACACCCCGTAAGCCCAAGTTCCCTTGCAAACTTTGTAAGGGTGATCACCTTCTCAAGGATTGTCCTGATCTTTCCCGTGTGTCAGAAGTGTGGTCTAAAAACCCCAAACCAATCGTATCGTCGACCTCTGACCATCATGTCGATGACACCCCCTCAACCAGTGACCCCTTGGTAAAGGGTCGTAAGGGTAAAGTCCTATATCCATGTTTGATATGCAAAGGTATGCACCGTACTTTCCTTTGTCCAAGCATGGATGAAGCCTCGCGGTGGTTGGAAGATATTACTAGTTCTCAACTGGTGCCTCCAACAGACCATGGTAAACTATCCCTTGACCCCCCACTGGATGACCAAGTGATCAATTCAGTTTCATCTGCAATTGATCCCACTCTCCCTTCCGAGAGTGAAGTGATTGAGTCACTGTCATCCCCACTCGATCCTGCTCTTTCATTGGAGAGAGTCCAGGCTGAAGCAGTCACCTTGACACAATCTTCGTCTCATTCTTATCTTCCAAGAGAGAGTGAATTGGAAACCACTGATGTTTTCCTTATCGGTTCAGAATGTCCTCAGCAAGGGGAAACCCTGTCCGTTTCCGCGAGACCCCCTCCAAGCACTGAGGTTATTTCCTTTGATTGGAATGGTCTAACAGAATCTCGTCTTCCTTCGAGTGTTCCTTTTCAAATATCTGTAGGAGTTTCTGATAAAGAAATTTTTCGTACGATAGTTGATGAAGGAGCTTCTGTTAGTATTCTATCCTTAACTGCTTGGCAAGCCTTAGGTTCTCCTTGGCTTGTGCCCGTCACTGACCAGATACTGGCTTTCAACAGAAGGCCTACTGGACCTTTAGGGTCCCTTCCTCAGTTACCTATCACTTTGGGAGGGAAAACTGTCTGTATTGATGTCATGGTCATCCAAGGTCCCTTAGATTTTAATCTACTCCTTGGACGCGATTACGTCCATGCCATGAAGGCTGTAGTGTCCTCACTCTTCCGAGTGATGTATTTTCCCCATCATGGGAATGTTGTGACCATCGATCAGCTTTCCTTTGTGACGCCCACTCATCGCATGACTCCTAGTCACCAGACTTCCCTAAACGTTCCACATGTTTTAGTGTTTTCTTCCCCCTAGGGGGGGGGGACGTTTGGAGCAAAGTTCTATTCCGGTGTCAAGCTCGTTAAAAAATGAAACCATTTTCTCAAGCATAGTTTACTTTTGGTTTTAAGCTTGTGTAAAAATGAAACCAACCATCAATTTCAAGCATAATTTACTTTTGGTTTTAAGCTTGTGTAAAAATGAAACCAACCATTTTCCCAAGCATAGTTTACTTTTGGTTTTAAGCTTGTGTAAAAATGAAACCAAACATCACTTGGAGCAAAGTTCTATTCTGGTGTCAAGCTCATTAAAAAATGAAACCATTTTCCCAAGCATAGTTTACTTTTGGTTTTAAGCTTGTGTAAAAATGAAACCAACCATCACTTTGAGCAGAGTTCCCTTTATGTGTCAAGCTCATTAAAAAATGAAACAGGTCACCATGAGCATAGTTTATTCTCTGTTTCAAGCTCATGAAAAAATGAAACCGACCCTCAACCACAGTTTACTCTTGGTTTTAAGCTTGTGTAAAAATGAAACCAATCCCAAGCATAGTTTACGTTCGGTTTCAAGCTTGCGTAAAAATGAAACTACCTACGAGCATAGTTTATTCTCTGTTTCAAGCTCGTTAAAAAATGAAACCGACCCTCAAGCACAGTTTAACGTTGGTTTTGAGCTTGTGTAAAAACAAAACCAATCCCAAGCATAGTTTACGTTCGGTTTCAAGCTTGCGTAAAAATGAAACTACCCTCAAGCACAGTTTACTTTTGGTTTTAAGCTTGTGTAAAAACGAAACCAAATCCCAAGCATAGTTTACGTTCGGTTTCAAGCTTGCGTAAAAATGAAACTACCTTCGAGCATAATTTCTTTCTGTTTTAAGCTCATTAAAAAATAAAAAGGACCCTTTCAAGCATTGTTATTATCTATTTCAAGCTTGTGTAAAAATGAAATAGATCTCCCTTCCATTTGTTCGAGTCTCTCGCTAGAGTTAGGATTTGAACCTTCATTTCATCTTCCTGGGTCACTTGATCCTGGTTCTCCCTACTCCCCCTGGTGAACACATTTGGATTAGTAGCCAGGATTTTTGGGTAAGGAAGAAGAGTAGTCAGACGAAACAAAGCTTGGGGGGCATGTTTAGCCGTTAGCAATCATGCTGGGGGAATTTACCAACCCCTGGTCATCATGTTGGGAAGGAACCCATCAATGGGCCTTAACCGTGAGTAGAGTTTACCTTTGGCTTCAAGCTCATTAAAAAATGAAACCAATAGTTCTGAGCAAAGTTCTACTCCTGTGTCAAGCTCGTTAAAAAATGAAACATATCCTTTCCCTTTGAGTCGAGTCTCCTCGTAGACTTAGTACCTGAACCTTCTTTTCACTCGCCTATACCTTAGGTGAATGAAATGAAGCTTGGGGGCATGTCTTCAACCTTTGGAAGTTACGTTGAAGTCAACTCGATCACCTCTCCACATCACGTTGGAGCTAAGTCACTTACTTCTAGCAATCATGCTGGGGGCATGAACCAACCTTTGGATTTCATGACGGGAAGAAGTTCACCATTGGGAACATTTTCGAGCATACTTTCCTTTTTAGGTTTCGAGCTCATTAAACCATGAAAATTATCCCAAGCATACTTTCCTTTTTAGGTTTCGAGCTCATTAAACCATGAAAATTATCATGAGCATAGTTCATTTTCTGTTACAAGCTCGTTAAAAAATGAAGCAGACATCATGAGCATTCTTCCAACCTATCTTCGAGCTCGTTAAAAACAGTAAGATGGTGTTTGAGCTTACTTTTCACTTTTTTCGTGCTCTGGTTAAAAACATGAAAAGTGGTTTGAGCTTACTTTTTCCTTTTTCGTGCTCTGGATCCAAACATGAAAAAGATTCTGAGTGCTTTTGATACCATTATCGTGCTCGTTAAACAATTGGAGTAAAAAGGTGTGTCTAACGAGTATAGGTTTATCACTTTATCCGGCCTCGCTAGACTATTTACGGAAAAGGAACTGTGCCGAGTTTACTTTTCCTTTGTCGTACTCGGTCATCAACCATGACAAAGTTGTACATGGAGTCCATAGTTAAGCTCTTTTCAGACTCCCTAAAATTGAAAAGATTGCCAAGCGAAATTGATTCGTTCACGCTTGTAAAAGGATTTGAATGATCGTCTCCCTAGTGATAGTTTACCCCTTTTCCGGACTAGGGGGCACTACTTACGAAAAAGGAATACTCCAGCCAATCATGACTGGAAGAGTCCTCTCCCGCGTTGTTTTACCCTTTTTCGGGCGATGAGGCTAACCTTACGAAAAAGGACCGTTGGAGTCTTCTTTAGTTCTTTTCAGACTCTCTAAACATGAAAAACTGCTGAGTTTTCCTTCCTTGGACTCGTAAAATCAAACATCGAAGGGCCCACTTTGGGACGAACCACTCCTTTCTCAGGTTCGAAAAACATGTGAGATTGGACTCATCTATGAGATGAGCTATATCGAGCATCTGTTATCCTCCTCAAGCTCGTTAAAAAACAAAGAGGTACTCGTCCATCATGTCGGGGGAAAATGGGAAAATGAGTCAAGTTTACCTTGTTGGCAGCTTGTGAGTCATCACCTTTGAACATGGCATGCATCCTCACCTTGTCTGTTTTGGGTAGTCAGTCTTGCTGATAGTGTTATCATTATGATCATGCGTCCTCATTATTGCTATGAGTTCACACTTCCTATGGTTCTGTGTATTCAAGTAATCCCTGCTGCCAAGCTCTGTTTCATGCCGTTATATGTTCAAAGGGTTATTACCTTGAGTCCACCTCCACTTCATGTCAAACCTTCCCTTTGTTTCAGTACATATTCTATTGTTTCATCGGTCCATACTATCTCTTGTTCTGATTTTGTGTCGATGATGTGGGAATCATTATGGCCCACCTTCGACGAGTCTATTCCTGTCGACACCAAATCACTATCCAGGAATTAGGCTTAGGAGTCAACCACTAGTACCTTGGTACCTGCATGCCTCAATGGCAGGTTTCCTCGTATTCAACAGTAGGTTTTCATCAATGACCTCTGATTGGATGATCTCTCGGATGCTCGACATCAACTCCTTTATTCGCATTTCGTTGAGATGTACTATAGATACCTTGGGGATCATCGTCATCATTGGTGATTTCCCTCGCATTTGTTAACGGTTCACATCATTGACCGGTAATCAAATGGTTTCTACCATGTTCGACTTCAATACCTTGTAATCACATGGATAGATTCGTATCGTTTGCGATCGGGTAGAAGACCCTGGACACTCTTTTGTATTTTGATTACGTCCAGGTTGCAATGGAGATTTTTCTGTATTGTCACACAGATCCACTTTTGTATTGGTCGTGGCTGTGTCATTACTGTCTCATGGATCTACGCTTGTTTATAGTAGCCATGATTTGTCTACAGTCTATGTCATCTCAGTACTCATGGATCTGCAATGTATTGGTCGGCAGCCATGCTTTGATTCATTTGTTTCCGAGCATGGGAATGCCCGCCTCGGTGGTATATCTGACATTTTGTTTCTATTTCAGCTCCTTGTTGCTCCCCTCAATGCTATGTCCGAACCATATTTGTAAAGTCTTTCGGCCATCAGTCTCTTCTGACCTCACACTTTAGGGGGCATCTGTTATACCTCAATATTACACATTTCGTATTAGTGTCGCATCTTTGCATTACCGATCTAAACGACAATTTCCCTTAAAGATCATCTTAACATCCATAATGAAAACCATTGATTGAGCACTGAAAGCAAAACCTTTTTCTATCATCTACCAGCCCAACTTAGCCCTGTTTGTGAGCACTACCGCTTCCTGAACATCTACAGGGGCGCGGTAGTCATCACTACCGCGTTTTGCTCCTTCACTGAGGCACGGTACTACCGCGTTATGCACAGTTATAGGGGCGCGGTAGTCTGAAATTAGCCTTTTTGCCTTGGATTTTGGGATTTTGACCTTCGAGGAGATTTTGTTGGGATTACCACCTTTGGTTCGATCCTAACTCCTTCTTTGTTTAGCTGGCCTGATCCACTAAACCCTCCATAGATCCACACTTCTCTCTTGTTGGTTAGCCTTCCCATGTGCTATAAGAGAGAAGCTTTCCATGAGCCAAAGGGAGGACTTTTTGGGGCATCAAACCTATAATCTTCATACTTCTGCAGAGATATCTAGAGGGAGCACTTGGAGCTGGAAGTTGGCTTGGACATCAAGCAACTATTGTACATGACTTCAAGTTGGTAATGGAATAACTTGTCTTGTTTTCCCAAATCATTTGTGTTAATTTTGTTTTAATGATATGATTTGTATCTTGCATAGATTTAGATTCTAACTTATGTTTCAGGTTGCTAGAGAATAGTGCATTCTTGTGTCTTGGTTCCATTTTGACAGGTTCATTCGTGAGGGCTTGGAGATTGGAGCAACTACAAAGACAAGCGTTTGGATAGAAGGTCAGTTAAACTTCTTCTACTCTTTCTAGCATTTTAATCTTGAGATGTTTGTTAGATCTAGGGATTCAAGGTAGCATTTGTTTCCTTTTTGTCTTAGTATAGAGTCAGTACATCCTGCTTTATCCTAAGAGAGTTTCTACCTATCCGTAGGGAGAAATTTCTACAACATGTGTGAACCTCATTATGAATTCCCATGCTTACTCAATGTTCACATGCATATTTTGAACCTGTTTGAGTTATTTTGGAAACCATTTTGGTTAACCTAGGGGGGATTGGGGTAAATCTAAGCTAGCTAAGTGTGGACACTCCAAGTGGATATTTTTCCTCCTATTTTGTATATAAGGATGAACCAATCTATTTCATAGTATTGGACAGTTAATAATATCTCATATTTGATCATTTGTGCATTTCTAGAATTTTGATCATTTGTGCTGAGTTTTGATCATTTGTTCATTCTGAAATAGTTTTGCACTTGTCTCTTGCTTAATGAATTTAATCTTTCAGCTGTGAGGAATCCATGGTAGCTAGATCCTACTGTGACATAGATTTTACACACATGTATAATATCACCAGTGCTCAGCTAGAATGAGGTGGATACAAATCCTTGGATCGAATAAGTTGAGTTGTCCCCCAACTCTACTATGCATGTGAATTCTTTCTCCTTTAGATCGGTGATGGCACTCCTGTAACTAGTCATATGTTTGGATGCACCACTATCAATAAACCATGTGTCTGCATTTGTGATGATGGATATCGAAATGGATGAGACAAGATAATACTCCCTTCTTGTCTCCTTTTCTTCGGATGCATTCTTTTGAGTGATTTAATCTTCAATGGCGGTAGAAGCATGAAACTTTCCTTTCCACTTTGCTCTGCAATCTCTTGAGAAATAACCTTTCTTTTTGAAATTGAAGCATTTATCATTTGAATTGTCAAAGCCTTTGTTGAACTCCTTCTTTTGATGAGAGAACTTCTTTTGGAAGAA
Organism: Larix kaempferi; assembly: GCA_027924585.1. Classification (NCBI taxonomy): domain Eukaryota; kingdom Viridiplantae; phylum Streptophyta; class Pinopsida; order Pinales; family Pinaceae; genus Larix; species Larix kaempferi. Next base: position 7,817,270 of record BSBM01000182.1, on the reverse strand, counting down.
GGGTTTCTTTCCTTTCTTCATTCTTGCCGTGAAGGAACGGTTTTCTTCTTTTATGCACACTGACTTTCTCTGGATTCAACCCTCTTCTTAAAGGAAGTCATGCCACAACCTTTCAAAGTTAGGTTGTACCTCTCGGCCATTTACCACAGCAAAGAATGTCTCCCGTGAAGATGGGAGACCATCAATAGCGGTTTGGATAATATGATCTTCATCCACCACTACTCCAATACTAGCAAGATGATCTCTTACTTGAGAGATCTTGGAGAATAAGGACGCCACTATCTCATCCGTATCCATATTTAAGTCTCGAATATTATTATTCAATGCCCTCTTTTGACTCGTGGCCTTCTTCTCATATAGATTAGTCAATGTATCATAACATTCTTTCGCGGTCTTCAACGGTGTGATCACGGGAATCAAGTTATCTTTTACCGAATCATATATGATCTGTTTGGCCTTATCTTGATTCTTCTTGAAGTTGATGTGCCCTGCATTAGATGTAGTCTCCTCCACCATAGTGGATACGTATCCATCTAAGTCATGTTCCTCTAGGATGTTGAGAATCCTAGCCTTCCAAGTGTTGAATTTTGAGGTGCCCTCAAGACGATCTTTTGGTCGTACAGATACTGATGCCACAGTCTTCAAATCTTGTGCTCAACTTCTCAGGATCAATGCACGCTCTAGATGGCATGCAAAATTGAGTTTCTTCATGCCCTGAGCTCTGACACCATGTTGATTTTTGGTTAATATTTGATCTTTAATTCTTTTATATGCAGAGACTTGAAGAAATGATACAATTCAATCCATGAAATTCATACAACCATAACACAAGATATACCTTGGGGAAAATCCTCAAAATTATGAGAACAAAAACCCCAACAATTATTTTCAATATAATATAATGGATAGTAGAGAATGCTTTCTTTTAAAACATAGCAGATTGCTTTCGGAAGATAAGATATCACCAAACACTCTTGATGAAGATACGAAAGTAATAGAGAACAGAGATCAGTCGGATGTGTGACCAGCACAACAATAGCAAGCACAAACAATACCCTGCACAAAGAGAAGTGCCTTTCCTTCAATGGAGAAGAGAATTCGCTTCACATTGGATTCATCAATCCCGTATAACATATTTATACATTCTTCTCTTTTATTTTCAACTTCTAACTTCAGGATGAACTCGCCATCAAACTGGATGTATTAATGTTGCATGCAAAGGTGCGCCCCACTTCTCATGCAATGATTTATCTCACTGAGCTGTCACTTAGGATGAACTCGAATCTTAATTGAAAGCTTTCCCACTTAAGTGAAAGCTTTCCCACTTAAGCTAGGTGGCTAACTTAAGTGTTGACATGCAAGTGTCACAACTCATGTGTCATATTTTATTTTAACATAAGTGTCATCATGCAATAACACTTAGTTAACTAGATTGTTAGCACTCAAAATGTGTTGATCCTTAAAGAAGATCTTTTATGAAGGAAAAGGGTTTGTAGGATCGAAATGATTCCTCAAAGGAAGCCAAAAATTCCAAGTCACGCCCCCAAGGTAGATGATCAGAACTAGATACGGTAGATGTGGAAAAAGGAGAAGGATTATTCAAAGATCCAGTCTTCCCCGGTGATTGGGGGACTAACGACAAGCCAATACGCCAGCAGCAGACAAGGCTGTATAGGGACGGCACAGATTAAGTCGCCCTAGAGATCTACGGCCTTGAGCCTTTGGCGCAAAAATTAAATATAAATGTTACAAAGGCGGAGGAGGTGTTAACCTATGGGAAAATTCCTAAACAAACCGACGGTGTTGATCAACGGGAACGAAGATCTATGGCGAGAAAGGGATAACGCTAATTTAACATGCGCAGAGAAGAGTCGCATTCAAAATCATCGCGGATGGGTTAAATGTTGCGCTCTTTGAAATGGCGCAGATCTGATGGAGGTGGATCAACGGCCTAGAACAGCGGCAGTGATTTTTATCGCCGGCATGTTAATCATGCCCAAAATCACCGCGGTCGATAGGGACGCTTCATCCCACAGTCATATTTGGAGCTGTGTGCGGCAAAATGGAAAGCCACAGAAGCTAAAATCTGCGGTCCTAATCCAATCACTAGTTTCCACACATGAAAGGATATCTCCACTGAAAATCAATGATGGCCACATAGGCTAAGCCACCTCACCGCCGTCAAGGGTCCTTTCTATGTGATCAAAAATGCACGGTGAAACATGCATTGCATCATGTCCTATCCTCAGTCATCTTAATAAATCATTTGGAAGGTCTAAGTCAGAGAATCATGACAACATAATTCGCATGGAGATGCCGTCATTATCGGTCGTTATAAGCCTAATTATCTGGACCCGTAGCTTATGTTGAATTCTGAAAGGGTGGTGAGTTCATCTATTTGGTTATTTTGCTGATAGTAGCGGAAACATGGAGAGAGATCAAGGAGTCGAGATAATAGTTGCACCAGAACATGTATTGTCTAAGATGGAGGAGGAGCATACTCCTCTACCTCCTATGGTTTCCGACCAGGTGGAGGACAGTTCTATCAACAAACCGGAAGAAGCCCATGAAGAGAAAATCCCCCAGGATGAAGACATAATCCATGACTTAATCCTCTTTACTGAAGAGGTCCCCCTATTTCCCCACCAAAGGAAACCCGAACAAATTCTTCCTTCGACGTGGATGAATTCCTTGATTGGTATGATCAGGTGAGAGATCAGAAAATAAGGTGGCGGTATTCTTATGTTCCTTGCATCTCACTATCCAGCAATTCAGTTTTGACTACACAAGTGTACTCTTGGTCTCCAATTTTTTAAGAGACTTAGATGGCCTGCAAGCCCATTTTTGGAAGACCGATGTGGTAGTGGTAGGTTAAAAGCTCAAAGACATAAGCTAAGGAACCAGCAAGCGATGGAGGGAGCAAGTTGGAGCTGTCAATTTTCTGTTTTGTTTTTTGTTAAAGTAGTTGGTCATATAGTAAATTAGGCCAGTGAATGTAAAAAGCGGTTAGGCCTATACTGCCTGTGTCTGTTTTGAATTCGTAACGGCGAATACACCTTGATTAGCTATCAATTAGGTGTCCAGGAAGTAGCAATTGTTTTCTGTTCAGGAAAGGGTCGAGCCTAGATCTCGAGGGGAATCTATAAATTCATTGTAATTGAAGACAGAAGGGTTGAAAAAATGTTGTCGAAAACATTTATGGGAATTTTTTGTATAGTTCTGTAAGACATTTCCGAGCTATTTTTTGAATATAAATTGCAGAGCCGAGCTGATGTTTCCAGGGATTCTTGTGTATCTGGTCTTGTAGTTCATTTTTCTCTTTCTATGTTAATTGTGTATATCTCATTGTTAATTCCAGTCTGTAACATTCCTCCATACTTGGTGCAGTGTGATAGTTAAGTAGAATTCATAGAAATATGCTCTGCTTATGTTTTTCCAAATATTTCACCATTACTTCTGTGCTAAAGTTGATGTAGGATTCATTATTATATGACTTGCATTAATGGGTTATTTCTTTTTCTTCTGTATCACCAATTAAATTCACTTTGACTACGAGATGTTTACTATCTCGCCCCTGTGTTAATGCATTTGTGAAGCCCTTGTGAATAAAAAATTTTAGAGTTTTGTCTAACGTGACTCCATTGCCCAAAATAGAGATTCATATGTTTTCAGCCAAACAATGTTTAAACCATTTTGTTCCAGCAGAAATCTGATCTTCTGTGTGTTGTAATTGAATATTTTAATGATGAATGCTGGTGTATGTTTTCATTGTTGACACCTTTGATTATTCCAGTCTTTCATATGTTTGTAGTGAGATCCCTCTTAGACTAAGTTGGGTCAGTAGCTTAAGTCTAAATATTGGTTAGTGGTTACCCCGAATTGCCTTCTCCACAACCTTGGGGGTTAATTTGGGTGATAACAAATTGGCATCGTTGTCGGGGAACGTGATTGTTTTATTATCCCTGGAAGAGTGACAAAGGATTCTGAAGATTCAAAGAGAAGAGAGATCCTTGCGGGAGAACAGAGATTTCCAAATTTCCAGAGGGTTGTGTAATTTTTCCCTAGCGACTCCACTCGTAAAGATCCACATCCAAGAAAGACTCCACTCGAGAAGATTGGTGAGCCAAGTTAATTTCTAAAGAAATCTCAAACAAAGGGCATCCTGGCCTCACGAAAGATCCATACGAGAGGTAATCCTGTTTCCAAATTTTGTTAAGTGTGGAAAATACAGAAATATTACTTAGGCATAAGACCGGAAAGGATAAAGCTACTTCATCTAGCATTAAAAGAATTGGGTCTAAAGGAGAACTCCTTGTTCTTCAAGAATTGTCTATAGAGATAGATATTGGAAAGCCCTTTCCAAGATCAAGATCTGAGTCTTATCAAACTCCTTGTTCTTCAAGAATTGTCTATAGAGATAGATATTGGAAAGCCCTTTCCAAGATCAAGATCTGAGTCTTATCTAATCCTAGGGGAAGAAGGTCTGAATGCCCCTGAATCCTATTTGTTAGATCCTGTCTGTCTTAAGTTGTAGAATATTAGCAAAGCAGAAAGAGCTATATCTATTTCTCAGATCCCTCAATCTCATACGACAATCCCTGCAGGTAATTCTGCCCATAATATCCATCCCCAAGCCTAGAACCTACCTAGACCCATGGCTGCTAGATTCGCACCATTGGCCCTACCAGCTGTTTTACATGACCTCCCTCAAAACTACGCCCAGAGAATTGTCTCTTATGATGGAGAAGGAGGTTTTTCTGCCAGACAACATGTAGACAGATTTGAGGATTTTATTGATTTGGAGGAAGTAGATCATGGTGATGCTAAGATGAGGTTGTTTGCTCAAAGTTTATTTGGAGAGCCGAAGAAATGGTTCAGATATTTACCGAATGCTTCTATCAATGATTTTGCAGCCTTTAAGACATTGTTCTTAGAGAGGTGGGAAACGATAGGGAGTCCTGCCCTAGTCTTGTCCCAGTAAAACCATCTGAAGAATGGAGGTTTTGAATCTGTTCATGAGTTTTCTGCTAGGTTTATGAAGGCCTATAACTCTATTCCAGATGACCTAAAACCCTCAGTAGGTGCTGCAAAGCTACATTACACAGATGCCTTTGATGGAGATTTATCATGCACATTAAGAGAGAGAAAATATGCCACCCTGCCCGCTATGCTAAAGGATGCCATCGAAGTGGAAGCCAACATGATGGTTGCAAGGAAAATAAAGGGAAAAACATAAACAAATAAAAAGAAGCAATAAAACCAAACCTCTGCCTCCTCCTCTTCTAGTGATGCTAAGTTTGATTCTATGATGAAAACCATGGAAAAACTGATGGATATGTTAGCCATGGAAAACAAACCTCTTGCTAGGGAACAACTTGAAAATCAAATAAGAAATCCTAACTTTAGAAGGCCGCCCCCTCCAAGAAATCCAAGAAATCAAGAAGACCACCAGATGAGGCCTCCTTTCCCTGAACATTTGGTGGATGAGGAAGGACCTGGAGATCCTGCTGAAGACTAGATCCATATCCTTGACACCCTATACCATGAGGTACATTTAACCCAAAGGGAACATGAATTTTTCACCATAGGGAATGCTAGTAAAGCTGTTGAATTTGACTCTGAGTAGTACCAAATGGGTTACATGAATACTGTAGATGACATCCAAAGAAAGATGAAGTTAAGAACTAGGGAGATACCAATAAGCGAAGGAAAGTATGCCCATATTTAGCCCTCCAAGACTCAGCAGAATATGGAAAAGCTAAAAGATAAACAGCCATAGGTTACTGCACACAGAGCCTCAGAAGATAAGGGGCAACATTCTAAAGAAGGTAGGCAACCAGAAGTCACTGAAGTAGTGAAGGCAGCTTCAACATTCAGTTTGAAGGCCGAACTGTCCAAGGTGAAGATCTCTATCCCCTTAAACGAGCTGTTAAGAAACAATGAATATAGGGAAGAGATAACTAGCCTGGTAAAGGGATAGACAGAGAATATGTAGGACATGTTGGAACTAGCAGATGATGCCCCCACTATAATCTTTGGTTCCAAGCTGGAAGAACCAGATGACGAAGAGGTCCCTCCCTTTTACTTGAGTTTGAATATCCATGGTAAGATATTGCACAATGCCCTGATAGATTCTAGAGCTTCACACAACTTAATGCCAAAATCAGTGGTGGATCAGTTGGGACTAGAAGTCACCAAGCCCTACAAAGATCTGTATTCTTTTGATTCCAGAAAGGTACCATGTTTGGGTTTGATTAAATATGTAGTCGTGACCCTTGCCCAAATTTTAGTAAAGAGCATTATGATGGACGTGATAGTGGCTGAGGTGCCTGCTAAGTTTGGGATGTTGTTATCAAGGTCCTGGGTAAAAAAGTTGAAAGGAACCATGCAGATGGACTTATCTTATGCCACTATACCTTTTTTTGGAAGCAATAGAAAGCTATACAGAGAAAAAAGAATGGCCTATGTGGTCAGCAATGACAACCAACCTGCAAATTTCTCCATATACGCTGTAGACACAAACATAGGTTCCTCTATTATTTTTAATGATGACCCACATACTGATCCTGTCCCCCCATTTTTTCACGAAGTCAAGGAAGACAAGGAGTTTGTAGATAGGTATGAGGCCTCAGAGAGGCAGAAAAATGAGGAAGGACTGTGGAAGATGTACTTTGATCGATCACTAAGCAAGAGTGATGCTGGGGCAGGGGTCTGGATCATACCTCCCGACCAAGAATTCAGATCCCTATCATACAAGATAACTTTCGAGTGTACTAATAATGTGGCAGAATATGAAGCTCTACTCCTGGGATTAAGAGCTTTGAAAGATTTAGGAGCAAAAAGGATACATGTTTTTGGAGATTCAAAATTGGTGGTCAATCAAGTAAATGACAGTTATTAGGCAAAACACCCCAGGATGAGGGCCTATAGAAATGAATTTTGGGATATGTTTGGGAACTTTTTCACCAAACACAATATCTGGGTAATCCCGAGATGTGAAAATCAGGTGGCAGACTCTTTGGTCACCACTGCTGGTGGTTTTAAGACTCCTATCTTCTCTCAAGAAAAATATGAGGTAGAAGTGGTGAATAGGCCATTTATTCCAGACAACGCTAAATACTGGCAAGTATTTGAAGATGATTTACAAATTAAAAGGTTTTTGGAATTGTCTGACGAGTTTGCTAATGTTCAGATTGATACTGAAAATGAGAACATAGAGGGATTGGTGGACCAGGAGCAATCAAAGAAGGAAGAAAGAGAAAGAAAGGGGTGGAAAAACATGTTGGGGGAAAGGATATCGTTCAAGTAAAGAGTAATTACATCCCCAAGGAACTGATACCCTTAGAGAGGCTATTGGACCAAAACGACGTAGAAAAAAACCCTAAGTTTGAACCTCCCAGAGATGCGGTAGAAGACCAGAACTTGGGAACAAAACAAGAGCCTCGGATGGTAAACCTGTCTAAGAAGTTGCATGCTAAAAAGAAGGAGCAATATGTAGAGTTGACGAAAACATATGCTGCTGCGTTTGCATGGAGTTATGAAGAACTAAAGGAGTATGATACTTCCATAATACAACATTCCATTCCAATCAAACCAGGAGAGAAACCTTTCAAGCAAAAGTTAAGGAGGATAAACCCTAAAATAGTGCCTGTGATAGAAAAAGAGATCAGAAGATTATTTAATGCAAAAATCATTGTCACTTTGAGGTTCTCTCAGTGGATAGAAAATCTGGTTCCTGTAAGGAAGAAGAATGGCGAAATTAGAATCAGTATAGATTTCAGGAACCTGAACAGAGCTTCACTAAAGGATAATTACCCCCTGCCTAAAATGGAGCATATCTTGCAAAAGGTAGTCGGGGCAGAAAGGATCTCTACTATGGATGGATTCTCCGGATACAATCAAATCAAGGTCTGCCCTAAAGACCAAGAGAAGACCACTTTTACCACTCCTTGGGGTACTTTAATGTACGCAAAGATGCCTTTTGGGATGATGAATGCAAGAGATACTTTCCAACAGGCGATGGATATAGCTTTCGGCGAAGAAAGGACAAGTTTGTGGTTGTATACATGGATGACATAACAGTGTATTCAAAATATGATGAAGAGCACCTGAAGCATTTGGAACAAGTTTTTAAGAAATGTATAAAATACGGTATTTCCCTCAATCCTAAGAAATCACATTTTGCATTAGAAGAAGCTAAGCTCTTGGGTCATATTATTTCCAAGGAAGGTATCAAGATTGATCCTAAAAGGGTTAGTGCCATTCAGAAAGTTGGCGAGCCAAGAAGCAAAAAGGAGGTGGAGTCTTTCATCGGACAAGTGGGTTTTCTGAGAAGGTTCATTCCCAGTTTTGTAGAAATTATGATGAGTATTACAAATATGTTAAGAAAGGAAAATCAGGTAAAATGGACTGAGGAAGTAAGAGATTCATTTAAGGGAATTGAGAATTCTATAACCGAAGCCCCAGTATTAGCCAGTCCAAGTTTTTCTAAAGAGTTTTTGATTTTTCCCTATGCGTCTGAGCATACAGTGGCGGGGGTACTGTTATAGAAGAATGCCCAGAATGTTGAATAGCCAATCGCCTATTTCAGCAGAGTACTGAGAGATGCAGAACTGAAATATGATATCATGGAAAAGCAGGCCTATTCCTTAATCAAGTCACTGAAAGATTTCAAGGTTTATATCCTCCATTCTCATATCATTGCTCATGTCCCAAACAGTGCTGTGAAGGGTATCCTCACCCAAGCAAACCCAGAAGGAAGAAGAGCCAAATGGATTGTTGTATTGTTAGAATACGACCTGGAGATAAAACCCACCAAACTGGTAAAGGGGCAAGGATTAGCAAAATTAATGACTAAGGCCAACTGTGACTCTTTGCAACTGAACTTCTTTCAAGGATATTCAAATCAGCTAGATGTAGGGGTACCGGTGAGGCCAGAATTCTCTGCATCCTCTTGGTATGCTAACATTGTGTATGTATTGCAAAACTTATAAGCCCTTCCAAGGTTAAGCAAAAGTAGGGCTAGGGCTGTGAAACTAAAGGCTGTGAAGTACTGTATTATGAATCAATTCCTATACTGGAAGGACCTTGGAGGTGTGCTACTGAATTGCTTGCTTGAAGAGGAGGCTAAACACACAAAGGAGGAGTTTCACAAGGGAGACTGTGGTGGACATCATTCCTGGAAGGTGACAATCAACAAAATCCTGAGGGCTAGTTTCTACTGGCCTACTATGTTTTCAAATGTATATAAAGTAACTGTTGCTTGTCACCAATGTCAGGTTTTTGAAGGAAAAAGAAAGGTCGTTTCATTACCCCTCCACCCTGTTATAGTAGAAGCTCCCTTCCAGCAGTGGGGTTTAGACTTCATTGGAGAAATAAATCCTAACTCCTCAGGGAAACATAGATGGATATTGACAGCCACTGACTATTTCACTAAGTGGATAGAAGCCATACCAACTAAGAAGGCAACCGAAGGTGTTATCATGAATTTTCTGGAAGATAATATCCTATCAAGATTTGGGTGCCCTAAAAGAATAGTGACACACAATGCACCAGCATTTTGTTCTAAGAAGATGATAAAATTTTGCCACAAATACCATATCAGCCTGAATCATTCCACAGCATACTATTCCCAGGGAAATGGACTAGCAGAGTCATCCAACAAAAGCCTAGTAAGAATCATAAAGAAGTTTTTGGAGGATAATAAGAGAGCTTGGCACACAAAACTGAAAAATGCCCTATGGGCTGACAGAATAAGTACAAAGAGGGCCATTGGGATGTCCCCTTTCCAACTGGTATATGGAGCTGAGGTGGTTTTTCTGGCATCTCTAGGGTTGCCAGTCATGAGTTTGTTGCAGGGGTTAGAAGAAGAACCAAACCACATGCAGCGAAGGGTAAATCAGATAGTCGAGCTGAATGAATTAAGAAGTAAAGCCTATGACTAAGTACAGGGGCACCAATAAAAGATAAAGAGTGCCTTTGACAGAAAATCAAAAGAGGATCAATTTCAGATAAATGACATGGTTCTGAAATGGGATGCTCCAAGGGAAGATAAACATGGGAAATTTGACCATATGTGGATGGGGCCATATATTATTGTAGCAAACCGAGGAGAAAATTCTTTTATCCTAGAGCACCAAGATGGGTCTTCCTGGTCAGGAGGTCTAGTCAATGGAAGGTTTTTAAAGCACTACCTGTCTTAGAGAAAGCAGGTAACTCATGTACCATAACCTGTATATATTTTCATTTTTTACAGTTATTTTTAAAGTTCTAATGGCAAACCAGAAAGACTTGAAGCCCGAAGTGAAGGCCCTAAGGTCTAGAAGGAGAGACAGGTTTTGTTGTTTTTCCTCTCATATGTTCAGCCTAGATATGAGGCAGGTACAGTTCCACTTTCAGCTTTTAGAAGAATTTTTCGGTCAAAGGGTTGGAATGTCACCCAATGGATCAGGCACTTTGGTCTACGGAGTTCTTTACTGCTTCGCAGGGAGGATATCATCCCCGGTTGGAGCCAGTTGTTAGCACTCAAAATGTCTTGATCCTTAAAGAATATCTTTCATGAAGGAAAGGGGTTTGTAGGATCGAAATGATTCCTCAAAGGAACCAAAACTTCCAAGTCACACCCCCAAGGTAGATGATCAGAACTAGATACGACGGATTTGGTAAAAGGAGAAGGAATATTCATAGATCCAGTCTTCCCGGGTGATTAGGGGACTAAGGGCAGGCCAATATGTCGGCAGTAGACAAGGGTGTGTAGGGATGGCACAGATTAAGTCGCCTTGGAGATCTGCGGCCTTGAGCCTTTGGTTCAAAAATTAAATATAAATGTTACAAAGGCGGAGGAGGTGTTAACCTATGGGAAAATTCCTAAACAAACCGATGGTGTTGATCAACGGGAACGAAGATCTATGGCGAGAAAGGGATAGCACTAATTTAACATGCGCGGAGAAGAGTCGTGTTCAAAATCACCGCAGGTGGGTTAAACGTTGCGCTCTTTGCAATGACGCAGATCTGACGGAGGTGGATCAACGGCCCAAAACAGCGGCGTTGATTTTTATCGCCGGCATGTTAATCACGCCCAAAATTGCTACGGTCGGTAGGGACGCTTCATCCCACAGTCAGATTTGGAGCTTTGTGTGGAAAAATGGGAAGCCACGGAAGCTGAAATCTACGGTCCTAATCCAATCACTAGTTTCCACACGAGAAAGGACATCTCCACCAAAAATCAACAATGGCCACATGGGCTAAGCCACCTCAACGCCGTCAGGGGTCCTTTCTATGTGAGCCGAAATGCATGACCAAATGTGCATTGCATCATGTCCTATCCCAAGTCATCATAATAAATCATTTGGAAGGTCTAAGTCAGAGAATCATGACAACATAATTCGCATGGAGACGCCATCGTTATCGGTCGTTATAAGCCTAACTCTTTGGACCCATAGCTTACGTCAAATTCTGAAAGGGTGGTGAGTTCATCTATTTGGTTATTTTGCAGATAGTAGCAGAAACATGGAGAGAGATCAAGGAGTCAAGATAATAGTTGCACCAGAACATGTATTGTCTAATATGGAGGAGGAGCATACTCCTCTACCTCCTATGGTTTTCGACCAGGTGGAGGACAGTTCTGTCAACAAACCAGAAGAAGCCCATGAAGAGAAAATCCCCCAGGATGACTTAATCCTCCACCTTAATCCTCCCTACTGAAGAGGTGCCCCCTATTTCCCCACCAAAGGAAACCCGAACAAATGCTTCCTTTGACGCGGATGACTTCCTTGATTGGTATGATCAGGTGAGAGATTGGAAAATAAGGTGACTGTATTCTTACGTTCCTTGTATCTCACTATCCAGCAATTCAATTTTGACTACACAAGTGTACTCCTGGTCTCCAATTTTTGAAGAGACTTAGATGGCTTGCAAGCCCATTTTTGGAAGACCGGTGTGGAAATGGCAGGTTAAGAGCTTAAATACATAAGCTAAGGAACTAGCGAGTGATGGAGGCAGCAAGCTAGAGATGTCAATTTTCTGTTTTGTTTTTTGATAAAGTAGTTGGTCATATAGTAAATTAGGCCAGTGAATGTAAAAAGCGGTTAGGCCTATAACGCTTGTGTCTGTTTTGAAGTTGTAATGGCGAATATGCCTTGATTAGTTGTCAATTAGGTGTCCAATAAGCAGCAACTGTTTTCTATTTAGGAAAGGGTCGAGCCTAGAGCTCGAGGGGCATCTATAAATTCATTGCAATTGAAGACAGAAGGGTTGAAAAAATGTTGAAAACTTTTATGGAAATTTTGTGTATTGTTCTGTAAGACATTTCCGAGCCATTTTTTGAATATAAATTGCAGAGCCGAGCTGATGTTTCCAGGGATTCTTGTGTATCTGGTCTTTTAGTCTGTTTTTCTCTTTCTATGTTAATTGTGTATCTCTCATTTTTAATTCCAGTCTGTAACATTCCTCCATACTTGGTGCAGTGTGATAGTTAAGTAGAATTCATAGAAATATGCTACGCTTATCTTTTTCCAAGTATTTCACCATTACTTCTCTGCTAAAGTTGATGTAGGATTCATTATTATATGCCTTACATTAATGGGTTGTTTCTTTCTCTTCTGTTTCACCAATTAAATTCACTTCGACTACAAGCTGTTTACTATCTCGCCCCTGTGTTAATGCATTTGTGAAGCCCTTGTGAATAAAAATTTTCAGAGTTTTCTCTAACATGACTCCATTGCCCAAAATAGAGATTCATATGTTTTCATCCAAATGACATTTAAACCATTTTTTTCCAACAGAAATCTGATCTTCTGTGTGTTGTAATTGAATATTTTAATGATGAATGCTGGTGTATGTTTTCATTGTTGACACCTTTGATTATTCCAGTCTTTCATATGTTTGTAGAGAGATCCCTCTCAGACTAAGCTGGGTCAGTAGCTTAAGTCTAAATATTGGTTAGTGATTACCATGAATTGCTTTCTCCACAACCTTGGGGGTTAATTTGGGTGATAACATAGATCTTGTTTGTTGTCTCTTAGTTAACTCTCTTTAACTGAAGTGTCATCTTTTAGTTTAATTAAAGTGAAAACACTTTAGTTAACTAGACCTTGTTATTGAATACTTAGTTAACTAAAATCATGTTGATTGATTTACTTGAAGTGACCACTGTGCGTTCTTTAGTTAATTGATGCTTTAACTGAAGCATTGATACTTAACCGAAGCTTTATAACTGAAGCTTTAACAATTTGAGTTCTCTTTAATTAGATGAAGTATCTGCATGGGCAATTTCGAATTCTCTTGATCTTTATGCTTTATATTTTATTTCTTTATCTCTTACTGCATGGTCAGTATGTGCTAACTTTAATTATCCATCACATTACATTATACTAAGAAAAATTATTGGATGTTGTGATCATATTATATTATTCCAGACCAAATGATCAGATGCTAAAGTAATCCACTCTAGAGGTGATCAATCTCTAAAGGACATTTAATAGAAATCTTGTGATCATGGTTAATAATACATCACACAACATTGAATGCTTTTAACAAGTAAAGCATGACCTTTATACAAAATTTCTACCTCTATACGGGAGGTTAATATCATGGATACCTTTATATAGAAGGCTCACATGATAATCATGACTTGACACATAAGTCCGAAGTCTTGTACAACAAGACTTTACAACATCATTACTTTGATCAATTACCTCTATATGGGAGGAATAACCTTTACACAGAAGGCATTCAAAGTGCCCACCTCTATAAGGGATAATCAATCTTGTCTACACAAGATTGTTTGGAGAATGTATCCTAATGTTGTATATTTAACACTTAATAAATGTAGTCCTTACCGAATAGGTAGGCACTTTAAGTTCAAAACAGATCATGGTAGTCTTAAATATTATTTCCTCGAATAGATACTATCTTCGGAAGGGAAACAGAAAGGGGTAACCAAGATGTTGGGATATGAATTTGAAATCATCTATAAAAAATGGAAATAGAATGATCCACATCACAGTTGGCATTATTTTTGAATTCCGACTTCTACACCTCTTCAACAAGTCATCGTCGTCGACACAACTCCGACGAATTTCGACTTTGACATGGCTTCGACACACTCCACGACTTCAAAACAACTTTGGCAAGTTGTCGAACTGGGACATGAATTCAACACATTTTCTGACCTCACAGTTCCACGACGTCGACATGCAATGTCGACCTGCGACTTACGCAACACCATCTTGCGACATGCGACTGTCGAACCTCAACAGACTGTCTCTCTATCTTCCAGTCGACTATAATGGTTGAACTGTCGAATCGTTACAACTTATTTTGTAACTAAACGTAACGGGAAAGCACCCAAGCATCTCAGTACTCTCTATAAAAGCATGTCAACTATTGTAATAAATAGAAACATAGAATCAAGTCATGAACTTATATCCAGTAATAGAAATCAGTTCGCATTTCTGCATATTGTCTGTGTATAGTTGTGTTATGTCTGTGTACTGTGTTCCTGCTTTGCGCATTTTGTTTCTTAAGCTTCCGCCATAACAAATCCAACTCATTCAGTCGAACTGTTGTCCCCCTCGTGCTTCTTGGATATGTGTGGATCATTGGTATCAAAGAACTCACTTTTGTTCGTGCTTAAATTTGCGTAGACACTTCCAGCGAAGTTACCAACTTATTCTTGTTCAAACACGCTCACAATATCAGCAATCCAAGCAGACACTACCTCTAGAAATGACAGAAGAAATGGATGATAGACATGCAGCCGAAGAGACAACACAACTTATTGAGAAAGAGCTGACTCGACAACAAACTAAAATGTTCGCCCAATTCAATGAAATTCTCATGCAATTTGCTTCGGCATCCGAAGGATTTTCAACAAGAAATCACTCCGATAAAATCAACCCCTTCAAAGTGCAAATTGTAGGAACCCATGTCTTTACTTTGTTAGTATATTGTTGTTGGACGCATATGCTTTGTAAGACATCCCATAGTATTTGTTGATCCATAGTTTGTGTTATTGTTGTTGGGTGCATATTCTTTGTAAGTCACCCATAGTATTTGTTCACCCATAGTTTGTATTGGCCCATGGTTTTGACCCATAGTATTGGCACCTAGACTTAGTATATAAGTGTGCATTGAGGCCAATGAAGGCATGGTGAAGTTATTTGTATTGAGCTTGCTCAAAGGAGGTTTCCCCCTCGAAGTGGCCTACGATTAATAAAAGTGATTCTGACTTATTTTATTACTGCTATCTCGTGTATTTTCATTAATTAATTATTGCAGATTCTTCACATCTGGTATCAGAGCACTTTCTTGGGTTCGTTGGGTGAAATTTTTGCCAAATTTTTTTTTCGCATCTGTTGCAGGTTCGTATCTGGGAATAATCCCTATCCGCTTAAATGTGGGAAGTACTTGGGAATAATACCTAAAATTCATTATTCCATAGGAACCCCAAAGTAGCTGGCCCATTGAGAGGACCTGCCAGCGGAAAGGAAAACGACCCCTACATGATTGACTAGTTCCCACCCGTGAGGTAAACCAAGAGTTGTCATTTGTGGCAAAGCGGTTATTAGTTTTACCTGAGCTGTGGAGTGAGGGGTACTTCCCCAATACGCAAGCCGTCAGACAGCATTGTTTTCCGAGTGAATCCCTTGAACCGTTAGGAAGCCGAGCATACGGGGTCCATATCTTTTTTCAGCTGATAAATCACACATTTTCTTTGTCCAGAACTGTTGTTGATCACTTCCGCGTCGTTTCAGATCTATCTGTTGCCGATCACTTCCGCGTCGTTTCAGATCTATCTATTGTCGATCCCTTCTGCGTCATTTCAGATCCATCTGTTGTTGATCACTTCCGTGTCGTTTCAGATCTATCTGTTGCCGATCACTTCCGCGTCGTTTCAGATCTATCTATTGTCGATCCCTTCTGCGTCATTTTAGATCCATCTGTTGTTGATCCCTTCCGCGTCATTTCAGATCCATTTGTTTCCGATCCCTTCCGTGCCATTGCATATCCATCTGTTTCTGATCCCTTCTGCGCCATAGCAGATCCATTCTGAAAAAAAAAATAATAAATAAATAAAAAAAATTCGCCATATCTCCCTTGTTTCCACTCTGTTTCCCTTGAAACTTCCCTGACACCCCTGTCATCCCATTATACATCTTTCATTCCTAAGGACCCTATCCCAAATTCCACTTCCCAAAGCCAGAAATCCCACATTTGTCTATTTTTAGGGTTTCCCATAACTTCTTTAATTTTCACCCAATCGCCTTCAAATTTTGTCACTGTGTTCATTTCCTATTTCTGCTTCTTTGTCCCTCTCTGACAAATTTTTTCATTCTTTCACCCCGCTTCTAAAATCCTCATTTTCTGCTTCCCTGTCTATTCGAAAGTGTCCAAAACCTAGTCAAACCCCAATTACCCATCATAATTGTTTTCTAAATCCAAATTTCCCTTTACTAAATAAGCTTTTGTTTGTGTTTTTCTACCAATTCATAAAAAAAAAAACTCCTGGTTATGGTTGTCACCCGCGCAGGAGCAAAGACCATGGAGGAAGCACTTGCAGCCATCCAAACCCAACTCCAGGATCTAGATGAAAATTCTCGGCCTCCATCTTGAGCATTCATCCATGAACAACAAACGATAGTCCGAGTCTTCATCAGACAATGGGTTCTCTTCTTCTAGCAATTTTCGTGGTCTGACGCTTGATTTTCCTCGCTTCAATGGTATTGATCCGACTGGATGGATCTATCGTGCATAATAGTATTTCAATATTCATAATACTTTTGATGTCACCAAAGATCCACTTGCATCCTTTCATTTGGAATAGGAATCTCTTCAATGGTATCATTGGTACATCAAGGCTCATGAAGAGCCAAAATGGCCAGATTTTTGTCAGCTCCTTTTGCAACAATTTGGTCCTAGTGCTTTTGATGACTTCACAGGAGCCCTCACTAAACTTCGCCAAAGTGGCACTATGAGAGAGTATCAGATAGAATTTGAGAAACTAGACAATCACACAGAAGGATTGTCTGATGAATTCTACAGGAGTTGCTTTATCAGTGGCCTTAAGGATGAAATTCCCTCAGAGGTTAAAATGTTCTGTCCCAATACAATGATGGAATCCCTGGGCTTGGTTAAGTTGGTAGAAGACAATATTTTAGCCCAACAACACTCCAAACCCACTTTTGTTCCCTTCCGAAATATGGGTTCTCAATGACCTCCCATCCCGCCATCTCCTCGACCAACTCCTATCAAGCATTTGTCTGAAACAGAGATGCAGGCACGCAGAGAAAAATGGCTTTGTTATAATTGTGATGAGAAATTCACTCGGGGACATAGATGTGTTCAACAAAAGATCTATCTCTTGGATGTGGATTCTCTGCCTGCCTCTAACATTGGTGAAGAAGCTCCAGATACAATGGATGATCAGGTCAACATTCAGAAGTCGCCTATTGACCCTCCATCTCAGGAAGACCACCCAGAGATATCTCTCCATGCTTTAGCCGGAATCACCACCCCCCAAACAATGCAGGTCAGGGGTTACATCAAGAAGCTCCCTCTTACCATACTCATTGATTATGGTAGCACTCATAAATTCATTGACCCTCGGATAGCCAAACAGGCTGATTGTTTTATCCATCCTTGCTCCAACTTTGAAGTCATGGTTGCCAATGGGGGCACCTTACCTTACAAGGGGAAGTGTCACAATGTGCATATCTCTATGGAATATTATAACTTGCATTCTGACATGTTTTCCTTGGCCTTAGGCGGATGTGATGTGGTTTTGGGTGTTCAATGGTTATGCACACTTGGACCCATCTTATGGGATTTTGCAGAACTTTGGATGCAGTATTCAGTCAATGGGAAAAAACACAAATTTACAGGCTTACAACCAGGGTCTCTCCTCATCATCAGTTCACATCGCCTAGAAAACATCCTTAAGAATAATTCACATGGTGTCATTGCTCAGCTCCATTCCATTTAGATGCATCCATCAATGGTATCCACTACTTCCTTGGATCTCCCACCAATTTTGGATAGATATGTCAGTGCCTTTGCTGAACCAGTGGGATTGCCGCTTTCACGAGACCTTTCCGGTAAGAATTTAGCCGCCTCTACATCTACAAAGGTAATGATGGCTATTTTGCATGCAATACAGACGTGGAAGCCATACCTATTAGGGAATTCTTTCTGCATCAAGACTGCTCACGAGAGTCTGAAATATTTCCTGGAACAACGAGTCTTCTCACCCGCACAACTGAAATGGATTTGCCAACTCCTGGGTTATGCCAATGAGATCACTTACATGAAGGTTCAAGACAATTTGGTGGCATATGCTCCTTCTCGCACAATTGATGCCCCAGTTTCTCTTTCATCTATTTCTCTACTTGTTCCAAATTGGTTGCAATCTGTTCAACAGGGCTATGTCTTCTCTGAACTCCATGCGTCTCCATTGGTCAGACACTCCGGGTTCCTACAAACGTATGAGCAGGCAAAACATACCTTCTTTTGGTAGGGAATGAAAAGAGAAATTCAACAAATGGTGGTTGAATATGATACCTTCCATCTCCTTCCGAGATTGCTCGAACCCGTACCCATCCTTCCACGGATCTGGACAGATATGTCTTTGAAATTCATTGAAGGGTTCCCTAAATCTGGAGGGCAGGCTGACATTACCAATAAATGTTTCGAAACTTATCTTCGTTGCTTCACCTCCAAACAACAACCTCCGTGGGCGAAGTGGCTCCCTCTCATTGAATGGTGGTACCCTACTGCATCTAAAATTACTCCATATGAAGCAATCTATGGTCAGGCACCGCCACTTCTTCTTCCATACACCCTCAATAGTGCACCAATTCAGGCAATTGACACGGTTCTTCGAAACCGCAATCAGATTCTTCGCATTTTGTAGGACACTCTTCACATGGCCAGAATTCAAATGAAATAACAAGCCGATCAACACCGTTCCGAGCGCACTTTTCAAACAGTTGATATGGTTTTTCTTTGTCTACAGCCTTCCAAGCATTCCTCCCTGACACTCAAAGGGCATCTGCTTGTCTCTCGCTCTATCATAGTGGTATTCATTCAGTGGCATGACATGCAACCAGAGGCTACTACATGGGCACCACTCCTTCAGATTCAGCATAAATTTCCACATCTAAAGCTTTGAGGACAAATATTTTTCTAAGGGAGAGGGGATGTTAGGAACCCATGTCTTTACTTTCTTAGTATATTGTTGTTGGACGCATATGCTTTGTAAGACGTCTCGTAGTATTTGTTGATCCATAGTTTGTATTATTGTTGTTGGGTGCATATGATTTGTAAGTCGCCCGTAGTATTTGTTGACCCATAGTTTGTATTGGCCCATGGTTTTTACCCATAGTATCGGCGCCTAGACTCAGTATATAAGTGTGCGTTGAGGCCAATAAATGCATGGTGAATTTATTTGTATTAAGCTTTCTCAAAGGAGGTTGCCCCCTCCAAGTGGCCTGCGATCAATAAAAGTGATTCTGAGTTCTGTTATTATTTCTATCCCGTGTACTTTCATTAATTAATTATTGTAGGTTCTTCACACAAATGATTTTGGACATACTGAATCTTGAAGGTAAGATTGACACAGAATCCGTCGAAAATTGGGTGCAACAATTGGAATCCTATTACTCTTTGAATCAACCCTTAGAAGTTAACAAGACCACCATTGCAGCCTTAAAGATGTCAACATCTGTGCACTGCTGGTGGGAGAACCTCTCGACAAAGATGGAGAAAAGCAGAGACCCCATCGACACATGGGATAAATTCGTCGAACACATGTGAAAGGAATTTTACCCACCCAAATACCTTGAGCAGCAATATAAGAAGTGGCAGCAGCTAAGGCAATGGAAAGACCAATCAGTACAGAGTTACACCGATGAGTTCTATCGACTCATGGATAGACTTGGCGTCCAAGAAGAAGATAAATTGCTTGTTCTGAAGTACATCAGCGTATTATCTCAGTATATTCAACAAGAGATGGAATGTCTGACTGTCAATACGCTTGCGGATGCATTCCACTATGCCAAAAAACTTGAAACCAAGAAGAAAGGGAAAGCACCCTTCACAACAAAGTCGACATCAATACAACCACCCGAAAAGAAGACATCAACCAACCTTGACAAGTCGAAATCTTCTTAGCTGACTCCACCAAAGCCAGATCACGGCAAAAATCCTTTTCAGAAAAGGGAATGTAGCAAACAATTGCCCAATAGGAAATGGTGTGATTACCACCACTCATCTTGGCATGATAAGTCTGAATGCAAATCTTGGAAGACATTTTTGGTGAAAGTGACGACATCCAACGCGTTTGAAAAGACAGTGGAAGAATCTGATCCAGACGCAACAACCCTTCTGGCATCGACATCGACCGCTCCAGCAGCCTCTACTATCATCGATGAGGAGGAACGAGAGCACCTATTCCATACACGGATATGGGTTCAGCACAATCCATTACATCTGATTGTGGACAATGGTAGCCAGAAGAACTTCATTTCTGAAGATCTTGTGAAGAAACTAGGTCTTTTTACCACTCCGCACCCTCAGCCTTACAACATCGGTTGGCTGAAGGATGGACAGGAACTACAGATCACCCGACAATGAAAACTTGCCTACTTCACAAAGCCTTTTGAAGATGAAGTACTCTGCAACGTAGCACCACTCTTCGTAGCCGATGCCCTGTTTGGGAAACCTCACCTATGGGATCGCCATGGAAGTTATCAGTCACGACCGCAGAAGGTGATTGTCAAAATCTAGAATCGATGGTACAACATTCCAGAGTGAAGACCTACACCAATGGTTTCAATGATATATGCTAAACAAACAAAGAATCTCATCAATCATGCTCAGAAGTCCGCGTTAATCATGATCAAACTGCAACATTCTAGGAAGACTACAATGACGAGTCGAATCACCGACCAAAGCAGCTCCTGACAGAAGCAGTTGATTGACAATGCACTCGACGAGTATCAGAGTTTATTCCAGGATCCGGATGGAGTACCTCGACATTTCCAAGTAAAACACTCCATTGAACTTGCTTCTGGTTCTTCTTTGCCTAACACATCTATTTACATAAGATCCATTCTCGAAAATGAAGAGATTCGTAGAAAAATCCAAGATTTGATAAACAAAGGTCATATCTAACCCAACTCCTCCCCTTGTGGAAGTCTAGCTGTCCTCGTTCCAAAGAAAGACAGGACTTGGCACATGTGCATCGACTACAGGGCACTCAAAAACAAATCGGTAAAGAATCACTACCCTCTGCCGCAGATAGATGAGATCATCGACTGTCTGAAAGGTGATAAATTATTTACTAAGCTCGACCTCAAGTCGGGATATCATCAAATCCCAATCGAGCCCTCGGATGTGTGGAAAACTGCTTTCAAGACCAAGGAAGGATTGTTTGAATGGTTAGTCATTCCTTTCAGCTTAACCAATGCTCCTGCGACCTTTATGCAATACATGGATAACATTCTTCGACCTTTCATCGGAAAATGGGTCATTGTCTACCTTGACGACATATTGATTTTCAGTCGATCATGGGAAGAACATGTCGGACAGCTTTGACAAGTCCTCGACACTCTCTAGCAACATCGGCTTTATTTGAACATGGACAAGTGTACTTTTGCGATGAAAAACATCAAATATTTGGGGTATGTAATTGAATCTGCAGGCATTCACGTCGATCCAGACAAAGTACATATCCCCAAAGATTGGTCCATTCCTCAAAGCATTCAAGAACTAAGAATTTTTCTTGGTTTGGCGAATTTCTATCGACGGTTCATACTCGACTTCTATCACATAGCCTGGCCCTTGAATTAGTTGATGAAGGGAAATGGAAAAACTATCTTCAAATGGACATCGACACAACAAGAATCTTTTGAACAGCTCAAGCACAAGCTCTGCACTACACCAATATTTGTGTTACCTGATTTGCATCAACCCTTTGAGATTGAGATGGATGCATTGGACTATGCCTTGGGCGCAGTGATCACTCAGTCTGGTCACCCAGTCACTTTTCATTCCGAAACTTTTAATGACACTGTTAGAAGATATTCGATGTACAAAAAAGAACTATACGCCATTGTGCAAGCTCTCAAGCAATGGAGGCATTACATCCTTGGAAAGGAAACGGTCATCCTCACTGACCATAAGCCTTTATAGTTTGCTCTGAAACAATCAAAACTACAAACAACTCGACATCTTAAGTGGATTAATTACTTATAACAATTCCAGTTGGTGATTAAGTATCAGAAAGGTAAATCTAACGTCGGCGCCAATTGTCTAAGCAGACCTCCCATTAATCTCCTTGTTACAGTGATGAGTATGCAGGGATATGACACCACTACTTGGCCTCAATTGTATCAGGAATACATCAAATTTTCACCAGTATAACGACAGTTTCAGAGTGACAGGTCGTCGACCACCGACTATTTCCTGAAAGTCACCTTGTTATACAAGCTTGGAAATCTTTGTGTACCGACTGGTGAGCATCGACAATAGCTCATTTGGGAGGTGCACTATAGCAAGACCACATGACACTTTGGAGTAGCAAAGACACTTGCTATTATGCAGAATTATTTATTTTGGCCTACACTTAAAACTAACGTCAACAAGTACATTCGATCATGTGTGGTTTGTGCCATTGCTAAACTGCCTAATCGACGACAGGGATTGTACACACCTCTACCAGTTCCTAGTCGACCATGGGAATCTATTTCTACGGATTACTTGACGGGATATCCTACTACCAAACATAAGCACAATGAGATATTAGTGGTAGTCGACAGATTTTCCAAGATGGCCATTCTAATACCATTATAAGAAGACCACGATAGCGCAGCAGACTACTCAGCTCTTCTTCACGCATGTTTGGAAACACTTTGATTTACCCACAACCATTAATTCTCACCGAGATGCTAGATTCGTCAGCATATTTTGGAAGACTCTCTGGAAACAATTGGACACACGACTCTCATTGTCGACAACTTTCCATCCTCAGACCGATGGATAGACAAAAGTTGTGAATCGCTTGGTCATACAATTGCTTCACATGTACAACCACAAGCATCGACGCACATGGGATGAAAGTCTTCCATACATATAACACAGTTACAATTGTGCTCAACACAACTCTACAAGTAACAGTCCATTTAAGATCTGTTACATATTTCAACCCTCATCTCCTATCGACTTCATCATCTCCTCGACACAGCCAAACTCCGACACCGACTATAGCCAGCGAGAAGTTGATAAATCCTTAAAGTTTTGAGAACAAATCTGCGACATCCAGAATCAAGCACAGGAAATGTTGCAACGCGAAAATGAGAAAGATAAGGCCCGACATGACAAGCATTGTATCCCTCATTCATTCCAAATTGGGGATAAGGTCTGGTTGCATCTCAAGAATGAACACTTCACTGGCCCTGTTGTTAGGATATTCCTATACTCCATCCTATTCCTACCAGCATCTCAATTATTTTCATTGTCAGTCCGGCATGCATTTTGCATGCATCCCAGTCATCAGTCCCAGAATCTAGCCCTCAGTTATATAGCCCCAAGAGCTTCTCTCAGATCATGTTTAGTCCTCCCAGACCGGGAGGCACCCACTTCTCACCCACCACTTGAGAAGGGAGCCTTTTCTCACCTACCAGTCTAGTTGCACTTCAGTTAGTTGAGTTATCCTTAGTTCTCTCCTTGATTTAACGATAGACTGACTCTCAACTGACTGTATCACTTTGATGGACCTCCGATGAGACTAGACTACCCATTTAGACTCCAGATATCTCCTCATGCTCCCTCCACTAAGCCTCCTTCATTCAGTTAGTGCCTCCATGTGTCAGTTACACCTACCACACTCAGTTAGACTCGGTTTGACTGATGGTTGACAGTTACTTGTGCATTGATGACTCCACCGATGATGAGATAGACTTCTAGTTGTGCCGCTTTGATGACACTCCACTGATTTTGGATCTATCTATGGAGGCTAATTCGAATCACACCTAGTGTATTCGAATCCTGAGCATTGTATAATTATTGTTTTACTATTCAGATTAATGTAACATGTGTAACTATTCTGCCTCTATCTGAGCTCCTTTGGATCTATGTTCAAGTGCTCTATTCTTCTTCTATTATTCCTAAATTCTTTCAATGTGAGGTTTACATCATCTCTTGGATCTACTGTGAGCATTTTCACATGGTATCAAAGCCATTTGAGAGTATATTCTACCTCCATTCTTGAGAGTTTTTTGCAGGTATTTCGAAGTTCCAGCAGTTACAGCAGTAGTATCAGCAGTTTCACCTTTGCACTCGTTCCAACAGTCGATGAGCAATTCGAATGCTCCTTCCTCTCCTATGATCCTCACTCCCTTCAATTACTTTGAATGGAAGCTTGAGATGAAAATGCACTTGTGTAACAGACAACTATCCAGATTGGTATTTGAAAAAGATCCCATACCACATGCAGCTGTGGAGAAAACCAAGCATCTAAATAAAATGGATGAAGCCTTTGGTTTCATGTGCCTTCATATGTCTAAAGATCTTTTGTTTCATGTTGAAGGAGTGAAGTCTCCTAATGAGTTATGGACAAAATTGAGAGTCTTTTTGGAAAACAGGATGGGCTAAGAGGCCACATTCTCAAAAATGAATTGGTTTCCCTACAACCTAGCAATTTTGAGAGCATTCAAGAATTCTTCTCAAAATTTAAGAACTTGCTTTTGCAATGCAAGCATTGTGGCATCACTAAAACTGATGAACAATTGGTGCTCTCAATTCTGAGCAAACTAGGATCTCAGTTTTCAGTCTTTGTATCTACCTTCTATTCTGGACGAATGTCAATCCCTGGATGGAAGTTTCCAAGCTTAGATGTCTTCACTAAATCTCTCATTCAAGAAGAGGACAAATTGATTGAAATGGGTGCCATCAAGGCCTCCAAAGATCTATCTCTTCTAGCTGGAGAAGCAAGTGGGACGAATGTAAAAGGGAGGAAAAAGGACAAAGATAAGAAGTCATCTAAATCCAAGCTGAATAATAAGTCAAGTCCATCAAAAGGAGCCTCCAGCTCCAAGAAGGACAAACATAAGAGATCTACATGTCCCTACTACAAGAGAGGAAACCATCCTGAGGAAGCTTGCATGCACAAGAAAATAGACCTACTAACCAAGCTTCTTGAACAGAACAAAATTGCTATTCCAAAAGATGCAAAGATGTCTGATTCTGGAAGTGGATCTGATGGTCATGAGGGTTGCCATGCATTGATGGCTGGTTTTTCAAAATCAAAGGCCCTCCTCATAGATTTTGGAGCCTCCAACCACATGGTTGCCTCTGAAGAATCATTTTCCTCTTTAGATCTAAATGATGGGCCTACTATTCACATGGGAGACAACTCTCAGATCTTTGCCAAAGGGTTGGGTACAGTACATATGGAGCATGGCAAGTTCAAGAATGTTCTATTCGTTCCCTCCTTGACAGCAAATTTGTTGTCTGTATATCAGATGAATCACACCGGATCACCTAAGAAGGTAACTTTTGGTCCTAACACAATTGAGATTACAGATATATCCACTGGGAAGACTATAGCAAAAGGGTTTGCAAATCATGCCTCCAAGGCATATGAGTTCTCTCATTTTCTTCCCTTCTCTCTTACAACTTCCTCAAAATCTGATGAAGATTCGAGTGAATCTTCTTCTGATGAAGATATAGAACAAGATCTTGATGTTGAGATCAAAGTTAAAGAACATTCAGTTTCAGATCCAGAACCAATACATGTTCTCAATCCAGAGCCAAGGCCAATATGGGCTCACACACTCCTTGCAGCCACTGAGAACACAGTTGAGGATTCGTTTGATCACATGACTAGAAGACTTCAACATCATGCCAACCTTGCATTATGCCATCTACCTCTCCATGAGAGATGCATCATGATGGTGGGGTTCTCTCTTCCATCTATTTGGAAGACTCATCATGATCCATTAGTTCGAGTTGCAGAAAGAATTCCTGAAAGACTTGCTTCGTCCAGTACACCCTCTACACAGTGGGAGGCACATCAGAAGACTAGATCCAGATCTAGCACCTGTTTTGGCATCCTACAGAGGATCAGCTTGCCAAGTTTTTTGGAAACGTTTTCACTGATGAAAGCTTCTTTCTTTTCTGCTTAGTATGAAGGTTCTTTGAGTTGTTTTACTGTTCTTTTGAGGGGGGGTATTTTTCCCATGAGGTTTTCCCCATTTCCTCAGTTTATGGATAGTTCTTTATTTTTCTATCATTTATTTTGATTGTATGGGTGACCTTTGGTCCTAGTTACCAGGGCCCAGGATGGATTAAGGGGGGGTGTTAGGATATTCCTATACTCCATCCTAGTCCTACCAGCATCTTAGTTATTTTCATTGTCAGTCTTGCATGCATTTCTGCATGCATGCATGCAATTGCATGCATCCCAGTCATTAGTCCCAGCACCTAGCCCTCAATTAGCTAGCCCTGGGAGCTTCTCTCAGATCAGTTTTAGCCCTCCTAGACAGGGAGGTGCCCACTTCTCACCCACCACTTGAGAAGGGCACCTTTTCTCACCTACCAATCCAGTTACACTTCAGTTAGTTGAGTTATCCTTAGTTCTCTCCTTGATTTAAGGATAGACTAACTCTCAACTAACTATATCACTCCAATGGACCTCCGATGAGACTTGACTGCCCATTCTAACTCCATATAGTTCCTCATGCGCCCTCCACTGAGCCTCCTTCATTCAGTTAGTGCCTCCATGTGCCAGTTACACCTACCACACTCAGTTAGACTCAATTTGACTGATGGTTGACAGTTACTTGTGCATTGATGACTCCACCGATGATGAGATAGAATTCTAGTTGTGCTTTGATGACACTCCACTTATTTTGGATCTATCCATGCAGGCTAATTCGAATCATACCTACTGTATTCGAATCATGAGCATTGTATAATTACTATTTTACTATTCAGATTAATGTAACATGTGTAATTATTCTGCCTCTATCTAAGCTCCTTTGGATCTATGTTCAAGTGCTCTATTCTTCTTCTATTATTCCTAAATTCTTTCATTGTGAGGTTTACATCATCTCTTGGATCTACTGTGAGCATTTTCACACCTATAACACCTCCAAAAATCCATCAAAATTTCAATTTTTTCTATGTAGTATAAACGCTACAATTTACTATGCGGAAATGTATATTTGTGAATGTTTAACTCCTTTTTAACTACTTACTACATTTGTATTGGTGACACTTATTTGTTTACAAAATTCATCATTTATTTAATGCATCTTAACCACTGAATACAGAGTTCTTTTGACTGTCTTTGATATGATAATTCATTGCTTATGATGACGTTGATATTTAATTTGTCATTCTTCTGGTCATAATACAATATCATAGTTATGATTACGACATTAATATTGTACATGTATTTCTTTTGTTGAAGGGGTTCTTGGTGATGCTCGGATGCTTACTTAGCTTATTAAGATAACGCTTCATGATAACTTGGGAAGGTTACAGGTCTGGTTTACATCCATAAATTTGGTATTATGACCAAGGTTATCATGGCTATAAACAACTTCTTTGCATAGTTAATAATGTTGCAAATATAAACTTGGTCATTTCTTCACTATAGGGTTGGAGATACCTGACCAAGTCTCGATGGTGTTGATCATGATCCAAAACTCTATAAAAATGGTTCAAATAGCAAACTGGTGCCATGGCAATAATCCACAATGTGAAAAAGGGGTAATAACTATAGCATGGAAGACTTAAATTCATGATAAGGTGGTTGACAGCTATATAAAATTTAATGAGGCCATGTGAATCTTGCCAACTCGACTCCTCAAGTACAGAACCCAAAACCCTATCATCGAAAGGGCATTAGGAGGGTCATGTGGCTCATTTGTAAAATGGAGAGCAGAGCTCTTTGGAGCTCTCGGCCACCATGATGAATGAACTACCTACGCACAAGTTTTCTGAGATGGTTTATGTTATGGTTCAATCATGGTCGTGGTGTTTGGTTATTTCCCTTTTTGCATGCGTATACTGGAGAGTCAAACTCTCCTCTCTTTGATTTCTCAACCAGGTGAAAGCTCAAACAGAAGTCGAAGCTTGCGAAGGTATGATTCTGTGTTTCACTTGTAATAGTTTTTAACTGTTTGTAATTTTCCTTTTATGCATTGTTGTTCAACCTTTTAACCTCTTGCCTTCTTGTGTTGACAAAGAATTGTCCCGCCTCCTGGTCTCGACTTGGGTCTTGGCGTTAGCTTTGGGTAAAGGAAAAGCAACTCGAGCGGTTGGATACCACGGTAAACTTCAGGCCTTCCACCCGATGAAACATATGTCAACAAATTTTAGGGTTGTTGTTTTCATTGTCCCTATCCAATGATTGTTTGATAAAAGAATGAGTCATTTGACATCTTTAGGCAGCGTTGATAATGTAAAATATTTTCCTGGCTAAAATCCAGTGTTGGGTTTCGACCGACTGTTTCTTATTTAAGGATTTAAGTAGTTTTGTTTATTTTTTTTGGGAACCCTAGTTGTAATCCCTAAGCAATGATATTATGCTTATAATCCTTTTAATGGAAAATAGAGTTATGCTATCGATTTCTCTCATCCTCTCCGACACTTTAACTGTTTGTATTTTTAAAATATATGTGTAACTCATTTGGGCCAAGCCCTAATTTATAAATTCATTTGTTGTCATGTAATACACCAGTTTTGGTTGTGTTGTAATGTTAATTAATTTTGGTTGTAACAGGGTTTAAACCCTAAAACCTGTCATGTACTGAATCTATATATTACTTAAACCGCACAGGGATGAGCTCTCACAAGACTTGAACCCTTGAATTGTGTTAAACTATTATTGACAAACCTAACTGTTTATTATTACGGTAATGATGCATTGTTAGATGGCGTCGAGCTCTATCCAAACTGAGTGATTTTAAAGAAAAGGTTTAATGTAGAAAAATAGAACTTGTCTATTGTATGAAGAGTTGATTAAGAGTGATTTGATTTATCAGTACTCGGTCTTGTAAATTCAATGTCGTAAGATGAAGACAGAGATACGTGATAACATGTTTATTTGGATAAGTGCATGTAGATTAGGGTTTCGTTCTGTCTGTTGTTTGTTTGATAGAGAACTACAAGGTTTTCATTTTGATCTTTGACTAGAATATCGTAACCGGAGTCTATCGATTAAGTTGGATAATTTTAAAGTTGAAACGATTGCATTCTCATTTATTTCCAGAATGTTCTTTGAGTTTTTTAACTCTATTTTTCAATAAGGGTTTCATATTTGTTTACAGTCGGTAATGGAAAATCTTGTTTTAAATGAATACTTTGTTTATTAAGAGAAGTCTGGGCATAGCCCCGAGCTTACAGCATGCTTAAAACGATTTAATAAATTTGTTTTTAAGTGTGAGGTCGTAAAATTTTATGGGATAAACCTAACCGTGATCATTTTACTTATATGTTTTGGATTAGATGAATTAAATGTTATTGAGGTTTCGTCAAACTAATATTAGTTATTTCTGTATGTATGCTAAAATGTTTGGGAATTATTTTGGAACTAGATGAAGAACTCTAAAGTGTGTTCGATTTTAAGGGTTTACTATAGATCTTGTTGAAACTTATAAATGGTGATTATAATACTTTGCTTTTGTTCGTAATAGTGATAATTTTGTAATGCTTTCTTGTAGGGTATAGATATTTGTTTATGAAGACGTATAGTGTTATTCTGTCGATAAATTATACTAATAGAAATTATGAAATAGATGTAATACATAAAATGATTCTATAATAGATATATTGTTTATACGATGACAAATATTGATATAAGCTATTTCTATGAATTTATACTTAGCACAATTATTGACTGAAAAACAATGGGATTTCTATCAGTATGTATACTTGATTATTATTTAAACTAGCTATTGTTCTGTCATAGTATGAACTGTAAAAGAAATAACCTGTATCTTTTAAGTTTTCTGAGTACTATTTCAATATACATTTTATAATTGTGTCTACATCTTATTGCAAAATAAAGGATCGGCATTTTAATCGGAATATTGAGATCATCCTAATCTATTACCTAAACAAACTTCTCTGTACTAGAGTACATCAAAAATGTGAAAGGAAAAGTACATAGAAGGTTTATATTCATCATTTTATAATTCCAGAACCTATTCATTCAATCATTTATGCAGAAATAATTTATCGGTCCAGTACTCTATCAATTTTTAACAGTTAAATAAGCATTCGACAACATTGAAACCTAACAAATTCAGATAGCATTCTTCAGAATATACAAAGTAAGATTTAGAAAATAATAAGACAAAAGCAATGCATAACCTATTTATACTGTGTAGGTGGACAAACACCCAAAGAAGACCATTCCTCCCAAATATCTCCTGAAAGCAGCCAAGATCACTTGCTTTAGGACCCCCAATCCTGTTCACTGAACCACCAAGGCGAAGATTCTATGTAGAAGCATGTGACAATCTCTTTGTATTTCAGTGATCATGAATACTTGCATATAAGCTCTTTGCAACTCAGCAGCATAAAAAATTATTACTCTGTAACTCATTAGATAGAATTCCCCTCATCGAATCTCTTGTGTGTTCAACATAGATGTTTCCATCAAACACAAGGAAAATTTTGTGAGCCCCCCGCTCAATTCAATGGATATAAATATTGCCTAGGTCTTTTGGGTCAATTTAACATTTAATGAGCCACATGCTCAGGTCCACCATCCTTGGGGAAAACGACCACATTTTTAGGGAAGTTTCCCCCTGCAACAGTTAGTAAGTGAGTTTAGATGCTACCACTTGTCAATTGCCTTCTACACCAGTTCCATTCCTCCTAGTGGGTCAATGAATACTCTTCAACAATCCTCTTTGGATGAGTGTCTCCTATTTTAATTTATTAAATAATAATAATATTCAATTACAGTCATCCTTGACCATCCTTGGTCAATAACATAAAAATTTACAATAAGTTTTAAAGTAATGTTTTTCCACAAACATAAAAAAAATTCAAGTCTAGGTAGGTTACAAACACCCCCCTCTTAAGTTCAACATCGTCCTCGATATTGCTTAAGCATCATCTGAGTCCTCCTAGAACATAATTGGATATGCTACCTGCATATGAATCTCCAATTCCCAGGTTGCTTCATCTGGACTAAGGTGCTTCCATTGCACCTTTACCTATCCAATGGTGCAATTCCAGAGTAAAATTTCTCTCCTGTCGAGGATACAATCCGATTCCACCTAAAAATATCCTTCTGGTTCCACCTGTATGTCATTCCAATCGATTACATGAGTAGCATCATGTACATACTTTTTCAAAATAGAAATATGAAATACATTATGTATTTTCAAATTAGGTGGCAAGGCTAACTGATAAGCCACTGGTCAAACTCTTGATAATATTTCAAATGTTCCACAATACCTGGGTGCTAATTTAGCACAACTCCCTAGCTTAAATGAGATTTTTCTGGGTTTTACATTGACAAAAACATGCTCACCTACTTGGAATTCGTTCTGAGTTCTTTTTAGATCTGCATGACTCTTTTGTCTTTCTTGTGCAATTTTCAGATTTCTTTGTACCTGCTTCACTATTAGTTCCCTCTTTTTCAACAATTGAGGTCCTAACATCATTCTATCAACTGGATTACTCAATGAAATGGGAGTATTACACTTTCTACCATACAGAATTTCAAAAGGACTAAGTTTAGCTGAAGCTTGATAGTGATTGTTATAAGAAAATTCAACTAAGTGCAGATATTCTTCCCACTTGTTTGGCTAATCTTTAACATACCTTCTTAACATATCCTCTAGAATCTGATTTACTCTTTCATCTTGTCCATCCGTTTGCGGATGAAAAGATGTGTTGAAATTTAATTTATTATCCAAACCTTTAAACAATGATTTCTAGAAATTACCAGTAAATTTAGAATCTCGATCAGAAATTATTACCTTAGGAATTCCATGCAAACGAAAAACTTGCTTCATAAACACATCAGCAATATTAGTAGCCTTAAAAGTAGTTTTGATAGGTATAAAATGAGTTTCCTTGCTAAGCTTATCCACTACTACCATTATTGAATCATTTTGCTTTTGATTTTTAGGCAATCCAGTTATAAAATTAATGTTGATAATTTCCCACTTCCAATCTAGAATTGGTAATGGTTGTAATAAACTAGTTGGGTGTTGATGCTCAGCTTTAACTTGTTGACATTCAATACACCTAACTATGTATTCAACTACCTCATTTTTCATATTTGGACAAAAGTAATCTTTTCTTAACATCGTTATCATCTTTTGTTAACAAGGATGCCCTGAATAAGGACTTTTATGTACTTCATTTAAAATCAACAACTTAATTTCTGGTAAATTTGGTACATACAGTCTGTTTTTATACAACATTATACCTTTTTCATTCAAACTATAATCTATTTGTATATTTTCATAATTATTTTCTGCAACTTTTACCTGTAATTTCTGATAATTTATATCCAATTTTATCCCTTCTTCAAACTGATTTTCTAAATCTGTTTTATAAGTACTAATTGTTGCCATAAAATTTAATTTTGCATTCCTACTTAAGGCATCAACCACCTTAGTTTCTTTACCTTTTTTGTGTTGGATCTTGAAATCATATTCGCTAAGGAAAGCTAACCACCTAGCCTGCCTTGCGTTCAGATTTAGTTGATCCAACAGATATTTTAGACCTTTATTATCTGTCATTAATGAAAATCTTCTACCGATTAGATGATGGTGCCACATCTTCAAAGCATGTATCACGACAACTACCTCTAAACCGTAGGTAGCGTAATTCTTTTCATGAATTTTTAGCTTTCTTGACTCATACGCTATTACATGACCTTTTTGTGTTAAGACTCCAACAAGGCCATCATTGCATGCATCAGTACATACAACAAAGTCCTTGTTTGGATCTGCAATTTTTAAGATAGGTGCAGTAGTTAATAGTTCTTTTAACTTTTTAAAACTTTCTTCACACTTTTGATCCCAAACAATTTCTGTCCCTTTTTCTGTAAATATGTTATGGGATTTGTGATTCTTGAGAATCCTTCTATAAATTTTCGGTAGTAACCTGTGATCCCCATGAATGATCGCACATTCGTTACATCTTTAGGGATAGGCCATTCATTAATTGCTCTTATTTTATCCGGGTCAACTGAGATTCCATCCTTAGATATCACATGACCGAAATACTGTATTTTATCTTTGAAAAATTCACACTTACTGAATTTAGCGTACAGTTGATGTTCTCTTAAGACTTGTAAAATTATTCACAAGTGTTCATCATGTTCTTCCTTAGTCTTTGAATAGATTAAAATGTCATCAATGAAAACAATTATGAATTTGTCCAAATACTTATGTAAGACATTATTTATTAAACACATGAAAACTGTTGGAGCGTTCGTTAGCCCAATAGGCATAACTACAAACTCATAATGCCCATAACAGGTTCTAAAAGCAGTTTTAAAGATATCTTCATCTTTAATTCTGACTTGATGATATCTAGATCTCAAGTCTATTTTCGAAAATATCGTCGCTTTGCGTACTTGATCAAACAAATCATCTATGCGGGGCAATGGATATCTATTTTTAATTGTCATTTTATTTAACTAACGGTAATCTATGCATAAACACAAAGTAGCGTCTTTCTTTTTAAAGAAAATGACAGGTGCTCCCCAAGGAGACACACTTGGTCTTATGTAATTTTTGTCTATTAATTCTTTTAACTGTGATTTTAATTCATTAAGCTCTAGGATATTCATCTGGTAAGGAGCTTTTGAGTTGGGTACCGCACCTGGTACTAACTCAATGGTGAAATCCAATTCCCTTTTCGGAGGCAATCCTGGAATTTCTTTCGGGAATACATATGAAAAATCTCTTAGTAGGATTGGTATATATTCAAGTTTTAATTTATCTTCTTTAGTAGCGTGTTCATCATTTATTACATTTACAACAAATACTTTACATCCTTTACATACAGCCTTTTACATTTTCAATGCAAAAATATGTCTAACATAAACTTTTCTAGGCACTCATTTTACTACAACAGTTTCTCCTTTATCATTCAAGCATGTAAATGTCTTTTCAAAACAATTCAAAACTAATCTATGCTTTTCCATCCAATCCATACCGATTAAAACATCATAAGATCCTAATGGTAATACATTCAATTTTACTTGGGTCTTAAATTGATTCATAAGAAATTCACAATCTTTAACAAAATCAACTACTTTCCTCTTGGTTCTTGTAGCTAACTGAACTAGCCAATATTTTTCAAACTTTTCCACTTGCAATTTACAGCTTTCTAATATACCAGGTGATACATAACTATTATAGGTCAAATCTGTACTTCTCCGTCCGTGATCACCTTTAGCTGTCGATCACACAAAAGGACAACTTGGATTGAAGAGCATGATGACCTTAGATGATGCTTTGACCTAACCTACCCCTCTGCAAGCTGACAAAACCCTGTAAAACCTCACATTTTGACATGTACGCTACCCTACAGGCATAATAGTAGTGCACGTGCCCTACTCCACAGGCATAAGAGTAGCACACACATCCTAGTATCCCCTACTCCACTTCAGCAAACTAGCGCACATAATCAAAAAGCCTGCAAACGCTGGTTGTAAAGCACTGAAGTTTCATATTGAGCGCTACTCCACTGTGAAAAACTCGTGCACATCTTGAAATGTGATTAAAAATATATTAATTTGACAAATTGGGATTAGTTGAAGTTGGTTTTGCAACTTCCCCAACCTCCCAATTCAACCACCTCTCGATCTAAACTGCCTACCTTGTCCCATAAATACAAGGAGGATTGAGGAGAGGGGTTAGACACATTTAGACTCTCATTCACAAGAGGAGAAACTTGCATTAAGGGTTGTTATGCTAGAATAAATCCAAAGTTAGAGAAGAGCAGGAGCCCATAATCCGGTTGCACAAGCACTCTAAATGATCAGGTATAATTTGTACTGATTATTTGCTTTTGACAATAAAGGTTGCAACATTCTTCCTGTCCCAATCAAATGTCTAATGGATTGTGTATTTGTTTGTTTAAATGCTTGATTGCTTTTTATGTTTAAATTGTATTTCAATTTTATCATTGTTATATCAGTCAAGATACGCTGAGGAAGGTATCTTTGTATTGCAAATCCATTGAACGGAAGATCGAGTTGAAGATTGAGCGCAAGATCGAGCAAAGCTAGGATCGAATGTCGTTAATAAGGTATGTCTTCAAGATCCTTGATCTCTTTCCCTTCATAGATGCTTATGTAATATGATCAATGTGTTTACCTGTCACCCCAGAAGTTGGTAGTGTCCCTTTCCTCGCTATAGGGTAGAATTCCTGAACAACAGACTGGCGACTCCACTAGGGACCGATTGTTTTTCTGCTCTAGGAAACCTATTTTGTTTTCTTTCCAGTACTTTCTGATCTCTTTGATCCATGAGAGGCCTTGTAGGTCACCCCTACCTCCTTACCTTTGCCTGACTCAGCCTTTTTCACCTCTGCAAAACTTGATTTTAGCCTCTCCTGACTTGTGCGCTACTCCTCTATACATACAGTAGCGCATACCTGAGTTTGCACTACTTTCCCTACTGCACAGTAGGGCGCATCTTCTAGAATGCACTAGTTTTCCTACTGCACAGTAGATCACACTCCTGTAACTTTCTGTTTGATGTGGGGTTTGGATTTCTGCCTGTTTGGTTGATTTCTAGCTTTGTGCATGGCTTTCTTAACTGATCCTTGAGGTGTGTAAGCCTTTGTTGAGTCCCATTATCCTCTCCTAAGTCCCTTAGGTCATCTTTTGCTTGCTTGAGTACTTTTGAGGTGTCTTGTTTGTTTGTGACTTTTTTTTTTTTGGAGACCGTGCGTTGTTCTTTAATGGACATAGCTGCTCGTCCATACCCTAGTAGTGTGTTGCAGGTATACAAACCTTTGTGCATAACATTTGTTGTTTGTTGCGACACTAGTATGCTATGTTGGTGTCTTGTCCTTTCATTTAGGGTTTGGCTCATCTTTGGAGTCTTTAGGGTGTCTTTCAAAAAACGTTTTGAATCTCGACACTTCCTGATCTCATTGTTAGTTTCAATTTCAAGCAAGTTGGAGTATCTTAATTTGTTTCCTTTTTTTTGAGTCTTTGTGATAGTAAGGTCATCTTTAGTTCACTTACCTACCTTCTACTTGGCTCAATGCTTTTGTTTAGGTTTTGGTGCTTTGGAGCAACTGTAGAGGTTTGCTTTCCGGTTATAAGTGTCTCTCATCCCTATTTTCTTTCCACTTTGTTTCCAAGTTTGAAGCTTTTTCATTTGAAAAACTTCGTAGGAAAAGTCTTTATCAAGTCATCGATTTGATTGTTGTGAGCTTTAGAGTCATTTTTCCTTACTTGCATATCTTTTATAGGTCTTACTTGCTTCCACTTTCAAGTACTTTTTCTTTTACATATAATGAAAAAGCAAAAAAATGAGTTTGGTAGTTTAGAGTAGTAAGGCTTATAATCATTTCAGAGTAGCATAGTTTACTTTGTTGTGAAATTGAAAAGAAAATGAAAAAGAGAACTTTGTTTAGGTTTGCTTAGTATTCATTTTGGAAGGAGCATAAACAAAAAAGAAAAAGAGTTCTTTTGTTGTTTCATTTCTCGCACTTTACTTTCTGTTGCAACCACACCACACGATGCACTACCCCGTTGAGTAAAAAGTAACCTTAAAAAGAACTTTAATAAAATAAATTAGAAACGATTTTCTTTCTAGGGATACATGACACCAACTAGCTTCGGCTAGAGTTTCGAGCTTAAAACACCTTAAACTGCTCGAATCTTGTTTCATTGCTCCAAAATCGTAGTGCGACTTTCATATAGGTAAATCCATCTGTATCAAATATTCCTGGGAAACTCTACTAAAACCAGAGCTAAGCACGAGGCCGTGGAAGATCGGATTTGTTGAGGACATCCCCTCATTTTCCCTTCAACCATAAACCAGGGTCGATTCGCGTACGGGGGTCCATCCGGACTTCAGGCTTTGCTACCCTGCCCACGCGTTTTGATCAGGCTGACGACTGTCCCCCCAGGATATTTCGTACTTATGGTAGCCTTAGTATCAGACCTATAGGATCATACACAGGTGACGGTGGAGGATTATATCTGTTGTACCTAGGACAGACGTGGGAGGAAATCCCTTGTAGGTCTTTGGGAGGGCGGTTGGGTGATTCTAGTGCTTGCACCCTTAGTCATTGTATTGTGGACCCCGAGTAACTGTCCTTCTTCCTTCGTTGATCTGTTATGGGCCCTCATCATCCCAGACTCTTATCCGGAAGGCATCTTGTTTTCCTGGTTTGTATACTTAGGATTTTTTTAGTGGTATGTTGTTTTCCCCTTAGTCTTAGTGGCCACTAGGTTTTTACTTAGTGTTATTTTTATATAATTGTGGAAGACCAACAGCTTCGTAGGTCTCGAAGGTTGCAAAACCTTCTCCCACTTAGAGTGGAGCCACTACCGCCACCACGATGACGGAGGACAGACTCCAGTGGTCTTTTTGAAACTACTAGTGAAATAGAGGTTCCTGGTGAACCACAACCTATGACTCCAGATCAGCAAGCTTTTAATACAGTCGAGATTGAGGATCTCACTTCTGGTGAGTTTAATACTCCTTTTAATCCTCCTCTGACCGGACTTAACAATCCGCTTCTGGTACCTGTTGGTTTCCAGCAACCTGATTATAGTGCATATTTGTTCACACCTGGCTTATGACTAACCCAGGAGGCGAACTGGGAGCTCCACAAACTCCCACAATAGGTATGAATACAAATAATGTAAATCCGCCTTCCACTGTTACACTGAGTTCGACTCAGACAATTTTTGTTTCAACTCCTTCCTTCAGTTTTAACGCTGGTACGTTAGACATGCCAAGCTCAACATCTTTGACATCCACCTCTACCCCTACTTTTGGACCCAGTAATACAGTGAATACCGTTCCACCTCCTGCGACTCAACAGTCATACCATATACCTAGTACTTGGATTTCCACACCCAATGTAGGGCCGAACGCCTCTGCAACTATGCCTGTCATGAGTACCATGACTGCACCATCCACCTCAACTACCCCTGGTTTTAACACCTTTGCAGGTTACAACATGAATCAAAATAGTGTACCTGCAGGAAACACCCCTTTTACTTTGTTTTCTGGAGGAGGGGGTATCGAGCACCCTATATGCAGATAGATTATTCCAACATATAGAGCAGATGAGATTTATTGTCAACCCGAGAAAGTCTTTTATTTCAAAGGATAAATGCACAGTCTATGCTTAAACACCAAATCACTGTAATTAAATACTTTTATCCTCTAACAACTATGTCCATCCCAAAGATCTGTGTAATCCCAATTGCTTTCTAAATACTATAATTTCAATTCCTTTCTACCATGCATCAACCAGAAATAATATAAGATTCAAGACAATTGTAGATAAAGAGAAATCCTATTCACATCCTAGAACAAGTAACTCACTTCTTCAATCTGATCACTCTTGAAAACCATAAGCATAAACTGAATATTAATCTAGAGATTCAATTGCAAGGGATTGAGTTCAGCTGCTCTAAGAGATTGAATTACAGGAATGAGAATCAACAATCATAACAGGAAAGTTAAATTGCAAGGGCTCATGGGATCACAACTTAACTGCAAGATGAACAAGGCTATGTACAACTGTCACACGAATTGCATAAAGTTTCTTACTCAGTCGACTGTCACTCTGTACTACTTGCTAATCTTAAATAAATATAATCCTAATTATACTGGAAATCCACACCACACTTACTACTGTTGCGTACGAAGGAGATATCATCAATCAAAACATCACACAACAATAAATTGAAGAGTCCTAATTTAACTCAGCGATCTATGTGGAAGACGGGCCCAGCCTTCACACAAAGATGCTGGCTGAACAACTTAAAATTCCTTTAAATCAAAGATAACTCCTTATATTAACAGAAGAATGATTACACAGTTTGCTCTTACTGCTATTACAATGAATAAATTCTCCGTTGTTCAACCCCCTGGGTCGAGGCAGCTCCCCGTATTTATACATACAGATTGTAACATTCGATCCTATTAATGGGCAGCCATGAAGATCTCTGATCTTTAGGCACCCTAAATAACACTAGCTGTTACAATACGTGGCAAAGTAGAGACATAAAAATGCGAGAAAGATGTTGATTGGCCCAGGAGTGACGATCTTTCGAGATCATAACTATACTCGAGCAGCGACATACTAAAGATCTCCAATTATAGCG
Organism: Larix kaempferi; assembly: GCA_027924585.1. Taxonomy (NCBI): domain Eukaryota; kingdom Viridiplantae; phylum Streptophyta; class Pinopsida; order Pinales; family Pinaceae; genus Larix; species Larix kaempferi. Next base: position 7,777,912 of record BSBM01000182.1, on the reverse strand, counting down.
CATTCTGTTATAGCTGCCTTGTCACAGCTCCACCTAGGATGTTATATTGGAACCATATGCCTTAATTGATGATTGGAACTTCGAGGATCCTTTTAAGCAACGAACATCCCTCCTTTCAAGACTTGTTCAGCCCCACCTTCCTGCAGTCCACTTATCTCAAACTACCTTCATAAATCATAACATGTTAGCACAATTGAGATATACACAGCCTTAATTATCACAATCATAAGCATTAATAAGATAAAGCAATGATCAGTCATACCTTGGCAGCTTGGGGAAATAAAGTGAGGACAACAGGTCTGATTAACATGATAAATGGTGTAGGACTGGGGAAGGAAAGGTGATCAAGGATGATTAAAAGAGGCCAATTCTGGGCTCAACAGGGGGTAACATCCTTAATCAACAATATGGTGGGGCTAACACCCAACCATAGTGAATGAACATACAGAGTACCAACCCACTTTCATTTGGATGGGGAAATTTGAACAACACTTTCACACAACAGCAGATGGCAGGGGGAAACCCCTACCAGTAGATGGCTTGGGGAAACCCCTACCAGCAAATCGCTGGGGGCAACCCTAACCAGCAGTTTATGGGTCAAAATATGGGTGGTTCCCCCTTCATGACTCTAGCTTATCAAATGCCATCCTATAGACCTCGTTTACCGTTTCTAGCAACTTTGAATTTGCCAGATCTTTCCAAGTTAACGAATGATCCGGTGTACCATAACGCGACATGGCCACCTGTTCGTACTAAGCTACCTTCGAACATTCCAAAATTCGAAGGAAAAACTGGTGAGGACCCTGGTGATCATGTTACCACTTTCCATTTATGGTGTTCTTCGAACTCATTGAACGAAGATTCCGTTAGGTTGAGACTTTTTCAAAGAACCTTAACCAGTGCTGCAGCCAAATGGTACATTGAGTTACCTGTAGCCACATTTTTTAATTTTCAGGATCTCGCGACAGTTTTTCTGAACCACTTCCAGCTTCCTGTTCGGTACGACGCCGGGACAGATCTTTTGTCTACATTTAGACAGAATAAGGCCACTCACTTATCTAATCACATTCAGGAGTGGCAAAGACAGAAGAGGCTCATTAAAGCCAATATACCTCCGGAATTCCTTTTAGAGTGGTATTTGAAATTACTCCTTCCTTACATTTCTAAGGAAGTAGCTACTTCTGGAGTGTCTTCAGATGAAGAAGCCATCTTATAGACCCAGCAGCTAGACCTAGTTTATGCACAGTCTGGGCTACTTTATGAGATTATACCAGATGCACCACGATCAAACACTGATCTTGGAAGACCTAAACCTGGACCACATACTGATGGCATAGTCAGTTCAGTTGATTCTGCAGCTTTCGACGCATTGACCAAGCAGGTTCATGCCTTATCCGTCAGACAATCGACTGCAGAAGCGACCTCCGTCACAACCTCTCCTTCTACTACTGAATCTGTAAACCAGGTTCAGAATAATCAAAAGGGCCCTGGACAGCCCAACAACAAAAAGAAGGGAAAGAAAGGAGAGGGGGATCACCTCACTCATCAATTCCCTCTACTCAAAGAAGCCCAGAAGCTGCTTCAAGAAAAGAAACTTGTCGTACTTAAAGATCCATTTCCTAAGGGGCAGGGTTCAGCTTCTGGCACCTCCAATGCTGGGGGCACTACTCATGCTTCAGTTGATCAAACTTTCATTAATATGGTTAGCACGGATGCACTTTTGCAAACGTGAGCAAGAAATTATACCCTGGATGTGCAAAACAAGGATAAAGATGTTCCTGAATCTTCCACTCCTCTCTACATACCTGTGGACCCACTTCCCAAGATCCCAAAAAGTGTCTTGAAATGGGCCTCGCACAATCCCAACGCTCAGGATGCTGCCAACTACAATGTGGTTGAAGATCTAGCCTAGACCCCTTGTGTTATGTCCACCTTAGAAGTTTTGCAAAGTTGTCCGTTACAATGAAATGCACTTTTGGCAGCGATTGGAAGTATGGAATCATCCAGCTTGACCGCACGCTTTGATATGACTGATATCAAATACCGGTTTTCATACCACGTTGCCCTTCAGATAGAGGTAGCTCATGGTCCTATGACCATGAGATGAGCTGTCATAGATGAGGGCGCGTCTACAAGCGTAATGTCAATTTCTTGTTGGAAAGCTTTGGGTTCTCCCGAGTTAGCCCCCTCTAACACACTGCTTACTGCCTTCGATGGCAGGACTTTCCGTCCACATGGAGTTCTACATCGTTTGAAATTACACTTGTCGGTAAGACAGTTGCTGTAGAGATTGAAGTTATGGACGCTCCGCTTGATTACAATATGTTGTTAGGTAGGATCTAGACATATGCCATGCGAGCCATTGCATCGGCAGTGTTCCGAGTTGTTATGTTCCCCCACGAAGGCAAGATTGTCACGGTCGATCAACTTTCGTTCTCTCGGAAAAACAACCAGACTTCATCGGATTCCACTATTCCTTTAGTTGATCAATCTGCCCCAATAAGCGAGAGTTTAGGAGCAGGGCTTTACAGGTCATTAATAGGCACTTTTGACCTACCCTCTCTCGTTCTTTTCATGCGTTCGGATGTAGGTACATCTACCGAAACTTTCACAGTTGTTTTAAGGATTGATCCGTGGATCCTTCCTACTGTATCTGAACCATCAGTGCCTTTAACCGTTGTATAAGTAGCATACATAGAAGCACAACACGTTGCAATGGAACATATCATGACTCTACCAGTCTCTGTTGAGTCAGATATGGACTATGCTCCTGCATGGTCAGTGGATTCTACCCACTCTTTTGACTATTTAGACACGGTTTTACCTTCTGATGAAGCCATTTTGGAAGCCATGATGGGCCTGGACCATCCATGGGAACATATGCATCACAGGTCTTACCTGCTTCCAAATCTAGACAGGATAAAGAGAGGAGAATTCTCTATGTGATCTTGTGGATTTGTTGATTTGTCCTCTTTTCCTTCTACTTCAAGAGTTGTTTACGCTAAAGGGAATATGGCTAATATATTTAGAACCATCCCGATTAACATTTACACCAAACCCGGGGTCGTGGAAAACATTTTTATTGGAGCAGACTATTCTCCAGAAGAGATCTCTCTGTATACCAATCGTTTTAAAGAATGCTGTGAAATCTTTGCCTGGTCTTATGAGGAGATGCCAGGCATCGATCCAGCTATCGTTGAGCATGTCATCACAACATACCCTAATGAAAAACTTGTGAGACAGAAGCTCCGTCCTGTGAATCCTCGAAAAGCGGTCGCCATTAAGGCAGAGGTTGAAAAATTGCTTAAAGCCAGATTTATCTACCCAATTGACATGATGGAATGGGTTTCAAATCCTGTTCCGGTTGATAAAAAGCAAGGTACCATCCGAGTCTGTACCGACTTCCAGGACTTGAATAAAGGTTGTCTGAAAGATAACTATCCCACACCATTTATCGACCAGATCATAGATGCCTATGCGGGACACGAGATGTTTTCTTTCATGGATGGATTTTCGGGATATAATCAAATTCAAATCAAACCCGAAGATCAACACAAAACAACTTTTATTTTCCCGTGGGGAACCTTTGCATATCGTAAGATGCCGTTTGGCTTAAGGAATGCTGGAGCTACTTTCCAGCGAGCAATGAATTTTTCTTTTCATGATATCAAGCACATAGTTGAACCCTACTTGGATGACCTCCCGACGCGATCTCGAAAGAGACGGGATCATCCAGCTCATTTGAGACTTGTGTTTGAATGATGCAGACAATATAAGATTCGATTGAATCCTAATAAGTGTGTATTCTGCGTCGAATCAGGACATTTACTGGGTTTTATTGTATCCAGTCATGGCATAATGGTCAACCTGTTAAAAATTGAGGCGATTGTAAATCTGCCTCCTCCTCGCACCTTGCGACAACTTCAAAGCCTGCAAGGCATGTCTAACTTCTTGCAACGCTTTATCATAAACTATGCTAAAATCACAAAAGGTTTCATGAGACTGCTTAAACAAGATACCTACTTCTTGTGGGATGAGGCTGCTCAAGCATCGTTTGAGGCCTTGAAAAAGGCACTACTTTCAGCCCCCTTGTTAAGCCCACCTGATTATGCAAAAGATTTTCTCTTATATCTGGCGGCGTCTGTTTACACAATTGGCATAGTACTAGTTCAGGAGGACGAAATGCTCCAAGAGCATGTTGTTTATTATCTCTTGCGTGCATTGACAGCTCCTGAGATCAAATATTCACATGCTGAGAAGTTAGCACTAGCTGCGGTCTATGTGGTGCAGAGGCTTCGTCACTACATCCTTTTACGAACAACTACTGTGATAGCAGAGGTCAATCCTTTCCAATATGTTTTCACTCGACGCATCATCAGTGGGAAGTACAATAAATGGATTGTAATCTTACAAGAGTTCGATTTGGTTTTTCAATCGGCCAAGTCAAAGAAATCACTAGTGTTCGCTGAGTTGATATCAGAGTTTCCAAGTGACTTAATGCATGTTGAGGAAGAGTCATCATTCCCGGATGAACATATCTTCCTTATAGCCTCCTCTGACCCATGGTACGGGGATATTTTAGTATATCTCCAGACTTTGAGGTGTCCTACCACTTTTTCTAGAGAAGAACGACGCAAACTGAAAAGTCATGCGAAAAACTATCTCATCATCTCTGATACTTTATATAGACGTGGGATAGATTCCATCTTATGACGTTGTTTGACTTTAGAAGAAGCAGAATCAGTATTAAATGATGCTCGCAGTGGATCTTGTGGGGGTCATCTTTCTGGGTTGGCAACAACTCAGAAAATACTGCGTGCCGGGTATTTTTGGCCCACAATCTTTAAAGATTGTGTGGAAGCTGTGAAACGCTGCCGTCCGTGTCATTTTTTCACCAGGAAAATGAGAGCACATCCAGCTCCTCTTCATCCTGTGATTACAACGGGTCCCTTCACAAAATGGGGGATTGATTATATGACTTGCAATCCAGTTTTGGTTGGAGGACATCATTATATCATCGTTGTCGTCAACTACTTCACCAAGTGGGCCGAGGCAATGCCTACTGTCAAGGCAGATGCAGAAACTGCCGCTTATTTTGTATTCAATCAGATTATTGCAAGGTTCGGCATACCCAAAGAAATTGTGACTGATCACGGCAGTCATTTTCAGAATAGCATGATGGCCAATTTGTACACAATGTTAGGTTTTTGGCAAGAACATTCGTCTTCATATTATCCACAGGCGAATGGACAAGTCGAAGCAGTTAACAAAACTTTAAAGATAATTCTGCAAAGAACTGTTAATTCCAATCGAAATAACTAGCACATCATGTTATGCCCTGCTCTTTGGGCTTACTGAGCGAATGTAAAGACTGCTACCCGGGTTCTCTCCTTTTTAGCTTGTGCATGGGATAGAAGCAGTTGTTCCGATTGAATGCGAGATTCCTTCGTTGAAGTTGGCTGTCCAACTCCTACCAGATACTTCAGCACTGGAAGAACGTTTGTTGCATTTAGAGCATCTAGATGAGCAGCGCCATGACGTGCTCACAGCAAACAAAGTTCATAAGAAACGAGTCAAAGGACAGTACAACAAGTCTGTCAGACCCAGGGTGTTTCTCGAAGGAGACCTTGTTCTACTTTGGGATCAGGACAAGGAACCTTTAGGACCTGGCAAGTTCAAGTCCATGTGGCTCGTCCCCTACATAATTTCTAAGGTACTGAAGAAAGGTGTTTATGAACTAACAGACTACGAGGGTAATAAGCTGCCTGAGCCTAGAAATGGACTCTACCTGAAGAAGTACTACGCTTAGGCATTTGTGCTTTTTATTGTAACATAGTTGTATATTTTGTAGAGCTAGTTTTTGCTTGTGCTTGTTAGTTAACCTTATGTGTGTCTTCATTTTGTGTATCAGATGTCGACTGAACATTTCTTAGGATTTGCTGATGGTGCCAATCGCCACACCCGACAGTTGGCTTCAGCAGCTTGGGTCATTTACTCACCAACTGGCCAACTGTTCTCTTCGGGGGGGGTTTGCTTGGGTCCCACTACGAACAATGTGGCTGAATACAGTGCAGTTATAGAACTTCTCTGAGATGCTCTTATTCATGGCATTTCACATTTGGAGGTAAGACTTGATTCGCAACTAGTTGTATTTTAGTTAACGAGTGTTTATCAGATTAGAGATCATGTTTTGCTACGACAGTTTTTGCGAGTTAGATTATTGGAAAGACAGTTCGATTCCATTATATATCAACACATTCCAAGAAATTTGAATGCATTAGCTGATTCGTTTGCAAATTATGTTTTAGATTGGCATTTGTATCATACATTTCTATAAATATCATTTCACACATAAAGTTAAACACACACACATGTAAATAACCAATACTGTATATATATCCGATACTGTATCAAAAGACATAATATGAGTTTTGTATCATAAGTCTATCACAAGTCATTTCATGAGATACAAAACTGGGCTTGGTGGCCTCAAAAATATACATAAAATATCCATCTCCTATGGAGAAGGAGGGGCCTCATCGGCATCTACTACCTCTCAGTAACATATGACCAACCTAGCTATTTTCTGCAGCAACCTAATCCATGCTGGGGGCACACCAACTACATCCTCCTGCATATCAACAAGCATCCTCTCAATGCGATATGTGGGAATGTCATGAGTCAAAAACTCATCTTCCTCTCTATAGTCCCTAGCATAGCATCAACTGCACCCACATCTGTTGGCCTTACGAAAATAGTAGGATGTCCCTCAGGACAAATCGGTCCAATATCTGCATATGACACTTGTTTAGTACTTCAAAACTCATCATAAAAATCATATACTTGAAAATTTGAAAAAATTAAATAATTTTCAAAACATAAAGATACCTACATCTCCCCAGGCACCACCTGGAGGAAGTACCAGCTCTGGATCATGACGGAAGTCTAAACCAGCATACGGAAACTACTCGAATGCCGGCACCTGTCTCTCCCACCACCCCCAAAAATCATCAGTATGATAGCAAAAGTGGCTTTCACCACCACCCTGGCGGAGAAAAATATCACCCCAACGTCCCAATCTCGAATCATGAGGAATGACTGGAGGTAGAGGCATGCCCAAGCTAAGAGCAAGTACCCTCTCGAAGAAGAAGGTACAAAGGATGATACCATATCCAAAGTTCTTCATACTCCCGGCCTTACAACCCGAGAGTTGAAGCTTCATATTTGCTAGTAAACTAGTGCACCAAGCACCAATCGTATACATGACCTTGCAAGCATTTGATACCGATATGCATGTAATGCCTCGAGGCTAAATGTTGTGTGGTGCTTCCTCCCATTCGGTTCAACATACTTACAATAACCTTCAAAGGGAGTCTATCAATACTAGAAATTAGGATTTGACTTCTTGATTTCTTGGTTCCCGCCACACAATATGCATTTATATATTCTTGCACTGACATAGCACCCATATTGTGTGAAGATCCTTTCAAGTTTACCGCATCTCCCCTCCTAGAGAGGCCGGTAATAAAGTATATGTCCTCAATGGTAAGGTCTAGCGTTTGTCCCCAGATATCAAATGCATTGGCATCTACATCCCAATATTGAATGAGTCTTTGAAGCAATCGATTGAGTGCCCTCATGTTCATGGTTCTATAAAACTTCAACAAACCACACCTTCGAAGTGCATGGAGAGTTGTTGGGTCTTGCATAGCCACTCTATCCATATCCTCATGTTCTCTTTCCCTCCAAACAAGTACCATCCTGTCACAAAAAGATCAAATTTTTTAGTCTCGACACTTTTTCACCATGTTCAGGGGTGTGCACTACTCTATAGCCACATAGTCATGCATGGGCACTACTGTGCATGAGCAATAGTAGCGTATACCTCCAGTATGCCCTACTTTGCCTCTTGCGGAGTAGCGCACACGCACTCAACGAGTTGAACATGGCCCCAAAATCAATTTTGAGCATAAAAATTGACAAATGAAGTATGGAAATGCAAGTAGAGATGAATATAACTTACTTGGTGGAGGAATTAAGTTGAATGGTGGCCCGAGTTGATCGCTACAAATGATTGAAGATCAAGGGTTTGCTCCAAAAACCTCTTCTACAATTCCAAATGTGATATTTGAGTTTTCAATTTGAAATTACATATATGAATTTGAATTTGATTTTTACCCACTTTTGTAAAAAACTCTATAGTTTCAAATTTCATCAAAATGTTCTATTTAATCATTGAAGGTAATTTCAACTAATATCTCTCAAATTTTCACTAGTTTTTCATAGTATCAATTTATTAAGACTTAATTTCTTGATGATAGACCATTTCAAGTAGTTTATGGTTAAAATTAGATATCATTAAAGACTTTTTTGTCGTCACTATTAACATGGTTGTTGAGATCCTAGTCTTTAGCAGGTCATGAGCCGTGATCCTGGAAGCTATCATTTAAGTCATTTTAAGCTCTTGTTTGGACTATTTAAACCTAAACAAGATTGCCGAGCAAACTTGACCTCTTCAAACTCGTTAAAGGAACTGAAGGCCCATCTGCTTAGGTATAGAATTACCCCTTTTTCGGGCCTTGGTGGATAATTTACGGAAAAGGTATACTCTAGGTATACTCTAGTAAATGCTAGAAGAGTTCTTCTTCCATTCTTTTACACTTTTTCAGGGGAGGAGACTAACTTTACGAAAAAGGACCTTTTGGAGCCTTCTTTAGGGTTTTCAAGCTCTCTAAATATGAAAACACCAAGCGAGCACTCACCTACTCGGGCTCGATGCGAAATCCACGAGAGGGTAAATAGAGGATTATTTAAGTTTTTCAGACTCTATAAATAGGAAAAAATTGGAGAGCATTAACCTACTTGGGCTCGATATTAAAATCCACGAGTAGGTTTATGGAGTTATTGTTTAAGTTTTTCAGACTCCTTAAAATTGAAAACACCGGCGAGCAAGAACATATCTCGGCTCGATACTAAAATCCAGAGATCAGTAATATAGAGTAATCTTATATCTCTTCTTCGAACTCTGTAAACAATGAAGAAGGTCCCGAGTCTTCCTCCCATGGGCTCGTTAAACTTTTTCACATGGTTGGACTTATTGAGTTTTCATTCTTTCTTGGACTCATTAAAACAACAAGAAAGGTATTCTTTTATCTAAAAAGAATAAGGGATAAGAAGGATGTATCATATCTTCAGTTTCAAAGGCAGTTTCAGCAGTCCTATCCTTGAACACAGCACCTACTTGAGTCTATCATGTCAGTTGGGCTTAGTTTTTTACCTTAGGGTGAACCTGATCTCCGAGTTGTTCACTCCCTCGGTTGGTTATTCTCCCAACCATATGGAGGGTCTACGAATGTCTCCTACATTACAGGCTTATATCATTTCCCCATTATGTTGAAAATTGCCTAAGTCAATTTGTGTCGTGCTCACCGTTCAAGGATATAGCCCGTGTCGACCATTCTACAGTTTACCTTGACCTCATGTGTCGGCCATCCTAGTGTCAGTCTTGTTACATGTATTACTCCATATCAGCTCATACTAGTTGAGGGTCCCTCATGTTGGATGATGGAGGATGCCTTAAGGCCTCCCTTCCAACGGACTTCTTCCCATTGACATCAACTCATTTTTCTCTGGGAACGAAGTTTAGAGTTTCGGTTAGTACCTTGGAGATTGCAGTCACCAGTGGCAATTTTCCTCACTGTTGAATCATGAGAATACATCAATGTCTCTTATTCGACAGGTTCCTCAAGTGTTCGACTCCAAGTCCACTTATTCACACTTGTTGGATCGTACTAGGTACCTTGGTCCCCATTATCATTATCAGTGGAAGCCCTCGCATTTGTTAACGGTATACATCAAGGACCGACAATCAAACGATACCCCCCATGTTCGACTTTCAACTCATTTATTCACATGGTTAGGGTTTGTACCTTGGGTTGTTTTGGATGAAGACCTCGAGATGTTGATGACATCACCTCATTATGTTATCACCCAAGCTGCGCAAGACTGAGCCTCACTCATTTTCGGCTCTCCATGAGACATAGATCCAGTTTGTTGTTATGGCTATGATCTCTTAGTTTGACATGGATCCACGTTTGTATTTCAAGTGGCCATGCTATATATACATCTCCTAGTTATGTATCGGAGATCATGTTGTATCACAATACACATCTATATGATGTCAAGATTGTAATTGCTCGCTGACCTTGATATTTGTTTCAGATGTTTCTGTGACTTGGTTCTGCGGTTTCTTGCTCCTCTGACTTGGAATTATAATGTATTTCGGCCATCGCTTCCCTCTGACCTCACACATTAGGGGGAATATGTTATAGGTCAAATATGCACTTCTCCGTCCATGATCACCTTTAGCTGTCGATCACACAAAAGGGCAACTTGGATTGAAGAGCATGATGACCTCAGATGATGCTTTGACCTGACCTACCCCTCTGCAAGTTGGAAAAACCTTGTAAAACCTCACATTTTGACATGTGCGCTACCCTACAGGAATAATAGTAGCGCACATGCCCTACTCCACAGGCATAAGAGTAGCGCACACATCCTAGTATGCCCTACTCCACTTCAGCAAACTAGCGCACATATTCAAAAAGCCTGCAAACGCTGGTTGTAAAGCACTGAAGTTGCATATTGAGCGCTACTCCACTGTGAAAAACTCGCGCACATCTTGAAATGTGATTAAAAATATATTAATTTGACGAATTGGGATTAGTTGAAGTTGGTTTTGCAACTTCCCCAACCTCCCAATTTAACCACCTCTCGATCTAAACTGCCTACCTTGTCCCATAAATACAAGGAGGATTGAGGAGAGGGGTTAGACACATTTAGACTCTCATTCACAAGAGGAGAAACTTGCATTAAGGGTTGTTATGCTGGAAGAATTCCAAAGTTAGAGAAGAGCAAAAGCCCAAAATCCGGTTGCACAAGCACTTTGAATGATCAGGTATAATTTCTACTGATTATTTGCTTTTGACAATAAAGGTTGAAACATCCTTCCTGTCCCAATCAAATGTCTAATGGATTGTGTATTTGTTTGGTTAAATGCTTGATTGTTTTTTATGTTTAAATTGTATTTCAATTTCATCATTGTTATATCAGTCAAGATACGCTGAGGAAGGTATCTTTGTATTGCAGGTCTATTGAGCGGAAGATCAAGTTGAAGATTGAGCGCAAGATCGAGCAAAGCTAGGATCAAACATCGTTAATAAGGTATGTCTTCAAGATCCTTGATCTATTTCCCTTCATAGATGCTTATGTAATATGATCAATGTGTTTACCTGTCACCCCAGAAGTTGGTAGTGTCCCTTTCCTCGCTATAAGGTAGAATTCCTGAACAACAATAACTTAAACTAGGACCCGGGTCAATTAGAATAGATATGGGTCTGTTCTTTAGCATACCATCTATTTTGACCATTGAAGTCTGACGATCAACCTGTCAATTCTCCAAGGCTGCATTGATCCTGGGAATTTCCCTCTCTAAGTCACCAACTATTGCCTCTTCCTGCACTGTATGGATGTTGCTAACGTTTCTTTTTTTGTTAGAACAATTTGTTGCATAATGTGTTCCTTGACATTCAAAGCATTTTATAGGTTCTTTTTGTTCATAATTTTTAACATAATTATTAGGCATGTATCTGTTTCTTGTAGCTGTAAAATTCTATGGTATATTGCTTTTATAATTATTTCCTTGAAAATTTCTGCTAGGGAAATTTCGCTTGTTATTTCCAACATTCCTGTTAAACTTAAAAAATTTCCTTCTTTGTTTGAAATTACTTGGTCTATTAACTTTCTAGCTAGGTACACTTTCTCTTTTTCTGTTATGTTCATAACATAAGTTTGCCTTTCTCGTAGATTCCTCAAGAGTCTTGGGGTTGTCATACTCAATTTTGTCTTTGATATTAAAAGGTAAGCAACTCAAAAATATTTTTATTTTAGGCTTCTCATCAACAATGTAAGGTACATATCTTAACAGACTTAAGAATTTACTGCTTAATTCTTTCATGTTCATAGAACCTAGTTTTAAATCATAGAACTCTTTAGTTTTTTTCTTCATAGTACTGTTCAGACAGAAACTTCTTCTTAAAGCATCTCTTAAAATTACGCCAAGTTACACTCTTTTATTTAATTTTTTTTACTCTTTTTATATCTTGCCACCATATATCTGCTTTCCCAGTTAGATTATAAATGGCCATCTTAGCTTTCAACTTATCTGAGTAATTATAAATTTGAAAGTATTTCTTCATACCTGATAGCCATGCTTCGGCTTATTGTCCCTTTTCTATCTCACCGTTAAACATTTGGGGTTTTATCTTTTTAAACTCCATTGAGATCTCTTCATATGGCTTGTAATTCCTCTTTTTAGGACTGCAGTCAGTATCACTAGAATACTTATGTTTCTTTTTATGTGTTTTAACTTTAGCTTCAGAAGAGGAATTACTTTCATCATTAGAGAATTTTAATTTCTTACCTTTGTGTTGATAAGATATGGTTCTAGATTCAGACTTAAATTCTGTTCTTTTATCTTTTCCCTCATTATGAAGTTTATCTAGTAATATATGATTTAGTTCTTCCCGTGCCTTTAGAATTCTTTCATTTCCTTCCTTAATAGTTTTTATTTCAGCTTTTAAATCTTTAATAGTCCGAAGTAGTTTGGATGAATTATCATTTAATTCTATCTACGTATATATTTTCTTTCTTAACATGTTCCTATTCATGATTATTTTGTTCATTATGATGGGATCCATCCTCGGCTGATTCCTTTGGTCCTTCCATTACCTGCACAAGATAGATATCGAATGTTCTGTACAGAAACAATTGTTAAACAAAGTTAGAAATTTATTTTTTTTCTGTTTTAAATTTGAATGCGCGAGTTGAGCCACTTTCAGGACTAGTGTTTGAACTTGTGCTCTGATACCACATGTAACACCTCCAAAAATCCATCAAAATTTAAATTTTTTCTATGTAGTATAAATGCTACAGTTTACTATGCGGAAATGTATATTTGTGAATGTTTAACTCTTTTTTAACTACTTACTACATTTGTATTGGCGACACTTATTTGTTTACAAAATTAATCATTTATTTAATGCGTCTTAACCACTGAATACAAAGTTCTTTTGACTATCTTTAATATGATAATTCATTGCTTATGACGACGTTGATATTTAATTTGTCATTCTTCTTATCGTAATATGATATTGTAGTTATGATTACGACGTTAATATTGAACATGTATTTCTTTTGTTGAAGGGGTTCTTGGTGACACCCTGGTGCTTACTTAGCTTATTAATCTAACGCTTCATTATAACTTGGGCAAGTTACAGGTTTGGTTTACATCCATAAATTTGGTATTATGACCAAGGTTATCATGGCTATACACAACTTCTTTTCATAGTTAATAATGTTGCAAATATAAACTTGGTCATTTCTTCATTATAGGGTTGGAGATACCTAACCAAGTCTCGATGGTGTTGATCATGATCCAAAACTATATAACAATGGTTCAAATAGAAAAATGGTGCCATGGCAATAATCCACGATGTGAAAAATAGGTAAGAACTATAGCGTAGAATATTTAAATTTATGATAAGGTGGTTGGCAGTTGTATAAAATTTAATGAGGCCATGTGATTCTTGCCAACTCGGCTCCTCGAGTATAGAACCCAAAACCCTATCATCGAAAGGGCATTACGAGGGTCATTTGGCTCATTTGCAAAATGAAGAGCAGAGCTGTTTGGAGCTCTCGGCCGCCATGATGAATGAACTACCTACGCAGAGGTTTTCTGAGATGGTTTTTGTTATGGTTCAATCGTGGTCATGGTTTTTGGTTATTTCCCTTTTTTCATGCGTATACTAGAGAGTCAAACTCTTGGCTCTTTGATTTCTCATTCAGGTGAAAGCTCAGACATAAGTTGAAGCTTGTGAAGGTATGACTCTGTGTTTCACTCGTAATAGTTTTAAACTATTTGTAAGTTTCCTTTTATGCATTGTTGTTCAACCTTTTAACCGCTTTCCTTCTTGTGTTGATAGAGAATTGTCCCGCCTCCTGGTCTCAACTTGGGTCTTGGCGTTAGCTTTGGGTAAAGGAAAATCAAATCTAATGGTTGGATACCATGGTAAGCTTCGGGACTTCCACCCGATGACACCTCTGTCAACAAATTTTAAGGTTGTTGTTTGCATTTCCCCTCTACAATAATTTTTGATAAAAGAATCAGTCATTTGACATCATTAGGCAGCGTTGATAATGTAAAATATTTTCCTAGGTAAAAGCCAGTGTTGGGTTTCAACCGACTGTTTCTTTTTTAAGGATTTCAGTAGTTTTTTTATCTATTTTGGGAACCCTAGTAATCCCTGAGTAGTGATATTACGCTTATAATCCTTTAATGGAAAATAGAGTTACTCTACCGATTTCTCTTGGCCTCTTCAACACTTTAACTGTTTGTATTTTTAAAATATATGTGTAACTCATTTGGGCCAAGCCCTAATTTATAAATTATTGTTTTGTCATGTAATACGCTAGTTTTGGTTTTGTGTTGTAATGTTAATTAATTTTGGTTGTAACAGGGTTTAAACCCTAAACCCTGTCATGTACTGAATCTATATATTACATAAACCACACATGGATGAGCTCTCGCGAGACTCGAACCCTTGAATTGTGTTAAACTATTATTGGAAAACCTAACTGTTTATTATTACGGTAATGATGCATTGCTATATGGCATCGAGCTTTATCCAAACTGAGCAATTTTAAAGAAAAGGTTTAATGTAGAAAAATAGAACTTGTCGATTGTATGAAGAGTTGATTAAGAGTTATTTGATTTATCAGTACTGGGTCTTGTAAATTCGATGTCGTAAGATGAATACAGAGATACGTGATAACATGTTTATTTGGATAAGTTCCTGTAGATTAGGGTTTCATTCTTTCTGTTGTTTGTTTGATAGAGAACTACAGGGTTTTCATTTTGATCTTTGACTAAAATATCGTAACCGGAGTCTGTCGATTAAGTTGGATAATTTTAAAGTTGAAACGATTGCATTCTCATTTATTTCCATAATGTTCTTTGAGTTTTTAAACTCTATTTGTAATAAGGGTTTCATATTTCTTTACAGCCGGTAATGGGAAATCTTGTTTTAAATGAATACTTTGTTTATTAAGAGAAGTCTGGGCATAGCCTCGAGCTTACAGCATGCTCAAAATGATTTAATAACTTTGTTTTTAAGTGTGAGGTCATAATATTTTATAGGATAAATCTAACCACGATCATTTTACTTATATGCTCTGGATTAGATGAAATAAATGTTATTGAGGTTTCACCAAACTAATATTAGTTATTTCTGTATGTATGCTAAAATGCTTAGGAAGTATTTTGGAACTAGATGAAGAACTCTAAACTGTGTCCGATTTTAAAAGTTTACTATAGATCTTGGTGAAACTTATAAATGGTGATTATAATACTTTGCTTCTATTCATAATAGTGATAATTTTGTAATACTTTCTTGTAGGATATAGATATTGGTTTATGAAGATGTACAGTGTTATTCTGTCAACAAATTATACTAATAAAAATTATGAAATAGATGTAATATATATACATAAAATGATTCTATAATAGATATATTGTTTATATGATGACAAATATTGATATAAACTACTTCTATGAATTTATATTTAGCACAATTATTGACTGAAAAACAATGGGATTTCTATCAGTATGTATACTTGATTATTATTTAAACTAGCTACTGTTCTGTCATAGTATGAACTGTAAAAGAAATAACCTGTATCTTTTAAGTTTTTTGAGTATTATTTCAGTATACATTTTATAATTGCGTCTAAATCTTATTGCAAAATAAAGGATCAGCATTCTAATCGGAATATTGATATCATCCTAATCTATTACCTAAACAAACTTCTATGTACTAGAGTACATCACAAATGTGAAAGGAAAAATACAGAGAAGGTTTATATTCATCATTTTATAATTCCAGAACCTATTCATTCAATAATTTATGTAGAAATAATTTATCGGTTCAGTACTCTATCAATTTTTAACATCTAAATAAGCATTCGGCAGCATTGAAACCTAACAACTTCAAATAACATTCTTTAGAATATATAGAGTAAGATTTAGAAAATAATAAGATGAAATCAATGCAGAACCAGTTTAGACTATGTAGGTGTCATGTCCCAAATTTTTCATTTGGTCACAATGGCCTAAGCCCATTGGCCATATTCATGAGAGTTTGTCAAATTAATGTTAAGGGTCAAATAATTGCCAAGGAGGAAAATTACTAGTTTCCTAGGTTGTGGGTGGAAGCATTGGGATTTGAAATAAGAAGGAATATAAATGATGTGTCGACATTATAATAGCATAAATATTTAATAAAGGAGCTAAATAAATATATACAAGGGAAAATCAAAGTGGCATTTCACTGAAGACACATGGAGGAAGTGGAACCCACACAAGCTAGATTTTCTATGGCACATGGCATCCTCCTCTTGTCATTTCGAATCCATAAGAAGCCAAAGGGTATTGGGATGAGTTGGAAGGTCAATAAAATTGGCATGAATCAATTAAGGTCGAATTGGAGTGGAAGAGTAACTCCCATGGAAGAGGAAGAGGCATTTTGGAGCTAGTGAGACATTTGGACTAGATTCCTTAGATCTATGACAACAATGATGAAGATGATATGACACCTATGAAACAAATCAGACCTGAAGGATGACATCTGACATATATGACATGTCAGGGATAAAACTAGCCTCCAAGAGGGTGCTCAAGGGAGTTAGGGCAGCTAAGATGCTTCCACATGTGATTTGGTGGAAGTGGGAGACTAGGAATTGTTGTACAAGTGGCATCCTTTGGAATCTCTTCCCAACTTGAGTTGGAATGCATCTCTTGGAAGGAATTCAACCCATAGATATATTGGAAACTTTATAAATCTCAAGAATAAAGAATGAATGCATCTTTTGATCATTTTTAGAATTTTCTATTGCATTTGTGATAGAGGAGCTCGTGGATGACTAGTTTCTTGCCTTAGCCAATTTCGAGGGTGAAAGATTCCCATCCAAGTTGGTTTTTGGAAAGGCCATTCAGGTATTTCATGGATATTTAATGGAGTCTTTATTTGTAGGTGTAATCTACAGGGAATCTCGTCGTTTCTTCTAGTGCAGCTCACTCCTTCAACCATTTCCAGTTTTCATTGCATATTCTTGATCCTTGAGGGAGGGTGTTTTTTATTTGAAAGAGGAGTTGCATAAGTCATATGAACACTCTAGAGAATCCAAAAAAATTAGAAATATGTCTTAATATCATCCAAGTACCTTCTGTAGAAATTTGGGAGAATTTGGATTCATTTGGAAACCAAGGAGCGAATACTAGTCAAAGAGAAATTGCTAGTCAAACTCCCTACTTTGGACAGAATCTTAAAGGGGTTTGCAGAATCCTTTTGTTGGTCCTATATCATCCCTGAACATCATAATCAATTCATTATATCATTAATATACCTTCTCAGAATATTTGGGATAATTTGGAGCAAATTGGAGACCTAGACAATAAAACTAGTCAAAGGTCGAACTAGGGAAAAAAAGTGAAAAATTTGCCATTTTATTAAATTCATAAAAAGGGACATTACAGTGATGTCAGAGCATGGTCCTTGCACCTGTGAATTAATATCATGCATTGAAGAATAAGTTTCATCCATGTCTTACTATTATGATGAATCTTATGAGTACAATTCTTATGAGGAATATGCAGATGATTGTGAGCAATATGAAGTATGAGGAAGAGGTGCCATCATGCCACACTTCTTACAATTTTAGGAAGAATGAAGATTATGATTATGACCATATGTATGATAAATATGCGTATGTCACACCACCAAAGGATAATTCTATGGATGAGTTACAAAGATGGAGAGCAACATATAAAACCTTGCCCCAACAATATCAAAGATATCAAGCATATCTTGCTTCGAAGGAAGATACACAAAATGCCATTTCTTTTGAAGACTATGCTTATGGGTTGTTTGCAAATAGACCCACAAATGAAGATGTGGAGTTAGTGAAGAAAGTTCTATGTCCTTCTTGCAAAATACCTTGGAGAGAAAATCATATATGTGTGAATGAAAAGAGCAATGAAAAATCGGAAGCTTCAGGGAATGCAAGTATTTCCATCTGGAAGAGACTTCTTGGGTACTTTTCAAAAAGAGATTCCAAATGTATTGATATTAAGGACACCAAAGGGAAAATTACATTAGATTGCTTGGAGGAGAAAGATGAAGATATATCCCATGAACTTGAAGAAGATCCTATTGAAAATATTGAAGATCATTTCGAGACACATTCTACCTTGGACATGTATCAAGGAGCATCTATTGATGGATGCTTGAACTATGAAGGATTACCTACTGATGGGTGCTCACACCTCTATGCTGGTGACATAGAGATCACTTTTTACAGTATTTTTGCAAGCCAAAATTCCCTTAAGCATGAAAATGAAGACCTTGTAGCATTTGAAGAAGAAACAAGATCAACTTCCCCATCACCACTTGAGCTTCATGAAGTTGGTCCAAGTAAGAAGGAAGAAGATGAGGAGGTTCATTTGCAAGAGCCTCATTTTATTGAAGGATACTTAAAGATGAATGAAAATAAGATCCAAGAGTCCCTTAGCATTCTCCATGACACTCAAGCATTGGTGTCAAATTCTTGTTGGAGAGCTACTTCATTGGAGGAAACATCCTTCCTTGAAGACATGGAGAAGATTCAAAGAGCAATGTGCCACATCAAAGGTAATTTCATGTCTTTGATTTTTTATAGAAACCATTTGTTTGAGCTTAATTAATTGTTACATGATGCATACTTGAAGAATAATGAGGATAATCAGAAGCTCACAATTCAAAATGAGCAACTTCTTGAAAAGTTGCAAGACACTTGTTTTTCCTCCTATGTTTCATATTGTCAAATGGTAGATTGTTTGGAGGATTCTCATGACATGGTAGATGATGAGAACAGTGGAAATTTGAATATGCTTGATGTGTTTGAAGATGAAATTGAAGAGATCCAAACACTGGATGTGGTGGAAGAGGAACTTGAATTGTTTCTTGATGAAGGTTATGCAATTTCTAAACAAAAGCATGATTCCTCTACATTGGAACCAATCTATGACAAAGGTTTCACACTTTTGAATGAGTTGCATGATACTACCCATATGGATCCATCCCATGATGAAAATTATGCACTTTTTGATCATTTGGGTGAGTTAGTTCATTCTCCTACATCCTACAATTCCATGTTTTGCAGCATTAGTCTCAATGAAGAATGGGTGAAAGGGTTCTTTTTTATGGTGCCACATGAGGATTATGGAACTCCTAGATTTACCTTTTATGATGACATGGTTGTTGCACATTCTTATTCACATTTGCAACAGCATCCTTTGTTCCTTTATGATGATGCACATCTACATGGATGCACCTATGATATGAATTTGAGTCACTTGAAGACTCATGGTTTTTTTTTGCTCAACACTTGGTTCATTTGATGTTGGAGGAACTTCATCCAACACTGGGGTGAATAGATTTATGATTGGAGAAAAATTTTGTTGGAAGCCACATACTTTGTTATATATTTATGATTCTCACATTCATGGATGTATGGGTGAGACTTCTTTAAGTCATTTGAAGTCTCCTTGTTTTTCTTGCTCATTATTCGGTTCAGATTTTAGTGGAGATTCTTCATTCACTTCTTGGATGAAAGAATACATGGCTGGATATTTTGATGCATATCACATCATTTTGAAGCAACATGATAGGACATGGGATCCTCACCTATGTCATTGGAAAAGATTTGATTGGTTACTTGTGTAAAATTAGTCATAGCAAATCTATTGAACAAGAATATCAATCATAAATATGTAAAACAATTTGGAGTAAAAACTGTGCAAGAGATATGCATCAGTGCTCTATAATCCAAAATGGTAGAATTACAATACGATACTGTCACAATGAGTGAGCAATTCAAATTAGCCAAGGAGGTAATTCGAATATACTGCATGGCATAGCTTGGCTCCAACTAGGAGTCCTCATCATCAATCAGTGGTGGTCATCAATGCACAAGTCACTGTCAGACAGGTGTCAAACTGAGTCTAACTGAGTGTAATAAGTGTAATTGATGGTAAGTGGCACTAATGTAGGGATGGAGGCTCAATGGATGGTGCATGAGGAGTTAACTGCACTCAGAATAGGTATTCAAGTCTCATCGGAGGTCAATCAGAGTGATAACAGCACTAAGGAGTCAGTCTAGCCTCAAATCAAGGAAAGACTGGTGGCTAATTGAAGTGAACTGGACTAGTAGGTGAGAAAAGGCACCCTTCTGCAGTGGAAGGTGAGAAGTGAGCGCCTCCCTATCTAGGAGGGCTAAATCTGAGTGGAAAGTAGCTCCCGAGTGCTGGAAGACTAGGGACTAGGTGCTGGAGGCATCAAACTGGTGGCTGGGCAGCATGCGGGTGCATGCAATGCATGCAAAGTACATAACTGAATGATGAGATATCCTAACACCCCCCCTCAAGCTATACTATGATATAAAAAATAAAATGCAGGGCCCTGGTTACTGAGACCAAAGGTCACCCCAATACAATAATCCAAAAAATGTTGAAAATAAGCTAAGTGAGGAAAGAGGGAAAACCCAGTGGGAAGAAATCCCCCCCCTCAAGATAAACATAAAAATGGATCTAATCTGTCTCCACCATGATGGAACTCACCCCCAACAGTGAACGGAGGTAAGAGAACTTCTTCTCAGTGAAGCTCTTGGTGAAGATGACTGCAATTTTCTCATCGGTAGGGCAATATTGCAGAATGATAGTGCGATCATGCACCAACTCTCGGATGTAGTGCATATGAATCTCAATGTGCTTGGTCCTCTGCCACTGAACTGGATCGGTGGATATATTAATATCACTTTGATTGTCACAAAATAGGACAGTCGAAGTGTGCTACCAAAATCAAACTCGGAAAGAATACCCTGCAACCAAACTGCCTGAATGCAGGCATTGACTACCCCTCGATACTCTGCCTCTGATGAAGAAAGTGCAATGGATTCCTGCTTTTTGCTTGACTAGAAAATAGGGACATGGCCATTCATGAAAACATATCCGTAAGTGGACTTCCGATCTATGCTATCACCCGCCCAATCTGAATCAGTAAAACCAATGAAATCTAGCTCAGAATCTGCAGCATAATGTATGCCAAAATGTCTTGTTCCTTGCACATACTGCAAGATCCTCTTGGTTTCCCGCCAATAAAGCTCATGGGACTACTGCATATACCTTGATACAGCACTCATGACATAAGATATATCAGGCCTTGAGTGTGTCAAGTAGAGTAGTGAACCAATCAACTATTGATACATAGTGCAATCTGCAAGCGGTGTAGAATTTCCCTCTTCAAGACTGATTCCTGAGAGGAATGGAAACGGAGAAGCCTTACATTCTGAAATATTAAACTTTAATAGGAGGTCTTTAGCATAATTTTTCTGATATAATGTGATCCCATCAAATTTTTGAGCTATCTCCAAGCCCAAAAATTGCTTAAGCAAGCCCAAATCACTCATATCAAAAGCTAGATTTAAAGCGGTTTTTAGCTTATTGATTGTAAGGAGAGTGCTACTAGTAATGAGAAGATCATCAACATATAAAAAAACAATCAAAAAATTACCTTTAACTTGTTGTAGGTACACATTCGATTCAGATTTGCATCTTTTGAAATTCTGAGAAAGAAGGAAGGAGTCCATCTTTGCGTACCAAGCTCTTGGGGCCTGTTTCAATCCATACAAAGATTTCTTCAACCTGCAAACTAATGATGGATCTGATATGTATCCTTTTGGATGATTCATATATACTTATTCATCAAGGTATCCATGTAGAAAAGCAATCTTCACATCCATATGGTGCACTTCCCAGTGCTTGGATGCGGAAATGGCCAAAACTAGGCGGATGGAATCCATCTTTGCAACCGGTGCAAAAGTCTTAGTGTAGTCCACTCCTTGGAATTGGTAGAAACCTTTTGCCACCAACCTAGATTTGTATTTGCTGATAGAGACATCAGCAAAAACCTTTGTGTGGTAGATCCACTTGCATTGAACTAATTTTCTTCCAGTTGGAAGAGAAACTAGCTCCCATGTATTGTTCTTTTGAAGAGAACTGTACTCTTCATCCATGGTGGTTTTCCATCGTGGATCTCAGTGGGCATGATAGTATGAATTGGGATCTAAACCAATCATCAAATAAAATTTCTCGGATAATAATGGATCAGGAAATGAAAGATCCATACCTTCTCTTTTAAAGTTTGCTCTTGTTCTCCTTGGATCAGCAGGATTTCCAATGTTTAAGCAGCAAATTGTAGAGTGTTTTGGGCCCACTTTGGTAACTGAGGAGGATCATTATGGTCGGATTCTGAACTTGATATTTCATGGCCATCAAATTTTGATAAAATATCAGCTATATCAGATCCAATGCTTTCTTCACATTCTCTTGAATCTTCTTCTTGTGGAGGCTGCGGATCGACAGTGTTTTCCTCGACTAGTTTCAGATCGGGCAGCGGTTCTTCAAACTTCACACTTCGCTCTATGAATATATTTTTGGATCCGATATTCATGAGTTTATATGGTTTTTATTCTTCTCCATATCCTATTAGGATACATTCAATACTTTGTGGATCCAAAGTTTTTCTCTTATCAGAAGGAATTCTAGCCCATGCAGTGGAGCCAAAAACCCTCAAATTGAACACATCCGGTTTGAGACCAATGAATGAATGCTTTGAAAGGAGTTTTACATTTCACGGATGAATGTGGAACTCGGTTCTGAATGTATGCAGAAAAATTCATGGCTTCAGCCCAAATATTTGCAGCCAAACCTTTTGACTCAAGCATACAGGTAACCATCTCTTTCAGTTATTGATTCTTCCTTTCCGCTACACCATTCTGCTGGGGTGTGTAGGGAACTGTATGTTGGATCTGAATTCCACTTTCGGCACAAAGTTGCAGAAACTCAGTCTTGATATATTCTCTGCCATTATCATATCTAAGATCTTTGATCTTGCTCTCAGTGGTGGTCTCAACAGAAGCCTTAAAATCCTTGAATTTTCCAAGCACTTCTGACTTGTTTTTGAGAAAAAATACCCAAGTCAAGCGGGAGAAGTCATCGATGAATGTCAAAACATAAATTGAACCATTCATGGACATGTTTGGCAGTGGAACACTAATATCAAAATGTATGAGACCAAAAATAGTAGAAGCTCTGCTAGCTTTTCTGCGGTCGAACTTGTGCTCGAGGTGCTTCCCAACAATGCAACCAGGGCAAATTCCCTTCGAGGAACGGAGTTGCGAAACACCATCAACCATGGATTTCTGTTGTAACAGCAGCAAATACTTGTAATTAAGGTGTCCAAACCTTTCATGCCAAATCCTACTAACCTCGTTTCCATGAGTGAGGAGAGCAGTGGGATTTTCAAGTGGCACAAAGTGAGAAAACTCATAGTATTTTGCCGTGTGGTTTTCCTTTCTGACTGCAATAAGTCTTCCAACTTCAATATCAGAAATTTCAACTTTGTTAGGGCTGAATGTAACTTGCTTGGGTTCACCAGTGTGTGTCATTTGATACACAGAAAGTAGATTTGAAGCCAAGGAAGGCACATAGAGAATATTCTGAAAACTTCCATGCCTTAAATGGATCGTACCTTTACCCTTTGAAGAAATTTTTGAGTCATCTCCCAAATGGATGAGGATGGAGCTGCTTGGATCAAATGAAGCGAATGAGACAATATTTGTAGCCATATGATTCAAGGCACCGGAATTTATCAGTAGAGTGGTGGGTTTTGAAACAGTTGCCATGAGTGCTTGACCTCTTTCATGATCATCATTTCTATCCTTCTTCCATGCACCGTCGCGAAGAGTTATGTTATTCTTTTCCAAAAGAAGGGCCATTTGATATATTGTCTTCTTCATGCATGAACTTTCAGGATGAAATCCACAGTTGCAATAAGTACATTTAGATTTTTCTTTACCCTTTTGCTTGTTCCTTGAACTGGATGGTGCATTCGATGGTTTGTTTTTCTCTCTTTGCTTGGTAGGTTCGAATTTGGGCTTCTCCTTCTTTTGATTTCCTTTGCCATTTGAATTCTTGGATCCTTGAACAAATAGGTCTTGTTCGGATATCCACATCATCATTTTCAGGACCATGCATGCAATTAGGGTTTGCATGCAAATTCTAGGGTTTGCATGCATCCCAGTCACCAGGTTGATGCCTCCAGCACCTTAGCCACTTCATTCGAGCACCCGGGAGCTTCTTACATCAGACTTTCAGCCCTCCTAGTCAGGAAGGTGCCAACTTCTCACCTACTGCCAGAGAAGGGTGCACTTCTTCACCTGCCACTTCAGTTACACTTAGTTAGCTCCGATTCTCCTTGATTTGAGCCTAGTTTCACTCCCGACTGACTGTTTCACTCCGTTGGACCTCTAGATTGACTAGATGACTTGTTCTGACTTCAGTTAAGACTCCCATGCACCCTCCACTGAGCCTCCTTCCCTTAATCAGTGCTACACACTTCAATTACACTTGTTACACTCAGTTAGACTCAGATTGACACCTGGATGACTGGTTCTTGTGCATTGATGACCACCACCAATTGATGATGAGGACTCCTAGTTGGAGCCAAGCTACACCATTCAGTAATTCGAATGACCTCCTTAGTCAATTCGAATTGCTCAGTCATTGTTACTGTATTGTATTGTAATTATTCACCCTCATTGGGATATTGAGCACTGATGCATGCTTTGCACAGTTTTACACCATTTTTCTGAGTTTCATCTATTGTGATTGATTTACTTGTTCATTAGATCTGCTGTGACTAATTTTACAGGGCTGAATCTTTGGAGCTTATGGACCCCATTTGAATCAACTTGCCATGCTCTTTGGTAACAGATTCAATGAAGGCATTCAGGGTAGGCATCTTCCAATTCGGGGTAGTTAGCCAATCGGAATTGAAAGTAGAGACAAATACCGAGAAATATTTACCAAGTTTTGAAAGAATGGAGAGGATCAATTACTTATCCTCTTTGATAACTCCACTGTTCTTCAATTGTAAGGACAAATGCTTGAATCTTGTGAAAAAGTCATTGATGGTATCGAAATTTTCAAGATTCAATGCAATCAATTCATTTTCCAATTGAAAGGACCGCATGTCATATTGCTTCCGAAAAGCTTCTCGAGTTGCTCCCATACTACCTTTGGAGTAGTCAATCCACTGAGGTGAAAGTGAAGATCCTTGGAAATATTGAGGCAAAGAAGACCATATGCTTCATCCAACTTGTTGAAGTGCTTTGATTTTTCAATGAGTGTATTGGGCTCAACTTTGAGGCCCATGGTGACTCTGTAGTACCCTCTTGAGCAGAACATAATCTCCATGTCATTCTTCCACTCAAAATAACTGAAAGGAGTGAGTAGCTTAGAATAAGAAGAATCCATATCAATGATAGCGAATGCACTTGATGGAGATGATAAACCTACAAATCACAATCAAAACACGAACAGTAAGGTCAAACAATCCACCCTTTTAGAGTTGCCTCACACCTGGGATTGCAGATCAAGCAATCTTGATTGATCCAATGTATCAAATCCGGGAATTCTGTGGAAAACTCGGGCTTCTGGAGTGGATTGGAGATTTTTTTTCAGCCTTGCATGCACATGAGATTTTGCATGCCAAAACTTCAGTAATTTTGAGCAAATTCACTCAATTCTTCATGTAGAACACCTGTAGGAGAGAGATCTTGTCCCTGCAATGGCTCTGATACCATGATAAGCTGTCGAAAACAGGGTTTTCGGTAGCTAATGAACGATCGCTAGGCCCGCCTAAGCTACCGAAACCTGAAAGTTCTTTTTGGGAGGAGAGCCAGCTTAAAATGTTATTTCAAACTTCATTACCTATTTCAACTTATCAAACTGAAACTCAAACGCATGCAAAAAATGAAAAATTAAAAACTTCCTATCACCTAGATACCATGACTAGTCTATGTTTATTGAGGAGATAACATCTGGCTCCTACTCAGGGATGGAAACCTCCCAGCGAGGTTCCAAGAACCACAGACCAAATGCCTTCCCTAAAAAAAAAAAAAAACTCTAACCCTAACTTCTAGTGTTCCATTGGGCATGGAGTTATTTGTAAACAAGAAAAAAAAAACTGAAAACAAAATGATATTTACAGTGACTAGGCTGTGAAGCCTTAGATGAAATAAAGTTTCAGGAAATGACCATTGACTGGGCCACCGGACATCTCTTCACCTTCCAGGATTTGCAGTTTGAAGGTATCGTTCTGCTTTGCTTGAGTTATTACGTAAGGACCTGTCCAGAGAGAATCAAACTTGCTGTGCTTGCCTTTGTCCTGCCTGGGGGCATCCCATTTCAATACCCAGTCTCCCACCTGAAAACTGTCCATCTTGGCCTTCTTGTCAAAGGTGCCTTTTATTTTTTCCTGATGAGCTTCTAACCTTTCCACTAATTGCTCTCTGGTCTGCTGCAATTCAACCAGATCGAGCATTCTTCTCACCATGTCATTTGGTTCATCTTGTTCCTCTTGAATGAAATTAGGCACTGGCAGGATTAGCTGAACTGGGAAAATGGCATCAGTACCATAAACCAATCTGAAGGGAGAGGTCCCTATAGATTTCTTATTTGTCACCCTGTCAGCCCGGAGAGCAAATTTTAGCTTTGAATCCCAACTCCTTTGATTTTCCTCCAATAGTTTTTTGATGATCCTGACTAGGATTTTATTGGAAGACTCAGCGAGGCCATTTCCTTGAGGGTATTAGGGAGTAGAGTGAACTAACTGAATGCCCATTGATTCGCACATGTGGACTAACTCTTTATATTTGAAAGCAGGAGCATTATCAGTTACCAACCTTTTTGGGAAACCAAATCTGGTGAGGATGTTTTCATATAGAAATTTGATGATAACCTGATGGTTAGCATTCCTGGTGGGAATTGCCTCTATCCATTTGGTGAAATCATCAGTGGCTACCAAGATCCATCTATGTTGACCATTGGATGAATGATTGATCTCCCCTATGAAGTCAAGGCCCCATTGCTGGAAAGGACCATTAACCACAATAGGCTTCAAGGGGAGGGATTTCAGCTGCTGTTTTCCCGTGAATCTTTGGCATTTGTCACAAGTTTTCACAAAAGTGTATACGTCAGAGAACAGGAAAGGCCAATAGTACCCAGCCCTTAGAATCTCGTGGGCAATAGTTTTCCAGTAATGATACCCCCCACATATGCTTGAATGGAAGTGATGCATGACTTGACCTGATTCTTCTTTGTCCAAACACCTTAACAGAACTCCAGCAAGGTCTTTCCAATACAGCATATTATCACTTATGAAAAATTTTACAGATTTGAGCTTGAGAGATCGTGCTTGAGTTGTACTAAGTCCAGGGGGAACTTCTAAATTTTGCAGGAAATGAATGATACCTGAATACCACTCGCATGAGAGAAAATTTTCAGCCACATGTTGGATGTTACATTGTTTTGCTGCAACTACCTCTGTTGGCAAATTTTCAGAATTTATTCTGATGAAATTAATGTCTAATAGTTTGCAATTCTCTTCAGCCATCAGCTTGGCCAGACCTTGGCCCTTTATTAACCTGATGGGCTTCACCTCTATGTCAAATTCAATCAGCTTGGCGATCCATTTGGCCCTCTTGCCATCAATGTCAGGCTGAGTTAAAACATCCTTTATAGAAGCTGAAGGTGGCCTCCTCTTTCCCCCCAATGCTTCAAAAACAGTTCATCTAGGGATTCGATATCATTTATTGACCCAGCAGGTAATTCTTTGAACCATTTTCTAGCCTGACCATCTAAACTTTGCACAAACACCCTAGTCCATACATCTTCGTGCTCGATATTTATGTTTTCAGCATAGCTATAGAATGCCTCCAAGTGCTCTTCGGCTGTAAAATCCCCCTCCTCGGTGAACTTTGGCATATATTTTTGGTAATCTCCGGTAGGCATAGCAGCAAGGGGATTAGGCAAATTTAGAGGGGCATACCTGGCAATGAGGATCTTTTCCATTTTGGTCAGAGGTACAGCCATAGTGGGTGTGGCTACTGAAAGGGTGGCAGAAGGTATTTTGGGTGTGGACGGTAGTTGAGGAGGTACAGGCAACGATGAAGGTGAGGGTTTTAATTTAGTGGAGTTGCCAAAAATTGGGGTGAAACAAATTGATGGTTGTTCTGGACAATCGGTTCTCTTACTGGACTGTGCAAGTAATGAGGACAACCTCTCTTCACGCTGGTCCAAAAGGTCTTGAAAAATATTTTCAATGGCAAGTACGTTGGTGTAAACAAAAGGGTACTTCTCTTTTGGTTCAGTCGGTAAGGGCTGCAGGTAGGAGGAACAACCTTCTTCTTTGATGGATTCTAGGATTTCTTTTCTTAGGTCAGCTCGAGTAGCAGATTCATGACTAGGGACTCGGGCAGCAGAAATGGATGAGGATACTTGAGCCCGTAAGTCTTCTGATCTACTTATAGTTTCTTGTGAACCAGCTGCTTCAGGGAATGTAGATTCAAAAGGAGTTTCATTTGATGAGATAGAAGAAATACCTCTGGTAGTGCCTGATGCAGTTCCCCTTGTGGACCTGGAAATCTTCCTCTACGTAGTCCTTCCTCTCCTTATAATCTGTTCGGGATCTGAAACAGGTGTCACTGGTGGCCTTTGAGGATTTGATCTGGTACTTGGTCTTCTCGAAGCCACTTAGTTCCAATGGAGTCGCCAGATAGATGATTACAACCGAAATAATGTCTAGGCTTTGTTTATCATCAAAGCTGGAACTATGTCATCTCCTAGGGAAGCTGTTGCTTCAATAATATTTCCCCGGCAACAGCGCCAAAATGTTAACCCTCCAGGAGTCTTCCTAGGTTGTACTCGGAAGAGCCTGGTAACTTGAACTTTTCTTGAAGGATGGGGTAAAATGTGGATCAAGTTGGATGACTGAGATCAAAAATCATATGCTCAAAACATACAGGGGTGCATTCAAATAGACAAGGCTTTAGCCACTGGTGTTCAGGAAGTTTGTAAAAGATAAACAGAAGAACTCTTATCGTGCTAGCAAACTCATACATACAACATCTATATATAAATGAAAAATCACGACAAGTAAAAGGGAACTGAATATCCAGTTCTCAATACGAAGATAGGATTATAGCTATCTGGCATAGACAAATGAAAACTCAGGAAATAGACATTTCACTGCAAGTATAAAAGATATAAGAATGGAAACTGAACACACATATGGCAAAATAAGCTTATATAAATTATATGTAACCAGAAGTCTGATAATACAAATTTAAACAAAGTTTCTCCAAAATCGAACCCTCATTCTACTTCAGTTCTGGGCTTTATAGCCATTACAAAGTTTTAGAGATCCCAAAATATGGATCAAATCTGCTAAAAATAACAACTAAGAACAGTTAATGAAAGATGTGACAGTGTATTATGATCAAAATAACCGATTCTTGCTGATACACCTATGCTTGACAGCTGAAACGAGCCTCTGGGGGTTGGAGGACGAGTTTGAAACTATTGTCTACAAAAACCTGTAGGTGTCTTTTTCTAAAAATAGACAGGAATATTCCTCTGTTTATCTTGTTGGAGCCCTCAGTCTAGAAACAGAGGTGATCATGATGCTTTGAACGTTCAGCAATCCCCTGGAAAACGCCTTTAATATGCTCGGGCCAACATAAAAAAGGTTTTTATGCCCAAAGACAAACCTCTGCGTTTTCGGTAGTTAGCAAAACTGGGCTCGAAAAAGATAAGCAATCGAAAACCTTGTATTCGGTGGTTAATGAATTAGATTAATGCTTCGCCTAAACCACCGAATCGCTTTAAGGCACTGGGAACTTTTCTCTCTTTTCGATAACCGGGAGGGTTCTGCCTGTATTTCGTAAACCGCCAAATCAGGATTCAACAGCTAATGAACAACTCCCATGTTCTCCCAAGCTGCCGAAAATGGTGTATGATCCAGCCTGCAAAAAGTTTTACAAAACTGTGTTTCTGACCCCTGCTACTCATCTCCCTACTGCCTTAATTTCTCTTCCCCCTGGGCCAAAAACGGAGGGTCAGCAAAGTTGATTGCAGCTGCTACTAAGGTGTCGAGGTCTGAATGTAGCTTGGGCTAGGGACTCTAAGTTTTTTCCTTACCCTCCAGGGACTCGACCTTCCTCCTCAGCCTGATATTTTCTCTGATCAGCCTAATGTTTCTTCCTCTCATTTTGCCATGTTTCTTGGTCAAACCGTGAAAAGAGACATACAGCTCGTTATATCTTTCAGTCAGCCTCTCATTTTTCTCCTTGATGACTCTCTAAAGTATCTCGCGTTCATACGCCTGCGGGAGGAGTCGATTAATTTTCTGTGAGGCAGAACTCTTTGCTTTATGAATTAATTCTTCAGCTACCTGCTGACCCTGTTCCTCCATAGGTGTAGGGGAAGGTAAATTAACATAGGTGGTCTCCTGTCCCATCACAGATGGAGCTGCTTCCTGGAGCTCCTATTCCATCGCCACCCCCTTATTTCCTGCTCCGGCTTCCTGCAATTCATCCTCCTCAGAATCGGTGTAAGGGAGGTTTAAAAGGTTTGCACTCCTTGAAGGGGTCTCTTTTGAAACAGCTTCCTCACCCTCAGTCTTACTTTTGAATGGTAATTTCCTTTTGGCTTTCTTCTCTTTGGGGGCTGAGGAAAGGGGGTCGGTTGTAATTAGGGAAATATCCCTTCTCTTCCTTTTCCCACTTCTAGGGGTGGAAGACTTCTTTCCATCTTCTGGTTGCAATTCTGTTTCGAACCCACTCCAGAAAAGGAAGAAAGCCCAGTTTATGCTTTTCCTTTGCAACAACTCAGAGACTATGAGCTTGATTAGACCATGGTGGTACAACCTGTTGGCGATTTTGGTTGGCTGGGATTTGACCTAACGTGCCATTTTAGTCAGGCTCTTGTGGAGGAAAAAGGGGATATTTAAGGGCCTCTTGCCAGTGAAGTGATCCAATAATCTAAAATGGTAAATCAGCATCCTGTTATACCTGCCTTCACAAGTTATGTAAACCAGAATTGACTTCAATAGAAGCTGCCATTTATCCTCCAGATATGACATAGGGATGTCTTTCTTCCATACTAGGTTTTTATGCTCACGTTTCAGATAGGATTGAAATTTGAAATCTTTTGCGACAGTGGTCTTAAACCAATTTTCACTGGTCGCTGGAAGTTCTGTCACCTGGGCTATAAGGGCCTCATCCAACTGGAATTCCTCCTTGCCTATTACAGCCCTACTGCCGTCAAACATGAGGGCAAATGCTTCAGCCACCTGTTGATGAGAACCCTGTAGCTTTTTGCAAAAATTATAGCAGCCGACATTTTTGAAGAATTGACATACCTCAGGGTGCGCCTCGAGGTAGCAGATGTCGTTCAAATCCTTCCTCAGGACCACTCCTCCTCCTTTCTTCATCTGCAACTTGCTCGTTGGTGCCTACTGCTAAAATCGGGACTAAGGGAGAGACGGGAAATCAAAGAGAAAATGAGTTCAATCGACGTGGTGAGGGTGAAAGAGGAAAGGTGGTGTGGCTTTTCGGGAACTGACTCCGAGGAGTGTGAAAAGGTTGTTAATCATGAGGGCTTAATGATGGCTACTGCGGCATGATTATACTGGAGGAACGAAATTATAGAGTGCTGGTATGCGGAGAGGAAACGAGGTCCATCTGGCCAGAGGTATGGCGATGGCGTCCGACCTCACCTTGGGGCAGATCGTGTTTTCGCTGAAGTGACCCTTTCGGCGGCTAAGCCATAATGAATTCCCTTTGCATTAAGACCAAACCCCTGATTTGACGTTTCCACCGATTGACGCCGACTCAGTTTCGGTAGTCGATAATCTGTCTTTAACCCCGCACGCTTCCGAAAAAAATCTTCACCCATGCCCTTTTTTCTTTCGGTGGCTGTAGACAATCCAGCCTTTGGATGGTAAGCTACGAAAAAGTATCCGCCTTTTCGGTGGCTAATGAACACTCATCATGTTCACCCAAGCCCCCGAAAACGATCCCATGGATCACGAAAATGACTTTGCTTTCGACAGCTACGGGAGGTTCCATTCTTGAACTGTGAACTATGGAAAATATCTACCTTTCGGTGGCTAATGAACACCCTCGTATTCGCCCAAGCCACCGAAAACTATCCCGCGACTCACGCTGTAAGTTTGTCCTTTCGGCAGTTGGGGCGTTTCGTCTTTCACATGATAAGCTATCGAAAACAGGGTTTTCGGTAGCTAATGAACCATCGCTAGGCCCGCCTAAGCTACCGAAACCTGAAAGTTCTTTTTGGGAGGAGAGCCAGCTTAAAATGTTATTTCAAACTTCATTACCTATTTCAACTTATTAAACTGAAACTCAAACGCATGCAAAAAATGAAAAATTAAAAACTTCCTATCACCTAGATACCATGACTAGTCTATGTTTATTGAGGAGATAACAGGTCCTTATAAAGTGTTACAAAAGATTGGTAGTATGGCTTACAAATTGGAGCTCCCTTCATCTTTAAGAATACATCCATTTTTCCATGTTTCTTGCTTAAATAAGGTAATAGGACACAAGATCCCAATTCAAATAATATTTCCAAAGATTGATGAAGAAGGAAAAGTCATATTGGAACCTGAACAAATCACTCAAACAATCACCAAACAACTATGAAATCGGGCTATTACTGAGTACCTCATCAAGTGGAAGAACTTACTAGTTGAAGATTCAACATGGAAAGATGAGTCATTCATACAGAAGCATCCACAACTAATCAATAATTGAGGACAACACTTGTCTGAAGGAGAGGGGCATGTTAAGCCATAAATGTGGGCACATTTCCCCCTATATTGTGATGTATTACATTAGTTTTGATGTCGGATTTGATCCATTAGTTGTAATTTTCATTTGTATCGTTATATTAGTTATGTCATCTTGGGTCAGTGAGTTGTAATTGTACCTCTTAATCTCCTATATATAGGAAGGGGATCTTTTCATTTGAGTATCTTGTCTTGTCTTGTCTTGTCTTGTGTACTTAGTACATTGTATAAGGAGGTTCCCCTCTTGAAGTGGCTTGCTATTTATCTTTGTTCTTCATGCTCTTTTTGGAAATTTGTTGCATAACATTCAAAGAACTTGGTTTCAGACAAAAATAAAACAAATATTTTTCCAAAAAAGAATTAATGTCCCAATAAAATAATATAATATTAAAGATTCTTATCCTAGATTTACAACAAAGCTCTCAATTTGTATGAACATTTATTGTTTTGAAACTTATTTCAAAAACAAAAAATAAGATTCACTAATAAGTAGTATAGCAAAGATTGCAAACATTTGATCAAATCCTTGAAACTATTAATATAAATGGTTATGAAATGCCAATTGAAAGAAAAATAAAACATTAAATATTTACAATATTCATCTTAAATTAGGATTTAACACTATTAATATAAATGATTACAAATACTAATGGAAAGAAAAATTCAACATTAAATATTTATAATATTCTTTTTTCAGCGAAAAAATGCGTACTATTGTTATTCAAAAGGAATCAAATAGTACAATGATGTTCGAGTCTTAAGAGAGACACATAGGCTTCAAAAAACATACAAAACCTCCAGCCATATGCAATATTATCAAACCAAAAGTAATGGTTTATACTTTCCCATAGCCTGGACTGTTCAATAGCTATACCCAAAAATGATTGCTCAAAAGACAGAAATATCCTAGTCATAAAAATAAACAACACCCATATCCTAGATGTGAGAGTTCTGCCATTCTTCCCAAATTAAAAATCCTTCCTCACCATCCAAAGCTTGCTTCGACAATTTGTCCACTGTGGCATTGTGATCCCTTTAGATGTGATCAAAGCATATTCCCCTGCCAAGCTTGATTTCATCCCTAGTTCGCTTGCACCAATGAAGGAGTGATGTAACCTTTAAGTTAAAATCTCCACAAACCCATTTAATGGTGACTCCATAATAACCAAAAACTTTGAGATAATATTCATCTTAAACTACGATCTAAAACTATTAACATAAATGATTACAAAATGTTAATTAAAATAAAAATATAACATAAATATATATATTATTCATCCTAAACTAGGATCTATAAAATAGGAGAGGAATCATAAAAAAAAATTCTTTATATATAAAAAAATTTACAACTAAAAAAATATTTATTACTACTTAATATGAATGAAACCTATATTAATTTTAATTTCATATAAAATTTAAAATAAAACTTATTATGTTATAGAATAACTTTATTTAATTTTTCTTATTAAATACATTACTTACATTCAACTTAGCTGACAACAATTCTCTCGTAAATTAACCCTATTATACGTTCACATTTTTATTAATAACTATTTGTAACATTTTGCTCCGCAACATATATTTTTATTATTATTAACTACCGCTGAATCCGGCCAAAATTTTAATAACATTTCTTGCCTAACAACTAACAGTTAATTCGTGGTCAGATTTCCCTCCACAGAGAAACATACTTTACAACTTAAGTGATGTACTACTGAAGCAGCTGGCTGTCCTTTAACAAAGACTATTGAATATGGTTAGCCCCCACTTCTACTCGTGCATCTCGTGGCCGTTGCGTCTGTGATAAATACATAAAACTGGCACTGGAGATTATTGTTCTAAGTATCATTGTGGGAAGCATTCTAAAGACTAATAAGATAACAAAGATTGCAAACATTTGATGAGTTTCTTGAAACGTCACAAAATGCTAATTAAAAGAAATATACAACATTATATATTTATAATATTTATTATAAACTATGAATTATCAAGTAAGAGATGTTTAAGGTGTAATTTTTTTCATTTACAATTTAAAAAATATTTGATATGAATGTAAAATAAATCTATATTGATTTTAATTTTAAGTAAAATTTAAAATAAAACTTATATATATTATCTAATAATTTTAATTTTTTTTTCTTAAATTAATAATAAACTAACAGAATTGTTCCATCTTTTAAATATAGTCAAATTTATATATAATCTCATCCTTATCCTTATAATCTATTCCATCCACATTTTTATTAAGAACTACTTATAACATTTCCTCCACATATATAAATTTTAAATATTAATTATGGTAACTTTTAGACACTCTTCTGCATTCACATTTTTATTAATTACTTGTAATATTTTTTTCCATAAATATATATTTCTAATTACTTATTGTATTTTCCTCCATTTTTTGTTAATATATTTATTATTATTACTATATTTTTTTTGTCTTTTGGAGAAATAATATGATTTATCTTTTGTTTATCTTTTTTAAAAATGGTGTAGTTTAAATACTATACTTTTTCAATAGCATATTTTTTGTTTAATTTTGTTCATATTTTTATTGGAAATTTTTAAAAAATCTTTAAATCATAGATATTAACTATAAAGATTGCATAATTTAGGTGCCATGAAGTATTTGAGGGTGTGAATCTATTTATGAATTCAAAAATACAATTTAAATAAGTAAGAATTTGGATTTTATCAAAAAAGAATTACTGACAACCAAATTCCACATTAAAGTAGAAAGTAGAATAAATAGACTACTCCTTTAAAAATAATATGTACCCACTAACTACCATTAATATATTTTAACTGTGTACTCCCATTCTTACAACTTTAGCAGATCTGTACAAAGACTATTGAATATGGTTAGCCCCCACTTCTACAAAGAAACCATTAATATATTTAATGCTTTTAGATAGAAACCATTAAATCTGATAATACAGATGATCTAACCAACAACAACATTAAATACAATACTACTACAATACTACTAGATTCATATTCTTATTCTCACATAAACATCTCTTTTTACCAATTTTAATAACTTCCATTTAGTTTAACTATGTACCTCATTCTTACAATTTTCTATTGAATATGGTTTAGCCCCATGGACAATACAACTGGCACTGGAGATTATTGTTGTAATTATCATTCTCGGGAGCATTCGGAATACAGGTCTAAGATCTGTACAAAGACTATTGAATATGGTTAGCCCCCACTTCTACTCGTGCATCTCATGGACGTAGCGTCTTAGATAAATACATACAACTGGCACTGGAGATTATTGTTCTAATTATCATTCTGGGGAGCATTCGGAATAGTAAAGGTCTAAGATGGGTAGAGCGCGAGTCTCTGAAAAAACAAGGGGTTTAAAAAAGGGCCCCTGGAGTCGTGAGGAGGACCAAATTCTGATCAACTACATTCAGAAGAACGGGCATAGCAGTTGGCGTGCGCTTCCCGAGCTAGCTGGTCTGTTTACAGATTCCATATGTTTACCCAATAAATAAGTGTCTACATAAGGAGAAACAGTTATTACGTACTGGCCAAAAATAGCATCTAAGATCGCCAAAAATATCATCTAATTAGATCGCCAAAAATAGCATCTAGTTAGATCGCCAAAAATGGATTCTTTTCTCTTTCGTTAATATATCTGTTTATGCAGGACTTCTTCGTTGTGGTAAGAGCTGTCGCTTACGGTGGACAAATTATCTGAGACCTGATATCAAGCGAGGCTCCTTTACACAACAAGAAGAGCAGACTATTATTCAGTTGCATGCAATTCTGGGTAACAGGTAATTACCTATTTGGCCATATTCTCACAATGTAATTACCTAAAGAACTCCATCCCTGATATCAATTAATTTATTATTCTGATGCTTGCAGATGGTCTGCCATAGCCTCACAGCTCCCGGGGAGGACAGATAACGAGATCAAGAACTTTTGGAGTACTCGTCTGAAAAAGCGTTTGTTGAAGATGGGACTCGATCCCTCGACCCATGCACCCATAACAGAAGCCAATCCCACTGATCCAGAGGGGTCTGAGGCCTTGGCCCTCACGAGGCACAAAGCACAGTGGGAAAACGCAAGACTGGAAGCAGAAGCTAGGCTCTCCAGAGCAGCACTGCGCATGTCCTCTAATTCTTCTAGTGCTGGTTACCACACCAATAACAATGCCACAATGCCTAACCATAATCCACGTCCCGCTGATTATTTCTTAAAGATATGGAATTCAGAGGCTGGTAAGAACTTCAGAAAGGAGAATCATCATCCCAATGGAGGAGGAGGCGATCTTGTTTTATCGTCTCAAATTCCTCCCACTTCAGTTTCCTCCCTGTGCTGTGCTTCTACGGCTACCCAAAATAGTTGTGGTAAGTCTTTGAAGCCAAATGATTATAATGGCTTCCAACAGCGGAATTCTGCGTCATGTGAATGGATTGGGGACTGTAATGTGAACATCCCTGAAGAAATTTCATGTTTTGCTGATATGAACATGGGCCAGACAGAAGATAATGCCGCCGAGGAATTAGGTTTTCCGGAGCTTCTTCTGGATTTCACTGATGACAACAATGACAACACCAATAGTATTCAGTCAGAATTGATTGCAGGTTTTCAGCAGCCGCCTGCTTGGCCATGGCCGGAATTACATGACGAAGAATTGATTGCAGGTTTTCAACAGCTGCCTTCTTGACCGCCATGGCCGGAATTACACAACGAAGATTACTGGACCAATATGTTGTTTAGATTCAGCTCGTGTTATTCATATTCCCAATGGTTAATGGTTTATGCCTGGACACTAGGTAAATGTCTACACATTAGCATAGATCCATCTTAAACCAATATTTATCAAGTATCCAGAGGGATCCAATTCTTGAGGTATATTTCTTTTTTAAAATTTAAACTTAAGAAATTTGTTCTCTCTTGATTGATACTTTTGATTAATAGATCCCCGTTTAAATTTTAAGTTTTTAGTTTATAAACAAATATCTATTTATTAATTACTTTTGGTAATATTTTATTTTACAAACCAACATAGATTTTGTTTAAATACTTTCCATAATTTTTTATTTTATGAGTAGATATGAATTTTTTTAATTACTTTATTAGTAACAAACTTATATCCCAAACTTACAACATCTCTCCCATATTTAGCTATAGAGTATCAGTGCAATGAAGATATTTTGCTTAATAAAATTTTCCAAATACCCAACAATTACACAATGAGAATGTATAAAGATGGGTATCTTTTACTTGAGAAAGTTTTCCGAGTGCCCAACAATTACACAATGAGGATGTATAAAGATGGGTATCTTTTGCTTAATAAAGTTTTCCAAGTGCCCAACAATTACATAGTTAGTTCAGTAGATTTGCATTGAAGATAAAAAAAAAATGTTTTCCATCATCATAAAATGTGTGATAGAGAAAAAGGATGACATGTATTGTCTATTCTAATTATTCTAATTGAGTTGGTTTAGTTTTTAGTTTTTATTTATTTTATTATTATTATAGTTTTAATATATTAGCGTAAATTTATCTTAAATTTAAATCTATTAAGTATTAAGAAGTTTTTGGTTTTTATTTATTTTATTAATATTACATTTTTAATATATTAGCATACATCCATTTTAAACTTAAATCTATTAAGTATCAAGATGAATTCAATTTTTTGAGATGTAATTTTTTATTTTTTAAAATTTTTTACACAACAAAAAATTTACACTTCAAGAAATTGGATCATTCTCAATTAAAAATGCTTAATAGATTGTTGATTTATATTTTATTTATTTTATGAGTGGACATAAAAAATTTTAGTTACCATTTATTTTTGATAAGTTATAAGACTACAACAATCCACCCATACTATATTGTAAACACTTCTCCCTATACAATGAACACATGTTTAAAAACATATGCTTAATAACTCTTTACAATATTTAAAATTGATAAATTTATAATTTTAAATAATAATAAAAATACTAATAAAATTCAACATTTATATCTTACAATTACTATGGGGACTCTAAGTCATCATAAAATGGGCTAATGGGAAATATAACCTTCAAGTGTTGAAGTCATTTGTCATGTCCCAAATTTTGCATTGGGTCACAATGGCCTAAGCCCATTGGTCATATTCATGAGACTTTATCAAATTGATGCTAAAGGTCAAATAATTGCTGGAGGAAAATTACTAGTTTCCTAGGTTTGGGGTGGAAGCTTTTGGGATTTGAAATAAGGGGGATGATAAATGATGTTTGAACATTAGAATGGAATAAATATTTAATAAATCAGCTAAATAAATATATACAAGTGAAAATCAAAGTGGCATTTGATCATGAAGACACATGGAGGAAGTGGGACCCACATATGGCTAGATTTCCCCACTACACTTGACATCATTTTCTCACCAATTCGAATTCAAGGTGAATTGTAACATACTTGGGGGAGTTCAAAGGGTATTATTCATGGCATGACTCATCCAAGACTGAAATATAGAGGAAGAGTAACTCCCATGGAAGAGGAAGAGGCAATTTGGATCTAGTGGGACACTTGAGCTAGATTCCCTAGCTCCATGACAACAATGATGAAGATGCTATGACACTTATGACACAAATCAGACCTGAAGGCTGACATATGACATATATGACATGTCAGGGCTAAAAATAGCCTCCAAGAGGGCTCTCAAGGGAGTTAGGGCAGCTAAGATGCTTCCACATGTGATTTGGTGGAAGTGGGAGACTAGGAATTGTTGTACAAGTGGCATTCTTTGGAATCTCTTCCCAACTTGAGTTGGCATGAGTCTCTTGGAAAGAATTCGACCCATGGAGGACATTACAAGTTTATAAAATTCATGAACAAAGAATAATAGCATATTTTGATCATTTGAGAAATTTGCAATTGCATTTGTGAAGATGGAGAGCTAGTGGATGACTAGTTTCTTGCCTTAACCAATTTCGAGGGTGAAAGATTCCTGTCCAAGTTGGTAATTGGAAAGGCCATTCATACCTTTCATTTGGAGCTTTAATGGAGTCTTTATTTGTAGGTGTAAGCTACAGGGTAGCTCATGGTTTCTTCTAGTGCAGCTCACTCCTTCAAGCATTTCCATTTTTCATGGCATATTCTTGATCCTTGAGGGAGGACGTTTTTGGTGAGCTCTTGTACTCTTTGGGAGAGCTTCTCATGATCCATTTCTATTGTAATATGATTAGCATACTCTGTTCTTCATCTTCAAAAAGTTTCAGGTCGAAATACCAAGTGGTTATATGTAAAATTTATTATTAATGAGCAAAGCGTGACCATTCCCGCACTAGATTGATGTATGCCAATGTATTGATGATGATTTCGAATTAAAGAATGTTTCTTTGATATATTTAAGAAGTATGGACTTCCATTGATGAGTATTAAATTTTTTATGTTCAACACTTAAGCATTTGGAGCCATCTTGCTCAGTTTTATTTTATTGAAGGAGATTTAATGATATTTCCCCCAAGGTCGAACTAGTGATTTTGTGGTTGTTTGGGAGAGGGTTATAACCATCTTAATGAATTGAATAATGATGAACACAAGACATTAATATTGTCCCTTATGCATCCCTTGCCTCTGTTCAGAAATTCGAGTAGTTTTGGGAGCATTTAGAGTAATATTTAGCATTTACCCTGGGGGGATTGGAACCCCAAATTACTAGTAAAACTCCCATCTTGCCTAGAAGTTTAAATAAGTTTGCAGAAGTCTTTTGATGGTCATAAATCATCCCTGAACATCATAATCAAGTACAAATATCATTTATACACCTTCACTGAATATCTGGAGGCATTTGGAGCCAATTGGAGACCTAGAGACCAATACTAGACAAAGGGAAATTACTAGTAAAGTACTTTACATTGGCCAGAATTGAAAGAGGATTTGCAGAAGTATTTTAAAGGTCCAAAAGCACCCTTGAAACACATATTTGTGTTCTAACATCATCCATATACCTCCTCAGAATATTTGGGAGCATTTGGGGCAAATTGGAGACCTAGGCATCAAAACTAGTCAAAGGTCGAATTTGGGGAAAAAGAGAAAAATTGGTCATTTTAATAAAAATATTAAAAGGGGACATAACATCATTGAATCCATGATCTGATTGTTTTTTTATGAGAGCCCATTGATGTCATTGGATCCATAATATGATTGTCTATTTCTATGAGAGCCTATTGATGTCATTGGATCTACAATCTCATTGTCTCTTTTTATGAGATTTCTTTTTCCCATATTTACAGGAATTTCAACAAGGATGTTGACCTCCTTTTAAAGAAAGTTGCCTCCTCTCAAAGAAACATATGTTTGTTGAAGAATATAGGAATGGCTCTGTGGTTCTTGGCAATGTTACTAGATTAAATTGTTAACTTTTGTATTAAATGTTAATGTCAAATTTTATTATGTAACGACAATTTGTTTAAAATTAAGATTTAAATAAATATAAATAAATCGATTTTTATTTTTTTTGTCATTTACACTCAAAAAATCTGTTTTGAATTTTTATGATCCTTCACTCCTTTATTTTTTTTAATTGTTTTTATTGCTTAAATATCCATTATGTTAATTGTTTCTAATATTATTTAAAGGGAGTGATAGATTTTATCAATATATAATTTCTTATTTTACATTATGTAAATGATTGAGATTTATGGATACATTTTCTTATTTTACATTATGTAAATGATTGAGATTTATGGATACATTATGTTAAGTAGTGAAGATCAATTTTTTACTTTTAATAAATTTAAATAATTTAATTTTTTAAAGAAAAAAAACATATTTTTCCATTTATTATTATAAAATTTATGAAAGTTTGTTTTTATTTTTAACATATTTTTATTTTTATGGATTTTAAGTTTATGAAATATTTATTTTCTTGTACCGATTTTGATCTTATAATAATGATATATTTGTAATAAGCTAATTTTTTTCATATATATATATATATAAACAAGTTTGAGTTAGGAATAATTCAAGTGTGAAAATTGGTAGATACCTCTCTACTATTTATTGTATTGTTAAATTCTCAAATAGTAGTGATAGGGAAGTAATAAAGCTAGAGGAAATACTAGATACTTATGAAACTAGCAAGAATGAAATTCAATATAAGTTATTTTCTTAAAGCAAAAATAAGTTGTCTAAAAAAACATAAAAAATAAGAATTTAAACCATAG
The DNA here is from genome assembly GCA_027924585.1 of Larix kaempferi. Lineage (NCBI taxonomy): Eukaryota > Viridiplantae > Streptophyta > Pinopsida > Pinales > Pinaceae > Larix > Larix kaempferi. The sequence goes on along the minus strand of BSBM01000182.1, from coordinate 7,735,803 downwards.
CAATGAGCTATGATGTCTTTGCTTAGAGCTTATGGCATTATGAAGCAGCATTCGCATAAATTGCTTAACAAAGGAAAGAGTGAAAAACAAGAAAATACATAGCAAAAAAATAGAAGCAATGAGACTAGTTGCATTTTGCAAGCAATGAACAAAGCAACTATATTCTGCAAATAGCATAAATGGTAATGGAGAAGCTTACGCCACAAATCTGTTGCTACGTTACAAGACCAAACCTAGAGCAAAGAGATCTTGCCTATAGCATCATCTTCAAAAAACTAATCCTACAAGCTTTGCAAGGGGGACGTTGAGGGATAAAAAAACATTTTGGGGTTAGTTGGGGCATGATGCCCCTATTGCACTCGCTATTTCATCAAATGAATTCTTATTTAATGTTGTCTTGTAGACTCAAAAAATTAAATCATAAATTAAGGGTTCAAATATATACATTCTTTATTTTTTTCCTCCTACTCCATCAATCTCTTTTTTGTGATGCACACTTTTCTTGGAATGATTTTTCCAGCAAGTGAAAAATGAATACATCAAGATGGTTGTAAAGTTTGATTTTGCACATATTCGTGATGCTAAAAATAGTTGAAAGAACTCATGAAAAAATGTGACATAAAGTTGTCATCAAGCTTACTCCTTGTTAAATATTGATATGGTGTGCTCTTCTAGTTAATTTAAATGATGCTTTTATGATGGATTTTTTTAATTTGTTAAAATATTTTATCAAGATTTAACTTTTGTACATAAAGAAAATGTATGTTTATTTGAAATTTGTATATTGTTGATTTTCAATTGTGTACATGTATTTAATTATCTTAGATTTACTTGAATATATCATATATTAATCCCATTTTCTCATATACTTTACAATGTGTCAATTAACATTGATTGCAAAAATGTTTAACATAAAGTCTTATCATTGCTTACTCCTTGTTAAATATTGGTACATGGTGTGCTCCTAGCTAAGTTAAATAGAGTTTTTACATTATGTCCAATTTTTTAATTTGTTAAAATTTGTTGTCAACATTTAAATTTTGTATGAAGACAACGTATGTTTATTTGAAATTTGTATAGTGTTAATTGTCGATTGTGTATATATACAAGTATTTAATTAGATTTACTTGAATCATTCAAATGTACAATTAATAGTTGTTTATATGATTAGATGGAACTGAACAAAATTATTTAAGTTCACATAATTGAAATCATGGAAAATGGAGATAACGATCATTTGATTTTTAATCACAAACAAGGACTCTAGGATTGTGAAGCTTATGCTAAATTAGAGCAATGGTTATTGACAACAAACTGATGAAAATTCATCAAATTGTTGTCTAAAATCATTGCTCTAATTTAGCATAAGATTCACAATCTTGGAATCCTTGCTTATGATTAAAAAACAAAAAATCATTATATCCCCATTTGCCATGATTTCATCCCCATCTATAGTTCACCAACTACTAAAGTGTTACCTGAACATTAAATATGCACCGTACATTAGTTAAAAATTGAAAGTTTGAATCATTTATATAAGATTCAAGTTTATTACATACAATCTACAACACACTTCCAAACAAACTTGAATTGAATTTACAAAATTGATCTTTTCCATTTAAGCATAGTTATGATGAGATCATATTTTATGAAACATGTGTATTTTAAAAATTAAAACACATGTGTACTAAATACATGGATTAATTTGAATATTACACAATCTAGAGATTTAAACCAATATCCTAAAACCATTTCAAGATTGTCACAATAAACTTTCAAGTTAAACACAAACATTAGAACATATACATTGCAAATTATATAAATCATAAATATAAAATTAAATTGATTTTACATAATCTAGTATACAACACTTCCATATACAAATAATTTATATAATGAAAAAATCATCTTTTACATAAGAGTTCATTAATTTAAACATTACATATATGCACATCTTTTACATAACATTTCAAGATTGAACATTAAAATATATGTTGCAAATTGTACTTGCATCATTTGCACATCAAAATCAATATTTTAACATAATTAGTCTACAACACTCCCAAACTACAATACTTAACTAGAGATTGTATCCAAGGATAATTGGAAAAATAGAAGTTCGACAAAAACGAACGAGACTATATGAAATTGTTTATGTAACACTCACGAACCATTTAGTACAAGCTGTGGATCATTTAATGAGATTCAATATTGACAAAACTGAACTATACTATTAAACTAGATATAAGATTGACTATCATTATGAAAGAAAACCATAATTTTTACATACATTTATTAATACATACATTCATGAACATCATGCAAATCATATTCTAAGCATTTACCACACACAAGTATGCTATGTAATCAACCCCCAAAAAAGTTAGATCATCCAAAACAAATACACAATATGTAAGTTCAATATAAATATATAATCCAAAATAAAGTTCTTGAATGTCCAAAACAACTACAATATATGTATCAACATGCAGATATATGCAATATAGTCTACAGTTCAAATGGCCAAATCAAAATATTAGTATGGGAAAACATAACAAAAAAAGACCAATAAAAACTTTCTCTAAATCAAAGTCCACCAATATCCTCCACTGTGGTCTTCCCTTTGTCTCGAAAAGTCCCAAACTGCAACATGTATAAAAGCAAATTATGAATCTCATAAATTATTTAAACAATTTTAAACTAAATTCAAAAGTTAAAATATTAAACTTATGAAAATAAAATTGAAAAGAATAACAATTATAAACAAAATTACCTCACTACCAATGTCCATGTCCATCAAAGGACCAATATCCTTCGTTGTGGTCTTCCTCTTGACTGGACAAGTACCAACCTGTAACATGTATAAAAGCAACTATGAAGATATCATATTAATCAAACAATTTTAAACTATTAAATTCAAAAAATTAAATAAACTTATGAAATTAAAATTTTTAAAAATAATAATTTATAAACAATTACCTCACCACCAATGTCCATATTTCCCCATGTTTCTTGAAATTTAAATTTTGTTAATAAATAAAACATCGTGTAAGTAAAATAAACTAAAATTAAGCAGTTCACTCAAAACCAAAACAAAAAAAATTGAAGACATGCTTACATGAGACAGAATATCATCAAAAAAGTTGAAACCTAAATGAACTTGTGGATAAAACCATTTTCAATTTCAAAATGTGTTCATATTAACAATAGGATACACAGATTAACTAAAATTCTAAAAAAGCATACAATATCTTTTAAACATAAATATAAATCTGTTTAATAAATATACCTCTCTAAAATGCTCTTCTACATTTTCACTAATGGAGAGTCAAAAATCATGTTCATTCAACAATCTATAAAACTGCAATCAATAAACATTTACGTAATGTATTTATTATTATATATCAAAAAATACTTAAATTCATAGATATAATGTAACGAAAAGTTAAATTCAAAATGAATAAAACAATTATAGATTGTATGTACATAAACAACAGACCTCTCCTATACTCGATGTGTCATGGGATGGGACATCTGAAGGTGTATCGCGACATACCTTAGCATAATCCCGAAGATATTCAATGCTCATTGCGTCTACCTCATCATTGGTTTTGTAAACAAACCTTCAACGAATAGTGGCTCGAGCCCTCTCTCAAATCAATCCCACATCAACTCCTACAAATGCTGACGTTAAACCTTCGAAAACAGAATCTGATGCAGGTGAGACAAGAAAAATCCAATCCAGCCCGCTTCCCCCAGGATTAGGATGATTCTACACTTAGCAGAATCACCAAACTTAGCTTACCCATCCAATTCTTTCACAAATGCGGATCTCACTTTTCAAAAATGCCTTCCGCAACTAGCCTCTTTCCACAAATTCATTTATGCAATTACCTTCCCGCAATGACCTTCCTTCCGCAATTGCGGGTGTGCTTTCCCAACTTCTTTCCGCAAGTGGATCCCGCAATTTGCGTCCTCAAAAGTTCCTTCCACAATTTCCTTCTTTTTGCAATTGCGGAGTGCCTTCCACAACTTTCTCGAAATGGCTTCTGTAATTTGCTTCCGCAAATTGTCTCCCACAAAGTTTTTTTCGCATCTACTTTAGACCGTTGGATCGCAAGTGTGCTTCCTGCAGTTTCTGTGGGTCGTTGGATCCACGATCAACGGTGGATTTTAACCTTATGCACTAATTCCGCATCTGCTCGGGTTTTTAACATCCAAAACCTTTCCCCTGTGGAATGCTATATGAGCCATTGATCTCATTGGCGACTTCTCCCGTCCGTCGATATGCTATAAATGCATAACACTTATCTTCGGTTCTATGGAACTCTATCTCCCGCGCACGTTCACTTTGTGAATCCTTTCCCCGTCGTCGATCTGTCTTCTCTGCTTTGATCTTGACTGTCTGAGTCTGTCAAATGCAATCTCTACAACTCTATGCAGATTGATCAGAGGATCAATCAATCGAACTCAACCCAACTTAACCGATCTTAATCTCCTTCTTCGGATCTGATCATCATCTCTTGAACAAAACAAAACTTCAATTTAATTCATCTAACTCGACTTTATGGCCTCGTTCCAATTCAACCCTAATCTTCACTTCTGTGGATTGTATGTGCAGGGCATCGATCCTTCAAGTGATCGAGGACTCAAGGGTTTACACTACAAACATATCATTTACACAAGAATTCATACACAAGTATCGGTTAGACATCTTATGTCACATTCAATCCTCAAAAACCCTAATTCCGAGCTACGACATACACACAGACCTATCCAACAATTAAAAATTGTTCAGACTATCAATACTTCATCAAGTCACACATAGAGACAGCTATTTCCTTAGCATAGGGAACTATTCTTTTATCATACATGAATTAATTCATTTACACAGAGACATGCATAAATGTCCTTCTTCATTCACACATAAGGAACCTAATACAAGCAGGATCACTTCCATTGGTCTGATCTACATTGTTTGGCCACCCTCGGCCAGATTTACACTATTTGGATACCTTGTTATGCCTCGTAGGCTTACAAAATATATACAATAGGGTTCTGAAACCAATTCTGGTTCAAATCCAGAAACCTCTCAACACACTCCTAATTCACATCAACTGTAATCTAATTTTAGCAAGCCCTTAACCCTAGCTCTATTAATCGCTCATGAGATCATTGAACATCCATCGAATGTTGCCACTAGTTGTCGGATTTGTTACATGACTCATCCAACGGACTCACCTAAATGACTCATCACTCACCTAGTGACTCATCATCCATCTAAAGGCACACTAAAACATAGTATTATTTACAATATTTCATTCAAAGACCTCTAATTCAAAAAATGAAGACCCCTTCTAGGTCTGATCCAAACATTGGACTTGGATTTGGATGGAGAGCAGGATGATCCTGCATCAGACTCCCCAAGAAGAAATAAATATGACCTCCAGGTCATAACCTTCAATATTCAATATGCATGGGTCCCAAAATTTGTGTTGAAGCTTTCCAATTTCTTCATGGATTTCTTGTTGTCTTGTTGTTGACTGCAACTCTCCTAGCTTCCATACTTTTTGCTGCAATGCTCCACTAGCTTTTCTTTCACAATCTTCCTTTGTCATTTTTCTTCTACTACTGCTTTGTCTCTTTGCTTTGCTGATGTAAATATTATTTTTCTCCTCATGCCTTCTCTGAGACATCTTCACCATCAACATCCTCATTTCTCCAATCTCATTGTCCAGTCTGTCTTTTGGTTGGTACATTTCCTTGCTCTAAACTTGTTGTTCTTCTTCTTTCAACTGCATCAGAATTTCAAAATTCTTATCTTGTTCCTCCTCAGCATAAACCATCTCATAGATGTTCAAGACATTTAAATGTCTTCTCTCTAGCGGCTCTATAACGTAAATACTTTTGACTCCCTTCTTCATAACAACCTTCAATGGCTGTCTTTCACAAATTAGAAACTCATTTATGAGTCCTTTCTACTGCAACAAGTCAATATTTCCCTCATTAAAAAATTACTCTTCATCATATTGGACTTCAAGACCTTCATCTATGACATCTCCTGCAATCACACACAGATAATCATATTTAAAAATATAAAATATTTTTGTCCTCTCTGTTGCTTGTAGCAACAGCTCTTCATATTGTCCTGAACTTCTAAAAAATTTCTTGAGACCTCATCCATGTCTCTCTTTAACATCAAAATATTTCTCTTCAAATTCCCTTTGGTTATCTCCATGAGACAACATAGCTTCTCTTTGCATCAGAATGCAATTCTGATCTTGTCCTCCCGAAATGTCTTTGTACATTTCTTTTTCTTCCTTCAAATCTTCAAGTGACTGCCCATATTCATTGTCCTCGAATACATATTCAGTAAAGAACTCTTCTATTTCATTCATCTCTTCTAGTTTCTTCATTTCTTCACTAACATCCATCTCTTCAACAGTATGAGATATAGGATGCATACAATCTTCATCCTCCTTTACAATAGAATTATATTCTGTTGCTATTCTTTTGAAAAGCATTTATCCTCCTCCTTTAGTTTCTCTGACAATCAAAGATGATTGTTCATCTTATTGCTTCATAAATACATCACCTAAGAGTACTTCAATACCTGTAGTCATACACAAAGCATTAGATTTAAAAACATAATACTCCTCATCTGAAGCCTTAGCCATATTGTCTTCATGTGGTTCTGAACTTATCAGAGAGTTCATAAATTTATTAATAATCTCTGCTTCATCATCTTCATTCACATCTTCTCCAAGCAAAGGACCCTAGTCTGGTTCACATTCAAAAAATTCCATATCAGACTCAGCTGTCCTGAGTTATTCCTTCAATATGGAAGACATATTTTTCTTTAGCTTCACCTGTAGTGAATGCAATCTCACTTTCTTCTTCTTCATTATCCAACCATACCTCTGGTCTTCTTTATTTTGTAGCAACATCTCTAAATGAATAAGTTGCAATCCTATGTCAACTAATTCTCTATCATACTCCTCTTGGCTCATTTTCTTGATGCTTTTCTCTTTGGCATCTTTTCTTCTTGCTGTGGCTTTCCTTTGAACCTCTGCAATGACCTTCAGTAGTCATTGTCTCCATTTCCTCTTTCTCTATGAAATTAATCTTGTTCACTTTTGTAATGCTCCCAACCCTTCTCTCAGCAAGTCTTCATACCTGCCATACCTCAACAAACTATCTCTCCTTGAGCTTGTCCTTTTGGTATCCTTGGTTCCTTCTCCTCTAGAACCTCTCAGAAACTTCCTTTGCTTTTCTTGGGATTCTACAAATCCACTTCCTCTAAGGACATTCAACTTGTCCCCTTCTTGTCCAACCCCTATTGGATCCTAGGTTATGCCATTGCTTCTCTTCTCTAAGAATTCACAAACTCTTCTCATCAAAACCACATATGTTCTCTTTCATAGCTTTCAAGCTATCTGCTACCATCAACCTGATCATAGCCTTCAATCTACAATAATCCCAAACCAGATTCAATGAACACATCAATCCATACCTTATAAGATATGTACCAATATATTATCACTCTCCCTTTTGATCCATATCCTATGGACCAATATCTTCCCTGAATTCTTCTTTTAAGAGCACACCAGCTCCCACTATTCAACTCTGAATACTTCCACTTGACTAACCTTATCCACACAATTGTCAGTATTCAACTTTAACATAAATTGAAAATCAAAACTTGATTTACCTCTATTTCCTTCGTGGAAGCTTCAACTATCTTTATGCTCAGATTCTTCTCCAACTTGCTGTAATGGTTCTCGGTCTCCTTTCAATACACGCAGTCTTTTTCTGATATGATATCAAATGATGGTATCAAAATGCGCACTCATAGAAACATATCAACCTGAGCTCTAACATAGCTATGATACCAAATGATGCAGGTGATACAAGCAAAATCCAATCCAACCCACTTCCCCCGGGATTAGGATGATTCTACACTTAGCAGAATCACCAAACTTAGTGTTAGCACTTAGATTTTATTCCGGTTGTAAAAGAATAACACCTAAGGTAACCTATTTCAAACCAAGCTTTAGGTAGAAAACTCAGCCATTTTTCCACCAGAGAGGGCTCTCTCACAATACATATACAAGGACTGAAAAATATAGAAGCTCTCTCAAATTTTCTCAAAAGTATTTTCTGGTTGGAAAGGAAGACAAGAAACGTTGGGCATGGAGTCAAAGATTCAAATATACAATATGCCAGTAAGAAATTTATACCGAACAGGTTTCCACAGAGGCAAGATAGCAATCATATTACAGTCAATTTGATTTTTTCAGGTGGTATAGAAAGAAATAATGACATTCCATCGACAACAGGCATCTAACTAGGATGAATCCATTGTCAATTTTGGAGAAAACAATGAATATTTAAATGCTATAAAACAAGGCATAACAAGTATGAATCTCGAATTATTTCAGACACTCATTTAAATATAGAAGAAAAACATAATGGAAGATATAATGAAGGAAGTGAACATGCACATATAAAGATAAAGAATAAACAGACTGTAAAGCTAATCCACACATGAATTTCTGGTCTCAAAAGATGGGTATTTTCACTGTACTGCCTTTATTTATCAAAAATAGATCTCCAAACATACACTGTCTCTCAAAAAAATTTCCAACCCCTTCAACAATGACTCTCATTGTTTTTATACAAAATTCGGAAGAAGCTTGACATAACTGCTTCTTCTAACTAATAACTGAAAATACTTTAACTTAAAAGATAACTGGTCTTTGAGCAATAGATAATTGTCTCCAAATAATATTACAAATTTAAAGTAAAAGTGTCCTTTTTGCCACTTGGCAAAAATTTTGAATATCATCTTTTCGCCACTTGGCGAGAGTTTTGAAAGCCTCTATGAATGGACAGAATATCTTGTCCTTCCATATTTTTCCACATAATTCCACTGGTCAGCCGTGGGTAAGTCATAGCTGGTCATTTCTTTCACCAAGACTCGCATTTCAACATGACCTGCATAAGAAACAGGAAGAAGATTTCCACAGGTTGAGATTAGCATATTTAAAATTTCAAACTCCTCTGATATTTTCTCCATTAAAATTTTCCCTGTAAGCATATGATCCAGCTGCTGGAACTTTCTGTGATCCATCCTTATATCAAACAGCAATCTTTTATACTCATTCGGAGGAATTAATTCATTATTTTCATTCCAAAAAGCAGGGAACCCTTTGTTTACTAATTTTTCAAATTGCTTTTTGAACTTTATTACTTCTTCCCGTATTTCTCTAGCTTTAGCTTCAACATTCTCAACATGTGAGTATTTCCCCAAGATCCTTCTGGCCCATGTGATGACTGAAATTCTGTTCGTTATATTCATGGCTGTCAGGTCTGCTTCAGTTAGACTGTTTAAAAATGTTATTGCTTTCTGGGCTACGTCTTTTGGCTTTCTATTTAAGTTCTCCTTTACTGCTCTGCAACTTTCGAAGGCATCTTTGACCACCTTTTCTTTGACTCTTATGTAATCCAGATATGGTCTTAGTTTCTCAACTTCTTTTATAATTTGGTCCCACACCAGGTGTTTACAACCTTGCATAGCAGCTTGCCCTGTCACATGAGCTACTAATCCTTTATTATTATTACTTAATTCCTGATTTTTTGCCTGCAAAGTTTTTATTTCCTTATTTTTGATTTCATTTTCTTCTGTCAGCTTCTGTATTTCAATCTTCAATTCTTTGATTTCATTTTCTTTCAAGCTTATTGGGGACATGGCCTGTAAAATTCCATCTACTCCAGTTTTATCTTGTTCTGTGCCTGTTTGTACTTGATGCTGACCACTTTCTGCTAATCTTTTCCTTGCTTCTGCCAACTGTTCTTCTAAAATTATTTTCTCTTTTTCACAATGATCTTTTTCATCAGAAAGCTTTAACATTTTAGCAGTAACATCATTGACTTCATTAGATAATTCTTCTTTTTCTTTTTCCAATATTGTCAATTCTGCTCCTTGGATAAGTACAGTGTCTGGAATTTTTAATTTTCGTCTCAACATCTGGATTGTATCGTCTTTCTCTTTGAGCAGTTTTGTTGCTGCATCTCCTTCTTTATTTATCAAATCTACTTGCAATTTTTTAATCTGCTGCTGTCGAGACTTATTCTCTGCCTTCTCCTGTCTCAACTGATTATTCAATTTATCCACTGAACTTTTCAACTTGTCTGCCCTCAATATGGCCCCCAAATAGTCAGAATATATGACTTCTCCTGTTTGTCTATGTAATAAAATTTTATCCGAGGAATTTATTTTAGACAAATCTATATTCATTTCTGAAATCTTATTTTTTGTGACAACTGAAAATTTCAAGGAATTCTCTCTGATATTTCTGCTAGTAAATAAGCTTACCTCAGTATTAGATATACTTCTAACCTTTGGAAACAATTGACTGGTTTGTTTCGCGGACTCCGGTTTATTTCAACTATGCTCATCAAATACATCCATGATATTCTGGGGTCTATTTACATCACCTTCTACAGGGGTTTCTTCAATGTTGTACTCTTTAACTGTAACCTCTGGTATTTCTTCTCCAGCTGTTTTAGCCTCTTCTGAAACTGTTGTTAACTCTTGTGGTTCATTCATTTTCAATCTTTTTCCTCTTTCTGTTTCTTCATCTTCAATGATCATTATGTCCTGTATGGGTCTTTTAGATCCCACCAATGCAATATCTATTTCGCTTTCTGTCTTTGTTGTTGGGTCAATCAATGCCATTTCTTTGTCGGATGTATCCGGAATGGTTTCTTCTTTATATTCTAGCCAATTGGCTCTGTCCGACATTCCTTCAACAATCTGATGGTTCAGGGCCTTCATACGATGCTCCGTTCTTCGTTTTGATATGATGTTTAACGGGTCATACTCCATAGCCGTATCTGTCTCAAAATTCATATCTTTTAACAATTTCTCTATATACACAACAACATTCTTATTCTTTATTGTGAACGGACCAAATGTGAATGGGTATTTAATGTCTGTTGCTTGTCTGTGAACCAAAAAATTGTTATCTTCCGCAATCAACTTTTGTCTTAAGAATTCCAAGGCAAAAACCCTTAAAGTAAGGAAAGCTGGTAACACATAGGGTTTGTGTCTGAACCCATATAATCTGATTACCGTACTGTCTTTCGACAAAAACCAATCCCCTGTCGCGTATTTTGTACTCAATTGCATGGATGCCTGCATTTTCGGTAGTACTCTAGGCATATTTTTTCCAAAAATCATTCTATAAATCTCTGAGAGCATGTAATTGATGTAATTGAACATGTTATTTTCTAGTAAAGTCGTGAAAATGATTTCTGGGAACTGCAACTCTTGTTGACTGGCTATGATAATCATTTTCATCAAAAAGGCCTGAAATCTGAAATGTCTGAGAGTAGGAAAATTGACCATCTAGTCATGAATCTTTTCTGTTAGAAATGTTTAAAAATTAAGTCGAGGGATTTGATTTTCATCAATCCCCGACTGGACTGTACTTATTTTGTACAACAGACTCAATTGAAACTCGGTTACATACAAATCCGTATCCAAACCTAGAACTAAGGCCAATAATGTCAAAACTAACTGGGTGTTTTCATTAAAAAGATTGATATCTATAGGGTATGGGACCTCCAAAATGCTGGTCTCTGGCTTAAGACACGATGACAAAAACATTTCCTTATCATTTTGAGAAACATGATGATAATTTTCAATAAAGGAGACTTCAGAAAAAAACTCAGGGTCAAGGATTTGGGAACAATCTACTTCTAGGGCTTTAATTAACTCTGTTGGTTTTATATCGCAAATGGCTCGGGTTTTTTGGCTGTTTAGAACGACTTTTTCTTCCCGGGAGTAATTTTCGGCACACCACGATACGAATTCTGGGAAAAAAGGGATTTGGTCGGGGCAAAAGGCTATCAAAGACGACTGGTGAACTCTGTGGGGGTCTGTCCCTTCCTTTAACAATTCAGATAACCTAATTTTTATATCAGAGATTGGTAACCTAATTAGGGTATCGTAGACGTCTTCGTCTCTATCCTCTAGGGCTTCTTTTGATTTAAAAACGTTTATATCGTGCACAGTCTCCATTTAAACATTTCTTTAAACAAAATTCTGTTTAAAAAGTAGGACAGGTCACCAGACCCTACCTGTATGTACCCGCCTTTCGCCTTCTGTCGCAATCGCAGACCTCCACCAGTCTTCAGAGCTCTCCAGGATAGCGACACATGCAGAATGTCATTATGTGGAGCCCCTTTTGTTTTATATAAGTCTTTTAAATTAACTTCCCTGCACCTTTATGAATGCGGTTCATATCTGACTGTTGATCTCGAGACTTTGTTTTGGGCCGTCAGATCTCGTCTCCCTTTATTCCATTTGGTGGTATCCGCGATCAAAAAGCTGTTTTCTTCTCCGGTTTATTTCCTGCGCGGATCAACCACCTGCTGACACCTGTTAGAGTGGTTTTATTCTCCGCGACCGCTCTTCCTCATATCCAGTGTGCATCTTCCTAGATGCGGATGAAACAATGGCCGTTGATTTGATTAAGGTTTATATCGGCCCTCCGATTGTTACAAGGTATAATGCCATATGCCATCGCCCCGCCGAGTTTTCTCCACCTGCCACGTTTCAGGTCCCACCAAGTTTCCATATTTGGTGGTTCCGCCTGGCGCTATAGTGGTTTCCGATACCACCATATCACATATGCGGAGGAATGAAGTTTGGACACGTGCCCCGATGGTATTGATTCCGCTACCGCCCACAACTATTTGCCGACGATCCCTTTGGCGATGCGGGGAGTGATATTAGCCGTAGATCTTGGTCTCTATCATCTCTGTCGATGAAACTTGGTCGGGATTTAACCCTTTCCTAAATTTTCTTTCGGACTTTGTAAATGTGGGTTTTTTCCTTTGTGTTCTTGTATTGCAAACCTTTATACAACCCTTTTGTGGTGATTTCTCCTCCTTTAGGACATTTTAGCCAAACTTTTTAAGACTTAGGTTTTCTCAGATATGGTGTCAACAACTGGCTCCAACTGGGGATGCTATCCTCCCTGTGAGGTAGCGAAGAACATCGTAGACCAAGTGCCTGATCCATTGGGCTGCATTCAAGCAACTTCTTCTTTTTTCTTTTTTCTTTTTTTTTTTTTTTTTAGTTTTGAATATTTACACTGTACAAAAAAAAACTCTCTTTCAATTCTGTCTGTTAGGAAAGATAATGCTTGAGGTGTCTCCCATTTACTGGTCCTCCAGGATAAAATTCTCCATTGCAATTTTTTAAGATAAATGCATTTTATCCCCGACATCCTGCAACTATATATGGGCCTTTCCATAAATGCTCAAACTTTCCATGGTGATCTTCATTTCTGGAATCCCACTTCAGAACCAAATCATTTATCTGAAAATCCCTTTCCTTAACTTTCCTATCAAAGGTTTTCTTCATTTTTTCCTGATGCATTTGGGTTTTGTTATATGCTTTTTCTCTGACTTCATGCAATTCTATCATTTTATTTATTCTCCTTTGCATATGATTTGGTTCTTCATCGACTTCCTGTAATAATTTCATAACTGGCAATCCCAAAGAAACAGGGAAAATTACTTATGTGCCGTATACCAACTGGAAAGGGGAAGTGCCAATTGCTCTCTTTGTACTGATTCTGTCAGCCCACAGAGCATATTTCAGTTTAGTGTGCCAAGCCCTTTTGTTATCTTCCAGCAACCTTTTTATGATTCTCACTAAGCTTTTATTTGAAGATTCGGCCAAGCCATTTCCTTGTGGATAATAAGCAGTTGAATGATTCAGATGTATGTGATACTTGTGACAAAAATTTATCATCTTTTTTTACTTGAACACCGGAGCATTATCTGTCACTGTCCTTTTAGGACAACCAAACCTGGACAAAATGTTTTCTTCCAAAAAGTTCATAATCACTGTTTCTGTAGCATTTCTGGTTGGGATGGCCTCAATCCATTTTGTGAAGTAATCTATAGCAGTCAGAATCCACTTATGTTTCCCTGAAGAATTTGGGTTAATATCACCAATAAAATCTAACGCCCACTATTGGAACGGTGCTTCAACTGAAATGGGTTTCAACGGAAATGGCAATAGTTCTCTTTTTCCATCAAAAATTTGACATTCATGGCATTTCTTTATTTCTTTATACACATCTGAATACATGCTAGGCCAATAAAAACCAGCTCTAAGAATCTTGTTCACTGTAGCTTTCCATGAATGGTGTCCTCCACACATACCTTTATGAAATTCCACCATAATATGCTGCGCTTCATTCTCTAATAGACAATTCAGCAGGATTCCTCCTGGATCTTTCCAGAACAAATTTCCATCTAATATGCAAAACTTTGCTGCTTTCAATTTTACTGATCTTGCCCTAGTTTTTTCCATATCAACAAGCGCTTGGAGATTTTGCAAGACATATACAATATCTGTGTACCAGGGGGATAAAGAGAAATCTTCAATTATCTGTGAATTTGGAACATTTTCGGTCGATGTTTCAGCAATAAAATTCATACTGAGAGAATCCCAATTTGTTTCTGTCATCATTTTAGCCAAACCTTAGCCCTTTATCAATTTTGTAGGTTTAATGTCTAGGTCATATTCCAAAAGCACGGCTATCCATTTTGCTCTTTTTCCCTCGGGATCTGGCTGGGTAAGAATGTCCTTCACTGATGCTAATGGAACATGTGCTATTGTATGAGAATGCAAAATATATATTATGAAATCTTTCAATGCTTTCACTAAAGCATAAGCTTGTTTCTCCATGATGTTGTATTTCAATTCTGCATCTCTCAGAATCTTACTAAAAAATGCAATTGGTTGTTCCACTCCTTCTAGATTCTTTTGCAACAATACCCCAACTACTGTGTGCTCTGATGCATAAGTAAACATAATGAAATCCTTCGTATAATCTGGACTTATTAACACTGGTGCTTCAGTCAATGCCTTTTTAATGTTATCAAAGGATTGTCTTGCTTCTTCAGTCCATTTAATTTCCTTGTCTTTCCTTAGCATTTCAGTTATGTTTCTCAGAATCTCGGCGAAACTAGGAATAAACCTTCTTAACCAATTTACTCTTCCAATAAATGACTGAATCTCCTTTTTGCTCCTAGGGATTCCCACCTTTTATATCGCAGATACCCTCTCCGGGTCAATTTTAATGCCTTCTTTTGATATGATATGTCCCAATAATTTTCCTTCCTCCATGCAAACATGAGATTTCTTTGGATTTAGAGAAATTCCAAATCTTCTACATTTTATAAAAACTCTTTCCAAATGCTTCCAATGGTCAGTAGCATTTTTTGAATAAACAGTGATATCATCCATGTATACTACCATGATTTTGTCCCTTTCATCTGCAAATGCAATATCCATGGCTCTCTGAAAAGTTGCGCCTGCATTCATCAAACCAAATGGCATTTTGGCGTACATAAACGTTCCCCATGGAGTAGTAAAAGCAGTTTTTTCTTGATCTTCTGGATGAACTTTAATTTGATTATAACCTGAGAAACCGTCTAACATGGAAATTCTTTCAGCTCCTACAACTTGTTGTAAAACCTGATCCATTTTAGGGAGTGGATAATTATCTTTCAAAGAAGCTCTGTTCAAATTTCTAAAATCCACGCATAGCCTTATTTCACCATTCTTTTTCCTCACTGGTACTAGATTAGCTAACCATTTGGAAAATCTCAAGGACACAATTATCTTGGCATCAAACAGTTTTCTCACCTCTTTTTCTATCACTGGCAGCAACTTGGGATTTATCCTTCTTAATTTCTGTTTAAAAGGCTTTTCATCTGGTTTGATTGGAATTGTATGCTGTATAACAGAAACATCATATTCCTTCAGGTCTTCGTAGCTCCAAGCAAAAACATCAGAGAATCTCTTCATCACTTCCACACTTTTATCTTCTTCCTTTCTTGGTAATTTCTTGGAAAGATTTACCAACTTGGGATCTTTTTCAGAACCTAAATTGTAGTCTTTTACATCTTCAGGTTTAGGTTCTATCTTTGGATTTTTCACCACATCATTTTTATCAAATAATTTTTCTAAAGGAATCAAGCCTCTAGGGATAACATTATTTTTCAGTTGAATTATATCCTTACCTCCAATCCTCTGCCTGAAATTTTATGTTTCTTGCGGAGAATCCACTTCATCTGGACCAATTTCATCAACTTCTGCATCAATAGACCTGTAATTGAATTCATCTGTCATTTCCAAAAAGCGTTTAATCTGTTGATCATCCTCAAAAACCTGACAATGTTTGATATTGTCTGGGATAGATGGTCTGTGTATGACCTCAATATCATATTTCTTTTTAGAAAAGATGGGAGTTTTGAATGCTGCTCCTGCAGTGGCCAAAGAATCTGCTACAGTGTTGCTAACTCTCGGAATTGAAACAACATCATGTCCATCGAAAAAAAATTCCAGTAAATCCCACACTTCATTCCTATAGGACCTCATTTT
This sequence comes from Larix kaempferi, assembly GCA_027924585.1. Taxonomy (NCBI): domain Eukaryota; kingdom Viridiplantae; phylum Streptophyta; class Pinopsida; order Pinales; family Pinaceae; genus Larix; species Larix kaempferi. The sequence continues at coordinate 7,719,326 of BSBM01000182.1, read as the reverse complement.
AGGGTGTTTGGTCTGATAAATAGCTTTTACCTGATTTATAACCAATTCGGAATCTCCAAACACTTCAATCCTTTTTGCTTTTAAGTCTCTAAACACGTTCAATCCTAGAATCAAAGCTTCATATTCTGCAACATTGTTGGTACATTCAAAATTCAATTGGTAAGAAAACATTAGGAATTCTCGATCAGGTGTAATTATCCATACTCCTGCACCAGCTCCTTCTCTGCTTCTAGCTCCATCAAAATGCATTGTCCAGGTCCCTTCTTTTCTGATCTTTTCTCTTAACAATCTTTCCTTTTCATTTTCTTTTGGTTCAATCAAATCAATCTTTTCTTTGGATTCGACATCATTGTACAAAATGCAAGAACCCAAATCTGTGTCTACTGCATATATAGCATGTTTCTCAGGTTCTTTTAAATCACTTACCAAATAAGCAGCCATCTTTTCAGCATATAATCTTCTGTGCACCCCCAGTACCGGAATAGTAGCAAAAGACATATCCATCTGCAAAGTTCCCTTTAACTTTGAGTCCCATGACCTGGATAGTAACATACCAAACTTCGCTGGAATGTCAGCAACCACCACATCCATAAGAATACCTTTGGCCGGTATTTTACTGAGATTGACTGTCAAATCTTTTATCAGCCCCAAACATTTAACTTTCCTTGAATCAAAAGAAAATAAATCATCATATGGTCTTGTAATTTCTAATCCTAAAGATTCTACTACAAGTTTTGGCATCAGATTATGAGAAGCTCCTGAATCCAACATACAATTATGCACGATTTTATCATGAATATTCAAATTCACATAGAAAGGAGAAACTTCTTCCGCACTATTATCTTCCATTCTTGAACCCAAGTAGATATTAGGAGTATCATCATCTAATTCCAAAGTATCTATTTCCACTTGGTTTTCTACCTGCATCATCTTAAAGATTTGTTCCTTGTATTCTTTGTTCTTTAATATCTCATTGAAAGGTATAGCAATCTTGACTTTCGACATTTCATTCTGTATATTGAAAGGAACCGAATTTTTATCACCTTCTTTCATTGAATCTTTCTTGTTATCTGAAATAACTTTTGGCACATCTTCAATTTCTTTTCTTCTCGTTTGCTGTTCAGGCTGACTAGTAGAAGGTTTATCCGCAATTCCTTTTGATTTGCCCATTGGCTCTTTTCCTTTGTCTACTGTAACCTCTCGATTTCTAAGATTTATTTTTCTTTGAAGATCATTTATAGCATTTTGGTAACCAATCTGGTATTGATCAATCTTTGTTTCCAAATTACAACATTCTCCTTCTGCAAGGAACATATCATGTTCTTTTTTGGTCAAATACACTTCTGAATCGGAACTGCTACAATGGTGGATATCACTCTCAGGTATCTCCTCTTCTACTTCTCCGGCAATATAATTTTCAGGGAAAGGAGGTCTAATTTGATCTTCTTCTGCATTCCTTGGGTTTCGCTGTTCTCTGGGCCTTGCAGCTGGAACAAAGGGTCTCCTAAAATTTGGGTTTCTGATTTGAGGTTCTGTTTGTTCCTTATTCGGAGCTTTGTTATCCACCACTAACCTTTCTAACAGCTTTTCCATAGTTTTCATCATTACTTCAAATTTTACATCTGTGGAGGAAGAAGAAGATGCTGCATTTTGATTTTCTTCTCTAATCTTCTTTCTGTCCATATCTCTATGCCTCATCTTTCCAGAAGCCATCATATTAGCTTCAACTTCTACCTCATCTTTCATCATTATTGCCAAGGTAGTAGATCTTCTTTCTCTTAATGTGCATGAAAAATATCCTTCAAAAGCATCTACATAATGTAACTTGGCTGCTCCTACTGGAGGTTTTATATCTGTAGGGATAGAATTATAGACCTTCATAAATCTAGCAGAGAACTCCTGAACTGACTCAAAACCTCCCTTTTTTAGATTATTATACTGTGTCAACACCTGCGAAGGATTTTTCTGGTCTTCCCATCTTTCAATAAAAAGAGTTGTAAAGGCATCATAATTAGCAATTGATCCTGCAGCTAAAGCTCTAAACCATTTTTTGACTTCACCTCTCAGGATTTGAGCAAACAACCTCATTTTTGCATCATCATAATCCACTTCTTCCAAATCAATGAAATCACTAAAATTATCAACATGTTGCTGTGCAGTATAACTACCCTCATTATCAAAAGTAAAAATTCTCTGTGCATAATTTTGAGGCAAGTCATGTAAAACCACGGGCAAAACCAATGGGGAGAATCTAGCAGCCATGGGTGGTGGATTATAAGGCGGAACAACCACTTCCTGTTGCCTATTACCTTGCACAGGTATTCTCTGGGCTTTGGATATCTTGGACTCTACCTTTTCAGATTCTTGTAAATTTTCCCAAACAGATTTTAGAGAATAATCCCACAAACTTTTTGGATCAACTTTTGTTTCTTTCAAATCTGAATCTGACCTAGTTCTAAGCAAAATCTTTTCACTTGAACCAATATTTTCTTCCTTAAACAGATTTTCTTGCAAAGAAGGAAATATATTTGAAAATTGAGAAATACCTTCTTTCGTTTTGCCTTTGCCTCTCTCTGTCTTGAGGAGCTTTTCTGGATTATCCATGCCTAAGAAGAACTGCAAACCGGGATTTCTTCGTGTAGCCACAATGTCTTTCTCAGAATATCTTCAAAAATTGTCACAAGTGAAGTCGCCAGGGCAATATCTACAACCAACTTATTTCAAACTTCCTTGCCCAAGAAATTTGACCTTTCTTTGTCGTTTCTCCCAGGGAAAATTTCACTTTCGTTCCCCGGCAACGGCGCCAAAATGTTAGCACTTAGATTTTATTCCGGTTGTAAAAGAATAACACCTAAGGTAACCTATTTCAAACCAAGCTTTAGGTAGAAAACTCAGCCATTTTTCCACCAGAGAGGGCTCTCTCACAATACATATACAAGGACTGAAAAATATAGAAGTTCTCTCAAATTTTCTCAAAAGTATTTTCTAGTTGGAAAGGAAGACTAGAAACGTTGGGCATGGAGTCAAAGTTTCAAATATACAATATGCCAGTAAGAAATTTATACCGAACAGGTTTCCACAGAGGCAAGATAGCAATCATATTATAGTCAATTTGATTTTTCAGGTGGTATAGAAAGAAATAATGACATTCCATCGACAACAGGCATCTAACTAGGATGAATCCATTGTCAATTTTGGAGAAAATAGTGAATATTTAAATGCTATAAAACGAGGCATAACAAGTATGAATCTCGAATTATTTCAGACACTCATTTAAATGTTATAAAACGAGGCATAACAAGTATGAATCTCGAATTATTTCAGACACTCATTTAAATATAGAAGAAAAACATAATGGAAGATATAACGAAGGAAGTGAACATGCACATATAAAGATAAAGAATAAACAGACTGTAAAGCTGATCCACACATGAATTTCTGATCTCAAAAGATGGGTATTTTCACTGTACTGCCTTTATTTATCAAAAATAGATCTCCAAACATACACTGTCTCTCCAAAAAATTTCCAACCCCTTCAACAATGACTCTCATTGTTTTTATACAAAATTCGGAAGAAGCTTGACATCACTGCTTCTTCTAACTAATAACTGAAAATACTTTAACTTAAAAGATAACTGTCTTTGAGCAATAGATAATTGTCTCCAAATAATATTACAAATTTAAAGTAAAAGTGTCCTTTTTTCCACTTGGCAAAAATTTTGAATATCATCTTTTCGCCACTTGGCGAGAGTTTTGAAAGCCTCTATGAATGGACAGAATATCTTGTCCTTGCATATTTTTCAACATAATTCCACTGGTCGGCCGTGGGTAAGTCATAGCTGGTCATTTCTTTCACCAAGACTCACATTTCAACATGACCTGCATAAGAAACAGGAAGAAGATTTCCACAGGTTGAGATTAGCATATTTAAAATTTCAAACTCCTCTGATATTTTCTCCATTAAAATTTTCCGTGTAAGCATATGATCCAGCTGCTGGAACTTTCTGTGATCCATCCTTATATCAAACAACAATCTTTTATACTCATTCGGAGGAATTAATTCATTATTTTCATTCCAAAAAGCAGGGAACCCTTTGTTTACTAATTTTTCAAATTGCTTTTTGAACTTTATTACTTCTTCCCGTATTTCTCCAGCTTTAGCTTCAACATTCTCAACATGCGAGTATTTCCCCAAGATCCTTCTGGCCCATGTGATGACTGAAATTATGTTCGTTATATTCATGGCTGTCAGGTCTGCTTCAGTTAGACTGTTTAAAAATGTTATTGCTTTCTGGGCTACATCTTTTGGCTTTCTATTTAAGTTCTCCCTGACTGCTCTGCAACTTTCGAAGGCATCTTTGACCACCTTTTCTTTGACCCTTATGTAATCCAGATATGGTCTTAGTTTCTCAACTTCTTTTATAATTTGGTCCCACACCAGGTGTTTACAACCTTGCATAGCAGCTTGCCTTGTCACATGAGCTGCTAATCCTTTATTATTATTACTTAATTCCTGATTTTTTGCCTGCAAAGTTTTTATTTCCTTATTTTTTATTTCATTTTCTTCTGTCAGCATCTGTATTTCAATCTTCAATTCTTTGATTTCATTTTCTTTCAAGCTTATTTGGGACATGGCCTGTAAAATTCCATCTACTCCAGTTTTATCTTGTTCTGTGCCTGTTTGTACTTGATGCTGACCACTTTCTGCTAATCTTTTCCTTGCTTCTGCCAACTGTTCTTCTAAAATGATTTTCTCTTTTTCACAATGATCTTTTTCATCAGAAAGCTTTAACATTTTAGCAGTAACATCATTGACTTCATTAGATAATTCTTCTTTTTCTTTTTCCAATATTGTCAATTCTGCTCTTTGGATAAGTACAGTGTCTGGAATTTTTAATTTTCGTCTCAACATCTGGATTGTATCGTCTTTCTCTTTGAGCAGTTTTGTTGCTGCATCTCCTTCTTTATTTATCAAATCTACTTGCAATTTTTTAATCTGCTGCTGTCGAGACTTATTCTCTGCCTTCTCCTGTCTCAACTGATTATTCAATTTATCCACTGAACTTTTCAACTTGTCTGCCCTCAATATGGCCCCCAAATAGTCAGAATATATGACTTCTCCTGTTTGTCTATGTAATAAAATTTTATCCGGGGCATTTATTTTAGACAAATCTATATTCATTTCTGAAATCTTATTTTTTGTGACAACTGAAAATTTCAAGGAATTCTCTCTGATATTTCTGCTAGTAAATAAGATTACCTCAGTATTAGATATACTTCTAACCTTTGGAAACAATTGACTGGTTTGTTTCGCGGACTCCTGTTTATTTCGACTATGCTCATCAAATACATCCATGATATTCGGGGGTCTATTCACATCACCTTCTACAGGGGTTTCTTCAATGTTGTACTCTTTAACTATAACCTCTGGCATTTCTTCTCCAGCTGTTTTAACCTCTTCTGAAACTGTTGTTAACTCTTGTGGTTCATTCATTTTCAATCTTTTTTCTCTTTCTGTTTCTTCATCTTCAATGATCATTATGTCCTGTATGGGTCTTTTAGATCCCACCAATGCAATATCTATTTCGCTTTCTGTCTCTGTTGTTGGGTCAATCAATTCCATTTCTTTGTCGGATGTATCCGGAATGGTTTCTTCTTTATATTCTAGCCAATTGGCTCTGTCAGACATTCCTTCAACAATCTGATGGTTCAGGGCCTTCATACGATGCTCCGTTCTTCGTTTTGATATGATGTTTAACGGGTCGTACTCCATAGCCGTATCTGTCTCAAAATTCATATCTTTTAACAATTTCTCTATATACACAACAGCATTCTTATTCTTTATTGTGAACGGACCAAATGTGAATGGGTATTTAATGTCTGTTGCTTGTCTGTGAACCAAAAAATTGTTATCTTCCACAATCAACTTTTGTCTTAAGAATTCCAAGGCAAAAACCCTTAAAGTAAGGAAAGCTAGTAACACATAGGGTTTGTGTCTGAACCCATATAATCTGATTACTGTACTTTCTTTCGACAAAAACCAATCCCCTGTCACGTATTCTGTACTCAATTCCATGGATGCCTGCATTTACGGTAGTACTCTAGGCAGATTTTTTCCAAAAATCATTCTATAAATCTCTGAGAGCATGTAATTGATGTAATTGAACATGTTATTTTCTAGTAAAGTCGTGAAAATGATTTCTGGGAACTGCAACTCTTTTTGACTGGCTATCATAATCATTTTCATCAAAAAGGCCTGAAATCTGAAATGTCTGAGAGTAGGAAAATTGACCATCTAGTCATGAATCTTTTCTATTAGAAATGTTTAAAAATTAAGTCGAGGGATTTGATTTTCATCAATCCCCGACTGGACTGTACTTATTTTGTACAACAGACTCAATTGAAACTCGGTTACATACAAATCCGTATCCAAACCTAGAACTAAGGCCAATAATGTCAAAACTAACTGGGTGTTTTCATTAAAAAGATTGATATCTATAGGGTATGGGACCTCCAAAATGCTGGTCTCTGGCTTAAGACACGATGACAAAAACATTTCCTTATCATTTTGAGAAACATGATGATAATTTTCAATAATGGAGACTTCAGAAAAAAACTCAGGGTCAAGGATTTGGGAACAATCTACTTCTAGGGCTTTAATTAACTCTGCTGGTTTTATATCGCAAATGGCTCGGGTTTTTTGGCTGTTTAGAACGACTTTTTCTTCCCGGGAGTAATTTTCGGCACACCACGATACGAATTCTGGGAAAAAAGGGATTTGGTCGGGGCAAAAGGCTATCAAAGACGACTGGTGAACTCTGTGGGGGTCTGTCCCTTCCTTTAACAATTCAGATAACCTAATTTTTATATCAGAGAGGGGTAACCTAATTAGGGTATCGTAGACGTCTTCGTCTCTATCCTCTAGGGCTTCTTTTTATTTAAAAACGTTTATATCGTGCACAGTCTCCATTTAAACGTTCCTTTAAACAAAATTCTGTTTAAAAAGTACGACAGGTCACCAGACCCTACCTGTATGTACCCTCCTTTCCCCTTCTGTCGCAATCGCAAACCTCCACCAGTCTTCAGAGCTCTCCAGGATAGCGACACATGCAGAATGCCGTTATGTGGAGCCCCTTTTGTTTTATATAAGTCTTTTAAATTAACTTCCCTGCACCTTTATGAATGCGGTTCATATCTGACCGTTGATCTCGAGACTTTGTTTTGGGCCGTCAGATCTCATCTCCCTTTATTCCATTTGGTGGTATCCGCGATCAAAAAGCTGTTTTCTTCTCCGGTTTATTTCCTGCACGGATCAACCACCTGCTGACACCTATTAGAGTGGTTTTATTCTCCGCGACTGCTCTTCCTCATATCCAGTGTGCATCTTCCTAGATGCGGATGAAACAATGGCCGTTGATTTGATTAAGGTTTATATTGGCCCTCCGATTGTTACAAGGTATAATGCCATATGCCATCGCCCCGCCGAGTTTTCTCCACCTGCCATGTTTCAGGTCCCAGCAAGTTTCCATATTTGGTGGTTCCGCCCGGCGCTATAGTGGTTTCCGATACCACCATATCACATATGCGGAGGAATGAAGTTTGGACACGTGCCCCGATGGTATTGATTCCGCTACCGCCCACAACTATTTGCCGACGATCCCTTTGGCGATGCGGGGAGTGATATTAGCCGTAGATCTTGGTCTCTATCATCTCCGCCGGTGAAACTTGGTCGGGATTTAACCCTTTCCTAAATTTGCTTTCAGACTTTGTAAATGTGGGTTTTTTCCTTTGTGTTCTTGTATTGCAAACCTTTATACAACCCTTTTGTGGTGATTTCTCCTCCTTTAGGACATTTTAGCCAAAGTTTTTAAGACTTAGGTTTTCTCAGATATGGTGTCAACAACTGGCTCCAACTGGGGATGCTATCCTCCCTGTGAGGTAGCAAAGAACATCGTAGACCAAGTACCTGATCCATTGGGTTGCATTCAAGCAACTTCTTCTTTTTTTCTTTTTTCTTTTTTCTTTTTTCTTTCTTTCTTCTTTTTTTTTTTTTTTTTTTTTGAATATTTACACTGTACAAAAAAAACTCTCTTTCAATTCTGTCTGTTAGGAAAGATAATGCTTGAGGTGTCTCCCATTTACTGGTCCTCCAGGATAAAATTCTCCATTGCAATTTTTTAAGATAAATGCATTTTCTCCCCGACATCCTGCAACTATTTATGGGCCTTTCCATAAATGCTCAAACTTTCCATGGTGATCTTCATTTCTGGAATCCCACTTCAGAACCAAATCATTTATCTGAAAATCCCTTTCCTTAACTTTCCTATCAAAGGTTTTCTTCATTTTTTCCTGATGCATTTGGGTTTTGTTATATGCTTTTTCTCTGAATTCATGCAATTCCATCATTTGATTTATTCTCCTTTGCATATGATTTGGTTCTTCATCGACTTCCTGTAATAATTTCATAACTGGCAATCCCAAAGAAACAGGGAAAATTACTTCTGTGCCGTATACCAACTGGAAAGGGGAAGTGCCAATTGCTCTCTTTGTACTGATTCTGTCAGCCCACAGAGCATATTTCAGTTTAGTGTGCCAAGCCCTTTTGTTATCTTCCAGCAACCTTTTTATGATTCTCACTAATCTTTTATTTAAAGATTCGGCCAAGCCATTTCCTTGTGGATAATAAGCAGTTGAATGATTCAGATGTATGTGATACTTGTGACAAAAATTTATCATCTTTTTTGACTTGAACGCCGGAGCATTATCTGTCACTATCCTTTTAGGACAACCAAACCTGGACAAAATGTTTTCTTCCAAAAAGTTCATAATCACTGTTTCTGTAGCATTTCTGGTTGGGATGGCCTCAATCCATTTTGTGAAGTAATCTGTAGCAGTCATAATCCACTTATGTTGCCCTGAAGAATTTGGGTTAATCTCACCAATAAAATCTAACGCCCACTGTTGGAACGGTGCTTCAACTGAAATGGGTTTCAACGGAAATGGCAATAGTTCTCTTTTTCCATCAAAAATTTGACATTCATGGCATTTCTTTATTTCTTTATACACATCTGAATACATGCTAGGCCAATAAAAACCAGCTCTAAGAATCTTGTTCACTGTAGCTTTCCATGAATGGTGTCCTCCACACATACCTTTATGAAATTCCACCATAATATGCTGCGCTTCATTCTCTAATAGACAATTCAGCAGGATTCCTCCTGGATCTTTCCAGAACAAATTTCCATCTAATATGCAAAACTTTGCTGCTTTCAATTTTACTGATCTTGCCCTAGTTTTTTCCATATCAGCAGGCGCTTGGAGATTCTGCAAGACATATACAATATCTGTGTACCAGGGGGATAAAGAGAAATCTTCAATTATCTATGAATTTGGAACATTTTCTGTCGATGTTTCAGAAATAAAATTCATACTGAGAGAATCCCAATTTGTTTCTGTCATCATTTTAGCCAAACCTTGGCCCTTTATCAATTTTGTAGGTTTAATGTCCAGGTCATATTCCAAAAGCACGGCTATCCATTTTGCTCTTTTTCCCTCGGGATCTGGCTGGGTAAGAATGTCCTTCACTGCTGCTAATGGAACATGTGCTATTGTATGAGAATGCAAAATATATATTCTGAAATCTTTCAATGCTTTCACTAAAGCATAAGCTTGTTTCTCCATGATGTTGTATTTCAATTCTGCATCTCTCAGAATCTTACTAAAAAATGCAATTGGTTGTTCCACTCCTTCTAGATTCGTTGGCAACAATACCCCAACTACTGTGTGCTCTGATGCGTAAGTAAACATAATGAAATCCTTCGTATAATCTGGACTTATTAACACCGGTGCGTCAGTCAATGCCTTTTTAATATTATCAAAGGATTGTCTTGCTTCTTCAGTCCATTTAATTTCCTTGTCTTTCCTTAGCATTTCAGTTATGTTTCTCAGAATCTCGGCGAAACTAGGAATAAACCTTCTTAACCAATTTACTCTTCCAATAAATGACTGAATCTCCTTTTTGCTCCTAGGGATTCCCACCTTTTGTATCGCAGATACCCTCTCCGGGTCAATTTTAATGCCTTTTTTTGATATGATATGTCCCAATAATTTTCCTTCCTCCATGCAAAAATGAGATTTCTTTGGATTTAGAGAAATTCCAAATCTTCTACATTTTATAAAAACTCTTTCCAAATGCTTCCAATGGTCAGCAGCATTTTTTGAATAAACAGTGATATCATCCATGTATACTACCATGATTTTGTCCCTTTCATCTGCAAATGCAATATCCATGGCTGTCTGAAAAGTTGCGCCTGCATTCATCAAACCAAATGGCATTTTGGCGTACATAAACGTTCCCCATGGAGTAATAAAAGCAGTTTTTTCTTGATCTTCTGGATGAACTTTAATTTGATTATAACCTGAGAAACCGTCTAACATGGAAATTCTTTCAGCTCCTACAACTTGTTGTAAAACCTGATCCATTTTAGGGAGTGGATAATTATCTTTCAAAGAAGCTCTGTTCAAATTTCTAAAATCCATGCATAGCCTTATTTCACCATTATTTTTCCTCACTGGTACTAGATTAGCTAACCATTTGGAAAATCTCAAGGACACAATTATCTTGGTATCAAACAGTTTTCTCACCTCTTTTTCTATCACTGGCAGCAACTTGAGATTTATTCTTCTTAATTTCTGTTTAAAAGGCTTTTCATCTGGTTTGATTGGAATTGTATGCTGTATAACAGAAACATCATCTTCCTTCAGGTCTTCGTAGCTCCAAGCAAAAACATTAGAGAATCTCTTCATCACTTCCACACTTTTATCTTCTTCCTTTCTTGGTAATTTCTTGGAAAGCTTTACCAACTTGGGATCTTTTTCAGAACCTAAATTGTAGTCTTTTACATATTCAGGTTTAGGTTCTGTCTTTGGATTTTTCACCACATCGTTTTTATCAAATAATTTTTCTAAAGGAATCAAGCCTCTAGGGATAACATTATTTTTCAGTTGAATTATATCCTTACCTCCAATCCTCTGCCTAAAATTTTATGTTTCTTCCGGAGAATCCACTTCATCTGGACCAATTTCATCAACTTCTGCATCAATAGACCTGTAATTGAATTCATCTGTCATTTCCAAAAAGCGTTTAATCTGTTGATCATCCTCAAAAACCTGCCAATGTTTGATATTGTCTGGGATAGATGGTCTGTGTATGACCTCAATATCATATTTCTTTTAGAAAAGATGGGAGTTTTGAATGCTGCTCCTGCAGTGGCCAAAGAATCTGCTACAGTGTTGCTAACTCTCGAAATTGAAACAACATCATGTTCATCGAAAAAAAATTCCAGTAAATCCCACACTTCATTCCTATAGGACCTCATTTTAAGGTGTTTGGTCTGATAAATAGCTTTTACCTGATTTATAACCAATTCGGAATCTCCAAACACTTCAATCCTTTTTGCTTTTAAGTCTCTCAACACGTTCAATCCTAGAATCAAAGCTTCATATTCTGCAACATTGTTGGTACATTCAAAATTCAATTGGTAAGAAAACATTAGGAATTCTCGGTCAGGTGTAATTATCCATACTCCTGCACCAGCTCCTTCTCTGCTTCTAGCTCCATCAAAATGCATTGTCCAGGTCCCTTCTTTTCTGATCTTTTCTCTTAACAATCTTTCCTTTTCATTTTCTTTTGGTTCAATCAAATCAATCTTTTCTTTGGATTCGACATCATTGTACAAAATGCAAGAACCCAAATCTGTGTCTACTGCATATATAGCATGTTTCTCAGGTTCTTTTAAATCACTTACCAAATAAGCAGCCATCTTTTCAGCATATAATCTTCTGTGCACCCCCAGTACCGGAATAGTAGCAAAAGACATATCCATCTGCAAAGTTCCCTTTAACTTTGAGGCCCATGACCTGGATAGTAACATACCAAACTTCGATGGAATGTCAGCAACCACCACATCCATAAGAATACCTTTGGCCGGTATTTTACTGAGATTGACTGTCAAATCTTTTATCATCCCCAAACATTTAACTTTCCTTGAATCAAAAGAAAATAAATCATCATATGGTCTTGTAATTTCCAATCCTAAAGATTCTACTACACGTTTTGGCATCAAATTATGAGAAGCTCCTGAATCCAACATACAATTATGCACGATTTTATCATGAATATTCAAATTCACATAGAAAGGAGAAACTTCTTCCGCACTATTATCTTCCATTCTTGAACCCAAGTAGATATTAGGAGTATCATCATCTAATTCCAAAGTATCTATTTCCACTTGGTTTTCTACCTGCATCATCTTAAAGATTTGTTCCTTGTATTCTTTGTTCTTTAATATCTCATTGAAAGGTATAGCAATCTTGACTTTCGACATTTCATTCTGTATATTGAAAGGAACCGAATTTTTATCACCTTCTTTCATTGAATCTTTCTTGTTATCTGAAATAACTTTTCGCACATCTTCAATTTCTTTTCTTCTCGTTTGCTGTTCAGGCTGACTAGTAGAAGGTTTATCCGCAATTCCTTTTGATTTGCCCATTGGCTCTTTTCCTTTGTCTATTGTAACCTCTCGATTTCTAAGATTTATTTTTCTTTGAAGATCATTTATAGCATTTTGGTAACCAATCTGGTATTGATCAATCTTTGTTTCCAAATTACAACATTCTCCTTCTGCAAGGAACATATCATGTTCTTTTTTGGTCAAATACACTTCTGAATCGGAACTGCTCCAATGGTGGATATCACTCTCAGGTATCTCCTCTTCTACTTCTCCGGCAATATAATTTTCAGGGAAAGGAGGTCTGATTTGATCTTCTTCTGCATTCCTTGGGTTTCGCTGTTCTCTGGGCCTTGCAGCTGGAACAAAGGGTCTCCTAAAATTTGGGTTTCTGATTTGAGGTTCTGTTTGTTCCTTATTCGGAGCTTTGTTATCCACCACTAACCTTTCTAACAGCTTTTCCATAGTTTTCATCATTACTTCAAATTTTACATCTGTGGAGGAAGAAGAAGATGCTGCATTTTGATTTTCTTCTCTAATCTTCTTTCTGTCCATATCTCTATGCCTCATCTTTCCAGAAGCCATCATATTAGCTTCAACTTCTACCGCATCTTTCATCATTATTGCCAAGGTAGTAGATCTTCTTTCTCTTAATGTGCATGAAAAATCTCCTTCAAAAGCATCTGCATAATGTAACTTGGATGCTCCTACTGGAGGTTTTATATCTGTAGGGATAGAATTATAGACCTTCATAAATCTAGCAGAGAACTCCTGAACTGACTCAAAACCTCCCTTTTTCAGATTATTATACTGTGTCAACACCTGCGAAGGATTTTTCTGGTCTTCCCATCTTTCAATAAAAAGAGTTGTAAAGGCATCATAATTAGCAATTGATCCTGCAGCTAAAGCTCTAAACCATTTTTTGACTTCACCTCTCAGGATTTGAGCAAACAACCTCATTTTTGCATCATCATAATCCACTTCTTCCAAATCAATGAAATCACTAAAATTATCAACATGTTGCTGTGCAGTATAACTACCCTCATTATCAAAAGTAAAAATTCTCTGTGCATAATTTTGAGGCAAGTCATGTAAAACCGCGGGAAAAACCAATGGGGAGAATCTAGCAGCCATGGGTGGTGGATTATAAGGCGGAACAACCACTTCCTGTTGCCTATTACCTTGCACAGGTATTCTCTGGGCTTTGGATATCTTGGACTCTACCTTTTCAGATTTTTGTAAATTTTCCCAAACAGATTTTAGAGAATAATCCCACAAACTTTTTGGATCAACTTTTGTTTCTTTCAAATCTGACTCTGACCTAGTTCTAAGCAAAATCTTTTCACTTGAACCAATATTTTCTTCCTTAAATAGATTTTCTTGCAAAGAAGGAAATATATTTGAAAACTGAGAAATACCTTCTTTCGTTTTGCCTTTGCCTCTCTCCGTCTTGAGGAGCTTTTCTGGATTATCCACGCCTAAGAAGAACTGCAAACCGGGATTTCTTCGTGTAGCCACAATGTCTTTCTCAGAATATCTTCAAAAAACCTTCAGAAATTGTCACAAGTGAAGTCGCCAGGGCAATATCTACAACCAACTTATTTCAAACTTCCTTGCCCAAGAAATTTGACCTTTCTTTGTCGCTTCTCCCAGGGAAAATTTCACTTTCGTTCCCCGGCAACGGCGCCAAAATGTTAGCACTTAGATTTTATTCCGGTTGTAAAAGAATAACACCTAAGGTAACCTATTTCAAACCAAGCTTTAGGTAGAAAACTCAGCCATTTTTCCACCAGAGAGGGCTCTCTCACAATACATATACAAGGACTGAAAAATATAGAAGTTCTCTCAAATTTTCTCAAAAGTATTTTCTGGTTGGAAAGGAAGACAAGAAACGTTGGGCATGGAGTCAAAGTTTCAAATATACAATATGCCAGTAAGAAATTTATACCAAACAGGTTTCACAAACGCAAGATAGCAATCATATTACAGTCAATTTGATTTTTTCAGGTGGTATAGAAAGAAATAATGACATTCCATCGACAACAGGCATCTAACTAGGATGAATCCATTGTCAATTTTGGAGAAAATAGTGAATATTTAAATGCTATAAAACGAGGCGTAACAAGTATGAATCTCGAATTATTTCAGACACTCATTTAAATGCTATAAAACGAGGCATAACAAGTATGAATCTCGAATTATTTCAGACACTCATTTAAATATAGAAGAAAAACATAATGGAAGATATAACGAAGGAAGTGAACATGCACATATAAAGATAAAGAATAAACAGACTGTAAAGCTGATCCACACATGAATTTCTGGTCTCAAAAGATGGGTATTTTCACTGTACTGCCTTTATTTATCAATAATAGATCTCCAAACATACACTGTCTCTCAAAAAAATTTCCAACCCCTTCAACAATGACTCTCATTGTTTTTATACAAAATTCGGAAGAAGCTTGACATAACTGCTTCTTCTAACTAATAACTGAAAATACTTTAACTTAAAAGATAACTGTCTTTGAGCAATAGATAATTGTCTCCAAATAATATTACAAATTTAAAGTAAAAGTGTCCTTTTTTCCACTTGGCAAAAATTTTGAATATCATCTTTTCGCCACTTGGCGAGAGTTTTTAAAGCCTCTATGAATGGACAGAATATCTTGTCCTTCCATATTTTTCCACATAATTCCACTGGTCGGCCGTGGGTAAGTCATAGCTGGTCATTTCTTTCACCAAGACTCACATTTCAACATGACCTGCATAAGAAACAGGAAGAAGATTGCCACAGGTTGAGATTAGCATATTTAAAATTTCAAACTCCTCTGATATTTTCTCCATTAAAATTTTCCCTGTAAGCATATGATCCAGCTGCTGGAACTTTCTGTGATCCATCCTTATATGAAACAGCAATCTTTTATACTCATTCGGAGGAATTAATTCATTATTTTCATTCCAAAAAGCAGGGAACCCTTTGTTTACTAATTTTTCAAATTGCTTTTTGAACTTTATTACTTCTTCCCGTATTTCTCCAGCTTTAGCTTCAACATTCTCAACATGCGAGTATTTCCCCAAGATCCTTCTGGCCCATGTGATGACTGAAATTCTCTTCGTTATATTCATGGCTGTCAGGTCTGCTTCAGTTAGACTGTTTAAAAATGTTATTGCTTTCTGGGCTACGTCTTTTGGCTTTCTATTTAAGTTCTCCCTGACTGCTCTGCAACTTTCGAAGGCATCTTTGACCACCTTTTCTTTTACTCTTATGTAATCCAGATATGGTCTTAGTTTCTCAACTTCTTTTATAATTTGGTCCCACACCAGGTGTTTACAACCTTGCATAGCAGCGTGCCCTGTCACATGAGCTGCTAATCCTTTATTATTATTACTTAATTCCTGATTTTTTGCCTGCAAAGTTTTTATTTCCTTATTTTTTATTTCATTTTCTTCTGTCAGCTTCTGTATTTCAATCTTCAATTCTTTGATTTCATTTTCTTTCAAGCTTATTTGGGACATGGCCTGTAAAATTCCATCTACTCCAGTTTTATCTTGTTCTGTGCCTGTTTGTACTTGATGCTGACCACTTTCTGCTAATCTTTTCCTTGCTTCTGCCAACTGTTCTTCTAAAATGATTTTCTCTTTTTCACAATAATCTTTTTCATCAGAAAGGTTTAACATTTTAGCAGTAACATCATTGACTTCATTAGATAATTCTTATTCTTCTTTTTCTTTTTCCAATATTGTCAATTCTGCTCCTTGGATAAGTACAGTGTCTGGAATTTTTAATTTTCGTCTCAACATCTGGATTGTATCGTCTTTCTCTTTGAGCAGTTTTGTTGCTGCATCTCCTTCTTTATTTATCAAATCTACTTGCAATTTTTTAATCTGCTGCTGTCGAGACTTATTCTCTGCCTTCTCCTGTCTCAACTGATTATTCAATTTATCCACTGAACTTTTCAACTTGTCTGCCCTCAATATGGCCCCCAAATAGTCAGAATATATGACTTCTCCTGTTTGTCTATGTAATAAAATTTTATCTGGGGCATTTATTTTAGACAAATCTATATTCATTTCTGAAATCTTATTTTTTGTGACAACTGAAAATTTCAAGGAATTCTCTCTGATATTTCTGCTGGTAAATAAGCTTACCTCAGTATTAGATATACTTCTAACCTTTGGAAACAATTGACTGGTTTGTTTCGTGGACTCCTGTTTATTTCGACTATGCTCATCAAATACATCCATGATATTCTGGGGTCTATTCACATCACCTTCTACAGGGGTTTCTTCAATGTTGTACTCTTTAACTGTAACCTCTGGTATTTCTTCTCCAGCTATTTTAGCCTCTTCTGAAACTGTTGTTAACTCTTGTGGTTCATTCATTTTCAATCTTTTTCCTCTTTCTGTGTCTTCATCTTCAATGATCATTATGTCCTGTATGGGTCTTTTAGATCCCACCAATGCAATATCTATTTCGCTTTCTGTCTCTGTTGTTGGGTCAATCAATGCCATTTCTTTGTCGGATGTATCCGGAATGGTTTCTTCTTTATATTCTAGCCAATTGGCTCTATCCGACATTCCTTCAACAATCTGATGGTTCAGGGCCTTCATACCATGCTCCGTTCTTCGTTTTGATATGATGTTTAACGGGTCGTACTCCATAGCCGTATCTGTCTCAAAATTCATATCTTTTAACAATTTCTCTATATACACAACAGCATTCTTATTCTTTATTGTGAACGGACCAAATGTGAATGGGTATTTAATGTCTGTTGCTTGTCTGTGAACCAAAAAATTGTTATCTTCCACAATCAACTTTTGTCTTAAGAATTCCAAGGCAAAAACCCTTAAAGTAAGGAAAGCTGGTAACACATAGGGTTTGTGTCTGAACCCATATAATCTGATTACTGTACTGTCTTTCGACAAAAACCAATCCCCTGTCGCGTATTCTGTACTCAATTGCATGGATGCCTGCATTTCCGGTAGTACTCTAGGCAGATTTTTTCCAAAAATCATTCTATAAATCTCTGAGAGCATGTAATTGATGTAATTGAACACGTTATTTTCTAGTAAAGTCATGAAAATGATTTCTGGGAACTGCAACTCTTCTTGACTGGCTATCATAATCATTTTCATCAAAAAGGCCTGAAATCTGAAATGTCTGAGAGTAGGAAAATTGACCATCTGGTCATGAATCTTTTCTGTTATAAATGTTTCAAAATTAAGTCGAGGGATTTGATTTTCATCAATCCCCGACTGGACTGTACTTATTTTGTACAATAGACTCAATTGAAACTCGGTTACATACAAATCCATATCCAAACCTAGAACTAAGGCCAATAATGTCAAAACTAACTGGGTGTTTTCATTAAAAAGATTGATATCTATAGGGTATGGGACCTCCAAAATGCTGGTCTTTGGCTTAAGACACGATGACAAAAACATTTCCTTATCATTTTGAGAAACATGATGATAATTTTCAATAATGGAGACTTCAGAAAAAAAACTCAGGGTCAAGGATTTGGGAACAATCTACTTCTAGGGCTTTAATTAACTCTGTTGGTTTTATATCGCAAATGGCTTGGGTTTTTTGGCTGTTTAGAACGACTTTTTCTTCCCGGGAGTAATTTTCGGCACACCACGATACGAATTCTAGGAAAAAAGGGATTTGGTCGAGGCAAAAGGCTATCAAAGACGACTGGTGAACTCTGTGGGGGTCTGTCCCTTCCTTTAACAATTCAGATAACCTAATTTTTATATCAGAGACTGGTAACCTAATTACGGTATCGTAGACGTCTTCGTCTCTATCCTCTAGGGCTTCTTTTGATTTAAAAACGTTTATATCGTGCACAGTCTCCATTTAAAGGTTTCTTTAAACAAAATTCTGTTTAAAAAGTAGGACAGGTCACCAGACCCTACCTGTATGTACCCGCCTTTCACCTTCTGTCGCAATCGCAGACCTCCACCAGTCTTCAGAGCTCTCCAGGATAGCGACACATGCAGAATGCCGTTATGTGGAGCCCCTTTTGTTTTATATAAGTCTTTTAAATTAACTTCCCTGCACCTTTATGAATGCGGTTCATATCTGACCGTTGATCTCGAGACTTTGTTTTGGGCCGTCAGATCTCGTCTCCCTTTATTCCATTTGGTGGTATCCGCGATCAAAAAGTTGTTTTCTTCTCCGGTTTATTTCCTGCACGGATCAACCACCTGCTGACACCTGTTAGAGTGGTTTTATTCTCCGCGACCGCTCTTCCTCATATCCAGTGTGCATCTTCCTAGATGCGGATGAAACAATGGCCGTTGATTTGATTAAGGTTTATATCGGCCCTCCGATTGTTACAAGGTATAATGCCATATGCCATCGCCCCGCCGAGTTTTCTCCACCTGCCACGTGTCAGGTCCCACCAAGTTTCCATATTTGGTGGTTCCGCCCGGCGCTATAGTGGTTTCCGATACCACCATATCACATATGTGGAGGAATGAAGTTTGGACACGTGCCCCGGTGGTATTGATTCCGCTACCGCCCACAACTATTTGCCGACGATCCCTTTGGCAATGCGGGGAGTGATATTGGCCGTAGATATTGGTCTCTATCATCTCCGCTGGTGAAACTTGGTCGGGATTTAACCCTTTCCTAAATTTGCTTTCGGACTTTGTAAATGTGGGTTTTTTCCTTTGTGTTCTTGTATTGCAAACCTTTATACAACCCTTTTGTGGTGATTTCTCCTCCTTTAGGACATTTTAGCCAAACTTTTTAAGACTTAGGTTTTCTCAGATATGGTGTCAACACTTAGCTTACCTAGCCAAGTCTTTCCACAAATGTAGATCTCACTTTTCAAAAATACATTCCGCAATTAGCTTCTTTCTGCAAAATTCCTTTCCACAATTACCTTCCCGCAACGACTGTTCCACAATGACCTTCCTTCTGTAATTGCGGGCATGCTTTCCCAACTTCTTTCCACAACCAGGTCCTACAATTTGCGTCTGCAAAATTTCCTTCTGGAATTTTCTTCTTTCCACAATTGCAGAGCTCCTTCCACAACTTTCTCGAAATGGGATTCCACAATTTTCTTCCACAAATTTTCTCCGGTAAAGTTCTTTCTGCATCTACTTTAGACCGTCGGATCGCAATTGTGCCTCCCACAGTTTATGTGGGCCGTTGGATCCACGATCAACGATGGATTTGAACCTTGTGCACTAATTCCACATCTGCTCAGGTCGTTAACCTCCAAACCCTTTCCCCTGTTGAATGCTATATGAGTCGTTGATCTCGTTGGCGACTTCTCCCGTCCGTCGATCTGCTATCAATGCTGAACAGTTAACTTCAGCTTTGCGGAACTCTATCTCCCACGCACTTTCACTTCGTGAATCCTTTCCCCGTCATCGATCTATCTTCTCTCCTTTGATCTGGATTGTCTGACTCTGCCAAATGTAATCTCTGTAACTCTACGCCGATTGATCACACGATCAATCAATCGAACTCAACCCAAATTCACTGAGCTTAATCTCCTTCTCCGGATCTGATCATCACCTCTTGAACATAACAAAACTTCAATTGAATTCATCTAACTCGACTTGACTGCCTCTTTGAACTTCAACCCTAAGATTCACTTCTGCGGATTGTATGTGCAAGGCATCGATCCTTCCAGTGATCGATGACTCAAGGGTTTACACTACAAACATATCATTTAGCAAGCATTCATACACAAGGATCGGTTAGACATATTCTGTCACATTCAATCCTCAAAATACCTAATTCTGAGCTATGTCATACGCACAGATCTATCCAGCAATTAACAATTGTTCAGACTATCAATACTTCATCAAGTCATACACAGAGACAGCTATTTCCTTAGCACAGTTCAGACACATAGGGAACTATTCTTTTATCATACATGAATTCATTCATTTACATAGAGACATGCATAACTGCCCTTCTTCATTCATACATAAGGAACCTTATACAAGCAGGATCACTTCCATTAGCCTAATCTACATTATTTGGCCACCCTCAGCCAAATTTACACTATTTGGATACGTTTTTATGCTTCGTAGGATTACAAAATATATACATCAGGGTTCTGAAACCTATTCTAGTTCAAATCCAGAAACCGCACAACACATTCCTAATTCACATCAACTGTAATCTAATTTTAGCAATCCCTTAACCCTAGCTCTATGACTCGCTCATGAGATCATTGAACCTCCATGGAATGCTTCCACCAATTGTGGGATTTGTTACATGACTCATCACTCACCTAGTGACTCATCATCCATCTAGAATCACTCTAAAACATAGTATTATTTACAATATTTCATTCAAAGACCTCTAATTCAAAAAATGAAGACCCCTTCTAGGTCTCATCCAAACATTGGACTTGTATTTGGATGGAGAGCAGGATGTTCCTGCATCAAAATCCCTTGAAATTGTCCCAAGTTGGGATGTGGGATCCATCTCCAATCTTAAAGTCACAAGCCTCGCCGGGCGGTATATCTAGGATGGAGGTCGAAGAGTTGTGGGATATCTAAGAGAACCTTTTCAATCATATATTCGTCCCTTGCCAACTCCATAAAATCTAGAATAAATATCGGTATAGTCTGGCTTCATATTTAAAAAAAACTCTGCATAAAAAAATCAAGCAAAATAATTAGGAACCTCGTAATTCCATGGAAACCTACCATAGGATGCAAGGAACCGATCATATAATAGATGTGCAAGTTCATGGTGCTTGAAATATTACACTTTCAACATTTTTCGCTTTAGGCCTTATTTGAAGTTAAACATTGAATTGGCCTATTCTTTGGTCACTCTCT
The DNA here is from genome assembly GCA_027924585.1 of Larix kaempferi. Taxonomy (NCBI): domain Eukaryota; kingdom Viridiplantae; phylum Streptophyta; class Pinopsida; order Pinales; family Pinaceae; genus Larix; species Larix kaempferi. Next base: position 7,698,000 of record BSBM01000182.1, on the reverse strand, counting down.
CCTTCACAACATCCCACTTATCCGGACCCATCACTTGTTCCCTTCTCCTCCGCATAAAGTCAATAAAATTGTCCGTAGTTGGTCCAATACCCTCATATACCTCAATGAATTTTTGTAATGACTGCAAAACAATCTCTAGACTTTGTTTACTCTCTGGAGGGAGATCCAAACTAGAAATATCATGTTGCAACTTGTCATAGTGAGATCTACAGCTTTCAAGGGTCATTTGTTGAACACCACTTTTCCATGGAAGCTCCTCAGGTATATCAGATGGATAAGTTGTTATGGGTGTAAAACCCACATCTAGTTCAATATATTCCCTCCTTGCTCGAGCTTCATCCCTCTGTGTAGAATTACAATCCTCTTCTGAACCTTGCTCTACTCCAAAGAAAAAATAACTTGTGTGTAAACATACAAACTTTTTGAACACGCACAAAATTACAATTGATACATGTATTAAAACATAAATGTTCATACCAAGAGAAGGTCGAGATCGACGTTCTCCCATAGAAGATATGGAGAATCAGCTATGCCCCTTTGGCCTAATTGGTGATCAAATAAATGTGAACTACACAACAAGTTTGAATCTCAAGGTGAAGCCGACAACCTTCGATTATCAATCGAGACACCAATTCCTGATGACCCTGATGACCTTCCCTTAGTAGATGTCATTGTACCAGTAGACCTTATACACTTTTTTCTCGAAGACCCCTCTCTTTCCATTTGATAAAATGTCTACATTTACACAACTATCAACTCATAACATATTCAAATTTTATATGTTTTAATATATAAACATTCCAAACATTTGGCATCCATACAAAATTTCACATTTTGATTTTACATTCCAAACATTTATATACATATAAAGAGTAATTTTAGTATTGAAGCCAAATGTGTTTGAGGATGTCTAGATAAAGGTTTGTGGAGTGATTATCGATAAGAAGTAAGAGACCAATAAATAAAAATAAATAAGGGGGAAAATGTTGAATTGATCTAATATAGAAAATATTTTAGATAAAGAAGACTATTCCCATAGATATACCAAAGGGCCTCTATTATAGTTTTCTAATGGATCAACACTCTAACTACCTATCCCTAATAAACTATTGAACAAATTACCTTAGGTAAAATAATAATATTATATTAATTCACGTAGCCTAAGTATTTCCAAAGAGATCTACAAGTATTTTAATTCACTAATTCTAACTTGGTTCTTGTAGTTGAGAATCCTATAGTGTTAAAGCTTGATTGGGTCCAATAATGAGGTGTGTAGAGGGATGGGTGAAAGGCTTAGGTGTACTAGTAGTTGTGTAAAAGGACAATTCATATACTTTTCATAATTGGAGAGTAATTAGGTGCAACACCAAGTGTCATAACTGCCTAACAGTATTTTTGGTAACGTATCCCTAAAATCGAATGAGAGGATTAAAGGGTGGAAACTTCATAAAAGACTATGTCAAAAAAAGGAACTAATGGAATTCAAGTAATTTGACATTGTTGATGTCCATAATTAGCTTAGGTATATTATGGTGTATTCATCCTAGGTTGCAAGGTATGAGAAGTAGTATGAAGTTGAAGGTGCAAAGGTCAAGAGAAATTAGGTTTTGGTAGCTACCATTGTTAATTATAAAAGTCGTCAATTCATCCTTAATCTAATAGTTAGGAGAGAAACATATATCAATTTTTTCAAGGATGATAATGATTTGGTCATTAAGAAGTAGGATTAAGCCCTCAAATGAGGCATTATATAGAATTAAAGTTTGAATAATGATTAGGAAACGCTTTCCAAGGAGTAGGGTTAGGATTGTGATATAAGAAAGGACATCTAGGTTGAAGGTGTTACATGCAAAGAGAAGGAAGAAATTCTTGGTCTAAGTCAGCATAATAAATAAATTTAAAAAGATCATTTCCATTCTAAACACCTTTACTAAACCAATGATAAATTTAAGTGTAAGCACAGTTTCAAAGTTGTTTCTTTATACAGCTAGAGATTAATCTTAAAAAAGATAATAATTAATATAAAGTTGGATTCTTTCACCTTGTTGTTGATGAAGTTGTAGCCACTAGTATATTAATTATTGAAGATAACATGGAGGATAAAAAGATTCATCAAAGTAATCGAGCTAGAGCTTGGAGTGTTCACACTCAAAGTAGAAAAGAATTTGAACCATCAAGAATAATATGTATTGAATAGGCGTAGCACAAGTTTTAGGGGAATAAACTATATTTTCAGCATGCGAGTCAAAAGGAGGTGGCACCAAGTGTTTGTTCTAAGCATCAATTTATTTTGATGTTATATATGAATATGATTAAAATTCCAAAAGATACTTAAAGGTTGACAACATCAAATATGTAAACACAAAATTAAAATAAATACATAGAAATCCAGTTGTGACTTTATGCTTTTCCTATTCCTCAAATAACATAAAATAATGTAAATGAAAAAATACCAAAATTTCTGAAATAAATACAATAACTAAACCTAAATATAGAAATCCAACCGTGACTTGATGCTTTGCATGTTCCTCAAATAATAGGAAATACAGTAAATGAAAAAAAACAACAGGTGGCCAACCTTCATATCCATAAGAAAACCTCTCCCAACCTTGAGGATAATACACATCTACTGCACTCCATAGTAAGTTAACAAGACAAAATGAGTCACATAAGACTTTCCTGGCCTCCATCGAAATTAGCTGGGTCAATTGTGTGCTTAAGTAAAGGTAATGGAAATGATCGGTATAGTTATTATTAAGAGATTGTACTGGTATACATAGTAATCAAATATTACAATAAGTTGTATTCACTCGAATCTAATACAGGTGCTAATTACAACCATGCAATACAAATATAAAACTGGTGTTGGAATCTAATATCCATAGTGAAACCCATACAAGGAAATTTGTTACTTTAATAAACTAGAGACGTGCTTTAAACCTTACCATTACTTTCCATAACAAAGAGAGTAATTAATACAGATATGCAGATTCTATATAAATCTCACTAGCCCAAGCTTAATCCACACAAATATCCAGCCCTAAACTATCTTAATAGATTTTATTGAATTAACTTCATAGATTTTATTTAATTAGAAATAAGTATACCGATGTGTAATCCATGAAATTATATACAAAAACAACATTAAGAATTCACAGTACTAATTATATACAAAAACAACATTAAAAATTCACAGGACTAGAGCTAGAGTAGCTATTAAGGTAGTTCATACTTACCTGGAAAAATGAAGGCTAAATCCGACTCTCAAATAGCTCTAAGCTCCACGTCCATTGCCACGAACAACCTCCCCACTCCGCAACTACTACAAGCATGTCACAAGGTGCTGAAAAAGATGGCCGAAAGTGTAGGGGTGATCCAACAACATGCAAGAAGACAAGGGTGTAGAAAGCTCGTCGATGTGGCAGTGTGGTCCAGTAGACGGTGGCAGGATGGTCTAGGAGATGGGGGTCACAGCAGCAGGGTAGCTCGACTCTGTTCAGCAGAAGAATGAACGACAATGAAAGAAGTCGACCATATATGTAATAAACTTATTCGGCCGAAAACTTATTCGGCCGAATAATTATTTGGCTGAAAACTTATTTGGCCGAATAATTATTCGGACAAACAGTTATTCAGCTGAATAACTTTCCAAAACAAATATTGCAACCAAATTTCCTCGGTCGACAATGCCTCGCACAAATTTCTAGGTCGTTGTTAGTTTCAACGGTCAACCGTGAATGGTTATTCGGCTGAATAACTCCCTCTATGCTTCTCCACCCCCCAATTCTCATGAAATAGACACCCATTTTCGCAATTTCACCCTTTTTTCAATCTTGTAACACTAAAGACCTTCGCTACATGGCTTTTTTTCTTATAGTGTACGTGACTCTCACATCAGGCCAAATCATGGCCTTCAAACTTCAACCGAGCAAATTCAATTCTCTACTTCAAAGTAACTTCATGTGCATCAAATTACACCTCCATCTATTATAGCCACTAGTTTAGTTTAATGACATCAACTTCCCTTGCATATGGCTTGATGTCCACTTTTGTCTTTATAGAAAAATGTACCTACATTCTACTATAGCTACATTCTATATTCTCTCATCTATGGCTTTGGTTCTCTCCCTTTCCTTTAGATCCTCTTGATTAACATTATGTTTTTAGGATGTTTCTACACCTTTCATTACCAAAAAAAAATTTGTGTTACCATCGATATAAGTGTGGCTATGCTCTACTCTAAGTGATCTAACCTAACCTTAATCTATGTCAACATACATTTAAAAGTGATATTTATTTTATAATTAAAATGTAAATATACATAACCATAATATTTGTTATGATTGATCAACTTATATTTGTTCATCACTTTAACTATACCCAGATATTACATTGAATATTATCATTCATTACACGTAACATAAAATTTATAAACATGTACTCCGAATCCAACTAGTTCGTGAGTCAAAAGATAACAATGAGCTATTATATTAAAATAAAGGGTTATATTAGGATTTATTCTCGAAGCATTTTTTCTTACTACTGAAAATCTAAAATAAAAGTTATTTATTACGAAATAATATACACTATCATTGCATATTAACATAACTATTTATCTTCATTTTTCATAAAATAGACTCCCAGAACAGAATGCAATTTCGTTGAAGAAAGCTCCTCAACACATAACGAGATGACATTAACGAATGAAAATAATAATAAAAAGAAGAATGGAAGAATCAGCCCTATGGTAGTTATTGAAAATTTTATCCTTGTTTTGATGATGGAGATTCTGTATTTATAACATACGCGTTATCGCTGGAAAAGGTTGAATATCTTTTGGCGGAGCTGAGTAGAAAAAGTAAATCTAATAGCTCTGCAGTAACATGATCCATTATATAACAATGTCATATTTTATTTTTATTATTTTAGGGTTGGTGTAAATTTATAATCATATAAAATATTATAGATAAATTGATTATGTCTCCTCTTAATTATAAAATAAATATATAAAAAAATGTTTATATCTTTCATTCACACACATATATATATATAAACATGGCATTGGCTGGTTCACAAATTTTACAGAAAGATTGCCCTGTGGGAATCTCGGTGGCTGTCTCTTGGGGGCAGGTTGATTCTAATGCAGTCGGTCCTCCTCTCGCTGCCAGTGTATTGGTTCACTATGTATGACATTCCTTTGAGTATTATTGAAAGATTGCGTCGTTGCTTATTCGAATTTCTGTGGGGAGGGCGTTTGGGAAACCATAAAATTCATCTTGCATGCTGGCAGAGTCTTTCCTGCCCTCAACATCGAGGAGGCTGGGGCATTAAGCGACTGAAAGAATTTAACAGGTCTTTATGTGCCAAAAGCTTATGGCGGGTTTTATTTGGTTCAGGTCTGTGGAGAGCCACTATTCAGGCGAAGTACCTCAAAGGAATTGATCCGACTCAGTGGATTTGGGCTGTCGGTACTGTCCTTGGAAACTGTTCGGCGATTTGGCACAGTTTGCTTACAACCCTCTCGATCATCAAGCCTTCTCTTTGCTGGGAGGTTGGTCGGGGGACCCTTGTCTCGGTGGGGGTGGATCGGATCCTTGGACTTGGGGACCTGTCTTGCCTTTCTCAAGCCCTCATTAACGCTTTGCATGATCGTGGTCTCTTTGTCTTGAGGCAGATGACCCGACCTAATTCCTCCTCTACTGTAGATTGGCTCTCGACGGAAGATTTGGGCCTGCCCGCCGATTTGGGTAAGGAATGGGATGTTTTCAGAATGGGTCTGGTTGGTGCAGGGATTTCTTGGAAAGCTCAAAGGGATCGGATCGTTTGGCCATTGAATACAGTGTCGGGATCAGTATCGGCACCTCTGGTGTATGCTGGCCTACTGGAGGAGTCAGGAACTAGGGATTCGGTTGATTTTTACAAATTGCTTTGGAGCAACCAAATCCAATCCAAAGTGAGCTGCTTCATATGGCTCTGTTTTCACAATAAGGTCCTGACCTGGGAGAACTTGAGGCGGCGAGGTTTCTGTGGCCCGGAGTTTGCCTGTTTTGTATGATGGAGGAGGAAAATATCAACCACTTATTTGGGGGGTGTGGATTTTTCCAGTCGGTGTGGAGTAGACTGGGCTCCCGGTGGAGTTGGCTTCCCATGTGGGGGAGTGCCTCCCTTCGTGACAATCTGTCTGCTTCTTCTGGTGCCCTCTCGGCAGCTTGCTCTATGATTGCCTTCTATTCGGTGTGGGAAGTCTGGCGGGCGAGAAACCGATTGATTTTCAGTGGTATTAGGGCTTGTGTGGAAGTGATTGTCGCCAGGATATCTGCTTGGCACTCCCTCTCGTCGTCACACGAGCCCGACCAGCTCCGCGTTCCTCCCCTGGTGGCTCAGCAACACCCTTTTCCTTTCGGATTTTTCGACGGAGCGGCGCAGAAACGGGACTGTGGGGTGGGCATAGTTCTTAAATTGGCTCGGGATCTTGTCATCCACATTCATCTAAAGGCGGGTTCTGGATCAAATAATAGGGCAGAGCTGGTGGCTCTATGGGCTCTGTTGTGGTATGCTGCGGAGAATTCCATTGGTCTCACCCATATCTATGGGGATTCATTATGTGTCATTGATTGGGCGCGTGGTAGGTCTGAACTGAACACTTTGCTCCTCAACCCGTGCCCGTCTCGCGTTCGATCGCTGATTAATAGGTTTCCTGACCTTACTTTTTCCCATTTGTATCGATGCTACAATGGGGAGGCAGATCGTCTTTCAAAAATCTCTCTCGGAATCATGGACGAGTTTCTTCATTGCAAGGTATTTGTGGACGGATCTCTGACAGATACACAGGTATCCTCTTATAAAATAAATAAAATATAAAAAGTAATTTAAAAAATCCATGTCAACTTTTAAAATTAAAAATTGATACTTAAAGCCATATCTATCAAGCAAGAGAGAGGTATCAAATTTCTTAAGCTTAAAATTTAAAAAAAATACACCTCAAGAAATTGGATCCCTCTCGGAGTTATTACTCTTTAATTAACATTAATATTACAACCATATTCAACCATGGTCATGGTCAATAATAGCAAATCATGGTTAATTGTGCTCAACCATGGTTCTATGGTAGACAATATAATTACTACAGTAATTAAAATTCAACTAAAATCAATCATGTCTATCATCACAAGTGATCCATAGTCAAACATCATAAACATCATAAAATTACAAGAAACAGTAACTCGTTGGCTTTTGAATATATGTTTATAAAAAATAAATGTATAATTTTATGAAGTATTGCATCAAGGAGCGAGGTACCTCAGTGTGGGGGAGATTTTTTTTTTTTTTTTTTTCGAGAAAAAAGCATACTATTGATATTCAACCTTGAATCAAATAGTACATGATGATCACTGTATGAGTATCTAAGGATCAGCCTCTCTCAAGAGAGTATTTATCAGAAAATAAATTATACATCCAAAACCAAAAACAGACCAAAGGTCCTTGGCCCAGCATATAGCTGTAAACTGAGATACATAAATAGGAAAACTAAAACTTATAATCTAAAAACACCGGTTCATTCCAAGTAGTAAAAGCTGCCAGTATCAACACACTGATTCTCTAAGTATTCCTCCCATACTATGTAGTCCTCAGCAGCATCAAGAGCCAATTTGGAAAGAAGGTCCGCCTGTACGTTATGTTTCCTATAAATATGCTCCAAAGTAATCTGTCTCAGCTTCATTAGTTCCTCCTTAACTCTATCACACCAATAAGTCAAATGTATTACATTCAGTTCACATTCCCCCAAAGCCCACCTAATAGTTACACGAGAGTCACCGAATATGAGTACATTCGATAACCCAAAACAATTTGCCACCTTAGCCACACACCATAATGCCATAATTTCTGCTTTCATATTGGAGCCTTTTCCACATTTCATCTTCAATGTATAATAATGTTCACAATTTAGATAAATGATACCCCCAGCCCCACATTCACCTGAAGCAGCTGCACCATCAAAGAACAATATGGGATGTGTGAATGTCAAATTAAACTGCCCAATGTTCCTATGACCCCTGGACTTTCCTTCCACCTGGAAATTCGAATAGTAGCTGATAACAGTCTTAGACACATGTTGCAACCTAGGTCTAATGTCTTCAAATAAAGCCTTATTTCTTGTCCCCCATATCACCCAGCAGATATAGATAGGCAAAGTCTAGTGTTCCTTACATTCTGGACGCCAATGATTCAGAGAATTAGCAATATACTCTCCAGCCCATCTAACTTTAATATCGAAGAATTGATATAATTGCTCCCAAAGAGCCAAGGTAAAGGAACACTCCATAAAAAGATGCTTAGTAGATTCCAAATTACAACGGCAGAGGATACACATACTGGGACCGACCCATCCCATTAAATTAAGATTCTCCCAAGACTTCAGCCGGTCCTGAAGAACCAGCCAAAAGAAGCATTTCAATTTGAGCGGTAGGTGCCAATGCCAAAGTTTATCAAACCACCACTGTTTCGGATAAATGCACCTCCCTTTGATCAGATAGTGATAAGCTGAGCTTACAGTAACAGACCCAATAGATTCATTCCCACACCAGACAACAGTATCAACTTCCTCACTAAGCCGAATGCCATTAATATTCAGATTGTGAATATACTCCCTCCATTCCTCAATATAGTCTGGGCTTAACTGAAGGTGAACTTCAGACAACCAGTGACCAGAATAGATATTTCCAATAGAATTCAACGTAAAATAACCTCCGGCTCGCAATTGCTGTACCAGATTCGAAGATAAATAGTAAGAGTCATTCATCCCCACAATTGGATCAACTCCAATTGCAACCTCTTTCCCACAACTGACTCTCCAACATAGCTCTAATGCCAACCATTTATAGACCTTCATAAATCCATTCCACATGGGAGATACGCCTCTAACCTTCTTTGCAGGGGTTCTGAGCCAATGCGAGACCTCCAATTTTATATATTTTTGATGTATAAGTCTCGACCATAATGTGCTACCAAAAATAGCACGCCACAGGCTTTTTAATCTCAAGGCTGCACTAAACACCGACAGGTCACGGATGCCCCAACCACCAGCATCCGTTGGCAGAGAGATCCTCTCCCAACCCACCATCACCAGACTCTTCTTATATAAACCTCCAGACCATAAAAAATTGAACATCAACCTTCTCGGGGAATTAATAACAGAACAAGGGATGGGCAATAATGAGAGCCAGTACACAGGAGTTCCCATCAGAACAGATTTTACCAAAGTTAACTTCCCACCAATCGACAATAGTCGATACGTCCAGTTAGAAATTTGATTCTCAAATTTCTTGATGAGCCATTCCCAATCCTTGATTAAATATCCATTAGGCTTAAGGTTGAACCCAAGATACCTAAAGCCTTCATTAATACTACAAAATTTATAGGGCAATAAGTTTTGAATCTCCAACATCCTGTCCTCCTGAATAAGATTACCATAAAAACATGATTTACTAATACTTACAGCCATCCCAGAAGCCTTGCAGAATAAATAAATTATCTTCTGAAAATGCCTCCATTCTGAAACAGTATCCAAACCAGCAAGTAGAACGTCATCTACAAACAATACATGTGTAATATAGAAATCTTTAGCAATCTTGATACCAATAATTTTGCCATCCTGTTTAGCTTGTGATATCATTCTGCTCAAGCCTTGGAGATGTTGTCATGTATGTAATGTAACACTACATTACAAAAAATAAAAAAATACATATCTGCTCATAAAATAAATAAATTATGAAAATTAATTTAAAAAATCCATGTTGGCCTATAAAATAAAAAATTAAAACTTAAACCCGAATCTATCAAGCAAGAGAGGTATCAAATTTCTTAAGCTTAAGATTAAAAAAAAATACACCTCAAGAAATTGGATCCCTCTCGATGCTTGACAGATTCGAGTTTAAGATGGATCTATGCTGGTTTATATAACAAAGAAGAAAATATACCCACAAATAATCACCACCTAATCTTAAAAACACTGCATAGATGTTAAATGTTTAAAAACATATTAAACACAATTCAAATTTGCGCTATAGTTGGGATGAATTTTTAAATGTTTAAAAACATATTAAACCAAATTCAAATTTATGATATGATTGGAATGAAATTTTAAATATTTAAAAACATATTAAACCAAATTCAAATTTGTGTTATAGTTACGATGAAATATTGATGAAAAAAAGTGAGGTATACTCAGCTCCATGATTGGCTGTGATTTAGAATTTCACAGATATGAATGTAAAATGAACCTATTGCTAGGATATCCCATCATTCAGTTATGTACTTTGCATTCATTTTGCATTTTGCATGCATTTGCATGCATCCACATGCAGCCTAGTCACCAATTTGGTGCCTCCAGCACCTTGTCCCCAGTCTGCCAGCACCCGAGAGCTTCCTTCCACTCAGTTTTATCCCTCCTAGTGATTAGTGCGCCCTGCATGCACCTACCACTTGAGAAAGGCGCCCTCTCTCACCTACCACTCAGTTCACTTCAGTTAGTTAGTTGTCTTTCCTTGATTTAAGGTTAGATTGACTCCTAACTGCTTGTATCACTCCGTTGGACCCCTAGTGAGACTAGACTGCCTATTTTGACTCCAGTGAGCTCCTCATGCGCCCTCCACTGAGCCTCCTTCATTCAGTTAGTGCCTACATGTGCCAGTTACACCTACCACACTCAGTTAGACTTAGTTTGACACCTGGTTGACCGTTACTTATGCATTGATGACTCCAATGATCTGATGATGAGGACTCCTAGTTGGAGCCAAGCTACACCATGCAGTACATTCAAATGACCTCCTTGGCTAATTCGAATTGCTCAGTCATTGTTATTGTATTGTATTGTATTCTATCATTTTGAGTTCAATAGAGCACTACTGCAAGCCTTTTGCACAATTTACACCATATTTTCTGAGTATCATCTATTGTGATTGATTTACTTGTTCATTAGATCTGTTGTGCTCAATTTCACATGGTATCAGAGCCATGGCAGGGACAAGAATTCTTTTCTGCAGGTGTTCTACATGAAGATTGAGTGAAGAGCTCACAAAAATATTTCAGCAGCGACATGCAAAATCTCATGTGCATTCATCCATGTGCATGCAAGACTGAAATTTCTCTCCAATCCACTCCAGAAGCTGTGAGTTTTCCACAGAATTCCTAGATATAGATCATTGGATCATCAAGCTTTCTTGATCTCCTATGAAAGGTGTGATGCAACTCTAAAACGGGTGGATTGTTCGACCTTATTGTTCTTGTTTTCATTGTGATTTGGAGGTTCTTCTCCTCCTATTCCATTCGCTATTGTTCAAGATGGACACTTCCTCATCAAACATTCTTACTCCCTTCAATTATTATCAATGGAAGGATAGAATTGAGATCAATTTGCACTCTAAGTGATTTTACAGAGCCATTATGGGCCTTGAGGTCGAACCTTCATCACCAGTAGAGAAAGGAAAGCACTTCAATAAGCTTGATGAAGCTTATGGTTTTCTTTGTCTTATCATTTCAGATGATCTTCTTTTCCATCTCAATGGATTGAAATCTCCAAAAGAAGTGTGAGATCAACTTGCTACTCTCTTTGGCAAGCATGATGACATGAGAAGCTATCAGCTAGAAAACGAGTTGATTTCCCTCAATCTTGAGAATGTTGACACCATTAATGACTTTTTCACTCAGTTCAAGCACTTGGTGATGTTATTGAAGCAATGTGGAGTTGATAAGAAAGATGAACAGTTGATTCTTTCTATCCCTGCAAAAGTTGGAAAAGATTATTCGATTTTTGTTTCTTCTTTCAACACGAGAAAGCTCACAATTCCTAATTGGAAGATGCCTTCTCTCAATGCATTCATTGAATCTCTCACAAAAGAGAACGATAAGCTTGTTCAAATGGGGTCCATAAGCTCCAAATATCAAGCCCTTTTTTCTGGAGGATCCAAAGCTTCGAATTGCAAAGGGAAGCAAAAGAAAGAGAAGCGAAAGTTTGATCCTTCCAAGCAAAGAGAAAAATCCAAGCAATCCGATGAGCCATCCGGTTCTAGAAACAAGCAAAAAGGCAAAGAGACCAAAGAGAAGTCAAAATGTTCTTATTGCAGCAGAGGCTGTCATCCTGAAAGCTCATGCATGAAGAAGACAATAGATCAAATGGCACTTCTCTTGGAGAAAAACAACATAACCCTTCCTGACAGTGCAAGGAAGAAGGACAAAAATGATCATCCCGAAAGAGGTCATGCACTCATGGCAACAGTTTCAAATTCCTCCACTCTTCTCATTGATTCTGGAGCTTCGAACCACATGGCTACAAATAAAGATTCTCTATCAGATTATGATTCGTTAAGCACCATTCCCATCCACATGGGAGATGACTCTTAGATTTCATCAAAGGGAAAAAGTACCATTCATTTAGAGCATGGCAGTTTTCACAATATTATCTATGTACCCTCCTTAGGTTCGAATCTTCTTTCCGTTTATCAAATGACTCACACTAGTACACCAAAGAAAGTTGTCTTCTTCCCTAACAAAGTTGAAATTTCTGATATTCAAAGTGGAAAACTTATTGCGGTTGGAAAAGCAAATCACACCACAAAGGCTTATGAGTTTTCTCACTTTTTGCCACAACACAAGCCCACTGCTCTTCTCACTCATGGCAATGAGGTTAGTAGGATTTGGAATGAGAGGTTTGGACACCTTAATTATAAATATTTGTAGCTGCTATAGAAAAATTCCATGGTTGATGGCCTTCCAATGATCAAATCCTTGAAGGGAATATGCAAAGGTTGCATCAATGGGAAGCACCCCGAGCACAAATTTGACCGAGGAAAAGCTAGCAGAGCTTCTACTATTTTAGGGCTGATAAATTCTGATATCAATGGTCCACTACCACATACATCCATGAATGGATCAAGGTATTTTCTGACATTCATCAACGGTTTCTCCATATTTACATGGGTTTTCTTCCTCAAAAACAAGTCGGAAGTACTAGAAAAATTCAAGTTTTTTAAGGCTTCTGTTGAGACTACTACTGAAAGGAATATCAAAGCTCTTAGATCTGATAATGGAGGTGAATATATCAAATCAGAGCTGCTTCAACTTTGTGCTGAAAGAAGCATTCAAATCCAGCACACAGTTCCCTACACACCTCAGATGAACGGTGTAGCGGAAAGGAAGAACAAATCACTAAAAGAGATGGCAACCTGTATGATTGAATCAAAAGGTTTGGCTATAAAACTTTGGACTGAGGCCATGAATGTTGTTGCATACATTCAAAACAGGGTTCCACATTCATCTTTGACTGATGTTACACCTTTCGAAGCTTACACAGGTCACAAATCTGATGTGTCCAATTTCAAAGTTTTTGGCTCAACCGCTTGGGCTAGAATTCCGAGTAAAAAGAGAAGATCTTTGGATCCACAAAGTGTTGAATACATCCTATTGGGATATGCTGAAGAGTCAAAGGGATACACACTCATGGATATCATATCCAAAAATATATTCATTGAGCAAAGTGTCAAGTTTGAAGAACCGCTTCAAAAACTAGAGCTAGTAGAGGAAGAAACTGTCAATTCACCGCCTCCACCAGAAGAAGAATTTGAAAAAGAAGATGAAAGTATTGGTCCTGATATTTCTGATATTTTATCAGACCTTGATGAGCATGATGTATCAGGTTCAGAATCTAATCCATTTGTGCCTCCACACTTTCCAAAGTGGTCCCAAAATACACTCGATTCTGCTGGTCCAAACATTGGAAATCCTGCCGATCCAAGGAGGACTCGAGCAGAATTTCAAAGAGCAGGTATGACTCTTTCTTTTTCTGATCCATTATTATCTAAGAAATTTTATTTGATGATAGGTTCAGATCCCAAATCATACTATCATTCCCATCGAGATCCGAGGTGGAAAACCGCCATAGATGAAGAGTACAGTTCTCTTCAAAAGAATGCTACATAGGAGTTAGTTTCTCTTCCACCTGGAAGAAAATTAGTCCAATGTAAATGGGTCTACCACATGAAGGTTGATTCTGATGGCTCTATCACAAAATATAAAGCTACTTTGGTGGAAAAAGGTTTCTCCCAAGTCCAAGGAGTGGACTACACTGAGACTTTTGCACCGGTTGCAATGATGGATTCAATCCGCCTAGTTTTGGCTATTTCCGCATCCAAGCAGTGGGAAGTGCACCATATGGATGTGAAGAGTGCTTTTCTACATGGAGATGTAAATGAATAAATATATATGAAGCATCCAGAAGGATACATATCAGATCCATCATTAGTTTGCAGATTGAAGAAATCTTTGTATGGTTTGAAACAGGCCCCAAGAGCTTGGTATGTAAAGATGGAATCCTTCCTTCTTTCTCAGAATTTTAAAAGATGCAAATATGATATGAATATGTATCTACATCAAGTTAAAGGTAATTTTCTGATTATTGTTCTTTATGTTGATGATCTTCTCATTACTGGTAGCACTCTCCTTACAATCAACAAGCTAAAAACTGCCTTAAATCTAGCTTTTGACATGAGCGATTTGGGATTGCTGAAGCAATTTTTGGGCTTAGAGATAGCTCAAAATTTGGATGGGATCACATTATCTCAGCAAATGTATGCTTCATACCTACTATTAAAATTTAATATGGCATAATGTAGGGCAGCTCTATTCCCATTCCTCTCAGGAATCAGTCTTGAGGAGGGAAATTCTACACCGCTTGCAGATTGCACTATGTATCGACAATTGATTAGTTCACTACTATACTTGACACACTCAAGGCCTGATATTTCTTATGCTGTGAGTGTTGTATCAAGGTGTATGTAGTATCCCCATGAGCTTCATTGACGGGAAGCCAAGAGGATCTTGCAATATGTGCAAGGTACGAGACATTTTGGCATACACTATGTTGCAGATTCTGAGCTAGATTTCATTGGTTTCACTGATTTAGATTGGGCGGGTGATAGCATTGATCGGAAGTCCACTTCCAGATATGTTTTCATGATTGGCCATGGCCCTATTTGATGTTCAAGCAAAAAGCAGGAAGCCATTGCACTTTCTTCAGCAGAGGCAGAGTATTGAGGGGCAGTCAATGCCTACATTCAGGCAGTTTGGTTGTAGGGTATTCTTTCCGAGTTTGATTTTGGTAGCACCACTTCGACTGTCATCTTTTGTGACAATCAAAGTGCTATCAAGATCTCCACAGATCTAGTTCAGTGGTAAAGGACCAAGCACATTGAGATTCACATGCACTACATCCGAGAGCTTGTGCATAATCGCACCATTGTTCTTCAATATTGCCCTACCGATGAGAAAATTGCAGACATCTTCACCAAGAGCTTCACTGAGAATAAGTTCTCTTACCTCCGTTCACTGTTGGGGGTGAGTTCCATCATGGTGGATACAGATTAGATCCTTCTATGTTCAGTTTGAGGGGGGCGATTTCTTCCCACTGGGTTTTCCCTTCTTTCCTCACTTAGAGTTTTTTCTAGCATTTTTGGATTATTGTATCAGGGTGACCTTTGGTCTCAGTAACCAGGGCCCTATTTAGTTATTATTTTTTACATCATAGTATAGCTTGAGGGGGGGTGTTAGGATATCTCATCATTCAGTTATGTACTTTGCATGCATTTGCATGCATCCGCATGCATCCCAGTCACCAGTTTGATGCCTCTAGCACCTTGTCCCCAGTCTTCCAGCACCCGGGAGCTTCCTTCCACTCAGTTTTATCCCTCCTAGTGCTTAGTGCACCCTACATGCACCTACTACTTGAGAAAGGCGCCCTCTCTCACCTACCACTCAGTTCACTTCAGTTAGCTAGTTGTCTTTCCTTGATTTAAGGCTAGATTGACTCCTAACTGCTTGTATCACTCTGTTGGACCCCCAATGAGACTAGACTTCCTATTCTGACTCCAGTTAGCTCCTCATGCACCCTCCACTTAGCCTCCTTCATTCAGTTAGTGCCTACATGTTCCAGTTACACCTACCACACTCAGTTAGACTTAGTTTGACACCTGGTTGACCGTTACTTATGCATTGATGACTCCAATGATCTGATGATGAGGACTCCTAGTTGGATCCAAGCTACACCATGCAGCATATTCGAATGACCTCCTTGGATAATTCAAATTGCTCAGTCATTGTTACTATATTGTATTGTATTCTATCATTTTGAGTTCAATAGAGCACTGCTGCAAGCCTTTTGCATAGCTTACACCATATTTTCTGAGTTTCATCTATTGTGATTGATTTACTTGTTCATTAGATCTGTTGTGCTCAATTTCACACCTATACTGATTTTAATTTCATGTAAAATTTGAAATGAAGCTTATATATGTTATTGGATAGCTTTAATTTAATTTGTCTTAAATGCATTACCTACATGACAACACCTATCCCATAAATTAACATTAAAATGGTTGAGTTGTCCCATCCTCATAAATATGGTAATATGTAGTCCCATACTTATAAATATGGTAACCTTGGAGACCCTCTTTCCATTAACATTTAATGCATTTTTATTAATAAGTTCTACTTGTAACTCGTTTGTTTGCTGGTAGAGGGAAATATGACCATGAATTAACTGTTAATTGTTAGGAAATAAATGTTATTAAAAAAAAATTAATACTATATAATGGGGGCAGAATTGTTGCAATACAATCAAAGTAATTATTAAATAGTTATTATTACAATTGGTAAGAAGTGATGTACTACTTGTTGGTCACCCTATATGTCAATTAATTAAATCTAACACACAGGATGGTCAATATAAATTGTCAAACCCAAAGAGGTCTTTTATTTCAATGGCAATAAGCATAATCTGTGCATAAACATGTCAAGCAGTTGATTAACTAATGAAGATAATAATCCTACCAGTCTATTCATCCAAACTCATCCCAAAGAGGAACTAATCTAATTCACACACCTAGGAATTCAATTGCAGCTACCTTCCTACAGAGATCAACCTAGCAGTTATAAATTTAAGATTATAAATCAACTAGATTACTTTTGCAAGAAGTTAAATCCTATCATTATCAAACTACAATATTCAATCTTTACCAAAATGATCCATCTAGCAGCTACTGTTACTCAATCACACTCTGCCTATTTTAACAAACCAATTGAAGATACAAGAGCAACCAGAATCTGAACATAAGTTTGAACTCTAACTGATAATTACTGGAAATCCTAGAAAGCATAAACAATTGGAAGATATTGGAATTGAGCTTGTCTGTTATAGCTGATTCGGGCACACAAGCATTAACCTAAATTTACCTACAGAGTCGACTGTCACACCACTCTATTACATCTATTCAAGATGCAACCATACTACCAGAAAGAAATCTAACCTCTGTTGCAGCTAACAGTGACATCTACAATAATTCCACACCACACACAGAAAGAAAGCTAAATTAACCTACCTACTTAAACCGGCTATCTCTGTGAGAAGGAGGGCCCTGGCCTTCTAACAGAGATGCCAAGAATCACACAAATTAAGACACAGAAATGAAGAACTCTGCTCTCATATTAATGATGGAAATCGACAGTCTCAGTGCTCTGTTACAGCTTATACAAAATGGTAATTGTCCAACCCCAGGCTACGAGAGCCTTCGCATATTTATATATTGAAAGTACAGATCACGATCCACTAAACTCGTGCAGCAATGAAGATCTATGATCTTCATGCTGCGGAGTTACAACTAACTGTTACAGCCGTATTAAACAAGGCTGCCACTCATGAAGGAGTTGTTACTCCAGTAATCAATGGATCAATAGATTTGGAAAGCTGGAATGCGATCTGTCTGTTGTAGCTGGGTTCTGTTTCAATGGACTCTTGTTACAGATTTTTGTGGATGAATGTGTTTTCCCTTGGAGTTATGAGGAGTTGGTGCTTTGAAGAGTAACAACTGGCGCCACTTGGCTGATACACCTGTGCTTTAGACCTTGACTAAATGAAATCACACAGATTAGCATAAACCAAGGACTAGGATCCAGAATCTTTAACAATTTTAGGCATAAAACAAATAAAGTAATAACAAATTATACATGTCAATATTATTGGTCGATCTGGAGAAAAGGCATGGATATAGCTTATGAAAATAGGATGTAATCAGGGCAAAATGATGTAATAAGGATGGCCAAAAAGGGGCATTTCCTAGAGCCAAAATCTCCCCCCAACTATCCGATTGCATGTCCTCATGCAACAACCTCCACTAGTATGAATCTGAGTCTGAGTTAAATCTGTGGAGATTTGTAAGATTGTAGTCAAATTCTGGTGTTTCCTCTCAAGGCACAAACCCATAACAGGCTGTCCATTTCTCCCAACATAGCTTTTCTTCTTCTTTAGTCAAAGCATAGCTGTTTCTGTAAGGACTCACAGGCATCCATATAAGAGGGAATCTGAACCTTAATCCAATCCACCAAGACCCACATTTTTCCATGCACTGCACATATCTAGGAACCCTTGTCAAAGCTTGCCTGAAATTCTCAAAGTAGTATGGGTCCATTTCCTTTAAAGATGAAGAAGAATATAGCCATTTGTATTCACTACCTTCCAGAGCACTCTGCTACATATTAAGGATCATTGGGACACATGTGGTGAGGATTTTATCTCCCAGAATTTCAAAGTATTGGGCAATTGAAGGAACCCTGAGAGTCGAGCATGATTTTCTATGAGTGCTTTTGGATCCTGAGGTTCCCCCCTATCTAGAGAGCAGAGTTATCCTCGTTACTGAGGATCATTTGGAAAGCATCTCGCCATCTTACATGGTTAATGGAAAAAGAGGCAAATTCCCTCAGCTGAATATCCGCTAGACAAGGCAATGGATTAGATGGAGAGTTAATATAACAAGCCCTGTCATGTAAATACAATTCACATAACAAATGTTGATCCTCAAAATCACTTTTCCGAAAAGTTTCCAAAAACTGAGTAGCTGTTGCCAAATCAAATGATCTCCCTTCTTTCATAGCCCTCAATTGAAATAAATTTGTCTGCTCATGGAGAAAGACAGGGTAAGAGGGGGATGGAGCCCTACAACTCAATAATTCTAGGGAAAGAGTATACATTTTGTCTTTTTCTTGTTGCAAGGACTTAAGTTTCTTCAATCCTTCCAATTTTTCCTGAAGTTTCTCCCACCGAAGTTTCTGGAAGAATAACTCCTCATCCCACTTTTCTCTCAACCCCTTAATGACATTTCTATGTTCTTGGAGAGAGATCATACTTGTCCTAAACTGATCAATCCACTTGTGTTGTTTATCCAACTCGAGATTTAGCCAGAGAATCCTCTTCTCTAGCTGTTGAAATCTTTTGTCCTCTACCTCCTTCTCATCATCAGAGTCCAAATAAATGACTTCCTCGTTTTTCTTTGGCACTATAACAGTTTCATCCTCTATTGGAGTTGCAGTGGTCTGTTCCTGTAATGCAGTCTCAACCATGGATTTTGGGGATGTTGGTTCTTGTGTAACAGCATCCTTTATTTCCATATCAACCTCATCCCCCTCAATCTGTGTTACAGTCTCAGCAAATATTCTTAGGATTGCTAGTTCTTGTGTGACAGCATCCTTCTTTTCCATTTCAACCTCAGCCATCTTAGTTTGTGTTGCAACTTCAGCAAATGATTTTGAAAACACTGGTTCTTGTGTAACAGTGTTTTATTCTTGGTCCTTGATATCAAATGTTGTTGTCTGAGTTGCAACCTCACTAAATATTTTCAAGGGTATTGGTTCTTGTGTAACAGTCCCCTGTTCTTCAATTTACTTGAACTGCTGAGATTGTTTCTGGGTTATATCAAGTCTCTCTGACTGATGAGACTGGTCCTGAAGAAGCTCAGTATCCCCTGATGGCTGGGACTGTACTGTTTCATCTCCTAAATTCGAATCAGGGATCTCTTCAATTCTTGGCTCATTTTCCCCCATCAATTCTATTTCTGGCATTCCTTCTTCCACCTCCTCTATCTGTACATGCCTCTGTGATACAACTCCCAACACAACAACTCTGTGTCCTGCTGCAAAAAATATATCTCCACACTCTGGGAAAACAGTCTCTCCTTGCTCTTCATTTTCAAATGCAAAAGATGAATTTTCTAATAAGTTTGCAGCACTTGCTAATGTGTTCAAATTCTTCTCTGCTTGTTTTCCAACTACTCCCTTCCATCTTTCCAGCTCATTTCGCAATGTTTGCACATCCTCCTTTAATAATTCATTTTCATGCAGGAGATTTTCGATTTGAGGTTCTTCTATGGAAGGTTCTTGCATAGCAGCAGATGCCTTGGGGTTCAAAATGGGAATCTCTATATCTACCCCTGTTACAGGTGCTTTCTCTACCATAGGTGACTCACTATTTACTCTGACTGCTCCTGCTGTCTCTACTGAGGGTGCTTCATTATTAGCCCCACTTGTGTCCACTGTCACTGCTTTTTCTGCTATCTCTACTATTACAGCTGCTTCTGCTGCTACAGTCGATCGAGTCCTTCTTTTCCTCACCATTCCCACTGGGTGTTCTCCACTACTGACTACTACTGCTGCTATGATAGCTCTAGTTTTTCTTCTCTTTGCTGTAGTGGATGTCTGACCCTTGTTTCTTGAACTTCCTCTTTGTTTCTTTGACATAGGGGTCTTTTCCTCTTCAATAATGGTCCCCCCCTATCTCAGGGGAGGACACAACCTCCAAGATTTCCACAGTCCCTTCTCCTGTTGTTCCTATCTGATACACTTCCTCTCGAATTCCTGCTTCTACAGTTGTAGCTTCTACTGTCGCAGCTTCAACAGCTGCTCCAGTTTCAGCTTCATCCACCTGAGTATCGGCTTCTGCAGTTACAACTTCTTATATTAATGCCTCCTGTACCATGACTTCCATCACAATTTCCTCAGCAACAGGGTTTTATACTAATGTTGCGTTTTCCATATTTATCTCCTCTCCGTCATTGGTCTGGTTTTCTAATGCTCCCAGCCTCCCCCCCCCAACTGGATTTGAGGAACGCCGGTCCTCATTATCTTCACCAACACCCTCCATTTCTAATACAAGTTGTATGATTGGCCCATCTCCAGCCAGAAATTGTTCCCAGGTTAAATTACGATTTGTAATGGCTCTCAAGACTAGTAATTTGATTAGGCCATGATTAGTAAGGGAGGAAACTGTGTGTTGGGAAGTTCTTGCATATCCAACCATGGTTTGTAGGGCTTTAAGCAGATAAAATGGTATATTCACCAAATTGCCATGGCGTAAATGAGACAATAAGGGAAGTTCAAAGAAGGAAACAATTTGGAACCTACCTTCACAAGAGGTGTATCTTTTCACAAAGATTGCCACTTGATTCCAGGGTGGTGGTAAAGATGCCAGTTCCAACCCACGACACTTTGGACTAACCTGCTCTCCAACTGCCAAAAATTCTCTCACTGAATTTGCATTATGTGCCTTCCATCCAAATAACTTCTTCCCAACCTGGGGTAAGCCAGTAACCTCTGCTATGATTTATTTTGTAACATCCACACGTAGTCCCCTGACCTTGAAGTGAGTATCAGTCAGGTTGAGGGCAAATTGCAATGCGGTTTCTGTGTGGAAACCATTCAACCGTTCAAAGTATTCCATCCAACCTGCTGCTATAAAAATGTTAAGAACTTCTGCATCGGCACGTACAGCTTCTGTATTTATTGGTTCATGATGGACTGGGTTTCCCATTTTAATCTCTCCTCAAAGTTCAGAACGAATGCAACAATTACCAGTCTAGATGTGGAAGTTGAATTTTTACGAACATGCAAGGGGTCGTTGGGGTTCAAAATCAGGTTTTTAGGCAAGTCCGCGCAAGTATGAACATTCCATTGGAACGAGGAAGTTGGGAGAATTGGGGTATCAGGTTCAAATGGAGTAAGGTGACATGAAATAAATACAACCATGATCCTGACATATTCCCTAGAGGTTAATTAGTATGGGTTTTCTAATCGAGAGCTACGATAGTACATAATCGTTATTACCGTATTTAATTTTCTGCCAAATCATGTAAAAGATACGATCTGTACCTTTGCATTTATGAGTTTAGCCGTGAATCAATCATTACAGCCAACCTTCATCCTCATGAGTATGAATGCACATGTGCTGAAGTGATGTGGCCACCGCTACCTGAGCTGGAAGCTACTCAAGACACCCGAAATTTTCCTTCATGGCAAACCGTGATTGGATCTTGTGGAGCAAGCAACCAAAATGATGCCTAATTGAATCATCATTGGCATCATCATTCGGAGAGCAGACAGACTGGAGGAGTCACAACTGCTAGATTTAGCAAAATAAGCAAGAATGGTGGAGTCACAGTTGTACGGAAGGAGCGAAATGGGAAAAAAAATAATGGAGTCACATCTGCTAGATGTGGCAAAATAGTCAAGAATGGCGAAGTCGTAGCTGCTGGATTTAGCGGAATGATAAGGAATAGCGGAGTTGCAGCTGCTGGATTTAGCGGAATGGTAAGGAATAGCGGAGTCGCAGCTGCTGTGTTTTGCGGATTGGTCAAAAATAGCGGAGTCGCAGCTGCTGGCAAAGAGCAAAAATGAAGTGGAAATAGTGGAGTCGCAGCTGCTGCATTTGGCGGATTGGTCAAGAATAGCAGAGTCACAGCTGCTGGTAAAGAGCGAAAATGAAGTGGAAATAGTGGAGTCGTAGCTACTGTATTTGACGGATTGGTCAAGAATAGCGGAGTCGCAGCTGCTGGCAAAGAGCGAAAATGAAGTGGAAATAGCGGATTCGCAGCTGCTGCATTTGGTGGATTGGTCAAGAATAGCAGAGTCGCAGTTGCTGGCAAAGAGCGAAAATGAAGTGGAAATAGCAGAGTCGCAGCTGCTGGAATAGGAGGAATGAGCAAAGTAAGGAGTCGCAGATGCGCAATAGTGAAGTAACAGGCAAATTTTCAGCTGACTGCTGAAAGGTAACAAATCATCCATCTTCTTAAAAAGAGCTTTATTAGATCAGGAACAATGCAAGGTGCCCACAGTCGTCTGGCCCAGTCACGACCGTTGTTCCTCCAATTAATTCCTGCACAGAATTCTTCAAACAAACCCGATCAAATGCAAAATGAAAAATAGATAAAATACAAAATGAAAAAGAAAATGAACTATTTATGTACAAATCATGTGGATATTGCAGTTCTTAAAAATTGACAGGGGTTGAGAAAAATCCCTTTCCCGGCGTTAGCTGATAGTCTGGATAACCTGCAACATGCGAAACGAAAGCTTCCCTTGAGATCAGCTTGTGATACAGTCACAACCGATGACCATTTGCGAATAATGGCGTTTTGTTTTCATCAATGGTGATCAACTGAATTGTTCCATTGTCAAATACACGATCTATCTGATAGGGGTCCAACCAACAGGTATGCAACTTGCCTTTAAAATCCCTCTTAAACTGTGAATCATACAATAGAGCCCAGTCCCCTTCTTGGAAGACTTTCTTCTTTGTAAATCGATCATGCCACTTAGAGCGCTATTGTTGGATTAAAGCTATATGATGTACTGCAGTTGTGCGCTTCTCATCCAATTCATTGAGTTGATTCAGTCGGTCCCTCTGTGCCTCTGATAAATCCAGGTTTGCTTCCACAGTTGTTTTCAAGGTTCTGATTTCAAATTCAATTGGAAAAACAACGTTCTTACCATACACTAACTCATATGGGGAAAAACTAGTGGTGTTATGCCACATAGTACGATAGGCCCATAGTGCCTCTGGAATCCTTTCAGCCCAATCTTTACAATGTCTCTTCACTATTTTTGTCAGAATAGCCTTGATAACCTTGTTTGTACTCTCCACTTGGCTATTGGCTTGTGGATGATATGGCGAGGTTATTCTGTGCCAAGTATGGAATTTCTGTAACAGTACTTCCAGCTTGTGAGACACAAACTGAGGTCCACCGTCTGTAATGACTTCCTTAGGTACTCCGAACCGAGTAAAAATTTCTTCATACAGGAAATCAATCATAGCCTGATCATTGGCCTTAACCAAGGCTACTGCTTCTACCCATTTGGTCATGTAATCTGTGCAAACCAAGATGTGAACTTTCTGTTTTGAGGGAGGGTTGATAGGCCCCACAAAATCTAGGGTTCACCTATCAAATGGTTCAACCAAAAGCTGTGGCTGTAAAGGCATTTCATCTAATATGTTGGGTTGGCCCATCCTTTGGCAGCTATCACATGTTTGAACATACTTCTTTGCATCCCTAAACAATGTAGGCTAGAAATAGCCCATTCTCAAAATTTTATGACCTGTCCTTTTATCAGCAAAATGCCTCCCATAGGGCTCATCATGGCAAGATTTAAGAATGCTAAAGATCTCATCTTCTCTAACACATCTCCTGATCACTAAATCGAGCCCTATGTAGAAAAGATGACCATCAATCCAGCAGTACCTAGCACTCTGTTGTATGATCTTCTTTCTTTCTCACTTCGACAGATGTGCTGGGAGCTTACTTGCAACCAAAAAGTTAGCAATATCTATATACCATGGGGAATGAGTTGATACTGCAAAAAAATGTTCATCAGGGAAGGAATCTTCGACTGGTAGATTGTCATTGTTGTTGGTAAGTCGAGATAAAAAATCTGCAACAACATTTTCCTTCCCTGGTCTATCAATAATTGTGATATCAAATTGCTGTAACAGTAACAGCCATCTAGTAACTCTAGCTTTTGTGATTGGTTTATTCATTAAATACTTGATAGCAGAATGGTCAGTGTGCACAAAAGTAGAATATCCAGTAATATAATGTCTAAATTTGTTGATGGCATAAACAATGGCAAGGAATTCCTTTTCTGTGACAGTATAGTTCAGTTCAGCAGGAGATAAGTTCTTGCTAATGTAATAAATTGCATAAGGAGCATTACCTTCCTGATGTTCCAAAACTGCTCCAATGGCCGTGTCTGAAGCAACTGAAGAAATGTGAAAAGGAAGAGCCCAATTGGGCCCTCGTAAGATGGGTGCTGTAGATAGCCTTTTCTTTAACTCAGTAAATGTTGTTTGGCATGCATCATTCTAGACAAAGTATGCATCCTTCATCAACAAAGTGAACAAAGGAGAAGCTAGTTTGGAAAAAGTTTCTATGAACCTTTTGTAATAGCCAGCATGCCCCAAGAAGCTACGTACATCCTTCTGTGTTCCAGGAGTTGGTATGTTTTCAATTACCTTGATTTTGGATGGATCTACCTAGATACCATCAAAAGAGATGAAGTGCCCCAACACTATTCCCTCACTCATCATCATGTGGCACTTTTCAGTGCTTAAAGATAGCTGGCTTTGTTCACAGCGCTTCAAGACCTTTTCTAAGTTTTTCAGTGCTTCTTCATAACTATCACCATATGGAGTAAAGTCATCCATAAAAATTTCTATGCAATCATTCACCATTTTTGAAAAGATTCCAATCACTGCTCTCTGAAAGGTGGTTGGTGCGTTGCACAACCCAAAAGGAAGTACTCGGTATGCAAAAGTTCCCCAGGGGCAGGTGAAAGTGGTTTTGTCCTAGTCTTCTGTAGCAATATGGATCTGGTTGTAGCCACTAAAGCCATCCAGAAAGGAGAAATACTTTTTCCCAGACAAGGTATCAAGGACCTGATTGATGAAAGGTAAGGGGAAATGGTCCTTCTACGTTTCTTCGTTCAATTCTCTGTAATCCACGCAGACCCTCCATTTCCCATTCTTCTTTGGCACAATCACAAGTGGAGAAACCCACTCACTGTCTGAAATCGGGTATATGAATCCTGCTTCCAAATTTTTTTGGATTTCTTCTTTCACTATGTCTCTTAGGTTCGGGTTCATTCTTCGTTTTGGTTGACATACAGGCCTGGAGTTGCTCTTAATATAAATGTGATGGGTGCACAGATGAGAAGGAATCCCTTTCATATCTGTGTACTCCCAAGCGAAATCTCCCCTACACTGTTTCAACAGAGTGAGTAGCTGTTCCAGCTCGCTAGGTGCCAGATTGGGATTGATATTCAATGTTTTCCCTGGCCCAATTTCTACTAGAACACTCTTCGAATTCTTAAGTACTGGAATTATACTGGCATCATTTGTTAGAGTTTCTTCTGTAAGATTTTCTTGCTCTGTTGCAGCTAGAGTACTATCCAAGATCTGATAGACATTTTTATGGACTGACATGGGCTCACTGATGAAACTATTAATGGCATCATCCTTTGTTTCATCTTTAAACGTTAAGGCTCTCCCTATTGTTAATAATGGCTGCACACCTTCTTCCTCCTCCAAATCTTCCCACAATGGAGTTTCAGCTTCTGTGCTTGGTCGGGCTGGAGATTACAAGGTTAGGTTCTTGATCTCAGTTCCGTCTGAAATGGTCATAGATCCTGATCGACAGCTGATACAGGCATCTGCAGTGGCCAACCACGGTCTTCCCAGGATTAGTGGGTGTCCCCCCAACTGGGATTTTGGTTGTAACACCAAGAAATCCACAAGGTATTCCCACGAGTCAAATGAGATCACAAGGTCATCTAAGATCCCTTTAGGCTTGATCGTTGATCTATCAGCAAGTTCCAAAACAGTAGGGGTCGACCAAAGGTTACTGAGTCCCAATTTCTTCACAATATCTATGGTCATAACATTAGTAGCTACACCTAAATCCACCAAGACATTGGGAATTTGTGTGTTCCCTATGTGAACTGTAACAGTCAGGTTCCCAGGGTCATCGTATTTTGCCACAGGGGCCTTCCCCATTATTAATTCTGAAAGCTTTCCCAATACGTGGACAGTGGGGGGGTCCCTGGGCCTTCTTCTTGGTTTCTTGACACACAAATCTCTAACCATCTTAGCATAAATGGGCACATCATGGAGAGCCTGTAACAGTGGAATTTTAAAATACAAATTTTTCAATTCTCCCAAAAGGTCGAATCGAGGCTGTTCCACTGTTTTCTGTAGGGTCAATCGTTCAGGGTATGGCGATTCTCTCATCAACTATGTAGAATGTGATACATCATGTGTTACTTTCTGAGTCTCAGCTACTGTCTCGGTAGGAGTATCAGCATCCTCAATGATGGGGCTTGCTGAATTAACCATATTCTCATAGTGCTGATTCACTCCAGTTTCAATCACTGGGGATGAAATATCCTCAGTGATAATAGGTTCCACCACCCTTCCTGATCGTAATTGTATATCATTGCAGGAAATCTGGGTGATGGAATACGTAGGCATGTTGGCAGTCTCAAATTGGTGGACTGCTTTATTGTTTGGGTTCGGGTTAGGTTGTGTAGATAGCTGTGGTCGAAGTGGTGCATTCATAGGTGTGGCATTGTTTTGGAATGGGAGCTGCAGTTGCTGATAATGTTGGTGTTGATACTGCTGAGGAGGGTACTGTTGATACTGAATCTGGTGATGGGGGAAGTTATTTCCTTGGTAAGAATTTCTCCAGTTGGAATTCCAAGGAGCTTGGTTGTTTGACTGCTGTGACTATGGTGTCCATGGGTTAGGATTATGCATTGGGTTCTGAGATGGATGCCACTGATTGTTAGAATAATGTGAAGGAAATTGTGTATTCATATTATGCATATTGTTCATTCCATTCATATTATTCAGGAAAAATGATGGGTTTGGATTCATACCTTGATTGTGAGGCTGCCATGGTTTCTTCTGTGCAATGAAGTAAGATGGTTCCACATCCGGAATAGATGCCTGTAGGACTGCTTTGACCTTAGGTAGTGAAGGACATTCCTTGGTATCATGCTCCAGTTCACATATCCTACATATCTCTACTTTGTCCAGCGGGCATTCTTTCAGTGGGTACTTTTTCCTGCATTTAGGATAGAATACCCCAAGTGTAAGGTCTTCTACTACTTGCCTCTACTTTTCTCTCATGACATCTAAATCTGAGGAAATGGAGCTCATCATGTCTGTTTTAAAATTATCCAATAAGTTTCCTATTTCTGCTCGAGTGGCCCCTCCACTAGCTGACTTCTGAGTCCTAGTGAAGACATCCTGATCTCGATCCTTGTCTCGTTTGTTGGTTCTGGAGGATGCCCTTGAGTACCTTCAGCATAATTCAACAATCTTCTCGAAAGGTTCCTCCGAGATGTCCCCTTTTCCCAACAATTTCAACATATCAAGGCAGTTTTCTCTAATTCCTCGTAGTAAAATGATATTGAGCACATCCTTTCCAATCTCAGCATGACCAGATCTTTGTAAATTGTACAACAATATTTCCACAAATTCTTCCAAGCTTTCTTCATCCTTCTAAACCATTTTAAACAACTCCTCCTTTCTATCCCTAGTTCTACAATATTCCTGGTACTTGGAAAGGAAGGTGATTTTCATTTGGTCCCAAGTAGTAATGGTCTCACGACCCAGACTCATGAACCAGCGCAAAGCATTTCCTTTCAAGGTGGCCGGGAATAACTTCAACTTCTGAGCACTAGAGGTGTAATCATAGCTACGACAGAGGATATCAAACTCAAATAGAAACTCATAAGGATCCTCAGAGGACTTACCATGAAAATTCGGGAGAACTGATGGTGAGATATTTTTCATGGGAGCTGTTTCAGGCATCTGGAGGATAGGGAATTCTAATGTAGCCACAGTATTACTAGGCTAATTATTTTCTCCTTCTCCTTCCTGATTCTCCCCATGCTCATTCTCCCCTTCCTGTTCTCTACCAGCCATGGTTCTAGTCCAAAATTCAACAGCTTCCCTTATGCATTCTTCCTCTGCTTTGGCTTCTTCCTCTATTCTCCTCTCTTCTTCTCACCTTCTCTCTTCCTCTGCTACTTGGCAAGTCTCCAACCACACTTCTTTAGTAACTCTGGTTCCGTTGATATGATAGATATCCTCTCTATCTGGTGCACCCATGACACTTCCCTTATCTTCAGGAGGTTTATTTTCTGCAACAGGAGTTGAAGGTCCCGTTGTATTCTCCATTGTTGATGTTGAATGTTCAAGGTTGGGAGGAATAGAATTTCCCCTGCCTGTAGATGTCCGCAGTGGTCTAATGGAAGAATCTGCTCTAGCAATTATTTCATCAATGTATGTATGTCTTCCTTAACCTACGTTACGACCTTGACCTCTTCCACCTGCAATGTTAGTATTCAAAGGGGGTTCCCAATTTGTTTTTCTTGTATTCATACATGCTGTAAATAATTAAACCAAAATCAAATCAAATGAAACCAACTACTAACTCTGTGTGTCTATTACCATCCTCGGCAACGGCGCCAAAATGTTGTTCACCCTATATGTCAATTAATTAAATCTAACACACAGGATGGTCAATATAAATTTTCAAACCCAGGGAGGTCTTTTATTTCAATGGCAATAAGCATAATCTGTGCATAAACATGTCAAGCAGTTGATTAACTAATGAAGATAATAATCCTACCAGTCTATTCAGCCAAACTCATCCCAGAGAGGAACTAATCTAATTCACACACCTAGGAATTCCATTGTAGCTACCTTCCTACATAGATCAACCTAGCAGTTATAAATTTAAGATTATAAATAAACTAGATTACTTTTGCAAGAAGTTAAATCCTATAATTATCAAACTACAATATTCAATCTTTACCAAAATGATCCATCTAGTAGATACTGTTACTCAATCACACTCTGCCTATTCTAACAAACCAATTGAAGATACAACAGCAACCAGAATCTAAACATAAGTTTGAACTCTAACTAATAATTACTGGAAATCCTAGAAAGCATAAACAACTAGAAGATATTGGAATTAAGCTTGGTTGTTACAGTTGATTCGAGCACACATGCATTAAACTGAATTAACCTACACAGTCAACTGTCACACCACTCTGTTACATCTATTCAAGATGCAATCATACTACCAGAAAGAAATCTAACCTCTGTTGCAGCTAACAATAACATCTACAATAATTACACACCACACACAGAAAGAAAGCTAAATTAACCTACCTACATAAACCGGCTATCTCTGTGAGAAGGCAGGACATGGCCTTCTAACAGAGACGCCGAGAATCACAACAAATTAAGACATAGAAATGAAGAAATCTGCTCTCATATTAATGATGGAAATCGACAGTCTCAGTGCTCTGTTACAGCTTATACAAAATGGTAATTGTCCAAACCCAAGCTACGAGAGCCTTCGCATATTTATACATTGAAAGTACAGATCACGATCCACTAAACTCGTGCAGCAATGAAGATCTATGATCATCATGCTGCGGAGTTACAGCTAACTGTTATAGTCGTATTAAACAAGGCTGTTACTCATGAAGGAGCTATTACTCCAGTAATCAATGGATCAATGGATTTGGCAAGCTAGAATGCGATCTGTCTGTTGCAACTGGGTTCTGTTTCAGTGGAGGCCTGTTACAAATTTTCGTGGATGAATGCGCTATCCCTTGGAGTTATGAGGAGTTGGTGCTTTGAAGAGTAACAGCTGGCGCCACTTGGCTGATACACCTGTGCTTTAGACCTTGACTAAATGAAATCACACAGATTAGCATAAACCAAGGACTAGGATCCAAAATCTTTAACAGTCTTAGGCATAAAACAAATAAAGTAATAACAAATTATACCTGTCAATATTATTGGTCGATCTGGGGAAAAGGCATGGATATAGCTTATGAAAATAGGATGTAATTAGGGCAAAATGATGTAATAAGGATGGCCAAAAAGGGGCATTTCCTAGACCTAACACTGCTGAAACAAGTGTGTCCTATAAAAAATACTATTGACTATGGTTATCCCTTACCTCTACTTGTGCATCTCATGGACATCGCATCTAAGATAAATACATACAAATGACACTTCCACTAGAACTGGAGATTATTGTTATCACCATTCTAGGCAACATTTAGGATTCAAATACTCCATTTAAAGGTGTAACATGGGTAGATATCCAGTCTTTGAAAAAACGAGGTTAAAATGAACCTATATTGCTCCCACTCCTTGGAGGAGTACCAAATTTAGTGACTCTTCATCTAATGTGTATTTATGAGATCTTTTATAGATTAGTTGAATTTTTTGTTCATAGTCTTCTAAGTACTCACTGTCCCTCTGATACATCTTGAAAATTTCATCTCTGGCGTCCTTGGATTTTCAATAATACCTATACTTTTCTATGAAAGTTTGCTTCATATAATCCCATGATTCAACACTATTTCCTTATAAACGCATAAACCATATCAAAGATAAATATTTCAAGGTAAAAAGGAAGAATTTAAGCTTTTGAGCATCTTAGGAATAGTCGTAAGTACTACAAACTAATTCAAATTGAAATACAAAAGTATCTAGACATTCTGAGGTTGAACCTTGAAAACTGGGGAGTGTAGAAGGGTTGATATTCTTCATCCTAGTATGCTCATTGGATCCTATAATGGGAAACTCAAATACCTCTACATGTTCTTCTTTTTCCATGGGACTGTTAACAAAGGATTTATCTGAATCACTTTCTCCCATGGATTTTTTATTTTCAAAGTTTGCTAGAGGGTTAAAGAAGGGATCTTCAGTAGATTCAGGCTTAAGGTTTATAAAATCTCTTTCACTAGGTCACCGCTTTTCTCATAATAAGCTTGTTGGGTTGAAAGCGACTAATATCATCTGTCAGTCAAGGAATGCATGATAAACGAATAAGCTTGAAATCTCCTTTTTTTTTTTCTCTCTTATAGGTTTAGCACCTCCCCTAAAATGGTGCCAAAAAGTGGTGGTTCATAGATTATCTACAACAAATGTTGGAATCATGATTTTTAACTTTAATTTATCAACTCAAGAAATGTAAAAAAATTATAGGTACTATGCAAAGTGTATGCAACTTATAATAAAAACTAACTATTGAGAAATAGTAAAAGCAAAGCAATAATTTAACTAAGAACTAATTCCTATTATATAAAAGACTTGCTTAAAAATAGAGTGTTTTAGATCCAATCCTTTCATGCATATTCCTATTCTTCCCTAGGCTAGTGAGGCTCAATGTCACTCTTAAGCTAAAGGGATAGAGGGTTAGAGTTGGATGCTCATTGTGTAAAGAATTTCAAAATTGATATTAAAGAAAGACACTTGACTTCCATTTTCATAAAATGAGCCAAGTACTATATGGATCAACCAACCTTTGTATGAGCATAAAAAATAAATAAATCATGCTAAACATAAATTTGCAGGAACTGAAATAATTGGAATTGGATGATGTTGAAAGGATAGAAAATAAATGTTGAAACTATATGAGAAAATGATGTTACATGAAAACTGTAGGAACATTGTAGCACTATAGGAAATACAAAAGAAGAAAAAATGCAAGAGAAATACGATCTAAACATAATCTACTCAATCCAAACACATGAAATAATTCTAAGATCCCTATATCTCCTTGAGGGGTCCCTCCCCAAGGATATTACTAGAACATAGTAAAACCCTAATTACTCATAATATAGGCTAAATGCCTCTTTTCCATTAATCAGATAAAAGGTTTCGTGGATAAAAACAGTGTACCAAAGTAATGTTGTGAGAAGTATACAATCCAAAATAGAAATGACTTATCTACCCTTGGGTTGTGTGCATAGGATTTTATTCATAAAAAAAAGAAATCAAAACTGCATGGTGAATATTTCCTCTATGATTGAAGAACAATCAACCAAAATCGTGATCCTAAAATTCAGGTGATCACTCATGGTCTAGGACTTGCAGTTTGGAGTTTAACTACAGATGGGGATCTCTTTACATCACTAAGACTGGATAAAGCACTTTACCTTTTGCATGAACACTTCTTGTTTGATATTTTTTTCTTCCCTCCGTTAGTTCACAACTTCCATTACCAATGAGTTAGATATATTTAATTGAAAATCAAAGAAAGTCAAACAGAATATGGACAACACTTAACCACTAGCACTATACTTGTTAAACATGATGACAGATCTCTAAGGATTATTTGTCACTTAGTTTGTTCCTATGGTACTCATCCTCAGCCTCATTCTCCCCTATTATGCTTTTGAGATGGTGTAAAATTGGGCTAATTACATACAAAAAGTGAAGCTCATCAAGCATTTATGCTTCCCGATATACACTTAAAAATAAACCCAACAACATAAACACGGTTGGTTTAGGGTTTATGGTTGTTTTTTTAGGGTCTAGGGTGGTTCAGGGTTTATGGTTGTTTTTTTAGGGTCTAGGGTGGTTCAGGGTTTATGGTTGTTGAAATGCAAAATAATCTAATTCTAACTGAAGTTTTGATCTTAAAATTTTAGATTTTCATGCAATTCATTGAAAAAGAACAGTGAAGTTTATGTTGTCAGTTTTGTTTTCAATTATGTATGTATTGATTTTTTCCAATCCTCCATGAATTGTCAAAGGATTAGAAAAAATATGGAATCATTTTTGCTTGTTGATACACATTTGAAAATAAAACCGATAGTGTAAATGTTTCCGTTTGATAAAAATAAAATTGAGATTACTTAAAAATAAAAATATTGGAATAGACTTAATAAATTTTTTTTTTTGGTTTTTTAGTGGCTAAACTTTTGGTGTGGATGCCATTGGTTTTTTGGGAGATCTGTGGATGGTTGGTCGATCGTAGGTCCTAATGCACAAAAACACTTGGTTGAGGTTGTTTATAAGTTTCATGGGTGGAATACTTAATAGTTTTCCCTCAAATGGTTTTCTTTTTTCTTAAACATCTTGGCCAGGGTATTATCTCAGTGTTGGCTTAGACTTACTTGTTCTATGACTGACCCGAGTCCTGTGTAGTTCAGAGACCCAACAAATCCCCTTTTCATAGGCCCTTTTGGCAACAGTTTGCGAATAGACTGAGGTCTCAACCGAGGCGAATTTATGGGGTGGATACAAAAGAAAGTTTCTGTAACCCAGTGATCTGCGGCTGAGAACAAGTCCTCTCGGCGAAGTCACACTTACTCCGCATCCACTTCTAATACCACGGCACAACTCTGGACTATGCTTCTGGACAGCCGCACTCACTACAGACTGCGCTGAATAGTGTGACTTATCAATTACTTAAAGCTATGCAATTTACCACATTATAACAGTGCAAATATGCGAATACGCACTTCACAGTTCTAACAATACAGGCTTCACTGAATTATTGTTATTCCTTCAACTATGCAACTACTGTTCTAACCGGACAACTGCGCATTTAGCATATTCAACACAAATTCATGATGTTTATGCATATTATTACACTTAACACATCATTTCCGTTCCCATTCATTCACAATTAACATATTCAGTTATATGTGTCCAACACTTAACATATTAGTCTCATCATCCATACACGTAAAAATACATATAAAAGCATGAACATACATAAACATGAATCAATCACACAGATGCAATCACACAACTCAAGTATTTACATGGTTGTTGGAGGAGCCTAGGTCGTCCTGTCAACTAGGCCCTTCGCCTGACCACTTGAAGTATATATCGACAAGTTGTGTCGACTAGTATAGGTCAGGTCGGTTGGTTAGACCGAGAGACAGTTTTGTAGCTGTATTGAAAGGCATATATATAGGTTGTTGAGCCGATGTACTAGTTATATCTGTTCTATGTTGTATATTGCTCTTGCTGGTTGCACCGAGAGGCACTCTACAGCCCAATATGAGGGAGATCTTGTAACATGTGTCGAGTGTTTGTCGAGTAACAAAATAATACAAAGTAAACAAAAAAGAATAATACAAAGTAAAAAGTAATAAATATTATGTCGGCCATAAACAAAAAAAAATAATACAAAGTAAAAAGTAAATATGAGACTTAAACTAGAGACTTTAGAGCTTAGGATTAGGTGATAAATATTATGGATTAGGTGATAAATATTATGTCCATCATAAACAAAAAAGAATAATACAATGTAAAAAGTAAATATGAGAGTTAAACTAGAGACTTTACTTTTTAATTTTAATACAAAGTAAAAAGTAAATATGAGATTTTAGAGTGTTTGTCGAGTAACAAAATAATACAAAGTAAACAAAAAAGAATAATACAAAGTAAAAAGTAATAAATATTATGTCGGCCATAAACAAAAAAGAATAATACAAAGTAAAAATTAAATAGGAGACTTAAACTAGAGACTTTAGAGCTTAGGATTAGGTGGCTCGGGTATTGCACTCAAGGAGCTATTCAAAGAGAGGTTTGCACCTAAGGAGATTTGATCCCTCTCGGTGCTTGATAGAGCCTAGGATTTGGATCTATACTAGTTAATAAAGGTTGTGATTCTCTCTATTAGTCTCTTGTCTCTTGTGTCTATATCATTGTGCATGCTTGCTTATAGTATATATAATGTATCTCTTGTAACTACATGACCCATGGGACTACAATATCTGGTTCCGTTGCCAGGTGATACAGCAGCATCATCGTCATCTTCATCATCATCATCATCTTCATCATCTTCATCACCATCATATTTATCTTCATCATCTTCATATTCAGCTTCATCATCATCATCGTCATCATCATCATCATCTTCATCATCATCGTCATCGTCATCTCCCTCTTCCTCATCAACATCTTCATCATCATCTTCTTCATCATCATCATCATCATCTTCATCGTTTTCATTATCAT